>CM063169.1:21307500-23707500 GCA_031835075.1 Saguinus oedipus
GTTTTAGACAAAATGGTCAGCTAATGGCTAGAACCCTAGCTATAGTATTTATATTATGTATAGTAGGAAAAAGGAACATGGATAATGCCATACAAAAGAAAGCAAACAAAAAGAAGCAAGAGAAAGGAAAGCAGGAGGCACATATAGAACTCTGCCGCCATGGCAAAAGCATAAGGTAATTGATACCTAGAATAGGAGGATGGAAAATGGAAAGATGTAAATAGATACTGAGGAAAGGATTAGCATCACTTGGTGCTTGGTTCAATATGCAAGAAGAATTAATATTTATTTTCAGATTGTGTCTCTGCTGAGCATGGAGGCTCACACCTGTAATCCTTGCACTTTGGGAGGCTGAGGAGGGTGAATTGCCTGAGCTCAGGAGGCTGAGGAGGGTGAATTGCCTGAGCTCAGGAGTTAGAGATGAGACTGGCCAACACAGTGAAATCCCTTCTCTAACAAAAATACGAAGAAAATTTGCTGGAATGATGCATGTGCCTGTAGTTTCAGCTACTCAGGAGGTTGAGGCAGGAGAATCGTTTGAACCCTGGAGGCTGAGGTTGCAATAAGCCAAGATCGAGCCACTGCACTCCAGCCTGGGAGACAGAGGAAGACCCTGTCTCAAAAAAAAAAAAAAAAAAAAGGATCTCATTAGGAAAATATGGTATCCTTATTAAGACAATACAACTCCTGTTTATACAGTACTTTCACTTACCAGCTGATTTTCATGATAACTTTTTTTGGGCATAACATGAATGAAACCTCAGAGAACTTGAGTTGTAGAGAAAAGAAGACTTAGTCTTGATGAGCAGCCACAGGTGACAGACAATCGTGCAGCCCCTGTCAATCACATATTCCACAGCCATCACCCTTTCTTTTTTTGCTACTCTAAGACTGATTATGTCAGGAAGCATTGTGCTCACCACCAAGGGATGAATCACAATTAGTCCTTTTCCCTATTCCATTAAATGGTGTAGGGGTAGGTGTAAGACCCATTTCTAGCCAATGTGATTTATGGAGATTTCCCAACAAAAAAAAAATGTTTTCCCTGATTAAAAGAGCCAAGGGTCATTTTGCCTCAGCCTCTTGCCTTCTTAGAACTACATAGCCATCTTTTGATTGAGACACAAGACATTGCTAAAAGACAGACAATGACAGAACAGAGATGAAAAGAACCTCGATCCTTGAGATCCTATTTGAGTCACCAAACCAATCTTAGGACTTCCAACCTCTGGACTTCTTGTTAGATAATCAATAAATATCCTGTTGTTTATGCCATTGTTAGTTGGTTGTTCTACTGTTTTCAAGTGAAAGCAACTGAGCCTATACACAAAACTCAAGGAATAATAAAAGAAATTGAAGGCAAGAGGCAGGGAATAGTTTCAAAGGCAAGAAGAGAACTAAAACATTAGGTAGCATTGTGGAACCCAGGTGAGGAGATTTTCAAACAAAGCAAATTGCAGTGGATAAGAAAGAGCTGGAGATAATGGTTTGGACAATGATAAGGAAGCTTACTGGAAATTTTGAGAAACATTTTAGTAAACTGGGTGGATGCCAAACCACATGGAATCATGTGTGAAGTGGGTGGAAAGAATATGGAAATATCAGGTAAAACTGATTACAGTGTGGTAACTGTATGTGAAAGGGGTAGAGAGGTAGTCTGGAATGCTTTCCAGAAGCTTCTAAGACTTCAGGGAAGAATGAGTAAACATGAAAAGAAAATGAAATCTAATATGGTCTAACTGGGTTGGTTGATTTTAAATGTTTCTTATCTGCATTTTTCATTTTCTTTTTACAATAAAGATGAGTCCTTGGTTATGAGAGAAAAAAATATTGTTTTGACATGTATATGTCACACTTTAAAAATAAATACAAATTATAGCATTTGGTTTATGTTTTACAAAGTGTAAAGGTCTTACCTTATCTCATGTAAGTAAAACAATTGGCTGTTAATATTTTTCTGATAAAATGACAACTCTGAGGTATGAAATGTCTTGCGTTAATTTTTTTTAAAACCCTTGAGTTTAAAAATAGCAAAGACGTAACAGAATTTGTCATCGTTTTGCTCAGTTATAGTAAGTCGTGAATGAAAAACTGGGTAAATTTTAGTTTTTCTTAGTATTTTTTAGATCAAAGTAGGACAAATAACTTCAAATAAAATCTTATGAAAACAGGAGAATGGACTTCAAGTGTCTATTCCACATCACAGCTTGGCACAAATCAAAATCTCTTAGTTAACCTGCCTCTTGAAAAACAGGGCCTGTAATGAAAAAGCTGTCAGAAATTTAACAACAGTAGCTCTGCCAGGTGCCTGGATAATAGGAAGGTTGCTGAGTTACAGAGAAAGAAAAGGTAAACTTGGGTGAGTAATGACCAGAAATGGTGAAAATCTTCCATTTCCAACTTATGGTTTATATCCAATGAAATCCTAATAGTTCATTTAACATTTATTGAACCTTAAACGTATACCGAGTGCTAATATAAAGTAATTAAAATTATATCTTTAGGGCAGCTGAGAACAAATGGCGTTGCTAATGATATCTTGGGTGATAACCAAACACCAGGGGCAGCAGATTCTTCTTGTCTTGCAATATTCTTCTAAGACTCTGAAGCCAGAACTGTTTGGTTTCAAAGAAGGGAATCGTGTGATCTACTTAATCAGATTTTCTCCTAAAAGTTATGATAGGGTTTATCCAAGATAATTGAAAGGACTCTAATTATTTAATTATGTTTAGTCTTCATATATGTCAGAAATTTAGACAATAAAAATATTCCATATAATCTTTTTCAGGCTGGGTGCAGTGGCTCACACCTATAATCCCAGCACTTGAAGCCAGGAGTTTGAGACCAGCCTGGGCAACAAAGCAAAGTCCTATCAGAGATACACAAAATACACAAAAAATAGCCAGATGCAGTGGGGTGTACCTGTAATCCCAGCTACCTGGGAAGCTGAGGTGGGAGGATCATTGGAGCCTGGGAGGTCAAGGCTGCCGTGAGTGGTGATCATGCCAGTGCATTCCAGCCTGGGTGACAGAGTGAGACACTGTCTCAAAAAATAAAACTAAATAAAAAACGTTTTAATTTTTCATATATGTTAATGACCCGAGAGTCTGCTTCTCATTGATTCTAAGTGATTTTCATGCCTAGAACTGCATCTTAGGTATTAAATGTATTTAAATATTGAGTAACCAAATATTTACTTTTAAAAATTGCCATTCAGTCTATGCCTTAGAACAATCTTGACAAACGTACTACTGGCTAAGCATCATTTCATAATATCATTAGGAAAGTTTATTGTATAGCAGGAAGAGTTTCATTTTGACTTGAAGCCTCACTATATTAATAGGCGTGTTCAACAATGCCATTATTTGAAGCGCACACATTTTCGAAGTGTTTCCAAATCAGATATGTAAATGCAAGAGTGAGAAAGGTGAAAAGCCTATCACAAATGAATACACTTGCATTTTTATAGTTAATAAAAGATCATTTAACTTTTTTTGTCTTGTTCTAAATTCAGATATTAATGCTGTTACAGACGACTCTGTAGCTAAGCAGTAAATTTGACATACCTGGATTATTAACACCATGCTTCTTGGCAGTCATTATTCTGGTTCTTTGGCTTTTGAAGGATGAATGAAGCTTTGCATAGTTTTCAGGTCATCTGGCGTCATAAACAATGGCATTCCTTAAGGCAAGTGGGTAGCAACACACGCTTATTCTGTAGGGAAGAGCTCTTCACGTGATGCTAACTTTCATCAATGGAACATTTACTCTTTATTAAAATGACTTCACAGATTTAAAGGCCCTGAGTAAATTATCTGTCATTAACTATTTCCATATTAAATAAGCCGTATGACAGACTTAGTTTTTGGAGAGCACTGATAATGAACCCATCAAATATTGCTGCTATTTCCTAATACCTGCAGACCTCTGCTCTTGTAACTGTTTTCCATGCAACATCAGCTTAAAAGCTGCTTGGGCGGAGCAGTAAGGTATAAATTTTTGATTAAGTTTTAAAAATTTTTAATATAAACTAATGTAAGAGAATGAAAACAAAAAAGTACTTAGATAAACAAATTACAAAAATGTTTGACTTGTTTGATTAGAATTAAACTGAAGAAATTTTAAAATACTAATATGAATAAAACTTGCTATCTATGATCATATATTGATATATTACTTTTAATAATTGAAACCCATCTGAATATTCTAACATTAAATAGCATATTCAAAGCTTTTAATTTGGCAAGTTTTCTAATAACTTCAAAATACAATAAATAAATTCATCAAGTATTATTGTAAATTACCATAGATATTAGCAAAAAAAAAAATAGAGGGAAAATTTTTCATGGATTATCTGCTTAATCTACTGGTATATGGAAGTCAATAAAATGGATTTGTTTTCTTGTTACACCATAAGGCAGTATCATGTCAGTTAGCTTTTCTCTATTCATTGGCTGTAGTCATGTACATCCTAGTTAGAAACCATAAAAATGCCTATTGTTTGGTACTAAGAAAGACAGGGTAGGAGAGGGCTGGACACAGTGGCTTATGCCTGTAATCCTAGCACTTTGGGAAGCTGAGGTGGGTGGATCACAAGGTCAGGAGTTCATGAACAGACCAGCCTGGCCAACATGGTGAAATCCCATCTCTACTAAAAATACAAAAATTAGCTGGGCATGGTGACATGCACCTATAATCCCAGCTGCTTGGGAGGCTGAGGCAGGAGAATTGCTTGAACCCAGGAGGCAAAGGTTGTAGTGAGCTGAGATCACACCACTGCACTCCAGCCTGGGAAACAGAGTGAGACTCAGTCTCAAAAAAAGAAAGAAAGAAAGAAAAACATGAAAGAAACACAGGATAGGAGAAAACAGCCAGGTTGGTATTAGTATGCCATTCTACAAAGAAAAATTCAAAAATCTTAATGGGGCCAGGTCAACAACATCAGTCCAGTAACATACCAGTAACCAGGCTGATTTCTAAAAATGTCTGATTCTTTCATAATGAATATCATCAATTAGGCCAATTACAAGAAAATTTTCAATTCTTATTTATGTAGCTTTTCAAACACCAACCATTCACCTTCATAATTGGAGTGAATATACATGCACATCAGAAGGACAAAGAAAATTTGTTTCTTCACCTTAGTCATCAGCATGAATAAGTACAAGAACTATTCAATAAAATGTGCTTTCTACTAAGTCAGGAAAACAACTTTGCCACATGGCCAGAAAAACCTGTAGCATATTTTTTGTCAGTGCCAACATTTTCAATTAAGGTTATTATGCAAAATGATTTTGTTTTAGTTTCGATTCCTTGAAATGATTACAAATATACTTCCAACTTTTACATTGATCAAAGTTTCCTAACCATTGTGAGACTGCATTAAGCCCAACTGTGTCACGTTCTGGGTTTATAGCCTGCCTAACAAATACCTACTATTAATAATTTTTAAATTTATGGATAGGAAAATAGCACGGATCTTGATCTCTATTGTTTACTGGTAAGTCAAAATCTAAAGCTTATTTTAACTTACATAAAACAAGTAAGGCCAACATCCTATGTTCTTTATCAGCTGCAGAAAATTCTATTGTATTTAGCTTCATATAACACATCATTGGTTTTTACTTGAAGAAAGTTGTCTTCACAGCCTGAATTTACTTCCAGGCAATCATTTCTAAAACTTGCTTCTATATTAACTTCGCACATTTTATTACATTTCAAAGGAAATAATTAAATGTTTGTGAGCGAGCAAATCTGGTGTATATTTTTTAAGTTACTTGGAGCAAAAAAAAAAAAAAAAAAGACTAAGCTAGCCAGTTGGAAGTTCCATCTACTAATGATCTGTTCCCAGGGAGGTGTCTGAAGCAAGCAAGCACAGAAACAGGCGGCGATGTGCCTTTGGATTTCTCCTGATGTTCATTTGCAATCATAGCCAATCAATGCTGAGGACATTGCTAAGCAATCCAGTGCTGTTTGCTTTTAATTGGTAAACAATCTTCCAAAAAAAACATCTTTGGGCTTCACAACACCCTAGTCATAGAGCCATTAGAGAATGAATGTCTTTACTGTACAGGAGGGCCTCTATGAATAATGAATAGGGCTCTATTTTTCCTGGGAAACAAACATGTACCGGCATGTTCGTGGTAATGAACAGTATTGTGAGTGTGCATAGCATAGAAGGACACTAAATCTGCTCTGACTTCTACCTTAATTTAAGTAGATAGCTGTTTTTAAAACCCCATGGAGGGTTAAATCACCTTATTTTAAATTTGTAACATGCTGCCTGGCTTATATGTTCCTTTTTAAAATAATGATTTAATACAAAAATTGAAGAGATGAAGGATTATGTTACAGTCTCTAAGGGGCAAGATAGGCTTACACAAATTTGCGAGGAAAAGAAAAGAACATTTGAACACAATATTTAAGAAACCAGAATTTCATTTTTACTTCACACTTGAAAACATAGTGACCATGATTCTCTTGGGCACATGTAAAAAATAATTTGTACTGTGCAAATTACAACCAAATTTAGATATTTGCCCAATAAATATTTCAAAAAAAATAACTAATGAGAAGTAAGATCTAAGATTTTAAAATGATAATAGCCTTGCAAAGTGTTTAAAACTATTTGACTTTTCTTTTAGAAAGATCATGAAAGGACTTAATGTATTTTGTAAATTATGTTCATAATGATTTTACTTACAAAGGATATAATTTGCTAGTCTATTTTCATAATGAATGAGAGCTTAATGAATCACACTTACTTCACCATTCAACAAAAATATAGGGCACTACAACATTGAATTGAAATATTCATTAGAAGAAGTCTTTGGACTTTGGCAAGGAGATTTCTAGATTTTTTTTTCTATTTTTGCGGGCAAAACATGTTCTTCAAGTTAACTTAAAGGATTATTTAACCATCATGCAAAACTGTTATGTATTGCAGTTGGTAGCAGCTCAGACGGAAAATTTTGTATTTGTGTAATGGTCATGCGTTTTCACATGGCACAAACTCAGGTATAAGAAATAGAACTTCCTTTATTTTCCTGTAATGGAATTTGATTTCTATTTCAAATATCTCTTCTGTTTGGTAGGAGAAAATGTTATCTTGCCAATTCCAGGTAAATTTCGTCACATAAGAACTTTTTCAGACATATCTCTCTTCCCAGAGAGGATTCTTTTTTTCCCATGAGGATATGGTGAGACAGTCAGACATTGCTGAAAACAGAGCAATCATCTAATTCTTGGTCATTGCTGTTCTAGACCAGCACTCTCTGAGAAGCAGATTTTTGTCCAGTCTCTGGCTACCTGGTCTACACTGTATCCTAAGTTGCACTACCCCTCTCTGACCTAGACCCTTGCACACACACATACACCAGTGTGTGTGAACTTCCAGTAGTGGGTGTGTGTGTGTGTGTGTGTGTGTGTGTTTCTTTTCTTTCTGGCAACTTATCTCTGCCTTTTGTTGATTGCATGAGGAGGCTGCTTTGCCTCCTGCACCTTTCTCCATGTCCCTCAGTTCACCCCTGCATTCCTTCAGTTGCAAAGCTCTCATGTCATTGTAATACAAAGAATATCAGACAGGCTACAAACTAGGAGTGTCTCCAGATAGGAAAGTCAGAATACACATCTTTACCCACTGGAAGCCCTAATCCCATTATGGTTCAGCCCATAGACAGGACACAGGGGAAACTCTATCATCTACTTGCTTCCTTCAGCATTCTCTCTTCCCCTTCTCCCAGCATTTTTAGCTAGGATGGGACAAGGAAATGGCTCTTGCTGCATATATTTTGCAATCTCTCTAATCTATTGCTTATGGCCTGTACAATAGCACTTGCTTCCTTCAGATCTCAGACCTTTTGGAGCTCAAAAGAAGCTTTCCTCTTTCTGAATGCTTTTCTAGCTTTTACAAATCAAAAGCCATGGCTGCTAAGACTGCCATCTCTGCATTAAGTTTAAGAGAATTTTTAGAAATATAAAGATGAGAATTGATTTCTTTGTTATCTCAGCTGACAACCCATACACTGACTAAGTGGATAGTAGTTGTCAGAACAACCAAAAATATGCTAGGGGATGGTGGTGGGTGCCTGTAATCCCAGGCTACTTGGGAGGCTGAGGCAGAAGAATAGCTTGAACCTGGGAGGTGGAGGATGCACGGAGGCAGAGGTTGCAGTGAACTGAGATTGCACCACTGTATTCCAGCCTGGTGACAGAGTGAGACTCTGTCTCAAAAAAAATTGTATATATATGTTACAAAGCACGATGTGGACAATGATTTTTGAAGGAAACAACAACTTACATTTATGAAAGTATAGGCCGGGTGCAGTGGTTCATGCCTGTAATCCCAACGCTTTGGGAGGCCGAGGCAGGTGGATCACTTGAGGTCAGGAGTTTGAGATCAGCTTGACCAACATGGAGAAAACCCATCTCTATTACAAATACAAAACTAGCCAGACATAGTGGCACATGCCAGTATTTCCAGCTACTGGGGAGGCTGAGGCAGGAGAATAGCTTGAACTCAGGAGGCAGAGGTTGTGGTGAGCCGAGATAGTGCCATTGCACTCAAGCCTGGGCAAAAGGGTGAAATTCTGTCTCAAAAAAAAAAAAGTATAAGCACACTTAAAATATTTTCTTCTAAAATAAGTCCTACAAGCAATTATTGAGTGCACTGTGACCCAATAATTAACAAAGCCCAATCTCAGGCTTTGAGCCACTCAGAGTTGAGCCTATCAGGGATCATCAAGACACTCTGGTGAGCTAAGTAGGAAAAAAAATACGGTCAGCTTCACTACTACAGATTAAAATTGTTTTGTCCTGTATTTTTCTGCTCCAGGGAGACATGTGCTCCACAGTCGCCTTGATCATTCAAAAAATATTAATCAATCTGAGTCACTATAGGTAGTTTTTTTTTGTGTGCCAACTTCTAGCTTCTAGGGAGTCTTAGTGTCCAGGGCCCTATGAAGGTATTTAGGGAACATGCCTTGAGAAGATATAGGGAAATTCAAGTAGCCCTTTTAATATTCAAGGTTCTATAACATGAAATGGCAGTCCCGGGGACTGATCTGACATACATATGTGCTTTGTTGACCTTGAAACAATTTAAAGCAGTGTCATCATTTAAATTTGGAAGATACCACAAAAGAAAATTAAATTTTGTACTTTTTCTGGAAATTGCAAAGATCTGGCAGAATAGAGACTACATTTGGCTGGAGGTGGTGTGAGTTAGGTAGCCCCTTTTCATCACGGTCTGAAGTCATGTTTGGCAGCCACATCCTTCCCCTCCCTGCTTACACCTGCCCAGCTCACACCTGCCCAGCTCACACTTTCTGTTCACCTCTTCATCTTCTGAGTTTGTGACCCCCTGATGATCTGAGAAAGCTGAAGGAAGGCGGATGGCTGGAATATGTTAAGGTCTATAGTGGATTGAGATTGCAAGTCACCGGGGCAGGGGCCCAGGTCACCTGCCACTTCTGCTTTCAGCACATCTCCTCAGATGGGAATGAGAGTTGCCCTAAACTCCTTGATCTCTGACTGGGTCAAGGAAGGGTTTATTGGCTCTTGCAACTCAGCTCCAGACCACCCTGGCACCCTGGACAGACCACCATGGCTCTGTATGGCCTCTGCTATGTCAGCTGTTCCCAGGTCCCTGAGGTGCACAGACTCAGACAGAGACTAAAGCTGTTGGTGATCCCAGCAAGAGACGAAAGGGAGTGACTCTCCAGTAAACCATAAACGGCACAGTCAGGACCCCAGAATGACCATACAAGAGTGAGTCCTTGAGCAACTTGAAGGCTCTAGCCAACCCATATTAAAAAGAGACACAGAGAGAGATAAAGAAAAAGAGTATGTACACATAAATACATGCATGCTTAGATAAACAAGAAAGAGTGATTCTAGCTTGGAGAGCACCCCAAATGGGAGAAATGGGTGCAAGGCCCATGCATGTCCAGGTCTAGGTTTGGGACACCATACCTAAGGGGATATGCCAGTCCTGGCCATCTGAGAGACTGGAGGAAGACAGAAAATTTTGAAAAAGACATTTGGAACCCCAGAGGACCCTCCAGTCTGGCATAGTGAACAGGACAGTCTACAGACGATATTGTCCATGGACTCCTATTTGTACACTTGACTCAGATTCTGCAAACTTATGGCAGGGCTGGCAGTTTTCCTCAGTCTATGATTGCAGCTCCACAATTTGTTACCATTCTGACTTCTCTAAATAGACTGCTCATTCAGCCATTCATTCCCAGAATCATTGTGCTAGAACTTGTTATAAAATTGTGAAAATACAGGCTGTGTCTCTGCCCTCATGAGCCTCTAGTCTAGAGCTTTATTGAATTCAGAGTCCTTTGGTATTTAAAGTTATTTACAAATTACATTGGAGAATAAATAAAAAGTATTACAGTAAAAGGTCTCAAGAAGGGCAAACAAATATCGAGATCCTGGCTTTAACATTTTTAATCTCAAGTATACTTAAAACTGTAGGTTTGACCATTATTTCTTGAAATATTATGACTTCAATCTAATTAATCTATATAATATATGTTTAATGAAAATATGAGCCACATTGTAATTTACGTCTTGTTAATTAATAATTGGCTTCTTTATGTAACTTTCCTAAAAGCAATAAAGCAGGATCTGGCTGTGCTTACAATTGTGATTTTGCAACATTTTAATTGAAAGATCATTGACTCAGAAAACCGAGAAAACAAGACAGGGGAATTTGTTTATGTTGCGAGAATTGATTACTCTGGGCCCTAGAAAAAGGCCTTACCTGTAATTGCCATTCAATTAGGATTTCAGAAACTAATAAACTTGAGAATATATAAAAAAGATCAGTTTAATAAACTTAGTTTGCCTGCCTTAACACTCAACATCTGCTCCACATACCCATAAACCTCACCAAGACTAATTTTTGGACCTAGTGAAAATTGTTCTATATGTTATGGAGAAAATTTTAATTTCTCCATAATCTAACTTAGTATTTTAGCTGATCACAAGTAGCATAATATTCATCTCTCGATGTTACTTTGCAAAAGAATCTGAAATGATCAGTTTTCTATTCTTTAAAATATATTAGTAATTTTCATTAATAAAACTTAGTGATATAATCAAGAAAATGAAGTTTAAATTAGAACAAAAAACTTAGATTTTCAGAAGAGTGTTATGGGACAACAGGAAAGCTTCAATTTCGCAAATGAATTATTCTGTGCTATTAGAATTCATTTCTAAGAAATATGATAAGTTTGTTGGGAAATAGTAAGGATCACATGTATGTGATACTGTTAGTAATACTTTCATGCATATTTAAATTATTTTTTTAATTTATTTTTTAATTGACAGATATAATAAAATTGTATGTATTTATTCTTTACAAACTGCTGTTTTGTGGAGATACGGGTCGTGGAATAGCTAAATCTAGCTAATTAGCATATTTATTATATCACATAATTATCTTTTTTTGTGATGAAAACTCTCACTTTTAGCATTTTTTCAGGAACATAATATAGCATCATTACTATAGTCACTATGCTGTACAATCCATCCCTTGAAACTTATTTCTCCTGTTTAACTGCAATTTTATGTTCTTTGACCAGTAGTACCCAACACTCTCCCAACGGTCTCTGCTTCTAGTAACCACCAATTTACTCTCATTTCTCTGAGATAATCTTTTTTAGATTCCACATGTGAGTGAGATCATGTGGTATTTATCTTTCTCTGCCTGGCTTATTCTACTTAACATAATATTCAGATTCATCCATGTTTTCTCAAATGACAGAATTTCCTTTTTATGGGTGGATAGTATTCTATTGAGTATATTTACAATATTTAATCCTTTCATCTATTGATTCTCAATCCATTCATCTTAGTTTGATTTTATATCTTGGCTGTTGCAAACAGTACTTCAGTAAACATGGCAGCATAGATATGTCTTTCACATACTCACTTCCTTTGCTTTAGATATTTACCCAACAGTGGGACTGCTTGAACATATAGTAGTCCTATTTTTAATTATTTCAGAAACTTCCATTCTGTTTTCCATATTTGTTATACTAGTTAACATTATACCAACAGTGTGCAAGGGTTCCTTCTTTTCTGAATTCTTGCTAACATTTGTTATCTTTTGTATCTTTGATAATAACCATTCTAACTAGAATGAGGTGGGATTCTATTGTGGTTTTGATTTGCATTTTTCTGATTACAACTGATGTTGAGCATTTTTTTCTTTTATCAGTTGGCCATTCATGTGTCTTTTTATGATAAATATTCAGGTCTTTTGCACATTTTAAGTTGGGTCATTTATTCTCTTGATATTGAGTTGTTTACATTTCATATATATTTTAGATATTAGCCATTATGAGATATATAGCTTGCAGATACTCTCCCTCATTTTATAGGTTGTCTCTTCACTTTGTTGATGGCTCCTCTTGCTGTGCAGAAGCTTTTTAATTTGCTATAATACCATTTGTTTACTTTTGCTTTTGTTGCGTGTGCTTCTGTGGTTATATCCAAAAAATCCTTACTCAGACCAATGTCATGGAGCTTTCCCCATGTTTTCTTCTAGTCATTTATAATTTTAGGTCTTACACTTACATCTCGAGTCCATTTTCAGTTGATTTTTGTATATGGTGAGAGAGAAGTGTCTAAATTGTCCTGTTCTGCATGTAGATATCCACTGTTACCAAAACCACTTGTTGAAAAGATTATCCTTTCCCCATTGTGTGTTCTTGGCACTTCTGTCAAAAGTCAGTTGACTGCAAATGTGTGGATTTATTTTTGGGCTCTCTACTGTCTTCTATTGGTCTATGTGCTTGCATTTATGCCAGCACTGTGCTGTTTATATTGCTATAGCTCTAGAGTTTAGTTTGGTAGTCTGATGCCTTCAGCTGTTTTTCTTTATGCTCAAGATTGCCTTGGCCATTTGGAATCTCCTGTGGTTCCATAAAAATTTTAGGATTTTTTTTTCTATTTCTGAGAAGAATGTCATTAGTATTTTGATAGGGATTAGATTAAATCTGTATATCACTTAAGGTAATACAGACATTTAAACAATATTATATTTTCCAATTTATGAAAATGGGATATCTTTTCATTTATTTGTATCTTCTTCAATTTCTTTCTTTGATGTTTAATAGTATTCAATGTAGAGATCTTTCATCTTCTTAGTCAATTTTATTTCCATGCAAGGTTTTATTTGTAGCTATTAGAAATGGAATTATTTTCTTGATTTCTTTTTAAGATGGTTGGCTATTTGTGTATAGAAATCCTATGGTTTTTTATGTTGATTTCGTATCCTGCAATTTTACTGAATGTGTTTATTCTTGTGTGTGTGTGTGTGTGTGTGTGTGTGTGTGTGTGTGTGTGTGTTGTGTACACTTTAGGCTTTTCTACAAGATCATTCCTCTGCAGACAGGGATGATTTAACTTGTTCCTTTCTAGTTTAGATGCCCTTTCCTTTTTTTTCTTGTCTAATTGCTCTGGCTGAGACTTCCAATCCTATGTTAAATACAAGTGGCAAGAGTGAGAATCCTTGTTTTGTTCCACATTTTAGAGGAAAAGCTTTCAACTTTTCCCTGCTGAGTATGATATTAGCCATATGTTTGTCACACATAAACTTTATGGTGCTCAGATTTTTCTATAATGTAGGAAGTAGTAATGTTTAAAACTTCTTACATTTGTTAAAAAAAGAGTGGCAGTTATAAACAGCATCTCTGTTGGTTTCAAATCTTGCTAGCTGGACTACTAGCTCTGTGACCTGTGTAAATTAATTTCTTTAAATCACAGAGTCTTTCTCTGGATAATAAGTTTAAACTGATACCACAGATTCATTCCAAGATTTGATGAGATAAAGAATGTTGACTGCCTGACACAGTTTTGGTATGTAATGAGTACTTCATACTTGCATAAACAATTAGCAGTATATTGTATCATAATAAAATTTATATAAATGTTGCCATAATTGTATGATCAGAGACTATGCTACAACTTTGTTTTAAAGTATAATACATACAAAACGTGCACATATCAAAAGCATAGATCTCAGTTAATTTTCATAAGTAAAGCATATCCATGTCCATCTGACGGAAGCTGAACTTGATATTGTAGTGTGTAATGAGCGTTACTTTGAAACATGCTTTCATTGATTAATTTTGTGTTTTTGACTTCATTCTTATTCTTAAATACAGATTTTTTTATTCATTTTAACAGTGATGGTATTCCATCAAATATCATATTTTTTAATCCACTTCCAAAATTATTGACTAAACACCAGTTCTGAGTATATTTTCTCATAAGTGGAAAACAATCATTATGTTCCTTGGTTTTAACAGTGTAAGCATCTGTCTAAACATTATCAATGACCTTTTCGTTACTGGCATCTATCTTGGTTGAACTCTTTATTTGGAATGAAAATATTTATGCTTTACTATTTTAAGACACTATTTTAGAGAAATGTGATCTCTATATTTTTCATCCTCAAATAAAAACAGAGCTTTTATTTCCTTAAAATTAGGGAAAGTATTTATAAAATCTCACCTTAATATTTGACCATTATGGTAGGCAGAAAAATACATCCCTCAAAGACGTCCAAATCCTAACTCTAGAAGCTGTGAATATGTTGCCTTGCATGGCAAAAGAAGCTTTGAACATGTGATTAATTTAAGGCTCTTTGGGATAGGGAGATTATTCTGGATTATGTAGTTGGGTTTAATATAATCACAAGGTCCTTATAAGAAGGAGGTAGGAGGGACAGAGTCAGAAAAGTAGAGGAAACCACTAGAAGAAAACCACAAATTAAGGCATGCAGGTGCTTTTGAGGAGCTGGACCACACAAAGACTGGATTCTCCCCCAGAATTGCAGAAGGAATGCAGTCCTACAACACCTTAATTTTAGTCCCATATGACACATTGGGGTCTTCTGACCTTTAGAACTGTAAGCGAACTTTTAATAAAACTCATTTCTTTTTTGTTGTTGTTTTAAGCCACAAAATTTGTGGTAGTTTGTTATAGCAGCAATGGAAAACTAATACAACCATTGATCAAATTCCAGAAAATGGCAACATTAAAAGTTACTTTGAAATGCAAGATTGAAAGCCCTCAAAACTCTCTCTCTTGGTGTTGAGTGAATATTCTAATTATGCCTTTTACAGTATGTTGCATACCTGAAAGGCCTTAGTATATAGACTGAATTAAAAAAAAATCCATGGGGGACCAATAATGAGGAATAAAGTTCATAGACACTAACATTCCTTTCCAATAATTAGTTCTATAATTATCTAGCAGTAGAGAGTTTTGCTCTCTTGCTCTTTTCTGTGAAGCCTATGGTTCTGATAAATGATCTTTCATCAAATGGTCAAAAATATAATAGAACCAGTGAGGATAAAAAGTATTTTGTTAATCTTCATATTAACTTGTCCTCTGCAAACTCAATTCATGAATGTATGACATTTTTTGAAGTTCAAAGTTCTCAAAGTTTTCTTACGGCAAAAGTTTTTAAAATAAGAGCCTGCAACATTCGATAATGAGAGAAAGTTCAAAAATCTCTTTTTCTTACACTGAGAGGAAATTGAATAAATTATAAGTACTTTCCAAATCAGAAGTTGGCAAGCATTACTAAAACACACTGGTTTATGGTGACACTAAATATTGGGTGACCATTTATCTGAAAAATTCCCTTTGGTTATGAAGATGGACCTCTTATGTAGATGCCTGACAGGTGTAGGATAGTTTGAGTCTGCAACAGTCACAGGATCCACCCTGGAGATCTTGTAATACCCTTGTCATCTCCATCAAAGATCCCCTCAGAGATTCTCTAGGCTGTACCTCATTGTAGCATGGTCGTTTATGTTTAAAAAAACATAATTTTGGGCCAGGAGCTGTGGCTCACACCTGTAATCCCAGCACTTTGGGAGGCTGAGGTGGGCAGATTACAAGGTCAGGAAATCGAGACCTTCCTGGACAACATGGTGAAAGCCCATCTCTACTGAAACACAAAAAATTAGCCAGATGTGGTGGCACATGTCTGTAGTCACAGCTACTCGGGAGGCTGAGGCAGGAGAATAGCTTGAATCTGGGAGGTGGAGGTTGCAGTGAGCCGAGATTGCGCCCCTGCACTCCAGCTTGGTGACAGAGCGAGACTCCGTCTCAAAAAAAAAAAACAAAACAAAACAAAAACAAAAACAAAAAAAACCCAAAATGTATCATTTTGACAGAACATAACTGGTCTTGCTCTCTCTATTTGATTTATCACTATCCAGCCCAGTCTTTATTATCTTTCTCTCTTGGCCCACATAGTTCATAAACAGGCACATGGTCTTGGAGCTCCAGGAGCGTTGTATAGAGAAAGAGAGCATTGTATAGAAAAAGAGAAGGTGATCCTCTCTTCAAATAATTTCTCCACTGCATCCTTACTCTACCATCAGTGTCAGGCAAACACAGAGACATTGCAACCAATCAGACATTCCTATCCTTTCACCAGGTAAACAAATCAACCATTCATTACTGCTGGAAGACATGTATCAAGCACATCTTAAGTATGAGGATGTAAACACGAATTAAAGACGTGCTTCTTACCGTCAAATACCTTGTGGTCTGTGTCTCCAGAGGGTGGAATTAACAGATATCATTTGTTGAGTACCTTGAATTTTCCTCCTATTTTATGTACTCTTACTGAAATAAAAACTCTATTAAATATAATTGTGAATCAAAATTAGAATCGTTCTCATCACTGCGAGAATCACAACTCAGATTTCAATGTCCAGAATGGCATCCTGACTCTCCAAAACCTTTAACATTTTGTCTACTTCATTTTATGACTATTTTGACGATTTTCATGTTTAGAACCAGTGTAGAAGTCTGAGGATCCTGGAACGCTGGTCGCTGCCATGCTAAATTTAGGTGTTCATGCACATATATAACCAATACAAATATATTTATACAGGCATAATATATAAAGTGTTTTGATTTCTTGCCTTTATTCAATTTTCATGGCAAATATATCCTGTAGGTCTGGAAGCTGTGTATTTTGAACTCATTACACAATAACCAGAAATTGTACAACTGTATTATCAGTATCTCCATTAGAAATATTTGGGAAAGAAATTATCCATGTTTCGGTAAATTGTTAGAAGTATCAGTGGCAAGAAACATGAATAATTGAATCTGTTACGATAAATCATCACATATTAACTTTTATTTTTTATTATAGTTGCTTTGACCATCATTTATTTTTCTGCATGGTATAGCAGCGTCAGTGAAACAGTGAATTCTACATAATGACAATGACTATTATTTCAATTTTATTTGAAATAAAATTGTCATTGTTAAATTATTTTATTCCTGCTAGACCATAAAATCAGGTGTGGCAAATAGTTTTTCTTTTTTGTGCTAACTCCAACTGATTTGAAGATTACTCTGAGGTCATTTCCAGTCTTACAGAAAAAAGGTACATTGCAAGGTTAGTAATGTTTGCCATGGGAAAAAGTTAGGTGACTGCTGGAATTTGTGCCCCATACTGCTCTTCCAGCTCTAGATTGCCAGTAAAATAATGGTGCAGATTTTCTCTTTTAATATAAAATCAGTTTATCTATTAAGACAGGACAAACTGATTAGCACACCTCTTTACCAGTTGCAAAAATAGAAATTCATTTTCTTTCCATAAAGCACACTAGGAAGAAGCTTTGGGATGGAAGATTTCAGTGATAAAAATTATTGTAATGAAATGTGCTCTATAATTCAAGGTTGAATCCTAAAATCATGACTGAAGATCTAAGAGGTAAAAGAACAGCTATAACTCAACATTTTCAGCTCAGTCTCATTGTCTTCTTCTTCTTTTTTTTTAATCAGACTTTGCTAAAAGTGGGGAGGAGAAAGCCATTCATATTTTAAGAATCGGCAGTATCATAAACCATTTCTCCTGACTTAACATCTTTATAATAAAAATTCTACTATAATAAATTCATTGCTAGGTTGTGTTTTTATTACTACAATCTCCCCCGTGAGTTCTCAGTTAAAAATATTCTGAGGGAGGCAGAAAAATGTCATATGTGTCAGAACATAATTCTCTGCCTGCTGAAAAAAAAAAGGCATGTAGTTTGTGATAGTTGCCTATTATTTTTTAAAGACTGATTGATAAATGTATTAATAGCTAATTAAAAAATAGATGGGAGTATATTATCAAGTTATTTTTATAAAACTAACCATCATGAATTCTGAAGTATCTAATATTCACCTCAAGTATCTATAACAGAAACAAAAATGTTTCAAATTTGTAAGACAAAGAATTATTAAAAAATGGCATTTGTTGGTATCTATTCATTAGTTATTTTTCTTTTTTATTATGAAATTGAAATAGATTAAATAAATTCTAGAATTTATTCATTTCTATTGTGCTACTTCTAAAATTTGGATACATATGTTCTGAGTTAAAACAACAACAACATTTGCTTTGTGGCTAATTGTGTGTAAACTACCCCAGGCTGTAATGAAGTATTTTTGGCAGTTACCTAATGGTAGCTTCGCATATATACATTTAAATCAGTTACAAGTCATCAGGTGTATATACTGACACACAGATTTGGCCCACTAAATTGAAAAATCTACCTGTGTATTTGCAGTGGGCTAAGGCAACAGTTTAAGATGAAAAAAGGTATCTCAACTCTGGGCTTAAGGAGGCAAATCCCAAGGTTAAAAATGACTTACTCTCCTCATTCTAAAGATTCTAATTCCCTTTCTGGAGTTACTTTTGTGTTGACATTTCTTTACCATCTCCACCAATGCTGCTATTTTCCACCCTAATATGATACATAATCTTTACCATTTTCCACACATTATAGAGTACCTTTCATTCCGATAGACCTTCACTCTACCTCCCTCTTCATGGCACCAATAGAGTCATATTTGAGGAAGTGTTGTACCAACTATAAGGTTATTCACCACTTAGAAACCAATGCTTCTTCAAAATCCAACTTCAGTAGACCTCTCTAGTGTCATTATAGTTGGCTGACATCTCACTTTCCAACGGTACTGTACTTTCCATATTCACTGAATACCTTACACTGTTTGTGACATGATGTCGTGTTCAACTCTACGTTTCTGTCATCATTTCCCCCTTCGTTTTAATGTATTCTCATTACCTTTGCTATTAATACCTTGTTTTTCTGGGTCAGCAGTTTGCTTCATCTTCAGAGTTTGTTAGGAAAAACTATGACTTTATTGGAAAAAAAATAAAATTACTGAATATCCTTCAGTAGAATGCTGGCATTCTCTAGCTGGCCCTTTAGAGAGATCTCATTCTATAGGAACCGTTGAGTGTCTTTGACTAGATGACTTTACAACTCTTTAAATTATAGAAAGCTTATCATAATGCAAATGATTATTGTACATAGAAATACAAATAACTCTGTTCTGTAGAAATACAATTGATTTCTGCCTTGTAGAAAAGATGATTTTAAACGTTATATTTTATTGCCCTGTGAAGTATTAAACTTTTTTGAGTCTATTAGCAAATTCAGATCTCTAAAAGCAGTTCTCTTCAGTGGACACAAAATTTTTAATTAATTTGAAGACACAAATAGGCGAAAGAAAATACACATAGAAAGGATTTACAAGGTTCTATCATTGCACATTCCTTAGCAAATTCATTTATTAGCAAATTTGTTTCAGCATTGTTGATATGTATCTATGCACACACATATCACAAACATCCTATACAAATATATATATATATGTATTATAGACATATGTATACAATGACATACATAGATAGAAATTTGATTCTACTTTTAACCAGTTTCAAAACCTTACTGGTTCCTCACTTTTACATTGCTGGTGGGATTGTAAACTAGTACAATCACTATGGAAAACCGTGAGGAGATTTCTTTTTTTTTTTTTTTTTAATTTTTATTGCATTATAGGTTTTGGGGTACATGTGCAGAACGTGCAAGATAGTTGCATAGGTACACACATGGCAGTGTGTTTTGCTGCCTTCCTCCCCTTCACCCACACTTGGCATTCATCCCCAGGCTATCCCTCCCCAGCCCCCACCGCTGACCCTCCCCCATTCCCCCCAATAGACCCCAGTGTGTAGTAGACCCCCTCCCTGTGTCCATGTGTTCTCATTTTTCTCACCCACCTATGAGTGAGTATATGCGGTATTTCTTTTTCTGTTCTTGTGTCAGTTTGCTGAGAATGATGTTCTCCAGATTCATCCATGTCCTTACAAAGGACACAAACTCATCATTTTTGATTGCTGCATAATACTCCATGGTGTATATGTGCCACATTTTCCCAGTCCAGTCTATCATGGTTGGGCATTTGGGTTGGTTCCAGTTCTTTGCTATTGTAAACAGTGCTGCAATGAACATTCATGTGCATGTGTCCTTATAGTAGAACAATTTATATTCCTTTGGATATATACCCAGTAATGGGATTGCTGGGTCAAATGGAATTTCTATTTCTAGGTCCTTGAGGAATCGCCACACTGTCTCCCACAATGGTTGAACTAATTTACACTCCCACCAACAGTGTAAGAGTGTTCCTATTTCTTCACATCCTCTCCAGCATCTGCTGTCTCCAGATTTTTTAATGATCGCCATTCTAACTGGTGTGAGATGGTATCTCAATGTGGTTTTGATTTGCATCCCTCTAATGACCAGTGATGATGAGCATTTTTTCATATGTTTGTTGGCCTCATGTATGTCTTCTTTTGTAAAGTGTCTGTTCATATCCTTTGCCCATTTTTTGAATGGGCTTGTTTGTTTTTTTCCTGTAAATCTGTTTGAGTTCTTTGTAAATTCTGCATATCAGCCCTTTGTCAGATGTGTAAACTGCAAAGATATTTTCCCATTCTGATGGTTGCCAATTCACTCTAGTGACTGTTTCTTTTGCTGTGCAGAAGCTGTGGAGTTTGATTAGGTCCCATTTGTCTATTTTGGCTTTTGTTGCCAATGCTTTTGGTGTTTTGTTCATGAAGTCTTTGCCTACTCCAATGTCCTGAATGGTTTTGCCTAGATTTTCTTCTAGGGTTTTTATGGTGCCAGGTCTTATGTTTAAGTCTTTAATCCATCTGGAGTTAATTTTAGTGTAAGGTGTCAGGAAGGGGTCCAGTTTCTGCTTTCTGCACATGGCTAGCCAGTTTTCCCAACACCATTTTTTAAATAGGGAATCCTTTCCCCATTGCTTGTTTTTGTCTGGTTTATCAAAGATAATATGGTTGTAGATATGTTGTGTTGCCTCCGATGCTTCTGTTCTGTTCCATTGGTCTATATCTCTGTTTTGGTACCAGTACCATGCTGTTTTGATTACTGTAGCCTTGTAGTATAGTTTGAAGTCTGGTAGTGTGATGCCTCCC
This sequence comes from Saguinus oedipus, assembly GCA_031835075.1. Lineage (NCBI taxonomy): Eukaryota > Metazoa > Chordata > Mammalia > Primates > Cebidae > Saguinus > Saguinus oedipus. Next base: position 21,328,850 of record CM063169.1, read on the forward strand.
GCTGTGTTCTTTTTGCTTAGAATTGACTTGGCTATGCGGGCTCTTTTTTTGGTTCCATATGAAATTCATGGTGGTTTTTCCAGTTCTGTGAAGAAATTCAATGGTAGTTTGATGGGGATAGCATTGATTGTGTAAATTACTTTGGGCAGTATAGCCATTTTCATGATATTGATTCTTCCTAACCACAAACATGAATGTTTCTCCATCTGTTTGTGTCCTCTCTTATTTTGTTGAGCAGTGGTTTGTAGTTTTCCTTGAAGAGGTCCCTTACGTTCCTTGTGAGTTGTATTCCTAGGTATTTTATTTTCTTTGTAGCAATTGTGAATGGCAGTTCATTCTTGATTTGGTTCTCTTTTAGTCTGTTATTGGTGCATAGGAATGCTTGTGATTTTTGAACATTGATTTTTTATATCCTGAGACTTTACTGAAGTTGCTTATCAGTTTCAGGAGCTTTTGGGCTGAGGTGATGGGGCCTTCTAGGTATACTATCATGTCGTCTGCAAATAGAGACAATTTGGCTTCCTCCTTTCGTATTTGAATACCCTTTATTTCTTTTTCTTGCCTGATTGCTCTGGCTAGAACTTCCAGTACTATGTTGAATAGGAGTGGTGAGAGAGGGCATCCTTGTCTAGTGCCGGATTTCAAAGGGAATGCTTCCAGTTTTTGCCTATTAAGTATGATATTGGCTGTTGGTTTGTCATAAATAGCTTTTATTACTTTGAGATATGTTCCATCAATACCAAGTTTATTGAGGGTTTTTAGCATAAAGGGCTGTTGAATTTTGTCAAATGCCTTCTCTGCATCAATTGAGATAATCATGTGGTTTTTGTTTTTGGTTCTGTTTATGTGGTGAATTACATTTATAGACTTGTGTATGTTAAACCAGCCTTGCATCCCCGGGATGAATCCTACTTGATCATGATGGATAAGTTTTTTAATGTGCTGTTGCAATGGGTTTGCCAGTATTTTATTGAAGATTTTTGCATCTATGTTCATCATGGATATTGGCCTGAAGTTTTCTTTTCTTGTTGAGTCTCTGCCAGGTTTTGGTATCAGGATGATGTTGGTCTCACAAAATGATTTGGGAAGGGTTCCCTCTTTTTGGATTATTTGGAATAGTTTCAGAAGGAATGGTACCAGATCCTCTTTGTGTGTCTGGTAGAATTCAGCTGTGAACCCATCTGGACCTGGGCTTTTTTTGTGTGGTAGGCTCTTAATTGCTGCCTCAACTTCAGACCTTGTTATTGGTCTATTCATAGTTTCGGCTTCCTCCTGGTTTAGGCTTGGGAGGACACAGGTGTCCAGGAATTTATCCATTTCTTCCTGGTTTACTAGTTTATGTGCATAGAGTTGTTTGTAGTATTCTCTGATGATGGTTTGAATTTCTGTGGAATCTGTGGTGATTTCCCCATTATCGGTTTTTTATTGCATCTATTTGGTTGTTCTCTCTTTTCTTTTTTATCAGTCTGGCTAGTGGTCTGTCTATTTTGTTGATCTTTTCAATAAATCACCTCTTGGATTTATTGATTTTTTGAAGGGTTTTTCTTGTCTTTATCTCCTTTAGTTCTGCTCTGATCTTAGTTATTTCTTGTCTTCAGCTAGGTTTTGAGCTTTTTTTGATCTTGCTCCTCTAGCTTTTTCAATTTTGATGATAGGGTGTCAATTTTGGATCTCTCCACTCTTGTCATGTGGGCACCTATTGCTATATATTTTCCCTACAGACTGCTTTAAATGTGTCCCAGAGATTCTGGTACATTGTGTATTCATTCTCATTGGTTTCAAAGAAATTCTTTATTTCTGCCTTCATTTCATTGTTTATCCAATCAACATTCAAGAGCCAGTTGTTCAGTTTCCATGAAGCTGTGCAGTTCTCAGTTATTTTCTGAATTCTGAGTTCCAACTTGATTGCACTATGGTCTGAAAGACTGTTTGTTATGATTTCAGTTGTTTTGCATTTGCTGTGAGTGCTTTACTTCCAATTATGTGGTCAATTTTGGAGTAGGTGTAATGTGGTGCTGAGAAGAATGTATATTCTGTGGATTTGGGGTGGAGAGTTCTGTAAATGTCTATCAGGTTTGCTTGTTCCAGGTCTCAGTTCAAGTCCTGGATATCCTTGTTAATTTTCTGTCTGGTTAATCTGTCTGATATTGACAGTGGAGTGTTAAAGTCTCCCACTATTATTGTATGGGAGTCTAAGTCTCTTTGTAAGTCATTAAGAACTTGCCTTATATATCTGGGTGCTCCTGCATTGGGTCCATATATATTTAGAATCATTAGCTCTTCTTGTTGTATCAATCCTTTTACCATTATGTAATGACCTTCCTTGTCCCTTTTGATCTTTGTTGCTTTAAAGTCTATTTTATCAGAGATGAGAATTGCAACTCCTGCTTTTTTTTGCTCTCCATTTGCTTGGTAAATCTTCCTCCATCCCTTTATTTTGAGCCTTTGTGTATCCTTGCGTGTGAGGTGGGTTTCCTGGATACAGCACACCGATGGGTTTTGTTTTTTTATTCAATTTGCCAGTTTGTGTCTTTTGATTGGTGCATTTAGCCCATTTACATTTAGGGTTAATATTGTTATGTGTGAATTTGATACTGCCATTTTGATGCTAGCTGGCTGCTTTGCCCATTGGTTCATGTAGATTCTTCATTTTGTTGATGCTCTTTAGCATTTGGTATGCTTTTAGGATGGCTGGTACTGGTTGTTTCTTTCTATGTGTAGTGCCTCTTTCAGGAGCTCTTGTAAAGCAGGCCTAATGGTGACAAAATCTCTGAGTACTTGCTTGTTCATAAAGGATTTTATTTTTCCTTCACTTATGAAGCTCAGTTTGGCAGGATATGAAATTCTGGGTTGAAAGTTCTTTTCTTTAAGGATGTTGAATATTGGCCCCCACTCTCTTCTGGCTTGTAGAGTCTCTGCCGAGAGATCTGCTGTGAGTCTGATGGGCTTCCCTTTGTGGGTGACCCGACCTTTCTCTCTGGCTGCCCTTAGTATTTTCTCCTTCATTTCAACCCTAGTGAATCTGACGATTATGTGCCTTGGGGTTGCTCTTCTTGCGGAGTATCTTTGTGGTGTTCTCTGTATTTCCTGGAGTTGAGTATTGACCTGTCTTGCTAGGTTGGGGAAATTTTCCTGGATAATATCCTGAAGAGTGTTTTCCAGCTTGGATTCATTCTCTTCATCACATTCTGGTACACCTATCAAATGTAGGTTGGGTCTCTTCACATAGTCCCACATTTCTTGGAGATTTTGTTCATTCCTTTTTGTGCTTTTCTCTTTAATCTTGGTTTCTCATTTTATTTCATTTAGTTGATCTTCAACTTCTGATATTCTTTCTTCTGCTTGGTCAATTTGGCTGTTGAAACTTGTGCATGCTTCACGAAGTTCTCGTGTTGTGTTTTTCAGCTCCTTCAATTAATTCATATTCCTCTCTAAGTTGTCCATTCTTGTTATCAATTCCTCGAATCCTTTTTCAAATCTTTTTTTCAAGGTTCTTAGTTTCTTTGCACTGATTTAGAACATGTTCTTTTAGCTCACTGAAGTTTCTCATTATCCACTTTCTGAAGTCTGATTCCATCATTTCGTCACACTCATTCTCCATCCAGCTTTGTTCCCTTGCTGGTGAGGAGTTTTGGTCCCTTTTAGGAGGCGAGGTGTTTTGGTTTCAGGTGTTTTCCTCCTTTTTGCGCTGGTTTCTTCCCATCTTTATGGATTTATCCGCCTGTCGTCTTAGTAGTTGCTGATTTTTCAATTGGGTCTCTGTGTGGATGCTGAGATTGTTAATGATGATGTATTTCTGTTACTTAGTTTTCCTTCTAATGGTCTAGCCCCTCTGCTGTATGAGTGCTGAGGTCCACTCCAGGCCCTGCTTGTCTGGGGTATACCTGTAGCAGCTGCAGAACAGTGAGGGATGATACCAGTTTCTTCTTCTGCTGTCTTTGTTCCAGAATGATGCCTGCCAAATGTCCGTCTGATTAATCCTTTTTTGGGGTGACTCTTTGGATATACAGGGGTCAGGGAGCCGCTTGAGGAGATGGTCTGTGCTTTATAGGAGCTCCAGTGCTGAGCTGTGAGCTCCGTTGTTCATTCAGGGTTGTTGGGAGGTTGTTTATGTCTGCTGCAACAGAACTCATAAAACACCACCCTTTTTTCCCCCCCTTAGATGCTGTGTCTCAGGGAGTTGGGGCTTTCTTTATGAGTATCTGTTGCACTGTCCTGCCCCACTAGGAGGCAGTCTATTCACTATTTGCCTGCCTGGGCTCTGCCCTACTAGTGCAGGTCTGCCCTGTTGCTGCTGGCCTCCGTTCTGCCGTGGAGCACTCCCCTCTCCTGGCGGAGTCTCTCTGTTATGGCAGGTTGCCTCGGCAATGGCAGGCTGTGTCAGCCCTGGGCGGTACTTCAGTAGGGGCGGATTGCGTCAGTAGTGGCGGATGCCCCTCCCCTGCTGGGCTGCACCGTCCTAGATGCCGGAAGCAAAACTCTCAGCTCCGAGTGCCTCCAATCGCTGCCCTGCTTGTCCCCGTGAAGGTGGGACCCGCCGAGCCTGATCACCCAGCTCCTTGCCTCAGAGTCCGTCCTCTCTCTCTCTCTCTTCCTCTCCCCAAGCTGAACAGTTGACTCTCTCACTGGTGCCCCAGTAGCCTGCCGATAGGGCACTGGGATCCGTGCGATCTCCCATGCCGCTGCCCACTACCCCGGCTCAGATCACGCTTCCCAGGAATCTCCTGGTCTGGCTCATTGTCCAAGTCCCGTTCAATCAGATGGACATGCCAATCTTCCCTTCCAAATCTCAGATTGCCGGCACCCAGATCAGTGAGTTCCGTGCCGGGTCCCACTGCAGCGCTGGCCAAAGCAGCCACATGATCTGGCTGCGCTAGCCGGCTGTACTAGCATCCCGTGTCTCTCCCACACCTGGGACTTTCAACGCTCTCTGGGCAAAAAAGGTCCATCTGAGAATGCGGCTAGGACTCACCCTCTGCGCCTTCACTGAGAGCTGCAATCCTGAGTTGCTTCTACGATGCCATCTTGCGAGAGGAATACCCGGGGAGATTTCTTAAAGAACTAAAAGTAGAACTACCATTTGATCCAGCAATCCCACTACTGGGTATCTACCTAGAGGAAAGGAAATCATGGTATGAAAAACATACTTACACACACGTTTATAGAAGCACAATTTGCAATTGCAAAAATGCAGAACCAGCTCAAATGCCCATCAATCAACAATGGATACAGAAAATGTGGATTATATATACCATGGACTACTCTACTCAGCCACAGAAAGGAACAAATTCATGGCATTGGCAGCAATCTGGCTGGAGTTGGAGAACATCATTCTAAGTGAAGTAACTGAGGAAGGAAAACAAAATATTTTATGTTCTCATAAGTGGGAGCTAAGCTATGAGGACACAAAGGCATAAGAGTGACATAATGTACTCTGGGGACTCAGGGGATGGGGGTGAGGAATAAAGATTACACATTAAGTACAGTGTACACTGCTTGCATGGTGGGTACACCAAAATCTCAGAAACCACCACTAAAGAACTATCCATGAAACGAAAAACCATCTGTTCCCCCAAAACTATTGAAATAAAATAAAAATTTAAAAAAATCATACTGGTTCCCTCATTAATAAATATGCCAAATAAAATATTTTATACCTGTGTAACAGACATGGATTTACTGTTTGGAAAATCACATTTTATCTGTTTTGGAGGCCCACAGAGATACACAATGGATTCACCCGAATGAACTAGGTTGTTGAAGTGGATCTCTTGAACTGTTTAAGCCAAGTTATGTATTCTCTTGACTTCGGTGATAAATACCAAGCAACAATAACATTTAAACTTTGCTGACTCCATTTCTGTATTTCCCTCTACTAATTGTGTGTATGGTTTGTGCAATAGAATAATTTATTCCACCTTGGTGACAAACAATGATTAGAAAATTGACTTTATGGTGTGACTTTCTGAATGCTCTCCATCAGATAGGTAATGGAAATGTATTATCTGATGAATGAGAAATAAGAGGATTTTATGTATGTGTTTCCTTTTTGTATTTATCATTTGTCTCTCTATTCAAATCAATTAAGAATGTTTTATCCACGGATTCTGAAAACAGTTGTGAGAGACCTGAGTGAGTTTTTGTGTTTCTGTGTTTACTTTCAACCTTTGCCCGAGATTGTGAAAGTGAAGCACATAAGCTCTCTCTGTATCAGTGTATCTGTGTGTCCATGTGCTTGTAATGGGGAAAAGCCTTGACCTGTCAGGATGTGACTATTGACTGTTTTCCTAATTCTGGCAGGCTTTAATAAATTAAATTTTAATCACTCTTAAATCAAAACATCTCTGTTTGGTTGCCTAGCTGACTCTCTAAGCTTTTTGACTAAGTAGTTTCTGTCCCTCTAGTTACCCTTGTCTAGGCTAGTTTACAACTCTCTAAACAGTAGAAAATTCATAGTAATACAAATATTCTTGTCTACCAAAAGGCAAACAAATTTTTCCGTTAGAAATAAAATTGATATCTACCCAAAAGAAAAATGTATTTCAAAGATGATATTTTATATAGCTTTGTACCTGTAAGCAAAATTATTCCAGTATTCTTGAATGTGTCTGTGTATCCATATCTACGTCTATATCTACCTGTTTTTATACTCATCAATTAACTAAATATAATCTTTGACATGTCTTCATTTATATTGGAATAAGAGTCAGGTTTTGCTTTTTTAGAATACATTACCAGCTCCCTCTGCACATTGATCATAATTCTGCATTATATAACATTTCTCTTCTTCTACTCTCCACACTATGAGCATCTTAAGGAAGAAGTTTTATATTAATAGATATAAAACAAAATACCTGTTTTATTGTTAATAGTAGGACTAAAAAGCTTATTTTTATTATCAGAAGAAAATTACAGGACCTGTGCTATAAACATATATATTTTATTATCAGAGAAAAATTACAGGGCCTGCTAAGGAATTAGGTGAAGAAAAAAAAGTAAAAAACTGAGTATGACTAAATTATTTTTAATCACCTACCACATTTTAAATGGGTGACTATAAATAGACTTTTCTATTCATTGATTTTGTTAATCAAGATTTATGCAAAATAATGAATGGAAATGCTAAACACCCGAAAACATTTCGACCGCTGTCAAAGTTTTTTAATTTTATAATGGAGGGTTTAAAATGATGGTATCTTTTTTATCTATGTTAACATAATTTGCTAAATGCAATAGCAAATTTCTCACTCTTAAAGTCTGAATTTAATTTAATTAATTTTAATTACCCATATATTTAAAAATTTTGAGAACTAATTATGATAATGGAAATTGCAAATTTGCTCTCTACTTTTGTTTCCTTAATTCATTTGAATTTTTGTGTTGATTTTTAAGGCTCATTTATTAAATATTGTTAAAAATCCATTATAAAATAACATTAAGTTCAACTCAGAATAATAAAGTTTTATCTAAGGACAGCTAAGCAATGTAATTTTTATTTTATGTTTTTATTTGTATAAATTTAAGTCATACAAGGGCAGTTTTTTTCAGTAAATGGTAGTGGTGAAACCTTGGCTTTTAACATAACTATCACCCAAACAATGTACAGTGTACCCAGTAAGTAATTTCCATCCCTCAACCCTCTGGCATCACCCCACACTTCCAAATTTTTAACATACATTATACCACATGCTATATCCATGCATACACATTATTTAGCTCTCACTTACAAGTAGGAACATACAGTATTTGTGCCTGGCTTATTTCACAAAATAATGACATCCTGTTCCATTTGTGTTGCTGCAAAAAACGTCTTTTCCTTCTTTTTTTTTTTCTTGGCTGAATAAGATCATATATATATATATATATATATGTAAAATGTTTTATTTATCCAATCATCTGTGGATGGACACATAGGTTGAGTCCATTATCTTTGAAAAACACATAAGGGCAGGTATCTCTTTGATATAATGATGTATTTTGCTTTGGGGAGATAGCCAGTAGTGTGATTGTTGAATGGAATGGTATTGCTATTTTTAGTTCTTTGAGAAAACTCCACATTACTTTTCATAGAGGTTGCATCAATTGACATTTCCACCAACAATATATTCCCATTCCCTTTTTGTCTTCATTCTTGCCAACATCTTTTACTTTCTGACTAATTCCTAATAGCTTGTCTGACTGGTGTAAGATGATATCTCATTATGATTTTAATTTGCATTTTTCTAATGATTTTGCTGAGCATTTTTCACATGCTTGTTGACTATTTATATGGCTACTTTTGAAAAATGCATGTTCATGTCCTTGCCCATATTTTAACGTGATTATTTGTTCATGTTGAATTGTTTGAGTTCCTTGTAAATTCTGGCTATAAGATCTCAGTTGGATGAATAGTTTGCATATATTTTCTCTCAATCTGCTGGTTGCCTTTTCACTGTTGATTGTTGCTCTTCAGAATTTTTTTAGTTTAATTAAGTCCCCGTTGAGGTCAGCTAGTGTGATGCCTCAATGTTTGTTCTTTTTGCTTAGGATTGCCTAGATTTTTCAGGCTTTTTGGCTCCCTATGAATTTTAAGATTCTTTTTTTTCTGATTCTGTGAAAAAATTACTTGTGTATTTTGATAGGGATTACATTGGACCTATAGATTGCTTAAGGCAATGTAGTCATTTTGATGATATTGATTCTTCCAATTCATGAATATGGAATATCTTACCATTTGTTTGTGTCATATACAATTTATTTCATCAGTGTTTGATAGCTTTCCTTATATAGATTTTTCGCTTCCTTGGTTAAATTTATTCCTAGGTATTTTATTTTTATTTTGGTTGATATTGTAAATAGGATTGCCTTCTTGATTCAATTTTTATATTAATCATTATAAATGTATAGAAATGCTACTGATTTTTGTATGTTGATTTTGTATCCTGAAACTTTATTAAATTTATTTATCAAATATAAGAATTTTCTGAAGGAGATTTAAGGGTTTTTCTATGTAGAAGATCATATAATCAGTGAATGGAGACAATTTGACTTCCTCTTTTTCCATTTAGATGCCTTTTACTTTTTTCTCTTGCCAGATTGCTCTGGATGAGACTTCTAGTACTATGCTTGAATAAAAGTGATGAAATTAAGATGATTTTATGTTTTGTCCATCATGTTCATGTGATAAAGCATATTTATTGATTTGCATGTATGGAACCAACCTTGCATGCCTAAAATAAATGCACTTTGGCATAGTGTATTATCTGTTTGATGCACTGTTGGATTTGGTTTGCTAGTATCATGTTGAGAATTTTTGCATTCGTGTTTATAAGGGATATTGGTCTGTAGATTTATCATGTGTGTATGTCTTTTTCTGATTTGTAGAGAATTAGGAATCACTGTGACACTGATTCATCGAATGAAGTAGAGAGCATTCCCTCCTTGATCATTTGGAATAGTTTTAGTGAATTGGTATCAGTTCTTTCAACATCTGATAGAATTCAGCTGTAAATCCATCTGATCATGGACTTTTAAATTTTGGAGGAGTTTTTTTATTAATGATTTGATCTCACTCACAGCACTAGAAAGATTATGAAGATACAAAATCCAGAAAGAAACAGTGGACTTCAGACCAACTGGATCTGTCAGACATTTACAAAAAAATTCTACCTAACAACTTCAGAATACACATTCTTTTCATCATCACAGGGAATATTTTATAAGATAGGAAATATTTTGGACCAAAAACAAGTCTTAATATATTTTAAAAAATCCAAACCATGTCAAGTATCTTCTCAGACCACAGCAGAATAAAAGTAAAAATAAATTCCAAGAGGAATTCTCAAAACGATACAAACAAAAGGAAACTAAACCCTATGCTCCTGAATATTTGTGTCAATTTCAAAATTAAGATACATATTTAAAAACTTTTTTAAACAAATTAAAATGGATATATAACATATCCAAACCTCTAGGAATAGCAAAAACAGTGCTAAGAGGTGGGTATATAGCATCAAATGCCTACATTAAAAAAATAGGAGGATCGCACATTAACAACTTAATGCTATACCTCATGGAACTAGAAAAACAACAAACCAAAACCAAAGCCAGCAGAAAAAAAGAAGTAACAAAGATCAGAGCTTAACTACATGAAAGTGAGGTCGAAATCAGCAAAATATATGTATTTGAGATAGGGTCTCAATCTTTTGCCCCAGCGAGAGTGTGGTGGTGCAATCATGGCTCACCACACCCTTGACCTCCCTGGGCTCAAGTGATCCTCCCACCTCAGCATCCCCATAAGCATAGACCACAGCTGTGTGCTACCACATCTGGCTAATTTTTGTATTTTTTTGTAGAGAGGAGGTTTTACCATGTTACTTAGACTCGTCTTCTTGTCTTCCTCTCCTGCACTCAAGCTATCTGCCTCCCTGGGCCTCCCAAAGAGCTGGAATTACAGGTGTGAGCCACTGTACCCAGCTGCAAATCAAAATTTTTAATAACTTAGTATAATCCAGTTCTGACAATTTGAAGCATGATAGTTTAACTTTCTGAATATTCATAGATACTAAGAAGGAAGCCATTGCAGTTGTAGATTTTTTTTGGGGAAAAAGGTTTATATATCTTAAAAGTATAAAAATCAGGCAAGTTATTCATTATATCAAATATTTTAAAGTTTTTTGTTGGGTACTGCTATGGTTTAAATATGTCCCCAAAATTTCATGTGTTGTAAACATAATACTCACATTTATATAGTAATGGTATTCGGAGGCAAGGCCTTGGGAGGTAATTAACATGAGGTAAGGTTATCACGTGGAGGCCTCATAAAGAGACTAGTGGCTTTATAAGAAGAGGAAGAGAGAACTGAACTGGCACCCTTCTGCCCTCTCGTCATGTGATACCCTATGCCATGTTAGGATTCAATGGGAAGCCCTCACCAGATGTGGCCCCTAAATCTTGGACTTCTCAGGCTCCAGGGGTGTAAGAAACAAATTTATTTCCTTTATAGATTATATAGACTGTGGTGTTCTGTTATAGCAACAGAAAACCGACTAAGGTACTTTTGATGATTTTTTTCTTATTGTATAGCATTCCAATTTTAAAATAAGTTGTCATTTCATTGTAGAAATAAAGTGAACAGGGAGAAAACTGTACACCTGTTATGAGACTGCATAAAATGGCCAGAATTCCAAATATCAGAATGGTACCTTAGGTTCTCATTTTCAATACAAGTCAATTTTACAAAAAAATAAACTAGACACTGCATGTGAATACAATTTACTGTTGAATTAAATAAAAAAATGTCTGTTATATGCATTCGCAACTCCATACAATAAGATTTACATTATCAACTGTGGGGTAAACACACCTGATAGCAATAATTTAGCTGTATACTTAGAATGACCCTGTGTGGGAAATGCATCTGAAAGTGTGTTCCAAGCTAGGGAATCCAGGAAGGGATAACCCAGAGATTTGTTCCTTATCTGTGATAAACATCTGAGCCCCTGGCCCATCCCATGTAACAAGAGCCATACAGGGGATTCAGGCCCTGTGTTTTGGGTTGGATGAAGGTTTCCAGGTGGAGGTCCTTAAGGGGAGGCTGTTAAGTGAAAATGCTGTATAAATTGCACCTGGTTTGCAAATGGTTGCAGTTTTCCTGCCCTGCCTACTGCCACGGGGCCATGCTGTTATTGTCATCCAGCTCACCACCCCTAGGCAATTCTGCTGTAAACCCGCTGCCACTGGACTATCTACCCTGCATGTAAGTCCCTTATAAAACCCTATGTCTCATTTGCTGGCTCTAGGTCTCTTCTCTGGCTTCTTGAGCCTGGTGCCTTCCCTATTGGGATTAATAGGGATTCAGCAGAACATCAACATTTTAAGTAATAAGAAAAAATGTTATATATTTACCCATGGAGTTACCAGTTCTGGGGTTTTCTTTATATATAGATCCATATTTCCACCTGGTATCATTTCCTCTCTCTGAGTAGCTCTTTCCTCTCTTGTGTCTTCTCTGCAAACTCTAGTAACTTTTGTCTCCTTAAGATTTCCTCTCTTATCAGGGAATCCAGAGACTCTGTGTAGGTTGCCCCTTCTTGCCTTACAGCAAAGTCCACAGACCCAAATAACTTTGGTTCAATCCCATAGGGGAATCATGGAGAAAACATAGGTTGTTGTACTAGTTAGAATTCTTTGGAGAAACAGAATCACTAGAAGATTGATTGTTTGATCATAAGGACTTGGTTTACATGATTATGGTGGTAGAAGAGTAGTTGCATATGGAAGCTGCACTTGAGAAGCCAGAAATCCAGGAGAGTTGACAGTGTAAGTTCCAGACCAAGTCAGAGTCTGAAAGCAAGAAAAAAACAATGTCTCAGGTTGAAGACAGGCAGAGAGAGAAATCTTCCTTTCTCAGCCTTATTGCTCTGTTCAGGCCTTCAATGGACTGTATGAGGTCCACCTGCTTTGGGAAGAGCAATCTGCTTTATTCAGTCTACTAGTTCAAATTCTAGTCACACCCAGAAATACTTGCAAAGACACACCAGAATAAGGTTTACCTAAATATCTGGGCACCTCAGGGCCCAAATTGACACATAAAATAGACCATCATATTCATACTTCAAAGCTGAGGGATAGAATGATTCAGTTTATGCTCCTCACCTGTCTGCTACTGGCTAAGCATGGCTCAGGTGGGAGGTGTATTAGTCCGTTTTCTTGCTGCTGATAAAGACATACCCAAGACTGGGCAATTTACAAAAGAGAAGTTTAAAGGACTTACACATGGTGGGAAGGCTTCACAGTCACGGCAGAAGGCAAGGAGGAGCAAGTCACATCTTATGTGGATGGCAGCAGGTAAAGAGAGAGAGTTTGTGCAGGGAAACTCCCATTTTTAAAATTCATCAGATCTTGTGAGACTCATTCACTATCAGAACAGCATAGGAAAGATGCCCCCCTCACCCCACTAGGATTCAATTACCTCCCACCAGATTCTTCCCATAACACATGAGAATTGTGGGAGTTACAATTCAGGTTGAGATTTGGTTTGGGACATAGCCAAACCATATCAGGAGAAATATTCTTCATCTCTTTTGATGCTTTTCATTTGCAGGCAAACTATGTTCTGGCAGCTTAAGGGTAGAAATTGGTGTCAGGATTCAAAGCAAACTGATAGCCGGTATGGACAAAAATAATGAAAGTATCTGAGGGGATGTGAGTAGAGCTGTGTTGGTATCAACTGCTTTGTGTTTTATAAACTTTAATGTGCATTCGAATCACGTTGCGGTTTTGTTAAAATGGGTAAAATTCTAATTAAATACATCTGGGCAGGACTTCCAGGCAACTGTTCTGTTGCTGGTTCACTAACACACGACTCAGCTCCTGGTAGGTCTAAAAATGAGTAAGAGATGCTTTTCATTTTATCACCTCTCCTTGCCCTCACTTCACCCTCTCAAAACAATTTGAGACCACTCAGCGTCCTTCAAGTGGGGCTACTTGGTAAACTGTACTGTAATATTAATAAAGAAAACAAAATGTTATATCAGTGGCTTTTATGTTTTCTGACCAAGCCCTACAGTAAAAAGTATTCATTGTGACTCTTAGACATACATCAACTGAAACAAAGAGGTCATGAACTATAATTGTAAATGCATTTTGCTGCTTTCTATTCTGTTATTTTATTCACTCTCATGAACAAACATTTTATTTCAAAGCACACTACTAGGGGTCAACCCACAATTTTTTTAAAAAATGACCCAGATTATGGTGGAAACAATTGAGATTTCTGTAGATAATACTTTTTGTTCCAATTATGAAAAATTGGGTTTGCTTATTCATGGTCTGTCTGAGTAAATACAGTCATCCCTCTGTATCCATGGGGTATTGGTTTCAGAACCCCCACATATACCAAACTCCTCAGATACTCAAGTTCCTTTTATAACAACATAGTATTAGCATATAGTCTACGAATATCCATTTTTGTACTTTAAAACATCTCTAGATTATGTATAATACCCAATGCAATATAAATGCTATGTAGATAGCTGTTATACTCTATGTATATATTTTTAGATGGAGTCTCACTCTGTTCCCCAGGCTGGAGTACAATGGTGTAATCTAGGCTCACTGCAACCTCCACCTCCTGGGTTCAAGCAATTCTCCTGCCTCAGCTACCCAAGTACCTGGGACAATAGGTGGGCACCACCATGCCCAGCTAATTTTTTTTATTTTTAGTAGACACGGGGTTTCACCATGTTTTCCACGATGGCCTTGATCTCTTGACCTTGTGTTCCACCTGCCTTGGCCTCCCAAAGTGCTGGGATTACATGTGTGAGCCACCATGCCCACCCTATACTATATTTTTATCTGTGTTATGTTTATTGCTGAATTGTTCTTTTTCTTTTGGAATGTTTCTGATTTGTGATTCGTTGAATACATGGATACAGAACCCGTGGATACAGAGGGCCAACTGTACTTGGAGGCAGATTAGAATTATGGAAGTCCTTCAAGCACACACACACACACACACACACACACATGCACACACACATTATTTTTGAGATGGAGTTTTGCTCTTGCTGCCTAGGCTGGAGTGCAATGGTGTGATCTCAGCTGGCTGCAACCTCCACCTCCTGGGTTCAAGCAATTCTTCTGCCTCAGCCTCCTGAGTAGCTAGGATTACAAGGGCCTGCCACCATGCCTGGCTAATTTTTTGTAGTTTTAGTAAAAATGGGGTTTCACTATGTTGGCCAGGCTGGTCTCGAACTTTTGACCTCAGGTGATCTACCCACCTCAGCCTCTCAAAGTACTGGGATTACAGGCTTGAGTCACCACACCTGGCCTCCAAGCTTATATTCTTAAAATATTTGCTCTGTCTTCATTTAAAGTGGAAGCTGAGCTGCCTGAAAGACTGGTAGAGAGGGAAGGGGAATGAATCTATATTGTAGCGGGGCTACCACAGACAGCAAAACAGTGACTCTGCAGCCAATTGGACCAAATTCCTTAAATAGTTCTCTAGGAACCACCTATTGTTACCCATACACATGCTGGAAAGGTCCCATTTCCTCAGTCTTGACCCAGATACCTGGTGTCTGACCCAAGAGAAGTTCTGGTAGATATATAATTCTCCATCTGGCCAAAGTTCAGATGACATTTCTCTGTCCTCTTACAACCTGAGAGTTGATCATCTGTGCAGCTGGCATATACTTTAGTAATTCAGTTTTAAACCCATTTATTTAACCTTCTATGTTAAGCACATGTCATTCTGCATCAGGCACTGTGGATGTCCAATGGTTAGTGAGAGAGAGACGTTCCTGCTGTGAAGCAGCTTGCCATTCATTGAAGATGACACAAAAACATGAGAAGACTAACAGCAGAGTAAAAACACGGCCACAGGAACCCACAACAGAAGTATCTAAACAGGGGTTAGCATAATTTTTCTATAAAGTGCCAGAAAGTAAATATTTAGAGCTCTGTAGGCCATATATCCCCTGTCACAATTATACAACTTTGTGAAAGCAGCTGTAGACAATAAATAAACCCATGAGCATGTCGGTGTTCAAAGAAAACTTTATTACAAAAAGAGGAAGCAAGCCAGATTTAGCCTGTGGATCATAGTTTGTGAACCTCTATCTATCTAAAAAGTCTAGGGAGGATCAGACTCTAGAAATGAATGTTAAAACATTCCCAAAGATAGATGTAAGTTATCCTACTAAAGAGAAGAGAGATCCAGAATAAATAGCCTCAGAAGTGAGTGAGAGAACATATTGAAAGAACTGAAAGATGTTCAATGGGGCTATAGCTTCTGTTTTCTTAGGGGTGTGTAGGACATTTCTTAGTGTCTGTCCCTCTAACATCTGAAGCCTATTTTAATGTTTAGGGCATTTCCCCACTCTATGAGTTGTGGTAAGGGTAAACTTCCTTACCTATATGGGCTGAAAATAGTAGGTACTTGTTGTTCCAGTCTTTCTTCTAGGAAAGTCATAGGCCTGTGTCCTGAACACCACCAATCAGATATATCCCAGCTAGACTTCAACTCATAAACCAACAATAAAAGAGAGAAAGAGATAAATCAGAAGACCAATCTTTCATTCTTCCTCTCTGTTTCTTTCTGTCTCTCTCACATCCAGCTTAAACTTCGCGGTGGCTGCAGAGGTGAAATTTACTAAGCCTGAAGTGGCAATAGAACAAGTGAAGATTTGGTACTTGTTGGTAAGTGTTTATGTATCAGGCCACCTCTTCGGTGATATTCTGAGCACTGTTCTTGGAAGCTGAGTTTCATGACTAGTTCTCCAACCCATGGAATATTTTAGGGGCTACTCTGTGCCCTTTTAATACATCCTTCTTCTGTAACTTCAGCTAGAGTCAGCTTGTGTTATTTGCTATTAAGAAATATGACCAATGAAGGGATATTAAAACAGAGGTATGAGAAACCAAATTATGGAAGAACTTTCAAACTATGTTGACATGTTTTGAACTTATTATTAATGTTGTGAGAAGCCACTGAAAGATATTAAGGAAGAGAATGGTATAAATAGATTTGCAATGTAGAAAGTTTGTTCTATAAACTCCAAGTGAAGAGGGTTTTTATTTGTTTGTTTGTTTTACTGAGATGGAGTTTTGCTCTTGTTGCCCAAGCTGGAGTGCAATGGCATGATATTGGCTCACTGCAACCTCCTTCTCCTGGGTTCAAGTGATTCTCCTGCCTCAACCTCCTGATTAGCTAGGATTACAGGTGCCTGCCACCACATCCAGCTAATTTTTGTATTTTTAATAGAGATGGATTTCACCATGTTGTCCAGGTTGGTCTTGAACTCCTGACCTCAAGTGAGCTACCTGCCTTGGCCTCCCAAGAGGGTTTTTATTTTTAACATTGTTTACTGCCCTCTGCTCAGTGCTTTAAACAGTACCTAATAAAGAGTAGATAATAAAGAAGTTTCATGAATGATGAGTTCTCATCAAACTTTATTTCAATGTGATAAGAACACTTAACATGAGATCTACCCTTTGAACAAAGTTTAAGTGTACAATACAGTATTGTTAAGTATAGGCACAATGTTACCCAGCAGATCTCCAGAACTTAATCGTCTTGCTTAACTAAAATTTTATGCCTGTTAATTAGTAAATTTCAAGCTTCCCCTTGCCCTGGGGTTCCTGGAAACCACCATTCCACTCTTTTATTCTGTGAATTTGACTTCTTTAGATATTCCATATAAGTGGAATCATGCAGTACTTGTCTTTCTATGACTGGCTTATTTCACATAGCATAATATCCTCAAGGCTCATGAAATTTTTAATGAATGAATTGGAGAAAGAAGCCCACGGGAAGGTTGTTGTGGTAAATTAAGTGTGATGATAGTGACCTTGGCCAGACTAGAGGATTCAGAGAAATACATGGAATTGGAAGATAGATGTGTAGGAGACAGAATCTAAATACTGTGCATAGAAATTGCACATTAATATTTTAAAATGCAAATAAGCTTTGAAATTAAATTAAACTTACAATAGTATAAGTTTCTATAATTAAATGTAATATTAATAGAGAGGGAAGGCAGGGAAGTATGTGTTTCAAACATTTTTTCTTTTATCTGCCACAAACAGCCCAAGTTCTATAGAACTAGCTATATCAAAAGAAGGATGTATAAACTCAACATGAGTAAGAATTTCAAGAAAGTGAACAAACCAAGTTTAAATAATCATTTAGAGCTAAAGAGATAAACATAATGTTAACTACAAACACATAGGCTCAAAATAAAGGGATGGATGAAGATTTACCAAGAAAATTAAAAGCAAAAAAAAGCAGAGATGTCAATCCTAGTCTCTGATAGACAGACTTTAGACAAACAAAGATCAAACGAGACAAAGAAGGGCATTACCTAAAGGTAAAGGGATCAATGCAACAAGAAGATCTAACGATCCTAAATATATACACACCCAATACAGGAGCACCCAGATACATAAAGCAAGTTCTTAATGATCTACAAAGAGACTTAGACTTCCACATAATAATAGTGGGAGACTTAAACACTCCACTGTCAATATTAGACAGATCAACCAGACAGAAAATTAACAAGGATATCCAGCACTTGAACTCAGATCTGGACCGAGCCAACCTAACAGACATTTACAGAACTCTCCATCCCAAATCCACAGAATATACATTCTTCTCAGCACCACATCACACTTACTCTAAAATTCACCACATAATTTGAAGTAAATCACTCCTCAGCAAATGCAAAAGAACAGAAATCATAGCAAACAGTCTCTCAGACCACAGTGCAATCAAATTAGATAGAACTCAGGATTAGGAAACTCACTCAAAACCGCACAACTACATGGAAACTGAACAACCCGCTCCTGAATGACTACTGGATAAATACTGAAATGAAGGCAGAGGCAAAAATAAAGATGTTCTTCAAAACCAATGAGAATGAAGACACAATGTGCCAGAATCTCTGTGACACATTTAAAGTTGTTTAACCATTTTTAAATTATACTATTTTTTCTGCATTGTGTGGGTTAAAGAAGCCTAACAGTAGATTCAGTTAAGTAGACTAGGAAGATTTAAAAGATAAAACCAGATTGGCATTCAACACTTCTTTTTCCTAAGCCCATCGGAGATGACTTAATAAAAAGGGAACAGAATATTAATTTTTCTGAAATCTCGTTTGCTTGAATGACCTTGATAAAAGCAAGTAGGTGAATTTATAAATTAGTTTAATTGACTGTTATTACCATTCTGCTATTTCACTGGAATAATTCACTGGTCATTCAAGTTGATTCACTAATGGAGCAGATAGATAAGGTATGCAGAGCAAGAATCACCACTACAGTTCAATAATTTTCTCAAATACCTCCTCCCGAGTTGTATATCTTAACATGGAATTTTATTTAACATTCTCAAAACAACACTCTGTAATATAGAAAATGAGGTTATCAGTGAACAATATTTGCATAATACTCTTTCTGCAATAGTGAGCAGTGCTGGTATCTGCATGTCTTTAGAGACCAACAAAACTACTTTGATAAAATTAAGGAAAAAATATTCTGGGAAACACCGGGAAATGCATGTTGTCTGGGTTACTATGTCCAGTGAAATTTTAGGTTATGATGAATGAAGCATGGATTCCTAGTCCCTTTCTTCCTAGCCAATAAATTTGGTCAGGTTTTTAACATATTCATACTGAGATTTCAGTTTTAGGGGGAAAAAAAAATCAAACTGGTTTAAATATTATTACCAGTTAGCAACCTCTGACCTTACGGATGTATTGAGCAGGCCAGCCTTTTGGTCTAATTTGGTGGCTCCGGAAAACTGACTTCAGAGAAATGACTTCAACCCTCCCCTCAGCAATACAGGAGTGCATTGATAGCATTTCTATTACCTGTAAGAGCAATTCTCAGCTTTATGATGATGCTAAATTAACATATTTATCAGACTATTTAAATGAAGATTAGCCGTGAAGAAAAGGGAATGAGAAATGCAAAAATTCTGCTTTGGGAATTTTCCCTTTGGGAGGGAAACAGAGGCACAGAAGGATTGAGAAGGAATGTTTTTCACCGCCTGGTTTCATTGGCCTTATTTCCAGACTCTGTCAGGCTCACTGTGATTTATTTAATGAAGGTCAGTGAGAGAACACATTAAATGCTTTAACCTGAGAAAAAAAGCAGGAAATCTGTGTGTACTACTACAATAAAACTACAGGCTGAAAGGCAAAATTTCACACCACCCATAATTTTGTCTACATGCCACCAACTAATCAGATGTTTTGTTTTTATTGGAATGACCGATTGTGCCTCCGCCACAATAAATACAAAGCACTCCCATCATTAACACACTTTTATCCCTGCAACTAGCACAGCGCTTTACAATGGGAGGTGCTGAAAAAGTACTTGATGAATACATTAAGAATTTTATATGTGGCCTCTCCTTTTGCATGATCCACAAATTCATAGTCCCTAACCTAAGCCCTGCCTTTAGTACTTTCTAGATACTTTTTTCTTTTGACTTTTCCTGTCTTGTTCTTTTCTAAATGACTATATCAAATGTCCCTAATTCTCTTCAACAATGGATCCAATCCATATGCCTCTGATTTATATAATCTTTCTCAAGTTAATTTCCGTTACCTACAAATTTACCCATCCCAGCAACAACCCTGACTTTCTCTCCTCCAGGCTAAGAAGACAGGTGCTCCTTCTCTGTTCAAGCTAATCTATCCACCGGTGTCCTTTTCTCTCTTATACAGGGCTATATAGTCTTCCTTACTCTTTTACGTGTCTTTTAAAAATAAAGCAAATTGTAATTATTCATGATGTAATTGTCAATATCAGCTTATAAAAGTATATATTTGCAAGCATATCACTGAAGAATCTTTCAAACTGTCCAGTCAAAAGTGCATTTAAAAAAATCAAACTCTTTGTAGAAAATCAATGATATTATTGCAGAACCATATAGTATTATTGTTGGATAATCTGTTTACCAGCAGTCACCAGGTTTTCTTCATTCACAAAATAGTGCACATGGTCCACCATCTGATAGCTGCTACCTTTTCAGAACTCTTTCAGATTTTTTAACGTTTTCTTTCTCTCAGCATGTGAAGAAATCATCTTCTATGAAAAGCTAAAAATTATTCTTTATCCCATGTGCTCTTATCAGCTCAGTTTTTTTTCATTCTTACTTTACTCCAGGATGATTTCATCCACATTCAAGATTTCCTTTGCCTGTTTAAGGCTGAACAACTCTAATTTTATCTTCTCAGGTCAGATTGCTTCCTTGAAATTCATATGTACAAATGTCTGCTTCTCACATCATCCACGATTTTATTTATTCATTCAATGTATTTGTTGCATATCTACTTTGTGCCAAGAATGGCTTAGCAATAGTGATGCAAAGTTCAAAAACAGATAAGGTCCATAAGCTCATGAAGCTTTACAGTTTAAGAATCATGTAAGGAAATAATCACAAAATCAAATTCTAATATGAAGAATGCAATGAAACAGAGGAGGGTATATCTTAAAGGGAGCATTCCAAACCCTCTGAGGTTGCTTTCTGTTTAGTATTATTTCCCTTGTTTGGTATTAGCAGAAGTTGGTGTTTTTGCTAGCCTTCCAAGTTTCTCATAAGATACAAGGGAGCTGGCATTGGTTTCCCCCTTAATCTTGATGGAATCCATCCTCAAGTTCCATTCACCTTTCCTACTTTAATATTTGTCTGCTTTAATCTATCCATGCACAGTTGTCATGGGGACTTAGATAAAGCTCAAATCTGACAATGTCATTCATCTACTGTTTCGATAAGGATAATCGTGTTGGATGCTGTAACAAACAGAACCAGTATCTCTTTGGCAGAGCACCTCTCTGTTTCAGTGATTCTGTTGTTTCCAATTTGTCAGGCTGCCATTTCAAGCCGTGTCTTTGGGAATACTAAAGAAGTGGATGAGAATGAGCTGAGAATGTCAAAGAAAATTTTAAGGGCCAGGCCAGGCCATATATTCATTCATATTGCATTATCTGGAAGGTTATATGGCCCCACCTAATTGCAAGAGAGGCTGGGGAATGTAGTTGATACGGTTTGGCTATTTCCCCAGCCAATCTCATCTTGAATTCCCACATGTTGTGGGAAGGACCTGGTGGGAGGTAACTGAATCATGTGGGCAGGTGTTTTCCATGCTGTTCTCATGATAGTGAATAAGTCTTATGAAATCTGATGGTTTTATAAGGGGCAGTTTCCCTGCAAAAGAATTCTCTTTTCTGCTGCCATGTAAAATGTATTTTTACCTTCCACCATGATTGTGAGGCCTCTCCACCGACGTGGAACAGTGAGTCCATTAAACCTATTTTTCTTGCCAGTGTTTGTTATGTCTTTGCCAGCAATGTGAAAGTGGACTAATATAATAGGGTGCACAGGAAAATAAAAAATCATAAAATTGTGAAGGACAAGCTGATCTTGGCCTGATTGGCTTTAATAGTCTTTGTTAACTTCTCACTGTTTAAATATCTTGAATTCTAGTCTTTGAATTTGGATTTTAAGGCCAGCATCTCCACTGTTCTTTCTGTCTTCTTTCTTTGTTTTTCATATCCCTTTCCACTCTTGACACCTCCCTCTCTTTTCTTTTTCCCTCTTAAAAAAAATCTGTATCTGTATTTTCTTAGCTGGCTATATTTTTCCACTGGATATTGTATGCTAAAATGAATTGCTTATCACAATTTTATGTTTTAGGTATTAAAATCAACTACTTTTTAAAACTACACTTACAGAAATCCTTTGCTAAGGAAGGCTTTGTGTTTTTTTCATATGAATTACTAACCCAGTCAAGTATTTCTAGGTGAAAACTTGAAGCCTTAATACCTCAACTGCACCTAACATTTCAGAAATAATGCCGAGAGAGATTTATAGATGTCAAAACATGTCCTCTGTTTAAAAGGGCAGTCCTTTCAAAGATATCAAGAAGAGAAATATTTTCCAAATACCTTTTCTGTCTCTTAATCTTTTCACCAAAGTAAATACATGCCCATCCCTAGAGCTGAGATCCGAGTCTGGACAGAACTGGTCACCAGGGCATAGCATCTGAGGGGCCTGTGTTGAACTGAGTGTGGCCTGAGCTCTATGCCTGCAGAGTAGGATTAAAAGCAGTTTGCAGAGGCCGCATGTTCAAAATTATTTTTCCCATGAGCCATCCCAACATCACCATCACTCTACCACATTGCCTGATATCAGATGGATTTAGAACTATATGCATCTAATTGTATAAAAAAGACTAATAATATCTATCTCACACAGCTATTGTCAGGAAGAAATCTGACACCACAGTAAGTTTTCAAGTATTTACTTTTACGAAATTATTAACATTACTAACACTGAAAAAGTTCATGGACACATATGTAAATATCTAACATGTAATAGACCATCGAACAGTTCTCTTTCTATTGTTTATGGCTTTGGAGGTAGTTATATTTCAATTAATATGTATAAGAGATAGTTTAATAATTGTCTATGATGTACATTATCTGTGAGCTATTATGTAGAAGAAAAATAAAACTCATTATAGTGATATTAGCATGTTTATCAACAGAGGAAAATTATAATCACTTGTGATACATCTATTGCAATAATGCCTGTAATATATATTAAAGTTTTGGTGTTAGACCATGTGATACATGTGTGTATCTTAGTCTAAATTTATGTTCATGGTTGATAATTAACCAGTGAACTACAGTGACCTGAGGTCCATACAATAGAAGTTTTAAAATAAGACTTTGGGTATCCAAATCTATGACTAAAGAGTCATTAATAGGATAAGGGATTTTAGAAACAATTTTAATCTGTGGAGATTCATGACTTATTAGAAAATATAGATGGATTAGTAAGAAGGACCTCAGTATTAAGGTTAGGAGACAGCAGGCATGCAAACTGGTGTGAGGGAAATAAAATTAGAGAGGATGGGAAAGGTTCAGTATCATGAACTGTGGTAGGATGAGCAATGCTTCCCCTCCCCCATAGATGCCCACATTATATATCCAGAACCTTTGAATGTGTTACCTTATATGGCAAAAGGGACTTTGCATATGTGATTAAGTATCTTGAGATGGGGAGATTATCCTGGTTTATCCAGTCAAGCTTGATATGATTACAACAGTTCTTATAAGGGGGAGGCAAGAGGCAGCAGAGGCAGCCAGAGGAGAAGGCAAGGTGATGATGGAAGCAGAGCTTGGAGTGATGTGCTTTGCAGATGGAGGAAGGGGCAAAGACCATTGGAAGCTGAGGAAGGCAGCACTCAAACCCTCCCCTTAGAGTCTACCCATAGAAGAAATTAGACCTATGGACACTTTTAACTCTATGAGACTAATGTCAAACTTCTGGCCTTGAGAACAGCAAGAGAATGAATTCGTGTTGTTTTGAGTCACTGAATTTGTGGAATTTGTGGTAACCAATTAGAGCAGCAACAAAGAAACTAATACATTAACTCATGCCTGCTCTTTGAATAATGTTAAACTCCATACCTTGAATTGACTTTATCTATACCCATGCCAAATTTGGATCTCAGTTGAATGAAATCATCTGAAATTGATTATGCACACTGTGAGAAGGTTGAGACCAGCAGAGAAAATATGTAAGAAAAAAAAAAGACAGGCATTATTAGTAGCAGAATCACCCATTTTTTTTCCTGAAATTTTCTTGATTTTAGAATTAAATATCTAGCTAGGAAGAAAATATTTACTAAACACCTTTTCTGCTATTTAATTCCATCGTTTCAGGATGAGTCCTGAAAGCAAATGTTTTGTCATTCACAATTTTGCCTTGATCACCTCCACATAACCGACAACCTATGAAGAAACTTCCTTGAATGTGTCATGGTATGTGGGGCTGAGGAGATGGAGCTCTAGTTCAGTTACATATAATTATAATTCCTACTGCAATTAAGGAGAGTATTTTTTAGTAGCCAGAAGATGACTAGGAAATGAAACAACACCAACAAAAATTTTCATATTTCAAAGGAACAATTTGTCCTGTATCAAATCATCCTGACTTGGGCAGTAACTGTAAACCGCACCGAGATAAGGTGGAGATACTGAAAAATTTTCATTTCCTGACAACTCACTTCTGCAAGCTTCACGATAGGGAGCCTGTATTCATCTCAAACCTCGAGTTTAGCATTTGGCTTAAATAGGCATATTAGGGCAGATACCCTCTTAAGATATTAGCAAAGTATGTAAAGCTAATAAGAATTTTGTGTGGATGGTAAGAAAAATTACATGTTGAGTTATTGTGCCAATAGCCCTCGTGAAGGAAAGGGAGAAATAGGCTTCAAGGAAGACTGACATTGATCTGTGATTCCAAGTGTTCCATAAAAAAAACAAATTCCACCTCTAATAGAGTGGTGACATGGGGATATTGACTAACTCTCCCACTGAAAACCAGTAAAAATGACCAGTAAAATATAAATAAATATAGTTTTAAATGAATTAATGAGCTGTCAACTTGGTAAGGAATATTTAGAGGCTATAAAGGGAGTGAAAATTGGCTTTTGTCAGAAGGGCATTTGCTGAATGGGGAGACCTTGAGCTCTGTTCTTCATCCTTTCACTGGGCATGGTGGGTCAGATACATAGTTCAGAGCCAGCCCAAGGTGGGCATCTAGTGAAGGAATTCCCAAATAATTTAGGTAGCACAAAAATACATACGTATAGTGTAAGGGTAATGTAGAAATATCACCCTTTATCTCAGGTAATATCAAAAAGTAAAATTATTAGGCAGATAATATAAAATAAGTATTTTAATATGTTTAAAGTAGAGGAGATATGGACATTAATTATACTATTATTATGCTTGAAATTTTTGTTGAAATTTTATCCTTTCTGATATTTGAGATTTCCCAAACCAAAAGTTAGTAGGAAAAACTCAGGACTACAAGCAATCTTCCTTAATGTGAAAAAGAATAAATTAAAAAATGTACAGCAAATATCTTACTTAATAGTGAAATGTTAAAAGCATTTGCCTAAGGCACTGGCAAATGCCAGTTCAATGTCATCACTTTTATTTAAAATTGCATGGAGATCCTAGCACTAAGACAAAGAAAATAAACAAAGGGTATAGGCCAGAAAGAAAGATATAATGTAGATGATATGATTGTCTCTAAAGAAAGCTCAAATAAAATAATACCTTATTAAAATGAATAAAATGGCTTAACTAATCTGGGAGATTTGAAATCAATGTACAAAATAAGTTAAATTCTGAGACTTCTGGTTTCTGGTCTGGCATGCAAGGAGCTTAAAAGTTGTCATCATACCTAACAACAGGTAAAAAGCCCAACAAACTGAGAAATTAGCAACTCATCTTAGATCTGTAAGAGAAGTGAGATCAAATGGCAAACTGCCACTCCCCAAATTGGAGAGACAGGCAGCTACAGAGAATCACAACTTACCTGAGTACAAACCTTTGTGGGAACCAGTACCAGGGTAGAGAAACCTGCACTGTAATTGATGAATTGCTGAAGTCTCAAAGTAGACAAGCCTGGGAGATAAAAATCCCAAGGGGCCCAGTAATAAATAGTGGGCCTAACACTTTTGTGAATTCTACCTCCAGGAGCTCTACTACGGGCTTGCATAATTGTAGGAGGAAAATCTTTTTGGGCTTCCAATAGGTGAAGAAGAAAAATAACCATTTTGAAATATGCCAGAGCATTCTTTTCTTAATAAGGCATATCTTCAAGAGAAATTATTTTACCACAGACTAACTTGGTGGGATTTTACCTGAGCCCAGTTGGCCTAGGGGAAGAGAAATACCTATTTCCAGCCAGTTCTAGCCATCTTGTATCATCCAACAGGGTGAAATATACAAACTGAGAAGTACTTGTGAAGCTCACAGTCCAGGGACACAGACTCATTAAAAGCTTGATACCTAATTCTAGGTTTACGGAATTCTTCCCTATCTCCTATCTTTTACGTAGTACATCATGTTTGCCTTTTAGCAAAAATGACAAGGCATACTGAAAATAAAAAACACAATTTAAGAGACAGAGATAGCATCAAAACCAAACTTAGGTATGCAGAAATGTTGGAATTATCAGACTACAGATTTAAAACAACAGTTGTAAAGGATCTAATGGACAAAGTAGACAATATACAAGAACAGATGAGTAGTGTAAGCAGTGCAATGAAAATTCCAGAAAAGGATTTGAAAAATGCTTGAGATAAAAAATACTGCGACAGAACTAAATGCATTTAATGAGCTAATTAGTAGACTGGACACAGCTTAGGAAAAAAATCTTTGAACTTGAGGATAAGTCCACAGAAACTTCCAAAACTGAAAATCTAAGAAAAAAATACTGAAAATAATAACAAAAACCTAGACAGAATATCCAAGAACTGTGGAAAAGCCACAGAGTGTGCAACGTATGGGTAATGGAATAAGAGAAAGAGAAGAAAGAAAAAGACATGAAAGATATACTTGAAGCAATGATAATTGAGAATTTCCTCAACTTAATGTCCTATACCAAACCACAGATCCAGGAAGGTCAGAGAATACTATAATAGTGATATGTCATTGTATGTGCCAACAGCCATAGATTGTAAAATACCAAGCATGAACCCTAATGTAAACCACTGACTTAGGGTAATAACGATGTGTTAATGTTGGTTCATTGAACATAACAAATGTTCCACTCTGGTGAGAGATGCTGAAGTGGGAAAGGTTGCATATGTTGGGGGTGGCGGAACCGTGTAAATGGAACCATATACCTGCCAAAGGAGGTAAATGAAAACATTAATTGCCACTCAATTTTGCTAGGAATCTAAAACTGCTCTAAAAAATAAAAATAACTAAAAATTTTTAAAGTTGAATATCCATATCATAATAATTTAGAAAATATATATTTAAAACTAAGATACTATTTATAATGGTATCAATAATACAAAATGGCTAGCAATATATCTAAAACAATTTGACCAAGGGGAAAAAACCCAAAAAGCAAAGAGGCATGAGTAATACCACCTTGATTGTGCTGATGAAACAATGGCACAGAAATATAGATGTTAGAATGGTAAATGGGTAAAACTGCTTTGTAAAAGGGTCATGGATGGATCTGGAAACCATAATTCTCAGCAACCTGACACAAGAACAGAAAATCAAACACCGCATGTTCTCACTTATAGGCGGGTGCTGAACAATAACACATGGACACAGGCAGGGGAGCATCACACATGGGGTCTGTTGAGGGGGTGAGTGAGGGACAGCGGGGGGCGTGGGGAGGTCGGGGAGGGAAAACATGGGGAGAAATGCAAGATGGAGATGATGGGGGGATGGAGGCAGCAAACCATATTGCCATGTGTGTACCTATGCAGCAATGCTGCAAGATCTGCACATGTACCCCAGAACCTAAAGTACAGTAAAAAAATAAAGAAAAATAAAAACAGCCTGGCAGTGTCTAACCAATTTGAGATGTATATATTTAGCGACTAATCAATTTCATTCCTATCTCAGAGAAGATTTTGCCCACATGTACCAGGTCACATGTAGGTTCCCCAGTGCTGTTTTCAATAAGTAAACCAGCAAAATAATCATTTACATTATAATGAATAAACAAATTGTGGTATATTCATCTGATTCAATACTAGATCATTGAAGATAAATGGATTACAATTTGAAGCAAAAAATTGATTCTCAGGAGCCTAATGTTGCAGAAAGAATTATACAGAAGACACACAGTATATACACATTAATATAAAGTCAAAACTGTGCATAATTAAATAATGTATACTTTAGGGATACAAACTCTGTAGGACAGTAAATGTATGACAACATTAAGTCCTGAATAGTGGTTGCTTTTGAAGGTTAATGCAATTAAGTGAGATGCCCTGGAATACACAGGGATTCAAAAGCGATGCTAATTTTCTGTTAATTAAAATTGGTCATGGGTAACTAAGTACTTTTTTAACTTACATATATTTAATAAAAATTATTTTGTATATCTTCAATAGTTAATTTAACTATTTTTTAAAAACTGCTGAGAGGTGTTCACTTAGAGGAATTTCAATACATCTACTGACTTTCTGAGATTACTTTACAAAATGTTCACAGTATTTAAAAATATGTACTACATTTTAAAATGCAAAATTTTTAATAGTACTTTTCTGAAAAACTTTTCCCAATATCTGTTTCATTCAGTAGTTTTCCTTTATATATCCATCTAGACTTAATTTCTGCCAAATTTTAGAGTACAAATTCACTTACTGGTTCAATTACAATTGAATTCCTTGCCTTTTGAAAGCAGTCTGGCCTGAAGACCCTCATATATGCTACACCCCTTGCCAGGGGCAACATTTTAAGAAAACTTTTAAGTTCAGAGGTACATGTGCAGATTTGTTATTAGGTTGATGCAAAAGTAATTGTGTTTTTTGCCATAATTTTTAATTCAAAATACCACAATTACTTTTGTGTCAACCTATAACATAGGTAAATTTCATGTCACAGGGGTGTGGTATACAGATTGTTTCATCACCAGGTAATAAGTATAGTACCCAATAGGTAGTTTTTTGATCCTCTCCCTCTTGTTCTCCACTTTCAAATAGGCCCTGGTGTCTGTTGTTCTGTGCTTTGTCTCCACATGTACTCAGTGTTTAACTCTTATAAGTGAGAACATGCAGTATTTGGTGTTCTGTTTCTGAATTAGTTTGCTTAGGATAAAGGCCTCCAGCTCCATCTATGTTACTGCAAAGGACATGATCTCATTCCTTTCTATGGCTGCATAGTATTCCATGGTTTATCCATATCAGTTTCTTTACCAGTATACCATTGATGGGCATTTAAATTGATTCCATGTCTTCTCTATTGTGAATAGTGCTATGATAAACATATGTGTGCATGCATGTGTCTTTATGGTAGAACAATTTATATGTCTTTTGGCATTTACCCAATAATGCAATTGCTGAGTTGAATGGTAAATCTGTTTTGAGTTCACTGAGAAATTACCACACTGTTTTCTACAATGGCTGAAGTAATTTAAATTCCCACTAGCAGTGGGAAGCATTCCCTTTTTTCCACAACCTCAGTAGCATCTGTTATTTTTTGACTTTTTAATAATAGCCATTCTGACTGCCATGAGATGGTATCTCATTTTGGTTTTGATTTGCATTTCTCTAATGTAGTGATGTTGACCATTTTTTTCATATGCTTGTTGGCTGTGTGTGTGTCTCCTTTTGAAAAATGTCTGTTTATGTCCTTTGCCTACATTTTAATGAGGTTGTTTGTTTTGGGCTTGTAAATTTGCTTAAATTCCTTATAGATTTTTGATACTAGATCTTTGTTGGATGCATAATTTGCAAAAATTTCCTCTCATTCTGTAGGTCATCTGTTTACTGTGTTGATAGTTTCTTTTGCTGTCTAGAAGCTCTTTAGTTTTATTAGGTCCCATTTGTCAATTTTTGTTTTTGCTGTAATTGCTTTTTGTCATGAAATCTTCATCAGGATATTTGCAGAATGGTAGTTCCTAGGTTATCTTCCAGATTTCTAGAGGTTTTAGGTTTTATGTTTAAGCCTTTTTCCATCTTGAGTTGATTTTTGTATGTGGTATATGTAAGGGGTTTGGTTTCAATGTATTGCATATGTGTAGATGGTTATATTAGCCCTATTTATTAAATAGGGAGTCCTTTTCCTATTGTTTGTTTCTGTCAACTTTGCCAAAGAACAGATTGTTCTAGGTACATGGCATTACTTCTGAGTTGTCTATTCTGTTCCGTGTCTATTTTTGTACCAGTACCATGATGTTTTGGTTACTGTAGCCTTGTAGTATAGTTTGAAATTGGGTAACAAGATGCCTTCAGCTTTTTAATTTTTGCTTAAGATTGCCCTAGCTATTTGGGCTCTTCTTTGGTTCCATGTGAATTTTAAAATAGTTTTTTTCTAATACTGTGATGAATTTATTGGTAGATTGATAGGAATGACATTGAATCTGTAGATTGCTTTGAGATGTATGGCCATATTAACAGTATTGATTCTTCCTATTCATGAGCATAAAATATTTTTCCATTTGTTTGTGTCATCTGTGATTTCTTTGAGCGTGTTTTGTAATTATTATCATAGAGACTTTTTCAGCTTTCTGGTTAGCTGTATTCCTAGGTATTTTATTATCTTTGTGGTTATTGTGGATGGGATTGTGTTCTTGATTTGGCTCTCAGCTTGGGTGTTGTTGGTGTGTATTTATGCTACTGATTTTTATAAATTGATTTTGTATCCTGAAACATTACTAAAGTTGTTTATCAGATCTAGGAGCACTTGGGCAGAGATTACGGGGTTTTTCTAGGTATAAAATCATACTATCTGCAAACAGATATAGTTTAACTTTCTATCTTCCTGTTATGATGCCTTTTACTTCTTTCCCTCGCCTTTTGCTCTAGCTAGGACTTACAGTACTGTGTTGAATAGGAATGGTGAAAGTGGACTTTCTTGTCTTGTTCTGGTTCTCAAGGAGAACGCTTCCAGCTTTTTCCCATTCTGTATGATGTTGGCTGTGGGTTTGTCATAGAAGGCTCTTATTCTTTTGAGGAATGTTTTTTCAAGACCTACTTTGTAGAGGCTTTTTAACATGAAGGTGTGCTGAATTCTATTAAAAATCGTTTCTGCATATATCGAGATGATCTTGTGGTTTTTGTTTTTATTTCTGTTTATACGATGAATCACATTTATTGATTTACATATGTTGAACCAACTTTGTATCCCAGGAATAAAGCCCATTTGATTAGGGTGAATTAAGTTTTTTACATGCTGGTAGATTTGGTTTGCTAGTATTTTGTTGAGAATTTTTGCATCTATATTCATCAAGAATATTGGCCCAAAGTTTTCTTTGTGTGTTGGTATGTCTCTTCCAGATTTTGGTATAGGATGATACTGTCCTCATAAAATGAATTAAAGAGGAGTTCCTCCTTATTATCTATTTTTTGGAATAGTTTCGTTAGAAATGGTATCAGCTTTTCTTTATTTATCTGTAGAAATTGGCTGCAAATTCATTTAGCCCTGGGCTTTTTCTGGTTGGTAAGCTTTTTATTACTGATTCAATTTTGGAAATTATTATTGGTCTGCCCAAGGATTCATTTAATTTCTTCATTCAATTTTGGGAGGCTGTAAATGTCCAGTAATTTATCCATCCCTTACAGGTTTTCTAGCTTGCATGCATAGAGGTGTTCATAGTAGTCTCTGAGGGCATTTTGTATTTTTGTGGGGCTGGTGATAATGTCCCCGTTGTTATTTCTGATTGTGTTTATTTGAATCTTCTGTCTTTTCTTCTGTATTAGTCTAGCTAGTGGTCTAGCTGTCTGTTTTAGTCTTTCAAGAAACCAACTCCTGGGTCCATTGATCTTTTTAAAGGTTTTTTGTTGTTGTTGTTGTTTGTTTTCTGTCTCACTTTCATTCAATTCATCTCTGATTTTGGTTATTTCTTGTCTTTTGCTAGCTGGTTTGCTCTTGTTTGTCTAGTTCTAGTAGATGTGATGTTGGACTATTAACTTGACCTTGTCCAAACTTTTTAATGTGGATATCAAGTGCTATAAACTTCCCTCTTAACATTTCTCTTCTGTATCCTGGAAATACTGATATATTTTATCATTGTTCTCATTAGTTTCAAAGAATTTCTTAAATACTGCCTTAATTTCATTGTTTACCCAAATCCATTTAGGAGCAGGTTGCTTAATTTCCATGCAATTGTATGGTTTTGAGAGTATTTCTTGGTACTCATTTCAATATTTATTGCAGTGTGGTCCAACAGTGTGTTTAGTATGATTTCAGTTTTTGTTGTTTTTTGTTTGTTTGTTTGTTTGCTCTGGATTGTTTTATGGCCAATTGTATGGTTGATAGTAAAGTATGTGCCATGTGCAGGTAAGAAGAATGTCTATTCTATTGTTTTTGGGTGGCGAGTTCTGTGGATATCTATTAGGCTCATTTGGTAAAATGTTGAATTCAGTTTCTAAATGGCTTTGTTAGTTTTCTAACTCTATGATCTGTCTAATAATGTCAGTGAGGGTGTCGAAGTCTCCAACTATTATTGTGTTGTTGTCTAAGTCTTTTCATAGCTCTCCAAGAACTTGCTTTATAAATCTGGGTGCAAACATGTTTAGAATATTTATTTCTTATTGAATTGAGCCCTTTACCATTATGTAATGTGCTTTTTTGTCTGTTTTTGATCATTTTTGGTTTAAAGTCTATCTGTCTAAAATTAGAATAGCATTCCCTGTTTTTTTTTTTTTTTTCCATTTGCTTGATAGATTTTTCTCCATCCCTTTACTTTGAGCCCATGAGTGTCATTGCATTTGAGATGAGTTTCTTGAAGACAGCATAGAGTTATGTCTTGCTTCTTTGTCCAATTTACATTCAAGGTTAATATTGATATGTGCAGGTTTGATTCTATCATTGTGTTGTTAGTTCTTAGATTTGATTGTTTGGTTGCTTTATACATCAATGGTCTATGTACTTAAGTGTGTTTTGGTTGTGGCCAGTAACAGTCTTTCCACATTTAGCATTCCTTTATGAACCTCTTGTAAGTCATGTTTGATGGCAATGAATTCCCTTAGCATTTGCTTGTTGGAAAAGGATCTCATTACTCTTTCACATATGAAGCTTAGTTTGGCTGGATAAAAAATTCTTCATTGTAATTTTTCTTTAAGAATGCTGAATATGTGCTGTTGCAATTGGTTTGCCAGTATTTTATTGAAGATTTTTGCACCTATGTTCATCATGGATATTGGCCTGAAGTTTTCTTTTCTTGTTGAGTCTCTGCCTGGTTTTTGTATCAGGATGATGTTGGTCTCATAAAATGATTTGGGAAGGGTTCCCTCTTTTTGGATTATTTGGAATAGTTTCAGAAGGAATGGTACCAGCTCCTGTTTGTGTGTCTGGTAGAATTCGGCTGTGAACCCATCTGGATCAGGGCTTTTTTTGTATGGTAGGCTCTTAATTGCTCCCTCGACTTCAGACCTTGTTATTGGTCTATTCATAGTTTCGGCTTCCTCCTGGTTTAGGCTTGGGAGGACACAGGTGTCCAGGAATTTATCCATTTCTTCCTGGTTTACTAGTTTATGTGCATAGAGTTGTTTGTAGTATTCTCTGATGATGGTTTGAATTTCTGTGGAATCTGTGGTGATTTCCCCTTTATTGTTTTTTATTGCAACTATTTGGTTGTTCTCTCTCTTCTTTTTTATCAGTCTGGCTAGTGGTCTGTCTATTTTGTTGATCTTTTCAAAAAAGCAGCTCTTGGATTTATTGATTTTTTTTGAAGGGTTTTTCGTGTCTCTATCTCCTTCAGTTCTGCTCTGATCTTAGTTATTTCTTGCCTTCGGCTAGGTTTTGAGTTTTTTTGATCTTGATTAAGTAGGATTCATCCTGGGCATGCAAGACTGGTTCAAAATACGAAAGTCTATAAATGTCATTCACCACAATAACAGAACCAAAAACAGAAACCACATGATTATCTCAATTGACGCAGAGAAGGCATTTGACAAAATTCAACAGCCCTTTATGCTAAAAACTCTCAATAAACTCGGTATTGATGGAACATATCTCAAAGTAATAAGAGCTATTTATGACAAACCAACAGCCAATATCATACTTAATGGGCAAAAACTGAAAGCATTCCCTTTGAAATCCAGCATGAGACAAAGATGCCCTCTCTCACCACTCCTATTCAACATACTACTGAAAGTTCTAGCCAGAGCAATCAGGCAAGAAAAAGAAATAAAGGGTATTCGAATAGGAAAGGAGGAAGCCAAATTGTCTCTATTTGCAGACGACATGATAGTATACCTAGAAGACCCCATCACCTCAGCCCAAAAACTCCTGAAACTGATAAGCAAATTCAGCAAAGTCTCAGGATATAAAATCAATGTGCAAAAATCACAAGCATTCCTATACACCAATAACAGACTAAAAGAGAGCCAAATCAAGAATGAAC
This sequence comes from Saguinus oedipus, assembly GCA_031835075.1. Classification (NCBI taxonomy): domain Eukaryota; kingdom Metazoa; phylum Chordata; class Mammalia; order Primates; family Cebidae; genus Saguinus; species Saguinus oedipus. The sequence continues at coordinate 21,363,249 of CM063169.1, forward strand.
TGCCATTCACAATTGCTACAAAGAGAGTAAAATACCTAGGAATACAACTCACAAGGAACGTAAGGGACCTCTTTAAGGAAAACTACAAACCACTGCTCAACGAAATAAGAGAGGATACAAACAGATGGAGAAACATTCCATGTTCATGGTTAGGAAGAATCAATATCGTGAAAATGGCTATACTGACCAAAGTAATTTACAGAATCAATGCTATCCCCATCAAGTTACCATTGAATTTCCTCACAGAACTGGTAAAAACCACCATGAACTTCATATGGAACCCAAAGAGAACCCACATAGCCAAGTCAATTCTAAGCAAAAAGAACACAGCGGGAGGCATCATACTACCAGACTTCAAACTATACTACAAGGCTACAGTAATCAAAACAGCATGGTACTGGTACCAAAACAGCATGGTACTGGTACCAAAACAGGGATATAGACCAATAGAACAGAACAGAGTCATCAGAGGCAAATCAACATATCTACAACCATATTATCTTTGATAAACCAGACAAAAACAAGCAATGGGGAAAGGATTCCCTGTTTAACAAATGGTGTTGGGAAAACTGGTTAGCCATGTACAGAAAGCAGAAACTGGACCCCTTCCTGACACCTTACACTAAAATTAACTCCAGATGGATTAAAGACTTAAACATAAGACCTGGCACCATAAAAACCCTAGAAGAAAATCTAGGCAAAACCATTCAGGACATAGGAGTAGGCAAGGACTTCATGAACAAAACATCAAAAGCATTGGCAACAAAAGCCAAAATAGACAAATGGGACCTAATCAAACTCCACAGCTTTTGCACGGCAAAAGAAACAGTCACTAGAGTGAATCGGCAACCAACAGATTGGGAAAAAATCTTTGCAGTTTACCCAACTGACATAGAGCTGATATCCAGAATTTACAAAGAACTCAAACAGATTTACAGGAAAAAAACAAGCCCATTCAAAAATGGGCAAAGTACATGAACAGACACTTTACAAAAGAAGACATACATGAGGCCAACAAACATATGAAAAAATGCTCATCATCCCTGGTCATTAGAGAGATGCAAATCAAAACCACATTGAGATACCATCTCACGCCGGTTAGAATGGCGATCATTAAAAAGTCTGGAGACAACAGATGCTGGAGAGGATGTGGAGAAATAGGAACACTCTTACACTGTTGGTGGGAGTGTAAATTAGTTCAACCATTGTGGAAGACAGTGTGGCGATTCCTCAAGGACCTATAAATAGAAATTCCATTTGATCCAGCAATCCCATTACTGGGTATATATCCAGAGGAATATAAATCGTTCTACTATAAGGACACATGCACACGAATGTTCATTGCAGCACTGTTTACAATAGCAAAGACCTGGAACCAACCCAAATGACCATCGATGATAGACTGGACTGGGAAAAATGTGACACATATACACCATGGAATATTATGCAGCAATAAAAAATGATGAGTTTATGTCCTTTGTAAGGACATGGATGAATCTGGAGAACATCATTCTCAGCAAACTGACACAAGAACAGAAAAGGAAATACCACACATTCTCACTCATAAGTGGGTGAGAAAAATGAGAACACATGGACACAGGGAGGGGGGTACTACACACTGGGGTCTATTGGGGGGAATAGGGGAGGGACAGTGGGTGGGGGAGCTGGGGAGAAATGCCAAATGTGGGTTAAGGGGAGGAAGGCAGCCAAACACACTGCCATGTGTGTACCTATGCAACTATCTTGCACGTTCTGCATATGTACCACAAAACCTAAAATGCAATAAAAATTAAAAAAAAAAAAGAATGCTGAATATGGGTCTCCAAATTTTCTTTTGTCTTGTAGGATTTCTGCTGACAGTTACACTGTTACCCTAATAAGGTTTCCTTTGTAAGTAACCTTCCCATTGTTTCTAGCTGCCTTTAATATATATATTTTTTTAATTTCAATTTTGCAGAATCTGATGACTATGTGCCTTGGTTTTACCATTTTGTGTAGTATCTTCTGGGGGTTCTCTGCATTTTCTGGATTTGAATGGTGGCCTCGCTAGTGAGGCTGTGGAAATTTCATTTCTGATATCCTCAAATATGTTTTCTAAATTTCTTGCTTTCACTCCTTTTTCAGAAATGCCAATGAGTCATGTATTTGGTATCTTTACATAATCCCAGACATCTCTGAGGTTTGGCCCAGTCTTCTTTATTACATTTTCTTTATTTTTGCCTGACTGCATTATTTCAGAGAACCAGTCTTTGAGCCCTGAAATTCTTTCCTCGGCTCATTTAATTCTGTTGTCAATACTTATGACTGTATTAGGAAATTCTTGAAGTGAGATTTTCAGCTGTATCAGATCAGTTCAGTTCTTCCTTAATATAGCCATTTTGTCTTATCTTCTGTATTATTTTATTGTATTCCTGAGAGTCCTTGGTTTGGGTTTTCACTTTTTCCTGAATGTCAATGATTTTTGTTCCTATCCACATTCTGAAATGATTTCTATTCTTTCAGCCATTTAAGCATGGTTAAGAACCATTGCTGAGGGGTTAGTGCAGTCACTTGAAAGTAGGAAGACACTGTGGCTTTTTTAGTTGCCAAAGTTCTTGCACTGATTCTTTCTTGCATGTGTAGGTTGATGGTTCCTTCAAGCTTCAAAGTTGCCATCCTTTGGATGGATTTTTTTGCTTTTTTCTTCTTTTATGTACTTTGGGGCTTGATTACTGCATATCAGGGGTTCAGTTAACTAGGTTTATGTCTAAAAGATTTCAGGGGGCCAAGGTTCAGTTTAGCATTTCTAGTCTGTGTTATAATTTTGGAGGGCTGATACTAGGCCCCCAACTTTGTTATGTGGCCCCTTGAGGTGAAGAACCTGCTGTACTATAGTGACCAAGGTGTTTTCAGCCCACTGGAAGCCACACTCCAATGGTTGGTGTTAACCAAAGCACTTCATTAGGTTGGTGATAGTGGGATCTGTGCTCACTCATGCATGTCAGCAGCCCTGGCACTCTCTTTTTATTACCTTCTATGTATCTTGTTTTTCATTCTTTTGATAACTATATGCTACCCATCCTGAAGATCCCAGTTATTCTTACTGAATTCATTTCCTCTGGAAGCTTACTATTCTGCCTCCACCACCATGCAGAATGAACATGAAAAATATGGTGGATAAATGAATGCACAATAAAGAAAGAAATGAATGAATAATACTATTGAATTTTCTCAAGGAACTCAAAGTCTAATAGATCATGGTGGATACAAGTACATTACTTTGCCCTGCAACATAAATGATGAAACAGGATAGGTTTTTGAAAAGTTTGGGATATGGTGATTGTTTGCTATTATTTAAAATAGTATTAACTAAAATCAAAGATTTAGCATCTTTATTTTCAAAAGGATCTATTTCTTACCATAATCTACTGAAAATGCTAATAAACATTACTGATTCCCCAGTAGCAATCAGCATACCTTGCACCCGGATCTTGGCTTGATATTAATATTTCTTGCTCAAAAACACTTGGAATTTTGGGGTAAATGGTTGATTTCTCATATGTGGCAAGAAATTACATATTGAACCTGGAGCATGTTGTATCTAAAAGTAAGAAAAGGCTTGAAAACTGATGAAATATATCAAAAGCACACCAGAACCAACAGGAAGAGGCCCCCTGTTGACCAACTTTGGGACAGTGGGCACCCAAAAAATAATGGTGGCAATGAATATAACACATTATTAAAAATAATTCGTGAGTCCATAATAATGGTAAAACAAACAAACTAACACAATGCAAAAGAGAATGGACAGGAGTGTTCTTTATCAAAGTATGAGAGTTTATATATCTAATAGAAATATAGAATTAGAAAGATAATCAACATCTTGCATCCACAAATGTTATAATTGATTCAGGGAAAGATCATCAATGGGTGCTGAAACCTTTGGGAAAAAAAACTGGCTAGAGAACAGAATATTTACATATTCTCAAATTGTAATTTTTATACATTCTGAAAATGTCATTTACTATACTTATTAAATACCGAGGCACAAAGTTACCTTTTTAGTAAAGAATCTAGCATACTTTACATTAAGCAAGTAATCAAATCTAATTCACCAATATCATGAGAAACAAACAATACTTGCCTCCTGTTATGATGTACTGAGAAGCACCAACATCACCTGTATAATATTATGTCAAAAATATTTAATCTGGATTCTGGATTTCCAAGATGGTGCGGTAGGAACAACTCGGGATTGCAGCTCTCAGTGAAGGCGCAGAGGGTGAGTCCTAGCTACATTTTCAGACAGACCTTTGTTGCCCACAGAATGGGGAAATTCCCAGGTGCAGGAGAGACGCGGGACACTAGCGCAGCCCTTTCGGCTTGCGCGGTCGTTTTGGCTGGCGCCACGGCACAGTGGCGCAGCAGCAGCCTGCACAAAGCTCTCTGGTCTGGGTGCCCTGTTAAACCGGTAGTCTGAGATTTGGGAGGGCAGATTAACATATCCATCTGATTGAGCGGGACTTGGACAGTGAGCCAGACCAGGAGATTCCTGGGAAGCATGATTTGAGCCAGTGCAGTGGGCCACGGCATGGGAAATCTCACAGATCCTGGTGCCCTGTCAGCAGGCGACTGAGGCACCTGTGAGAGAGTCAACCATTCAACTTAAAAAGGAAAGAGAGAGAGAGAGAGAGAGAGAGGAGACTCTGAGGCAGGGAGCCGGGTGATCAGGCTTGGCGGGTCCCACCCCCACAGGGACAAACAAAACAGTGATTTGAAATGCTCAAGGTCGAGAATTTTACTGTGGGCTCAGCTGAATCCAGGACAGTGCAGCTCGGTGGGGGAGGGGCGTCTGCCACTACGAGCATACTGCCCCTACTGAGGTACACGCCCATTGCAGAAGCAGCCTGCCATTGCCGAGGCAACCCACCATAACAGAGAAACTCCGCCAACAGGGCAGAGCCCAACACAGTAGGGCGGAGCCCTACAGCAGCAGAGTGGAGCCTTGGCAGGCAAAAAGTGACTAAACTGCCTCCTAGCTGGGCATGACAGTGCAACGGATACTCATAAAGAAAGCCCCAAATCCCTGACACAGAGTATCTGAGGAAAAAAAAGGGGGTTTTATAAGTTCTGTTGCAGCAACCTAAACACACCCGCCCAACAACCCTGAATGAACAATGGAGCTCACAGCTCAGCACTGGAGCTCCTATAAAGTACAGACCATCTCCTCAAGCAGCTCCCTGACCCCTGTATATCCAGAGTCACCTCAAAAAAGGGCTAATCAAACTGACATTTGGTGGGCATCATTCTGGAACAAAGATAGAAGAAGAAGAAACTGGTAGCATCCCTCACTGTTCTGCAGCTGCTACAGGTACCCCAGACAAGCAGGGCCTGGAGTGGACCTCAGCAGTCATACAGCAGAGGGGCTAGACTGTTAGAAGGAAAACTAAGTAACAGAAATATTTCATCATCAATAATCTGGGCATCCACTCAGAGACCCAATCAAAAAGTCAGCAACTACTAAGACCACAGGTGGATGAGAAATAGGAACACTCTTACACTGTTGATGGGAGTGTAAATTAGTTCAACCATTGTGGAAGACAGTGTGGTGATTCCTCAAGGACCTAGAAATAGAAATTCCATTTGACCCAGCAATCCCATTACTGGGTATATATCCAAAGGACTATAAATCGTTCTATAAGGACACATGCACACGAATGTTCATTGCAGCACTGTTTACAATAGCAAAGAACTGGAACCAACCCAAATGACCATCGATGATAGACTGGACTGGGAAAATGTGGCACATATACACCATGGAATATTATGCAGCAATCAAAAATGATGAGTTTTTGTCCTTTGTAAGGACATGGATGAATCTGGAGAACATCATTCTCAGCAAACTGACACAAGAACAGAAAAGGAAATACCACATATTCTCACTCATAAGTGGGTGAGAAAAATGAGAACACCTGGACACAGGGAGGGGGGTACTACACACTGGGGTCTATTGGGGGGAATAGGGGAGGGACAGAGGTGGGGGGGAGCTGGGGAGGGATAGCCTGGGGAGAAAAGCCAAATGTGGGTGAAGGGGAGGAAGGCAGCAAAACACACTGCCATGTGTGTACCTATGCAACTATCTTGCACGTTCTGCACATGTACCCCAAAACCTAAAATGCAATAAAAATTTAAAAAAAATTTTTAATTTGAATCTATTCATGAAGAAAGAATCAAGCAAATTTAATTGAGAGTCATTCTCCAAAATAAGTGACTGGAACTCTTAAAATTTGTCAGTTAAGAGGAAGAAACTACTATAGAGTAACAAACAACAAGAATTATAACAACCAATGCAATATGTGGTCTTCAATTGGATTTTCAAATGAGAAAAGCATAATAGATGTTATAGGGACAAATTGAGCAACTTTGAATATGTAATGGATACCAGTTAATCATATTATATCAATAATACTACTTTCCTCAGTGCCTTAGTGGCATTGTGGTTGGCTAGGAGAATGGCCTTGTTCTCAGGAAATTCATGCTGAAGTTGTGCATCATAACATCATCCAAATTATTCAGCCAAATTGATGTAGATATAAATACGTAATGCAATGGATATACATATAAAATATTTGCAGTAGTTTGACAATTGTTGAATCAAATATAGGGTATATGCATATTCACAGAATATTCTTTCCATGTTTCAATATATTTAAATTTTTCAAAATTAAAAATTGGAATAAAGAGAAACTTAAGACTTCCTGAAAAAATAAAAATAAGAGCTATGGAAAACCAAGGTCATGAATAAGCCAAAGGATTTTCTAAAAACAAACAAAAAACTCATGTTTAAAATTATATTTTGTTTATTTTCTCTTGGTATTAATTTCTGAGCTCTTCCTGATTGAATTAAGTGGCTGAAATGGATTCCTTACGAGGGCAAAATTCTGGCAAACCCCATAAAGTGATATATTTGTCATGTACACTTATGGCATATTGTGAATGCACACAGACCACCTATACCTGTGTGGAGTGAATTGGGCATGGTAGGGTGTAGACAGAAAACAGTTCTATTCTTTCACTCTGCAGCAAACACTCATGTCTTGGATGAAATTTCAGGCATTCTTAAAGTTTGTCTGGTTACCGTCAGGTAACAAACTATCTCTTTTTAAGTTTTCATACATCCAATCTAATATGTGGAATGTCTAAACTTCACATTTCATTGACTTGGAATCTTCTTTCCTACTCCCATCACCTCTCCAGGCTGAGAAACTTGAAATGGGAAGGAAAAAAAAGGGTACGATGAATATTTCCCTTCTTCCCCTATTCATTTGCTCTTTTGGCTTTTTCAGACTTAGGAAAGAAGGGAGATCTGGCAGAATGTGTTTTCCAAAGATGGTCACAACTTTATGTTCCATTATACAAGATTTATCTCAATGTACTTTCAACTTCCCATAAAGAAGTAAATTCTAAGTTCAACCAATCAAATCTGGCAGAAGTGATGCGGTGTGACTCTGAGACTGGGTCATAAAAGGCCATGCAACTTCTGCCTGTTCCCCAAAACACTCATTCCTGGAATTCTGAGCTGCGGTGGATATCATCTACCTCCCATGTCCCTAGGTTGTGAGAAAGCCAAACGAGAAGGAAGAGGCCAGGTGCAGGTCTGCAAGCCCTGTTAGTCATTCAGTCTTTGAGTCACTTTAACCAAAGCTCTAGACACATGGGTGAATGACCCTTTAGTTGACTCCAGTTCCCAGCTGATGAATCAACTGCAGCTTGAGTTCCCAGATATCAGGAGACAGAGAGAAGTCATCAGGACTGTTTCTTTTCTGAATTTGTCACCTTCAGAATCTGCAAACATGATGAAATATTTGTTTTAAACCTCTGTGTTTGAGAGAATACATTGCAAATCAATTGTAACTGGAACAGAGAGATAAGAAGTGTAGTGTCTGTTGACTGTTGGGCTGGAATCTGGCATTAGTGCTTCCTTTATGTGATAGATCCTAAATTTTGGTTCTTTTTTATGGACTCTTTGGTGGCTACTTTAGAGATAGTTCCAATCCCACTTTTCCTTGTTTTCTTAATACAAAGAATTCTCTTTGTTGGATCAGAGGTGAGTAATTGCGCACTCATAAATATATCTTCTAAAGTCCCCTCAATTACTGACCTGTCCATTTCCCTAAGTCTTTTCTTAGCCTAGAGGTGGGTGTGTCAGGTTGTTCTGGTATTGCTGTAAAGAAATACCTGAGACTGGATAATCTGTAAAGAAAAAAGGTTTAATTGGCTCAGGGTTCTGCAGGCTGTACAGGAAGCATAGCACTGGCATCTATTTGGCTTCTAGGGAGGCCTCAGGGAGCTTTGACTCATGATAGAAGGCAAAGCAGGAGCTTGCACATTACAAGGTGGGAGCTGGAGCAAGGGGGAGTGGGTAGAAAGGAGGTGCCACACACTTTCAAATGACCAGATCTCAGGAGAACTTGCGATCCCAAAGACAGTACCAAGCCATGAGCGATCTGCCCCCATCACCCAATCACCTCCTACCAGGCCCCACCTCCAGCAATGGGGGTTATAATTCAACATGCAATGTGGGCAGGGACAAATAACCAAACTTATCAGTGGGGAATGGAATTAAGTTGGCAAAACTATTTTTGTTCGAATCCTCACAAGTCCCAGGTAGACAGCTTTGCTTCTTAGTTTTAGAACATGGAAATACTTATAACTGATTTTTCTCAGAATTAGCTCTGAATCTCCAGATCACTGGAAATGTAATACCACAAGGAGTACTGTATTTAGGTTTAGCTTCCACAGGGTACCTTTGAAATCCATATTGCTTTTCTCTCTATTTTGACCTGTCTAGACAAAATCCTAATGTACTATGTGTAGAAAAAATTCTAATGTGCCATGATTTTAAGATATTGTAATTCTGGTGCTTAGCATATGTCATGAATGATTTATAAACCAACTTTCAAATATTATTTTCATTATGAATTCTATTTTAGTGTATATTCATATTTGTCAAAATTTCTCGTGTTTTTTTTTACTTTCAGCATTTAAATCAGATTTTAATTGTTAAATAGTTTCAGATTTACAGAAAAGTTGGGAGTACAGAGTTTTGTATACTGCATACACATTGAAGACTATTGTTAAGATGTTACATTATTGCAGTACATCTTTCTTTCTTTTCCTTCCTTCCTCCCTCCCTCCCTTCTCTCCTTCCTTTTTTTCTCTTTCTCTTTTTCTTTCTTTCTTTTTTTCTCTCTTTTTCTTTCTCTAAGTCTCGCTCTGTTGCCCAGGCTGAAGTGCAGTGACATGATCTCAGCTCACTACAATCTCTGCCTCCTGGGTTCAAGCGATTCTCCTGCCTCAGCCTCCCTAGTAGCTGGGATTACAGGAGGGAACCACCAGGCCCAGATAATTCTTGTATTTTTAGTAGAGTCAGGGTTTCACCATGTTGCCAGGCTGGGTCTTGAACTCCTGACCTCAAGTGATCTGCCCACCTCAACTTCCCAAAGTGTTGACATTACAGGCATGAGCCACCGTGCCTGGCCTATTATGGCACATTTTTCATAACAAGCCAACTACATTGGTGAATTTTTATTATCTAACTTCCATATGTCATTTAATTTTCATTATTATTAGTTTTTCTTTAATGCTTTTGTTTTTTTGTGGTTACACGTTCTCATTTAAAAACATACATTACATTTAGTCGTCATGTCTTCCTTGGCACCTCTGGGTTGTGACTGTTTTTCAGACTTTCAGTGGTTTTTATGACCTTGGCAGTTTTGAGAAGTATTTGCCAGGTATTTTGTAGAATAATGTGCCATTGGATTTGTCTATTTTTTTTTTTCATAGTTTGGAGTTATGAATTTTTGAAAGGAAGACCATAGCACATCATATCAAGGGGACATGCTGTCAACATGACTCTTCAGGGCTGATGTTAACTTTAAACATATGAACAAATAATTACGTGATGCCAAATACAATATGATAAACTCATTAGTGAAAAAAAGAAATGGGTTGGGTGTTGTGGCTCATTCCTGGAACCCCAGCACTTTGGGAAGCCAAGGCGAGTGGATCACCTGAGGTCAGGAGTTCGAAACCAGCCTGACCTACAAGGCGAAACCCCACCTGTACTAAAAATACAAAATTAGCCAGCTATGGTGGCACACACCTGTAATCCCAGGTACTCAGAAGGCTGAGGCAGGAGAATTGCTTGAACCTGGCAGGCAGAGATTGCAATGAGCCGAGATAGTGCCACTGCACTCCAGCCTGGGCAACAGAGTGAGGCTCCATCTTAAAATAAAATAAAATAGAATAAATCAAGAAAAAATAATCAAATGAAGAACTTCTTATATTTTATTTTATTATTTTTGGGGCAGGGTCTCACTCTGTCACCCAGGCTGAAGTATGTGGTGTGATCATGGCTCACTGAAGCCTTAACCTCCCAGGCTCAGGTTATCTTCTTATCTCAGACTCCTGAGTATCTAGAACTACAGACGCATACCACAGTGCCTGGCTAATTGTTTTGTATTTTCTTTTAGAGATGGGGGTTTGCCCCATTGCCCAGGCTGGTACAAATAAAGAACTGAACAATTTCTAGAATGCTGGGAGGTAAGGGAAGAGAAGAAAGGATTTTAAAGCTGAGTCTTAAAGTTCCAATAGGATTTCTTTTTTCATTTGAAAAAGAGGGAAGTACACTGAGGGAAAAGAATAATGGGCAAAGATACAGAGTTTTTAAAAGGGATGGATCCAGGGATGCTTTCTGGAAAAAAAACAAATTTATAAATTCAAAATTAATATATAAATGAATGTGTTTTAATAATGAGAATACATATTACAAAAAAATGTAGAGTCTTTGAAATTTTAAATTTCATTTTTCTGAAATCCCTTTAAGCAATTTAACAGAAATGCTTCCTGGGAAATAATTTTTAATTGCAATCTGACCTCCTGTTTCTTCCTGGAACCTTCCAAAACACCCAGAACCTTTTAGTATTTATAGTGAGGAAATGGATACATCTGTTTCACTAACTTCAGGAGCAACTGGCCTTGAGGTGTGAAATATTTCCTGGGTTCCAGGAATTCTAAGTAACTTGATTTTCCTGGAACCCAGGCTATTCTGGATTAAAACTGGAGCAGAGCACAGACATATAGGCAAAAGGAAATTGTCAAGGATTTATATGCTAGCCTAGGGAGTTGGGCTATCTTCTAGAACAGAGACTTTGAAGACTTCTATACAATAAAGTTATGTGATTAAATTTATGTTTTAGGAAGACAGCTCTGGAAAATTTAGAGCCAGTAGAAGGCCAGAAGAATGACTTTAATAAGTGCTTATTAGAAACCATTTAAAATAGCATGAAAATAAACAAGATGCCTGAACATTGAGAGAAAAGAGGATCAATTAAGGAAATAACCACTTAGTAGAGAACAGGAATCTAGATCAAAAAGAAAGTATTCAATAAGTGGCCGAACAAATAAAAACAGCCTTACAAATATAAATGCATGATAAATATTAACTTCTATATGTATATTTTAAATATTTGTTTTGTATTAATACAAATTAATATTTATTTTATATTTTACCAATATAAGAGATTTGATTTGTATTTACATTGATACAGGTGAGAAGAGAAGGAGAAATATCATTAAAATAAGGTACAAAAGACAGGGGAACACTGGTGTAGAAAGGTGAGATTGTAATCTTTCTGGCAGGAAGAAAGCAGCCCTCTAATTTGATAATATGTACTTTAATAAGGGGAAAATAATTTTTGAAAACAGGGAGTGAAAGATACTACATAAATTTATTCAGTTTGATACATAGTATAATATTTGTTATATCTTAATAAGTATGACAACATTTATTACAGCTTACCAAGAGAAAATAAAAACTGGTTTTAGCAATTAACCTTATCCACATGTAAATGAGATTAATTAGCAGTTTTCCTTTCTAATCTTTTGGGGAAAGCAGATAATTATAATTATACTGTTTATGCAAATTATATCAAAATATGCTAAAGGACACAATAGTTTGCAAATTAAAGTTCAAATGAGAAAATTTTCTAAAATTTACTTTTAGAATACTAAGATAACCAATTAGAAAATGTAAATGACATGTTATAAATAAGTATGAGCATTTTTCAAGAGAACTAGCTGTTTATTTAACTTTACTAATGCATTTGCTCCCCAATTTGAGTTACTCAATGAGGTTTAACATGTATTTCAGAACTTTAACCATAATAAAATAAGTTTGAAATTTTTCAAAATGCAAAATTTTTAAAGTAATATATTTTCTCCACAAAAACAAGTTTAATCTGAAAGATGTGAAGGCTGAAGGACAAGTTTGATTTCCACTTTCTGGAGAAGAGAGAGGAAACGAATTTGATATTCTTGTAAAACTCAAACAAGAATTTTGATATTCTGATTTCTGATTCATTACTTTTTCCAACACATTCTCAGAAGGGGGAAAAGTCACCTCTCTCCTGTCACTCTCCACCTAGAGTTTTCAGGTTCCATGCTGAGTTTCTCCTACTGATCTTATTCCTGTCCTGTTTCATTTCATTATGGGAGAAACAAAATGCACACTTCATTTGCAAAAACAGCAAAAAGAGATGGCAGTTCCTTTTGACAGTTTTAGAAACCATTAGAATAAAATCCTGCCTATTCTTTAAGTGAAGAGATTAAGATATGCATGTATCAACTTATTTATTTAGTATATGCTAGGTCACAAGAGCTGTTAATAACATAGACCTTCAAGGAAAGGGCTAGCACACAACATAGTTCTGGCCTCCAAGGAGAAGGCATGCAAAGAATTTACATGATATGAAAAGATTTCTTTTTTTAAGCAAAGATATACACAACAGAGGCACAAAGGCAGGAACATGTAACTTTTGGGAACAGACGTGCCAAAGAATGCTTGATGGAAGGAAAAAGTATGAGAAAACATACTGGGTAGGTTGTGCAATGTATCAACGCAGAATTTCGGTATGTGACAGAAATTTAGTTCTGCTGTCACATAGTTCCCTAGGAGGAATCAGCGCTTCTGCTGTGAAGACCTGAGGTTCTCTCTGGCGGTTGAGCATGGGTTAAGGGGGCAGGAAAACTGTATGCAACATCTCTGCAGGGGGCCAAGTGCATAGGGTAAGACAATAGTGGAGGACCCAGGCTTACTGAGACTTAGTGGAGTGAAAGGAACTATGACAATGGTCAATGTTGTGTTCATCTGTAATCATAGCCCATGTAGTGTAAGAAACAACGATAATGTTTAACAATGATTGTAGGTATTGTCTAAGGATTTAGAAATATCATTTGATGTAAAGGAATGGATGGGGATACTGAATGACCTGACAGCCAGAGATGGGGCTAATTAGAGCAAGTTCTATTTGATTAAGCATGTTAAAGATGTGTGCCCAGTGAAAATATATTTTGAGTCTTCACCCAGATAACCAGGAAGTCAAGAATTCTTGTGCAGCCCGTATTTCCATGGTTAAATGATTATAACCCTGTTGAGGCACCAGTGTGTAGGAGTAGGAGCAGTATCTTCAACATCTGACCTTATTTAAAGATTACCATTGACTGTGATACAGTTGCATTGCAAGGGATTCTACAAAATACTTAAAACCCCAATGCAGAAAGAATACTTGGCAGAAGTTCAGGATTGAGGAGAGTTCAGTGAAGCCTTATTAGCTGAAGTGTTCAAATCTTTGGCATTCCCATGAGGATACTGAGATGGGAGTACTTCTAAAGATGATGTTTAAGGCCCCTGTGTCAGACACCAAATTCCCAAACTACTGACTTTGTTTTTGGGAGAGGGCAGTACACAGTGTGTGCAAATTTGGAATATGAGAGAACTTCTGCTGTTCCAAGCATATAGACAAACCTCCTGAGACACAGGCTGATGTTCTGGAAATGTATGGAAGGCTATTCTTCTGGTAATGGAAAAGAGAAATTACCAGAAACTGAGTATGCTGAGGTGGAGGTATTTGGCTGCAACATTTTACTAAATTGTGCTTTAATTTCATGTGTTAGAAGCTGAGGAATGCTAATGGTTTATGGACACTCCTATTGGCTCTGACTCTGAGGCATTTTTTTTTACTCAGAGGTTTCACTGACAGAGGTGTTGCAATGCAGCAGAACCAGTCTTCAAACTTTGTTTCAAGAGACTAATCCCTATTGTTTCAATTCACAACAAAATGGTCCTGAGTTTTATTGTACATCTTAAGACAAAATGTTTATATAGGATAACACTCAAAAATATCAAATGCCATCAGAATCAACTGATGTGGTTTGGCTGTGTCTCCAACCAAATCTTGAATTGTAGCTTCTATAATTCCCATGTGTTGTGGGAGGGACCCAGTGAGAGATAATTGAGTCATGGGGGTGGTTTTCGCCATACTGTTCTCCTGAGAGTGAGTAAGTCTCATGAGATCTAATGGTTTTATGAGGGATTTCCATTTTCACTTGACTCTCATTCTCTCTCTTTGCCTGCTATCATTTAAGACATGCCTTTTTGCCTTCTGCCATGATGGTGAGGCTTTTCCAGCCATAGGGAACTGTGAGTCCATTAAACTTATTTTTCTTTACAAGTTACTAAGTCTCAGGTATGTCTTTATCTGCAACATGAAAACGAACTAATACATCAACCATCATACTCATGTTCTGGTGTTCTTCTCTTCTTTTCAAATTTATGTCAGAAGCTACACATCACCCCAGATCAGCACCCAATCCTCGTGGCCTACAGTTAACATGAGGGCAGCTTTCACCACTGAGAAGCATGAGCAGCTTCTTTGCCATTTTCTAGTCTCTATAGGAGTCTGATAATTTTTGGCCTGATGACCAGATCCAAATTCTGTACATTTCTCTGTGGTACGTTTCTCCTGTACATTTCTATACATTTTTCCTGGTACAAGTTTCCATTTAATATTTTTAGGACAAAAATATCAGAAACTTACTCTAAAAGTTTCTCATAAAAGTGATTGGCTGGTGGCTCACCGAAATTGAACAAAAAGATGAACCACCAAGTCTCAGGGTATACAGGAATATTGCAGTTTTAAGGGTCTTAGAGTATTTATATAACCTTTTCTCTTTTAGAACCTGCTTTCAGATGACATGAGATAATATTAAAATGAAATTTCCTGGGAGCAAAAAACAGATTAGTCTTGCTTGAGTCACTCTGTATATCTTTAAGTCCTGAAACTTGGGTTGTTATCAGAAGAATGGGGGAGAAGTAGGTGTCTGGGCTAAAAATTCAGTAGCCACTTTAACCTATCGTGCTTCTCTACATGCCTCAAGATGATTCTAGTCATCTGTCTTGGACATATACTTAAAATGTTTTGCTGTTGCCTGAAGTTGGTGTCCAGCAAAATTTATCTATTGAAACCTAATACCCAATGTGATATTATTAAGAGGTAGGGCCTATAAAAAAGCGATTAAGTTTTGAAGTCTCTGCCCTCATGAATGAGATTAGTGTCCTTATATAAAAGGTTGAAGAGAGTTGCCTCACCCCTCACCATGTGAGGAAAATAGAAGGTGCCATCTGTGAGGAGTAGGGCCTCAGCAAACACTGAATCTGCTAGTGCCTTGATTTTGGATTTCCCAGCCTCGAGAACTGTAAGAAATAAATTTTGATTATTATAAAGGTACTATGGTATAATAGCCCAGATGAACTAGACAATTATTCTTCCAATAATAGCAATGAATATTTCTGTGCCATACAATTTTGTGGGCTATGCTCTTTAATAATTGGAAAATATGTATATGAGATAAATAAAGAACCCATGCATACCATTAGTCATTAGAAAATATATAATTAACTGACTCATGTAGAAGTAAAAAATGCATGATTTTGGTCTCATCCTGGCTGCTGCTGCTGTGAATTATACTGATAGTAATAGTTTCAGCAGTTCCTAATTGTGTGGCTTTGCATAAGTTACTCAATCTTTCAGACTTAATATCTTAGTTTGTAAAGTGAAAATAACTATTGTAAATTGTAGACTATTGTATATACAATGAGTATTGTAACTATTGTATAAAACATATAAATTATGTTTCTAATATGGTACTCAAGGATTGGTAGCTGTCGTTTATTTAGACTATAGCAATAGATTCCCTCTTCTCTGCTTTTTTGGATTCATGGAATTCTCAACAAAAATTTTTCAGACACCATTTCTGAATCTGGCAACTCTAAACCTGAACTCTGCATTTCAGAATTGCCTGCCTTCATTGTTATATCCCATAGGAAGATTACATCATTTGAAATGATATTGCAGAAGATACCTCATTATTTATGCATATTATGAGTAATTCTTGGATAATTGCTACACATGTATTTAAAGTGGAAGTACTTTCAAAACTGTATTTTTACATCAAAACAAGACATAAACTCTAATATTCATTAAGTAAAAATGATGATAGGCATATTACTGAGAATGTTCTTATGGCATGATTTATGGTGCTTTATCTATAAAGAAGCTGAATTTCTAATCGATTTGCCCTAAATCATGCATATAATGTAAATAACTGTACATGCATAATACATATTTATATATTTTTTCATGTTACTTGTAATATTTATAATATTAAATATTTTTCATTACCATTGGCATGAAAACTATTTTTATTGTAAACTCCTAAAGGTCAAATTAATTTCACATGTACTTCTCTAGTTGAATATCATTGTATTCGTTATCTGCCTGTATTAATTCACTAGGGCTACAAACCAAAATATGACACACCAGGTGGCTTAAACAGCAGAAATGTATTTTCTCACGGTTTTGGAGCCTAGAAGTCCACCCTGAGAGTTTTGACAGATTTGGCCTCTCCTGATGTCTGTCTTCTTGGCTTGCAGATGTCACCCTTTTTCTGTGTCCTCATATGGCTTCTCCTCTGTGTGTGAGAACTCCTGATGTGTTTCTCTCTTTTTAAAAAGACATCACTCAGGTTGGCTTAGGACTCAGTCTATTGGCCTCATTATAACTTAATCACCTCTTTAAAGGTCCTATCTCCAAATACAGTCACATTCTGAGATACCAGGGTTTACCTATAAATTAGTGGGGAGATAGAATTCAGCCCAGAACAATGGCTAAAAACATCGATCGTTATGATTTCTCAAGGTGGGTGTGGGTTGGGAAATTGACAAGCCACGGTGGGCACTAATATCTTGTACTCCATATTGTCTAGGAACTTAGTTAGAAGACAAGAAGGCTGAAAGATGGAAGTACGTGAAGGCTCATTTATTTCTGGTCCAGCTGTTGATGCTGGCTTTCTACGGAGACCTTAGCTGGAGCTGTTGCCTGGATACCTCCATGTGGCCTGTGCTTCCTTATAATAGGGTCTCTGGATCCTAGCATTACAAGAGAGAAAGAGAGACAAAGCCAGGCAGAAGATATATTGTATTTAATTATCTAGCTTCAGAAGGCACATGACAATACTTCTGCTATATGTTATCGGTTAAGACAGTTACAAATATCTGCCCAGATTTAAGGGAGGGAACACAGCCCTTACTCTCAGTGGGAAAAATGCAAATCTTATTACAAGAATGGCATGTGAAATGGGAAAAAAAAATACACACACACACACACACATTCTAATTATACACATGTATTATAATTTATATAGAATATACATACTAATATATTACAGATATATATATATCTGTGCATGTGTGTAATATATTCTATAATTTATATATAACATATAGCAATATTACATATATATAAGTAAGTGTATTTGTGTGGCTACCCATGGAAAATACAATCTATCATAGTCACATGGAATGGTTCATTTTAAAATACATAGTATTTACACAACTCTTGTAGCAGATGTTGTCTTCTCAGTATCATTTTCTGCCTGTTACTTTGTCCACATCATGGAGGAAGGCTCCATCAAGACTTCTTCCATGAAAGTAAAATGAGACTCTGCTGGGTCCCCTTTGATTGGATGAAGGGCTAGTACTTGACATAAAATCGGTCAATAGTTGGCTTTCTTTTTTCTCTTGGACTTACAATTAATCTTCTGGAATTAGGAGTCCTGAAGGCATCAATTTATAGAGTGGCTGAAGATATAAGATACTGTTATAGGTTGAATTTTGTCCCCCCAAATTCTTATGTTGAAATCCTAATGCTCCCTAGGTCAGAATTTGACTTTCCTTCAAATAGAGGCATTGCAGATCTAATTACTCATGTTGAGATGAGGTCATATTGGAGTAGGGTGAGATTGTTAATTCCATGTTGTTTGTGTCCTTATGAAAAGGGGAAATTTGGTGAAATTGATCTTTTCTTAAACTAGATGAAAAGTCAATTCATAATGAATTAAAGATTTAAATGTAAGACCTGCAACCATAAAAGTCCTAGAAGAACAGAGGTGAAACTTGATGACATTGATCTTGGCAATTATATTTTGAATATGAAGCCAAAGTGCAGGTAATACATGAATAAATAAATAAGTTCACTAAATCAAACTGAAAAGATTTTGCACAGCAAAGGAAACAATCAAGAAATTATTTAAAGGCAAGTTATGAAATGGAAAAAATATTTATAAACTGTATATCTAATATGGAATTGATATCCAAAATATATAAGGAAGTCATAAATAAATGGGTAAATGACATAAAACTAAAAAGATCAACACTCAACAAATTAAAAAATAACCCATGAAATGAGAAAGAATATTTAAAAACCACCTATCTAAGCAGGGGTTAATATCAAAAATATATTAAGAACTTGTACAACTCAAAAACATAAACAAAATAACCCACTTAAAAAAATGGGCAAATATATGACCAGGCATTTCTCAAATGAATGCATACAGGTGGCCATTAGAAACATGAAAAGGTGCTCCTTATCATTAATCATAATGAAAATGCAAATCAAACCCAAAATATGATACTATCTCACAACTGTTTGAATGGCTATTATCAAAAATGCAAAAGATAACAAGTGATGGTGACGATGTGGAGGAAAGGGAACCCTTATATGTTTTTGTGGAAATATACATTGGTACAGCTATTATGAAAAATACTATGATGCTTCCTCAATAATTAAAATTATAATTACCACATAATCCGGCAATCCCACTGATGAACATGTACCCAAAGGAGATAAAATCAGTATCTTGAAGAGATACCTGCACTCCTATGTTCATTTCAGCATTATTCACAATAGTCAAAATATAGAAATAACTAAGTATCCCGTGAATCATGAATACACACAAAATTTTTGCATATACAATCATGCACTGCACACTAGTGTTTCTGTCAGTGATAGACTGCATATACAAAGATAATCCAGAAAGATTATAATCTATGGAGCTAGACAGTTTCTATACCTAATGATGTCTTGATGATGTTCATCCCGTGTAGGCCTAGACTCATGTATGTGTTTGTATCTTAGTTTTTAACAAGAAAGTTTAAAAAAGTAAAAAAAACTTCAAAATTTTAAAATAGAAAAAGTATATAAAGAAAGAAAATAATTTTGTATAGCTGTTCAATGTGTTGGTATTTTAAGGTTGTATTACAAAGCACCAAAAAGTTAAATAATATCTAAAAAGTTTGTAATAAAAAGTTCATTATAAGAATAAACTTGGCAGGGCACGGTGGCTCATGCCTGTAATCCCAGCACTTTGGGAGGTTGAGGTGGGCAGATCACCTGAGGTTGGGAGTTCAAGACCAGCCTGACCAACATGGAGATACCCTGTCTCTACTAAAAATATAAAATTAGCCAGGCATGGTGGTACATGCCTGTAATCCCAGCTACTCTGGAGGCTGAGGCAGGAGAATTGCTTGAACCCAGGAAGCGGAGGTTGAGGTGAGCCAAGATCACACCACTGCACTCCAGCCTCGGCAACAAAAGCAAAACTCCATCTTAAAAACAAACGAACAAACAATAAACAGAGCTAAGGTTAATTATTGTTGAATAATAATAACTAAGTTTAATTTATTATTGAAAGAAGACATTATTTAAAAATTTAAAAATGTAATCTCCTAGGCCTTTACGTTCACTCACCACTCGTTCACTGACTCACCCTGAGCAACTTCCGGTCTTGAAGGCTACATTCATAGCACATTCCCTACACAAGTGTACTATTTTTAACTGCATTTGTACCATGCCTTTTCTATGTTTAAATATGTTTAGATATGCAAATACCATTGTTTTATATGTGCCTACAGTATTCAGTACTGTAATATGTTGGATAGGTTTGCCTAAGAGCAATAGGCTATACCACATAGCCTAGGTGTGTAGTACGCTATGCCATCTGTGTTTGTGGAGGTCTAATTTATGATGTTCACACAATGATGCAATTACCTAAACTTGTGTTTTTTTTGTAAGTTCCCCATCATTAAATAATACACCACTGTATATATGCAGTGGAGCATTATTCAGCCTTAAAAAAAAAGAAGGAAATCCTGCCATTTGTGATGACACAGATGAACCTAGAGGATGTTATGTTAACTAAGTAAAATAAGCCAAATGCAAAACAGCAAATAGTGTATGACCACATTATATGCGAAATCCAAAATAGTTAGACTCAGGTAAACAGAGAGAAAAAGGTTGGTTACAGGGGTGAGGGGTGAGAAAAATAAAAAATGTGTTGGTCAAAGGGTACAAACCTGCAGTCATAAGATAAATAAGTTCTGGAGACCTCATGTACAGCATATTGACTATGGTTGTTAATAATTTACTGAATATTTGAAATTTGGTAAGAGAATAGATCTTAAGCATTCTTACACACACACATACACAGACACACACAATGCTAACTATATGAGGTGGTGGCTATGCCAATTAACTTGATTATGGTAATCATTCCACAGTGTATATGTATATTCAAGACATTACATTGTATATCTTAAATATATATATATTTAATTTTTATTTGTCAATTATATTACTATAAAACTAAGGGAAAAGAAAACAACAGAATTCAACAAATCCTGAGGTTTCAGAGAAAAACATTTTTTTGATATAAAGGGGAAATTTGAACACAGAGAAGGCCTTATCATGAGAGGAATGGAGTTATTTATGCTGCCACAAGCCAAGAAACTATCAGAAGCTTAGAGAGAGAGGCCAGAAATAGATCCTTCCTCAGTAAGTGAGCATGGCCCTGCCAACACCTTGATCTCAGACTTCTAGCCTCCAGAATGGCAAGACAGTCAAATTCTTTCTTCAAAAGCTGTCTAGTTTGGGGTACATTGTTATGGTCGCCCTAGGAAACTATTACAGATGTGACACTTGGGACACACTGGCAACCCTGGTTTTCCTGGGTGGAACAAAAACAGGTTTGCAAAAAGAAAGAAGTCAACACATATAGACAACTATCTGCAAAGCTGGAGAAAAAAGGCCTGGTGGCATTCAAGAATCCCATTCTGGTTGTTCTTGAGGGAATGTATATTTCCTTGCCCTTCAGATTATCTTTACAAAAAAAAATCATTTTTCTTGAATATGAAAGGTAGGTAGGTCAAGTTAGATTTCTGTCTTTTGCAAGTAAAACAGTCCTAATAAAGATTTTTGTATTTTTCTATTATTTTGATTCAATTTGATTTGTGTTATTTGAAACATTTATATTATCCTAAAAAATAGTTTTTGACTGAAAAAACTATGGTGGCTCATGATTGTAATCTTAGCACTTTGGGAGGCCAAGGTGGGAGGATCCCTGGAGGTCAGTTCCAGCCTGGGTAACATAGCAAGACCCCATTTCTACAAATAAAATAATAATAATAAAAAAGCCCAGTGTGGCAGTGTATCCCCTGCAGTCCCAGCTACCTGGAAGGCTGAGGTGGGAGGATCACTTGAGCTCAGGCGTTGGAAGCTGCAGTGAGCTATGATCGTGCCACTGCACTTCCAGCCTGGGCTACAGAATGAGACCAAGAAAAATAGTTTTACATATTCCAATAAGAAAAACAACTTAGTTCTCATGCATAGACAAACTATTCTACATATATCACCAGGACCGCACAGCAGCCCTGCTTGTGCACAGTCTCACAAAATAAATATTTCTATCATCTTTGACTTTAATAATGGTTCAAAGTCATTCGAAGGCATCAAACTGGTAATAGCCAGTGTACCATCAATTCATTCCCCTTCTCCACTTGTCCTCCCTTTCTCTTTCCTCTCTTTTAAAATAAAATGTCTCATATATATTGATAAATAGGTGTGTGTGTGTTTGTGTATGTGTGTGCATGTGTGCATGCATATCTGTGTGTCTGGGGAAACAGTGCCTTAATGGTAGCTTCTCAGTTAAGCACCAAATATCCAGTTACATACTTTATAATGTATTCTTTTTTTTTTCCTGCCTCAGCCTCCCAAGTAGCTGGGATTACAGGCATGTGCCACACACATCTAATAATTTTTTTTGTTGTTGTTGGGAGTGGAGGAGGGAAAGCGATGGAAGGTGCTGGAGGGCTGGGGTGTAAGTTGGGAACAGATTATGAGATGACCACACACCTTTTTTTTTAAAAAAAAAAAAGGAAAGAAGGAGAGGAAAAGAGAGAAAGAAAAAGAGGGAGAGAGAACAGGAATATTGCTTTATTCTATGAATGGGTATTAAGAATGGCCGATCAATATTTTGTGTATTTAAAGTGGAGAATATGTATTTTGTGTATTTAAAGTGGAGAGCTCTATAAGTACTTATTAAGTTTACTTGTTCCGGATCTGAGTTCAAGTTCTGGATATCCTTATTAATTTTCTGTCTCGTTGAGTCTAAATCTCTTTATGGGTCTTATGTATCTGGGTGTTAGGATGCATTGATCCTTTTACCACTCTATCTTTGTTGCTTTGAAATCTGTTTTGTCAAATACATGAATTGCAACTCCTTTTTGTTTATTTATTTATTTTTGCTCTCCATTTGGTTGGTAAATCTTTCTCCAATCATTTGTTTTGAGTCTTTGTGTATCTTTGGAGATAAAATGGGTCTGGGTGTAGTATACCGTTAGGTTTTGGCTGTATCTTTTGATTGGGGGATTTACTCAATTTAAATTTAGGATTACTGCCATTTGATGTTAACTGACTATTTTATCCATTCGTTGATGTAAATTATATAATATATTCTTATATAATATAATATATTCTTATAATATATAATTCTTATATAATATATATAAGAATATAATATAATATATTCTTAACACTGAAAATCCTTAACTAGTTAGGAAACAAAAAATTTACACAAATAAACTATTAGATATTTAAAACATACACATATAACATAAGTAAATATGGTACATGGTGTAATCTTTAGGGTAGAAGTTATCAGTATAATTATTTAAAATTTTTAAATCCCCATTTTGGTAAAAAATGAAATAATTGTCTGAAATTATAAAAAATTTGATTTTCATTAGAACTGCATCAAATACATGATTACAATAGTGATATTTTACTACTTATATATATGTGTGTGTATATAGCTATTAATTTTTATGTATGTTTTATAAACTGGATATATACAACATATGCAAGAAATAACATATACAAGAAATAAGGGAATTCAGAATAAGAGAATTCTGTATTCTTAAGAATTAAGAGAATTCTTATTCTGAATTCCCTTATTTCTTGTGTATGTTACTGAGACTGAATTCTGAATTACCTTATTATATCTTGTATATAAATTCTCGTAATCTCTTATTCTGAATCTCTTATTATTTCTTGTGTATGTTATGAAGACTTGAATTTTCCAGTTAGATTAGCAGTCTAATCATAGCATGCATTTGTTCATTCATTTAACAAAGTTTTATTTAGCATTTGTGCAGCATCGAGCATAGTTGTAAGTCTGAGCACAAAACACTTAGCTTCACAGACAAATATCCCTTGCCTTATGGAGTTTAGATCTAGTGGGAAGAAATACAATATAAAGAAACAAAATAGAAATGAGAGAAATAGACGTAAGAGAAAAGGTAGAGAGAGAAATTTCCTACAAATAACATTTTTCTGTTTCTTCATTTCTGCTCTTATTTTTTCCCCTCATCAAATTTCATGGGTTAATTATGTCCCAAATCATATCAGACAGTACTTTTAATTGGGAATCGTTGATTTTTGTTAATGTTAATGAAGTAGGAGATTAGCTGTTTGTTTGAGATACATGTTTTTATCATTTTAAAATAACATATTTCAATATTTTTGCCTCTTTTAATGAGTATTTATTTTTATAGTAATGTGTGAGTGTTCAGGTACCACTATACTTTGTCTGAGTGCAGAGAAAGGCATGAGTTTATGGCCTGCTCTCCAGAAGTGTGAAAAGCCAATATTCTTTATGCTATAACTGTCAGTTAGCAACTTACTGAAACAGCCTTAGGAGTTCCAGCAATCACAAATTGCTGAATACTTATGAGTTGTATTTTTCTGCTTATTTCCATTAAAAAAAAACACTAAAAAATTTAAAAGGCATACGTACAGAAAAAACATAAACAATATTATACATGTACACTGCGTTGAAGAAGAATGAAGTTGACCCAAACTCAAAGAATATTAATTACTTTGACAAATATCTATTGGATGTTGACTATATGCCAACTGGTCTGTGTTCTAGGCATCTGCTCTACATTAGACAAAAAGAAAAAAAAAAAGACAAAAATCCTTGTCCTAATACTGCTCCATTCAGGTAAGGGAGACAAATAGTAACACTTAAATTTCATAAAAGTGGGAATACTCAATTCTAATATGGCACAATAATCTTCTATCCTGAAAGTGTAACAATGTATTCATTTCCTTTTTTAAAAAACCCAAAGAATGGTTTACTATATGCTGCATTGACTTAACCTCCCAGATTAAATCTGGGCAGAGTTTCTGGTCTTATTCTAATTACTCTATAGAAAATAAGAGTGCTAACGAAAAAAATGAAAAAAAAAAAAAAAAAAAAAACCTCTAGGTTAGAAGTTAGAAATGTAATTTGATTTGAGAAGACTGAATTTTCTAGTAATCATTTGAATTCTAAAATTCACTTGACTGTTGAGGAAACACTAAGAAAGCTCCTAACATTGTTGACATTCTCTCCATCACATTCTCTACAAGACTGAAGCTCATGTTCATTTCTGGGATAAGATGCCTAATTTTTTCTCCAATTAATTTTTTATTGGGAACTTTCCTTAGCTTTATTTATAGAATATTTATTTATCAGTCACATAACTGAAATTTTACTTTTCTACAACTTTTTAAAAAGGGTTTTCCATAGTTTTTGGGGAAAAAAAAAAACCAACCCTAATTCCAGTTGTTCTGGAGGAAATGTTTTATAGATAAGTAACACCACATTATTGCAAGGATATACCTTCAACCTTGAATTTTGACTGTCATGTTGACACTAGAATATGTGTATTTTTCTTATGAAACTTTGTGCATGCTATAAGGTTTTACATTATTTTTATCTCCCTCTACTATGTCCTTGTAAGTATTATGGTGTCAAATAGTTTCTTTATTAAATTTTATATTTGTAGACCTGAGTGTTGAAATTTTCTAATAATAAATACTGTGTTTGGTATAAGATGCTTTGGGTTTTTTTGTTAGGGATTAGAAATTCAGTTTCTTTTTCTGTGGAATGGAAGATTATAACTGCTATTACATATTTTGAATACTATCTTTTTATTCCAGAAAAATGAAATCCTGATTCTTGTTTAAAGTGTTGTATACATTGCTTCTGCATACATTATAGTACCTCTGATAGGCCATTTACATATTATTAACTTTTGGGTAGGTTTTCTTTGAAAGTAGTGATTCACTATTGCATTAGAATTTTACATTGTGAAGAGTCAGGGAATACTGTGTCCTTGTAATGTCTCTCAGGCATATGTGGCTCTTCTTAGGAAAGGGACTTGAAGATGCAGAGGGAAGCTGAGTGGGTTGGAAGAATGTGAAAAGGCTAAAGATAAAGATAAAGGCTTTAAAGAATGTAATACAGAGGATATTATTTTTTATTTAGATTGCCCTCTCTCTTCCTCATTTTCACTGAGTCTACATTTCTCCAATATGTAATACTATATGCTTTCAGAGTTTGACTGAATCTGAGCTTATTATGTGTACTGTAGTTTAGAGACGTAATTTTTTTTTCCTAGTTTTAATCTGATGTTCTTACCAGAGTTGCTGTACAACCTTTTCTCTTTTCAAACTTTGAAGAATATGTAGAAACCGATTCCATATGATTTACCTTTTGTGTTGCCATCGAGGAAATAGCTCTTCTTCTATCCCCATTGATTGAAAGAAACTGCCAAGCTGGGGACCAGGTGGCTACAGCTCTGGGATTAAAGATTTCAGCCCAGTGTGGCTACTCTTTTAAACAGAGAACATATTGTGTTAGTCCATTTTCACCTTGCTGATAAAGACATACCCAAGACTGGGCAATTTATAAAGAAAATGAGGTTTAATGGACTCGGTTCCACATGGCTGGGAAGACCTCACAATCACGGTGAAAGGCAAAAGGCACATCTTACATGGTAACAGACAAGAGAGAACGAGAGCCAAGTGAAAGGGGAAACCCTTCATAAAACTGTCATATCTGGTGAGACTTATTCACTACCAAGAGAACAGTATGGGGGAAACTGCCCCCATCATTCAGTTATCTGCCACCAGGGCCATCCCACAACATGTAAGGATTATGGGACCTACAATTCAAGATGAAATTTATGTGGGGACACAGCCAAACCACATCACATATACACTTGGGGGCAGTTTGTAGTGGCAGTTTTCCATCCTGACTTTTGGGAAGTGGAGCACGCCATTCTGCTGTGGAGAGGTTAATGGAGAACATGCACAGAGAGACTGAGCAAAGGGGGCAGATCCAGGTGTTTGAGTCTAGAATCAGTTTGTTTCGAGTCCCAGCTGCATCCTTTTTTTTTTTCTGTTTTCATGAGCTCATTATTGTCTTTTCAGTATAGTTTATGTTTTTGCCTAAGCTGTTTTTCTCAGTGTTTCTAGAAGCCAGCCCCAAACATCCCATTTTTCTTCGTATTTTGTTGAGAAACCTCTAGCTATCTATTTTTAGCTTTCAGTTATGACAACTTTAAGTTTCATTCCTAATGGTATGTTCTTTGTTATCTTTATAATACAGTTCCTGAAATAGGAATATTGTTCTTTACATGGGTTATATATGATTTAATGATTTTTAAATTCATAATTATTTAGCTAATTTAAAATATGATCACATTTACCCATTCTTCCAAGTACTTCTTTTGGTGTTGAAAATAAATTTGGAGACTGCAAAGGGAACAGGAACAAGATATTACAATATGAAAACCCAGTTCAGAACAAGCATGATAAGATGATTTTGATATTGAAAACCTTGAGTCATCTACGTTGAATAGAAATAAGAAAATGATGTGGAAGTGCTTTATAGCTTACAATGTTATAAACTTGTTTTTCAATACCATCAAGATAATAGTTTTATAAGAAATCTGATTAATGTAAGAAATGATTTTAATTCCATCCCACTTATTTCAAATAGTTGAACTATTCTTTATCTGTTCTCATCACAATTAGGCTTTTTTAGTCTGTATATAATGAAAAACTATGAAATTGTGCAGTTCTTGTTTCACTGACGTTCTGAAGTTACAGACAACACAGCGATGAGTAACTGGAGAAACTTAACTAGATAATACACACATCTCTGCTTCCCAAGCTGACGAGCTATACGCAGTTTCAGGTTCAGAGTCTAATTGCTTTACAGTTCTTATAATGGGTTGAATTGCAACATGAATTCAGCAAATTCTTACAGTTCCCTTGAGAGGTTTTTGAGAAAGCCACAGTATATAGAAATGGACTCATTTTCCACTGTGCAGACTGATTGCGATATGTTATGAAAGCTGATGTGTAGTCAGCAAGTCAGGCAGTTCTGAATCATGATATTTCTTCTTATTTTTTAGGATGATTTTGCAATATCCTCACTTACTTTCCCTAAACCTTTCTGTTAACTGACAATATGGTGTAAAGAACCCTTTAATGGCATCAGACAACCTGTGCTTCAGTCTTGCTCTGCCTCCCTGCCTATATAAGCTTGGATGAGCCACTAAGCTTACTTCCTCATCTATGAATTAAACTAAGAATCTTCATCACACAGTGTTGTTGTATAGAATAAGTGAAATGTAGCCAGTATGATATTCTCTGCAGAATGGGGGATAATTTCTGACAGCCCTTTTATTTTCCCAAAAGAAGATAATAAATAAATCAATTGCTAATGGTTGAAATCATGGAATCTGGACAAACTGGGATTGAATACTGTCTGTATCACTTCCCAGGAGCCTAACTTTTGATATAGCATTCTGCCTGTCTGTGCCTCACTTTACTCATCTAAGAACTGGATGTCATTAGCAATGCCTCATACAATGATGCAAATTAAACAAGTTCATATTTATAAAGCACTTGCAAGTATCGGCATGTAGTAATGCTATATTGTATTTGTGAAATAAATAAACAAGCTATCAACTGACTAAGCAAAGGGGCTATTTGCCCTCCCTCAGTGGATTCAGGGAAATCCAAAGTTCTGAAGTTGACTTTGAAGCATGGAGCACTCTGTCTGCAGTAGTGGTTGCTTCTCATGACTTCAAGCAGTCTCCCAGGAGGAGGTGCCATCCAGAGCCCTGCCAGACAGCTTGAGTCTTTTGGGGAAGTGTAATCCTACTCCCCCTGTGTTGTCTTCAGCCAAGGATGTTCTTAGGCTCAGCTCTTCAGTTCCACAAGCATTAATCTTCCAGAACCCCAGCTTCCCAACTGATTGCTTGGCCCAAACTATGAACAAAGTCCCTTCATGTCCTGACCAGTAAGCCCTGACCCTTTGCCTCCTCTAGAGTTCGGATTTCCAGACCAGAGGAGCTTTTCCTTTTGCACCATCTCAGCACAAAAG
Source organism: Saguinus oedipus (assembly GCA_031835075.1). NCBI lineage: Eukaryota > Metazoa > Chordata > Mammalia > Primates > Cebidae > Saguinus > Saguinus oedipus. Next base: position 21,392,028 of record CM063169.1, read on the forward strand.
GACTGACTGCTCCTCTCCCCACCCACCCTCTCCTGGATGAAGAGGTGCTCACCCTGTGGTGCTTGGTCACCCTTCCTTGAGCACAAAGGGGTTCATGATACTCTCTTTTCCCTGGACACTTCCTTGGAAAGACATCACCTGTATGTCCCCTTACAGAACTTCCAGGGACTGGGACATCTGAATTCAGGTGGCAGTGGTTTGGGGAGCATACTTGGCTTTCTCTGGTTGGTCCTAAGTTTGAAGTGGGGTAATAAATAGAGAGACTGGCAGTTGGTGACTAAGTCCTGATGATTCTGGGCTTATTGCTGGAGAGATTGCAATTTGGCTTGTTGGACTGTTTTCTGCAGAGCTTGTGGGTCAGAGTTGCACTGTTATGCATGGTCTGACCCTGGTCTGTTTGTATAGTTTTCATGTTACACCTTACTTTGGCCGTACAGACACATAACACAAGTCTATCAAACTCAACATGTTCAAAATTAAGCTACTCATTTTCATTCAATTAATTTTCTATACATCTGCTAAAACTATGAATTGGAAGGTCAATCTTGTGTCTCCTATTTTACTACGCATATCTAATCAATCACCTGTTCCTAGCAATTCCAATTCTTTAATCTTTCTCCTGTGTGCACCCTTGTCTCTGACTGCCTATGATCCAAATATTCATAATTTCTGCTCAATTTGATTACACATGACAGTACTCTTAGCAACGTTTATTTTCTTCTAATACATCCTTTATATGTCTGGTAGAGTCATCTTGACTTGCAAGCCCCTACATGACTGTCAGTGAAAGTCCACAATCCTTACCATGGCTTAACAGATTATTCATAACCTGATCCCTGGCCAGTTTTCCAGCTTCATCTCACCCTGTTCTCTAATCCTACAAATATGCTCCATCATAATGAGAACATCCAGTTCTCCATTTATGTCATTGTTTTTCTGTTTTCGATGCCTTTACATGGTGCACACACTGCTTTCAACTCTTCCCCTCACTTCTTCTTACCTTCCTCTTGCACAGATTTTGTTTGAATAAGTTATATGCCTTCTTGAAGGCTCAGCAGAGGTATCAGCTCCTCTGCTGAGTCTTCCACAATTTTCCCCAGCCTAATGAGATTACCTTCTTAGTGCTACCATAGCAACATGTACAGACATCTATTACAGTACTTACTGTATTATACTTTGTTTATTTGACCATGTTCCACTTTAGAATATTAATATCTGTACAGCAAAGATGATTTTTTATAAAATTTTCTATTTGAACACAGGGTCTGGCATATGGGAAGTGCCAAATACATTTTGTTAAAATCATAAAATAACAAAGTTAACAATTAATTACTGATTAATCTTTGTGCAAATAAGTGCAACCTTGATTTCCATCCCCTTTGCATGTGTACCTTTCTTCAGAGGACAGCTTTTTCTAAATGGGGTGAATAAGCAGGAGGTTCAGTCTTTCACTTTGGCACTTCTCCCTAATGCTTAGAACTTATGGTTCCGCCTCACTCTTTCCACTATTGCTGTGTGATGACCACTTGCTAGACAACAACTCTCACACCACGCAGTATCTCCTGAAATACGTCTTTCTTTTCTGCAGGAGCAGAAAAGGGAAGAAAGTGGAGCCTACTTCATTTCTCCTCCTACCAGCTTGCCTCTTTATAGATAAACAGTTTGAGAATGAAGAGTTAAAGTTCTTGACAACTTGAACTTTCACCAAGCTCCCAATGAAAAATCATCCAAGGACAAGGAGGCATTATGGAGATGTCTAATCCACTCCCCCTCAGCTTCTCAGTCTTCCCTCAAGCCCCACCCTCCAAAGATCTCTCCTGGTGAATATCTATGCATGGGAAACTCATCCCAGTCTTTGGACAGAATCTTGGTCCCCAGACCTAATACTTCACACCAGTATTTTATTATTTGTAAATATGGTATGGGGGAGGGAGAAAGCCCTTTGTAATTTTATGTAGGCTTTCTCACACAACTGTGTTTGTAGGCTTCTGCTGTGATGCATCTCAGGAATACTGCAGCGCTACAAATCAGAGTGGTGCTCTCTCGTGGCATGCATTCTGGAGATTGTACACCTTTTACAATACTCTAACAGGTATGATACGTACAACTCCTTGCTTATCTATTGAGTCTATTATGTTAGTTACGGTAGTGCAAGTGCAGCACTTTTCCTAAGGCCAGTCATCACTTTTCTTTTAAAAAAAGAAGGGAGGTAATATTTAACCCTATGTTAAGATGGAAACATTCCCATAAATAGCAAAGTACTGCCATTGTGTACAACAACCTTTAATTCCTTTTTCACTCTGCAAAGGAGCTATATTGCCCTGTAATGAAAGTTTCTGTTGTCCTAAAAAGGCTTTTAACATTTGGATAAGAAATGTATTTCTTATTAGAGGAGGATGAAATTATTCAGTTCTCCTGTGTAGGGATGTAGTTGGGTCAGGTGTGAGTCATCCTAGTGGTGCTAATTCATTTTGTTCCATCCATGTGATGCTCATGGTCAGACTCTAGATAACACAATATTGCTGTGTTTTAATAACCTCTAGTTGTACTCTGGGGAAAACATGCTATAGCTGAATAATATTTTTAACAGTTGAATTATGTTTAAGAATACTTAGTATGTTTTTTCTCCCTCTATTTTTATACTACCCGCTAAGCAACTTCACTGATATTTCACTGTCCCAAAGAGGAATGCAGAGAGTGAAATGGGAGCTGGCAAGAAGTACTGGATTTTTACCCCATAAAGTATTCTTTTTTTTTTTTTTTGAGACGGAGTTTCGCTCTTGTTACCCAAGCTGGAGTGCAATGGCACGATCTCGGCTCACTGCAACCTCCGCCTCCTGGGTTCAGGCAATTCTCCTGCCTCAGCTTCCTGAGTAGCTGGGATTACAGACACGTGCCACCATGCCCAGCTAATTTTTTGTATTTTTAGTAGAGACGGGGTTTCACCATGTTGACCGGGATGGTCTCGATCTCTTGACCTCGTGATCCACCTGCCTCGGCCTCCCAAAGTGCTAGGATTACAGGCATGAGCCACCGCGCCCGGCAAAGTATTCTTATTAAGAGAACTGAATTTATGGGGTAAAAGAAGGGCTTCTTCCGAGGGTGGAAACAAACCCCTGGATAGAAGAGACAGACATGATGCTGAATCTAGAAGGACTAGACCTCTGTTCATTCTTCCTGGTAGACTTTTCAGAAGAATTTATGATACCTTGTGCAGAAAATATGTGATAACAGAAGGCACCCACCATGGCTATCTCTCTGAAGGAAATCAAGAGGGACTTGGGTGCAGTTTCCTTTAGCTCAGTGTGATGGAGGCTCAGATACAAAATGAACTGTATTTGAAGAAACTGTGGTAGAGCTGTGATATTCCTAGTACCTCAAAGTTAGTGGACTAATTGTAAATTAGTTTACAACGAATTCAGTGACCATGGGGACCTTACTTAACCTCTCCAAATCTCATGTTCTCATCTATAAAATAGAAGTCATAAACTTACCTTAAATGATTGTTTTAAGTTAGTGTTTGTCAAGGACCAGCAGGTTATCATTAAATGACATCCATCCATTATTATATTATGACTTTCATTTATAATAAAGTGATAATTATGTTTATGTAATAGTTAAATAAAAGTCTTGTTTGAGCCTATGTGAATCTTAGTACTATGCTGTCACCCTGCCTGAATACACATTTACGTCCTCTTCAAAATTTTAAAGATATAAATACATTTTTATTATGTGAGGAGCTCATTATTGGACATAATGTCTCAAATCTGTAAAATTGGCTCAATGTTTCATTCGAGAACACAAGTAAGACTTGTGACTTCTTTAAATTTCAAAGCCTGACTCATAGTAAATTCAGCTTGACTCATAGTAAATTCTAATTGATTACATGTACATTTCAAATAAATTGAGGAAGAAATTCATTAAAAACATGAAAATGTCAACATAGAATTTTAATTATTGTGCTTACCACATACCTGAAATGTCACAAAATCTCAGGATTATATGCACCACATAAATTGAATGCATCTTTAGGGAATAAACATTTCTAGTATAAAGTCCTATGTCCTTATTCCTTTAATGTTGCATTGTTTGATAAATGCTAATGAATGATGATAGAATAACATTTTGTAAATTTAATTTTCTCAATTTTTCTCCTCTTGGAGGGTGCATGAACAATATGCTTTAAAAAATTCTGTCTTTGTTTCAATTTATTCAATTTCCTGTTAAAATGACTTTTGGTTTGGGAGTGATTTTCTCACTCAGAACCTTAAACCACAGTTTTCTAACCAGTGCTACATGCTGCACCAAAAATTGGTGTATTGCTCTGTTATCACACTGCTAGTAAAAACATAACCAATCCTGGGTAATTGATAAACAAAAGAGGTTTAATGGGATTACAGTTCCATGTGGTGGGAGAGGCCTCACAATCATGGCAGAAGATGAAGAGAGAGCAAAGGGATGTCTTACGTGGTGGCAGGCAAGAGAGCATGTGCAGGGGAACACCCCTTTATAAAACCATTAGATCTCATGAAACTTATTCACCATCATGAGAATAGCACAAGAAAAACTTGCTCCCATGATTCCATCACCTCCCACCTGGTCTCTCCAATGACACGTGGGGATTGTTACAACTCAAGGTGAGATTTGGGTGGGAACACAGAGGCAAACCATATCAATGGGTTACAAGTATGCCTAGGGAGGATTCCTTAGCCTAAGTTGAAGGGTGGGGTCTTGGGGTGGCAAGAGTTCTACGAGCCCTCCAGCTAAAGCAGCTTTTTCCATCTACCATAGTCTTCTGTGCGTATATTATTTTATTGTCCACCTGTGCCATGAAATGAAAAGTGTAGATATCTTGTCAAATAAATAAAAATTGTAACTAACTTCTACCTGATTTTTTAAAATCTCATTTAGCCCTTTTGGGAGTCTTTTCACATCTTAAAAAAAATTATAGGCATTTACTCCATGATTATTCTTCTTAAATTCAGACCCTTGTAATTATAGTTTTCTAGAAAAAATAAAAAGACAATAATGTAACATGGAAAGGTCTACTCTCTGAGAGTGAACAAAGTAATAAGAACAAAATAAGACCAGTGAATTTCAAAAGATTATACTACATTTTAAAATTAGTATAATTTTAAATTAGTATGATAGTAAAATTTAAAAGCCCTTATATTAAACATCGATATGTAATAATTCATTTTCAACCTTATTTTTAATATAAGAATGCTTTCCTTAAAATATTTTCTTAGAAGTAATTATTTTGGAAATGTCACAGGGAATACCATAAAACATTCTCATAATGGCATATTCTACGCAGATTTGCATCATATCTTTTCTGTTTCTATAGAAATTTTTATTTCAGGAGGAGTAAATTATAAAAGAGTTTATAGTAAAATGGTCGTCAGTATAACTCTGTGAGAAAGACCAAAATAACAGTGGTTTATATAAGATGGGGATTTTGTTTTCTCTTACAGAAAAATCCAAGCAAATCACGGTGACTCTGAAGAGCCCAGGGATCCAGGCTCACTTACCAGGTACTAACTTCAATATCAAGATTATTCCCACTTCACAATCCAAAATGTCTGCTCCAACTCTGGCAAAATGTCCACATTCTAGTTGTGGGAAAGAGTAAAGTAGAAGGCACAGCATTTTGTTTTTATTGGTTAACCTTGAAGTTAACACACCTCTTTTTTTCTCAAATTCCTTTGCCCAGAATGTAGGTACATGGCCAAGCCTAACTTCAAGGAAGAATGGGAAATGTAATCCAGTTAAAAAATGTTTATCACTATGCAAGGGTTTAAGAGACCTTGTAAAACAATTAGCAGTCTGTGCACACAGCAATAAAAGATCTCTTACGATAAAAAGAAGAACACAAAGATCATTGTTGTGAGCCCTAGGACCTTTGGTTTTACTGAAGGGCCAAAGAGAATACATAAATATCACATACATAGTGTTTTCCTTCAATCTGGGGAATGCTTCCAGAAAATAATTGTTTTCCATCCCAGTATGTACCTTTGCATAATAAAATAAAAATAATTAAAGCATTCCTCTCTTCAAGGAATCTGCCCTTTTATTAAGAAAAAGATAAAAGTTGACTGATGTGTTGAACGTAATGACAAAAATAGGTATGAAGTTTAGAAGTAAGATAATAGTGATTAAAACAACTTAAGTGGTTCTAAGATTTCATCAAGAATGTGACACCGGAGATGGTCTAAATGGATCAACACTCAACAATTTTCACCTATTTTTGGAGAAAAGAGGAATTATATGCAACTTCAGTTTGCTAAGGAATAATTTATTCTCTGATAACCAGAAGATAAGCCAGTGAGAGAAAAAGACCCTAATTTTGTACAGGATTGCTGAGAGCTCACTGTGAACTTTCACTGAAGCTGACAGTCCTGGTGGCAACCCTCTGTCTCCACTCCTTCAGACTTGGGGGTGGTAACTTCCTTTCACTAGTTCTGGGGTCTGTATTATCCCCTGTGCTTTTCCTATCCTGCCAACTTTTTAAAAAGTTTTTAAAAAATTAAATTCTCAAATTCCTTGACTTGATTGAGCTATTTCCTGCTTAAAACTTGATGTATACAATGTGTAATTACATTCTGACTTCCATATCCTCATGTTTGTGTTCAGGGATTCAACCAACTGTGGATTGAAAATATTTTTTGAATAAATAAATAACAATACAGCCATATAAATAATACAAGTAAAAATGCAAGACAATTTATTTCACATGTACTTTGTATTATGTATTATAAGTAATCTAGAGGTGATTTAAACTGCTTGGGAGGATGTGTGTGTTTACATGAAAATATTATGCCATTTTATATAAGGAACTGAAATATAGTAGGACTTTGGTATAGGGGTAATTGGGAAGGGGTTCCTGGAACCAATCTCCCTGCACATGGTGAGCAACAACTATAGATATTAAAAAATAGGCAAAATATACAATGTAAATAAGAAAATAAAAATCTTTTAATTCTAAATTGCATACGTAATAACACAAAAAGAACAATTATGTAGTACTGCAAGTGGGACACAGTATGGCACATTTGCAGTGGGATGACTTAATAAAACATTCTAGAAAGGGGATGTATAATATTAACAAAAATAAAGATATAAAGAATTGAATTGTCATAATATAAAAGGTGAATTAATATATGTCTCTAAATTTTGCATTTTTATATTTATATATTTCCAATAAATTGAGCATATAAGTTTAAATAGTCATAAAACTCTTCAAGCTGATTATTATTAAACATTTTTGAGAACTATTTTCAGTTGCAGGAATTTCTAATTTCAGTTTAACAAATCAAGAAAAAAAATGATAAAAACCAAAAAAACCAGTGATCTTGCACTTTAAAAATATGCTTCGCTTTTCATTTTTAATAGAAGAGTTTAAACTGAAATCACAGATAAAAGCATATAATCAATAACAACTGATTAAAATATTATAATTCAAAACATATGTGGCCATGTAAACCAATACTCAAAAGTAAATTTATAGTGAAAATGTTTTCAATATATAAATAGAAAAATAAAACTAGACAGTATAAAGAGAAGAATCAGAAGATTTTAAAAAGCAAATGTGAGAAATATAAAGAAAAAATATAAATGCATATTAAATGATGAATAATTATAAGAGCTGATTCTTCTTAAATGGATGGATTGTCAAACAAAATAATATATTCTAATGAATCTAATCAAATTAGAAAATGAAGAAAGTATAGTTGAAAAGAGAATAGTCATAACAATAAATCAGAAAAGAAAACAAAATTTTTAGTTTAGTCTTAATATTACATTTAAAAGCATGTATTATTTTATAAGTAGTAAAAATACATTTTAAAATATAAATTCTAAATGTGTGGAAGACTCTAATTTCATTCTGGAAAAATATAAATTACTAAAATTAATTTGAGAAAAAAACTCTATTAAAAAATAGGAAAAGATTTAAAAATTATAATCCCTAAACAATTTCCAGCTTCTCTCTAAAAAAATTTATTAAAAATACCAATGGCCTTAAGAAAGAACAAAAATCAACAGGATTATATAAAATAAAACAATGAAAATATTATAACTATTAGAAGATGAAATTGTTTATTCCTGTACTAGAAAATTTGAAACACTGGATGAGATAGACAATATGATATTTTGTTTACAAAACAAAAAGAGGGGTAATTTCCAAAATTAATATTGATAATTTTCTAGACAAAGATCTAACATACAAAATAACCTCAATCACATTATGAAGTATTTTGACTTCTGCTTCTTTTTTATTGTTTTCTTTGGCTTTGACTTTTAAAAAACTTATTTATACAATATGTCCATGTAGTGACTTCTGCTTCTGGCCATAACAGAGTTAACAGACCATAGCAGAGACCTTCCTGCTAGGAAGGGGATGCAAGCTAATCACACCCATCTTGCTGAGACTAGGATACAGAGATTGGATTTTAGGGAGGTGGAGGTGACCAAAATCTTAAGGGCATAGTTCCATAGAGAAGGCAGCTTTAGATATTTAAGGAAAAAATAATAACAAATGTATGGAAATTCTTCCAGAAACTTGAAAAGGATGAAGCACCTGCTAACTCATTTTATGAGGTCAGCATGACTTTGATAACATATCCTGACAAGAATATAACCGATTCCTGTGCATTACAGTCATTTAGCTTATGAACAATAATAGAATTTTAACCAAAATAGCAACAAGCTGAATTTAGCAACACATGATAAAGATTCCATACATCTGAAAGGATGCATCTTTCATGAATGCAAAGTTTGTTCAAATTAAACATTCTCTACACTAGTCTCTTAAAAACTTCCTTATTATAAAAATATGAAGAAAAATGTCAGAGCTGCTGAAAAACTCCAGAAAAGCTTTCAGTAAAATTAAAGAATTGCTTATGAAAAAAACTTTCATAAAATTAAGAATAGAAGGGACTTTTATTAATATAAAATAGTATCCAAACAAATGCATAAACAACCAAACCAAAAATCCCTAATGCCAATATCATACTTAATGGAAACATGATGATGGTTTTTCCTTTGGAAGTGAAATAAGGATGTTCACTATTGCTGTTTAGCTTCAATATTGTACTGGAGGATTAGAAAAATACTGTTAAAGAGAAGAGAAAAAGCTCTAACCACAAAGGAAAAAATTGATAATTTTTGTTACATAAAAAGTAAAACCTATTCCTTAAATTAGTCCTTTAAGAGAGTGACTATCAAGCCAAATGATAGAAGATATTTATAACCCATATAACTAAAAATGGCTCATAATTAATAAATAATTCATCTTATAATTAATGATAAAAAAAGCTCTTTAGAAGAACAATAGGAAACAAGTTTGAACAGGCATTTTGTAAAAGAATATCCACGTATGCAGTAAATAGACAGCAAAGTATGTATTACTACTTTTTTAAAATAATAGTTGGGAAATATAAAATAAAATGACAATGAGATTCCAGTAGAACTCACGAGAAGGGCTGAGATATTAAGAATTCTGACAACTTCAAGTAGGAGCAAGGATATAGAACAATAGAAACTTTCATACAGATTTAGTAGAAGTATAAGAATTCTCACCATGTACACACAAAATGCCAATTATATGAGGCGATAGATATGTTGATAAGCTTGACTGTCATAATCATTTTAACAATGTAAATGTGTATCAAACATAACATTGCACATCTTAAATATGTAGAATTTGTATTGTCAATTTTACCTTACTAAAGCTGGGAGAAAAATGTTAACTTCAGGAAAAAAAGGCACATAAGTTAAAAAAGAGAAACCATGAAAGTTTCTCAATGAGGATCAAGAATTAATATGATTAATAAATGCCACCAGAAGTAATATTTATTAATACCTGGGAAGTAACCTTAAACAGAGCGTTTGTGGCCCAGTGAATATAATAACAAATTCCTTATGATATTCACTGGGCCACAAAATATGGCTGAAGTTAAGAGGTAGGAAAGGTTGATCTACTCTGTCTTCAACTTTAACCAGTGAAAATCATGGAATAGTCTTTTATAATTTCTGCTATTGTTTTATTTGACTTGGCTGTCAGAACTTTAGAATCTTTTATGGCTTCCTATCATTTTATGTTCTCAAGGAAATATTTTGTTTGAATGTCATATTAACATGTATAATATTTTCACATTTCATGAAATTTGTATCCTTTTTACAGAAAGCCACTTCAATGATTTTTGCTCATTTATTAAATAAACAGTATTATTTTGAAGATTTACCTCTTAGAAGTATTCCAAATTAGTTAATTTTTTTCTACATTTTAGACTTCATAAAATGGCATGTTCCATCACTCTATAAGAATACAAGGGTCTGGGCACTGTGGCTCATGTCTGTAATCTCAGCACTATGGGAGGCTAAGGAGGGCAAATTTCTTGAGCCCAGAAATCTGAGAACAGTCTAGGCAACACAGAGAGACCCCGCCTCTACGAAAAATACAAAAATTCACTGAGTGTGGTGGTGCGGTGCCTTAGTCTCAGCTACTGGGGAGGCTGAGGCCGGAGGATTGCTTGGGTTTGGAGGCAGAGGTTCTAGTGAGCCAAGACCACCCACCGTACTCCAGCCTGCATGACAGAGACCCTGTGTCAAAAAAAAAAAAAAGAGAAAAGAAAATGCCCATGCAGTGACTCATGCCTGTTATCCCAGCATTTTTGGGTAAAGAAAATGTGGCATATATATATATATATATATACACACACACCATGGAATACTATGCAGCTATAGCCATAAAAAAGAATGAGTTCATGTCCTTTGCAGGGACATGGATGAAGCTGAAAAACCGTCATTCTCAGCAAACAGAAAACCAAACCCTGCATGTTATAACTCATTAGTGGTAGTTGAACAATGAAAACACAGGGACATAGAGAGGAGAACATTACACACCAAGGCCTGTGGTGGGGTGGGGGGCTGGGGGGAGAGTATTAGGTCAAATACCTAATACATGCAGGGTTTAAAATCTAGATGACAGGTTGATGGGTGCAGTAAACCTCCATGGGACGTGTATACCTATGTAACAAACTTTCACGTTCTGTACATGTATCTCAGAACTTAAAGTGTAATAAAAATAAAATGAGGCACAACTATTTAAAACAAAATTGTCATTACTATTTTAATAAAAAGTGTATTGATTATTTTAAAAAGAAGATAACATATTCATAACATTTTATTTATTTTCTACTCATTTCTGTTTTGACATCTGTAATTTCTGTTTTGTTCTGCACTGATAATTAAAAAATAAGAGAATTCCAACAAACAATTTTCACTCAACTGACATGAAATTATCAGCCAGCAGCCAGTATGCAATCCTGTTCATGGGGTTCATCAATATGATGAAGTCAATGAGTGAGTTCTGGCTAATCAATAACCGTCTCATCCTAGGATATCTAGAAATGTTGGACAAAACATAATAAATCTACTTTTAAGTGCACTTTGAGGCTAACAAATAAGTAAGATAAATCATCAGATAACAAAAATGATGAGAAGACTAAGAAGCAAAATGCTCAACATAAGAACGGATGTAGTGACAATTCCATGGAGTTTTGCTATCTTTTCTTAAAAGAGACTTAACAGCCTATGGAGAAGATTAGATGTTTGAAAAGCTATGTCCTCAGATATAAAATGCAACACATCTAATAGCATGGACAAATGGAAGGGAATTTGGCTATGTTGGCCTAGACTTGGGGCAGTAAAACCAAATACAAAGGAAATCAATGTAGCTATAGCAATTAAAGAAAAAATAAAATTGAAGACAAAAGCATTAATTATGACCAACTATTTTATAGTATAAGGATAAAATAATTTTTGAACAATTTGTGGACTATAATAATTTTAAACCTGAAAGTACTTATTAAAATACTATCAAAATAGGTAAAGTTGAAAGAATTAAGCAGAAATTGACAAGTCATTAAGCATAGCAGATTTTTTTTTGTTTTTACATATTTCAGTTACTGATACAAGTAAATCAGAAAAGAGTAAACACAGATATAAAAGCTTCCAAAAAAATAAATTTGTTCTAATAAATATGTAGAACCTTGAGCCCCAAAATTAGAAAATATTCTTTCTTCTCAAGCCTACATAAAATATTTACCAATATTAACTGTGTATTAGGCCACAGACTAAGTATCAAAGTGTATTAAATAACTGATGTCATAGATCACTTTCTCTGATCACAATACTGTTCAGTTTGAAATGAATAGCAAAAATATAATTAAGACATTTCATAAATTTTGGTACTTAAAATTCTATTCTAAATTCATTCATCAACATATAGACTGAAAATTAGAAAATATTTAGAATGTTACAAACTTAAAATTATGTTTTAAATTCATTAATCAAAATATAGACTGGAAATTAGAAAATATTTAGAATGATATAATAATAAAATATTAATTATATTTAATAATACCTGTGATAAAGCAATTTATAGCAGAAATCATTTAGCAAAAAGTGAATGACAGAATACTATTGATATAAGAAATCTATTTTATCTAATTCTTTATATTTAAAAATAAATATGGAACCAGGGAATAAATAGAAAATGTCATTTTTTTGGCCAATAGATCTAGAGATTCAATGCATCCATTAAAATGCCAGTAAGTAATTTTTTGCAAAGAATGTAAAATTGATTCTAAATTTAATTGGAAGTAAAAAAGTGAAAAACAGGACAGTCTCATAACAAAGAAGCAATACATGTTATAAAGATATAGCAAGTTTGGTAATGTGAAGTTTTAGGAGTAAGCAATTAAATCATAAAAAAGAGAAGCCCAGGAAAAAAACTGTAAATATATAAGCACTTGATATAATGGCAGAGATGCTATTGCAGATTAATGGGGACAGGGCTAAATTTACAATGAATAAATAAACTGAAAGAAGGAAGTAAAAAAAGGAAGAAAGAAACCTGGCATATAGAAAAATCAATTTTGATGTCTAAAGACCTAAATATAAAACACGGAATCATACAATCTGTGGATGAAAAGGTAAAATATTATTTTAGGATTGGAAGAGATTATGCCATGAGATACATAGAAACATAAACCACAATGGAAATCATTCATAAGTTTGGCCAAAATGTAAGTTAAGACATCCCATAGAGAGTGAAAAGACAAAACAATTGGGAAATGTGTTTTGCCATGTATTTTGCTGAAAACCAACTAATGTCAATATGTGAGGAAATCTTACAAATCGCTAAGAAAAACACAATTTTCAAGTAGCTAAAAGATTTTATTAAACACTTAGAAAAGAAAATACAAATGTTTTATATTTCATTAATTTTAATGGCAATGAAAATAAAATCAACATTGAGATATCACTACCTAAGTACCAGAATGGTAAAACATATATAGAGAACAACTATAGAAAACCAAGTATAGTTGAAAATGCAAAGCAGTAAAAACTCTTACAGTTTTATGGCAAAAAATAAGTGCATATCCTATGAACTAGAAAATCCATTCATAGATGTATAATGTAGATGAACTCTTGCATTTTTGTTCTAGAAGACATATTTTTAAATGCTCATACAGAAAAAGACCTAGTAAAAACCTAACTACCCATCAACAGAATTAGTAATTTCTAATTATTCGTATAATACAGTATATGTAACAATAAAAATTATTAACCCACAGCTACAAGGAAGCAACATGCAGGAATTTCATAAGCAAAACTTTGAGAAAAAAACTCCCCAAATATATTATGTGTCATCTCACATCTATAGATTTCAAAAATGGCAAAACCAAGTGATATTGCCTAGGAATATGCATATATAAGTAGTAAAACTGGAAATAAACAGATGGAAATGTTTGCCATAAAAGTAAGGATAATGATTATCTTATGTAGTTGGTGAAGGACATAAAGAGAAGCTTGTAAAGTATTAAGTTTCAACTTGGGTGGTGATTCTATGAACGTTTCAACTGCACACATCCTTCATACTCTGGTACTCCTTTTAGCTTGTGGTTCCTTGAAAATAGATGCGAGGATTAACTACTGAGGCTCTATTTGTGATGTATATTTCTATGAAATGAGAATCAGGGCAAACAGATGTGAGGCAGGGAAGAATAGGTACAGCGCAAGATGTTGTGGTATCCTGGTAGTCCTGTTTCCTGATGTAGTGCAAATGACACAGATGGCCATTTGGTAGGTCCACGTGCTATGCCTTAGAGTATATCTCCAGGCAGAGTCTATGGAGAAATTGTGCCTGGAAATAGAACATTTAAGGAAAAAGAGAGAACTTATATAATTGACTTGTTTATGTCTTCTGTCCCCATTTGTCAATGTTCACCGCCTGAGGTGTCAATTGCCCTGCAATTCTAGGTTGCATTATTTGGCCCCTCTAGCAGCTGCTGGGAAAGCTAGATTGTATTCTTTCTTTTGTGTTTCACTTGGGTTCCAGAAGTTCTTGGAGAGCTAGATACCCCTAAACTGTGGTCAATTGACTTTATTTTGTTATATATATAACTGTATTTTAGGTTCTGGTATACATGTAAAGAACATGCAGGAATGTTGCATAGGTACATATATAGCAATGTGGTTTGCTGCCTCCATCCCCATCACCTGTATCTGGCATTTCCCCCCATGTTATCCCTCCCCTAATCTCCCCGCAAACACACAGACTTCAGTGTGTGATGCTCGCCTCCCTGTGTCCATGTGTTCTCATTGTTCAACACCCACCTATGAGTGAGAACATGCAGTGCTTTATTTTCAGTTGACTTTAGAGGGAAGAATTGTGTGAGTGAGATTGGAGTTGGATTACCATGACAGCAAATGCTGTGAAGTAGAGAGGAACATCCAGGAGGCAAGAGAAGTCAAGCAGTTGTTAAGGAGCTGTGTACACTATATCTGAGAAGAATATATTTTAAGATTAAGTAAATTAATATATATTTTATATACATCTTATATTGTCCATAAACACTTACTTGAAAAAAATCTATTTTTCCTAGCAGCCATTACTTTAAGATGCATTCTGGCATTCTGATAAAAGAATGTTAACTTACTGATTTCTTTGTAAGAAAATTAAATTTTATTTCTGAGATATAAAACAAATCAATTTGTAGCTTCATGTTGGCTCAGACAGAAATTAGCCCATAAAAGTATCTTTTTAAAATAGTGTCTTAAAATTTCTATTTTATTTCAAAGGGATTGTGTTACTTATTACTATGACTATGTAAGCTATTTCTGACATGTTAAATGGAAATTTCCATTCATACTGCAAGTTACTTATTTTCAATCACTATGCTTCATGATCATGATTCAAAGTAGTTTTGAGAATAATTTTTTATCTCCCATAATGTGAGTTTTAGTTTCTGTTAATAAAGAAAATGTATAATGACAAAAATTCTTCTTTGGATTTAATAATTGTAAATGAATTTGTAATTTAAAAATATCATGACACAAACCACAGAATTTTGAAAAGGATCAGGGTTTAACAAACTCTGACTCTATTGCTCTCTGTGATACTTGCTGTGTGAAACCAAAGCATTGATTAAACGCGACTGTGTATTTTGTGCCTAGACTGTGACTAGAGAATGAAAAAAAAAAAAAAGAAAAAAGGCAACAAAATAAAATAAAAGGTACTCACCAATCCTACTTCACATTTATGATCAGTAAACTGAGACAGTTCTTTATGCTGCTCATTGATCATAATTTATTTTCCTGGTTGATTTTCTCTTCCTCATACTTCTCATTCTTTCTTCTTTCCTCACACGTGCATGTCATCCCTATCCTCATTATCAGGCGATGAATTGTTTTCTTTCTTCATTAGAAAAATGGAAACAATAGGAAAATAAATTCGAAGAGTTCCAACCACCACATCCACAAAGGTATCTATAGAGGTTCATGTGCATGATGGTTTGTTTCCTGTTATACTGAATAAACTCTCCATGTTTTTCACTAAGGCCAACTTGTGCATTGGGCTGTCTATTCTTTTCTAACTTACTAGCTCAAGGATAATACTCTAGCACTTCTCTCACTAGTCTCCTACATCATCATTTTTTTTTCTAGATCATGCCTATCAGCATGCTTATAGGATTTTTAATGCTACCATCATTACATGTTCTTTTAACTTCATATCTTCCTCTAGCTATCACATAATTTTTATCTGCCCATTAAAAATTAAAGGACTTTTTAAAATAATTTTCTGTGCTTGTGCTCTCCTCTCATTCTCTCTTGAATTCATTGCAATCATGTTTTCTCTCACACCATTCTGCTAAAACTGCACTTTATCAAGGTTAGCAGTGAAACTCCATTGCCAGTAATCATTTCTCAAATCTCGTCTTGACTTGCAAGGAGCATTTGTCATAGTTGATCATTGTGTCCATCTTGAAACATGTTCTCCACTTGACCTTCCACAACACACTTTCCTAGTTTTCCTCTTACCTCTACAGTCACTTGTTCTGATCGTCTTTTGCTCATTCCTCTTCATCTCCTCTAGATCTAAATATTGAATTGTCCTGGAGATAGTAGTTGGACATCTCCCTTTTTATTTATACAAACTACATGGGTAACCTACTCCAGCCAAATGACTCCAAAAATTTGATGATTCCCAAATTTATGTCTCCAGTCTTAACATCTCCCTTGAATTCCAGAAGTCTACGTCTTCTCCAGTTAAGTTTATTACAACTAAGTTCTTCTAGATTTTGAGTTAAAAAGTTTGCTGTTACCTTTGACTCTTCTATTTCTTTAACACCATCTAGTGTAACAGAAGTTTTCACCATTCCTGCCTTTAAAATATATCCATTATTTGATCTTTCATCACTGTGTTAGTCTATTCTTGCATGGCTATAAAAGAATACCTGAGACAATGTAATTTATGCAGGAAAGAGGTTTAATTGACTCATGGTTCTGTAGGCTGTACAGAAAGCACAGTGATGGCATCTGCTCAGCTCCTGGTGAGGCCTCAGGAAGCTTACCATCATGGTAGAATAAAAAGTAAACTGATATGACACAAGACAATAGTGGGAGCAAGAGTGGAGGAAGGTGCCACACTCTTTTAAACAACCAGATCTTGCATGCAGTAACTGAGTGAGAACTCACTTATCACCAAGGGGATGGCATTAAACCATTCATGAGTGATCTGTGCCCATGATCCAATTACCTCCCATCAGGCCCCACCTCTAACACTGGAGGTCACATTTAGACATGAGATTTGGAGAAGACAAACATCCAAACTATATCAATCACTCTCCTCACTGCCACTTCTGGCCAAAGCCTCTAACATCTATTTAGATTATTGTAAAAGTACTTCTAATTGGTATCTCAGCTTCTGCACTTACCAATCCTGTCTACTCTTAACAGAATGGTCCCGCTTAAATGCAGATTTGCTTAAAATCCTTCCAGTATTCCTTATGATAGAGTAAATGCCAAGACATTAACATGATCTTCAAGGCCTTATAGGATCCTACTCTGCGTTATCCTTCTAATTACATTTTCTATTCTTTTGTTGACTCCTCCAGCCACACTGGACTTCTTGCTATTCCTTTAATACACCAACTACTTTCTAATCCAGGGTCTTTCATTTTCCTAGA
The DNA here is from genome assembly GCA_031835075.1 of Saguinus oedipus. Lineage (NCBI taxonomy): Eukaryota > Metazoa > Chordata > Mammalia > Primates > Cebidae > Saguinus > Saguinus oedipus. Next base: position 21,409,565 of record CM063169.1, read on the forward strand.
AAGTTCTTGCTCCAGATAGCAGCAAATTTCAGAGATTTTATCTTTGAAGTGTATATGAAAACTCCACATATTTTGAAATTTTAATACCAACTTTTACATAACTAATGAGATGAAGAAGAAATAAAAATTGAAGTTAGAATATATTCAGCAGTAAAAAAGTTGTAGGAACTTGCTATCAAAATTTGTGGGATATAGCTAAAGCATTATATAGGGGGAAATTACAGCCTTAATTGCTTTATGAAAAAATATACTTGGTGCCTTTGTCAAAAATCAGTTGGTGGGAAATACATGGCTTAGTTTCTGATTTATCTGTTCTGTCTATTGGTCAATGTGTCTGTTTTTACAGCAGCACCATGCTGTTTTGGTTACTACAGCTTTGTAGTATATTGTGAAGTCTTGTAGTGTGATGCCTTCAATTTTGTTTTTTCTGCTTAGGATTGCTTTGGCTATTCAGGTTTGTTGTTCCAAAAGAATTTAGATTTTTTTTCCTATTTCTATAAAGAATGTTGGGGATTGGTCAAGACGGCTGAGTAAAGGCAGCTAGTATGTACCACTATCACAGAGAGGAAGGGAAGGCACAAGTAAACAGCACCTTCAACTGAAATATCTAGGTACAATGCAGTGGGACTAATCAAGGAAACAACTCACCCACAGAAAGCACAGAAAAGCAAGGCAGGATGACTGCCCACCCAGAAAAGACATGGAGCCAAGGGAACTCGCACAATCGGAGAAGTGGTGAGAAACCCCAGGAACCCATGCTCCCGCCTCGGGTCAGAACATCTACTAGGAAACTTACTCCTTCAAGGTCTTCAGGGCCTTCAGTCTGACACACACAGCTACATAAAGTCTTGGCAGAGCAGCTACTCAGGCACACACAGAGCCTGGAGAGCTTTAGATACCCCCCAAATTAACAAAGTTATTCAGGACTTGAACTCAACATTGGACCAAATGGATTTGAGAGACCTCTACAGAAGTCTCCACCCAAAAACAACAGAAAATGTACAAAATCATACATAAAACAATCTTCAACAAATGCAAAAGAATGAAAATCCTATCAAACATACTTTTAGAACACAGTATAATGAAAATAGAAATCAGTACTAAAAATATCCCTCAAAACCATGCAATTACATGGAAATTATACAACATACTCCTGAATGATGTTTGGATAAATAACAAAAGGCAGAAGGAAAGAAGTTTTTTGAAACAAAGTTACAACATACTAGAATCACTGGGACATGGCTGAGGCAGTGTTAAGGGGGAAATTCATAGTGCTAAACCCTCAAATCAAAAAGTTAGAAAGGCCTCGAATTACCAGTCTAACATCACAAATGAAAAAATTAGAGAATCAAGAGCAAACCAACCCCAAAGCTGGCAAAAGAAAAGAAATAACCTAAATTAGAACTGAACTGAAGGAAATAAAGACACAAAAATCCATTCAAAAGATTAATATTTTTAAAAAAATAATAAGATAGACTGCTAGGTAGACAAAGATGAAAGCAGAGAAAATCCAAATAAATATATTAGAAATAACAAAGTGGATGTAATCACCGACCCTACAGAAATAAAAATAACCCCCAGAAACCAGTATGAACACCTGTATGCCCACAAACTAGAAAACCTAGAAGAGATGGACAAATTCCTGGATACACATACACCTTCCCAAGACTGAACCAGGAAGAAATTGATTTACCAAATAAACCAATAATGAGCTCTGACATTGAATCAGTTATGAATAGCCTACTGACCAGAGAAGGCCCAGAAACAGGTGGATTCATGGCCACATTCTACTGGATTTACAAAGAAGAGCTGGTGCCATTCCTACTGAAATTATTCCAAAAAAAAAAAAAAAATAGAGGAGGAGGAACTCTTCCTCAACTTGTTCTATGAGGCCACAATCACCCTGATACCAAAGCCTGGCATAGACACAACAAGAAAGAAAACTTCAGGCCAATATCCTTGATGAACATAGATGCAAAAATAACAAAATATTTGCAAATTAAATCCAACAGCACCTCAAAAAGCTAATCTACCACACTCAAGTAGGCTTCATCCCCGAGATGCAAGTTTGGTTCAACATAGACAAATCAATAAATGTGATTTATCACATAGCAGAACTAAAGACAAAAAACACATGATTATTTTAATAGATACAGAAAAGGAACATACGTCAATATAGTAAGAGCCATCTACGACAAACCCACAGCTAAGATGGTACTGAATGAAGGAAAGCTGGAAGTATCCTCCTTGAAAACCAGCATAAAATAAAGGGTGCCCTCCCTTATTACTCATATTGAACACAGTATTGGAAGTCCTGGCTAGAGCAATGAGGCATCCAAATAGGAAGAGAGGAAGTCAAACTATCCCTATTTGCAGATAACATGATTCTACATTTAGAAGACTCCACAGTCTCAGCCCCAAAGCTCCTTCAGCTGATAAACAATTTCAGCAAAGTTTCAGGATACAAAATCAATGCACAAAAATCACTGGCATTCCTATATATCAACAACAGTGAAGACGAGAGTCAAATCAGGAATGCAAGCTCATTCACAACAGCCACAAAAAGAATAAAATACATAAAAATACAGCTAACCAAGGAGAAAAAGATCTCTACAATGAGAATTACAAAATCCTCTTCAAAGAAATTAGAGATAACATAAATATCCCAAGATCATGAATAGGAAGAGTCAATATTGTTAAAATGGCCATACTCCCAAAAGCAATTTATATATTCAATGCTATTTCCATCAAACTACCAATGACATTTTTCACAGAACTAGAAAAAACTTTCCTAATATTCATATGGACCTTAAAGAGAGCCAGAATAGCCAAGGCAATCCTAAGCACAAAGAGTAAACTAAAGACATCACGTTACTTGATTTCAAACTATACCACAAGGATACGGTACCCAAAACAGCATGGTACTGGTACATAAACAGACACATAGACCAATGGAACAGAATAGAAACCCAGAAATAAAGCTGCACATTTATGACCACATGATCTTCAATAAAGCTGACAGAAACAAGCAACGGGGAAAGAACTCCCTATTCAATAAATGGTTCTGGGATAACTGACTAGCCATATGCAAAAGACTGAAACTGGATCCCTTCCTTACACCATATACAAAAATCAACTCAAGGTGGATTAAAGACTTACATGTAAAACTCAGAACAATAAAAACCTTAGAAGACAATCTAGGCAAGGCATAGGGGAACAGGCAAAGATTTTATGACAAAAATCCCACAAGCAATAATAACAAAAGCATAAATGGAAAAATGGGGCCTAATTAAAGAGCTTCTGCACAGCAAAAAACAAACACCTCCATTAAAAAATGGGCAAAGGACTTGAACAAACACTTTTCAAAAGAAGGTATACACATGAATAACACGCATATGAAAGAAATCTCAATATCATTGATCATTAGAGAAATGCAAATCAAAACTGTATTGAGATGCCATCTCATACCTGTTAGAATGGCTATTGTTTAACATTCAAAAAATAACAGACACTGGCAAGGTTGCAGAGAAAAGGGAACACTTATACACTGTTGGTGGAAGTGTAAATTGATTCAACCGTTGTGGAAAGCAGTGCAGCGATTCCTCAAAGAGCTAAAAACTGCTACAATTTGACCCAGGCAGTCCCATTATTGGGTATATATCAAATGGAATATAAATCATTTTACCATAAAGGCAGGCATGCAAAGCTCACTGCAGAACTATTCACAACAGCAAAGACAGGGAATCAATCTAAATGCCCATCAATAGCAGATTGGTTAAAGAAAATGTGGTACATGTACACCATGCAATATTATGCAACCATAAAAAATAATGAGATCCTGTCTTTTGCAGGTACATGGATGGAGCTGGAGGCTGTTCTTAGCAAACTAACACAGGGAGAGAAAACCACGTTTTTACTGGTAACTGGGAGCTAAATGATGAGAACATATTGGCAAATAGAGGGAAACAACACACACTGGGATCTATCAGAGAGGGTAAAGTGTGGGAGGAGGGAGAGAATTGGGAAAAATTTAAGGTACTAGCCTTAAAACCTGAGTGATGAAATAATCTGTACAACAAACCCCCATGACTCAAGTTTACCTGTGTAACAAACCTGCACATATACCCCTGAACTTAAAATAAAATTATGTTTTTAAAAAGTTCTTTCTTCTTGAAAAAAAAAAAAAAAAAAAGCATATATCATGAGTACCTCACAGACAATATCATGACGTGGTAATATTTGACACACAAGATAGGAAAAAGTTAGAATGTTTAATAATGTGAAAAATTGACAAGGACAGTGACTATCTCTGCTGCAGAAATAAGTGGAATATGTCATCTGGAGAGGTTCATATAGGAGGTATAACTGTATTTCTCTTAAACTAACTGATAGCAGAGCAGATGTTTTCTTTAAATAAGTATTAACTATGCCTTACACATATATTAGAAATATTATTGTGTACATATTCAATGTGTCATAAAAATTGTCATAAAAGCTCAAGGGGTTTTGTGGGAATAATAAAATCCTTTAACATTCTATATTCAAGTGAATGAGGCAAATGGGAAGATTTTCCAGAAAACCATTAGAGAAATGATTACACTCCCCAAGCAGTCATTTGATTTTATCACAAGTAGGTGTTCATTGCTTATCAAGAGGGGAAAAAACCAAACAGAATTTTTCTCACAAGGTAGCTAACATTTCTTCTGTCCTTTGCCCTACCTGAATTTTCAGTTTTAAAAATATGCCAAAACTATTACATTTAACCAAAGGAATGTAAGAAAATCAGTGCTAAAGAATGAGAATGAGAGGCAGAAGCCTGAGGTATATGAGCATAAATCACTTCCACTTGATAGTGTAGGGTATTTTCTGGAAATTCATGGTTATATTTAATGATGTCATATTTAACATTCTAATTAGCAATATTATTTTTATTTTTATTTTTTATTTATTTTTTATTGCATTTTAGGTTTTAGGGTACATGTGCAGAACATGCAAGATAGTTGCATAGGTACACACATGGCAGTGTGCTTTGCTGCCTTCTGCCCCTTCACCCACATTTGGCATTTCTCCCCATGCTATCCCTCCCCAGTTCCCCCCACTGCTGTCCCTCCCTATTCCCCCCAATAGACCCCAGTGTGTAGTACTCCTTTCCCTGTGTCCATGTGTTCTCATTCTTCATCACCCGCTTATGAGTGAGAATATGCTGTGTTTCTTTTTCTGTTCTTGTGTCAGTTTGCTGAGAATGATGTTCTCCAGATTCATCCATGTCCTTACAGGACATGAACTCATCATTTTTGATTGCTGCATAATATTCCATGGTGTATATGTGCCACATTTTCCCAGTCCAGTCTATCACTGATGGGCATTTGGGTTGGTTCCAGGTATTTGCTATTGTAAACAGTGCTGCAATGAACATTTGTGTGCATGTGTCCTTATAGTAGAATGATTTATAGTCCTTTGGATATATACCCAGTAATGGGATTGCTGGGTCAAATGAAATTTCTATTTCTAAGGCCTTGAGGAATTGCCACACTGTCTTCCACAATGGTTGAACTAATTTACACTCCCACCAGCAGTGTAAAAGTGTTCCTATTTCTCCACCTTCTCTCCAGCATCTGTTGTCTCCAGATTTTTTAATGATCGCCATTCTAACAGGCATGAGATGGTATCTCAATGTGGTTTTGATTTGCATCTCTCTAATGACCAGTGATGATGAGCATTTTTTCATATGTTTGTTGACCTCATGTATGTCTTCTTTTGTAAAGTGTCTGTTCATATCCTTTGCCCATTTTTGAATAGGCTTGTTTGTTTTTTTCTTGTAAATCTATTTGAGTTCTTTGTAAATTCTGGATATCAGCCCTTTGTAAGATGGGTAAACCACAAAAATTTTTTCCCATTCTATTGGTTGCTGATTCACTCTAGTAACTGTTTCTTTTGCCGTGCAGAAGCTGTGGAGTTTGATTAGGTCCCATTTGTCTATTTTGGCTTTTGTTGCCAATGCTTTTGGTGTTTTGGTCATGAAGTCCTTGCCTACTCCTATGTCCTGAATGGTTTTGCCTAGATTTTCTTCTAGGGTTTTTATGGTGACAGGTCTTATGTTTAAGTCCTAAATCCATCTGGAGTTAATTTTAGTGTAAGGTGTCAGTAAGGGGTCCAGTTTCTGCTTTCTGCACATGGCTAACCAGTTTTTCCAATACCATTTATTAAACAGGAAGTCCTTTCCCCATTGCTTGTTTTTGTCAGGTTTATCAAAGATTGTATGGTTGTAGATATGCTGTGTTGCCTCCGATGCCTCTATTCTGTTCCATTGGTCTATACCTCTGTTTTGGAACCAGTACCATGCTGTTTTGATTATCGTGTCCTTGTAGTATAGTTTGAAGTCCAGTAGTGTGATGCCTCCCACTGTGTTCTTTTTGCTTAGAATTGACTTGGCTATGCGGGCTCTCTTTTGGTTCCATATGAAGTTCAGGGTGGTTTTTTTCCAGTTCTGTGAAGAAAGTCAATGGTAGTTTGATGGTGATAGCTTTGATTCTGTAAATTACTTTGGGCAGTATAGCCATTTTTACGATATTGATTCTTCCTAACCATGAAAATGGAATGTTTCTTTATCTGTTTGTGTCCTCTCTTATATCATTGAGCAGTGGTTTGTAGTTTTCCTTGAAGAGGTCCCTTATGTTTCTTGTAAGTTGTATTCCTAGATATTTTATTCTCTTTGTAGCAATTGTGAATGGCAGTTCATTCTTGATTTGGCTCTCTTTAAGTCTGTTATTGGTGTATAGGAATGCCTATGATTTTTGCACATTGATTTTATATCCTGAGACTTGCTGAAGTTGCTTATCAGTTTCAGGAGTTTTTGGGCTGAGGTGATGGGGTCTTCTAGATATACTATCATGTCGTCTGCTAATAGAGACAATTTGGCTTCCTCCTTTCCTATTTGAAAACCTTTATTTCTTTTTCTTGCCTGATTGCTCTGGCTAGAACTTCCAGTACTATATTGAATAGGAGTGGTGAGAGAGGGCATCCTTGTCTAGTGCTGGATTTCAAAGGGAATGCTTCCAGTTTTTGCCCATTCAGTATGATATTGGTTGTTGGTTTGTCATAAATAGCTTTTATTATTTTGAGATAAGTTCCATCAATACTGAGTTTATTGAGGGTTTTTAGCATAAAGGCCTGTTGAACTTTGTCAAAGGCCTTCTCTGCGTCAATTGAGATAATCATGTGGTTTTTGTTTTTGGTTCTGTTTATGTGGTGAATTATGTTTATAGACTTGCGTATGTTGAACCAGACTTGCATCCCTGGGATGAATCCTACTTGATCATGATGGACAAGATTTTTGATGTGCTGTTGCAATCGGTTTGCCAGTATTTTATTGAGGATTTTTGCATCTATATTCATCATGGATATTGGACTGAAGTTTTCTTTTCTTGTTGAGTCTCTGCCGGGTTTTGATATCAGGATGATGTTGGTCTCATAAAATGAATTAGAAAGGATTCCCTCTTTTTGGATTATTTGGAATAGTTTCAGAAGGAATGGTACCAGTTCCTCTTTGTGTGTCCAGTAGAACTCGTCTGTGAACCCATCTGGACCTGGGCTTTTTTTGTGTGGTAGGCTCTTAATTGCTGCCTTGACTTCAGACCTTGTCATTGGTTTGTTCATAGTTTCGGCTTCCTTCTGTTTTAGGCTTGGGATCCATTTCTTCCAGGTTTACTAGTTTATGTGCATAGAGTTATTTGTAATATTCTCTGATGATGGTTTGAATTTCTGTAGAATCTGTGGTGATTTCCCCTTTATTGTTTTTTATTGCATCTATTTGGTTGTTCTCTCTTTTCTTTTTTATCAGTCTGGCTAGTGGTCTATTTTGTTGATCTTTTCAAAAAGTCAGCTCTTGGATTTATTGATTCTTTTTGAAGGGTTTTTTGTGTCTCTATCTCCTTCAGTTCTGCTCTGATCTTAGCTATTTCTTGTCTTCTGCTAGATTTTGAATTTTTTCTTGATCTTGCTCCTCTAGCACTTTCAATTTTGACGATAGGGTGTCAATTTTGGATCTCTCCACTCTTCTAATATGGGCATGTATTCCTATATGTTTTCCTTTAGATAATGCTTTAAATGTGTCCCAGAGATTCTGGTATGTTGTGTCTTTGTTCTCGTTGGTTTTGAAGAACTTCTTTATTTCTGCCTTCATTTCATTGTTTATCCAATCAACATTCAAGAGCCAGTTGTTCAGTTTTAATGAAGCTGTGCGGTTCTGAGTTAGTTTCTGAATTCTGAGTTCTAACTTGATTGCGCTTTGGTTTGAGAGACTGTTATGATTTAAGTTGTTTTGCATTTGCTGAGGAGTGCTTTACTTCCAATTATGTGGTCAATTTTAGAGTAGGTGTGATGTGCTGCTGAGAAGAATGTATATTCTATGGATTTGGGGTGGAGAGTTCTGTGAATATCTATCAGGTTTGCTTGTTTCAGGTCTGAGTTCAAGCCCTTGATATCCTTGTTAATTTTCTGTCTGGTTGATCTGTCTGATATTGATAGTGGAGTGTTAAAGTCTTCCACTATTATTGTCTGGGAGTCTAAGTCTCTTTGTAAGTCATTAAAAACTTGCTTTATATATCTGGGTGCTCCTGTATTGGGTCCATATATATTTAGGATTGTTAGCTCTTCTTGTTGTATCAAGACTTTTACCATTATTTAATGTCCTTCTTTGTCTCTCTTGATCTTTGTTGCTTTAAAGTCTATTTTATTGGAGATGAGAACTGCAACTCCTGCTTTTTTTTTTTTTGCTCTCAATTTGCTTGGTAAATCTTCCTCCATCCCTTTATTTTGAGCCTTTGTGTGTCCTTCCATGTGAGATGGGTTTCCTGGATACTGCACACTGATGGGTTTTGGCTTCTTATCCAATTTGCCAGTCTGTGTCTTTTGATTAATGCATTTAGCCCATTTACATTTAGGGTTAATATTGTTATGTGTGAATTTGATACTGCCATTTTGATGCTAGCTGGCTGTTTTGCCCATTAGTTGATGCAGATTCTTCATTTTGTTGATGCAGATTCTTCATTTTGTTGATGCTTTTCAGCATTTGGTATGTTTTTGGAATGGCTGGTACTAGTTGTTCCTTTCTATGTGTAGTGCCTCTTTCAGGAGCTCTTGTAAAGCAGGGCTGGTGGTGGCAAAATCTCTGAGTACTTGCTTGTTTGCAAAGGATTTTATTTTTCCTTCACTTATGAAGCTCAGTTTGGCTGGATATGAAATTCTGGGTTGAAAGTTCTTTTCTTTAAGGATGTTGAATATTGGTCCCCACTCTCTTCTGGCTTGTAGAGTTTCTGCTGAGAGATCTGCTGTGAGTTTGATGGGCTTCCCTTTGTGGGTGACCCGACCTTTCTCTCTGGCTTCCCTTAGCATTTTCTCCTTCATTTCAACCCTGGTGAATCTGACGATTATGTGCCTTGGGGTTGCTCTTCTTGTGGAATACCTTAGTGGTGTTCTCTGTATTTCCTGGACTTGGGTATTGGCCTGCCTTGTTAGGTTGGGGAAATTTTCCTGGATAATATCCTGAAGAGTATTTTCCAGCTTGGATTCATTCTCTTTGTCACATTCTGGTACACCTATCAAATGTAGATCAGGTCTGTTCACATAGTCCCACATTTCTTGGAGACTTTGTTCATTCCTTTTTGCACTTTTTTCTGTAATCTTGGCTTCTCATTTTATTTTATTGAGTTGATCTTCAACTTCTGAAATCCTTTCTTCTGCTTGGTCAATTCGGCTGTTGAAACTTGTGCATGCTTCGCTAAGTTCTCGTGTTTTGTTTTTCAGCTTCTTCAATTCATTCATATTCCTCTCTAAGTTGTCCATTCTTGTTATAATTTCCTCGAATCTTTTTTCAAATCTTTTTTCAAGGTTCTTAGTTTCTTTGCATTGATTTAGAACATTTTTTTTAGCTCATGGAATTTTCTCATTACCCACCTTCTGAAGTCTGATTCCGTCATTTTATCACACTCATTCTCTGTCCAGCTTTGTTCCCTTGCTGGTGAGGAGTTTTGGTCCTTTGTACGAGGCAAAGTGTTCTGCTTTTGAGTGTTTTTCCTCTTTTTGCACTGGTTTCTTCCCATCTTTGTAGATTTATCCACCTGTTGTTGGAGTAGTTGCTGATTTCTTGATTGGGTCTCTGAGTGGATGCCCAGATTGTTGATGATGAAGTATTTTTCTTTCTTAGTTTTCCTTCTAACAGTCTAGCCCCTCTGCTGCACGAGTGCTGAGGTCCACTCTAGGCCCTGCTTGCCTGGGGTACACCTGTAGCAGCTGCGGGACAGTGAGGGATGCTACCAGTTTCTTCTTCTGCTATCTTTGTCCCAGGATGATGCCTGCCAGATGTCAGTCTAATCAATCCTTTTTGAGGTGACTCTGGTTATACGGGGGTCAGGGAGCTGCTTGAAGAGACTGTTTGTACTTTATACTTGAGGAGACAGTCTGTACTTTATAGGAGCTCAAGTGCTGAGCTGTGAGCTCCGTTGTTCATTCAGGGCTGCTAGGCAGGTCTGTTTAAGTCTCCTGCAGCAGAACTCATAACACCCCTTTTTTTCCCTCAGATGCTCTGTCTTGGGGAGTTAGGGCTCTATGAGTATCCGTTGCACTGTCCTGCCCAGCTAGGAGGCGGTTCAGTCACTATTTGCCTGCCGAGGCTTCATCCTGCTGTCGTGGGCTCTGCCCTGTTGCTGTGGGCTCTGCCCTGCTGCCAAGTATAATTCCCTGTAGTCCTGTTCATATGGGTGTGGTTAGAACTGCTGTGGTGATGGTGGCCCGCCTCTGTATTGGCGGAGTCTCTCTGTTATGTTGGGTTGCCTCGGCAATGGCAGGCTGTGTCAGCAATGGGAGAGTATTTCAGTAGAAGCAGAATGCCTCAGTAATGGTGGACGCCCCTCCCCCACTGAGCTGCACTGTCCTGGATTCAGCTGTGCCTGCCATGAAACTCTCAACCCTGAGCATTTCGAATCCCCACTTTGTTTGTCCCTGTCGGGGTGCGACCCGCCGAGCCTGATCACCTGGCTCCCTGCCTCATAGCCCTTTTATTTTTTTTCTTTAAGTTGAACGGTTGACTCTCTTCCAGGTGCTTCAGTCACCTGCTGAAAGGGCACCAGGATCTGTGTGATTTCCTGTGCAGCAACCCACTGCGCCGGCTCACATGTCACTTCCTGGGAATCTCCTGGCCTGGCTCACTGTCCAAGTCCTGTTTAATCAGATGAATATGCTAATCTGCCCTCCCAAATTTCAAATTGCCAGTCTAACAGGGCACCCAGACCAGTGCGTTTTGTGTGGAGTGCTGCTGCACTGTGGCGCCGGCCGAAATGTCCGTGCCAGCTGAAACAGCTGTGCTGGCATCCCGTGTCTCTCCTACACCTGGGAATTTCCCTGTTCTGTGGGCAACAAAGATCCATCTGGAAATGCAGCATGCACTCACCCTCTGTGCCTTCACTGAGAGCTGCAATCCTGAGTTGCTTCTAAAGCCCCATCATCCCCCACTTGCTTCTATCAATATTACTTTTAACCAAAACATAAAATATTTGTAGCTTGGGAAGTGATATTACTTACTAGAAAATACCATTGTCTTTGGAGTCAGATAAACTTTGGGTTGGGATCCTACTTCAGCAGTAATGAGATGCAAATAACAAATTACTTAACTGCTTTAATTTAAATTTTAAGTTCATGAATGCTAATTTTATATATTTATGGGGTACAATGTGAAATTTTGACATATGTATATAGTTTGCAAGAATGATATCAAGCTCTGAGGTACATGTGCAAAACATGCAGGATTGTTACATAGGTACAATCATGTCAATGTGTTTTGTTGTCTCCATTTCCCCATCACTTACATCTGGCATTTCTCTTCCTATTACCCCACCCCAACATCCCTAACCTCCACTGTTTCTCTCCTATTTCCTTCAACAGATGCCAGTGTGTGATGCTCCCCTCCCTGTGTCCATGTGTTCTCATTGTTCAACACCTGCCTATGAGTCAGAACATATGGGGTTTGTTTTTCTATTATTGTGTCAGTTTGCTGAGAATGATGGTTTCCAGATTCATCCATGTCCTTGCAAAGGACATGAACTCATTTTTTATGGCTGCATAGTATTACATGGTATATATGTGCCACATTTTCTTTATTCAGTCTATCATTGATGGGCATTTGGGCTGGTTCTAGGTCTTTGCTATTGTAAACAGTGCTTCAATAAACATACATGTGCATGTGTCTTTATAATAGAATAATTTATAATCCTTTGGATATATACCCAGTAATGGGATTGCTGGGTCAAATGTAATTTCTATTTCTAGGTCCTTGAGGAATTGCCACACTGTCTTCCACAATGGGTGAACTAAGTTACTCTCCCACCAACAGTGTAAAAGTGTTCCTATTTCTCCACCTTCTCTCCAGCATCTGTTGTCTCCAGATTTTTTAATGATCACCATTCTAACTAGCGTGAGATGGTATCTCAATGTGGTTTTGATTTGCATTTCTCTAATGACTAGTGAAGAGCATTTTTTCATGTTTGTTGGCCTCATAAGTGTCTTCTTTTGAAAAGTGTCTGTTCATGTCCTTCGCTCAATTTTGAATGGGTTTGTTTGTTTTCTTGTTAATCTGTTTTAGTTGTTTGTAGATTCTGGATATTAGCCTTTTGTCAGATGGGTAGATTGAGAAAATTTCTTCCCATTCTGTTGGTTACCAGTTCACTCTAATGATTGTTTCTTTTGTTGTACAGAAGCTCTGAGGTTTAATTAGATCCCATTTGTCTATTTTGTCTTTTGTTGCCAATGCTTTTGGTGTTTTAGTCATGAAGTTCTTGCCTATGTCTTTGTCCTGAATGGTTTTGCCTAGGTTTTCTTGTAGGGTTTTTATAGCGTTAGGCCTTATGTTTAAGACTTTAATCCATCTGGAGTTAATTTTAATGTATGGTGTGAGAAAGGGGTGCAGTTTCTGCTTGGCTATCCAGTTTTACTAACACCATTTATTAAACAGGAAATCCTTTCCCCATTACTTGTTTTTGTCAGGTTTATCAAAAATCACATGATTGTAGATGTGTGGCATTGCCTTTGAGGCCTCTGTTCTGTTCCATTGGTCTATATCTCTGTTTTGGTACCAGTGCCATGCTGTTTTGATTACTGTAGCCTTGTAGTACAGTTTGAAGTCAGGTAGTGTAATGCTTCCAGCTTCGTTTTTTTTTTTTTTTTTTTTTTTGCTTTGAATTGCCTTGGCTATGTGGGCTCTCTTTTGGTTTCATATGATGTTTAAGGTGTTTTTTTTCTGTTCTGTGAAGAGGGTCATAGGTAGCTTGATGGGGATGGCATTGAATCTATAAATTACTTTGGGCAATATGGCCATTTTCACAATATTGATTCTTCCTAACCATGAGTATGGAATATTTTTCCATCTGTTTGTGTCCTCTCTTATTTCGTTGAGCAGTGGTTTGTAAGTTCTCCTTGAAGAGGTCCTTTATGTTCCTTGTTAGTTGTATTCCTAGGTATTTTATTCTCTTTGTAGCAATTGTGAATGGCAGTTCTTTCTTGATTTGGCTCTCTTTGAGTCTGTTATTGGTGTATAGGAATGCTTGTGATTTCTGCACATTGGTTTTGTATCCTGAGAGTTTGCTGAAGTTGCTTACCAGTTTCTGGAGATTTTGGGCAGAGACAATGGGGTCGTATAAATATACAATCATGTTGTCTGCAAATAGAGACAATTTGACTTCCTCCTTTCCTAATTGAATAACTTTTATTTCTTTTTCTTGCCTGACTGTTCTGGCTAGAACTTCCAATATTCTATTGAATAGGAGTGGTGAGAGAGGGCATCCTTGTCTAGTGCCAGATTTCAAAGGGAATGCTTCCAGTTTTTGCCCATTTAGTATGATATTGGCTATGGGGTGTCATAGCTTTTGTTCTTTTGGGATACATTCTGTCGATACCTAGTTTGTTGAGAGTTTTTAGCATAAAGGACTGTTGAATTTTGTTGAAGACCTTCTTTGCATCTGTTGAGATAATCATGTGGGTTTTGTCTTTGGTTCTGTTTACATGGTGGATTACTTTTATAGACTTGCATGTGTTGAACCAACATTGCATCCTCAGGAGGAAGCCTACTTGATTGTGATGGATATTTTTTGATGTGCTGTTGCAATTGGTTTGCCAATATTTTGTCAAACATTTTTGCATCTATGTTCATTATGGATATTGGCCTGAAGTTTTCTTTTTTTGTTGAGTCTTTGCTGGGTTTTGGTATCAGGGTGATGTTGATATCATAAAATGATTTGAGAAGGATTCCCTCTTTTGGGATCATTTGGAATAGTTTCAGAAGGAGTGGTACCAACTCCTCTTTATATATCTGGTAGAATTCGGCTGTGAACCCATCTGGACCTCGGCTTTTTTTGGTTGGTAGGCTCTTAATTCATGCCTCAACTTCATCCCTTGTTATTGGTCAATTCAGGGTTTTAACTTCTTCCTGGTTTAGTCTTGGGAGGGTGCAAGTGTCCAGGAATTTATCCATTTCTTCCAGGTTTGTGCGTATAGAGTTGTTTGTAGTAATCTCAGATGGCAGTTTGTATTTCTGTGGAATCTGTGGTGATATCCCCTTTATCGTTTTTTATTGCATCTATTTGGTTATTCTTTTTTTATTATTATTAATCTGGCTAGTAGTCTGTGTATTTTGTTGATCTTCTCAAAAAACCAGCTCCTGGATTTATTGATTTTTTTGAAGGGATTTTAATGTCTCTATCTCCTTTAATTCTGCTCTGATCTTAGTTATTTCTTGTCTTCTGCTAGCTTTTGAGTGTTTTGAGTCTTGCTTCTTCATCTCTTTCAATTTTAATGATAGGTGTCAATTTTAGAACTTTCCTTGTTTTTTTATGTGGGCATTTATTGCTGTAAATTTTCCTCTAGACACTGCTTTAAATGCGTCCCAAAGATTCTGGTATGTCGTGTCTTCATTCTTGTTTGTTTCAAAGGACATCTTTATTTCTGCCTTCATTTCATTGTTTATCCAGTCAACATTCAAGAACCAGTTGTTCAGTTTCCATGAAGTTGTGTGGTTCTGAGTTAGTTTCTTAATCCTGAGTTCTAATTCGATTTCCATATGGTCTAAGAGACTGTTTGTTATGATTTCCATTCTTTTACATTTGCTGAGGAGTGATTTATTTCCAATTATGTGTTCAATTTTAGAGTAGGTGTGATGTGGTGCTGAGAAAAATATATATTCTGAAATGTACAATATATTATTAGTAACTATGATCACTATGTTATGCAATGGATTTTGAAAACTTATTTCTCACATCCAACTGAAACTTTGTAACCTTCAGTCAACATCTTCCCAATCCCTCTCCTGCATCTTTCCACCTGCCTCTGGTAATCACCATTCTACTCTCTGCTTCAGTGTTGATTTCTAAGAAAAAATTTACATATATGTGAAATCAAGCATTTTTTGCTTTTCTATGCCTAACTTATTTCACTTAATGTCTTCCATGTTAACCCATGTTGTTGCACATGACAGAATTTCCTTCTCTTTCTAAAAAAAAAAATGTGGCGTATATTTGAAGTTTATAGCAAGATGTTATGGGATACATATAGATATACAGATCTATGTAGATAGTGTAATGTTTACTATAATGAAACAGTTTAACATTTTCTTCTTCTTTAGGGCTGAATAATATTCCACAGTGTATATACACTACATTTTCTTCATCTATATGTTGATGGACACTTGGGTTGATTTTATATTTTGGCTATTGTAAATAATGCTGCAATGAACATGGGGTGCAGGCACCTCTTTTACATACTGATTTTATTTCTTTTGGATATATACTCAGAAGTGGCATTGTTGGATCATATGGTAGCTCTATTTTTGGTTTTGGAGAAACATACATACTGTTTTCCATAATGACTGTACTAATTTACATTCCCACCAACAGAGTATGAGGCTTTCCTTTTCTCCACATACTTGCCAGCACTTACCTTTTATTTTCTTAAAATTAGCCACTCTAACAGTTGTGAAGTGGCATCTCACTGTGGTTTAATTTGCATTTCTTCAATGACTAGTGATGTTCAAAATTTTTTTCATAATTTCTATTTGGATCCTTTACCCATTAAAAAAAATCAGATTATTTTTTCCCTTGCTATTGTGTTGTTTGCATTTTAGATTCTGTGGTAGTCTTATTGCAATAGTCTCAGTTTCCTCATTGGCAACATGAGCCAAGTATTACCTACCTCATATGATTTATATGAGGTTTAAATGACTCAGTAATTATTTAGCCTATTGTACAAACTCTGACATTTTGTAAGTATTCAAAAAGTGATAACCATAATAACTCTGTTTAATTTTACATTCTGAATTAAAAGCATTAAAAAAGCAGCAATTTTCAATTCTTAGTTAAACACCAATTCTGGTAAGGATCATCAGTTCATGTAAAGGCTATTTGTTTTGATAGAAAACTGGATATTTGAAAGATGCCAAAAGAAAACAACAGAGATCACTCTCCTGTCCCAAGGGGTATAGGTAGCCATATTTTAGGGAATCACACTGTCATGAGCTAAGTTCATTGGCATCATTAACGGTGAGTTATCTAGATGTCTTCTGATGTGATAATGTGTACTGCATCTTTGACATGTTTTTTACATTTTTAAAATTATACTTTAAATTCTGGGGTACATGTGCAGAATGTGCAGATATGTTACATAGGTATACACATGCCATGGTGGTTTATGCATCCATCTTGGAATCAACCCAAATGCCCATCAATGATAGACTAGATACAGAAAATATGGCACATATGCACCATGGAATACTATGCAGCCATAAACAAAGGATGAGTTCATGTCCTTTGTAGGGACATGGATAAAGCTGGAAACCATCATTCTCAGCAAATTGACACAAAAATAGAAAACCAACACCGCATGTTCTCACTCATAAGTGGGTGTTGAACAACGAGAGCGCATGGACACAGGGAGGGGAACATCACACACCACGGCCTGTCGGGGGTTGAGAGGCTATGCGAGGGATAGCAGGGAGCGGGGAATACGGGAGGGATAGCATTAGGAGAAATACCTAACGTATATAATATATTATTAATCCAACAATCTTTTAGAATTAAATTTTGGAAAAAAGAACGAGCTAAATTATTTTAGGACATATCCTTAGAAGGTAGAATATTCTTCAATATAGTTGCCAAGGTCTCTTTAACAAGTCAATGATATAAAAGGAAATATAAAAAGAAGAGGAGGCCAGGAGTGGCAGCTCATGCCTGTAATCACAGTACTTTGGGAGGCTGAGAGGGGGCGGATCACAAAGGCCAGATTTTGAGACCAGCCTGGCCAACATGGCAAAACTCTGTCTCTAGTGAAAATACAAAAATTAGCCAGGCATGGTGGCAGACGCCTGTAATCGCAGCTACCTGGGAGGCTAAGGAAGGAGAATTGCTTGAACCCAGGAGGTGGAGGTTGCAGTGAACCGAGATTGTGCCAGTGCACTCCAGCTTGGGTGCCAGAGCGAGACTACTTCTCAAAAACAAATGAATATATATAATTTAAAGAAGAAGTTCAAGGACCATAAAAAATAGATGCAATATATGTTCTGGGTTGGGTAAGCCAACCCTAATGGCATTTCTGGGACAATTGGAAAAGTCAGAGTATAAACTATGTTAGGGATGGGCATGGTGGCTCTCGCCTGTAATACCAGCACTTTTGTGAGGTTGAGGCAGGCAGATCACTTGAGTTTGAGATCAGCTGGGCCAACATGGCAAAAGTCCGTCTCTACTTAAAAATAAAAAAAGGTAGTTGGTCATGTTGGCACACACCTGTAATCTCAGTTGCTTGAGAAGCTGGGACAGGAGAATCGCTTGAATGCAGGGGAGAAGAGTTTGAAGTGACTGAGATTGTGTCACTGCACTTCAGCCTGGGCAACAGAGCAACACTCTGTCTCAGAGAACCAAAACCAAACCCTGTATGTTAGTGAAGATGAAGATGAAAGTTATTGATAAGGAAATGTGAATATTAGGCAACTGACATAGATATCTTTCTATGTGTGTGAGTGTGTGTGTGTGTACATATGTAAACATAGCAAAATATCTGGAAGGTTTTACCCTAAAGTGTAATCTATAGTACATGTGTGATAATCTATGAATGGTAGAAATATTGCATTTTTATTTTATTGATGTTGTTTATCTGAATTTTCTTACTTTCTAGAATGTATACTGAATGCATTGAGTTTTTTTTTTAAGGTGCTGCCTTTGGTATTAAACTTTGAAATATGTTTGAGATAAATATACTAACTGATGTGCTAATTGCCTATATAGGTAGTGTGTCTATATTCCACAGGCAAAGAATTATTTAAATCAAATATATAAGCTTAGGTGAATGTGAAGGGTTCTGTATTTCTTCATTCTTAACTGAATGTGTGTTGAAGCATCTGAGATTTGTCAGATACTGTCAGAGCCCTTCACTGCCGTCACTGGGAGTTACTGAGGACCTCAGTTAAGTGTAGAGTAGAGGCAATAATAAGCATTACTGATACTTTTAATTACTAATAAAAATACAATTTTATAAAGATTTCTCTAAAGAATATATTTAGCCTGGCATTTAAATAATTAAATAAATTCAAATGACACTGTTAATTTATTTTTATGTAAATCATCTAACAATGAATGGTATTTTTTCATAAAGTGATTACCAGGAAATTAGAATATTTCTAAATTGTCATGATTCTTCAGAATAAATGCGCTAAAAGTTCGCTCTTAGCAAATCACAAAGCAACCTCAATTTATAATGTGAGTTACACTTATCATTTACTCTTCTTCCTGAAACTATTTATTTTCAATATTGTTAAAATGCAGCATCCCTAAATTTTACAAGCATTTTTAAAAATTTCACATTCCTTTCTATAAACAGTAAAGATTCCTATTATGTGTCATAAACTTATCATTGAAAAGCAGGTACAGTTCAACTTTCAATATGGGATACTATTGTTTAAGACTTCTCTATAGTAGAATAAATCTGTCAGTCAAATTTGCATATTTCCACAAAGTAGATACACAATTACTTACTTACTAATATTTGTGTTCTCTGATTCATTTATGCTTAAGCTCATCTGAGAAAAATCATGAAATAATCTCCTGGAGAAGTTTTTATTTGCTGATCATCTGAGAAGTCTTATATCTGAAATGATTATTTCAGTAAGTGACCATAGCTTTAGTTTTTTCTTATGGTATATTATATGAAAATAATATATAGAATTGTAAAACTTCAGAGACTTGAGAACTGACCTATTTTACTTTATCATTTTTCAAATATAGAAATTGAGGTGAAAGTTAAAGTAGCTAAATAGGATTTGAGAAACTTTTAAGGCAACTTATAAATATTTTGTATATTAAAGTAAAATAAAATAAATATAAATTAATTATTATAATAATTCAAATCCTAAATATAGAATAGTTACATGTATTATTATAATAATATATTAATTATATTATAATCATTTATATTATACATAAAATAATTTATATTATAAATCAGATATTTAAGATAATTTAATATAATTAAGTGTAAATATTGTTCTGCTCTAAGTTCCTTCATCACCTTCTCAATTTAAGTGCCATGTCCTCCAGGCATCCTCTTTCTTCCCCTTTATTAAATTTATGTAGAAATGTGACCAAGCATGGTTGCTCACACTTGTAAATGCCAGCACTTTGAGAACCTGAGGCAGGAGGATCACTTGTGACTAGGATTTTGAGAGCAACCTGGGTAACATAGGAAGACCCCATCTCTACAAAAACCAAAAACATTAGCCAGGCATGGTGGTGCACATCTGTAGTCCCAGCTACCTGGGAGGACTGTTTCAGCTTGGAGGTTGAGGCTGCAGTGAGCTGTGATAGTACCACCGCACTCCAGCATGAGTGACAGAGCAAGACCTTGTCTCAAAGAACAAAGAAGAAAATTAATTTATGTAAAAATGTAATTATCATACTTATTTTAAAAAATTGAATCTGTTTTCTGCATGTGAACTTGAGGTCTGTGAGCCCGGAGGCCCAGCCTGCCTGCTCACCTCATCTCCAATGTAGAGAGTAGCCTGGGCCTTTATCAGGCAGATTTGTCACAGGAATAGCAAAAACAAGCTTCAAATTTGGCTTCTATTAAAAAGAACACATCGTTGCTCTAGGTGGCTTATGTTACGTTACAGAAAGCTCGAAATTTTTCTTGTTATTTTGAGTAGCCAAAATTATCTTTAGCACCACAAAAGTTGTACCATAGTATCTATTTGAAAAAGCCATGTATGTTAATTCCCTTCATAATAGCTGAATGTATCTCTGTTCTTCATATAATTCACAAGAACTTACAGTTTCAGAAGAGAGAGAGAGAGAGGGAGGGAGGGAGAGGGAGAGGGGATTGTGTGAATCATTTACATTTACTGAGGGTACTGATGGTATATACAGCTTTTCTTTTCATTCTCGCACCAGCTCAATTAAATAGGAATTCAAATATTTAGTTGATAATGAAGGAATCTGAGTGCCAGAGAAGTAACTTCCTTAAAGTCAGATGGCTGGTGTTTGTTGGCATTAGATTTCAAACTTTGTTTTGACTCCGGTGTCCATCATCATGTGCCATGAAATATAGTTTGTACAGAACTCCTCTTCCTCTACCCAAAGTTGGTCTCACCACTTTGTCCCAACCCATTACTCTCTCAGGCAAATACTCCACTACTCACTGGTTCTGAAACCAACTTTTCTTCTTTGACATTTCTTCAATAGCATTTAGTTTCCTTAGGTCTTGCTGACCTTATACATTGTGCCCTGTGGAACAGCGTTTGAAACCTAGGCAAAACTCCCCCATGCACACCATTCCATGATATTATCTGAAAAACACCACTCTCCTCAGGAAATGCTGTTTTCGAGATAATCCTTAACTCCAAGTTTCATCCTCCATTACAATCCTAACTCCATGGAATGAAGTCCCCCTCTACATTAAATTAAATTGTATAATATATATTCGAAAGAACCTTATAAAATGCAAAAGGGTTAAATCAATATGTATTGCTTGGTTATTATTATTATCCATGCTGATTACATGAGAATGTTGATCAAACCTTGCTTTTCTTCTTAACAGGTGAGGCCCTTCCCTAATCTTTCCATTCTCCTTGCTCTGTTCTCTAATAAATTGTTCTTAAACTTAAGTGGGCACCCAATCACCTGAAGGACTTGTTAGACATGTGAAGGTGATGGGTAGGTTAATTAGTTTGAAAAAGGTAATCATTGTGATATGTATGCATCTATCAAAGCGTCATGCTGTATACCTTAAATAAATATAGTCAAAATTATGTTTTTTAAAACATATAAATGTTTTTTTAAAAAACAGGGATTGATAAGCCTTCTCCTCAGAGCTTCTGATGCAGAAATGAGCTCCCTCCCAAATTGCATATCTATCACATTTATAGATGCTTCTGATCTACAGCCCACACTTTTGGAACCTCTGCTCTAAGAAACAAACAAAAAAAAAAATCATGTCCCCAAATCCCAGACTCCAGCTCTTGGCCTGTCTGTCCACTGTTTTTTCATCATCTCATCCAAAATGACATTTTTAAACATTCAAGTTCTGAACTTATCAGAACCCTTGACCTCATGCTTAATATTGCCAAGTCACCTCAGCCACACATGGAACTAAGTCCCTAGCATAAAATATTGCTCCCAGTCACATTGAAATTCAGCTCTTTTGCACAATTTCTTCTGTCTGCCTCCCCTTTCACTCTAAAAACATGTTTTCTGTGTTGACTGGGGAATGCAACATTACTCATCCCAGCCCTCTTTGCTAAGATCAGTCTTCTCTAATGAACCAGACATGAGTCATTTTCACCTTGCAGTGAGTGGTCAGCTGCCTCTGTGCTCCTCTTGCCAGTATTTTGGACTCTCTTGAGGGCAGTCCCTTCTCTAGCCTTAGATTGCTGCGTGGTGAGCCTTCTGCTCACAGACTGCAGAACTCTGCTGGAGAAAGTTGTGTGGCTTAGTGCAGCTGGCGCCCTTTGAGAGCCTGCTGTACAACTTCAGCTTGGCCAGTGTCTCCTGCTCACGACTCCTTCTATTTATCCTCATTGACTTCCTGGGTCATTTTCCATGGAAACTTTTCAGGCTGTGTTTCATTTCCTTAAGCCCCCAATCCCATTTGTTCTCTCATCTTTAATTCAATTTATCTGTTCCTATATCTATATTTATTCTTCTCTCACATCTCAGAGCAAGACATACCCTCTCTCAAAAGTTAAAGTTTGATGTTGCAAAAGAATGTCTGATGTTCCTTTCCTCTCATCTCTCCATATGTATAAAGGAACTTACTTGACTCCTGTCTTCTCTGCCATCCCTTTCAAGTTAATCTTCCTATGTTCCCAATTGGGACTTCTCTCTTTCTGCTTTGAGAAAATACCTCAGTTTTCTCCATTAAAGTGAAGTTTTACTTGATCCCGCTTTCCTTTCCTAATATTATTCCACTTCTCCTATTACTTAGGGTCTTTGAATGAACAGTTGATGTGGTTTCCATGCTGTCCCCACCCATGTCTCATATTGACATGTAATCCATAGTGTTGAGGTGGAACCTGTTGAAAGGTGATTGGATTATAGGGGTGGATAACTTTTGATTGGTTTAGTGCCACAGTCTTGGTGCGGTCCTCAGAACACTGAGTGATTTCTCATGAGATCTGGCTGTTTAAAAGTGTGTGTCATCTCCCCCTTACCACCTACTTCTCCTGCTTTCGCCATGTGACCGTTTGCTCCCGATGCGCCTTCCCCCATGAGTGAAAGCTCCCTGAGTCTTCCCCAGAAGCCAAGTGATGTTGGTGCCATCTTGTATAGCCTGTGAGACCATTAAACCTCTTTTTAAAATAAATTAACCAGTCTCAGGTGTTTATTGTAATGCAAGAACAGCCTACTACAAAGGTCTTATTCAATTCCGTTCATAAATTTCCTCAATAACATGTTTCCCCTTCAATTTTTGGAAAATTGGATGGGACCCAATTATTCATTACATGAAAACACTTCCTCTGAAGTTAATAATGGCAGACTCCATCTCCTGTATCTCTTCCTATTCCAACTGAATTGAAGGTCTGCGTTCTCACTGATTCCCCACTGCAATTGTATCTACTTGCCTTTCTATTAAAAAATATTATTTTCTTGACATCTGAGACACTATATTCTCCTTTTTTTCTTTGCCTTTTACTGTTTAACTGTCTTCTCCAATTCTTAACCTTTCCTCTCCCCACCTCATTTTTGGCCTGAGCTTAATCTTTGGCTTCTACAGTCTATTATTCCTCTAGGCTTTTGACTATCATTCTCACCTTTGGCCCCAATTTGTAACGCTTCTAGTTTCCTACAGGGCTTTTCCTTTGCATATGCCCAACGTTGTTTTCTTTCTACCCAAAAAAAAAAAAAAGTTTCCCTTCCCATTTTCTCTCCCCTTTTCTTTCAAAAGCAGCAACAGTCACAGAATCAATATCTTGGATGGCTTGTTGACTTATTGCTGACCTGGACCTTCCACACGCTACAAATCACCAGTCATTTAGTGCTTTGGAGACTGAATCTTCCTTTCTTTCCAAAGTCAAAGCTTTTATGACATTGTGCTTGGCTTTCTCTAATGGCCACCTTATGAGGAACACAATGCATCTTTGTTTTGACTCATAAACTTCTTTTTGTTTTTCCATGCTGCCTGTATCATGTCATTGTTCTTTAAAAATCCACAGGACTTCTTGTTCCCCTTGGCAATCAGACTTCCGTCAAGGCCAAAATCACTGGCACCCTCACTTGTTTGTCAAGCATCCTGCTCCTCCCAAAACAGCTGCACCTGTGGTTGGAATATTTCCCTGGCCATCCCCACAAGCTGTGTCTCACTTGAAGATTTTACCCACATCCCCTTGCCTAAATTCAGCTTCTTTCTTTCTCCCTTTCCTTATACTTTCCTTCATAATGAAAGCCCTGTGCTTATTTTAAGAATGATGTTCTTTTCTCCAGAAGCCTTTACTAATTACTTCGACCCACTGCCATTTTTCCTCCACTCTATTTCTATACCACTCTTAGAGCCTAGTGTTTAATTATAAACTCAACTGAAGGTCTTTGTGTGTGTGTGTGTGTGTGTGTGTGTGTGTGTGTGTTTGTGTGTGTGTAAATTTCCTGGTGAAATCCTAAGTATCATGTTGCTAAATTCTATTCATGTCAAGTACGCACTGAGTATCCTAAGGCTTGTCCTGTAGGTTTGCAGCTTTGCACTGTATAATAAAATAGATCAAATATGGGCTACCTTGCTATTAGACTTATTTCCCAACTCCCCACAGGTTTTTTGGTATGTGCGAATTTGCATGATTTAGTTTTTAAACTACAAATTACTAGGTAATCATTATTTGTAGTTAGTTTGTAGCTTACCGCAATAATATAGATCGGCATTGTTATTATCTGAAACTCAGCCGAAATAACTAAACTTTTCTCAACACACAAAAACTTGCAACATTCATTTAGTGAACATTTTTTTAAACCAAGCAGCAGTCTGTTTCTTATTCTCCAAATTTAGCCCCTGAAGTGTATAGTCAGACCTTAATAATTATGTCTCAGCACAAACTTTACTACATTCTGATGAGATATGTGATATTTAAAATTATCACCTCAAAGGAACCTAAGAAGGACAATTTTGATTGTTTAGGAAAACACAAACCATTACTAGTATATTTGATCATTTTATTTTAATAAAATATTCTAACTTAGAGATGTGTGAAAATGAAATGCCATTCAATGGTATAAAATCCTCTCTGTTTAGATCTTTTTAAATAGCTTTTGTAGATTCCATGTTTTTAAGTGATAGGAGACACTAAATCATTGAAGAAAGTGAAGTAAAATGTAACTAAGTGTAATAATCTTTATTTATTATTTATCTAAAAAGTAGTTATGAATCAAAAAAGACCACGGGATATTTTATTATGACTATGTTAACATAACCAGTGGCTTAAGAACATACCATTTTACCTCCGTTCTAAGTAAGGACTACATAGTTAAGACATTTCTGGAAAGATCTGAAATCCTGCCATTGACCCGTCATGGCCACTGGATGTCACTAAGACCAATAATATGGATGTAAGCCAAAATAGTCATGAAAGTTTACATACTAGTATTTCATTTTATTTTAGATTTATTCTACACATCAGAAAATTCAAAATAGTATAAGATACAATTGATTTATTAGGAGCAGAGACAGGAAAAATAGACACATATGACAATGGTGGTAAAAAATAAACTGGTGATAGGGAAAGGAAGACATGGACTGTAACAAATTTCAGCATGACTCTAACAGATAAGTTTACTGTAGTAGGCACCCATTTGTCTTAATTGGTATGGCTTAAACTAATTGGCATTCAAGTTGTTCTGCTTATTGAAGAATCCAGACATACAATGGACCTTATATCAATTATTAGTTCTTGTTTTCTTTTTTAAAATGTATTTATTATACTTTTTCTGTATAATAAATAAAGTTCTGGGATACATGTGCGGAACATGTAGGTTTGTTTCATAGGTACACATGTGCCATGGTGGTTTGCTGCATCCATCACCCTGTCATCTACATTAGGTGTTCCTCCTAATGCTATCCCTCCCCAATTCCACCACCCCTGCTATCCCTCCCCTAGCCCCCCACACCTCCACAGGTACGGTGTGTGATGCTCCCCTCCCTGTGTCCATGTGTTCTCATTGTTCAAAACCCACTTATGAGTGAGAACATGCCGTGTCTGGTTTTCTGTTTCTTGTGTCAGTTTGCTGCGAATGATGGTTTCCAGATTCATCCATGTCCCTGCAAAGGACATGAACTCATCCGTTTTATGGCTGCATAATATTCCATGGTGCATATGTGCCACATTTTCTTTATCCAGTCTATCACTGATGGGCATTTGGGTTGGTTCCAAGTCTTTGCTATTGTAAACAATGCCAAAATGAACATACGGGTGCATGTGTCTTTATAATAGAATGTTTTATAATCATTTGGGTATATACCCAGTAATGTGATTGCCGGGTCAAATGGTATTTCTAGTTCTAGATCCTTGAAGAATGGCCACCTGCCTCCCACAATGGTTGAACCTATTTACACTCCCACCAACAGTGTAAAAGTGTTCCTATTTCTCCACATCCTGTCCAGCATCTGTTGTCTCCTGATTTTTAAATGATCGCCATTCTAACTGCCGTGAGGTGGTTTCTCAATGTGGCTTTGATTTACATTTCTCTAATGACCAGTGATGATGAACTTTTAGTTTTTGTTTTCTTAAACAGGGTCTTTTTTAGTTTGTGTCTCTAATGGGTTGAGTTCATATGGTGATGTTCTAACTCCTCCTGCCTGAGAATGCGACTTTATTTGTAGACAGGGTCTTTACAGAGGTAAAGCTAAAAATAGGTCATGAGTGTAGACCTTAATCCAGTAGGACTGGTGTTTTCATAAAAGGAGATATTTGGACACAGAGGCATGCATTGAAGGAAGACCTGATGAAGAGATCTTCTGTCTTACATTAATCTGATATTGTTGATTTTTGACAAGTTTGTCTCTTATTTACTGTAATTGGCTTATACTGGTGGCTATGTATAAACCAATGTGCCAGGCTTGAAATCATACCAGCCTCACAGTCCTCAGAAGAAATTGTTTCATTTCCCTCACCACCCCTTTCAGTAGGTATGCTTCCCCCTTTATTCAGGTAAAGTTTACAGATAAGTGAATTATAAAAAGATATCTTTATCTAAATTCAAAATCTATACTCTTTTCATGATCACAATGTATAATATTTTACTTTACTATTAGACTTAAAAATAAAATAAGCATCTACATTTTTATAAAAACATAACATTAACTTTATACTACTGTTACAAAAACTTTTTTCTTGCATTTGTAATTTTCATAGCAATGTAAATGTTAAACAAGAACACTAAACACAGTAAGTCATAATCCAAACATTTATATTATTGTTGCAAAGAAAATTTCAAATAATTATATTATATAGAAGATTTCTCTAAGTGTTTGTAACAGTAGTAATTTGGACTAATACAATTTCAATAAGCTGGATTCGGTGGCTTGTGCTATAATCTCAGCACATTGGGAGGCTGAGAGGTGAGAATTTCTTGAGGCCAGAAATTCAGATCAGATGGGGTAATGTGACAAGACCCTGTCCATACAAAAACACAAAAATTAACTGGATGTGGTGACACATGCCTGTAGTCCTAGCTACTCAGGAGGCTGAGGTAGGAGGATGACTTGGGCCCAGGAGTTCAGGGTTACAGCAAGTTCAAGGTTACTGTACTCCTGCCTGGGAAAAAGAATGAAACCCTGTGTCTAAAATAAATAAATAAATAAATAAATAACATTGGAAAGATGATATAATGTTTTTAAAAATAAAGTGCACAGAATGAGAAAGTTAGTTGATCACAGAAGTCACTAGTATAATATAGTATTTTATTCTTTGAGGATGTCAGATTCGCATCTTAGAGTAGAAAAAAATAAAATGGTGCCTAGGAAGTAAATTGGACACCACCATAGGCTATACAAATGTGTGTATTACTATTTCTGATGTAATAGATTAAAAACCTTCTATATAAATTATTAACAATAAGACAAATATTCTTGTCTGTCTGGGCTTCCATTAAAAAAACAAAACAAAATAGTGATCATAATTGCCACAATTATACTTACTAGAATAAGATTGAGATGATGTTGTAGGAAATGCAAACAGTTCTGCCTTTGCAATTTTACTGCTTACTGTGCCACCTGTCACTAACGCTGATGCCAGCCAGCTAAGCTTATGCCAATGCTCGATACACATCTCAGATTTTTCTTACAATCATAACAAATTTAAAAGCATCTGTGTGCTCTTTTTTATTTTATTTTTTAACATTTTGGTCTAAAAGAAAGATTCAGCAAAGACTTGAATATATATGTCAACGTAGTCATATATGTATGTCTTTGCATTTATATGTGTTTTTTAGTAACAGTTAAATTTCCTAAATGGAACATGGACAATTTTGCTCAGAAATTCTTAAAATTGTTTTCACTGTTAAGAAGAAAATCTGAGGTTTTCTGATATGCAAGGTTCTCTTCTGTCTTATATTAATCTGATATTGTTGATTTTTGCCAAGTTTGTCTCTTATTTACTGTAATTGGTAGATGATACTGACAGCTGTTTCCTTTTGCTATTTTTAATAAATACAAATTAAGTCTGTAAAACTTTGCTCATATCCACAATATATTTCAAAATGTTTTGTTTTCTCCAACTTGCCAAAATCTGAAGAGCTATTTGATTTCTTTGGGAGGTCGTGAATGGTCTTCAAATGTCCAAAGGAAAGAAAAAGTCTCATAAGAGCTTTAAGTACCATTATAGATGTTTTGCTTTTAATTTACGAAAATCAAGGAAGAGCCTGTTATTGTGGTATTGTGAATAGAGTAGGAAACCTCAAACGAAACATTTACGAGACATTTTCTGTTTATAAATATCAAATGTATATCTGTATGTTTGTTAGCACTCTGAACAGTCACCTACAGATCTAGAAAAAGCAGATTTGGATATGTCAGCCAAGGACTAGATAGAATACTTCACTACTGTTCAAATGTTGTGATTGTTCTTTTTTCAGAACATTAGAAGTGTAACACTGCCACGAAGTATTAAATCCACAAAGACAAGAGAGAGAAAAACATGAATGTACAAACCACATGTATCAGTAGGATAGTCAGAAAGTCCTCTGATCCTACATGCTTTACAGAAAAAGTGACTTTAGGATTATGGAGAAACCTCTTTCCTCTTTGGAGGGCTATGCTGATTCACCAGGAAAGAATCAGTGCATGGCAGTGTGCTCTGCTGCACAGGGACAGAGCTTTAGCATGTCCACACTGAAAAAGAGATTTCCATTCCCTTAAGCCCCCAGTCTCTTAGCTGCCATCTTCAACAATAATTACTTTTCACTCTGGATTAAAAAAAAAAAATCAGTCCATCCTAAAGGAGAAAGAGAAATAAAGACAAAGGTGTGGATCTACAGAATGGTATATTTATTGGGAAAAATCCTGGCCCCTGTAAGAGTTTCTGTGTTTCGTTTTTCCCAGTTTAATTGACAAATGAAGTGTTGCTATCATCTATGAACTTGAGCTTCCCTACCTGAAAAATAAGGGGGCTGGACAAAGTAATCTTTAAGATTTTCAACTTCAGATATCTTTGAATGGTTGAAGGGCATGACTGTGGAAATAAAGTCCCAGGATATGAAAGAGTGGAGATGATATCAAATAAACTGATTTGTAAATCAAAAACTGCCTACTCACAATATTCAGAAGTTTACTTATCTTTCTGTATCTGGTCAGGTAGAAAGCTGTGAGTTTGAATATCGGTAAAAATCAAGCAAACAAAAATTTTTCTGCACAACTCATTTAATAGAAGCATTTCCATTTATTATTTCCTGATAAGATCCATGCATTCTACAGGTATCTCTGAAGCATATGTATTTTTTGAAGACATGGTTAATGTATCCAAAATGTTTTTTTTGTCTGGTGAAAAGTGTTTACATTTCCTTTGAAAATGTTTGTAATAATGGGAAACTGTTTTGACATCTGAAGCAAATGTCATACTCATTTCGAAACTGAAACCCTATAAAATTTATTACAGCTAGGTAAAATTTCATTTACAAAGATAAATTAATCAAGGGTCAATAGCGAATAGACCTAATTCTAATTTCTACTATTTTTGTCAATTTTGTTGGAATCTTACATATTATCTAGCAACATGTCACATCTGAATAAATACTTCATATATTTTAATTCTAAAATACTGTATTATGCTTTTGTTGATGATACCATCTCTGAAATCTGTAGACCACTAACATAGAAATTACAGCTTTGAACTTTGAATTAAGTACTACAATGTTGAATAAAAATATGACCTTTCAGGTGATAATTTATTTAAATTTTTATTTATATCATAGATGTGGCTAACAAAAGGACTTGTCCAAATGCTTTTCCAGGATCTGAAACCAGGACAAATGGAAAGTGTGTTTTACATGATACAAAATGTATTTTATATATTTTTACAGTGTAATTTATTCATTTGTCTAAGGAAGTATTTTCCAATAGAAATAGGATAGCCATATATGTAATTACACATTTTATAGTGCCCAAATTTAAAAAGTAAAACAAAATAGCAGAATTTAATTTTAGCAACATATTTTATATATCCAACATTTCTTCATTTCAGCTTAAGATACATGGCTTTTCTTTCTTTCTTTATAAATTCTTCAAAGTCTGTGACACATTTTATACTTACAACACGTCTCACTTAAGTCACAAAATTTTCTTTTTTTTTAATTTTTATTGCATTATAGGTTTTGGGGTACATGTGCAGAACGTGCAAGATAGTTGCATAGGTACACACATGGCAGTGTGTTTTGCTGCCTTCCTTCCCTTCACCCACACTTGGCATTTATCCCCAAGCTGTCCCTCCCCCATCCCCCCCAATAGACCCCAGTGTGTAGTAGACCCCCTCCCTGTGTCCATGTGTTCTCATTTTTCTCACCTGCCTATGAGTGAGAATATGCAGTATTTCCTTTTCTGTTCTTGTGTCAGTTTGCTGAGAATGATGTTCTCCAGAGTCATCCATGTCCTTACAAAGGACACAAACTCATCATTTTTTATTGCTGCATAATATTCCATGGTGTATATGTGCCACATTTTCCCAGTCCAGTCTATCATCGATGGGCATTTGGGTTGGTTCCAGGTATTTGCTATTGTAAACAGTGCTGCAATGAACATTCATGTGCATGTGTCCTTATAGTAGAACGATTTATAGTCCTTTGGATATATACCCAGTAATGAGATTGCTGGGTCAAATGGAATTTCTATTTCTAGGTCCTTGAGGAATCGCCACACTGTCTTCCACAATGGTTGAACTAATTTACACTCCCACCAACAGTGTAAGAGTGTTCCTATTTCTCCACATCCTCTCCAGCATCTGCTGTCTCCAGATTTTTTAATGATAGCCATTCTAACTGGCGTGAGATGGTATCTCAATGTGGTTTTGATTTGCATCTCTCTAATGACCAGTGATGATGAACATTTTTTCATGTGTTTGTTGGCCTCATATATGTCTTCTTTTGCAAAGTGTCTGTTCATATCCTTTGCCCATTTTTGAATGGGCTTGTTTGTTTCTTTCCTATAAATCTGTTTGAGTTCTTTGTAAATTCTGGATATCAGCCCTTTGTCAGATGCATAAATTGCAAAAATTTTTTCCCATTCTGATGGTTGCCGATTCACTCTAGTGACTGTTTCTTTTGCCGTGCAGAAGCTGTGGAGTTTAATTAGGTCTCATTTGTCTATTTTGGCTTTTGTTGCCAATGCTTTTGGTGTTTTGGTCATGAAGTCCTTGCCTACTCCTATGTCCTGAATGGTTTTGCCTAGATTTTCTTCTAGAGTTTTTATGGTGCCAGGTCTTATGTTTAAGTCTTTAATCCATCTGGAGTTAATTTTAGTGTAAGGTGTCAGGAAGGGGTCCAGTTTCTGCTTTCTGCACATGGCTAGCCAGTTTTCCTAACACCATTTATTAAACAGGGAATCCTTTCCCCATTGCTTGTTTTTGTCTGGTTTATCAAAGATTATATGGTTGTAGATATGTTTTGTTGCCTCTGGTGCCTCTGTTCTGTTCCATTGGTCTGTATCTCTGTTTTGGTACCAGTACCATGCTGTTTTGATTACTGTAGCCTTGTAGTATAGTTTGAAGTCTCATAGTGTGATGCCTCCCACTGTGTTCTTTTTGCTTAGAATTGACTTGGCTATGTGGGCTCTCTTTTGGTTCCATATGAAGTTCATGGTGGTTTTTTCCAGTTCTGTGAAGAAATTCAATGGTAGTTTGATGGGGATAGCATTGATTGTGTAAATTACTTTGGGCAGTATAGCCATTTTCATGATATTGATTCTTCCTAACCACGAACATGTAATGTTTCTCCATCTGTTTGTGTCCTCTCTTATTTTCATTAGAAATACATGATCTGTATTAAGATTTTAGAAAATTTGCAATTCAAAAAGTAGATTTACATATTTATAACCTATTTGTCCCAAACATACGGAAATATTTTCCAACTACTGAACCAAGTATTAAGAAAACATTTTCTGGGCACAGAGGCTCACAACTGTTATCCTAGCACTTTGGAAGGTGGAGACGGGTGGATCACCTGAGATCAGGAGATCAAGACCAGCCTGGCCAACATGGTGAAATCCTGTTGGTACTAAAAATACAAAAATTAACTAAGCATGGCAGCAGGCTCCTGTAATCCCAGCTACTTGGGAGGCTGAGGCAGGAGAATTGCTTGAACCTAGGAGGTGGAAGTTGCAGTGAGCCAAGGTTGCACCATTGCACTCCAGCCTGGGCAACAGAGCAAGACTCTGTCTCAAAAAAAAAAAAAAAGAATGAAAAATATATTCCAATGGAATCAATCTGAACCAATCTGTGTTAGGCCATTCTTATGTTCTTGCATTGCTATAAATTACCTGAGAGTTGGTAATTTATCAAGAAAAGATGTTTAATTGGCTCATGCTTCTGCAGACTGTACAGGAAGCATGACACCGACATCTTATTGGCTTCTGGTGAGGCTTCAGGAAGTTTACCATCATGGTGATAGGGAAGGGGAGCTGACATGCCACATGCCGATAGCAGGAGCACGAAGGCGGGGAGGTACCACGCTCTTTTAAATGACCAGATCTCACTCATCTCCATAGAGATGACACCAGCCATTCATGAGAAATCTTGCTCTATGATCCAATCACCTACTCCCAGGACTCATCTCCAACAATGCGGGTTACAATTCAACATGAGATTTGGAAGGGACACATATCTAAACTCTATCACAATCTGTTGCCTCCAGTTAGATTGATGATGTGTTCATGGAGAACACTAGTAATGAAATATGTGCCCCACTTACACACAATACAATAACATTAAATAACATTTAAAAGTGTTATACTGATTTTTGATTGGGCTAAAATATTACATATTATTTCATAAATATACAAACAATTATTTTTAGAGTCACACGTTTTACTTTAAGATGTTGGGGTAAGACTAATTTTGAAAGCCTATACATATTTTTTTATTAAATAAATTTTAAAATTATACATTTAGAAATGTACATATTCTCTACATATTGTACTTCAGAAAAATGTAATAATATTTAATTAATTAGAAACGATGGCTTTTTAAAATATCCCAAGAAGTAAATTGAAAGCATTGTATTTTATCGTTATTTTTCTTACTGGTGAGGGTTAAGAACGTGTGACCATAGGGTAAAATAAAAAGTAGCACATATCAATTAGATGATCTATCAAAGAATCTGTGGGTGTTACTAAGGGTGTCTTGTTATTTTTAAAGAACTTTATAAACTCAACATCATTGTGTCTACATTTTTTAGGTGATTCATTCAAATTATTTTCTATGGATGGGTGACAATTGAACCGTTGTCTTAATGGC
Source organism: Saguinus oedipus (assembly GCA_031835075.1). Classification (NCBI taxonomy): domain Eukaryota; kingdom Metazoa; phylum Chordata; class Mammalia; order Primates; family Cebidae; genus Saguinus; species Saguinus oedipus. The sequence goes on from CM063169.1 coordinate 21,443,061, forward strand.
AGAACTCTGCTCAATCAAGGCTACCAAGTGTCATTGTTGTTAATAGGAAACACAACACTTTAAACACTTTTTTTTCTTTTCAGTAAAAATGAAGATTAAAAAACAGTTTAAATTTTCGCATCTATATTTTCACAAAAGTTAAACCTCATCTTCAGATCACACATGGCAATTTTGGCTAAAGTAGTATTTTTGACAAGAGAATTGGTATTTGCTAATCATAGATTTATTCAAAATATCAATACTAAAACTAAAAACCTAATTTTATTGATGATAAACTACCTTAGGGATATATAATTATCTCCAGAATTCAACATTTTACTAGAACCATCTGAAATTTGAAAAAAAAGCAAAAGAACTCAAGCTGTAATGAAATGACAGCTAGTGCTCATCCAGATTTTAGCAAGTATCTGGATGTTTGGCATCACATATGAAAGTACCAGATGGTTGACTAGATTTCTCACTTTTCATTTGGATGTTTTTCCCAAGAGTTTCATTCAGTTTTAATGTTCATTCAGGAAGACAATTTGTGGCAGACACATAACTTTCAGGGATATTCTTATCTTCTATTAACAGAACATGAGTCATATTTGGGCATACCATCTTTCAGCATATTAAAATAATATTAGTACACAATCAAATTATGTGCATATTTGTGTTTTCTGATCAGAGGAAAACACCAAACTGTTCCTCTCTCCCTCTGTCTCTCTACTCTGACATTCAACAGAGAACACTCCTGTGACCAGAGGTGTGTGGGTGATTCCCTGCACACCAAACAATTCTCTAGTGGACAGCACCTAGTTGTTCTACAATTTAACTCAATGCTGACACTGTTCTACCTGGAGTTAGAGTCAGATCCCACAAGTTAAAGGGTCAGTCCCACAAAACTGTCCCCATTTCTGATAGCAAGCCCAAGGTTGTGTGATCTGTGCTTCTGACCAAATGGCTATAAATTGGGAATTCCTATGACCCCATTTTTAGGTTAGATTAATTTCCTAGAATGACTTACACAATTCAGGAAAACACTTTACTAATGTGTACCCATGTGTTATAAAGGATATTAGAAAGAATATACGTAAACAGCCATATGAAAGAGGTGCATAGGACAAAGTGAGAAGGAGTGAAGAATTTCCATGCCCTCTCTAGACACATCATCTACCAGGCATCACCACAGATTCAGCAATCCGGAAGCTCTCTGAATTCTGCCTGCCCGTTTGGGATTTTATGGAGGCTTTGTTACCTAGGCATGAATGATTATGTAAAGACATAGGACAGAGGTCTGTTAGTAGTCATCTCAACCTTAGCTTCTTTCTCCTCCCCAGACATTGAGGGGTGGGGCTGATAGTCCCAACTGTCTAATCATGATCTTTTTGGTGGCCTGCTCCCATCCTGATGTTATCTGAGGCCCGCAGTCACCAGTCTACTCATTAACATTCAAAAGACCGTTTTATCACTCTGGAGATTTCAAGGGTTTTAAGGAGCCGTGATCCAGAAACCAGGGACAGAGAGTAAATATCCATTTCTTATTATTACATCACAGTATTATACTTGGTAATCACTTTAAACTTAACCTGTGCCTTACAAAATCTCAAAATACAAGTTAACTACATTTTAGGCAATACTTAGAATCCAAACAATAGTGGGCACTCGATAAGTGTTTTATAGATGCATCGTAATGTGCCTTAAAGACAGGAATATCTTCTGAAAATTCATCATTAGGTGATTTTGTTGATGTGCAAACATCATTCATGGAGTGTACATAAGCAATCCTAGATGGTATAGCTTATTACTTTTAAAGCATAAACCAGTGCAGCATGTTACTTTACTAGATAGTGTAAGAAAATACTAAGACAATGGCAAGTATGTGTGTGATAGGAACTTGTCAGCTCCATTATAACCAATGGGACCACTAATGTATATGTGATCTATCATTGACTGAAACATTGTTATGCGGCTCATGATTAGATAAACAACAATAATTGAAGATAGTTCCAAAAAAACTATAAACCTAGAGCTCATAAAGGGGAAAACATGAAAATATGGACAATGATCTTTGAAGGAAACCTGAATATTTGAAACACCTCATAATTGAAGATGTGTTATTTAGTCTGATTTGCATGATTTGTTTCTCTGTTCATACTAAATAATCATCAATTTTCTTTGTCTGCTTTGCGCTGTGAGGCAGTAGACATGACATGAAATACAACAATAGAGGGATATTCCATTTTTCTTCTGGAGTGTTGGCTGACAGCAACTTGATTGGGATATTTTTTAACACATAAAATGAAATGTTAACAGTTTATACATATTGTTTTTCATGGGAATAGAAGTGATAGAAAGTCAGCTCCCTGTTATGTCAAAAGCCATTAAGCTGTAGATGTGTTAATAAACAAGCTAGCAAAATTTAGAGTGTGTTTGTATAGAAATGCTCATTTAGGTTACTGAATAAGCACTAGAATTTGGAAACCTGGTTCTGGGCATGACACTAAATATTTCTAAGTGTCAGTTTCCTTGTCATCTTTAACATGTACTTGGGACATACATGCATCGTTTATAAAATATACAACCTCTGTGGAATGCTTGTGAAAGTTTTTTAAACAAACCCACCATTCGAGGATGAGATATCTGTCATTAATATGGAAGATTGCATAACGTTCTGCACAGGAGATTCGACCTAATTTCCCTTTAGACTAATTCTGAAACAGCCCGTACATGCTGATAGGGAAGTATCTACTTTCATGAAGAAGAGCTGCTGATGGGGTGCAGGAAGGCAACTGACAGGTAGTTCTCTCCAGCCAAAGGCAACCTTGCAGTGGTAGTCATAGTAATTGGCTTTTACTATATGCTTAGCTACCCATCTTACAATGTTACATTTTGTTAATAAATTGTTGATACCTCTGGTTAGCTCCCGAGGTTTGGTGTCACCCTGTTGGCAGCCAGGAATTCCACATTTAATTATTTTGTCTGTTAACTCATCAGCTATGTTTTTGGAATTGTTAACTGAGGAAAGGAAAAAGTACAGATTGGGTTTCGATGAAATCAACACTGTAGAAAATAATTGCATAAGGCCTTTCATTGTGACCATCAAAATTGCAAATTTTCTCATTTATGAGTGGAGTAGCAAATGCAAGCTGCTATTTAAGGACATTTAATCAGTATATGCTCTAAAAATTCATAGTTTTTATTAGAAGTGGAAGCTGGGTCTAGTTTATTTGAAAACAAAAAATGTAAAATACAGTAATCTAATCCTTGGACACTCAGGAATGAATACGAAAAAATAATATGCTACTGGTGAACATAAAAAAATAATATGCCTCTGGTGTTCTTAATAGCGAGAAACAAAATATGTAAAATAATATCAGTGATAAATATTAAAACCACTAAAATGATTAGATTTGGGTGTGAAAGTTAAGAAAATGAAATGTTCAAATTTGCCTATTTTTTATTTTTCATTATATTTTGAGTTCTGGAGTACATGTGCAGAATGTACAGGTTTGTTACATAGGTATACATGTACCCTGGTGGTTTGCTGCACCCATCAACCCATCATCTACATTAGGTATTTCTCCTAATGCTATCCCTCCCCTAGCCTCCTGCCCCCCAACACGCCCTGATGTGTGATGTTCCTTTCTCTGTGTGCATGTGTTCTCATTGTCTAACTTTCATTTATGAGTGAGAACATATGGTGTTTGGTTTTCTGTTCTGGTGTTAGTTTGCTGAGAATGATGGTTTCCTGCTTCATTCATGTCCCCGCAAAGGACATGAACTCATCCTTTTTTATGGCTGCATAGTATTTCATGGTGTATATGTGCCACATTTTCTTTATCCAGTCTATGATTGATGGGCATTTAGGTTGGTTCCAAGTCTTTGTTATCATGAAGAGTGCTGCAATAAACATGTGTGCATGTGTCTTTATAGTAGAAAGATTTATAATCCCTTCAGTATATACCCAGTAATGGGATTGCTGGGTCAAATGGTATTTCAAGTTTTATATCCTTGAGGAATTGCCACACTGTGTTCCACAATGGTTAAACTAATTTACACTCCCACCAATAGTGTAAAAGCATTTCTGTGTCTCCATATCCTCACCAGCATGTTGTTTACTGACTTTTTAATGATCACCATTCTAACGGGCATGAGATGGTATCTCAATGTGGTTTTGATTTTCATTTCTCTAATGACCAGAGGTAATGAGCTTTTTTTCATATGTCTGTTGGTGGCATAAATGTCTTCTTTTGAGAAGTGTCTGTTCATATCTTTCACCCACTTTTTGATGGGTCGTTTGTTTTCATCTTGTAAATTTGTTTAAGTTCCTTGTAGATTCTGGGTATTAGCCCTTGTCAGAAGGATAGAAAATTTTGCAAAAATTTTCTCCCATTCTTTAGATTATCTGTTCACTCTGATGGTAGTTTCTTTTGCTGAGCAGAAGCCCTTTAGTTTAATTAGATCCCATTGGTCTGTTTTGACTTTTCTTGCCATCTCTCCATGTTTTAGTCATAAAGTCTTTGCCTATGCCTATGTCCTGAATGATATTGCCTAGGCTTTCTTCTAGGGTTTTTATAGTGTTTGGTCTTACATTTAAGTCTTTAATCTATCTTGGGTTAATTTTTGTATAAGGTGTAAGAAAGGGATCCAGTTTCAGCTTTCTGCATATGACTAGCCAGTTTTTCCAACACAATTTATTCAATAGGGAATCCTTTCCCATTGCTTGTTTTTGTCAGGTTGGTCAAAAATCAGGTGGTAGTAGATGCGTGGTGTTATTTCTGAGGTCTCTGTTCTGCTCCATTGGTCTATATATCTGTTTTGGTACCAGTACCATGCTGTTTTGATTACTGTAGCCTTATAGTATAGTTTGAAGTCAGGTAGTGTGATGCCTACAGTTTTGTTGTTTTTGCTTAGGATTGCCTTGGCTATGTGGGCTCTTTTTTGGTTCCATATAAAATTTAAAATAGTTTTTTCCAATTCTGTGAAGAAAGTCAATGGTAGCTTGATGGGGATTGCATTGAATCTATAAATTACTTTGGGCAGTATGGTGATTTTCATGAAATTGGTTCTTCCTATCCATGAGCATAGAATGTTTTTCCATTTGTTTGTGTCTCTCTTATTTCCTTGAGTAGTGGTTTGTAGTTCTCCTTGAAGAGATCCTTCACATTCTTTGTAAGTTGTATTTCTATATATTTTATTCTCTTTGTAGCAATTTTGAATGGGAATTCTTTCATGATTTGGCTCTCTTTAAGTCTGCTAGTGGGGTATAGGAATGCTTGTGATTTTTGCACATTGATTTTGTAATCCTGAGACTTTGCTGAAGTTGCTTATCAGCTTAAGGAGCTTTTGGACTGAGACAATGGGGTTTCCAAAATATACAATCACATCATCTGCAAGCAGAGACAATTTGACTTCCTTTTTTCCTAATTGAATACTTTTTATTTCTTTCTCTTTCCTGATTGCCCTGGCCAGAACTTTCAATACTATGTTGAATAGGAGTGGTGAGAGAGGGCATCCTTGTCTTGTGCCAGTTTTCAAAGGGAATGTTTCCAGTGTTTGTATATTCAATATGATAATAGCTGTGGGTTTGTCATAACTAGCTCTTATTATTTTGAGATACATTTCACCAATACCTAGTTTACTGACAGTTTTTAGCATGAAGGGCTGCTGAATTTTCTTGAAGGCCTTTTCTGCATCTATTGAGATAATCGTGTAGTTTTTATCATTGATTCTGTTTTTACAATTGTTACATTTATCGATTTGTGCATGTTGAACCAGACTTGCATCCCAGGAATGAAGCTGACTTGATGGTAGATAAGCATTTTGATGTGCTGCTGGATTTAGGTTGCCAGTATTTTATTAAGGATTTTTTCGTCAATGATTATCAGGGATATTGGACTGAAATTTTCTTTTTCTTTATTGTGTCTCTGCCAGATTTTGATATCAGGATGATGCTGACCTCATAAAATAAGTTAGGGAAAATTCTCTCTTTTTCTATTGTTTCAGAAGAAATGATACCAGTTCCTCTTTGTACCTCTAGTAGAATTTGGCTGTGAATTTATCTGGTCCTGTCCTTTTTTTGGTTGATGGGTTGTCAATTGCTATGTCAATTTTACAACTTGTTACTGGTCTGTTCAGGGATTTGACTTCTTCCTTGTTCAGTCTTGGGAGGGTGTATGTGTCCAGAAATTAATTCATTTCTTCTGTATTTTTTAGTTTATTTGCATACAGGTGTTCATAGTATTCTCTGATGGTAGTTTGTATTTCTGCAGGATCAGTGGTGATATCCCCTTTATCATTTTTTATTGTATCTTCTTGATTCTTCTCTCTTCATTAGTCTGGCTAGTGGTCTATCTTGTTGATCTTTTCAAAACCCCAGCTCCTGAATTCATTGATTTTTTTCAAGAGTTTTTCACATCTCTATTTCTTTCAGTTCTGCTCTTCTGCTAGCTTTTGAATTTGTATTCTCTTGCTTCTCTAGTTCTTTTAATTGTGATGTTAGGGTGTTGATTTTTGATCTTTTCTGCTTTCTCTTCTGGGCATTTAGTGCTAAAAATTTCTGTCTATACACAGCTTTAAATGTATCCCAGAGATTCTGGTATGTTGTGTTTTTGTTCTCATTGGTTTCAAAGAACATCTTTATTTATGTCTTAATTTTGTTATTTACTCAGTAGTCATTCAGGAGCTGTTTGTTCAGTTTCCATGTAGTTGTGTAGTTTTGAGTGAGTTACTTAATCCTGAGTTGTAATTTGATTGCACTGTGGTCTGAGAGACTGTTATGGTTTCCGTTCTTTTGCACTTGCTGAGAAGTGATTTACTTCCAATTATTTGGTCAATTTTAGTATAAGTGCAATGTGGTACTGAGAAGAATGTATATTCTGTTGATTTGGGGTGGAGAGTTCTGTAGATGTCTGTTAGGTCTGCTTGATCAAGAGCTGAGTTCAAGTCCTGAGTATCCCTGTTAATTTTCTGTCTTATTGATCTATCTAATGCTGACAGTGGGGTGTTAAAGCCTCCCACTACTATTGTGTGGGAGACCTATCTAAGTCTCTTTGTAGGTCTCTAAGAACTTGCTTTAAGAGTCTGGGTGCTCCTGTATTGGGTGCATATATTTAGGATAGTTAGCTCTTTGTGTTGCATTGATCCTTTTACCATTATGTAATGCCCTTCTCTGTCTCTTTTGATCTTTGTTGGTTTAAAGTCTGTTTTTTCAGAGACTACGATTGCCACCTCTGCTTTTTTTTACTTCTCATTTTCTTGGTAAATCTTCCTCCATCCCTTTATTTTGAGGCTGTATGTATCTTTGTACCTGAGATAGATCTCCTGAATACAGCACATTGATGGGTCTTGACACTTTATCTAATTTGCCAGTCTGTGTCTTTTAATTGGGGCATTTAGGCCATTTACATTTAAAATAATATTGTTATGTGTGAATTTGGTCCTGTAATATGATGCTAACTGGTTATTTTGCCCACTAGTTGATACAATTTCTTCATAGCATTGGTGGCCTTTGCAATTTGGTTAATTTTTGCAATGGCTGGTACCAGTTGTTAATGTTTAATGCTCCTTCAGGAGCTCTTATAAGGCAGGCCTGGTGGTGACAAATTCTCTCAGTGTTTGCTTGTCTGTAAAGGATTTTATTTTTCCTTTGCTTATTAAGCTTAGTTTGGCAGGATATGAAATTCTGGGTTAAAAATTATTTTCTTTAAGAATATTGAATATTGGCCCCCATTATCTACTGGCTTGTCGAGTTTCTGCTGAGAGATCTGCTGTTAATCTGATGCAAATTAGCCCATTTATGTTAACAGTGGTTAACTAAAAAAGAAAACAATTACTCTGGTAAATTATAAAACCCTTCATTTTTGAAAAAATTATTGAAGTGTCAGTAAAATCCAGCAAGTTACCTTATCCCGTTAAACAAGAATCAATGTACAGTCTTCCTGATTCTTGATCCCAAACCACATACAATCTGACACTAGGTTTGTTCACGTTTGTTTCTTTAATAGCTCACTGTCTTAATGTATTTGGGCTGCTATAACAAAGCATGATAAACTGGGGAGCTTATAAACAACAGAAATTTACTTTTCACAGTTCTGGAGTATAGAAAGTCAAAGATCAAGTCTCTGGCACATTCAGTGTCTGGTGAGGGCCTGCTTTCTTGTTTAGAGATGGTACTTCCTTGCTGTGTTCCTCACATAGCTGAAGAGGTAAGGCAGCTCTCTGGGGTCTCCTTTATAAGGATATCAGTTCCATTCAGAAGGGGTCTACCCTCATGATCTAATCATTTTACACTGGCCTCACCTCCTGGTACTGTTACATTGGGGTTAATGTTTCAATGTAGGAATTTTGGAGGAGACACAAACATTAAGATAATCACACTTACATATTTGGTTCTCCTCTTAAACATTGCTGCTTTTGCTTAATGCATGCTTATGTACTTGCAGAGCTCCAGTAATAATCTGCAACTGCTATTTCTGGTCTCCTGGCTTGCACTTCATATGTCAATCCTTCTCCTAAAACCATATCCATTCAGTTTTCTCGTTGCCTTAGTAATGGGGAACTTGCATACAAATTCTTTAGTGACTTTTCCCCTGACCGTTTTTTTTTTTTTAGATTTTATTTGCTCTCCCTTCTCCACTCCCTTTTAGTCAACCTCATTCTTCCTTAGTCCTCTCTGTGACTTTCAGCATATCAGCCAAGTGGAAACACTTGTAACTTCCTTCTGCATGCCGTGCTCCAATGTGATCTGTGCTCTGGTTGCTCTTCTGAGTGAAATTATTCTTCCATCTGATTACTTAGTGAATATTTACTCTAAGGCCAGATTACATAGACAACCTTTCTGCAAAGGAAAGACCAGCCATATGTATGTCTCCTATTTTGTCCATTGTGCTTTGTAATTACGTTCTGCACTTATTTATTTCAGTTCTGTCTCATACTTTCATTAAACACATATCTATGGAGCATTTTCTATGTGCAATATACTACCTTATTCATTTTTGTGTTTCTGGCATTGAACATAGTTCCTGGCATATAGTAGATACTGAAGAAAAATAATGCTTGAACTGAGAAGGGAATGGTGACATCAGTTTACTGGTCACAAAAGAGAGTAGAATGTGACATGAGGAAGGCAAGAGATATTGCTGGAGATTTAGGCAAGAGTCCGGTATTGGATGGCTTTGTTTATGTTGCTAATTGTACAGATTAGTTTCTGTAGGCTATGGGGATAATTTTCCAAAAATGTGAGTGATATTACATGGAGCCTTTGGAAACATCAGTATGGTAGATGTGTTTGAAGTAGACGTGTTGGAGAGAGAGTGTGGAGAAGCAAATTGATGCAGAGATATAAGGTAAGACAAGAAGCAGATGCATCAGTGAGGAGCCCACTGCAGTGTTCTCGGTAGGAGGTGATTATGCCCGAAGTAGAGTAATGGCAGTTGAAATGGAGAAGAAAGAAGCATATAAAAGCCATATTTAGGTGGTAATAAATTCAGGTGCAAATGTGTGCTTTGTTAGCATAACTGGGACCTGGAATGATTCCCCAGTTTACACCACTGGGAAGGAATGTCTTTATATAAGTTTGCAAACAAAGGAGGAATGGCAGTGAGAAGCAGAGGAATAGAGTTTGGAAAGTGCTGACTTACCAGCTGACTTACAGATGCTTGTGGAATCACCAACTGGACATTTCTAGTAGACAGTAAAGCACTGTTGTTTAGAGATCATGAGGAAGAGCTAGGGTAAAGAAAGAGAACCAATGTGCATAGAAGAAATTGCCTGGGTATAATTTAAAATGTGAGAAGAGGAGGTGGGGAAAATAGCCTTGAAGAATATATTTAGAGCGGGAAAAAAAAAAAGAATAGAGACTAAGAAGTCCCCTATTCTGCCAAAGTTTAAGCATCCAGAAAATATTGTTTTCAATAAAACAAGAGAAGAAATATTTAAAAATAAATGTGTGGTTTGTAACCAATAAATAAATAAATAGACCCTGTGAAAAATAGAAATGAAAAAAAAATTCACTTAGATTTTGACCGTTAGGCTCTCTGAGATTTTAGAAAATAGTTTTAAGGGAATTGTTAGACTATTGTTCTTATTTAATGGGTTGAAGTTCAAACGAATGTCAAGTGCTAGAGACAGCAAAATTGTATTTTCTAAAAGTATTGCTGTTAATAGAAGGAGAAATAGGGTGATGGTTAGGGGTTTAGGTGTGTTAAGGGAGTCCTATGTAAGGTCAAGGGAGATTTTCTTCTCTGTTCAAAGTATTGTGTTCACCTTCACATGCTTTTAACTGCTCCTTCTCTCTCTAATTTGCTGGTCTCATTTCCTCAAGGCATGACAGATTATTTTCATGTGCAGTCTTATTTATTTCTCTAGTAGCTCTTCTTTCAGAGGTGATGGCCGCTCCCCCCTACCATGGTTTTATTCAATATAAACTTCTGTCTGAAAAACCAAAACTCACCTCAAATTATTATTTCATGATGTGAACATTTACACTTGGATAACTTTTTTGTTTTTGAGGCAGAGTTTCACTCTGCTGTCTAGGCTGGAGTGCAGTGGCATGATCTCAGCTCTCTGCAAACTCTCCCTTCCAACTTCAAGTGATTCTCATGCCTCAGGCTTCTGAGTGGTTGGGATTACAGGCACAAGCCTGGCTAACTTTTTGTATTTTTAGTAGAGAAGGGGTTTCACCATGTTGGCCAGGCTGGTCCCAAACTCCTGGCCTCAAGTGATCTACCCACCTGTGCCTCCCAAAGTGCTGGAATTACAGGCATGAGCTGCCATGCTCAGCCTACACGTAGATAACATTTTGGCAGTACTAATCTAGTAGTCATAAAATGGAACTTGCCGTTACTCTTAAGAAACTTGATCTATCACCTTTGTTGCTTTTCTGATTTGGGATAGTAACTATCCACTTCTGCCGAGTCACCTGTCCCTTACTTGTTCTTTGTAATGTCTTTTCTGTCTGTCCTGTTCTTATTTTTTCTTGTTGTCACTGCATATTCCTTGCTAGCATACTACAATTACCCCCTGACGAGAATCTTAAAAATAAAAAATCAGAAAGATTTGCTGGCCTCTAATGCATTATTTTGATTATACCTCTTTTTTTTAATTATTATTTTTGAAACAGAGTCTCACTCTTGTCGCCCAGGCTGGAGTGCAGTGGTGGGATCTCAGTTCACTGCAACCTCTGCCTCTCGGTTCAAGCGATTCTCCTGCCTCAGCCTCCAAAGTAGCTGGGATTATAGGTGCCTGCCCCCACGCCCAGCTATTTTTTGTATTTGTAGGAGAGATGGGATTTTGCCATGTTAGCCAGGCTGGTCTTGAACTCTTGACCTCAGGTGATCTATCTGTCTCCCAAAATAGTGTCCCAAAGTGTTGGGATTAAAGGTGTGAGCCACTGTGCCTGGCTTATACCTCTTGCTTATTCAAAAACCTTGAATGGTTGACTATGTATAGCACTTTGTATGTTAAGATTAACCGCAAAGAAGTTAGTTATATCCAATGATGAAAAAAGGTTGATAAGTAACTTAATTAGCAAAGAATCATAACCTGTAGTTACAGAATTAGGCCCTGGAAGAACAGCAAATGACTCAAGGTTTAAATAAGCATCTATTTAAAAGAAAAAAAAAATAGGTCTGAGATAAGTGTCATTTACCTGTAATCACATTATTAAGTACAACAAATTACAAAAATTTCTCTTCTGCTGGTAATTAGATATGTTTCATTTGATTGATTCATAAAAACCTGCCAGACAATCCTTATTGTAAAAAAGAAAAGAAAAAGGTTAAGTTGTGTGTCTGTGACTATCTGGCTCTTTACTCTTTACTATTTTAAGTTAGTATTCATGATCTCTAAGACACAGTCATCTGAGTTTAGCCTTCAAAAATATCTAGCCAAACAAGCCCATGTCTAGTTACAGTCACTTCCTCTCCATTCCTACTATTTCCTTTAGGCTTAGACTGCAACATCAGCTCCTTTGTGGCTGGGTGTCTAGCTTGACAGCTTTCAGACTTGACCTATGATATTGGTTCTTTTCTGTGTCTGTAGCTTGATGACCTTCAGACTTGAATGGAAGCATTATCTCTTCTCTGGGTTTCTACCCTGCCAGCCCACTCCACAGATTTTGTATATGCCAGCATCCTTTTAATCACATGAGAAGTTTCTTAAAATAAATTTCTTTCTATATACATACATATGTTCTATTGGTTCTGTTTTTCTAGAGAATCCCAGCTAAGACAGATTTTTGTACGAAGAGTGGTTGCTGAGGAACCACTATCTTAGAGACATGTTTTCTGAATTGATTCTAGGTGTCTGGATTTGGATCTCTAATCCTATTAGATTTAAAGACATTCATTAATGTCTTTATTCCAGTCATAAAGAGAGCACTGATACTCTATAATGTGATGCGTCAACATAGATGTGAAAAATGTCACCACTGAATACTCCTAATCAAACATTTGTAAGAGGCAAAGGTATGAGTAACATTGTATATGATACCTTTAAACATTTTTGTCATACTAATGAGTAAGAAGATTGACTGCTTGTTCCTGATGTTGCTGGAGAAAGTGGGGAAAAATGATTTCAGGGATTCGAATTCCTAACTTGAGTGCTGTACAAATGACCTGAAAGCATATACCCTGAAGGAGATCCTTACCTCCTGTAGCTGCAGGGCTAGGATTGCTGAAAACTAAACCAAAAATCTCATTTTTCCAGTAGCTAACGTACAAAACAAATTACATTCCCATCTGTCTGAGTATATTTTCCTGCTGTTGTCACAGAATGGCACAGACTAGGTAAATCATAAACAATGTAAATTTTTTCAGCTCATAGTTCTGGAGGCTGAGAAGTCCAAAAACATGGCACTGGCATCCAGTGAGGGTCACCTCATGGCAGAGAGCAAGAGGCAGAAGCAAGTGCTTGAGACAGAGAGAAGTACCAGGAGTTAGACTTTTTTTATAACTGCCTTCTCTGGTGATAACTAACTCAATCCTGTAGTAATGACATTAATACATTCATGAGTGCTTCACCCTCATGATCAAGTCACTTCTTATTAGGCCCCAATATTGTTTCATTGGGAATTAAGGCTTCCACATGTGAATTTTTCTGGAACACATTCAAAGCATAGCACGAACCTTACAGCGTGTCTGTTGTTAAAGATAGGGCATTGACTAGGAAAGGATGAGATTCTAAAAGTTGGAATGAGGACATATAGGAAGACCCTGATGAAATTGCAAATACCGAGCCTCTAAATTCTGACGAGCCTTCTTTGCCAGTAGAAGCAGACTTTCCATCCATATTTGAGGAGATCAATGCCACATTGCCTGTGGAAATGGTAATGACTTCTGAGGCAGTTGCCTTGCAAGAGAATGCTGATTCTTCTTATGGCCACCCACATAATCCATCCTTGTTTCTAGACCTATAATAGACTCAAGTTCCATCAGGTTCCTAAAGTGAGTTGAGATGTTTCACCCGTGAAGAAGTGTGTTACATTTCAAAAGATCTAATTTATTTTTCTAATTTATATAGATAGAAATTCTAAAAATATGTGTGGGAATTGATATTAAATGTGTGGGATTATGTTGGAAGGAACATAAAGAAAGAGCAGGTTGAATTTATTCATATGGACCCACTAAGCAGAGCTTATGCGTTTAACACTACAGCTCAGAAAGGTAATGTGTTTTCAGTGGTGTGCAAGATAGTCGTGTCATGTTAGAGGGAAATATGCCCTCCCTTTAACAGTATTCACCCTGGAAAGTTGGTGCTTTGGTTGAGATGTTTCCCCAAAAGTTCATGTGTTGAAAAGTTAATCCCCAAGGGACAGTCTTACTGTCTTTATCTGGAGATTAAGTATGATTTAAGAGGATGCATATGAGTAAAAGTTTATAAGAAGTGGTCTTGTGATGGTTAATTTTATGTGTCAACTTGGGGTCTTAATGCCTGGATATGTTGTAAAATATTCTGGAAATTTCTATGGGGCAATTTTTGATGAGATTAACATTTAAATTGGTAGATGTATTAGTCAGGGTTCTCTAGAGGGACAGAACCAATAGGACATATATATATGTATATGAAAGGCAGTGTTTTAAGGAGAACTGACTCACATGAGTATGAGGTCAAAGGCCCACGACAGGCTATCTGCAAGTTGAGGAGGAGCAAGGAAGCCAGTAGTGGGACCAGTTCTAGTCTCAAAACCTCAAAAGTAAGGAAACTGATAGTGCAGCCTTCAGTCTGTGCCTGAAGGCCTGAGAGGCCTTGGCAAACCACTGGTATAAGTCCAAGAGTTCAAAGTTGAAGAACTTGAAGTCTGATGTTTGAGGGCAGGAAGCAGAGGAAAAAGATGAAGGCTGGAATACTCAGCAAGTGTGCTCATTCTACCTTCTTCTGCCCCCTTTTTCTAGCTGCACTGGTAGCCAGGGGATGGTACCCACCCAGATTAATGGTGAGTCTACCTCTCCCCATCCACTAACTCAAATGTTAATCTCTTTTAGCAACACCCTCACAGACACACCCAGAAACCATACCTTGCATTTTTCAATCCAATCAAGTTGACACTTAATTCTAACCATCACAGTGGACTTCAAGCAAAGCAGATTGCTCTCCATAACATGGGGAAGGGGAGCATCATTCAATCAGTTGAAAGGCCAAATAGAACAAAAACCTGACCTCTCCTAAGCAAGGAGGGAATTCTGCAGCAGATGGTCTTTGGACTTGTACTACAGCACCAGCTCTTCTCTGGGTTTCTAGCCTGCCAACCCACCCTGAATATTTTGGACTTGCCAGCCTTCTTAATCTCAAGAGCCAATTAAAATAAATAATAACGTTGTGTGTGTGTGTGTGTGTGTGTGTGTGTGTGTGTGTGTGTGTGATCTTTATCCCATTCGTTCTGTTTTTCTGGGGAACCCTGTCCAATATACTAAGCAAAAGATTTTGCCACCAGGTAATGCTATATACAGATGAAGGTATGCACAGGTTCACCATACTTAAAATCTAATTTGTTCTGGGACAATAGTCACAAGATCATGTTTGTAAGTCAAGAATTTTCTGTATTGGTATTTGCTGTATGATTCTCTGGCCTTACCTTTTCCAATCCATCTTGCACAATGCAGTCAGAGGAGCTTTGTAAAAGCACAAATATGAAGATTTTATTACCTCCTTTTGTAAAATCATTTAATAACTCCACACAACCTTTTGAAAACTCCAAACTCATCAGTGTGTTTCATGACTGTGTGTGTGCCTCTCCTGTCTCTCCTGTTCTCATACCTCATGATCCTGCCGAGGGGAGCTATCTGTTATGTTCCATGTTCACCAGTGATGTATTTCCACTTGTGGCCCTTTTTATCTCCCAGCTGTTGTTTTGCCTGGGACATTCTCCCCTAATTTTTCTATTTATCTTTCAAGTCACATCGTAAGCCATCCAAAGGACATCCTTTCCTTCTTGTTTTGGCTAACATTGAATGTTTTTTATTCTGTGTCCTCACAGAGCAGTTATAGGCAAGTAGGGCTCATGGAATCTTGATTTTCCTCTCCTATCCTATATTTCCATATCCAAACCTATACCCTGTACTGGAAGTGGTAACCAGTACTTATGTTTACCCGGGGACCCAACATGGACACCAGTCTCAACCAAGACTATTTCCAAAAATGTCTTATCCTTGCTTGATCAATCAGAGACAACCCATATACCACTGAAACAAACAATAAACTTAACAAAGGCATTCTGTAGGTGGCAAAGACTTATGAAAAACCATGGCAATATAGAAAATAAAAAATGTTTTCAACTTGAGTGAGGAGAATTAGATCATGTTAAGAGAGAACTGCTGATATGACAAAAGAGTTGACAGTGAATTGTAAGTATCATCAAAGTAGATTGTAGAACTGGGATCTCTGATGCTCATTCAGGAAACCTGCAAGTTGGGAGTTATCTGTACATTATTCATTCAGATGCTTTGTAAGATTTCCTCCTGCTTTTTTTGTGAATAAATCTGTTTTTCTCTAAGAGAACGATGACTCTCTTAAAGAAAAAGAACAGTGCCTGAAAAGATGGATCATTGAAAAAATATTTGTTGAATAAATGAAAGAATGGAAGCAGACAATAAAGGCTTACCTAATAAGCCTGTAGTTGATTGCAATAGTAATTGAGAATCAGCAAAATGAGCCTCAGTAATCTCCAGAATGGAGAGAATTAAAGGAATGAATATTTCCCTGTCTCCTATTGATTGTCTTCTCTTGTCCTGCCTCGGTGAGAGACACTTAAAGTTATTTCATTTGACCCTGATAACGAATACAAGAGATAAATATTATTATTTTCATTTTATAGATAATGGATATCAGTCTCAGAGGAGCCAAATAATTGTCCAGAATCTCGCATCTAGTCATAGCAAAGCTCCAAAGCTCATTCTCTTTCCAGTCTGTGTTTAAAAACAGGCCCACACCTGTGCAGTCTTTAACTCAACTGGAATTGATCCAGTTAGAGCTCCTTGATGCTTCCACCCTCCAGCCTTTTGTATCTACTATTCCCTGCCTCTCTCTGTCATGTCTTATCTCCTCCATTCTCCAGCACTTTAGTAAAATCCTTTCATCAAGCAGCTTAGCTTTATCCCTGTGTTTCCCAATCTCAGCATGACTGACACAGTGGAATAGATAATTCCTTGCTGTAGGGAGCTGTTCAGTGCTTGTTGGATGTTTATTCACATCCCTGGACTCCACCCACTAGATACCAGTTGTGACAAACTAAAATATTTCCAGGTCTTGCTAAGCATCACCAGGAGTGCAAAACTGCCCTTAGTTGAGAATCCCTGCTCTGGTGTATCTTTCCTTACATATATATATATATATATATATATATATATATATATATATATATATATATATATATAAAAACTTTCAGAGACTTCCTTGAAATCCATAGCCTTCCTTGGGTAGCTCTTATCTGCAATTAACTATATATACTTCCTCAAGTCCTCTTTTTCATACCTTTCTTCGAATTTTTAGTCCTTTGTTGATATTTAACTTTTCATATAAGTAACGATTTCTTCAGCTTTTCTAAAAGCTTCTTTGAAATAACAAATAGTCCTTACTAAATCATCAATAAGCCTTGTGTTTTCCACAGACATTCAACTATTTGATAATTTGATTACATTGGGGCATGAGAATTTGGATTAATGTATGATGTGAAATTACTTAAAACACCTCATGAAGCTTAGCAGCAGCTCAAGTCACACTGGAAGCAAATGACAGACATCACCCACTGTTCAATTTCCATCTGTGTACCAAGTAATCTCTTAAACAACACAAATTTGGGTTTCTACCCAGTTTCTCTACTGGAAAAAGCAAGAGATAAAAAGTTGAGGTGAGCTAATAAGTCCTGATTTATATATCACTGCAAGTGAAAAGTCATTGTTTGCCAGAAAAAGGTATAAGAAACATATTTTGTAAATCTGTACATTATTTTTATCTTATTAGATGATGCATTAATCTTTCAACATTTTCTAACATCTTTCAAGTGGTTGGGTTTTGCTTTATTTTTAGAAATCTTGAGTTTAAGTAGAAATCGTGATATTGTAGTCTCATAAATCACCTTGAGTATTGTTAATTTGGTGAAACTTCTTTCAGGGCAGGAATAGAAGACCTCTATTAAGTTTATTGATTTAATTTAAAAATGTTAAATGGTGGTAAAATATACATAACATTTACCATCTTTTTTTTGGCAGTTTTTAATTTCTACGGGTATAAAATATATGTGTTTCTGGGGTCTATAAAATATTTTGATACAGGTAATAATCACATCAGGGTAAATAGGTTATATATCACCTCAAGCATTTATCATTCTATGTGTTACAAGCATTAAAATTATATTCTTTTATAATACCATCTTAATAATTTCTAACTCTGCATCTCAGCAGTGCAAAGCATATTCACATTGTTGTGCAACCAGTATCTAGAACTCTTCATCTTGTTAAAGTCCCCATTAAACTCTGTACCCATTAAACAACTTTTAATGGGTATATTCATTGATCTTCTTTGAAGAAATGTCTGTTCCAGTATCTTGCCCATTTTTTGAAATTGCATCATCTGTTTTTTTATTGTTGTCGAATTGCAGGAGTTCTTTATATGTTCTAGATGTTGATTTATAAGTTCTTGCTTTGATGATTGTTTCCTTTGATCCTCACAAGTTTTAAATTTTGATATAGTCCAATTTATCAAGTTTTACTTTTGTTGCCTGTGCTTTTGCCATCATATTCAAAAAATCATTGCCAAATTCAATGTCTCAAAGGACGTCTATTTAATTTATCTTGCTTACAAAATCTAGAACTCATAAAATACTTTCTTGTTAAGTGACTGAATGATTTCAAAATTAATCACCAACCAAATCTTCAGGTTTTCCTAGTACAATTCCATAATCTCTATGCATTGTTTTTTATAGTAAAAACTGGGGAAGTTCTTTTTTTTTCCTTCTCAAATGGCCTTTCCCTCTCTGCCCCAGCTATCGTGTTCTTTCAAACACTGTGTACTCTTTATTTTCACTTAATCTTATAAAACTAGTACAGCTATTTTGATTAAACTTGTCTATTTATGCCAGAAAAATGCACCTTATACTATAGTGTATATGTTATAAACTCAGTTGAATTTTAATCCAAAATCTGTCACTATGATGGGACTTGTGTCTGTCTTTTTCACTGCCTGGCACACATTAAGAGCTTAGTAAATATCTGTTGATATTTATTTTAATGCTGAATTAATAAAGGTATAAAATGGATAAGATGCTTACCACATCTAAATCTTAACCTGTGAAGAGATTAAAACTATCAATCTTATGAGTAAACAAGTTAATTATACTCATCACCAAAAATTTTGTGAGGATTAAATGGAGAACAAAATGTATGTATAGGTTTAGCAATGTTTGGCAGTAGTGATTACTCATGAATAATGTTGATCAATTATTTCTTAATACAAAATTAGACTTGCAGGATCTAGAAAGTCCTTAAAACTTGTAAAACTGATACTAATTAACTGCTTAACACTGTAAAAAAGAAACCATGTAAGGATCTTATACTCTTGTTGGGAAGACAAGGTTAGATAAAAATATGAACATAAAAAGAAACATGATCATCAATGAGTAAAGCAAATATTCATGCCTATCGGAATTCCAAAAACAGATTACTGTGGAACTGAATAGCCCGATAAAGTTTCATACAGGTGATGAGCTTGAGCCGTTCCTCAATGGACAGCTGAATTTAGATGACCGCACAGGAAAATAAGGACATGCCAGGACAGGAAACATTTGAAGTGTAGTTTGTCCATCAATTTGTCTTCAGAGTGTGAAAGCTCGTCAATGTCATGCTATGGATTTTGCTTGTCATCTTCTAGACCAGGGGCTGGCTGACTTGTTAACTTGTTCTGTAAAAGGCCAGACGGCAAATATTTTAGACTCTGCATATTACTCTTTGCTTTTTTCTTACAACCATTTAAAAATGCAAAAACCACAATTAGCTCCCAGGTTGTACAAAAACAAGCTACAGACTGGATTTGGCATAGTTCACTGACCATAGGTCTCTATCAGAGATTTTGTTAGCATTTACTTGTTATGACTAGAGGTACATTCTAGAAAAATGGCTCGGAGGAGCGAGAATCACCCTACTTATCTTTCTTTATCTGGACTTGTTATTGTCAGAGAAAATGTGTTTTACTATTTAAATACAGGGACAAAGCTTCATATTTTCTGGAGAGAGATATATATATAGAAGAGAATTCTACCATCACCAAGAACATAATAGGATACAGGTTATTTAGGACACTATTTTCATTACATTGCACTGTCTTTTTCCTGGTTAGAGTTGCTATCATAATTGCTATTAATAACACTACAAATGGGTACATTGTAGGCACTTAATGGCTACTTTAAGAATTGAATTTAGGAGGTGAAAAATGCTTTATGAACTCTATAATAAAGAAGTTTTATGGTAGCTAGTTAAGAAACAAATGTTATGAGAACTGAAAATTCTTCTAGTATGTATCATAAAGCATGACAGCCTTTATGCTAGCAACTTAATTCTACAAACCTTATGTGTTTGTGTCTAAAGGTATTTCCATCAAAATCAAGATATGGAACCAAAGATATATATTGTCCATTTACTAATCACTTTATCAGTGTTATCAAAGAGAATTGTTTATTTGTTTTTTGAAATGGAATCTTGATTTGTTACCCAGGCTGGAGTACAGAGGCGCAATCTCCACTCACTGCAACCTCAGCCTCCTGAGTTCAAGCAATTCTCCTGCCTCAGCCTCCCTAATAGTGGGGATTACAGGTGCACACTGCCACACCCAGCTAATTTTTGTATTTTTAGTAAAGACAGAGTTTTGCCATGCAGGCCAGTCTGGTCTCGAACTTCTGACCTCAGGTGATCCACCCGCCTTGGCTTCCCAAAATGTTCGGATTACAGGTGTGAGCCACCCCACCGGCCCTAACAAAGAGAACTGTACCAGCCTTACAGTAAGGTTGATTATGTTGTTATATGAACAAATTTAAGTTTTTTTATCTTATAAAGTGGTATAGGAGAACCCAAATGCTGGGAGTGTATGATAGTTAATGTTATGTGTCAATATGGCTAGACCACGGTACACACGCACTTAGTCAAACATTACTCTCGATGTTTCTGTGAGGATGTTTTTAAGAAGAGATTAACATTTAAATGAAGAGAATCTGAATAAATCAGTTTATTCTCCATAATGTGGATGGGCTTCATCCAATCAGTTGCTGAAGGCCTTAATAGAAAAATAATAACCTCCCAAGCAAGATGGAATTCTATCAGCATACTGCCTTTGCTTCTAACTGCAACTCTTCTCTGGGTCTGTTGCCTGCTGGTTTATCCTGAAGATGTTGGACTTCCCTCCAAATCACATAGCCAGTTCCTTAAAATCTCTCTCTCTCTCTCTCTCTCTCTCTCTCTCTGTGTGTGTGTGTGTGTGTGTATGTGTGTGTGTGTGCATGCATGCACAAATATACTTGCCTTGTTCACTGTCTGGCACATATTAAGAGCTTAATAAGTATCTATTGAATTAACAAAGGTCTAAAATAAATAAGATGCTTAACCTATCGAAACCTTAACTTTTAAAGGGATTAATACCATTAATCTTATGAGTGAAAACAAATTAATTATACTCATCACCTAAAATACATGCACACATACACACATACCCCCCCCACACACACACACACGGATGCAGAGACAGAAACAGAAAGACTGTATGTATGTATATATCTATATGTATGTACACATACACATACACAAACACACACACACACACACACACACACACACATCCTGTTCTGTTTTTCTAGAGAACCCTAACACTGAATGTGTGTGTGTGTGTGTGTGTGTGTGTGTGTGTGTGTGTGTGTGTGTGATTGTGGGTGAAAGGTGTCAGTGTCTAACTTGGAATATAAGCTGTGTGGTATAGACAAAGTCAACTTACAGTAATAGGTGAATTTTCTGGTAGGTAAGAAGGAAGCTTTCAGCATGACTGAAATAAAAACCTGCTGACATGTATTCTCTATGTATCAAGCAAATGGACAAAAAAAATAACCATTTCAAATATAAGTCGTTAGAACGAAAGCCACGTGAACAGATGTAGGAGCTTTACAAGTTTGATAGGACATCAGGCATTCCTTATGGTGGGTAACTAAATGATTTGCTCTCGAGGGAGTAGTGCAAGGATTTATTCCTTGATATGTTGATGGTTAATGACTCCAAAGCCGTCCAGTACACTTAAATTTTTATGTTAACTAGTCATAATCAGGGCCAAGGGTTCTCCTTGGACTCAATTATAAACAACTATGGATTAAAATTAAGGTAATTTAGTTAAGTTCAACTAACAGGTACTGAGTAACTACTAAGTGCTATTATTAGGCGCTGTTCAAAAACACAGAAGAGGCTGTTCCTTCAAGATATAGTGTCACTGGGGTTAACAACAGCTCCTGAGGCTTTAAAAAATGTCCAAAGAAAGAAAGGAAAGAGAAAAGAAGAAAGAATGTATGAATAAAGAAATAATATAAATAGCCTACATACATTATTATTCTTGGAACAAGGGAGATTTTTATTTTAATCCCAGTGTAACATAGACGTTTTTTCTTTTTTTTTTTTTTCTATTATACTTTAAGTTCTAGAATACATGTGCATGAAAGAAAGTTACTCAAGGTGGGATATCACTATCTGGCATGCCCTATGGCAACAAAATTTAGGGTAGGTGTACTTTAATGAAAAAGAGAGACGAGTAAGGATTTAACAGAATGGCATGTCCAGAATAACAGAGTGAAAAGATCCATTGTGAGGACACCAGGCAGATAGGGATGGAATCAAATCCCCAGACTTGAGAAGCGATGAAGGAGCAGAAGTAGGTGAACGAAATTGCTTCTACAGATACTTTGCCTTCTTTGTGGTCTTGTCTAGAGTCCTTCAAAAAGTTTTAATAAGCAGCTACTTGATGAATGCCCAAAATGTCTCAAGTATAACCTAACTTATAACTAATATTAAAAATAGGAGGGATTTAGTTTTTTGCTACTTCTTTCCTTCCAAACGGTCTCTGTGGTTA
The DNA here is from genome assembly GCA_031835075.1 of Saguinus oedipus. Classification (NCBI taxonomy): domain Eukaryota; kingdom Metazoa; phylum Chordata; class Mammalia; order Primates; family Cebidae; genus Saguinus; species Saguinus oedipus. The sequence goes on from CM063169.1 coordinate 21,465,627, forward strand.
TGATTTTCCAAGTGCTGTCTATACTTGCTTCTTAGGTTTTATAGTTTTTATTTTTTGGTTAGAGCAACTAAATTTCACTGATAGGGTCTGGAACACTTAATGGATTTTTACCCATAGCACTATCTTTTACATAGCCTGAAAAGAAGTAACAGCATTCTGGCATTTTACCTTGTGAAAGGAGGAGTAATTTTGTTTATTAGCACATCTAAGCTATTGGCTTTCACCACAATCTAAAATAATGTGTCTTGCTATTTAAACCATGGCTACAATGACCTATTTTCTACTTCTGTTGAGAGAAAATTCAAATAATTGTGGAGGAGAAATATTGAATGTCAAAGTGCATTTGCCTTTGCAGAAATAGTATGAGGTGTTATTAATGAGGATCTGTAGATAACCACAATTTTGCACTGTTCAACATTCACAAATAACTACTGGCTAAATCAAGGGAACAAATTTCTACTCCTATTGTGTCTTGCATGTGAAGTGTACATGTTATCTCAACATCAAAGTGTGTATAGTCCTACCAAAGGAAGGAATATGATGATAGCAACATTTTGAGCCACAAGTTATCAGTAGATCACTTAGTGGTATGGCAGTATTCCAACCGGGCATGGTTTCTTTTATGATGCAAACAGAGATTGTTCTTTTGCCCATGTTTGAAATCCAAGCTGATATACGTGATTTGTTCCACTAGGCTACTGGCTGATCTTAGTAGGCACATATTTCTTTTAATTAATATTGTGAATATATAAGTTAAAAATATACTATACATTTGTATATATTATTATATATTACATATATTACAGTGAAAAAATATATATAATGGTTTAAAAGTTTCTGTTGCCACAAATTCATGTGTTGAAATTCTAACCCCTAAGGGGACAGTATTGAGATAAGGTCTTTGGGTGGTGCTGTGTTCTGAATGTTTGTGTTTCTCCAGAATTCATATGCTGAATCTAATCCCCAGTGAGTTGGTATAAAGAGGTGAAGGCTTTGGGAGGTGATAAGGTCATGAGGATGGGGCCCTCATTAATTGGATTACTGCTTTTAAAAAGAGGCCCAAGAGAGCTTATTTGCAGCTTTTGCCACCTGAGGACACAGCAGGTAGCACCATCTTAGAAGCAGACAGTGGGTCCTCACCAGACGCTGAATCTGCTGACACCTTCACCTTGCACTTCCCAACCTCAAGAACGCTGAGAAATATATTAATAAATTCCTGTTGTTCATAAATTACCCAGACCAAGGTATTTTGTTCTAGCAGTATGAATGGACTATAAAAATACACACATACACACACTCACATACATACATACATACATACATACATACATACTTATTACTTGTTTTTTTAAATCAGTGACTTGGAGGTAATAGTACTTTTCTGACTGTATTCAGAAAACTAGTTGGTGAGTGGTAGGGGATAGATTTCTCTGTATTAACCAAATATTAATGATTACTAAATTATCGTTTTTAATATCTATATTTTGTTTCAAGCTTGAAATTAGCAAACACTATCTTCCATTAGTTAAAACATTCCTGCTGATGGCCTAGGTTACAGCATTTTAAATCTCTGGCAAATATACTCAACCCAAAATGGTTTAAGCACATAATTTTTGGGATGGATTCTTGATAGGACCAACATTTGAACTTGAAGGAGATTTTAGATGCTGAAACTGTAATTTTTCTAGTCTGAAGCACCTTTACAAACAATGTTTTTTACTTCTGATTTATTTTTCTCTGTTTTAATTTCTACACATTGTTTTCCAGCTTTCACTGCCACTCCTAATGTGGTGAGACATTGCTGGAGGCATAGGCTGCAGATCACTGAATAATGTAATTATCGTCTGTTGTCTGGGCTCTTAACTCCCACTGAACACCAAGGCTGCCAAAAGTGATGACTCACAGGTATAGCACTATAACGTGGACTGAAAAAGGGTCACAGTTGGATCTCAGTATTTGTGAAATGCTAAATATTTTACTTCTTAGCACTGTTAGTATTTGAGCTAAGACCTCCTAGTCTCCAGTAAAAATCTTTAGTATTTGAACTTAGATTTGTAATGAAACTCAAATTTGGTAAGTTCTGTAAATAAGGATTGTAGAAGTAAAAAACTGTAGAGCTATTCAATGCCTCACATTTGGTATCATACAATTGTTTAGATGATTATAAAGCACCAAAGAATATTTTGATAATGAAAGATATGGTATTTTGGATAAAAATTTATTCTCCAGACTTTCTTGGTAGATTTTATGGAAGTCATACAATGTTATTCTGAAGTAGCTTGGATATATTGGCAAGAGTGATTCTGAATTCTACTCCTTTTCTGTAAATATGAAATGGGTATTTACTGTGTGTAAAATTTTACACATTATGTAATTGCTTTTCTGTTTCTTAGGGATAACTTTGGGGTGAGCTAAGATTTATATTATTTTCCAATATCTTTTTCCAATCGTCATCTATATATGACCCTATATGGAATAAACTATAAACTATAAACCAAGAAAGCTATCCATATAAGAAGTTGAAATGGGTAGCCTTTAGGGAGAGTGGACTAAATTACAATATTTGTAAGTATATAAATACACATCAGTTACAATGTAGGTGGCCTGCTTTCAAGTTAGTCCCATATAAGCATGCATAAGTGTCCCATAATGATAACTAGGCTATAGGGACTAGTCAATATTAATGACTGTAATAAAGTTAAATCTAATTACCAGAGAATCAAGAGTTTAGCTTTGGTTTAAAAGATGTTTTTCCTGTTGTTTGGTGCCATATATACTTTAATCTCCAATCCAACACACTACATACTAACACAACAGAAGTAGAAATCAGAAGGGCCATGCCAGGCGTACCACTTCTTCAGTGTTCCTTAGGTGTCCTGCTGTTTGGTGGAAAACTTTTCTTACTGATCTACAAAATATTTCTGTGGAGATACATTTGTCTATACATATCCATTTTTTTTTTTTTGAGACGGAGTTTCACTTTTGTTACCCAGGCTGGAATGCAGTGGCGCGATCTTGGCTCACTGCAACCTCCGCCTCCTGGGTTCAGGCAGTTCTCCTGCCTCAGCCTCCCGAGTAGCTGGGATTACAGGCACACGCCACCATGCCCAGCTAATTTTTTGTATTTTTAGTAGAGACAGGGTTTCACCATGTTGACCAGGATGGTCTCGATCTCTTGACCTCGTGATCCACCCGCCTCGGCCTCCCAAAGTGCTGGGATTACAGGCTTGAGTCACCGCGCCCGGCCCATATCCACTTTTATACTATAGTCCTTTTCATCAGTTACCTTTCTAGTCCTTTTTATCAGTTCTTCATTCCTGCCTGTGCTGGAAACATGTGTCATGCTTTAGTGTGCACTGATATGAAACTAGTCTGCTATTTGTCTGTTAATAATAATATTTTAAGGATAATGAATTGACTGAAAAGACACTAAAAACAGCATGAATAGGAATCTCAAAAGAGTCTTAACTTTAAAAAATATTGCTATAGTTTGGATGACTTATGCAGACCAATGGATTTAAATGTGATAACTTTTAAGAAATCCTTTGATTCAGACTACCCAATGAGTTGCTAATCATGTGCTTTAAAAAAAGCATAGCATAATCTAGGAATTATTAGGTTGAGTGAATATAGCTGGAATAGCTTCAGAGTTGATTTCAAAATGTAAGTTACACTTCTGGGGTTGTCACAAAAAAAAAAGGTGAATTGAGAACATTTAAAGAGCATAACTTGAATGAGATCATCTAAGAATGGTTCACAGAAAATCAGAGAGCATTGATGGGTGATTGTAGAGAGAAAGAATGAAATAAAGTTTAGCCTATAAAAAAGACCTTGAAGTGAATAACTATTGTACCCCTTAGTAAATGTGAGGTCGAAATCTAAAGGACTTTAATATTTGGGGGTCTGCTTCAGTAACATCAGTCTAATGTAATTTAAAGGAAAGGGAATAGATAAAATTTGTAAATCCCCTTTTTTGGAAAATAATCAGGAAGCTAGACTAGAATAAGCAATGTGCGAGCCCTCTTTACTTTAGGTGCAGGATATGCCAATCAGGAGGGAAGAGTGTGAGATTCAGAAAAGATTTAGGTCTTCTCAGGAAGCTTGTGTCTCCTATTTTCTTAAAATCAGACAAGTTAATGTCCTTGGGGAAAGTTTTTCTTTCTTAAAGATCATTATTCATCAATATACTCTCTGCCTGCATGGCTCAGTACATAAAATTAGGGGCTTCATTTTTTATTTAAGTTCTTTTATCTCTGAGAATCTTTCTTCTTTCAGGGATTCAGGAATTTTCAGGGTTCAGAGATTTTACTTCTGAGATTCTGATACTTTCTGAAATATATTATCATCCATGCCAGTTTCATGTGTTACTGTGCTTTGACAGCAAAATAGTCATCATCGGCTTCTCAGAGGTATCCATATGCCCCTTATGGAACTCTGCTATATAGGATGCAGATATCTCTAAGTTTGTCCAAGCCGACATAACTAATTACTTTCATTAATTGACCTCCTGCTTTTGTCTGTTTCTTTCTCTTTCTCTTTTCTTTTTCTTTCTTTTTTTTTTTTTTTTTTGAGAAAAAGTCTTGCTCTTGTTGCCCATCCTGGAGTGCAGTGGTACCATCTTGGCTCACTGTAACTTCCACATCCCAAGTTCAAGTGATTCTCCTGCCTCAGCCTCCTGAGTAGCTGGGATTATAGGTGTGTGCCACACTGCCCAGCTAATTTTTATATTTTTAGTAGAGACGAGGTTTCACCATGGTGGTCAATCTCTGTCCTCAGGTGATCCTCCCGCCTTGGCCTCCCAAAGTGCTGGGATTACAGGCATGAGCCACCACGCCTGGCTGCTTTTCTGTTTCTTAAGAAATTCAAGAAAGCTTTCTTATGGCCTCTCAATCTTTTGTGACCAACTATCCCATAGAATTATTATTCTCAATCTACAGACACATTTGAATCACTCATAAGACTTAAAAAATATGTTTCCTGGGTCCCATGCCCAGAAATTCTAAATGAATTAGTGTAGGGAGGTGGTAAGTGGGGGACAATATTAAATATTTTTAAAAAGCTTCCCTAGATGATTCTAAAGTGCAGTTAGGGTGGAGAACACTGGCTGAAAATGTTAGGGAGCTTCACATTTCAATTAGTCATGGTAAATTGACAACACGTTTGAAAATTAGCATGAAAATGTCTTTCTATGCTACATGCAGTGCTCAGATTTGACTGGGCAGATAAAGAGGGAAAAAAAAGTAAATGAACCAAGTCATTATGTATATCTGAATGGTTAATACCTTCCTAAGTCATCTCCAAAGTCATAGTAAAGCTCAGGTAATAAAAGGAACTGTAACATTTCCTTAATAAATCCTGTGTAAATAATTAAAGTATTGACTACGGGACAATTAAATACTGACTACAGAAATTTGATTGTTCAGAAGAACCCAGTCTAAGCACAAGTATTGAATCATGCATGTTATTCACAAAAATATTCATCAATAAAACACAAGCTTCCCAATCTCTTTCTAAGGAATCTGACTTGTTTTTAAATTAGGTCACTGATGCCTCTACTACAGTTATTTTGAGATCTTAAAATAACATATTTCAAACATAAGTAAGTTTCTTGAAATGTAAATATATTCTTTAATTTCTCTAGTTTTCATGTTTTAGTCTAAATTCCCCTCCTTCCAGACCTTATGCAAAGTCTATATTTATTTTAAAAATTTAATTAACAAGGATTCTTGCATTATGAAGGGTATCTTTTCCTCCACCTCATCCCATTTCCATTTCCCTTTGATTTTTAAATCAAGATTCAAACCAAGTCTTACTCATTGATGAGCTAAATAAACTGTTCTCTAGCAAAGAGGATGCTTTCCAATTAGCTGTAGAATATAATTAGTACATGCTCTGGGCCAGTAAGAATTAGATTTGCCAGATGCCAGCATCTGACAATCCAAGCAATATTAATGGTAACAGACAGAAGAGTGAATGAAGAATAGGAAAAAGAGAAGAATGTCCTTACTTCAAGGGGATGAGGCAGTCAGGACTTAAATGTGAAATTTTCTGACAAGTTAGTCCCTTGTACTATTAAATATACTAAAGCTTCCATTTTTAATATGCAAGCCTGCTAGACCACAAGGAATGGTGGAGGATTCTGCATCAATAACCATGTATTATGGCAATTAGTCCATGAAGTGCAAAGCTGCTATAGATATAAAGCGTCCTAGCTGAAAACCAGAATCTTGGCTCTACGTCAAAGTTTAATTTTTGACAAAAGCCTACAGTTGGCTTCAGCATTTGTCTAGCACCAGGGCACTATGATAAAATTATATTATTTCTTATTAAGAAACCATGAAATACTTTAATTCTATTTCATTTTCATGAAGTTCCAATTTACCTAATCCAATTGCAGACACATGTATGTGGATCCCAATGAAGATCTAAGAGCCTTTTGTGCTATTTTAAGGTCCAAAAATAGAAAGCAGCATATTAGATTTGATTATGAAATAAAAATACATTACTTGCAAATAGAGCAAAAAGTTTTATGTGTGACTAAATTCTTTCAGAAATCTCTTGGGAGCGGAGATGCGACATAAAAAGGGGCATTGCAATTTTACATGAAATAATCCCTAAGACCCTTCACATCCACTTTACTTAATCTTTTTTATCACAAATGGGGAAGTAATAGTTATTACGAATCCTTCAAAATATTCAGAGTTCCCTAGCATTCAAAGTAGAATAGCAATATCAAAATGTGTAGTGAAGTTTTATTAATTTGTGAGTTCCGGATAATCATGAGGTTTTGTCCATATATGTATAAACTTTAGTTAGGAGCGCTGTAAAGTAGGTATTCATAATTACAGTATTCTGCATAATGAAGTAAGGATTATTCAAATGGAAAGATTTGAAAGTGATTCAACATAAAAAAATGATTGAAAGAAACTTCTAATGTTTGTCTTGAGGAAGAAAAGACGAGTTAGACCATAATAGCTATTTTCAAATATCTGAAGGACTTCCGCCTGGAAGGAGTAGTCAGTACTAAGGCACAGTGGTGAAAGTTTGAAGCAGGGATGGGAGACTCAGAATGGACTATTCGATTTAATCAAAATGGGGTTGAAACATCGAGTGGTTGAATATGTTTCCTGATTTCTTCATTTACTAGTTTTGTGATGTTGGGAAATCTCCTTTACCTCTCTATGCCTCAATTGTGTAGCCATAAAACAGGGCTGAAATTGCTAGCTAGCGGAGACTTTGTGAGGACTCAGAGTTACTACTGCACAGTGGACAGAACTTCTGCCTAGCATATGATCAGTCCATAGTAGATGTTCCTATCTTTTATTATTATGTAATTTTATCTTAAAATAAGAAAACCTTATCCCAGATAATTTAGGGATTGGCCAAAAAACGCTTTCCACCTTCTACAACTGTCTGTATCCCATTATCTTGTATATTAGTGTTATGCCCTCAAAAGATATACAAAGTCCTTACTTCCAATACCTGGGAATATGTTCCTACTGGAAATAAGGTCTTTGCAGCTGGCTCAAATAGAGATGAGACTGGTGATTAGGGCGAGCCCTAACTCAATATGACCGGTGTCTTTATAAGTAGAAGGCAATTTTGAAACAGACTCAGGAAGGGTAAATATCATGTAAAGATAGAGACATAAGGAGAAGAATGGCATTTATAATGAAGGCAGAGATTGAAGTGCTGCAGCAGTGAGCCAAGGAATGCAGAATGCCTAGCCAACCTCCAAAAGCTAGGAAGAGGAGAGGAAAGATTCTCTCCCAGAGTTTGCAGAGGGAGCATGGCCCTGATGACACCTTGATATTGGACTTTGGCCTACAGGACAGTAAGAGAATAATTTTTTTGTTGTTTTAAGCCATTCAGATTGGGGTATGTGGTAATTGCAACCTTAGAAAACTAACACAGGGATATTCAATAAACTTAAAAATGAGAACCTTGTTACTGGGGAAGGATTTGTATAGAGACTAATACATCCATCTGTCAGGAGTATCATGAGCAAAAGCCCCACACCAGATGGGAAAATATTCTAAATCTAGTCAGTGCAATGCCTTTTTGTTGACTGCTTAAAATTAGGTATATAATGATGACTTAGATGACTTCTAAGGTTCTTATAACTCTAAAACACTTTAATTATTTTGTGGTGATTAAAGTGCATTAAATGTAGAAAATCAAACAGCTTGTCCAATTGCAAATACATTTAGCAATAAAACCATAGAAAAAACTGCCTAGCAGAATTTGTTTGCTTATCAAGATAGAATTATTGATTCTAAATGCTAGGTTATTAAAAATGAATATATAAATATGATATAACTTTTCTATATCAGAAGAAGGCCACTTATAATATAAAATTTGATGCATGTCATTTATTATAAAGTAACATTTACAATATGGTAAATAATGGTGACAATTCACAGTTTATACCTATGCAAACATATTGTTTTATGTTCATTCTTGTTTAAATAAAAATTTGTATTTTCAAACTGTTAACTGAAAAATTGTATATGTAGTAATAGATAAAAGTTCAGAAGTTAAGTTTTAGAAAATGAATCATTGTAAATCAAACATGCTTTAATGTGTTTAGTTATTTTACTTTTCAATTTTACTTTTCATCATGAAAATTTCAAAATATACACAAAATTAGATAGAATAATGGAATCAATCCCCATGTATCCATCACCCACCCTCAACAATTATTAACATTGTAAAATATTTTAAATGGCCACTTTGATTTTTCAAGGACCATGGGCCCAACATCAAAGTTATAAAACACATTTTAATTTTTTAATACTTCAGTGTTACCATACACAGAACAATGATGGACTCATGGTAGTCTCTAAAATAAATAGATAAATAAGAAATATAAGCAAATAAAAATCTCACTTGAATAAAATTATATTTCTATTTATTTTAGAGGCAGGGCCTCTCACACTGTCCCCCAGGCTGGAGTACAGGGGCGTAATCATATCTCACTGTGACGTCAAGCTCCTGCCTCAAGAGATCTTCCTGATCCTCCTGCTTCAGTCTCCCAAGAAGCTGGGACTACAGGTATGAGATACCACACTCAGCTAATTAGAAACATTTTTTTTTCTTCAGATATGGTGTTGCTATGTTGCCTAGTGTTGTCTCGAACTCTTGAGCTCAAGTGATCCTCCTGCCTCAGCCTCTCACCTAGCTTAGACTACAGGTGTGCATAGTTGCACCTGGTTTATTTTTGCTTTGTGACACTGTTTTGTAGAAAGTTAGGACAGACTATAGAAAAGCTGCTATTGTGATTATATTCAAAGATCACTCGCAAATAGAATGCAGTCTTTCATCTTACCAAGATGAAATACTGTCTTTTAGGCAGGTACTTATTCAAAGTATGTTAAAATGATGTGGAACCTTTTTTAAAAAAAAAAGCTTTTTTTTTTTTTTACAATAAAGTGTATTGCATATTTTTTATTTTTTTTATTGCATTTTAGGTTTTGGGATACATGTGAAGAACATGCAAGATAGTTGCATAGGTACACACGTGGCAGTGTGATTTGCTGCCTTCCTCCCCTTCACCTATATCTGGCAGCGAGATAGCATGGGGAGAAATGCCAAAAAAAAACCCTTTATTTTAGTTTCATGGGTACGTGAACAGGTTTGTTGTATAGGTAAGTTGTGTGTCATGAAGGTTTGGTGTACAGATTGTTTCATCACCCAGATAAAAAGTAGAGTATCCAGTAGGTAGTTTATTTGATCCTGTGCCTCCTTTCGTCCTCCACTGTAAAGTAAACCCTGGTGTCTGTTGTTCTCTTGTGTTCATATGTACTCACTGTTTAGCTCCCACTTGTAAGTGAGAACGTGTAACATTTGGTTTTCTGTTCCTGTATTAGCTCACTTAGGATGACCTCCAGCTCCATCCATGTTGCTGCAAAGGGCACAGTTTTATTTTTGTTATGTGGCTGCATAGTATTCCATGGTGTATATGTATCATATTTCTTTATTCATTCTACTGTTGTGGGGAATTTAGGTTGATTCCATGTCTTTGCTGTTGCAAGTAGTGCTGTGATAAACATACATGTGCGTGCGTCTTTATGGTAGAATGTTTTATATTCCTCAGACGTATACCCAATAATGAGATTACTGGGCTGAATGGTAGTTCTGTTCAAGTGTTTCAAGAGATCTCCAAAACGCTTTCCACTGTGGTTGAGCTAATTTTCATTCCCACCAGCAGTGTATGTGTTCCCTTTTTTCCTGCCAGCATCTGTTATTTTTTTACTTTTAGTAATAGCCATTCTGTGTCAAATGGTACCTCACTGTGATTTTGATTTGCATTTCTCTAATGATTCGTGATAATGAGCATTTTTTCATATGCTTGTTGGCTGTGTGTATCTCTTCTTTTGAAAATTGTCTACACCTTTTGCTCACTTTTTAGTAAGGTTTTTTTTTTTCTTTTGCTTGCAAATTTAAGTCCCTTACAGATTCTATATATTAGACCTATGTCAGATGCATAGTTTGGAAATATTTTCTCTCATTCTGTAGGCTGTCTGTTTACTCTGATGATAGTTTCTTTTGCTGTGCAGAAGCTCTTTAGATTAATTAGGTCCCAGTTGCCAATTTTTGTTTTTGTTGCAATTGCTTTTGGCATCTCTGTCATGAACTCTTCGCCAGGGTCTGTGCCATGCCTAAAATGGCACTTCCTAGGTTATCTTTCAGAGTAGTCATTGGTAGTTTGATAGGAATAACATTGCATCTATAAGTTGCTTTAGGAAGTATGGCCATTTTAATAATATTGATTGTTCATATCCAGGAGCATGGAATGTTTTTCTATTTGTTTGGGTTTTCTCTTATTTCTTTGAGCAGTGTTTTGTAATTCTTAGAACAAGACAAAGATGCCCACTCTCATCATTCCTATTCAACATAGTACTGGAAGTCCTAGCCAGAGCAATCAGGCAAGAGAAAGAAATAAAAACCATCCAAATGGAAGAGACAAAGTCAAACTATCACTCTTCACAAACAATAAGCTTTTATACTATATTCTCTGCCCAAAAGCTCCTGAGTCTGATAAACAACTTCAGCAAAGTTTCAGTATACAAAATTAATATATAAAAACCAGTAGCATTTTATACATTAATAGCATCCAAGCTAACAGCCAAATCAAGAATCCAATCCCATTCAGAATAACTATACAAATAATTAAAATACTTAGGAATACAACTAACCAGGGAGTTGAAGGATCTCTGTAAGTGAAACTTTCAGAAGGGCTATTATTTTAAAAATCCCTTTCCCCGTCAAAAAATTATTCATTAACTTTAAAAATGTATAGGAGTTTCTATGTTTAAAACATTATTATATTGAAAATTTTTCTCTATTATCAAAATTATTTTTCAGTCTGCATCCTTTTTCATTGTATGAACAAGTCCTTATTTGGGCATTTCCCTGTTGTTGGCTGTTAATTATCTTTTCGGATTTTATCTACTATTTAGAACACTGTATTAGTCCATTTTCATTCTTCTATAAAGAACTGCCTGTGACTGGGTAATTTATAAAGGAAGGAGGTTTAATTTACTCACAGTTCAGCATGGCTGGGGAGGCCTCAGGAAGCTTACAATCATGGCAGAAGGCAAAGGGGAAGCAAGGCACCCTCTTCACAAGGCATCAGGAAGGAGAAGGAATGCAGAAGGAACTACCCAACACTTATAAAACCATGGGATGTCATGAGAAGTCACTCCCTATCCTGAGAACAGCATGCGGAAAACCACCTCTATGATCAATTACCTCCACCTGGTCTCTGACTTGGAATGTGGGGAGCTCACAGTGTAATAAGTGAGGCAAATGTGTAAAGTGCTAATGTAAGAAACCCTGAACTCTATGCTATTCTGTCTCACTGGTAAGGGCTGCTAATCTAGCATAAACTACCTCTTTAAACCTGTTTGTTTTTCTTTCCTATTCCTCCCAATACCTTTATGTTGGTAACTATTAAATTTACATCTATAACCCTTGCCTCCCTCCTGAACTCCAGTCACAAACAGCCTATACAACATTTCCAACTGGATGTCCAGCAGACACTTTAACGATTTCCAGTTAGAACTCCTGAATCCTCATGCTTCCAACCCCAAACCTGCCCCTTTCTAGTCTTTTGTATCTCAGCAAATAGTAATCTTACTAATTCAGTTGCTAAGGCCAACTATCAAGCCAACTTTGACGTCAGTCTTTCTTGTATGTGTTATATCTCGGAAGTAAAGCATGCTGACTTTACCTTCAAAGTATAATTCAGTCTTTATCACCACAATGCTCATCCAGTCCTGGACTTAGAATAAAGCACCCCACATGTTTCCTGCTTCAACTCCTGATGCGCATGGTCTTTTCTCTACCCAAAGACCAAAGAAAGAAAGAAAGAAAAGGTCAAATTACTTTTCAGCTAGAAAGGATTTAACAGCTTTCTATTTCCCTCAGAATATACTCCAAGATCCTTAACTTGCTTGAAAGGCCCCAATCTGACCTCCATTGCTGTCAGATCTCATTTTCTGTACTCTTTGCTTGCTGTGTTGGCTCCACCAGTGGGCCTCCTTGCTCATCCTTGAACAGGGCAAGGCCTTTGCTGGAGCCATATTCCTGGAATAATTTACTGCCATCTATGCAACTCACTTTCTATCTTGATTCAGGTCTCAGCACAAATATCAGCTGCTTACCTATGTCCATGACCATCCTGTCTAAAGCAGCATCTCTCCTTACTCATGATCAAAATGCTCTGCTTTATCATCCTTAGAAGTTATCATCATTTTTCTCACCCGCCTATGAGTGAGAATATGCGGTATTTCCTTTTCTGTTCTTGTGTCAGTTTGCTGCAACTATTATCTTGCACGTTCTGCACATGTACCCCAAAACCTAAAATGCAATGAAAATTTAAAATTTAAAAAAAGAAGTTATCATCAATTGAAGAGTAAATATAATATTAAAAATGTTCTGTATTCGCTTATAAAAAGTATAAGCTCCATAAGAATAGAGGCTATGAGGTAAAACCATCCCTATAAACATTATAAAATTAATCAGGAGGGAGGGAAGGAGAGAAAAGAAAATAAGCCAAGCTTGCAGCACACTGAGCATTGACCTTTAGGCAGCTGGCTCTCTGACCTGTGGCCTCCTAGCTGTTTGGTCCTCAGAGCTGTTTGATTCTGCTGCCTCAGAATCACATAGCCCTGTAATAAAATTAGAGTTCTCCATAACTGTTCTGAAGATAACAACTTGAACATTATAAATCATGAAGTTTTCCATTTGAGATATTCTTTCAAGACCTGTGTAGCAATGAAACGATTGACATCAGCTGGCCCGAAGGGCCCCGTGAGAATCTGACTCACTAAAGAATGAAGATTCCACATCTTGATGATTTCATCCCTCTTTCCCCAAACAATGACCTCAATTTTTTCAGCGCTTCATCCTCTATGATCACCCCAGCCCCTCTAGAAGATGGGTTTGAGGGTCTCCTCCCTTCTCCTTGGTTGACTCTTGAGATCATGAAACTCTATCTCTGCCACATCCCTGCTGTCTGAGGGTGTTGGTCTGTTCCTGAGCAGTGGGCGTACAAACCTGTTGGTCCTATAGCAATGACTACTTCTATGAGTCAACTTGGCTAGGCTGTAGCAAGCAGTTTTTTAATTAAACATAAGTCTATGTATTACTATGAAGTTTTTTTAGATCTTGTTACTGTCTATATTTAATTCACTTTAAGTTAAGGTGCCTATTCCTGATAATTTGTGCAGGCCTCATCTAATCTGCTGCAAGTTCTTAAGAGCAAAACTGAGGATTCCCTGACAAGGAAGAAATTCTACATGTGGACTTCAGCATCAGGTTCTCCTCTAGAGTTTCTAGCCACTCAGCTTATTATAAACAAATTACACTTATATTAAGTTATACTTATATCAATTAATACACTTAAATTACATATGAATGTCAATTACATATATTTATATAAATCTCTGTGTGTGTGTGCGTACACACATGCACATGCATGCACACATGTATGTGTCTCTCCATCCTCCTGCTTGATTCTCTGCTGGACCCCTGACAGATACACTATGCTGCTCTTCACTCTACGCTCTACCCCAGCCTTGACCTGCCATGACTGTATCAAAGTGGCCCTGTTGTCTTTTGCCTTCTAGTAGGAGTTAGCTAGTGGGAAATATTAGAAGGAAATTAAGAGACTGGGGGAAGGGGGCTACTAATCACCAGATTCCCTCCTAGTTGGTTACTGCAAGTTGACTGTGGCTCTCTGCTGAAGGCTACATCTCTTGTAAGGCAGCCTTTTTCCTACATCTACTCCCTGTGAGTTTCAGTAACTTATCCCACCCGTTGTTCCTTCAAATCTAGAAATATTAACTACTTTCCACTATGGCTAGCCATAGAGCATTGTGCTATCCTTTGCTGGTTTCCCTAAAACCCACTCACATCTTTGCAAATAAACCTTTTTATTATATTCTCATCTCTTACTCTGTTTAGGTATGCCATGTGTTTCCTGCTGGGGCCATATATAAAATAAGCTTTCCTTTCTTCCTTCCTTCTTCCCTCCCTCCTTCCTTCCTTTTTCTTTCTTTCTTCCCTTCCTTCCTTCCTTCCTTCCTTCCTTCCTTCCTTCCTTCCTTCCTTCCTTCCTTCCTTCCTTCCTTCCTTCCTTCCTTCCTTTCTTTCTTTCTTTCTTTCTTTCTTTCTTTCTTTCTTTCTTTCTTTCTTTCTTTCTTTCTTTCTTTCCTTGTCTTTCTCTCTTTTGTGTTGTTAGTATCTAGAATACTAGGATCTCTGTAAATATTTGCTTTTGATAACCAAATGAGCATGACTTCATTTTGCTCACTAGCTTGTAGCTATCTTGTACCATCTCAGAAACCTTCTGTGCTTAGTCCTGCATACCCTACTTACAACATCTCTCCTCTTTCCTTCAAATTGTTTCCCAACCACTGAGATCTGGATTAACTTTGAACTTCTTTAAGAAACATTCCCAATTATTCTCAGCAGCAGTTATTCTTCCTCTGATTTCTCACTGAAAGCAGAGTCCCCCCATAAAATAGAAGTTAGTACCTTATCATGCCTAGTCTTACACTATTAGTGTTTGTTTACAGGGACTTCTTCTGTTCTATCCCCTGTAAATGACTGTAAGTTCATGGGGGGCAATAACCAGTTTTCATTCATGTATTTTACAAAACTTGAATAATGCTGATTATTCATTCAAAACAGATTAAAGTAACACCTGGGATGTTATTTCTAAGTACATGAACATGTTGAAATGTTCCCTGATTGTTTTGTCAAAGTAATTCATTCTTTTTCTTTTGTAGTGAGAATTAAAAAATTGTATATCTCTTGAATATACATTTTTCTAATTTATATTCAAGAAATAAATTTTGTATTAGAATCTAATAGTGCATTAAGCATTTTTATTAAGGTCAACTGAAATCTTACCTGTGATTACACATCCTTCTCTAGTAATTAAACAACAAAACAGGGAGGAATGAATAGAGTTAACTGGTGGCATTGACTAACAGCAAAGATAAATGGCACTATCTCTCCTTTACTATGCGAATTATTATTTTATGAACATAGTAGGCTACGTGGCCTCAAGCTTGGAGTAAAGATTCCTCATCTGAAATGAGCCACAAAATTTTGATGTGATTTTCAAAAAGTCAGCAAAAGAGCATAAATATCTCTCAAAGCAGCAGTTATTCTGTTCCACAAAGAAAAAAAAACCCAAACCTACTATGAGTTAACAAATCTTACTTCATTAAACTTTTAATAAAATTAAAGCCTTTAATAGCTAACAATTATAGCATTAAAATGGTGGTGTCAAAACTTAACTGACAAACAAAATAGGGATTCTTAAATGTAAGCTTACATTCACACTGAGTGAATAAGGCTAGGGGAAAAAATGCCCTTCTTGTTCATGGTCTAACTTTTCCTACTGGGAATAATAAAATCCCTTCTCCCTCAAAATCATCAGAAGGACTAAGTGCTATGGGCTGATTGGTTCTTCATAATATGCTTTGAAGAAGAGCAAATGTGCTTTGTCAATTAGCTAGTTACTGCCTCTTTCCTTTTAGAAAGATCATCTTGGGCTGATTAGAAAACTAGAGAAAAGAAACTTTAATGGCAAGATGAAGACATTAACACCGATATTGTAGAGAACCAAATGGAAAGCATTAGAATGCATTACTGATTGCTCAGTCTGGAAAAAAATATGGTAATTACCATGAGACTAGCAGAAGAAACAGACGGAATTGTCTACTGTGTCTCAAGTTCTGTGATCTTATCTAACACTCTCAGAGTAATAAAAATGTGAATGGTACTTTCAGATAAACTTGGAGTCATTCATATCTATGATGCTTGAATCACCAAGACTTTCAGAAAGCAGCACACAAATTCTCTCCTTGGCCACATAGCTTACAAACTTCACATACCTGGTCTCCTACCTTATAATTTAATGCACAACTAAGTTGAACCTAGTGAAAATCTAAATTATGTATTTGAATACTGACATAGCTTTTTAAAAGTACACTCAAATCAGTTATATTTATAGCTGACAGTCTAACTTGATACTAATATGTCCATACCCATCCTATTTATTTTTCCCTATTTATCAGCAATATAAAGATTTTAAAACTTTCAGAAAAAATACTGTATATTTCTGAACACTACATTTCTATTTCAAGGGCTTCAGATGACTTTTTGAAGATATTACATTATTATCCTATTAGACATCATTTTACTAAATTAGCGTACCACTAACATGTATTGCAACAATTCCACTTGCAAACTATTTAAGATGTCCAAAGAAGACATCATCAAGTGCTAAACTTCAAATGCAAATTTCCTCTTGTAGTTTCTTCCATAGAAAGCAATCTTTTTCAATAATATCTTAGCACACTTTTCTATATGAAGATGAAAACCTAAATTGTCAGAAACTAATTGATACTGGGAAAAAAGGGGAGTGCATCTTACTGGGATAAGAGAAAACATGATTTAAATTTTAGTAAGAGAAATTACCAAATTCACTTTATTTCTAGATCTATCCAAAATAACAATATCTATAGTGAGGTTGACTTTGGAATCAAAGGTAAGAAAAGAGAAGAGGAAGAAAACAAACAGATACATCTCATAATCTTGGCAGGTCCACAGAGTGATATGGAAAATTCTCCTGAGCTGTAGGGCTTTTAGCCCGACAGCCCTGATATGTCATCCTTCCTGAGTATACACATCCTAATTGGAAACGTGGCATTTTATGCATACGCACGCATGCAGTCAGCATAAAAGGGCAATCCATGTCTTAGAAAAGATTTATCTTACAGAGATGATATGCATGGGGACGAAGTTGAGAAAATCACACCACAAATCACCTTTCTGTAGTTCTATGAATGAGAAAGGAAACCTTCAAATATTGTCTACTGAGACTGCAGAATTTTTGTCCCTCCCATTATTCACCTTTAAGACCTATCACTCTATTAAATGAACGCATATACTTTTGAGAAAAATATAAAATTAGTTTTATTGTAAAATCGTTCTTGTCTGCTGACATATTCTGTTTTTCATTAAAGCGTATCCTACTTCTCATTCCTTTTCCGTGTTGTTTTTGTACAAAGAAAGCTGCAGTGTGCAGTGAAAGAACACAATTAACACCCTATCCCGGTGACTTTGTTCACTGTCCAGAATGGCATCTTTGCTTCCATCTAGGAAGGGGGTGGCTTTGGCATCAGACAAGCTTCTGGGAAAAACTGCAGAGTAACTGACTGTGTTAGGCTGTTTTTGTGTTACTCTAAAGATATATCCTGAGATGGGGTAATTTAAAAAGAAAAGAGGTTTAATTGGCTTATGGTTCTGGAGGCTGTACAAGCATTGCACCGTCATCTGCTTGGCTTCTGGTGAGGGCTTCCAGAAGCTTACAACCATAACAGAAGGTGAAAGGGAACATGCGAGTCACAGGGTGAGAGCAAGAGCAAGAGAAAGGGGTTGAGGGGAGTCTCAGTCTTTTGAATAACTAGATTTCATAAGAACTAACTGAGCAAGAACTGACTTAACACCAAGGGGATGGTGCAAAGCCATTCCTGAGGGATCCGCCCCCATGATCCAATCACCTCCCACTGGGTCCCACCTCTAACGTTAGGAATCACATTTCAGCATGAGAGCTGGAGGGGACACACATCCAAACTTTATCAGTAACCAAGGGGCTGGATGGGTAAGTCCTCACATTTTACCAGAATCTTCTTACACAAATGTAGTTACGGCCCAAACCTTGAGTAGGTTTTCTTTTTATCGAGGCTACATTGCCCCAGATAGAGGACCAATTATGGTAGGAGGAATAGGGCTTTTGATTTTAATGTATGCCTGTTCCAAGGGTCTTTCCCTCAACACCAAAGCTGCTACCCAGTAATTCACTTAAAATAATTTGAGAATCATTCCATTGTGTAAGACTTAGTTTCATTTGAAATGAAGACCTACCCTTAATGTAGAATACTTTTAAGAAATGTGATTTTGGGCTGGGTGTGGTGGCTCATGCCTGTAATCCCAGCACTTTGGGAGGCCAAGGCATGCAGATCACAAGGTCAGGAGTTCAAGACCAGCCTGGCCAACATAGTGAAACCCCATCTCCCAAGTAGCTGCTACTTGGGAGGCTGAGGCAGGCAAATCGCTTGAACCTGGGAGTCAGAGGTTGCAGTGAGCTGAGACCATGCCATTGCACTTCAGCCTGGGTGACAGAGTAAGACTCCATCTCAAAAAAAAAAGAGAAATGTGATTTTAGTAAAATGTTCTGGGCTCTGGTCATGAGTGATGCTTTATGAGAAAAGATAAGGTGGGAATTTAAATATAAAACAATTACTCTAAAAGCAAAATTATGAACCATCTGGATTAAGTTTAGTAATATAGGAAAACAGTGATCCAAATTACACTGAAAAAAATATGTTTCAGGCAAATTAACATTTTTGCTTTTGACTTGAATATCTGGATACTTGTCATACTCTAGCCAGAATTAATCACTAAAAACATAGTCAGCTTATATCTTCATGATTACTTTCAGTATAATAATTGCTTGTCAAATGTCAAACTCAATCTGGCTTATATGCTGACTTTCTACTTTTTTGTACTACTCCTCTTTTGTTATATTAATTTTTAGACATGCTCATTTAGATCTGCATATTCATTCCAATGTTAATTCAATCCAGTGTTACACTCCTGAGATTATTTTCTTAGAGCCTTGTAAAAGGTCTTCTTTCTACTAATTCAATCTCCCAAAAGCATTTTCACAATCCACAAATATGAATCATGCTATAACATTTTCCTAAATCTAATAATCTACATTTTCTCAGTCTTGGATATCACTCACCTGCAATTACCCCACTGAAATGGGCTTTTGTAATTTTTACAGAACAAGATAACCAGATTATGTTAATTAAAGTTGGAAGGCAGGGGCCATGTGCTGTGAGACACAGAACTTGGCTATCTAGAAGATAATATGTTAGCTGTTGATTATACTGAGACTTCCTTGAAACCTTTGTAAAATGTGGAAATGCTATTTACCCACCTTTTAAATTTTGTGATAAAGTTGAAAAAGTCCTGACCTCAGAATACTTATGTGTAAACCTCTTTCCTCATGGGTTAATTATGTCCATTTTCCCCAGTTGTTATTTTAAGGTATCATAACTTATTTTATTGAATACACCAGGTCTTAGAAGCCAACAAATATAAATTTTATATGTCAAGTAATTATCCTCACTACTCTTCATTTATTTCAAAAGTCTCTCTTTTCTAGAGTATTTTATTCATGAAATATAGAGAAATTAATTCTGTAGACCTAAATATATAATAGTCACATATTTAATGAGAAAAAAACCCTTCAATATATTTTCATCACGAATAAAGGTAATGTTACAATAAATCATAAAATACCAAGAAAAAAAGCAACTTGGATTTTGGTTGGGAATTATATCTCACATTTTTGAAGGGTGAACCCTGACAACTTAAACAAAACATTATTTCTCACTGCTTGAATTCTGCTTCCTGGGATTTTGTTGAGGCTGCTGACTTTTTGTGTTGAAAAAGCTTGATCTGGGCTTTGTATTGAAAAGCTTGATCTTTAGGCAGAAACATAACAATTCAAACATAACAACTCAAAATATTCCAGTAAAGAACAGATTTCACAGTGCTTTCGATAGAAACAATAAATGAAGGTGGTATGTATTTTTTAAAATACGGTTTATACACATTCAACGTTAGATATTTTCTATACACCATGTGCTACGTAGGCACTGGGGATAAAAAGATTAACAAAAACCAGCTCCTGATCTTGTGGAGTTCAGACTCTACATACTTGAAAGGGCGGGTCCTTTGTGTTAATCTCACCTGAAATGCTTGATAAACATACAGACAGGTTTCTGGCTCCCTCTTTGTATTTGAATCTCTGACAGAAAAGCCCTGAAATATACACCACTGATACATTGTAACAAGGTCCTTGGGTAATTCTTTAGTGCCCCAGATTAAAAATATATTGAAGAGACCTGGAATATTGCTGAGGCTGGGGTTAGAAGTGCAGTCTACAGACTGGGCGTGGTGGCTCACGCCTGTAATCTCAGCACTTTGGGATGCTGGGGTGGACAGATCACGAGGTCAGGAGTTCAAGACCAGCTTGACCATATGGTGAAATTCTGTCTCTACTAAAAATACAAAACTTAGCTAGGCATGGTGGTGTGTGCCATTAGTACCAGCTACTTGGGAGGCTGAGGCAGGAGAATCACCTGAACCTAGGAGGTGGAGGTTGCAGTGAGCCGAGATCATGCCACTGCACTCCAGCCTTAGCAACAGAGCGAGATTCTGTCTCAAAAAAAAATAAAAATAAAAAAGTACAATCCACAATTCCAACTGGCCCGGAGAGAGTAATGTTGGAAGCACCACTCTGCCTTTCTTAGCATCAATTTTCTATTCCATAAAATGAGGGTGAAGGAGCTGAGACAGATAATATCTGAGTCCCCTTGCCACTAAGGCCTCTCCCAACTAAGGGATGTTGTTTTGTTATGGCACTCAAGGCCGGACACAATAATACCTGGTTTCCACCTTTGCTCTCAGTATTTTATCTTTCTGTTACCACCTCTAGGAAGGGATGACATGACACAAATGCAAAGATAATTAAAAGAATCAAATATCTAATATCTGAGTTTCAAAAGTCAACATCCAGGCAGAAATCATTATGTTTAGAAGAATATTAAATGAATCAGAACCACTATTTTCTTGAACTCCCTAAATCAAATGGACATTTCATGGGCTCATAGGAGAGAGATCAAATTACTCAGATTAAACCACAGTACCCGGGTCAAATGAGACACATTTGGTTACAGGGAAAGGATATTCTATATCTTGCATTTGTGTCCTGGGATTCACCCCCCATTGTACGTGAAAAACATATTTGCTTGTGTTGTCTGACTCGTTCTTCCAAACCGAGGCTAAGAGTTCACATTCTTGTGAAGTCTTCTAGTTCTCCTCTAACAAAACACAAATATTTTCCTTCTCTATTCCCAATGCAACCAGTATCTATTTCCGGTAGACTATGTACTTCATTTTCTGACAATCTTAGCTTGGATGTCTGACTTGCTGTGAGTCTCCAAGAGCCTCGATCAGGATGTTGAATCTGACTTTTTGCCTCTGTGTTCTCATTCAGTGCCATGGATGACCGCATCATAACTGCTCAACAAACATGCCTGGGATTTATTGCCGTCGAGTTTGTAAAGTGTGTTGTAACATTGGAGAGATAAAGTTAATTTTTGTAAAATGAAAACAAGGGCAAAATGACAAGACATGGGAAGCAGAGAAGGCTAATGAAGACATGGCCATAAAAACCACTTACGTTCCTGGCAGCTGGGGTAAAAGGACAGTGGTGCTGAGCTAAATCATTACCATTTGATATAGAATGCTAAATTACTAGAAATGGCCAATATGTCCTAGTTCTGAACTCAGAGGAATTTCTCATGTGGCAGGATAGAAGAGCATAATAAACATTCTTGATAGATTAACAAAAAATGAAGCAATGTGTAAGGTTACATTATTTCACACACTTCTCCAGATACAAGGCGAAGTACATTACAAATAATAAAAATAAATAGAGATGAGGTCTTACCACATTGCCTAGGCTGCTCTTGAACTCTTGGCCTCAAGTGATCCTCTTGCTTTGGCCTCCCAAAGTACTGGGATTACAAGGTAAAATATTAAATAGTAGTTCTGACAACACACTGGTACACTGGAATAGTTAATGTAATATAGCACATTCGTGTCTTTTTCTTATGATCAGAATAAAAAAACGGTGAAAGGTAGAGAATCTCAGGAAATAAATGGCTAGCCTGTTCTGATCCTTCTGGAGAAGCAATTGTCTCCATGGGTTTTTCGATGGGGATCTGTCAGGTGTAGGTGGTTCTGTCTTGTTGATTGAAAGGCAGCTGGCTTGCTTTAGAATTTAGACATTTAGACAGCGAGGCTGACATCTGATAAAATAATTAGAGCTGAGCTAGTGTTTCTTATCCCTGGAGGTCTGCTATAGTTAATACCTTCAGGCAGGGCCAAGACTTTTCTCAAAGAGGCCTTTTAGAAAAAGTACACATGCTTTAACACAATGTAAAATAAATCATAGTGTTGTCCATCATTAAGAATGGACAAGATGAATTTAGCTGAGGTGACTGGGGTATCACAGGTTACCAGAAGGCTGCCATCAGCAATACATGACCTTGGTAGGATGTTTCATTCTTCCCCACAATTGCATCACTCATGAGTCTATGAATCAGCCTTCTCAATGATACACTTAGTATGTAGTAAATTTGTATAGGTTCATATTTTTACATAAAAGTTCATGTCATTTGTTCTCAAGCAATTTCTTTTCCATCAATTCTGCATGTCGTTTTTACAATCACAAGATTTTATTTCAAATATTTGGCCCATTAAAATGACACAACATTCATAGACTTACTGGGTCAGAGAATAGTGAGAATGTGCTTATTATTTCTTTTAGTCACTAAGGAAGAAGTTAAATAGCTTCAACCACAACAAAGATTCAGACCACAGAAATTTAGGGAAACAAAAAGATATAGGATGAAGCTGGAAACCATCATTCTTAGCAAACTGACACAAGAACAGAAAACCAAACACTGCATGTTCTCACTCATAAGTAGATGTTGAACAATGAGAACACATGGACACAGAGAGGCAACCATCATACATTGGAGCCTGTTGGGGAGTGGGGACCTAGGGGAAGGATATTGGGGGTTAGGAAATTGGGGAGGAATAATATTAGGAGAAACACCTAATGTAGATGATGGGGGGATGGATGTAGCAAACCACCAAGGCTTGTGTATACCGATGTAACACAGTCCTTCCTGCACGATCTGCACATGTACCCCAGAACTTAAAGTATAATTAAAAATAGAAAATATTTTCAATATCATTCTTAAAAACTTCCCACTTTTTAATATTGAATGGGCAAGCAAAACTAAACATGTGTTTACTGGGAATGAGGATTTTAAGAAAGATTTTTTCATAAAAATATAGAAAAACTTTTATTAAAATAGTACAGGTTGGCCAGGCACAGTAGCTTGTCCCTGTAATTCCAGCACTTTGGGAGACTGAGGTGGGCGGATCACTTGCAATTAGGAGTTCGAGACAAGCTTGGCCGACATGGTAAATCCCCATCTCAATTGGAAATACAAAAAATTTGCGAGATGTAGTGGTGACCACCTGTAATCCCAGCTACTTGGGAGGCTGAGGCAAGAGAATCACTTGAACCCAGGAGGCAGAGGTCGCAGTGAGTTGAGACTGTGCCACTGTACTCCAGCCTAACTGAGAGACCAAGAATCCATCTCAAAAAAAAAAAAAAAAAAAAAAAAAAAAAAAAATATATATATATATATATATATATATATACACAAATGGCATTTAGTGAGTTTTACTAGTTCTTATAACTAGTTCTTATTTTATTCCTCAAGCTTATATCTGCCCAAATAATTTTTGCCCTTTTAAATATATTTTATTTTTGGAGCAGTGTTAGGTTCACAGCAAAATGGAGCAGAAGGTGCAGAGAATTCCCGTATGCTCCCAGAACCTCCTCCAAGTGCAGGCACAGCCTCCCTCACTATCAACATCCTGCGCCAGAGTGGTACACTTGTTGCAAATGGTGAACCTACACTGACACATCATTATCACCCTCAAGTCCGTAGCTTACACCAGGGTTCACTCCTAGTGTGCCAGGCCAATGCTCCCGGCAGTCACACAGACAGGCCCACATAACGGTCAGAGACAGACCTGTAGAGCACTGAAATTACACACATTTCCACAGTGCTGCCTTAACATTGAGCACATAGTTAAACCAGGAAATCAGTGCCCAGACATCCAAGCTTGAAATAAAATATTTAGTAGGATCCTTGAATGGGCTTCTCCCTAACCTGGAGCAAGCCAAAATAACAGTCTTACATTCCTAGTGCCAGGACCGGTCTTGGGTTGACAAAATCGAGACGAGTCAAGGTAACAGAGGCAGCCATTTGAATAGATTCATTGGAGAGTCTAAGGCAGCTCTCCGGACCAAGCTGTAAAGAAGATGAATTAGAAATAATCACTCCGGTACCACAGTAGACAGGCCTTGAAGATACAGGGGCCTTCACAGTTTAATTGGCCTTAGCAAGCATTTTTTGGCCTCTGACCTTCTAGTTAAAACAAAATTAGTTACCTACTAGACAGGCGAATGCTATACTGCAGGTAGGCACATAACCCCGACCTACATGAGCACTAAGAAAATTCTCACACTTTGAGTTGGCCTGTTGGAATTATCTCCGGCTTCCTCCCTGTGTCCGGTTAAAACGATACATTCCCTTCTTTCCTAGTTTGTCTGCTTCTCGTTATCAGGCCTGGAGAAAACACAGCTGGACTCGGCTTGGTTCTGGGAATGCTAGTGTTGTGTATTTTGTTGGCTTTGAAAATGTCTAATGACATGTATCCACCATTGTGTATCATGCAGAATAGACTCAATGTACTAAAAACCTTTATGCTCCATTTAGTCATCCTTCCCTCTTCTCTATCCCCTGACAACCACTGACCTTTTCACTGTCCTCATAGTTCTTTATTCTTCTAGGATGCCATATAGTTGGAATCATACAGTATGTAGCCTTTTCCAATCAGCTTCTTTCATTTAGTAATATGGAGTTTTGCTTCCTCCATGCTTATTCAGGGCCTGATAGCTCATTTCTTTTTCACACTGAATAACAATCCATTGTCTGGATGTACCACAGCTTACTCATCCACTCACCTACCTAAGGACATCTTGGTTACTTCCATGTTTTGGCAATGACGAATAAAGCTGTTAGAAACATCATTGTGCAGGTTTTTGTGTAGATGTAATTTTTCAGCTCACTTAGGTGCATACTGAAGAGCAGGATTGGGTCATGTGGTAAGAGTAGGTCTAGTTTTATAAAAAATTGCCAAACTTGTCTTCCAAAGTGTATGTACCATTTTGCATTTCTACCAGCAGCCAATGAGAATTTTTATTACTCCACATCCTCCCCTGCATTGGTGTTGTCGATGTTTTGGATTTTGGCCACACTGATGGGCATGTGGTGGAATCCTGTCCCATTGTCATTTGTATTTCCCTAATGACTCAGGCTGTGGGGCATCTGTTCATACACTTATTTGCCTTCTGTACATCTTCTTTGGTGATATATATGTTCAGACCTTTTGCTCATTTAAAAAGTCAGGTTGTGTATTTTCTTATCGTTTACTTCTAAGATTTCTTTGTATATTTTGGAGAACGGTGCTTTACCAGATATGTCTTCTGCAAATGTGTTCTCCTAGTCTGTGGCTTTTCTTCTTACTCTCTAGACAGTGTCTTTCACAGAAGATTTTCATTCGAATAAAGTCCAGCTTATCAAGTTTTTTTTATAGATTGTTCCCTTGGTGTTTTATCTAAAACATCATAGCTGTAAATGAGGCCATCCAGTTTCTTCCTCATTATCTTCTAGTTTTGTGTTTTACATTGAAATCTACAACCCATCTTGAGTTTATTTTTGTGACGGGTATAAGGTCTGTTTCTAGATCCATTTTTTTTTTCAAATGGATGTCCAATTGGTCCATCACCACTTGTTAAAAAGATTTTTCTCCACCATATTGCCTTTGCTCCTTTGTCGAATACCAGTTACCTATATTTATGTGGGTCTATTTCTTAGGTGTTTATTATGTTCCATTGATCTATTTTTCTGTACTTTTTCTAGTACCACCCTGTCATAATTAACATCGTCAATTTTTTTTTATTGTACTTTAGGTTCTGGGGTACATGTGTAGATCATGCAGGGTTGTTGCATAGGTACATACATAACCTGGTGGTTTGCTGCCTCCATTCCCCCCTTCATCTGTTTGCAGCATTTCTCCCCACGTTATCCCTCCCCATCCTCCCCACCCTTCGCTGTCCCTCCCCTAGCCCCACCAACTAACCCCAGTGTGTGATACTCCTCTCCCTGAGTCCATGTGCTCTCATTGTTCAACCCTCGCCTATGAGTGAGAACCTGC
This sequence comes from Saguinus oedipus, assembly GCA_031835075.1. Lineage (NCBI taxonomy): Eukaryota > Metazoa > Chordata > Mammalia > Primates > Cebidae > Saguinus > Saguinus oedipus. Next base: position 21,492,159 of record CM063169.1, read on the forward strand.
GCTGTTTGGTTTTCTGTTCTTGTGTCAGTTTGCTGAGACTGATGGTTTCCAGATTCATCCATGTCCCTACAAAGGACATGAACTCATCCTTTTTTTTATAGCTACATAGTATTCCATGGTGTGTATGTGCCACATTTTCTTTGTCGAGTCTATCATTGATGGGCATTTGGGTTGGTTCCAGGTCTTTGTTATTGGAAACAGTGCCACAATGAACATACATGTGCATGTGTCTTTATAATAGAATGAATTATAATCCTTTGGGTATATATCCAGTAATGGGATTGCTGGGTCAAATGGAATTTCTGTTTCTAGATCGTTGAGGAATCACCACACTGTCTTCCACAATGGTTGAACTAATTTACACTCTCACCAATAGTGTAAGAGTGTTCCTATTTCTCCACATCCTCTCCAGCATCTGTTATCTACAGATTTTTTAATGATCGCCATTCTAACTGGCATGAGATGGTACCTCAGTGTGGTTTTGATTTGCATTTCTCTAATGACCAGTGATGATCAGCATTTTTTCATATGTTTGTTGGCCTCATATATGTCTTCTTTTAACAAGTGTCTGTTCATATCCTTTGCCCACTTTTGAATGGGTTTCTTTGTTTTTTCTTGTATATCTGTCTTAGTTGTTTGTAGATTCTGGATATTAGCTCTTTGTCAGATGGGTAGATTGCAAAAAATTTTTCCCATTCTGTTGGTTGCCAGTTCACTCTAATGATAGTTTCCTTTGCTGTACAGAAGCTCTGAATGTTTAATTAGATCCCATTTGTCTGTCTTGGCTTTTGTTGCCAATGCTTTTGGTGTTTTAGTCGTGAAGTCCTTGTCTATGTCTATGTCCTGGATGGTTTCCCCTAGGTTTTCTTCTAGGGTTTTTATGGTGTTAAGTGTTATGTTTAAATCTTTAATCCATCTGTAGTTAATTTTCCTGTAAGGTGACAGGAAGGGGTGCAGTTTCTGCTTTCTGCATATTGCTAGTCAGTTTTCCCAACACCATTTATTAAACAGGGATTACTTTCCCCATTGCTTGTTTTTGACAGGTTTGTCAAAGATTGGATGGTTGTAGATGTGTGGTGTTACTTCTGAGGCCTCTGTTCTGTTCCATTGGTCTATGTCTCTGTTTTGGTACCAGTACCATGCTGTTTTGATTACCGTAGGTTGTAGTATAGTTTGAAGTTGGGCAATGTGATGCCTCCAGCTTTGTTCGTTTTGCTTAGGATTGTCTTGGCTATGCGGGCTCTCTTTTGGTTCCATATGAAGTTTAAAGTGGCTTTTTCCAGTTCTGTGAAGAAGGTCATTGCTAGCTTGATGGGGATGGCATTGAATCTATAAATCACTTTGGGCAGTATGGCCATTTTCACAACATTGATTCTTCTTAACCATAAGCATGGAATGTTTCTCCATCTGTTTGTGTCCTCTCTTATTGCATTGAGGAGTGGTTTGTAGTTCTCCTTGAAGAGGTCCTTTGTGTCCTTTGTTAGTTGTATTCCTAGGTATTTTATTCTCTTTGTAGCAACTATGAATGGAAGTTCGCTCTTGATTTGGCTCTCTGTCTGTTATTGGATATAGAAATGCTTGCGATTTCTGCACATTGATTTTGTATCCTGAGACTTTTCTGAAGTTGCTTATCAGTTTAAGGAGATTTTGGGCTGAGATGATGGTGTCTTCTAAATACACAATCATGTCATCTGCAAATAGAGACAATTTGGCTTCCTCTAAATACACAATCATGTCATCTGCAAATAGAGACAACTTGGCTTCCTCTTTTCCTAATTGAATACCCTTTATTTCTTTTTCTTGCCTGATTGCTCCAGCTAGAACTTCCAATACTATATTGAATAGGAGTGGTGAGAGAGGGCATCCTTGTCTAGTGCCTGCTTTCAAAGGGAATGTTTCCAGCTTTGGCCTGTTCAGTATGATATTGGCTGTGGGTTTGTCATAAGTAGCTTTTATTGTTTCATGATACGTTCTGCTGATACCTAGTTTATTGAGGGTTTTTAGCATGATGGACTGTTGAAATTTGTAGAAGGTCTTCTCTGCATCTAGTGAGATAATCATGTGGTTTTTGTCTTTGATTCTGTTTATGTGATGGATTATGTATTTTTAAATGAAAGGAAATAAGTTATGGGGACACAATAAAACAATGGTCACTTTTGAGGTAGAAATGTTACCAAGTGTTCAAAATGTTAATATGTAGTTGAAGTTATAGATGTGTGTGTAAATAATCTGATGGATGTTTTGTTTGTTTGTTTCTTTTGAGACAGGATCTCACTTTGTCACACAAGCTGTAATGCAGTGGCATGATCTCAGCTCACTGCAAACTCCATCTCCTGGGTTCAGGTGATTCTCCTGCCTCAGCCTCCTGAGTAACCGAGATTTTGGGTGTATACCACCACTCTTGGATAATTTTTATATTTTTAGTAGAGACGGAGTTTTTCCATATTGGCCAGGCTGTTCCCAAAGTTCTGGCCTCAAGTGACCTGCCCCCTTTGGCCTCCCAAAGTGCTGGGATTACAGGTGCGAGTCACTATGCCCGGCTTAGATATTTTGTTTTTAACATAAAGAGCAATAAATTATATAATTCTCTTCTGTCCTATTCACTATTATAATTGATAGCAAAATTCTATAAAAGATACTTGTCTACACTTGTTGACTTCCAATTCAGCTCTTCCTTTCTTTCTTGCTTTCCCAATAGTTTATTTTAAAAAATGTTGAAATAAAAAAGCTGGAAAAATTGTACAATTAATAAATATATGGCCTTCACCTAGAATCATCAACTTATAATATTTTGCTACATTTCCTTTCTCTCTCTCCTTCACACTTATTCTCTCTCTCCATTTTGCTACCTAATCCAAGGCCAGGGTAGAAAGTATGATCGAATTTCTCATGAGGCTGGGAATCTGGGTGATAAGCAAACCACATACCACTTTCAAAGTAAATCTTGGTTGTGATTGTAGTTGCGCAAAACCTTAGAGTTTTAGGCAGCAGGTGTAACTATTGGCAAAAGAATTATTTAGGGATTTCTATTGAGAAAGTTAAGAAAGAATTTTTCAGAGTTTTGAGAATGAGAGCCCCCTTTTTGCTCTGCATGATCCTATGTGCGTAAAGAGGAAAGGAATCAGAATTTGGACTTAGTCCTGCTGAGTGGATATACAGGTTCCCATGTTTCTAAGAGCTGTGCCAATTTCCTTCCTTCCTTCCTTCCTTCCTTCCTTCCTTCCTTCCTTCCTTCCTTCCTTCCTTCCTTCCTTCCTTCCTTCCTTCCTCCTTCTTCTTTTCCTTCTCCTTCTTGTTTTCTCCTTCCTTCTTTCTTTTATTTCTTTCTTCCTTTTGTTTCCTTTCCTTTCTTTCCTGTCTTTCTTTCTTTCTCTCTTTCTTCAAAGTTTCACTTTTGTTACCCAAGCTGGAGTGCAATGGCACAATCACAGCTCACTGCAACCTCTGCCTCCCAGGTTCAAGTGATTTTCCTGCCTCAACCTCCCAAGTAGTTGGGATTGCAGGTGCCCACCACCACGCCTGGCTATTTTTTTTTGTATTTTTAGTAGAGACAGCATTTCACCATGTTGGCTGGGCTAGTCTTGAACCCCAGACTTCAGGTGATCCACCTGCCTTTGCCTCCCAAAATGTGGAATTACAGGCACCATGCCCCGACTAGTTGTGCCAACATTTCTATGAGAATGGCTGATCAAAGAATCCAATTGATCAAGATAAGGAAGGAGGAGATAATCACCTGGGATTATAGCACAAAGATAAACAAAATGGTACTCCTCAAAGAAATCACAAGGAACAGCCAGGACTGAGTGAGATACAAAAGAATGGTCTCCCCCATAAAATTATTTTTATATATAGGAAAATAAATTTATATGTGTTGATCACGGGAGCTTATGCACTAAGATTTTTATCAGCTACTTTTATCTCAATTAAAGTATCAGTTTATTAAGGAAAGTAGACACAAGTTTTAAAATTATTGGGATAGTCAAACATACCGATAATAAAGGAACTTTTAAAAGAACTCGTGTCTCAACATCTCACTATTCTGTTCTGATTTATCTTTTTTAAATTGTTTCTAGTTCTTGAAGATGTACACATATAATTTGACAAAGATGTAAATATTGTACAGATGCTGCATTGAAATCTGACTTTTATCTTAGCTTTATATTGTAAACATTCTACATGATACAGTCTTTAGGTTTATATTTTAATCATTGTATGCCAATCTGTCACATACCAAAATCTACTTAATCACATTTTCCAATTTTTGGATGTTTGGGGGTTTTTGTTGTTGTTCTTATAATAAACAATGTTGAAAAGTACATTTAGGGCCCTATTACATTTACATGGATTATCCTTTAGGAATTATCTTCAGCTTAAATTCCCAGAAAAGAACTTTCTTCTGATGTTGATTGACGAATGTTATAGTTACTGATTTGTAAAATACCTGGCTTTATTTTTGTCATTGATATTGTTAGAGTATTATGTTTGTACTGGAAAAAAAAATGTCAGTAGTAAGTATTATTGTTGTAAATGTTTCCATATTAAGTGAAAATCTTTAAACTTTGAGGAACCTTAAAATCATGCTACACAAATACACCAGTATTGGTCATAATAGAATAAAGAGGAGGGTGTAGATATTAAAGAAGTGGGCGAGCAACATTTTAAGATAAGGAAAAAGATTAAGGCAAGAAAAAATCAAATGAATTCAGATGTACATATTTGTTTTTCTAGATGACAGGATAAGAATATCTCCTGCAGGTCACAGTGAAGATTTATGTTGCCTTTTAAAAACAAGTTTTTGGCAAAGACTTCAAGGAATATGGGATTATGTAAAGTGACCAAACCTATGACTTACTGGTGTTCCCTAGAGAGAAGTAAAAGTAGACAACTTATATTTAAGGGAATAATTCAGGCAAATCTCCCTAATCTTTTTAGAGAGGCCCAAAATCAATGCTAAATAAAACATCTTAAAGACAGCTGGAGAAAAAGGTCAAATCACCCAAAAAAGAAAACCAAGCAGACTTTTCAGCAGAAATCCTACAAGCCAGAAGAGATAGGTGGTCTATATTTTGCCCCTTTAAAGAACAAACATGCCAAGAATTTTAGAATTTTATATCCTCCCAAAGTAAGCTCATAAATGAAGGAGAAATAAAGTCTTTCTCAGGGAAGGAAATGCTGAGAGAATTTGTCACCCCTAGATTGGACCTACAAGAAATGATCAAAGGGGTTCTAAATAGGGAAATAAAAGAACAGTTTTTACCATCAGAAAAGTATACATATGATGACAGGAGTGATGGCTCATGCCTGTAATCCTAGCACTTTGGGAGGCTGAGGGCAGGAAGATCACTTGAAGTCAGGAGTTTGAGACCAGCCTGGCCAAAATGGTGAAATTCCATCTTTACTAAAATTACAAAGGTCAGAGATGCTATAAAGCAATCAAAGCTACAAAACACAATCAAAACTACAGAACAACTAGCTAACAACACTACGCTAGGAACAGAACCTCACATATCAATATTAACCTTGAATACAAAGGATCTAAATGCCCTGTTTAAAAGATAAAGTGGAAAATTGGGTTAAAAAGACAAGACCAACCCATCTTCTGTCTATAAGAGACCCATGTACTGGCTATGGATACATACAGATGCAAATTAAAAAGATAGAAAAAGATATATGATACAAATGGAAAACAAAAGTGAGCAGGAGTAGCCATTTACAGATCAGATAAAACAAACTTCAAGCTTCAAACTAACAACAGTATAAAGGCAAAGAAAAGCATTATGTAATGATAAAGGGTTCAATACAACAAGGTTTAGCTATGCTAAATATATATGTGCCAAACACCAGAGCACCCAGATACATAAAACAAATACTACTAGACGTAGGAAAACAGATTGATAGAAATCCAATAATAGTAGGGTGCTATCAATATTTGGGTGATGGGTATACTAGAAGCCCAATCCCCAGCATGATGTATGTAAAACCTGTGTAAGAAATAAATACATGTGCCCCACTGAATTTAAAATAAAATTGAACAAATAAAAACAAGGCCGGGTGTGGTGGCTCACACCTGTAATCCCAGCACTTTGGGAGGCCAAGGCAGGTGGATCACCCAAGGTCAGGAGTTCAAGACCATCCAGCCTGATCAACATGGTGAATCACATCTCTACTAAAAAAAATAAAAATTAAAATTAAAAAAAAATAAGCCAGGTGTGGTGGTGCGTGCCTGTAATCCCAGCTACTTGGGAGGCTGAGGTAGGAGAATCACTTGAACACAGGAGACAGAGATTGCAGTGAGCCAAGACAGCGCCACTGCACTCCAGCCTGAGCAACAAGAGCAAAACTCTATCTTAAAACATAAAAAGTAAATAAATAAAATAAATAAAAACAAGTGTTTTTATCTTACCTCAAAAGTTATTTGGCTCTTGCATCTGTAGAAACAAGCAAAATCCAGTCAGTTGTTTTTTTTGTTCTTTCTAGGAAGAAAGATTTATCTTTTATAGTATTTCTCAAGAAAAATAACCTAGTAAACAGACAAGAAATGACAATACCTCTCTCTCCAAAATTCCTCACTTTGAAATGCTAAATGACACCCAAAAGATTAGAAATACACATTGTACATATGTTATGCATACATATTTATACATATTTCACACACACAAATATGCAAATTTAAAAATTTCCCAACCTTGCCTGTCAATTGATTCATACAGACTTTTCAATATTTTTTCTTGAAGGGATGTTAGTCCATCACTATATTAGAACATTTTTAAAAAATGATCATTCATATTTTCTCCTTGAATATCTGAGACCATGAAAAGTATTGACCTTATCAGTTTCAATGGTTCTTTAATGAATTAGTGATTCAAAAGATTCCATGAAAAGAAATCAATACCATTGTTGATCATTACTTGATTTTCAGTTATAAACTTGAAAGGGACACTTACAATGATCTGGATGTTTCCAAAAATTTCTGTGTAATAAATTGTTTGCAGTTTCCTCAGCATTTCAAAAGTGAGCGTCTTCAGATTAGAGTTTCTAAATTAATATCTGTTCTAGGGGTAAAAAACCCAAATGTCTCAATTTTCTAATTTTGGTCCATATCTGTTGAATAATATAAAGTGAAGTATGCCTGCTGCCATGTGGCTGTAAGTTTTTATAGCATATTAGAGAGTCAAGCAGTTTGGTGTGCCAAGCTCACACAACCTCATGGCAATAACTCAGCGAGTGTGATCAGAAAGGCAAGGGTGTGCTTGTTATGAGTGAGGCAAACCATAAATAACCCAATGCCAATCCTTTGAAAAACACTAAAACAGTGCTTTAATTTTGAACAGTAAAATCCAACTGCATAACTACTAGATACACCATCCAGTCTGGACCCCTGATTCTTCCTCCTCCGAAGGAAACCTCATATCTTCTATGAGTCATTGACCCATGTTGCCAAAGTAAAACATAAGAAAAGCTGTTCCAGCACAGAACCCCTCCCTGTTGGCCACATCATAACTCATGTGATCGTGTCCATGGAAACAGGAGCAAAATCCAGTGGAATCCTGTTTCCTTTCCTATTTCACGGAAATAGGAAAAATCCTGTTTTCTTTCCTATTTCAAGGAAAATGAATTTTCCTGGGGAGTATGTCCCAAGACAAGTAAGTTGAAAACAAACAAACAAACCAACAATCAGTCCTCCCTCCATTCTTTATTCGGAAACTGATGATACCAATAAATGTAAGAAATAGTTACTGTTGAATATGCATAATCGAGTGTATCCATGGTGAATATGGGCCGCCACATAATCCATCACCTGCTTTACTTACTCACCAGGACAACATATATTAAATTTGTATAATATTAATTTTTTTCCTGAGAAAATTACAAAGCATTAAGCTGTGCTGTTTTTAAAGTGCTTGCTCACGTAAGTGACCCCTATTAAACAGTATTTTATTCTGCAGCTCTATATTATGGGAACTAAAGAAACTATTTCAGTTTGCTTTTGCTGCATAACAAACCACTTCAAATGTAGGTGAACAAAAACAGCAACTTTCCCCCAATAATTCTGTAGGTCAGCTGGGCGGTTTTGATATGAGCCAGCTTGGTAGGACTAGATCACCTGGCAGAGCCCCACTCATATGTCTGTGGCCTTAGCTGTTTCAGCAGACTTGGCATACCCTGCTTACCTGGTCTGTCATACTGCAGGAGGCCAGCCTAGGCCAATTCACATGGTGACAAAAAAATTCCCAGTAGCAAAGAAAGAGTGAGCTCCAAGGTGCAAACACTGGTCACACTCTGCTTGAATTGCATTTGTTTAGACCTCACTAACCATAGTAAATCATATGGCCAAGCCTAGATTCAAATGGCAGAGAAGAGGCTCTATCCCTTGATTGGAGTGAATTAAAAATATTGTGAGTGGTTTTTTGTTTGTTTGGTTGGTTTTTAAAAATCTGTGACAGAGAAATGTGGAAGAAAAACAAAACAGCTGAAAGGCTGCACTTCAGCTTCTCCTTAACCATTGATTTAGGCTTTTCTGAGACTAGAACTGGCATGGCTTCGTGTTGGGGTAGAGAGATGGGGGAATCTCCACATTGCAGCTGTAAACTGAGATTTCTGAGAGTCTGAAACCCAGGAAGTCCTCTTCTGAATTAGAGCTTCAAATTGTTGCAGTTGAGAAGAAATGTCTTTTCCCCACTCAACGTTACCATGTGGAAGTTACATCTTCTAAGACATAAAGTTATCCTTTGTAGGAAACATCAAGCCAGGCTTCCAGTGGATTCCCAGAGGCCCTTGCTGCAAACCTAGGAGCTCTCATCCTCAGGATTTTTTGGCCTGCTAACTACATCATCAAAATAGCTTAGTACTGCTAAATCACGACTAACCTGATCACAGAGATCATGAGGTCATTGGAATGCTTTCACAATGATCAGCTCTTTATAGAAAGGGGATGAGGAAGAGCTGCAATACAGCCAATGAGGGTTCTGCATTATGAGATTGCTCCTTCCCTCAGCTTTCCCTGGGTCAGACTGTAATGGGAATTGTAATGAAGAGAAACAAAGTGTACAGGATTCAAAGTGCTTTGTGCTGCAATATTTCTCCAAAGGAGATATATGGATATAGATATAGATATAGATATAGATAGATAGATATGTATATTTGCTCAGATGGGGGTCTTGCTTTTTGGGTAGACTAGTTTTGAACTACTTTTCTGAAGCCATCCTCCCACCTTAGCTTCCCAAAGTACTGGGATTACAAGCATACAAGCATAGGCCACCATGCAAGACCCATGATTTTTATTTTTATTTTAATATAGAGGTAGTTACTGTTACTCCTTGTTTTCACTAAACAGTATTTCTGGATTGGCTGGGATAGTAATCGAGTAGAAAAAAGTGTTGAAAGAAGCCTGACTTTAGAACTTTGGATGTGAAAGCAGTCTGGAAAATCCATATCATGACTGTAACAATGAGAGTGTTATTAGCATTTACTGTGTCTCTACTCTGGGCCAGGGGCTTTAATTACACAAATCCGTTTAATCTTCCCTATAAACCAGAGTGCAAAGAGTGCCATCTTCATGGCACTTGTGAGAAAATAAGTTTGTGTTTTAGCTGGAGTGAAATATAAAGTAGCCAACATTGAGACTTTTGCAAGTCAGCCACTGTCATTGCCTGCCTGTCCCCTTTGTAGGCTCCTGTTCCTAGGACATAGGCAATTTGACCTGTAGTTTCAGGATCAAGGTGATCTCCGATCCAAAGAAAACATTACTTGATATTTTGCCCTTCCTAGATTTTTGCCATAGTCATCATAAATTAATCATGAATTACCAATTAATTATTTAGTACAAAGACCAAACTTCTCAATCTAGTATTTCATTTCTAGTACCTAGGGTTCGACTTTGTTCCCTTTACTCTGCCTTTCTGCATTTTAATCTATCTGATCCATTGTTCCCTCTATAACTCAGTTCCATTATCCCTTCAGAGATGCGTCTCTGCGTTGTCTCCGTGATTAGTCTATGTGTTGAAATTAAGGACTAGTTACTCGCTCTCAGACTCCTTGATTTCTTCTGCTTATTTGTCTTGGATTCTGAAGAGATCTAGCTCTTCTTCATCACTGTTTTCAGAAATTCTGAGACATGTTGCATGTTAGACCTCCCCGACCGACTGTTTTCTTGAACTATCACAGTTCATTTTATTTATTTATTAGAGACAGGATCTCACTCTGTTGCCCAGGCTGAAGTGCAGTGGCACAGTTATATCTCACTTGAACTATAACCTTAAATTCCTGGGCTCAAGTGAGCCTACTACCTCAGCCTCCAAAGTAGCTACGGTTGTAGGTAGGTCCATAGCATCATGTCCACCAAGTTTAAAAAAAAAAATTTAAAAAAAATTTTTTTTGTAGACACAGTTTTGCTAATTTGCCCAGGCTGGTCTTGAACTCTTGGCCTTAAAAGACCTTCCCACCTCAGCCTTCCAAAGTGTTGGGTGTTGTGATGTTTATTTATCACCCAGGTGCCATCAATACGTTTTATCTGTAGTATAGGAGATTCTTTCCAGCATTCACAACTTGGTTGGTTCTCCTCTTACCTGTCTCATCCTAGTGCCAGGTTTGGGGTAAGGGGATGTCAAAAGAATGGGTCTGGGTCCAGTTTGCCTTGTTTGTCTGTACAGGGTGCAGTTAATGTCTAAGGCAGGGGCTGCCAAGTTGTAGGAATGCCATATTTATATCATTAGTAGTTCTAAGCAGAGAAATGTTGATGGAACCAGAGAAGTATATTTTGTAAAGAAGTGCTATTCATGTAAATAATCTGTATTTTTAAAAAGAGAAACAAAAAATAATTGGTTTTAAATTATCAAAAAGAAAATATGAAAGTACAAAATAACCCTGCTAAGATTTTTTTTCTTTCTTTCTTTTAAAAGCTTGGATGGAGTATTTACAATGAACCTGACCAATTAAAAAACTTTAGAAGAGTCTAGTTGTTAATGAGCTTATATTTTGCTTCATTAATTTTGCATAAATGCATTTTCTGATCATTCATGACCTAGAGAGTGGTCCAAGGTATTTACAAATTGGATGGATCACTTGCACACCATTAAAATGATCAACGTTGCCTTGACTTCTTTACTTGTTCCCATGACTGCCATATAAATTTCCCGAAGCAATCATTTAAATGGTCACATAAAATTTTAGATGATTTCCTTTGGAAGGGTAAGAGACCTTGAATTAATAGGACTGCTCTTCTTGATGTTTAGAATAAAAAAGGAATTATTCTCTCTCTTCCTTAAAATTATAAGATGTTAACATACATGTGTCTCACATACAGTCTTCTTAAGAAATTGCAATTGTGGTTTTTCTTTCTTGGATATTTTCTTTTTAACCTTATAAGAATGGACAAAAGTGCTGAATTCTCTAAATACAGAAAAATCTATCACAGATTTCACTGAGAAAAATTTATAATTATGACCTTCTACCTGGTTTTACAGTTATCGTATTTTAGATAAATTAGGCAGCCAAATGGCACTGCAAAATTTGCTTTTCATTTTGTAGTTACTTCTGTAAAAACTTATGTAAGCAGTTTAATGTGTCCACAATTTTCTCTTAATTGTGAATATAAAAATGAGTTTATAAATCAGAAATTCTAGTCCTGTAGTATAATGTGTGTCATTTTTAACCATTTGTAATACTATAAAATTAATTCCTGCTGAACATTTAACATTAAACAATCCACATCTATCTTGTCATTAATGTTCCAAGATTAAAGTAAAAACTTTGATACTCATAGATTTTTAGAATATGAAAAAACATTCTTGTAATGAACACATATGTTAATGTAAACATTTATTATGTGCATGAAATCTCTTCAGAAAAGTTTCTATTCAAATATAGTTTCCAAATGTTAGGTAGACTAAATTTTAAAAATAGGACGAGAAAGCATGTGACAATAAAAATGCCATTTCATACAGGATTAGATAATACAAATCATAATTGGCCTCCTAATTCTAATCATTTTAGAATAAACTCATTTCAATCATCAACATTTTTGAAAAAACTTACTAATCTTAACATTCCTCAAGCTGTAAATATTTCGGTAATAAACAATGTCTGACTTACTCAATTTTACTTTGCATAACAGTCCAGGAGATATATCACTATATGTCCTTATATTTCCTGAAGCGGTCAGCTACAACTCCTGAGACAACATAGAATATGAATTTAGTTTAGCCTCCTGAATTTCAGGAAATTTTGATGTAAATCCCATATTATATTTACTTTCTATTTATGTTTTTAGTTAAAGATTAAATAATTTATTTCTTAAATAGCTGTTCATCTTTTTTCTTTTTAAAACTAACATTTTATGCTCAATTTATATAGTAAATGATGCCAAGTCAACCAGTCTGTAGATTTATAGAATCATGTTACTTTCTACTGACATTATTATAGGTTATAACTTACTGCCCTCTATGAGAAAAAAAGTGAGATATTTGTTTAATTTGAATAAGTTATCTTTATCGTTTTGAGAGAAGCAAGGATATTTTGTGATTTGGCATATATTTTTACAAAACTAATCCTAAGAAAACTGACCATTTAAAAACAAAGACACTAAATTAATTATTCTCTTTTTTTCCTAATAGGAGATTAGTTATTATAGTACAATTCAAATGTTTTACTCATTGTTTTCTGTTTGCATTAAGGAAATATGTATTTTCTGCTCCTGGGGCTGAGTCATATACTGACCTAGGGCTTTTCTGATTTGAGAGGGAAAGTGAGAATAATTGAAAAAGAACTGGAGAGGTAGTTGACAAAACTATCTTGGCCTATATTCAGATTCTACTATCAGAATATATTTATTATTAATGGTCTTTCTGTAAGATACCTAAGAGTGAATTATTTTAACAAATTATTTTCATCATGGTCATTGAGACCAGTTATTTTTATTATTAGTTTTTAACTAATGGGAGTTGTCACCCCTATTTTAGAGAAATGGGAGTAGTTAGCAGAGAAGGGTAAGTCACTATGCCTGGACAGCTGTCCCAGAGTGTTTCTATGATAGGAACTGTGACTAAGAGTAGGAAAAAGATGGGAGGCCAGCGAATATAAATACTAAGTCCTTGACAATTTTTTCAAGAACTAGTGTTCTTTTTTGCTCACCTTTTCCAGATATCCCTATTTTCTGAGTTTAAACCAGCTAAGACAGGCGATCTTTGGCCCTTCAGACAGTGGCATCCCTTGACAGGGAGAATTTACCTTAAACTATTGTGTATGTGTGTGTGTTTTTTTTAATGTGCCGAAAAAGGTTAACATATAGTAAGGGAGATAACGTGGAAAGAGACCAGGCATTGGAGTTTTAAGATCTATTAGCAGTCAGGTTATTTAGCTTTCATATTTGTCAGGATGGCTAAGTCATACACTTGTAAAAAATACTTTCGAAAACGTCAGATGTGTTTTTTGGTCAGGTTACTTGCCACTGGTATTTGCTGCCTCCTTTTTGCCTCAATCTGGAACCCACTGTCTAGAATTTGTCAATAATGGAACAAAGGGAAAAGAGTTCTGGAATGTCATTTGGTGTCAATTAAAGCTCATAGCGCATTGCCTAGAAGTTGTTAGGTAGCCTCACCCCACCAGAGAGAGGCAGTACAGTTCAATTAGGTACTTAGAAGGCAAGTACAGAATCATGTACTTAGAAGTGCTGATCTTAGAGGGTATCCATTACAGTGGAAATATCATCAGCCCTTGCCTAAATTTTTATTGCAACTGAAACTAATGATTTTTTAACTGCATGGACTTAAAAAAAAAGAAAGAAAACCATTGGAAATTAAACTGGAGATGAGGGTAATAAGGCCAAAAAAGCCAACAACTGAAACCATCGCTTCTCATAATCCTTCCATATACTACTTATGTTGTACATCATAACTATGGCCAATAGAATTTACCCAAGAGCAAAATAAGAACAGAGAGAACAGAACTCTATTTATGATGTCAGATAGTGTGGGAGAGACCTTAAATACACGCATCATGTCTCCCAATTCCTCTGATTTCAGCCTTAGCTGATGGTCGGACTGTTTAAGATTGAAGAGCCCATTCATGCTTCATGGAGGGAAATGAGAGATTTTTTTTTTCACAGAAACTCAATGAAGGAGACGATGAAGTCATATTCTGCATAAAACAGCAGCTCTTTGGTGAACAACATGAATGATGTTGGTGATGAATGCTCTTTGGTGAAACAGCATTTCTGAGCTTCAGTTTCTGCATAAATAATATAAACATGTGGAGTCAAACATGATAATATGTGTACGACACCTGCTAGAAATAATGCCTCTTATTTATTTATTTATTTATTTATTTATTTATTTATTTATTTATTTATTTTACAGATGGGGTTTCTCCATGTTGGTCAGGCTGGTCTTAAGCTTCTGACCTCACGTGGTGATTCACCCACCTCGGCCTCCTGAAGTGTTAATATTACAGGTATGAGCCACCGCACCCAGCCATATAATCATTTTAATAAATTATAATTGTTAGTTTCCCCAATTATTATCATTAGGATACTGAAGCTCAGGGGAAACTAAGTATATTCTAATGCATTACAGAAAGAATTAAAGTTTCATAGAGATTAGCAATCTATGGCCCAAAGACAGCATTCATAAATATGTTTTAGCCGGGCACAGTGGCTCACACCTATAATCCCAGCACTTTGGGAGGCTGAGGTGGGTGGATCACGAGGTCAAGAGATCAAGACCATCCTGGTTAACATGGTGAAACCCCGTCTCTACTAAAAATACAAAAATTAGCTGAGCATGGTGGCACGCGCCTGTAGTCCCAGCTACTCAGGAGGCTGAGGCAGGAGAATCGCCTGAACCCAGGAGTTTCGCTGTTGTTACCCAGACAGGAGTGCATTGGCGCAATCTCAGCTCCCTGCAACCTCAGCCTCCTGGGTTCAGGCAATTCTCCTGCCTCAGCCTCCTGAGTAGCTAGGACTACAGGCATGCGCCACCATGTCCAGCTAATTTTTTGTAAAAATAAAATATATTTTAATTAGAACATAGTCACACCCATTCATTGTGCATTTTATGGCTGCTTTCACTCTTTTTTTTTTAAATGTATTGTCTGTTTTTTTTTTTTTTTTTTTTTTTTGGTACCGTGGGCTCTGGGGTACATGTGCCATGGTGGTTTGCTGTCTCTATCCCCACCCCCATCCCCCGTCGCCTACAGCAGGCAAAACTCTCAGTGTTATCCTTCTACATCCTCCCCACCCCTCTACTGTCTCTCCCCTCCCCTCCCCTCCACCCCCCAACCTACCCCCGTGAGTGTTGTACCCTTCCCATTGCCCATGTGTTCTCATTGTTCATCACCCACCTATGAGTGAAAACATGCAGTGTTTGGTGTTCTGTTCTTGCATCAGTTTTCTGAGAATGATGGTTTCTAGATTCATCCATGTCTCTACAAAGGACATGGACTCATCATTTTTTATGACTGCATAATATTCCATAGTGTATACGTGCCACATTTTCTTTGTCCAGTCTATCATTGATGAGCATTTGGGTTGGTTCCAGGTCTTTGCTATCATAAACAGCACTGCAACGAACATATATGTGCATGTGTTTTCACTCTTAAATGGCAGAAAAGAGTAGCAGCAACAAAGACCATAGGAACCACAAACATTTATAATTTGCCCTTTAGAGAGAAAGTTTGCTGACCCTGTTCTAAAGGAATAGCAAGTTGTTGACAAAGTAACCTGTGTTCGTTTGTGTTCCCCTGAGACAAAGACCTAGGTATGAGTAGTTTACACTGGAGTTGATGCAAAGCAGGGGTGAAAGGGTGGCTGAGATGAGACAAGGATGGAAGACAAGGTAACACGCAGCTGTATTGAGTGTGTGCCTGTGCACAGCATTCACTTGATTCCACTAGGTCCTACTGAGAAGTGACAGAATGTCTGCGAGAATTTCCAGCATGATCACCCTGAGGACAGGAGGCAGGAGCATTGACTCACTGTCTTCTATTTCCCAGTGGGGGCTGCTACTGGAGGTATTAACCCAATACTCCTGGCTTTACTTGTATATAGGGCACGTGGACTTCATAATGTTGGAGACTATTCTTGGCAGAGAGTAGAAAGATGTGAGGATTGTGCTTGAGGTGAGTAACTGTCAATCAGAAGTTGTGTGGCACTGTCCGTCAGTGGAGGCTGAAATCAGAGGAATTGGGAGATACGATGCATGGAGCTAAGTTCTCTCCCATACTGTCTGACAACATAAATAGAGTTCTGATCTTTCTGATCCTATTTTGCTCTTGAGTAAATTCTATTGGCCATAGTTATGATGTACAGTGTAAGAAGTAGTATATGGAAGGACTATGAGAGGAGATTGTTTCAAGACTGGCACTAGAGTCATGCCTGTAATCTCAGTCTAAGGGGGTGATAAAAACAAGTGCCCAGAAGAAGTGATGAAAAAGATTATAGTGGCAGTTTTTTTCTGTAAAGGATAAGGTAGCATCTATCTGATAATAAATGTTATATGCTTTGATCCTCTTAAGTCTGATAGCAATGCTGTTTATAAAAAATTTCCTGTTAGGGATAGATATAATGTGCTGATCTTAGAGGGTATCCATTACAGTGCAGATATCATCGGCCCTTGCCTAAAATTGTATTGCAACTAAAACTAATGATTTTTGACTGCATGGGCTTTAAAAAAATAAATAAAACCAGTGGAAATTAAGCTGAAGATGAGTGTAATGAGAACAAGAAAACCAGACCGAAGAGCCCATTCATACTTCATGCAGGGAAATGAGATTTTTTTAAAAAAATACAATCTCAGTGAAGAAGATGATGGAGCCGTAAGTCTGAGTCAGATCATTCAAGGCATTTATCTGCTAAACCTGGCTCTGCTGGTGATTAAAGAAATTCTTCCTATTTTTTAAAATAAAATGACAAATATCAAGAAAATTACATTTTTCTGTACTTCAAAATCTTACAAATGGGTGTCTTGTAGTTTATTTTAAATTTAGAATTTGAAATCGTGGTGCAGTAGATAAGCTACAATAAGAATATGAGAATGCTTTGAATAATTTTATTCAAAAAATTACTACCCAATTGCTTTCATGGGGGAAGGAGTGCATTATTCTGTTCTTTCATTGCTGTAAAGAAATACCTGCCAGTTGCAGTGGCTCACGTCTGGGAGGCTGAGGTGGGTGGATCACCTGAGTCCAGGAGTTCCAGACCAGCCTGGCCAACATGTGAAACCTTGTCCTTATTAAAAATAAAAAAATATATAGCTGAGTGTGGTGGCAGGTGCCTGTAACCTCAGCTACTCGGAAGGCTGAGGCAGGAGAATCATTTGAACCCATGAGGCGGAGGTTGCAGTGAGCTGAGATCACACCACTGCAGTCCAGCCTGGGCTACAGAGGGAGACTCTGTCTCAAAAAAAGAAAAAAGAAATACCAAAGACTGGGTAATTTATAAAGAAAAGATGCCTAATTGGCTCACAGTTCTACAGTCTGCATAGAAAACATAGTGGCATCTGCTTCTGGGAAGGCCTCAGGAAGCTTCCAATCATGGCAGAACACAGATGGAGAGCAGGTGTGTCACATTGTGAAAGCAGGAAGAAGAGAGTGAGGGGGGAGATACTGCACACTTTTAAATGACCAGATCTCACAAGAACTCATTCGCTATCATGAGGACAGTATCAAGGTGGATAGTGCTAAAGTATTATTCATGAGAAATACGCCCCCATGACCCAATTACTCCCCACCAGGCCCACCTCCAACATCACAGATTACATTTCAACGTGAGATTTGGGTGGAGACACAGACTCAAACAGCTTCAAAGAGTAAAGAAGTAAAGAGTTTTCACGGAGTAAAGGAGACACAGATTCACGGAGTAAATCTGAGTACAAGACAGAATTTAAAGAAGATAATAATGCTTTCTAATAGCTTGCATGGAAAGCTTAATAATATCAAAATTTGTCTGCAAAACGACTCTTGCTTGCTTAAATGAATGAATGAATGAAGGAGTAGACAGTCTAAGAGAAAATGTAACATCAATAAAACCCTGCCTAGTTCTCTCAAAGACCATTCTACTTAAGACCAAAACTATTACGACTTTCTATACTACTTAAAAACATTCTCATTCCAGGCAGGCCCATCTCCTCTCCAGCGCTGGGAATCAGACTCTTTTGCAGTCCCATATGATCTTCTTCACCTGCAACATACCTGCCTGTGTTTCAAGGTCTAAGTATCACATCTGTAGGACGCCCTATGGTCATAGTTCCTGCCTATACTACTCCAATTGTTTTGGAAATTAATTAAGTAACTAGTCACAAATTAACACACTGCATAAGAACTTTACATTTACCTGAAGTTTTACCTAATGTGTATCTATGTTTTGTTCCATTAAATTGTTCTAATTCCCTAGAAGAGAGCAACTTTTTTTTTTTTTTTGGACAAGGTCTTGCTCTTTCACCCAGGCTCAAGTACAGTGGCATAATCACAACTCACTGCAGACTTGACCTCCCTGCAGCCTGCCCTCCTCAGCCTCAAGCAAACTTCTCACCACAGCCTCCCGAGTAGCTGGGACTACAGGTGCACACCACCATACATGGCTAATTTTTGTTTTGTTTTGTTTTGTTTTTAAGAGACAGAGTTTTGCCGTATTCCCAAGAGGTTGGTCTTGAACTACTGAGCTCGAGATCAGCCTGCCTGGGTCTCCCAAAATGCTGGGATTACAGGCATGAGCCACTATGCCTGGCCTAGAATAATGATTTCTGTGACTCTTTTTGTATTTTGTCATTCAACCTGTTGCTATATTGAATGCTTATACTGGCTTCACATATACTGTGGTTATGCTAGCTAGTCAAAACTTATGAATGAATTGGTCATCTCTGAATTGCTACTGATGCCATGTTAACAAAAGCCCACAGTAAATTTGTCCTGTGTTGATGTGCAATTAAATAATAAGTGTGGTTTTTGTTCTTTCACTGATAAAAGGATAATTTTTTCTTCTAAAACAGACAAATATACATCATTGTTTTCTTTCTGTTTATCTTGACTGTCTTTTAAACCCAGGATCTGCTCAACTTTTTCAGAAGGCAGCTTGTGGTGAAAAGCAGTGTTCCTCAAAGAAGTTGCATGTAAGAGAATCACTATGGAGTCTTGCTTGAAATATAGATTGACAATCTCCACGCCAGACCTACTGAATCAGAGACTTCAGAGAGTAGACCTGGAATCTGGATTTTTATCACATATTCAGCTTAGTTCTTATATGCCCACAAGTTTGAAATACACTTATATATAAAAAACTCTTTGAGGATCCCTTTTAAAACACTAAACAGGTCATAAAAATGCTCAATGTATAGGATTACACTGGTGATTGAATGACATAAGTATGATGAAATAATATATTTAGGGAAAACCCAAGGGTCATAGGAAATACTTCATAAACTGTAGTTGAGATTTCCCTATTGTCTTATATCCTTTTATAAAATCTTATTTTGGAAATTAAAAATAAATAAATAAATAAATAGATAATCATTCGCTTTAGGAAATCCCAACATCATGATTGTTCTATTACTGTGTCAGCTTATTGACTGATCCCAACGTCTACTTTATTTTTTGGCAAAGCTAGTCTTGGTCTATTTAAGGTGGAGATCAGTGGTTTAAGGTAGAGATCAGTTCCAGAAGAGACCTGTGGTTGTGCTCGGTCTTTTCTTCTAGGATTTTTCACATCCAATTTTCTAGAAATCAAGAAGCTATTAACTAGTATTAGTCTGTCAATACTGCAAGTTATGACATTTTGGGCTGAGTGATTAAAAAATACTACAAGTTAAATTTTGCATCTACTTTCATCATTTCCATATCTTGAAAATTACTTTTAATGTTTTCATCTGAAAATGTTCATTTTCTTATCTATACTATCTTTCATCTCTCTCTCTCTCTCTCTCTCTTTCTATCATCTATCTGTATCTATGTTTTTACCTATCCAGTTAGCTATCTAGAGTGATTTTTTTCTACCACTCAGGGCCATCTGAAACTAATAGATTAACATCCTAATTAAGCTGACATTCTTATTGCCGATCTATTTTATATACAAATATTTACTGCAGATAATTCAGTTATTTATTGATTTTTTTGTGAAATCTCTTAAAGTTCTGGGCTCCATCTTTTTTCCTGCAGAAAGCAAGATTTTGTTTTTATTTTTTGTTAGATTTATTGAGGAGCATTTTATTTTGAGTTCTCTAAATAAAAACATGGAGTTTGATATTACACCTGGCCTTTGGTAGATAGCTTAATTAACCATGATCAATTGAATGATCTAAATATTTTTGGTACCCTATCAAACTCAAGTTGATCTTATTAATGTAATTCAGAAATACAAAGTAGAGCTTTAAGAAGTTATATAAATATCTCACTTGCCAACAGCCAACAAGTAAATTTGTTCATCTATGTGCCTGTGTATCTGTCTATTTATCTATCATTTATCTATGCTTAGGATATTCAAGAATGCCAAAGAAAAAATGAAGCTATAATGGTACAACATTTGCTATTTTAAAACATTAACTTTTTATTGCATATGTTCTCTAGAAATCATTTAACTCAAATCCCTTGAGTAAAAATTTGAGCTTCCCTTATAATTATGTAAGTTCTCAACTAAAAATACAAAATGAATTTCCTAATTATACTAAAGTTTGCTTATGAAATACATGATAGTTTTTCCTCTACAATTTATGTGGTCAAACTGTCAAAAAGAATTATTCAAGTTCCAAATGGGCATTGTATTTTCGTTTTAAATTATTGAGAATTTAGCAACTTTTCCTAGGGTTCAAAGATTCTGATCCAAGAACATAGATAGAACTAACAATTTGCCTGATAGAATCTTGGAAGCTTGTTCTCAAGTGAGTAACTACTGCTAATACCTCTAGGGTACCTGAGGCATCCATGACTTAGGTAATTCATTTGGAAACTAATGTGAATGCTGTGATACTGACTAGGCATTTGAACAATTATCTTTGAACTATTAGTAAATCCTTTGAACTACAAGAAATCCTGGGTGATAAAAGTAGAATCCTGTTCAGCTTTGGAAGGCACAATATGTGATCCCATCTGAAAAGTTAAGAAATTTTCCTACAACTTTGTATGATCTTTCTGTCATCAGCCTTGTACATTATGATATTACTGGACAAAGATAAAAATAAATGTATTTTGGGAAAAAGAACAATTTAGTGAGAAAAATAAAATCATCTAGGTTTCAAGAATACTAAAACTATGTAGAAAACATTTTGCTGGGTTAATCTACTCATAGTACATAAAATATTATAATTGCTTACAGCCTTGGTAAGTTTAAGCTTGGGCAAGTTTCTTTCTGATCCTAGTTTTGTCATAGCTTAAATTTTTGCAGAAATACCTACCTTTCAGGCTTGACATAAGGTCTAAACAGGATAATGTGTAAATCTAACTTTCACTACATGGCTTCACACATAGCAATGAATGGATACTGTTATATAATAGAGTACTTATTCTTTTTAATAACACTTTACCCAACAGAAAAAAATAGAGCATATTAAAAGAAATGCTTTTTGGAAATATTTTGTTGAATATACACAGTTTTTGGATTTTTAAAGATAATGCTACAGGTTCTAGTCCCCAAATGATTTGTTGCTGTGTTCTAGAACTAGCTTTTTTAGTCATTTTTATGCATGTGACTTAAAGAAATGTCGTGGATGTTCTCTAAGCTTCAAGAAAAAGGTCTCTAGAGGAACCTAATTGCACCCAGGCTTTTCAGCTAAGTGAGGACAAAATAAAAATAGATAAACAGGAAGAGAGGTGTGACAATTATTGTGGGATTAGACACTTGGTTTATTGTAGACCATCTTATTATTTTACATCAATATACTATTACATGTCATGATAAATGTTAGAATGTAATCAAAGTAATAAAATATATAAAAATTCAGAGGCTGGGTAAGGTGGCTCATGTCTATAATCCCAGCACTTTGGGAGGCCAAGATGGGCAGATCACCTGAGGTCAGGAGTTTGAGACCAACCTGACCAACATAGAGAGAACTGTCTCTACTTAAAATATAAAATTACTGGGGTGTGGTGGCACATGCCTGTAATCCCAGCTACTCGGGAAGCTGAGGCAGGAGAGTTGCTTGAACCTGGGAGGCAGAGGTTGTGGTGAGCCGAGATCATGCCACTGCACTCCAGCTTGGGCAACAAGAGCAAAACTCCATCTCAAAAAAACAAAAAAACAAAAAAAAAAATCAGAGAATCCGCATATTTGCTTATTATATACTTATATTTTTTGTTAAAAAATTGTACCAGTCCAAATAGGTTTTTATTAGGAACAGTTAAGGAAAATAAAATCACCAATTAAATTGGCATAATTTCTGATGACAAAGTAGGGTAATAAAAGTCAGTATCACAATTCTTGTATTCTGGATTAACTTTCCAAGTAACATATATAACATCAACATATTTTTTTTTTTCACATTTCAAGTAGTTTTTAGACTAGTGATGAAATAACTTATTGCATTTTAAATTGTAATAAAAAGCCTTATCTTTAAAATTTGATAATAAGCACAGCACCTTTTAAATCTCTTCTGGGTAGAAAAATTCTATATGTAGCACATAACTGGCAAAGAAAAATGTCTCCACTGACTATATTTTTTATCTCAAGAAAAAGTAAATCTCACACAGCAAGCATAAATGCTGAGAAACTATTTGGAATAAGCAGTATTCAGAAGGGGTTATTTTGGTGCTTTTACTTCACATTTCTCTTCATTTTCCCTTTTGAATATTGTTTTTCCTTGCAGCCAGACACCACATAAAATAACTCAAGCTGTTTTCAGTGTGTTGCCACAGAAAAGAACAAAGTTAAACCTTAAAGTATTTTCATATCTGTTTTCTGAATTACTTATTCTATAATCATTTTAGTCATTGCATAAACGTTTAGTTCATATTCTCTCACTTTCAATAACATAAAGTATCATAGAGGGCACTTAAAATATTTTACAGTTTGATCATGGGAAGAAGGTGAAGCAAGGGATTCTAGAATGCCATAGAAACAGTGTGGGATGGGAAGTATTTTGAATGCTATAGAGTAGAAAAATATTAAACAAGTGAATAAATTTACTAGAAAACAAACATCTGAAGCTACTAATATGAATTAACATGTTACTGTTGAGTCAGGACCACCCCTAAATATAACTCACAGGAATTTCTATACTCTTTCTACAGTAATTTCAAGAAAGATGTCATGTGACTACAAAGAAGAGAAAAAAAGGAACTTTTAAAAATACTTACTGCTAGTATGTGCAAGCAGCTAGTAAATAAACTAAGGAGAGGAACTGAAATTCTTCATTTTTTATTAAATGTATGATTTAGGTGAAGCATGAACTAGCTCACCTGAAGCTGGCACTATAGGAAGGACATTTGCAATAAAGGATAGTCTATTTGGAGTGAACATTTAGAAATGAAGGTAAGATAGCATAAATAATTATAAGCATCTCCAACTCACTGGTTCAATTAGCAAGTGAGAAAAATAAAGAGGGATTTTCACAATAAGTGTTTGTTATTAGACTCTAAGTGAATAGGTTATGTTTTCCTGGATTAGTTTGTCCCTGCAACGAAAGTACAGAATGTGACTCTAAGTAAATTATAGGAACTGGAATGTGGTTACGAGGAAACTTAAACATAAAGTGTTTAACACGAATCGTATTCCCATAACTCCAGACCGGAACAAAACCACCCAAGCGGAATATCTTTGATATGTGTGAGGAGAGGTCATTAGTGCTATTCACGTTGGTTCCAGTTATCATTCTGGGCCCAAGGAATGATTGCATTTTATTTCTTCTCTTGAAGTTGGTTGTGGCCATGTAATTTGCTTTGATCAATAAAATGTTTGTAGAGTTAAGCAATTCATTTGAAGATGGATGCATGAAAAACCAATGCAGGATCACCAGGTTCCCTTCCCAAGTCTAACAGTGAAGAAACACATGCAAAGATGGAGTTTTTGTCATCCTGGGTACATGGGTGATTGATGAATGGATCCTCTCACAGACCAATCATGTGAATTTTTATTTTATTTTATTTTCTTAGACACAGGGTCCCACTCTGTCGCCCAGGTAGGGGTGCAGTAATGTGATCATAGTAGCTTACTGCAACTTTAAACTCCTGAGCTCAAGCAATTTTCCCATCTCAGCCTCCCAAGTAGCTGGGACTACAGGCATGTAAAGGTAAAAAACCAGATAGTTTTTTACTTTTTCCAGAGACGGGGGTCTTGCAATATTTCTCAGTCTGGGAAACTCCTGGGCCCAAGTGATCCTCCTGCTTCGGGCTCCCAAAGTGCTGGGATTATAGGCATGCACCACCACACCTAGCCAGAGGTTTCTGTTTTTTTTTTTTTGTTTTTTTGGGAGTCAGCGTCTTGTTCTGTCACCCAGGCTGGAATGCAGTGGCACAATTATGGCTCACTGCAGCCTCAACCTCCTCAGCTCACATGATGCTCCCACCTCAGCCTCCTGAGTAGCCAAGACTAGAGGCATGTGCCACTATGCCCAGCTAATTTTTGTATTTTTTGTAGAGATGGGGTCTTACTATGTTGCCCAGGCTGGTCTTGAACTCCCAAGCTCAAGCAATCTTCCAGTCTTGGCTTACCAAAGTGCTGGGATTACAGGTATGAGTCACTGCTCTAGGCCCAGTCTGAGTTTTTAAATTTGCTTTACCTCTTTAAGTCTCAGAAGAGCTGTAGAGTTGATGTAATCACAGTACCTATATTATAGGATTATTGTGAGAATCACAGGCACTTCATCTTTGGCACTTGATATACTGCCCAACAAATGGTAACGTTTAGCATCCTTGTTAAAACTTTTAAAAAATGGTAAAATGCTTAAAGCTTTCTCTAGAAGTTTTGTATTTTGTTTCTAAATGATACTTTATAATAAAGTAAACTTTTAGTTTATTTTTTTTAATTTTATGAGTATTTTTTCTTTTTTGTATATTGTTACTTGCATCTGAAAATGTGTTAGCATGCAAAAGTCACTGCATGTCTATGCTATGCTTGACACATAAACCACATTAATAATCTGATTAGCTAGGAAACTATGTAAGGAAAAAGTACCTGCCTCGATAATTCACCCAGGAATGAATGGCAAAAAGGACAGAGAAGAGAGTTACAATGGGTTAGCCTTTGGCTGCCCAGGGGTTTATGGTATTCTAAGAAACTAGAAGCGAGTTCTTAAGGATCATGTTTCAATACTACGAAAAAACATTAATAATCTGATTAGACAGGAAACTACGTAAGGAAAAAGTACCTGCCTCTACAATTAAACCAGGAATGAATGGCAAAAAGGACAAAGAAGAGAGTTACAATGAGTTAGGCTTTCGCTGCCCAAAGGGCTTATGTTATGGTATTCTGGGAAACTAGAAGTGAGTTCTTAAGAATCATGTTTCTGTTCGTCTCTTTCCTCTCCTCTCTTCAGAAGGAAATTGATCCTAGTGATTTCAGCCCATGCATTAAACAGGAAACACTACTTTGTAGAATTCATATTTTTTCTAAAGGGAACTTAAAAACTGCTGCTTCATGTTATGTACAAAACTGGTTTATGCCACATGAACAGAGAATCACAAGTTTGGTTTTGGTACTTTTTGTTCCTCTTTATATTCAGTTGTATAGAACTTCCAAATTCAGAATGAGAAGAAAGCTGTTCTGTATCAAACCATCTAAGCAATAAATGGTATATTTTTAAAGTGGCAGATTGCTGGTAAAAAAAAATGATCATATTTCAATATTACGGAAAAAACAAGGGAGTTATTTTCTGAGAACTTGTAGTTGAAATCTACTTGTACCTTGAAGTCACTCAAAAGAATGTTAAAATTGACAAGGTCATCACACTAGAATAATTTTTAGCTGTGAACTTTACAATTGATAAGAAAAGAGTTAACTCCTAGAAAGAAAGAGCTCACCTAATAAGTTAGGGTGTAGGTTCAAAAGGGCAAGTTCCTTTTCTCTAATAAATAATTTTGGTCTACAGTGTACACAGCTGACAGGGCTCTAGGATTTGCTGTAGAATATATAGTTATAAAGCTACTTAAAAAGAGTCTATCAGGTTTTGTTGTTGTTGTTGATTAGGGTTTTGCAATGCAAAAAGGGGCCACTTAATTAATTGGCATATCACTGATTAACCGAGACAATATAATTATTACATAAGTTAAAAGCTTAAAATAAAGCAAGGAAGCTATTTTCATATTGCTTTTAAAGTGAGGTTTTCTGTTTAAGTGCAGGCTACTCATAAGTTATTTTTAGAGTCACCTCTGCCTTAATATTCAGAACAGTCTTGTAAATTTGTCTCAGATTTTTTCCATTCACACATTTTACCAAGCCACCCTTCTAGTGAGGTTAATCTGTTGAAATGAATGAAGTCAATATTTAATTTTGTTTAATGCACATATAGTTTTTCTTCTCTCCCTGATCTGAGAAGAAAACAGGACCTAATTCACTTTGGCAGCTAACCCAAGATCTCAATGACTCCTACTTTGCTTATTTTTTCTTTCAGCTCACTAATAAGGCAAATTTACATGGATTGCAGTCCATGGCTTTAGATTGTTAAAGCCAACCACTAGGGCTACCATAAATATTAAAGAACCAGTCTTCTTCTAACTGAGAAATCAACATTTGGACCTGTGCTATAAAACAGCCTCTTGGCATTCTGGAAACTTCATGGCATACAGTTTTACAACTTAAAACCAAACTTGTCATTTGCAGTGATTAAATAGAAGCATGACTCTTTCTAAGCCTTCATTTAGCTTTCAATTTAAAGGTACAGTGGACTAAGAACAAAAACACTTCAAAATAGCTGGCATCTTCCTAGTACTTAGAAGCTTTCTAAAGGAAGTTATTCTAATTACAGCCTTACAACAATCTGGTCAGTGTAACACTATTACCTCAATTTACATAAAAGAACAGAGAGGTTAAGTGAATTGTTATGATCACCCACATTACACTAAAGGGACCCAGGCTTAACTGTGACTCAGTTCCAAATTTGATGTCTATAACAGCACTAACAGAAATATAGTGCAAACCACAAGTGCCACTTAAACTTTTCTTGTGATCACAATACAAAAAGTAGAAGAAGAAGAAGAAGAGGAATTAATTTTAATAATTTATTTTACTTCATCTAATACATTTAAAATATCATTTCAACATGTGATCAACGTTAAAATGATTACAGTAATGAGGTCTGCTTTTTTTGTGCTATGCCTTTGAAATCCAGTTTATACTAAAGTACATCTCAATTTGGATTCAAAGTTTTCATCAGAAATACTTAATCTGCATTTATATTTTACAAAAGTTCAAAGGTGAAAAGTACATTCACACAATTACATTATTCCAAACACACTTAAATGTTTTTTAATAATAAAGTTCAGTATTAATTTTCAAAGTGAATTTAAATTAAATTAAAATATTTAGTTCTTTTAGAGTACCAACCATGTGTCCAGTGGCTAGCCTGCCAAGATAGATGAGTGATTGTATAGTGTCTGATTGCGTATTAGACATTAGAGTCAGTTTCACATTTTCTTTTATCTTTCACATAATCAATTATTAAGATAGAAGAAACAAAAGTAAGGATGACGTACTCGGATTGACTGGTATTTCTTTCTTGTTTTCTAGAAAAATTTTAAAAGGGCAAGTTGATCAAAGATGGCTTTTCATGGAGACATGTTGACCTTAAAGAAAAAATAAAGCATTCATTTACAGGTCAATTAGATAAACAATATTGAAGAAAACAACTCATTTTCCTTATCTTTTAATCAAAGTCCTGGCTATGGGTGGTCACTTCACGGGTTTTTGCTGATGATGAAAGTAGTTTTCCTCTTACTCTGCACTGCAGCACTGGTTTGTAGCTGTTTCCTTCATGAAATATGTAGTTTTTAAGGATCTTTGTGATATATTGAAATGTGATAAAATAGTGATAGAGATGAAACTTGCCTTCCAAGCGGATATGGTTTGGATATTCATCCCGCCCTAATCTCATGCTTTAATGTATTCCCCAGTGTTGGAGGTGGGGCCTGGTGGGAGGTATTTGGGTTATGGGGGAAAATCCCTCACGGCTTGGTCCTATTCTTGTGACCATGAGTTCTTGCAAGATCTGATTTTTGACATGTGTGGCACCTCATCCCACCCTCATGCTCTCTCTTGCCCTTCCCATGAGATGTGAGATGCCTACTCCCCATCACCTTCTGCCATGATTGCAAGCTTCCTGAGGCCTCCCTAGAAGCCGAGAAGATGTGCTGCAATGCTCCCTGAACAGCCTGCAGAACCATGAGCCAATTAAACCTCTTTTCTTGTGAATTGCCCAGTCTTGGGCATTTCTTTAAGGGAACACAAGAATGGCCTAATACACAAGTGTTATTAAAGTTTTCCTCACTTCTTTCTTCACTCTCTCACAGCTTCTTCACTCCTCAGGTGCCCTGGCTTCCATGCTGCCCTTTTTCATAAATTCAGATGCTTTTAGATAGAGAATTCTTCCTTTGTCTTCTGCTCAGTTTTAAATTTTGACTCAATTTATTTTTGAGACAGGACTTTGCTCCATCACCCAGGCTGGAATGCAGTAGCAATCATCTCTCACTGTAGCCTCAACCTCCTGGGCTCAAGCAATCCTCCCACCTCAGTGTACCCAGTAGCTGGCATCATAGGTGCACACTACCATGCCTCAGCTGATTTTTAAAACATGCTTTTGTAGAGATAGGGTTTTGCTATGTTGAGCAGGCTGGTCCTCCATCTCCTAAACTCAAGAGATCCTCCTGCCTTGGCCTCCCAGAATTCTGGAATTAAAGGTGTGAGCAACCGTGACTTACCTCTTCTGCTCATTTGACTTCCCCTATGACTAAATGATTTCAGGAAAGGATGCTATAAACTGTTTCCCTCTAAGGGATGATTGTCGCCTTTACTAGATATATAAAATATGGGATGATAATTTCAGTAGGAGCAGACTGGGAAGAACCTTTTGGGTTACAAGAGAGGTGTGAAGTCATATATCGCTTTACCAAAAACTCACTCTGCCTGACTTTCACAAAACGTCTTCTCCCAACTTCTTGTGCAGAAACTTTAATACAGAGGAGATCACTTCTCTGTTTCATCTGAGTTTAAATACAACATAAAATAGAAAAATTAAGTTATATCTATTGCTAAAAAACTAGCTAAAAGAAATTCTTTTTAGTTCATACAATTCAATTTAGACATCAGTCCCAATAAGGAGTGCTTTAATATCCCATACATGTATGCTCTGGAGGGCACTGTTAGAATCCACTTCATGCAGAGAAGACTTTTATAATTAAAAACAAAAATCTGTGATAATTCATGCCTAATTATTGGGTATTCCAAGACCCATCTGAAGGACTGGACAAGCAATTATAACCTTGTACAATATAATGTTGAATAAGGTTACAAAAGGCCTGGGTTCCCAGAAGTTGCTCAGTTCCAAATATTATGAAATATTCTGTCCATGCTGCAGAGCCAATGTTTCATTTCTGGGAAATTATCAGCAAACTGTTATGGATACTTAGAGTCAGCATGAGATGGTATCTAAAGTCTTCTTGAAAACTGTTCTTATTCATTGTTAAGTAGTCACCAAGGGTTATTTATAAAAATAAATATCAGATATCAAGAATATGAACATATTGAAACAAGTTTAAGAAAAAGAACATTACCACTATCTCTCAGTTTCCCAGTGTGTCCATCAGGGATAATCACTACTTGAATTATACTTTTATTATTACCTTACACTTTGTTTTCCTTTATGGTTTTACCACATAGTTTTATTACTTAAATAATATGCAGCTGAGTTTTCTTTTTAACTTTGTATAAATGTAATTATTGTGTTTGTTTGCGATTTTCTTTTTTTTGTTGTTGTTTAATAGTATATTCTCCCACCAACACTAAATAAGTGGTTTTAGTTCTTCATTCTTTCTAACATTTGAGGTAGTAGGTGTTAACTGCTATTTAATTGAGGCTTTAAAATATGTTATTATATTCTCTTATTCGTGTGTAGGTGTTCTTCATATATTCTGGATACTAATGTGTTGCAAAGAGCTTTTCCCAGTTTATGACTCATCTTTTCATCATATGGTGTCTTCTGATGAAGAGACATTCTTAAGCTGTCAACTTTGTCAGTATCTTCCTTTCTGCTTTCTTTCTCCGTGTCTAAGAAATCTTCTTATTGTATTTAAAAAGTCTTAGCTTCCTTCAGTTGATTAATATACTTTACTGCCTTTCAGAATTTTGCTTTTTATATTTTCTTTAGTTTATCTGGAAACAATATTTGTGGATGGTGTGAGATGGGGGTTCCAATGTTATGTTTGTTCCCCATATGTGTACCCACATGTCTATATATCATTTCTTAAATTTTTTGTTTTCTCCCACCTCAGACATTTTTAATATTTGCTCTGTCACAAATATGTAGGCTTATTTCTGGGAAATCTATCCCTTGGTCAGTATGTCGATCTTTGCATCAATATAAAAATGCCATCATTTAAAGGTATATTCAGTATTGTTATCTCCCGAGTCAGATTTTCTCACCTTGCTCTACTTCTCCACATTGTATTGGCTGTTCATAGCTTTTTGTTTTTCAGTAGGCACTGGAGGCTCAGCTTTTGACAAATTTTTCACTGACCTAAAGTTGTGATTTTGGTTTGATACATCTTGACTGGAAATATCTTTGACTATATAGATTAATATGGGGAAAAGTATTTGTAATATCAAGTAATCCAATTCTTGAATATAGCACATTTCCCAGGTTATTTAATTCTCAAATGACCTTCTAGCAATTAAGTTTTTCTATAAGCACAATACACATCCTTTATTAGCTTTATTTTAGAAACATAATATTTTAGTGTTATTAAATATGACATATATGTTTAAACTTCTTGAATCCATACCTTGATGAACTATATAAATATATATGAATTATAATTCACCATGCCTTGATGAATTATATAAAATATAATTTCAATTATATTTAATATATATAAATGCCCTCTGTTTCTAGAAAAGTGTCTTGTTTTATAGTTTCTTATATATATTGATTATAAATGCTTTTCTAAAATCATATATTATTATTATTGATCTTATTGAGATTTGCTGACATGTTTACCTTTTCTGTACTCTTCATTCCTTCATGCATCTATATGCCTCCCATGGATCATTTTCCTTTTGCCTAAAATTGCCCTTTTAGTGATTTCTTTAGTTTAGGTATATTAATTAAATACTTCCCTCAGTTTTTGTTTGTTTTTAAGTATCTTTATTTTTCTTCCTTTTACTGAGTATTTTCACTAGGTTAACATTTATGTTTTAGTAGTGAGTTGAAAGTATCATTACATCAACTTCTGACTTCCTTTTTTTTCTTGTTGAGAAATCAATTTTCAATCTTATTATGAAACCTGAAGAAAATATTCCTTTTTTATTCTTGACTGCTTTTAATATGTTTCTATGTTTGCTTTACTTCCAATAATTGTATTATGATATATGTGTTAGTCCATTCTCATGCTGCTTTTCATTTATAAAGAAAAGAGGTTTAACTGACTCACAGTTTGGCATGACTGGGAAGGTCTCGGGAAACTTACAATCATGGCAGAAAGGGAAGCAAACACATTCTTCTTCACCTGGTAGCAGCAATGAGAAGTCCAGAGCAAAGCAGGGTGGGAAAACCTCTTATAAAACCATCAAATCTTGTGAGAACTCACTCACTATCATGAGAACAGCATGGAGGTAACCAACCCATGATTCAATTTCCTCCCACTGTGTTCTTCCCATGATACAGGAATTATGGGAACTACAATTCAAGATTAGATTTGGGTGAGAACACAGCCAAACCATATCAATGTACATAGATGTGGGGTTGTTTTTGTTCTTTCTTATAGTGGTTTATAGAACTTCTTAAATTTATGGCTTAATGAATTTTAGCATTCTTGGCCATTATCTCTTCAGATTTTGTTTCTGTTTTATTCTTTCTTTCTTCTGCCTCTTGAATTCCAATTACATCATGGGATTGTGTTCCTTATGACTTCCATATTTATCTTTACATATTCATTCTTTCATCTCTTCAAGATTCATTCTATATAATGTCTCCTTACATAACTTTCAGTTTGTTGGTTCTCTCTTCGGTTGTTTCTAATCTGTTAACTACATCCATTAGGCTTTAAGTTTGTATATTTTTGTTGTAGAATACATATTTGATCCTTTTTATAGCTTCTAGTTATCAAATGACATTTTGCATCATTATATCTAATTTGTTTGATTGATTAAAATATATGTCTGTTGTTTGTTTTTGAGAACTCTAATATCTGAGTAAACTGCAAATGTTTTCCACTTTGTTTTTCATATTTGGCCATTTGGCCTTGTGGTTGATATTTTGGGTAATTCTTAGTGAGGATGAACATTGTGTATGGAAAACTGTGGAAATAATTTGAGTCTCTGGATGTTGTATTGCCCTGTAGAAAGAAAGTAACTGGGGACTGGGCTTATGTTTTATAGTAGTTGGTCTAGTTTCATTTAATCCATGGCTAGCAGGTAGCCTTTCAGGAGTTCCAGCTGAATACACTAGGTGCTTACTAGGGTTTCTTCCTCCATGCAAGACTCAGAACTCTCATTTTTGCCTATGTAGCCTCTTAAGATCACTGAAAATTTTGCTTCAAACTCAAGGACTTTTGCTTCCATTGAGGAATTAGCAAACATCTTGAGGGAAAAAGTAGGAATAAATGAGGCTGAAAAGGGTGCTTTTTCCACTTCGACACAGATTTTTTTTTTCATTAAATCTTCACTGCATTAATATGTTTCAAATGTCTTCAAGGAGATCTGTTTTTTTTTTTTTTTTTTTGAGACGGAGTTTCGCTCCTGTTACCCAGGCTGGAGTGCAATGGTGCGATCTTGGCTCACCGCAACCTCCACCTCCTGGGTTCAGGCAATTCTCCTGCCTCAGCCTCCTGAGTAGCTGGGATTACAGGCACGTGCCACCATGCCCAGCTAATTTTTTGTATTTTTAGTAGGGACGGGGTTTCACCATGTTGACCAGGATGGTTTCGATATCTTGACCTCGTGATCATCCGCCTTGGCCTCCCAAAGTGCTGGGATTACAGGCTTGAGCCACTGCACCCGGCCCGAGATTGTTTTTATATTTTGTCACAGTTTGTCTATAACAAGGCAGCAGCCCATCATTATCAGAATGGGAAATCCTTTGTATCAGCTTGAAAAGACTATGTGTTCTACAATTCTGGGGTGCATTGATGTATATGTGTGTGTTAGATTGTCTATTAAATTTTGTGTTTATGTCTTATTACTACATATTTAATTGTGTCTTCTTAATATATATGCCAAAATTTATCAGTATGACTTGATATGTCAATTTCTGTTATTTGTTCTATTAATTTTTACTCTGTAAATTCAGAAACCATGTTATTCAGTATAGACTATGTTAGAATTATTACATTTTCCTGGATAATTAAATCTTTAAAAGCTTTTATCATGATTTAGTATCACACTTTTATTGTTAATGGTATTTGTGCCTTAAAAATCTCATTTGCACATGAGTACATATTTTCCCTAGAAGATTGGTTTTAAAAATAATCTTGTATGTTATGACAGTCCTTAGCTAGAACATTTAATCTATTTACACTTGTTGCAATCATAGATTTATTTCACAATAGATGTTCCTTTTTCTAGCTTTTCTTGACCTCTTTCAGATTTATTAATTACATTTCTCACTGAATTAATTAATCAAAATCCTTAACTCATGGCATATTATTAACACCAATAGTTGTATGCAAGACCTTCTGTTATGTTATGCAGATATTAACATATTTATTCAATCCTTTCTTCTTGTTTTCCCTTTGTAGTACACCTATGAATCTTTTTGCTTTTTTATGGTCCTACTAAATGTGAATTGCTGTTCTGAATGCACGCATTTTTAAATATAGGTAATTGCTATTGTGCTGCGTAGGTCCATCTCCCTTATATGTTTTTTTCACTCAGCACTGTTACTTTAATATTTGCCTTTTTGCTCATTGTACATCTAGTCTGCCTTCTAAATGCTGCTTAGAATTTCATGTTAAGCATCCAACTATATTTTAACTACCTGTTCTTGCAACAGTCTGCCACCTCAGAAAATGGTTCCGTGAAGCTCATTTAAATATATGCCCTGGAAATCTCTGTGCTTTCCAAATCCCTTGTCTTACATTCTCCAACACAGTTTTTGTCCCAAGAGGCTGACTTGTTTGGACTTCATTAATGTATGCCTTTGCCATCAGTCACCTGGTAGGGCTGCCTAAAGATGAATATGGGCAGGACAATGATGGCAGAGAGGAGATGATTTAGGGTATTTGTTACATAGTGTGGTCATAGCAGGTTGACTTTGTTGCCTTATCTCACTTTTACAAATCTCAAGGCAGCCATTTCCACAAGCTTTTCTCCTTAA
Source organism: Saguinus oedipus (assembly GCA_031835075.1). Classification (NCBI taxonomy): domain Eukaryota; kingdom Metazoa; phylum Chordata; class Mammalia; order Primates; family Cebidae; genus Saguinus; species Saguinus oedipus. The sequence goes on from CM063169.1 coordinate 21,526,589, forward strand.
AGATTCTTGTAATCAATCCCTCACTCTTGGGCCTAGTGTTCATAACCGCCCAAAATAATGTACTCTCTTTAAGTTTTCTTATACTACATTTATGTCATTTGATAGTTATTTTAGTAAGCATCGTCAAATTCTTCTAGCATGCTGGTATCTTGTCTGATTTAAACCTTATAGAATTGTAAGAGAATTGACATTATTTTACTGTTGCCATTACTGATTTATTTAATTCCTCAAAATCTGAAGTTAATAAATGTCATCATCCTTATAAATGATACAAGAACTAAAAAAACCTTTTTTGTCATGACCCGTATCAATTGGTATGTTATTATTTTTGTATTATTTTATTCTATATTTTGTATTTCTCTGAAATCATCAAGATATAATTATTAACATTGCATATGGTGAATTTTTGTTTAATTTTATACACATGTGCCATGTTTCCCTTTGCTCTTATGACTCCACCATTTGATGTTGAATCACTTCCCTTTTGCCTGAAGTACAGGAGAGTTTTTTGTTTTGTTTTTTTTTTTTTTTGAAAGGTATCAAATTTGAGGTTGAGATTACTCTTTATCCAGTGGATTGATAATAATAGTATTTCACTGTATTTTTCCTGTTGTTGATAAGTTAGCTGTTAGTCTAATTATCCTGGAATGGAAACATTCTGCATTTTCTCTTCAGTTGTTCTAAGATCTTCTCTTTGTCTTTGTGCTTTCCACTTTCATTATTGTATGACTGGATGTTGTTTATTTTTTTAATTTATTTTATTAGGAATGCATTGGCCTTCCTGAATTTGTGTATTGGTGATTTTCATTTTTGGGGAACATTTCTCAGTCATTACTCCTAAAAATGTTTCTGCTCTATTCTTTTTATCTGCAACTCCAATGAGATGTAAGTTGTACTTTGTCACTTGTTTTAATCTTCCAAAGTCTCTTTTTAAATAGTCTATATCTCCATACTTATGTGCTGCCCTCTGGATTCCTTTTAGCTAAATATTACCACTTGCTACTGCTGGATTCAACTGCTTTAATATGCTTTTAAATTCATTTGTTGACTTTTTATTTTATTTCTAGAACCTCTATTTATATTTTAAATATACTTGGCAGAAAAATTCTTGCTCTTCATTCCATTTTTATTCAACTATATCTTTAAACTTATAAAACACAATTACATCGTAGTTTAAGTCTGATGATTCCAACATTGCAAGTATTTTGCAGGTCTGATACCTTTGTCTCTCATGGTGTCTTGTTTTCTTACGTGTTTTGATTTTCAATTAAGTGCTGTATTTAATGGATTTTTTTTTTCTGTTAAATACTGTTAAATACTTTCTGTTAAATACTTTTCTGTTAAATACTTCCTTGAAAGTTTTTCTCCAGTAAAAATTTACAATTGTTCGTGCTAGGGGACTAGGGTACTTTCAATTCATGTCACTTTCAATATTCTTAAGTTATTTTTAACCACACTGATTGTAAAATGAGGGAAGTCATACCTATGGCTAAAAAATTTCCTCAAGATCACCTCAAACTCAGCTTTAAAGTCTTACTTGGGAAATTTTCCTAAAATCTTAAATGTTAGTGTTTGCGGTCTAGGATCATATCTAACTCACCTTTACACTGAGGGTGTAAAATGTTGAGTTCACAAAAATATCTTTGTAACTTCCTACTTGTGTGTCTACCTTGGATGTCAGTGGGTTTTTCTCCAGGCATCAGTTTTCTTAAAGCCTATGAAAAGTAGAGCTGAATTTTTCGTGATTAGCAAAGTCCCTCTCAATATGTCAATATGTTTTAATGCTCTAAAAGTGACTTTTCTGAAATTTGACTTCTACTTCTTTTCAGCCTCTTACACTCTCTCAATGCTTTTGTCAGTTTATTTATGTGTTTTAAAAGATGAGAAAAATATTGTGGTCAGAAATTTTTTTTTGAGATAGAGTCTTGCTCTGTCACCCAGGCTGGTATGCAGTGGTACAATCTCAGCTCACTGCAACCTCCCCCTCCTGGGTTCAAGCGATTCTCCTGCATCAGCCTCCTGAATAGCTGGGATTATAGGTGCCCCCCACCATGACCAGCTAATTTTTGTAGTTTTATCACATTGGCCAGGCTGGTCTCGAACTCCTGGCCTCAAGTAATCCTCCTGCCTTGGCCTCTCAAAGTCCTGGGATTATACGTATGAGCCACCACACCCTGCTTTATTCAGCATTTTTAGTTGTTTGCAATGGGAGGGACAGTCAAAGTATCTATCATCCATTTCTTCTGGAAACATAGTTTTAATTTAGTAGAGTTTTGGCAGCACTATATATATTTAAGTTATGCAAATATTTATGTTATTCTTATGATTAGGATTTCATTTGTTTAGAACAATATCAGGAAAGGATATTCTGTTTTCCCTGTTACTCAAACAATTTTCTTTGTGATATTGCAGTTGTTCCTTCATCATTGCTATGGGCAATGGATCCTCCTGAAATGTGATTTTACAAGGCAATTTTCTGTATTTGTCTTCTGTGATTCACTAACAGCTTGTTTGATTTTCATAACAGAAAATAATTCTCTCCATATGCCAAAAGACAACTCATTTAAATAAGCCTGGTTCATGGTTTATCAACTTGATTACATCAGTTCTTTGAAAATACAGGAGTTTATACTATGGTTTAGAATAAATTGCTTTCCCTGGTGTCATTTATATTTTTCTAGAAAACAAACATATAATTTTTAATGCCATGCCATCATACTAATAGGACAAGGAGGGTTGATCCTTCTATTTCATCAGAAAGTCAAATGCATAACAAATCAAAGTCAATGATGAAAGCATTTCTTGTGCATTGTAAGCATCAAGCAAGCTAAATGGCTTCATCAAGCCAAGGACATTGTCGCTGGTCACAGGAGTGAAGCAAGGTCATGATGTAGAATAAAGAGCATTTTTGGTTTTGCCTATGTCACATCTATTTATGTTGGCTATTTCCACCAAGAGAATAACATAAAGGCAATGTGGAAAATAATAACACATAATGTACATTTATATATATAGTTTTAATTATATATTGTTGCCTTTCCTAATAACCAAATAGAGCTTATGAAAACTAAATGAGGTATTCTACTTTTTTTTTCACAAAGAATAGGAACAATCTGAACTAAAAATGAAACACTGGTAACTGGTTACTCAGATATTGCTACAATTTTGAAATTAAAATGTTCAAAAATCTCTGCTTCAGACTTAGATGGTTGTTACCACAGGTGACCAACATAGAAACTTAAATTCACTTTTTTTTTTTTGAGACAGAGTCTTGCTGTGTTGCATAGGCTGGAGTACAATGGTGCGATCACAGCTCACTGAACTCTCCACCTCTCAAGTTCAAGGGATTCTCATTCCTCAGCCTCCTGAGTACCTCAGGCTAGAGGTGTGTGTTACTATGCCTAATCTTTATTTTTACTTTTTTTTAGTAGAAATAGGGTTTCACCACGCCTCCCTCAGCCTGTTAAAGTGCTGGGATTACAGGCATGAGCCACTGTGTCCAACCCTAAAATTCATTTCTACATTGGTTCTATTCTACAGACATTCTTGATGTTAAAAACAAACAAACAAATACCAAAGCAAAGCCAATCCAAAAACTTAAAACACAACTTATTGCAAATTCATTATAGCCTTATAAGTGCTCTGTCTTTACAAAGCAGAAGGATTACCAAACACCTGCTCAAATTCTATAAGATATTCGAATTGTTTAACCTTTACTATATTCTGTAAGAGAATTATAAGATAATAAATACATAGAGTTTGTTTCAATGAGGCTATAATGCCTCAAAACCCACTCCACCCATCATGCTCTGGTCCCATCACTGAAATCACTGGAATACTTTTTCATATATAAAGGAAAGCATGCTAGGAAAATTTGCTACATGAAGAATAAAATGGTATTTGAAGTAGCCTGGGTTTTGTTTAAACAGGAAGACATGATTACATTTTATTTGAGATACCAGAATAGCAATGGTTTTTTTTTTTTTCTCTCTTTTTCAAAGTGGTTTTGGGATTTTGAGTAGAAAGGGAACATGTGAAAATATAATGTCTTGTGGGTAATGTATTTCTGAGTACGGAATAGATCACCAGTGTCCCTCAGCTTTTAATTCTGATTTCTTGTATACCTGATAAACACTATTTCTTGCTCTTCTACATGAAAAATATAGAGTACAAGTAAACATAAGGTATATTTCTTGTCCTTAGACAAATTATAGTACAGCTGGGAAGACAAACTTTATGCCGTTCTCACAACGTAGTGATACCCTTGCCTAAAGCTTGCTTCTTTAGACATTTGTGATTGTGCTGGTGGTCTATGTTGACCGCTAATTTTCTTTTGTTTTGCTTTTTTTTTTCTCTTCATAAGATCTCACTATTACTGAAAATCTGAAAACAAACATTCGGTACAATGTATTTTGGGACTAACTTATATATGTTGGAAAAACATGTAAAGGGCCCATATGCTTTTTTTCTTTATCTGTTCCATAAGGGTGATCCTTTGATTAAGAAACAGAATCCTCAACAGGTGACATAAATGTCTACTTACAAAGCTTAAAAGGTTAATCAATGATATATGTTATTTATTTAATTTTTAATTTTTATTTTTTTTGAGACAGTCTCACTCTGTTGCCTAGGCTGGAGTACAGTGGTGTGATCTTGGCTCAATGCAACCTCCGCCTCCCAGGTTCAAGTGATTCTCCTGCCTCAGCCTCCCAAGTAGCTGGGATTGCAGGCACCTGCTATCATGCCAGGCTAATTTTTTGTATTTTTAGTAGAGATGGGGTTTCGCCATGTTGGCCAGGCTGGTCTTAAATGCCTGACCTCAGGTGATCCACCCACCTAGGCCTCCCAAAGTGCTGGGATTACAGGCATGAGCCACTGCACCTGGCTAATATGTTATTATTTTTTTAAATGTGTGACTATTAAAGATACCAGCTTGTAGAAATTCTTCAGTACATGCCTATCATTTTTAATCTCTGCCTGGAAAGTCTTCTGATCCACATAAAACTGTATTCCAGGCCACAAATAATCCAATAGCTGGTAGAGAAAAATGACTCAAGTTATGTCAATGGGATTCTTTCTCTTCTAAATTTCTTTTTGAAACTCCAAGAATATAGTCAGGGTTTTTGTGGCCTAGATCACAAAAGGAATGTAAAATCAGAACTAAAATGTAATAGTTTGAAAAATACTCAGATAAAATCATAGACAATTAATTTGCCTCTTCAGAGTAATCTGGCCTTCAGAGAGAGAAGAGTTAAAGAGTCTTGCAAAGAGATCAGAGATGACCACATGGTCCTGGAAAGATGAGGGAAGATAGAAGGGGCTGCTATTCTTCTGATTTCTGGTTCTTGTCCTTTGTAAGACCAGACCACATGTTTGTCTTTGAATGCCATGCAATTCTTTTGAATAATTCAAATAAATGCTAACTTAATTTAGTTTACTTCTTGAAATAAAACAATTTCTAATTGTAATAGAGATTGCTAATTGTTTATACTGTACCCATCTTTCCTTTTCCTTCCCTTACAGAACCCTATATTATCAAGGGTAGCAATATGTTCAGCTAAAAGATTTCTCTCCCAGGCTCCTTTGCAGCTAGGAATGGTCATGAGAATACGTTCTGGTAAAAGTTATATTAATAAATGTACTATCTGGGGCTTCTGATCAGTCTGTAAATGGAGATAGCTTATAGGAACTCAGGCAGTCTTTGGGAATATGCAATGCCTTGAAGATAAAAGTTTGGTTGTGAGGATGTTGGAATACAAAGTTGAGAACACTTGTACCTTTGATGACTTACTGAAGTACAGGAAGGGTGGGCAAACTTTGTCCATCCTTTTCTGCAGGAAGGATGGGCAAACTATTCCTAAGAAGGATTGCAACTACTCAGTTCTGCTTTGTCTGTATAAAAGCAGACATGACAATATGTAAATTAATGGAAATGACTATATTTCAACTAAAAAGGCTTTTACTAGAGTTTTCGGACCTCTGCCCTACATCATCTTTGCACTGCCTGTCATCAGATTTCATTTATCTTTTGAGATAAACTTTTTGGAGTTTGAGCCACTGTTGTAGGAATCTGAACTTGACATGAATTAAGACCAGGATTAAAGAAAAAAGTGATGCATAATAATTGAATTGAAATGAATTGAACTTCAAATGTAGAGATCATTTCGAAAGACTACCTTGAAAGGTTTAACAGAGATGGGATCTAAAGCGCATCTTGAAGAAAGGCTACTTTTTATATGTGACAGAATAACAAAATAACAATCCAGGGAAGAAAATGTCAAAACTGAGGAGGCAATGTGAGAAACGGCAGTGCATACATAGAGGTCTGGCTCAACTACAGTGAAGGATTCAAGTAAGAAAGAAATGAGGAAAAACACTTGAAACATATTCTGTGATTTTATTATAAAAGATAATGGAAGCCAGGTTGGGGATATATACTTTCCGTCTTTCATTACAAATCATTTTCTTTCTTTCTTTCTTCCTCCTTCTTTCTCCTTGCTTTTTTTTTTCCTGATTAGCAGTCAGTCTGGCATAAACATTAGGTGGGATGCACTAATGTGGTCATTAGGGAAGGGATTGTATGGACAGTACATAATTATACTCCCTTACACAAAGGGGTTTGAAAGGCATTTTTCCATCTGTCTTTCATCATGTGCAGATTATTGGAAGATAATATATTTACTCTTAAGAGATTTCTAGTTAAAAAAAAAATGCAGGTCAAGGCAGGAAATAAAATAAAATAATTTATATAAAACCAAAAGGCCTTACTCCTATAACCTTTGTGTATCCTTCTGCTTTATTAATTCCAAGTAGTTTAAAATCTCATTCAAAAGGGCATAATTCTTCCTAACTTTCTATTTATATCCACATGCCTTTTGTCTTTTCTGTTCCTCCGTTTCTCCATGACTGCCTTTGTTTGTGTCAAATAGACATGGTGTAACATACCATTTTAACTCATTTCCCTTGATATATTTTAAAACTTAATTTCTTGATGATTATCATGGTGCTCACAATTACCATCCTATTTACAACAATCTAGTTAGAATTAATACAAACTTAATTCATGGTATATAAAATCTTTGCTCCTGTCTAGCTTATTTCCTTTCTAGTCATTTGAGCTGTCATATTACACATTGTATGCCCCCCAACTTAGAGTTGTAATTATTGCTTTATGTGGTTCACATGGGAGAGAAATATTGTTATCAACAAATAATACATTCATATTTTTTTATTTGCCTATATAAGTATTTTTGACATTGTTCTTTATTCATGGATGTAGTTTCAAATTAATATTTTTGACCTTTCATTTTAACTTGGAGGACTCTTCTGGTATGTTTTTGTAGGATACATGTTCTAGTGTTGAATACTCTTGGTTTTTGTTTATGTAGGAACTTAAAAATTTCTCATTTTTCAAGATTGCTTTTGCTGAATACAAAATTCTTGATCAACAATTTTTTTTTCTATCATCACTTTGAATATATCCTCTCACTACTTACTGGCTTCCATTCTTCCTAATGAGAAATTAGCTGTTAATCTTATTACACATTTTTATACATGAATAATCACTTATTTATTGCTGCTTCTTTCAAGACTGTCTTTTTGTTTTTGGCTCTTGATAGTTTGATTATGATGAATTTGAGTTTATCCTACTTGGAGTTCCTTGAGATTCTTAAATGTATGTGCTATTTTAAAAAATAAAGTTTTCCATCATTATTTCTTCTAAAATTCTTCCTGACTTTTTCTCTCCTTTCCTCTGTATATATTGGTATATATAATGTATATATTGGTACATTTGATGATGTCCTACAAGCCTTTGAAGTTCTGTTCATCTATTTTTATTCTTTTTTTTTTTTTTGCTCCTCAGCTTGGATAATTTTGATTTATCTTACTTTCTTTTGTCTTCTCAAATTTGCTGTTAAACCTTTCTTTTAACTTTTTAAGTTATTATACTTTTAAGTTTCAGAATTTTTATTGGTTCTCTTTAACAACTTCTATCTCATTGTTGATATTCTCTATAAGATTAAACATCATTCTTTGTTAAGAGTTGGGGTTTTGCTCTATCACTCAGACTGGAGTACAGTGGTACAATCATAGCCTTAATCTCCTGGGTGCAAGTGATCTTCCCACTTCAGCCTCTCGAGTAGCTGAAATGACAGGCATGCATCACCATGTCCAGTGATACAGTTTGGATGTTTGTTTCCTGCAAATCTCATGTAGAAATGTTATCTATAATACTGGACTGTGGGACCTGATGGGAGGTGCTTGGGTCAGAATATGGATCCCTCATGAATGGCTTTGTGCCCTCCTCATGGCAATGAGTGAGTTCTCACTCTATTAGTTCACATTACAGCTGGTTATTTAAGCAACGTGGCATCTTTCTTGCTGTCTCTCTGGCTGTCACATGCCTGCTCCATTTTCATTTTCCACCATGTTCCCAAGCTTCCTGAGGCCTCACCGAAAGCATATTCTGGCACTATTTTTCTTGTACAGTCCTTAGAATCATGAACCAAAGTAAACCTCTTTTCTTTATAAAATACCCAGCCCCAGGTATTCTTTTATAGCAATGCAAAACATACTAACACAGAAAATTGGCACAGAGAGTGGCACATTGCTCTAAAGATACCTGAAAATGTGGAAACAGCTTTGGAACTAGGTAGCAAGCTGAGGTTGGAAGAGTTTGTCAGGCTCAGAAAAAGTCAGGAAGATGAGGGAAAGTTGAAACTTCATAGAAACTGGTTAAATGGTAGTGATGAAAATGCTGATAGAGAGAGAGAGATGGACAATGAAAGCCAGGCTGATTAGGTCTCAGATGGAAATGAGGAAGTTGTTGGAAACTGGAGCAAAGTTCACACTTGCTCTGCTTTAGCAAAGAACTTGGCTGCAGTGTGTCCATGACACACTGGGCTTTGTAGAAGGTTAAACTTAAAAGTGATGATGTAGGATATGTAGTGGAAAAAATTTCTGCATAGCAAAACATTTAAGAAGTGGCAGGGTTACTTCTAACAGCCTACAATTATGTATGAGAGAAAAGAAGTGGCTTAAAGTTGGAACTACTAATTAAAAAGGAAGCAGAGCACAAAAGCTTGGAAAATTCACAGTCTGACCATGTAGTAGAGAAGGAAAGAGGAGAAGAATACAAGAGGGCTGTGGAGCTACCACTTGCTATAGAAATTAGCATAGACAAGACAATGGGAAAAAGGCTTCTATATTAGTCCATTTTCACACTGCTGATAACGATGTACCTGAGACTGGGCAATTTACAAAAGAAAGAGCTTTAATTTGACCTAAAGTTCCACATGGCTGGAGAAGCCTCACAATCATGGTGAAAGGCAAGGAAGAGCAAGTCACATCTTACATGGATGGCAGCAGGCAAAGAGAGAGCTTGTGCAGAAAATTCACCCATATAATAACCATACAATCTCATGAGACTTACTATCATGAGAACAGCACAGGAAAGGCCTGTCCCCATCATTCATTACCTCCCAGTGGATCCCTCCCATGACACTTGGGAATTCAAAATGAGATTTGTGGGTAGACAGCCAAACCATATTAGCCTCAAAGGCATTTTGAAATCTTTGAGGAAACCCCTCCCATCACAGACCCAGAGTTCTAGGAGGAACAATTGGTTTTAGAAGTCCTGGTTTTAGACCATGCTGTACCACCTTGGGAGGCTGCCCCCAAATCCTAACTGCTCTTGCTCCAGTCGTGGTTCAAATGGCTCTAGGTATAGCTTGTACTGCTGCTTTGAAGAATGCAAGGCATAACTTCGTGGCTTCCAGGTGATGTTAAGCCTGCAGGCACACAGAATGCAAGAATGAAGGCAGCATGGCAGCTTCCACATAGATTTTAGAAGATGTATCAGAAGACCTAGGAGCCCAGGCAGAGCCCCCGAAGAGAGCCTCTACTAGGGCAGTGCTTATGGGGATGTGAGATCAGAGCCCATACTCAGAGTCCCTACCAGAGCACTGCCTAGTGGAGCTGTGGGAATGCGGCCACCACCCTCCAAAACCCAGAATGGTAGAGCCACTAGCAATGTGCACCCTCAGCCTGTAAAGCTGAAGATCTCAGGGTCAGATCCATGACAGCAGCCATGTGGGCTGCACTCAGCAAAGCCAGAGGGGCAGAACTTCCTAAGTCTTTGGAGCCTACCCCTCACACCATGCACCCAGGGTGTGGGACATGGAGTCAAGGATTACTTTGGAGCTTTAAGATTTAATATCTGCTCTGATGAGTTTCACACTTGCATTAGGATTGGTATCCTTTCTTTGGGTTGATTTTTCCCTTTTGTAAAAGAAATATTTATCTGATTCCTGTAACACCATAATATATTGAAAGTTAATAACTTGGTTTTGATTTTGATTTTACAGCCTCATTGGTGGAAGGAACTTACCTTGAGTCTCAGATGAGACTTTGGACTTTTGAGTTGATGTTGGAATGAGTTAATATTTGGGGGGACTATTGGGAAAGAATAGTCATTTTTACAATGTGAGATTGTATTTTGCAATGAGATTCGGGAGGCTAGAGGTGTATGCATATCATTTAGGTCTTTTGTCCAAAATCTCATGTTGAAATGTGATATCCAGTGTGTGAAGTGGGCCCTGGGGGTGATGCTTTGGTCATGGAGGCAAATCTCTCATGAATGGTTTGGTGCTCTCCCCATGTTTACTAGTAAGCAGACACAAGAGTTTGTTGTTTAAAAGAGCCTAGCAGCTCTCTAGCTCCCTCTCTTGCTCTGTGACGTGATGCTCCTTTTTCACCTTCCACCATGATTGTAGACTTCCTGAGGCCCTCACCAGAAGTAGATGCCAGCACTATGCTTCTTGTATAGTCTATACCCCTCTTTTCTTTATAATTACCCAGCTTCAGGCATTACTTTATAAAAACACAAAGTGGAGTAATACATCTAGCTATATTTTAAGAAATTTAATTTAATTGAATTTAAAATTTAGCAGCCATAAAAAAGGATGAGTTCATGTTCTTCCCAGGGACATGGATGAAACTGGAAACCATCATTCTTAGCAAACTGGGACAAGAGCAGAAAACCAAACACCACATGTTCTCACTCATAAGTGGGTGTTGAACAATGAGAACACATAGACGCAGGGAGGGGAACATCACACTCCAGGGCCTAGGCGGTAGGGGAACTAGGGGAGGAATAGCAAAGGGTGAGGGAATTGGGGAGGGATAGCATTAGGAGAAATACCTAATGTAGATGATGGGGTCATGGATGCAGCAAACCATCACCATGGCACGTGTATACCTATATAACAAACCTGCACAATCTGCAATGTACCCCAGAACTTAAAGTATAATAAAAAATAAACTAATTAATTACTTAAATAAAATTGAAAAAAAAAATTTAGCTAGGTGTATTACTCCACTTTGTGTTGTTATAAAATTAAACTAAATTTCTTAAAATTTAGCTAGGTGTGTTACTATGAGTCTTGCTATGTTGCCCAGGCTTGACTGAAATTCCTGGACTCAGGGGATCCTCCCAGCTTAGCCTTCCTAATTGCTGAAATTACAGATGTTAGGTTACCACATCTGGCCTCATTATCCTTATACTTAGTTTTTTAGATATAATTTCATTTAGTCTTTTGAACATATTCAAAATAGCTGACTTCAAGTCTTCATGAGTAAATCCAAAATGATTGGGCTTCTTCAGGGACAATTTCTTTGGATTATCATCTTTTCTGTGTATATATAGGCCATATTTTCTTGTTTCTTTGCATGTCTTGTAATGTTATGTTGAAAAGAGGACATTGTAAATAATACAATGGGGTTATTCTTTACATCAGATCCTCTCCCTATATAGTGTTTGATATTTTTCTGCTGGTTGTAGTTACCATTTGTGTTTTTAGTGACTTTCTGAACTAATTATATAAAATCTGTATTCTTCGTCATGTTTGGCAACTGCAGTCTTCAGTCAGTTAACTTAGTTAACTTAGTTGTCAGCTAATGATTAGAGAAAGCATTCCTTACGCATCCAGAACTAATCAGTCTCCCAGCCTTTGCTAAGAGACTGCATGCATGCCGGAACTGGCATTCAACACTTGGCCAGCAGTTGACACCACCACTGTGGCCTTCCCGTTCTGCTAGTAAAGAGCCTCCATGTCAGATATAGGTGTGATAATACTTAGACTCTTCTCAGATCCTTCTTGAACACGTGCACTGCCTTATGTATGCAATGACTTTCTATGTTCCCAACAGTATTTTGACACTTTTCAAAGATCCAGTGAACATCTTATTCAGTAACTTTTCCTCTTAAGCTTTCAGTTGGTGTATTGTGTATTCCAGTTATGAACTGCTTGTTCAGGTAGCCCAAAAGTTAAACAATTGTCTGTATTTAGTTTTTGACAAAATCCTCCAGAGAAAAGGCTTCTTTGTTTTGTTTTTTTCTGGATGACTGCTAATTCAGATCGAATGAAGGAAGATTATAAGCAGGGTCTTCCAGGAAACTACCTAACAGGTCAAATAATGCCAAATAAAAACATTTTTTCTCTCAGAATAAAGTTTTGAAGAAGGTACAACCCATTTTCTACCTTGAGTGACTTCCAGAGTTTCAACATAATGTGAGCTGTTGGTTTTCAAGGTTACTGTGGAGCTAGACAGCTGAGAAAGGGACTAAGGTAACTGATGTGGTTTGGCTCTTGGTCCCCACCTAAATATTATCTTGAATTTTAATCCTGGTAGGAGGTAACTGGATTATGGGGGCACTTTTCCTCAGGCTGTTCTAATGAAAGGGAGTGAGTTCTCACAACATCTTACAGTTTAAAAGTGTCTGGTTTCCTTTGCAAGCTCTCTCTCCTGCCATCATGTAAGTAAGATGTACCTTGCTTCCCCTTTGCCTTCTGCCATGACTGTAAGTTTCCTGAGGTCCTGTAGCTATGTAGAAATGTGAGTTAATCAAAAGTCTTTTCTTTATAAGTTACCTACTCTCAGGTAATTCTTTATAGCAGTGTGAAACGGACTCATACAATAACTTAAAATGCCACAGAGCTCATTGTTATTATCAAGATTCAACTTCTTTTCTTGAATAAACACTCTCTGGATTGCCACAATTTTTAGTTCATTTTAAGAGTTCTTAAAATGTTGATTCTGATCATGTTTGCCAGCTTTCTTATTGCTTTGATGGAGAAAATTTTTTCCTATTTTACCAACATAACTTCTTCTATTCAATAATTTTAAGTAAAAATATTTTATATTTGTTTCAGAATATCTTTATTGGAATCTCAAGTATTAGTTTTCAAATGCCGAATAGAACCATAGAAACAAATGAAAAAGTTTATTTTAAATTTTTCTCCTCACTACTTTCCAAAATTGACATGTTGTCTGGAACATTATTATATATCGAGTAACCACAGAGTGACTACTTTCTTATTTTTCTTTTTGGGGTAGATGTGAACAGGTTTAATTCTTGAAGCAGGGTGCTAATGGCAAGAATATGTTTAAACTTTTATCCTGATTTTTAAAACTGTAAACAGAATCCTACATGGAGTTTATTTTTTAAACTTTCCCATTTCGAATAACAAAATGTTCCTAACTTATGATACACACAAGACCAGTCATGTCTGCTTAAATAAGTTTAACTTGACCAGGCTTATTTTAGAGAACCATCTTTTCCAGATTCATGTGCACCATTTAATTGCTTAAATCAGTAGATATTCATAAAAAATTCTGAAAAGCAGTCTGGCTCAAGGTAGGCTAGGAGAGGAGTGTTATTACTGAGTTCTCACCTTTCACTTTTCTACCAATCTTACTTTAAATAATTTAACTTCTCAAAGTTGTTTCATGAGAGCTAAATGCAGGAGGACACCCAAAAAAGTCTTTTTTATTCTTCAGAACAAGAGCCCTATGTTTGAACAAAAGAAGATTGACCTCCAAGTAATATGTGCTACAAAGACTATATTGGCCTTATTTGTTGTTGGAGAGTGCAATAGGTTCTCAATAAATGCTTGCTACATGATTAGTGCTCAGTAAATTGCTGTCCTTAAATAATTTCTCTGAGGAATAAATTTATTGCACGATCATAAGATTTATTATATTAATATGTCTGCCACATGTCCACTGGGCAGATAGATGAATCTCCATCACCTTTATTCCACTGTTTTTCAGACTAACACATCTGGAGTTATGTTCCTAAGTACAAAGAGATGCCTATTAAACCAGATCTGACTTTGCTCTAAATTCCCCAAATGTGCTGACTTCATTTGACACTACTGTCTTTTGACAGGAGAGTCTCGGCTTCCTGAATAATGTTAAGCAGGGAATTACAATAAATGTGGACTTAGTAAGTGAATGTTGTCATTGTGTGTGCTCTTTACAAGCCTAGTAAGATGAGCCTGACAATTTATAGTAGAATAATCTTCTGTCCAGTCCCTGTGCAGAAATTAACTATATGGCATTTTAGTGGGTATTTCAGGAGACTGTCATACTTAAGGCTTTTGAAAAATGATGATCAGATAAAGGACTCTAAAAGACATTAAATAATGATTTAAATAGGAGTATAAGAGCTAAGGGGGAAAATCTTGAATAATCCACTCTAAAGACTATTAGTTGAAGGAGAAATTAGACTCTAAAGGTTATAGTTATATTTTATATGACATACAAAAACTCCCACTAAATCTTACAAATTCTAGTCAGGGAAGAATGTAATGGCACAATTATTAATAGAAAAAGCAAAGAGAACAAATATAGCAGTTTCATTTAATGCTAATGTCTTATCTGTACTGAGTAATATAGCATCTGTCTTTTGAGGAAAACCAAATATGTGGGAAATTGTATTATTCCAGCTTTGTAAAGGACTGCTATAATTCCTATTGTAATGGAAAGATTAAAGAAAACAACAACACAAACTGTATTTTTACCAATATGAGAATCTGGTATTCTTGCATGAGTGACAGAATGTGCTTATACATACAGAACACGGTATATTCAGTATCCTACAACAATATGTAAATATATAAACAATGCAAGGCCTGTGTGGATTTACAAAATAGCTTGGCAGATAAATCTCTAGCCATGCAATAATGTTGGCCTAATTATTTGGCTTTGTCTAATACAATAGAATTTCCACAAAGTAAAGTTTAAATACTAAATTGTTTATTGTTGATGTGCTAAATATTTCATTAAATATATTTAAATTATTTTGTATATCCTAAGGAAAATGACGTTTCATTTTAGTAGAATAGAAAGGATTCCTCTATTCTCATCATATAATAATATATCATTTTAGTACAGTATATATTAATATGTAGTATAATTATATTATCAATTATATTGCCAATTTATCATTATATTTTATAATATAATTTATAATACAAATATATTTGTCATCATGAGTAATATGTTTAAACAAAAGAATATTCTTTTTTTTAACCTAGTTATCTTGTCTATTATCTTGCTTGCTTGATTTTTTAAATTACAGTTCCATTTTTACTTACTTATTTTTGGCCTTCTTTGCTAGATTTTGTGTTCCCTGAAGCCAAGACCCCTGGTTTATTTTTACCCCTCACATTATATTAAGAAAAATAGCTCTCATAAGACATAATTTTTTACCTTTAAGTAACTTCTTTTATTACAGCTCAATTTTATGATTGAGAATATGATATTTGTTACCCAAGTGGCTTTTCTTTCATTGTTAAATTTAACATTAGAGTGTCAAATCTTTGGCAATAAAACAATCCTCATCCTCTTCATCTACTTTACATTTTCTGGTAGTTTCATTTCCCTTTTTTTCCATTTCCTAACATTTTATTCTTTCTGCTGATAAACCATGAATACTTGGAGGTGATAGGGTGAATGGCTGAGAATACAGGCCCTGCTTAGACTCATTTCCGGCTCTCACTCTTTAATCGTTTTAACTTTGGGCAAGTTTCTTAATCTCTATGTCTTTTTGGCAGCTACCACAAATTACGTTTATAAATTGCACAGGAAAATAAAGTAACTATATATAAAAACAATTGAATGACCAATATAGATATTCATGCCTAAAAAAAAAAAAATAAATCACTGTGTAGGCCAGACACAGTGGGTAATGCCTGTAATCCCAGAACTTTGGGAGGCTGAGATTGAAGACTTACTTGAGCCCAGGATTTCAAGACCAGCCTGGACAACAAATTGAGATCCTACCTCTTAAAAAGAAAATACATCACCAGGTAGGTCAAAGCATGATTGTTATATATAAGATGAATAAGAGAGACAATTTTACAGACTATGTTTTCTTTCTCTCATGAGTGTCTTTAAAGTTTGTAGTAGTGGAAAATTATATAATATTTTATACTTCTTAACAGCAAATCTTTTAAAAGTGAAGTGAACTTTAGTAACTATACTGTTCTACAGAAGCATAAGTTTTCTTTCTTTAAAATTTGTTTTTTTTTTTTTTTTTTTTTTTTGACATGGGGTCTTTTTTTGCCACCCAGGCAGGAGTATAGTGGTGCAATCATAGCTCACTGCAGCCTCAAACTCCTGGGCTCAAGGAGTCCTCCCATCTCAGCCTCTCTGGGACTACAGGTGTGTGTTACCATGCCCGACTAAATTTTTATAGCAAGTGGGTATTGCCATCTCTGTTAGATCATTTTTTGCATTGCTATAAAGAAATACCTCAGCTGGGTGTGGTGGCTCATGCCTGTAATCCCAGCACTTTGGGAGGGCCAGGCGGATGGATCACCTGAAGTCAGGAGTTCGAGACCAGCCTGGCCAACATGGTGAAGCCCCATCTCTACTAAAAATACAAAAATTAACTGGGTGTGGTGGTACACACCTGTAATCTCAGCTACTCAAGAGGCTGAGGCAGCAGAATCCTTTGAACTCATGAGGCAGAGATTGCAGTGAGCCGAGATTGTGCCACTGCACTCCAGCCTGGGTGACAGAGTAAGACTGCATCTCAAAAACAAAACAAACAAACAAATGAAAGAAAACAAACAAACAAACAAAAAAACAACAACCAGAGGCTGGTAATTTATAAAGGAAAAAGGCTGAATTGGTTCATAGCTCATGGTTCTGCGGGCTTTATAGAAAGTCTGGTACAAGCATCTGCTCAGCTTCTGGAGACGCCTTAGGAAGCTTTCCATTATGGTGGAGGCAAAGGGGGTCACCAGTGTCTCACATGGTGAGAAAGGGAAGTAGAGAGACAGTGGAGGTGAGGTGCTACACACTTTTAAACAACCAGGTCTTGGGAGAACTCTCTCATCACCAACAGGATGCAAATGCCCCATGATGCAAATACCTCCCACTTGGCCAAACCTCCAACACTAAAGATTACATTTCAGCATGAGATTTGGCAAGGACATAGATCCAAGTCACATTACCATCTTGCCCAGGATGTGCTGGAACTCCTGGATTCAAGCATCCCTCCAGCCTCAGCCTTCCAAAGTGCTGGGATTACAGGTATAAGCCACCAGGCCTGGACCAGATGCATAATTTTGTATACTGTTTGAGGCAAAAAGATTAAAGATTCTACCAGAAAACAATTGTTATTGCACAAGTAATGCTATGTAGGCAGGAGAGCAATCATTCCTTCCCCTACCCCCCACAAAAAAGACTTTTCCTCAAGAATAACACATCTGGGTCTTTTATATGCATGAGAAAATGTGCATTTCTCTGTACTTAGGCATTTGTTTCTTCCAAAGTATCCTGGAGGATTTTTGACAGTACATACCAGAGGTTTGGAAAGTTTTAACTTTTAAGGTTCTCTTTTATCATAATCCAGAACCTTTAACAAAATATTAAGTTTTTAAAAAAAGGATTTTTAAAGTTTTAAAAATATACCATTTTAGCCTCACACTAATTTATGGCATCTTTACAAAATGTGATCCATCTTTACAAAATAACTGATTTTCTGATAATTTAATGAAATTCTGATCTAAGAAGTACTATTTTTATTCATTAATTTTATAGTACCAGAAGTTGCCTTATACTTGTTTTTGAATCTTTGAGTAAAGATTTGCTTATTCCAGGGATTAATCTGAATACTATATTACTTAAGCAGGATTTATTTATACAATTTTGAGTGAATGATATGAAGCAAGATGTCTTATTCCACTTTATATTTGGCAAAGTTATCCTGTTTTAAATGAGGTTATACATTAACGTGCATGCGTGTTTCTCCTCTTTTTGGCAAGGCTATTTATGTGGAGTTTTGTTCCACCTGCAACAAAATTCGTAGGTTGAAGACTTCACCTTCAATATGATGGTAGTAGGAAGTGAGGCCTTTAGATCACGTCTTGAGGATAGAGCCTGCATGAGGGGATTATTGCTTTTATAAGAAGACAAATAGACATCAAGGCTCCCTCTCTCCACCATGTGAGGACACAGTGAAGAGGCATCAAAAACAAAAACAATATTTCCTATGATTAACTGAAGTTATATGCCAGAGACCAGACAAAGCAATCAACACACAAGTTCCCCTCTCATTTATTCACTCAATGCATAAAGTGTTTATGATGTCCCAGGCACCATTCTGGGCATTGAGAAGGTAGAGATGGGCAGGAATAGGTTTCTTCTCTCATAGAGCTTTTTTTCAGTAGGAAAGTCAGGCAACAAATACATAACAATGAGGTAAGATCATTTCAGAAAGGGCTGTGCTGTGAAGAAAGCAATACAGGTGTTGTGATAGAGAGCTACAGAGGAGGGGCAAAGGGAAGGAAACACAATTATATTATGTGGTCAAGGAAAGCTTCATTGCAAAATAACATCGGAAGTAAGAGTCAAATGGTGAGAAGTGAGACAATGAAGAGCAGAGTAAGACACAATCTAGGTAGGGTAAACAGCAGGTGCAGAAAGCCAGCTGAAGTAGGAGTATCTTTAGATAATCAAGGAATTCACAGATGGCCAGTGTGGCTGGAGGGTCATGAGTGAAAAAGAGAAGAATAAGCATTTTCACTGAGGAGGTAGGCAAGGGTTAAGTCTTAGAGTGGCTTGTGTACCATGTGTCTTAATCTATTTGTTGCTGCTTATAACAAAATACCTAACTCTGAGCAATTTATAAAGAAAAGAAATTTATTCCTTACATATACCTTATAGGTAGAGGCCTATACCTTATAAGCTGAGGGTCTGCATCTATTTGAGGGCCTTCATGTTGGTGGGGGACTCTGCCCCATCTTGAGACAGTGCAGAACATCAGATGGTGAGGGTGCTGGGCATGCTGACTCAGGCCTCTTTTCTTCTTGTTATGAAGCCACTAGTCCCACTCCCACGATAACCCCACTAACCTATGAATTTATAAATTTATCTCTTCATGAGGGCAGAGCTCTCATGACCCAATCATTTCTTCCAGACTCCGTCTCTCAAAACTGCCATATTGGGGCTTAAATTTCGACATACACTTTGGAGGGGACAAATATTCAAACCAAAGCACCATGGGAAAGAATTTGGATTTTCCTTTAGGTATAAAGGAAAGGTTAACATATAGGAATAGCATACTCTGTTTAATGTGTTGGGATGGTTAATATTGAGTGTCAACTTGATTGGCTTGAAGGATGCGAAGTATTGTTTCTGGGTGTGTCTGCGAGGGTGTTGCCAAAGGAGATTAACATTTGCATCAGTGGACTGGGAAAGACAGATCGCCCTCAGTCTGGGTGGGCACAAGCTAATCATCAGCCAGCACAGCCAAAATAAAAGCAGGCAGAAGAACGTGGAGCCATTAGACTGGCTTAACTTCTGAGCCTGCATCTTTCTCCCATGCTAGATGCTTCCTGCCCTTGAACATTGACCTCCAAGTTCTTCAGCCTTGGGACTCACACTGGCTTCCTTGCTCCTCAGCTTGCAGATGGACTATTGTGGGACCTCACCTTGTGATTGTGTGAGTTAATATTCCTTATTAACTCCCCTTTATATATACATCTATCCTATTCTGTCCCTCTAGAGAACCCTGACTAATACATGTGACTGTGGTTTCGTTAAGTAGAACATTGTTTCTAGAGAGTCTGAAGGTAGGAAGTAAGGATGATAGAGAGCCTTATGCAGTACTTCAGGCAAGAGATGGTGCTGGCTTGAATTAGAGTAGTTTTCTGGAGGTAGAGTGAAGTGGGTGGATTTGCAATGAGCTTTCAAGAATTGCTGGTAGGATGTGCTGATGGATTGACTGCGATTTTTAAGTGAAAGAGGAAAACCAATTTGCCAGATAGATGGATGTACTAATTTGAGGTGCAGTTTTAGCTAGAATACTGGTTGAACTGCTGTGAAACATTAAAAAATAACAGAGGTTTAAAAAGATGGATGTTTATTTCTTTGTACCAGTGAATGTCAGTGGTGAAGATCTGAGATGATAGGGAATGATGAGGACCAAGAGTTCTATTATTTTGTCTCTCTGTCATCCTTAAATTTTGTTTCCTTTCTGTAGTTAGGGTGACTGTTTCCAATTTTTCTATCACATCTCAAGCAGTAGGGTAGAAGAAAGAGAAGAGAGGGGATGCATTTCTTTCTCCCTAAGAGTACAACTCTAAAGTAATATTTATCATTTCCACTCTTATCCCCTTGCCCAAACTCAAGATGTAATATATAACTCCAATGTATTAGTCTGTTTTCATGCTGCTGATAAAGACCTACCTGAGACTGGGTAATTTTTAAAGAAAAAGTGGTTTAATGGACTTTCAGTTTCATGTGGCTGGGAAGGTCTCACAATCATGGCAGAAGGCAAGAGGCACATCTTACATAGTGGCAGGCAAGGAGAATCAGAGCCAAGCAAAAGGGAAACCGTTTATAAAACCTTCAGAACTGGTGAGACTTAATCACTACTATGAGAATAGTACAAAGGAAACTGCCTCCATTATTCAATTATTTTGCATCAGGTTCCTCTCACAACACATGGGAATTATGGGAAAATTCAAGATGAGATTTGGGTGGGGACATAGCCAAACTATATCACCCTCTTACCTGTGAATGAAAAGAGAGAGGTAGGAAAATGTGTCTTTGGCTGAGTGTTCACATGCCTGAGAACTATGAACACCTACATTAATGTAACAAAACGATTAGGAGTAGG
Organism: Saguinus oedipus; assembly: GCA_031835075.1. NCBI lineage: Eukaryota > Metazoa > Chordata > Mammalia > Primates > Cebidae > Saguinus > Saguinus oedipus. The sequence continues at coordinate 21,547,569 of CM063169.1, forward strand.
AACTGAAAGCCTCTGTGTCAACATGACTTAGTTATTTTTTCCATCCTGAAATAGATTTAAAAAACTGTAAATTAATAAATAACTTCACTATTTGCTTCAGGAAATTCTTACAAGTCAGTTTGCTGAGATTCTGCTCATCTGTGCAAACAAGTTGCTTATCAAACAAAAGTTTACTTCTCAAGACTTACTTCAAGACCCTTGCCTTACTACATCCATCAATCCTAAACAATTACATCTTGAACTTTATCCAATCCCAATCGGTTCTCTTCCTTGAAAGGTCTGCTGTAAACTAATTGAAGCCATAGCCCACACCCTATAAACTTCCAGCTTATTAACTTCCCCTTCTGATACACTTAAACTTTGCCAAGATGGTGTGCTTTATAATTTACTGCAAAGAGTTTAACCTTAGTTTCTGTTTCATCAATAGATTGACTAGCCATATCTTGAACATTTCAACTATCTGGAGATTCACCAGGATTCAACGATTAAACTCTCAGTGTCCTAGCCTAAGATCCTTACTGTTAAGAGAGCACACTCTCTCCATGCTCTTGAGCCTCCCTTGACTAGATTAGGCCTGAACACTGATTATTTTTCATTGAACCAAAAATGGTAGGTATAGATTTCTCCTAGGAAATGGAGTTCCTTTAGGAATATTTTGATTATGAGTCAGAATTGTGAACTCTCTTTTTGGATGGAAACTTGACTTAGGAGTTATTAAAAACTTCCTTGTCTCTTTGTCCATTCTTGCCTCTGTTAATTTCTAAGGGTGAGTATAGGGAAAAGAATGGGTGTAGGCTTGATAAGTCCATCTTGAAACAAGTCGAGCAGGTCTGGTTGGATACCCCCTGTAAACATTTTTCCTTGTATCACCTTATGTGGATATAATACAGCTTTTCTCAGTCTCATCTTTACATCATGAGAATTACTTTGTTTAGACCCATTGCCTGGAGTCTGGAGACCCTTCATCAGCAATGATTAATCTCTTGGGTCAATTCTGAAGACGTATAGATGTACCTCACCATTTTTTTTTCTGATTATGGCAGAGCTCTTGAAATTGTCTTATTGTAAACCTGAGTCTGTGCCTACTCTGGGATAATCAATGTGATCTTTCTAAATGACGTAATTTTACCTGTCATGTAGGATTATAGGTGTCACTTGGGAATGACCTTTAATATAAACAGAATTCTTCATTTGTGAAATACCATGGCAAAAGAGAATAAAATTCCAAAGGTTTAATGGTCTTTAATTTTAATTGGTATAAAAAAATTTTCAAAATAAATTTAAATTCCAAAGTTCCCTCCTTAGAGGATTCTTTGGCCAACCCAAATTTAAAATGTGAAAAAGTGGAAACTAGATGTTTTTTAATTCCCCCCAAATCAAGACCTTACCCAAATAAAATAAATATTATTGCCTTGAATTGGAAAATGAAGAAATTAGATTAAGGGGACAAATAATTTGTCCAATGATACATAGTGCAGTAGACATAATACTGACTCCCCCCAAATGCAACAAAAATGTCCTAATCTCTGGGTCCAGTGAATATGTTGCCTTACTTGCCAAAATAAATTTTGCTGACATTGTTGAGGTAAGGATCTTAAGATGGCATTATTGTCCTTAGTTCTCTGGGTGGGCTCAATAAAATTAAAGAGATTCTCATAAGTGAAAAAGGGAGGGAGGAGGCTTGGAGTGAGGGAGATTTGAAGATTCTACACTGCTAGCTTTGAGGATGGAAGAAGAGGACGTGAACTGAGGAATGTAGGTGGCCTTGAGAAACAGAAAAAGACAGAGGAAGATTTTTTTTCTAGAGCATCCAGAAAAAAATTCAGTCCCTTTAAGACTCTGATTTTAGCCTAGTGAAAACCACTTTGCACTTCTGATTCCCAGAGGTCTAGATAGAAATTCATGTTGGTTGAAACCACAGAGTTTGTGGTAATTTCTTACAGTAGCAATAAGAAAATAACACAGCTGGCGAATGTTGAAGCAGGTTTTTGTCATGTCTGATGCTAAAACACATTTTGTTTTAAACCAACCCAGATAGTTCCCCCAAAATAAAAAGCAGTAAACAAACCCCAGACAAGCCAAGAACAAAATAGAAGTCAAAGTCAAAGTCGACTAGGAATTCAAGAGCCAGGTACAAAGAAATATGTGTGCATATGTGTGTGGGGTGGGTGGGGTAGCGGCAGTAGTCATGATGAAAGGAAGCCATGTGGTGATGCAGCAGTCTTATTAAAAATGTTTCAAATAAGCATTGATTTTATTACGCTCTGTTCAACATCTGTAGTTGAGAAGATCAAGTGACAAGTGTTCAAAAAGGAGGCAGGCACTATTCTCAACCTGCACCACTTAGGTTCTATTTTAAAGAGTCCCTTTATGTTTAATTCATTTATATCTCTATTTATTCCAAGAAAGCCCTAGCTAAATTTAATGTCATTCAATTTAGTATTACCAGTAGAAGAATATCTTTTCATGTTTTCCTTTTAGATCCTTCTTATTAGCAGAAAGGTTCTGATATTAGCCACTTCAGGCAGGGGAAGGTTACATGATAAACTGAACTTGGAAAGGCATCATCTTTGGTTTTCACAATGAGATATCCTTGTACGTACATGATGCTAAAACAACAAATTTATAGCAGGATTACAAATGATGCTTTGATTGCAAGTAATGCATTAATTATTTCATGGACTTTGGTTCCATTGTTCTCAAGCTTCTGTGAAAGTAATGCCCATTCCCTCTGCCTCCTTGCTATGATTGCTTACAATAATCTGCAAGCAGTCTCCCTTTTGTTCAAATTCTCTGATTTCAGTATATCCTAAAAAGGCTAGGAAAAAATAAATATCACCATAGATCTCATTCCATATTTATATATGCTGTTGGCATGTCCCCAGATTCCTGACTTGTATTTATGAAAACAAATTTAGAGGATCCAAATTTCTCTCAAATATTTCTTCTCATCTCTGGGCCACCTCTTCTTCTTTTCTCTGGCTTCTGATTACATTAAACATAAGAGATATCTGAGAAAATAAGTGTGGCATTGCCAAGCATGCCTTTTCTTTTCTTGGGTAAGGTTTTGGCGTAATTTAAATTCCTGTGAAGACAGTTGAAATTATTTTCAGTGGAAGTGCTTATATTAGTAATACTTACAAACATTCTTTTGTGAAACTAGGATAATAAAGAGCCTCATGTTCTTGGTTAAAAAGTAAATTCTGATCTCGTTTTCTGCCCTATTTCCCCCCACCAAAAAATTTTGGAAAGGTGTACGTTTGCTTCTTTTTTGACAAAACACGCTTAGTATGCAATTGGGGGTCCAATTCAGGGCTGGAATAGGCCAGCACCAAGGATGACAGCACATCTGAGGCAGAAGGTGTTCCCCTGCATACAATAAATATGTAAGCTGGTAATTATAATCCCCTCCAAGTAATCTATTTTGGTACTGACCACAAGTCAGGAGCCACTTTCCAAAACACTGTAAACGTAGAAATTAAAACCTCTTGTTCTTGTATAAAATTATGTATTTAGTTTTTGATTTAGGAATGCATGTGTTATTATAAAGTTTCTCAAAGTACAGTAGTCAACCACCTAGTTGCTAAGAGACTGCTAATATAACCACTTCTGTGCCTTTACAAATGTATATATTTAATGATATTATATATTTATTTTATAATATATGATATATAATATATAATGTTATATATTTTATATATAATATATAATGTTATATATTTTATATATAATATATAATTTTAGGTACTATTATATATTATATACAATATATATTATATTTTATTTTTATGCTTTTCATTGGTGATTGATATATATTGATGATTGATATACAGATATATATTATAATTATATATTATATAATTATATTATATAATATATATATATATTATATATAATTATATATAATATATAATTATAATATATAATGTATTGTACATAGATTATATAGGTGATTGATACATATTGATTGATATATATTGACATATATAATTACATATTATATTTCATTTGTATACTTTTCAATGTTGATTCATATATATTGATGATCAAAATACACACATATATATTATAATTATATAATTGTAATATATTATATATAGATATATAGGTGATTGATATATATTGAAGATTGAGATAATTTGTTATATAATATGTTATATATATATTATATATGTTATATATGTATATTTTTCTTTATTTCCCTTGAACATAAGAGTAGCATATCACACACATTGTTCTGTAGCTAAACACAGGCAATTTGTATTATTTGTTGTAGTTATGTTCTGTAATAAAATTTCAACTAATGCTGAATTAGCAAATGACAAACCATTGCTCCTAGGGGAAATACAAGGTTAGGTTCCTATGAGCATTTAAGTCACGCTTTCATCAATGATCAACATATAACCTTGTTTTGTGTATCTTCCTGTTTAAAGACACCTTACTTAACATATATTATTGATTCATTAACACTGAATTCATTGCCAAGGACACTATGACCCATGCCTGAATGAAGCTAATTAATGAACATATTCTCTCCTTAAGGTACCTCACAAGCCTTCTTGTGCTTAGTAATAGTAACCAGCATTCCAGCATTACACTTGGGGATCATTGTAAAGAGGAAATCAAAATCACCAATAAAAAGCTTGAAAATGAACAAATGTGGCACTCAATTGACCCTGAAAAGGAAACTTGGCTATAATATGAGCACTGGAATAAGAAGTTAGTCACCTTCCTTGACATCAGCTGGGAGCATATTCGTTGGCAGCCCAAGTTTTTCATTGCTCTATGTATGTATAGAGCATCACTGCAAAAGCTCTATGAATGTTATTTTTGGGGTTACAAATAAATTCTAGTGAATAGGTGAATTCATGAATTCAGACTCCGTGAATGATGAGGATCAACTGCATTTACCTGACTATATACCGTGGCAGGTTTTCCTAATTGTACTCATAGTGTTGGTCCATTCTTTTACATAGTTAACTTTTATCCCATTGTATGAATGCATAATAATGCATTTAGCTGGCCTCTTGTTAATGTTCATTGTTGGTGTGCTTGAGTGGGAGCAATATTCTTGTGCGTGTTATTTGATGCATAGGTAAGTGTAATTGTAGTACTTTATAATTCTAGAATTGAACTGACAGATTAAAGTACCTATAGATTTTTTCATTTAGTAAATATTTCCCTTGCTATTTTTCTACACTTTAAATCATAAATCTGCTCCAGTAAAAATATTATGCTCTAGATTTTGTAAACAGGTTCTTTTTTAATAATCAAAGTATAGCATTCTTTTAAGAAGGTATATCACATTTTAAGTGAAAAATCTAAAACTTAAATTGAGCTTCATCCTGTAGGGAACAAAAGTGAGCTTCTTTTAAATTGATTTTTATGTTATGAGACAAAAGTCAGGGGAAGAAAAGATGATGAGTTTCATCCCATTTAATATTGGTTGCTGCAACTTGGTAAAAGTCCTACATTTTTCAAGCTAAACATGGTTATTGATAAGGGATGACAAGGTTCAAAGGTGTTCCCACACCCAAGCTGCAATAGACAGCTACCATCCCACCATGCTTCTGTTGCCAGCACAGTTATTGATACTGGCATATGGTACATGAATTCTATGACCATCTGGGTAAGGAGATATGCTACATATTCTACCTGTCAAATATAAGTGTAAAAGAAAATACAGGATGAAACTTGCTCACATTACAGCTGGTCTCTTGAGGACTGTAAGACTACTTTTAACTATAAACAAAAAGTATATTGGCTCTACTTTTGATCAAGACACTCCAACTTATTCTTAAATGTAAACTCAAGCAGGATATGGTATTGGTTTTTGACCTGTGTTTTGACATTTCTTCCTTTGACCTGAGTGCCTGGGAGAGTGTGAAAATTTGGCTTTTCTTAGTGGAAGAAGAGGCCTTGATAAGACTGCTCATTACACCAGGATCTGGAAACTTAAGAGATTTGGAATTCAAGAAAGGTTCTTTGAGTAAGAAGCCTGAGGGAAAATGTGGAATGCAGATCCAAGTAGGTGATAAATTTAAGAGCTATTAATGCTTAGAAAATAATGAAATAGGTAGGGTAATTTATAATCCTTTGAGTATATACCAGTAATGGGACTGCTGGGTAAAATGGTATTTCTGGTTCTAGATTGTTGAGGAATCACTCCATTATGCACACGTATGTTTATTGCAGCACTATTCACAATAGCAAAGACTTGGTAGCTCCCAGTGAAAGCCCAGAAAACGAGAGGACGCCATACTTTCAAACGAATTTTTGTCGCTCATGGACCAGAAGATTTCCAGTGGAGGAGCCCCACGGGTCGCCAGTGTGACTCTTTTGGCCGGCGCAGCGGTTTTGCTGGTGCCTCAGCGCGGAAGCACTTTGTGCAGAGTAAATGGGACTGGTTCCCCTACTGACCGGTGTTTGGAGCTCCAAGAAGGCAGAGCCGCTTGTTACTGACTCAAGAAGGAAGCCAGACCGGAGATTCCCAGGCAGAAGAGCACCATCAGTCTTATCGCTGCTGTTTTGGCCGGCACAGTGGGTTGCTCGGATTCCAGCACTGGGAATCAATAAATTGGACGTCCACTCGGAAACCTAATTAGAAAGGTGGTAATTGTAAAGACAATAGATGGATAAATTCATAATAAAGGGAAAAAAAACAGCCTAAAAAGGCCAAGAATACCCAAAATCAGAACCCCTCTCTGTCTACAGGGGATTGCAATTCCTCATCAGCAACTGAACAAACCCTGATGGAAAAGGACTGTGTTCCATTATCTGAAGTAGGCTTCAGAAGGTGGATGATAAGAAACTTTTAGGAGTTGAAAGAACTTGTTCTAACCCAATATAAAGAAACTAAGAACTTTGAGAAAAGGTTTGATGAAATGCTAAAAAGAATGGACAATATAGAGAGGAATATAAATGAACTAATGGAGTTGAAAAATACAAAACGAGAAGTTAGTGAAATATGCACAAGTTTGAATAGCCGAATTGATCAAGCAGAAGAAAGGATATCAGAGGTCGAAGACCAACTTAATGAAATAAAATGAGAAGACAAGAATAGAGATAAAAGGATAAAGAGGAATGAGCAAAGTCTCCAAGAAATATGGGACTATGTGAAAAGACCTAATCTTCGTATGATAGGTGTACCTGAAAGTGATGGAGAGAATGAATCCAAGCTGGAAAATACTCTTCAGGATATTATCCAGGAGAATTTTCCCAATCTAGCAAAGCAGGACACTATTCAACCCCAGGTAATACAGAGAACACCACAAAGACATTCCTCAAGAAGAGCAACCCCAAGGCACATAATCGTTAGATTCACCAGGGTTGAAATGAAGGAGAAAATACTAAGGGCAGCCAGAGAGAAAGGTCAGGTTATCCACAAATGGAAGCCTATTAGGCTTACAGCAGATCTCTCAGCAGAAACCCTACAAGCCAGAAGAGAGTGGGGGCCGATATTCAACATCCTTAAAGAACAGAACTTTTAGCCCAGAATTTCATATCCTTCCAAACTAAGCTTCACAATTGAAGGAAAAATAAAATCTTTTATGAACAAGCAAGTACTCAGAGATTTTATTACCACCAGGCCTGCTTTACAAAAACTTCTGAAAGAAGCATTACACACAGAAAGGAACAACCAGTATTAGCCTTTCTAAAAATATAACAAAAAGTAAAGAGCATCAATATAAAGAAGAATTTACATCAATGAATGGATAAAATAACCAGTTAGCATCAAATGGCAGTAACCCTAAATTTAAATTGACTAAGTCCCCCAATCAAAAGATATAGCCAAAACCTAACAGTATACTACATCCAGACCCATTTTGTATCCAAAGATACACAAAAACTTAAAACAAGGGGTTGGAGAAAGATTTACCAACCAAATGGAGAGCAAAAATAAATAAATAAATAAACAAAAAGCAGGAGTTGCAATTCTCGCATTTGATAAAACAGATTTCAAAGCAACAAAGATACAGTGGTAAAAGAATCAATGCAATAATAAGAGCTAAGGATCCTAACACCCAGATACATAAGACCCATAAAGAGATTTAGACTCAACAAGACAGAAAATTAATAAGGATATTCAGAACTTGAACTCAGATCTGGAACAAGTAAACTTAATAAGTATTTATGGAGCTCTTCACTTTAAATACACAAAATATGCATTCTCCACTTTAAATACACAAAATATTGACCGGCCATTATTAATACCCGTTTTTAGAATAAAACAATATTCCTGTTCTCTCTCCCTCTTTTTCTTCCTCTTTCTTCCTCTCCAAAAAATAAGAGACTTGGAACCAACCCAAATGCCCATCAGTGATAGACTGAAAGAGAAAATGTGGCACATATACACCATGGAATACTATGCAGCCATTAAAATGGATGAGTTCATGTTCTTTGCAGGGACATGGATGAAGCTGAAAATCATCATTCTCAGCAAACTAACACAGGAACAGAAAACCAAATACTGCATGTTCTCACTCATAAGTAGGAGTTGAACAATGAGAACACATGGACACAAAGAAGGGAACATCACACACCAAGGCCTGTCAGGGGGTCAGGGGCTTGGGGAGGGATAGCATTAGGAGAAATACCTAATGTAGATGATGGGTTGATGGGTGCAGCAAACCACCATGGCATGTGTATATCTGTGTAACAAACCTGGACATTCTGCACATATATCCCAGAACGTAAAGTATAATAAAAATAAATAAATAATAATGAAATCGAAATCAGGTTGCTGGAACCAGATGAACTAACAGGAAAGAGAGTGCCTTAGCAGAATCAGGCAGTGAGTCCACACAGGTAGGACTTAGGGAACAAGGCAGGCATTGAAGTTGGAATGAGCTTGATGGAACATGAATAATCAATCATGGTTCCTCTAAAAATTGACAACAAGGGTTAAGGAACAAAAGCAAGGTGTGTAAGCTATATGTTTAAAAAAGAAGAATCCACATATTTACCAATCCACTGTCTTGGCTTTGTACATTTAAGTTTCTATTAGGGTAATAACTGATCTTCATGTTTGGACATCCTGCATTCTGTAGCTGAAAACTTAAAGCAGGAACACAAGGTAGTGAAGGGGCACGAAAAGCTTTGGCACCATATTTGCTTAGTTTCTTAGAAAACTTCGATTATGGTCAAGATTATAAGTTCTGATTTAAAAATCCTTCAGAATTCTGCTGCTTGACAGGATCAACTGTAAACTCTTCAGTATATCATAGAAAGGACATCATTTTTAGCCCGAGTCATCGTTTCAGACTCAACTTCCATACTGTAATATACACATACTGGTCCTCTCTGGGCTCGGACCGGCAACATGGCCAAACGTACCAAGAAAGTTGGCATCGTCGGTAAATACGGGACCCGCTATGGGGCCTCCCTCCGGAAAATGGTGAAGAAAATTGAAATCAGCCAGCATGCCAAGTACACTTGCTCTTTCTGTGGCAAAACCAAGATGAAGAGACGAGCTGTGGGGATCTGGCACTGTGGTTCCTGCATGAAGACAGTGGCTGGCGGTGCCTGGACGTACAATACCACTTCCGCTGTCATGGTAAAGTCCGCCATCAGAAGACTGAAGGAATTGAAAGACCAGTAGACGCTCCTCTACTCTTTTGAGACATCACTGGCCTATAATAAATGGGTTACTTTATGTAATAAAAAAATATATACACATACTGATCTCTAGCCACTCCTGCATGGAGATTTCATGATTATGTCAAGTTATCTTATGCCTAAGGTGCTGTACATATCTCTCTTCTGCCTAAAACAGCCTATCCTTTTACTTGTTCATTTGAAAGACTACCAATCAAGTATCACTTCTCTTTGAAGCCTTCCTTATCATCTCAGTAGAATTGCATTCTCCTCTTCTCAGTTCCCATAACATGTTACACAAATCACTGTTTTTTATCTCATCTTTGCTGCAGTAGAAATGTCACCATATGATCGAGTGGAAATTGAAGCTTGGAGAAATTATAATACAAAGGCATCTTCCCTGAACATCAGGTAATATTCTCAAAATAAAGTCACTGATAGATCATCTTCAAGAGGTTTACTTCTCCATGTTGTCTACTAAGGCATATTTGGTACTTAGTCCTTTTCTTGCAGAATGGAAGTAAAGTGTATAGCAGACTGTGATCTCTAACAAGATACAGTAATGGCTGGATTTATTTTTAAAGTGAAAAGGTAGATAGCATTGAATTATTATAAAGACAGTAAATTATGTCTTTATCATATAGAAATTTCTATTTTCTTATCTTCCTTCAATTATACCTACATACAATGTAATGGTTTTGTGTATACCCCCAATCATTATCATTATAATATTCTAGGAGTTACTATTGTTTAGAAACAATTTAGAAATTTTCTGCTTATTTCTTTCAAAACAAGGTCTTAGGTTAATTGTCTAAGGATTACTACAGACTAGAAGGTATGACCTACCTAAACTATATAGTCAACAATGATAGTGAGACCTAAATATAACCTTCCGGATTTTTAATATACAGCTCTCCCTATTATGCTGTTATATAAATAAATATCAATCTCTCAGGTTCTACAAATTAAATGTTATTGAGTATCATAATGAAAGAATGAGCACTTGGAACTTTGTATAGATGTAAATGTTAGACAAAAATTCAAGCAAGCAAGAAACAATACGTCTTTCTTTTCCATATATAAAGTTAATTTCCCTATTAAGCCCTCTATCCTACCAAGGTCAGGTAGAAAAAAATCTCAGTTATTCTTGGATTTCTCTTCTTACTCAAGGTAATGTAAGGAGAGGCCTTACAATCATGGCAGAAGGCAAAAGGCACATCTGACATGGCAGCTGGCAAGAGAGAATGAGAGCCAGGTGAAAGAGATTTCCCTTTATAAAACCATCAGATCTCATGAGACTTATTTACCACCATGATTCAATTATCTTCCACTGGACCCTTCTCACAACACATGGGTATTACGGGAGCTACAATTAAAGATGAGATTTGGGTGGGGACACAGCCAAACAATATCAATATGTCTTCAAAAGTTACCCTGCAACAACCAGTATATAGAACCAATGGCCCGTTAAGGTCTATGGGTATCTGTGACTTCAGGGCCAGTGACCCACAAAGACATTTCTTTATTTAGCTCACAGTTCTGCAGAGAGTATAAGCATGGCACTAGCATCTGCTCAACTTTGAGTGAGACCTCAGGAAGTTTTTACTTATGGTGGAAGGTGAAGGGAGAGCAGGTGTGTCACATGCACAAGAGACCAAGGAGTAGAGGGGAGGTCCCAAACTCTTTTTAATAATGAAATCCTGTGGTAACTTGTTTATTACCACAGGGAAAGCACCAAGTCAATCATGAGGGATTCACCCCCAAGACCCAAACACCTTCCAGCAGATCACATCTTCAACATTGGGGATCACATTTCCACATGAGATTTGGAGGGGACAGGCATCCAAACTATATCAAATGTGCCCACAATATTTTCATTAAACTTTGGTCACGTAATAGAATCTGGTTTCTGAGCTCCTATAAATTAATGTTCTCAAAGAAAGATATAAAGTCCCTCTAAGCATTTGTGCTCTTGTGCAGTGTAAATGTTGCTTTAGACTTTTTTTAGTTTCTCTGTGAACTTTAGTTTCCATATATTAATTTTGGGTGGAAAGAAAGCATCCATGATGGTTTTCATATAGAAGGATATTTTTTCTAAATGCTCCTAAACTTGAATCTTAACATTTACTTCTCCCCAGGGTGGTAGCATGAGTTCCCTCATTGTCCAGTCTGGAAGAATGGGACATATGACCTTTGTCTTTCCCCACCCTCCTCTCCAGAGTCAGCCTTCCTGTAGAAAGCACATCTTCTAGCCCTCCCTACCTTGAAGTAAGCTTAACAGAGATTGGTTCCACATAGAGACTTCTGCAGGGGCTTGGTTCAGCCTCTGAGCTGGGGGTTGCATTGTCCAATTCTAGGCTGCCTTGAGGAAGCTGTTGTAGTTCTGTATCAAAGGCACATTCACTAGTATCAGTTTTATTATCAGTACATATGATTTCTGAAGATCTTCATTTTTAATACCTTTTTTTTGTCTTATTCCTTAACTGCTTCACCTTTTGTATGGGGAAAACAATGTCATAATTAATTGAGCCTCTCCTGAAACACCAACAATTACTTTGAACAAGCTCTTTAGTTTCCAGAATTAGAAGTTTTGCTTCTATAGAACAAAAGCTGCAGAGTTAAAAGCAAAAAAAAAAAAAAAAAAAAAAAGCAAAATGTCAATAAATTTTCAATATATTGCCAAATAAAGATGGCTGTATTGCCTTTTATTACTTAATTGGATTTCTAAGTTAAGATCAACTGAATCTGTTGTCATAGTTTCAGTCTCTATATACAATTAAATTTGTTTTGTATATTACTTTTTAAATTTCTAATTAAAAAGCAATTTCACTTATTACACAAGAATTTTTGAACATGACTCAGAAATGCATATTTATATTCTTATACAAAATTATTTCTTTTCCCTTCCAGCTCTTTCATCAATCACATTTTCTACAATGATACTGGGCAGCATGGCCTTTACCTTTTGAACATTTTCAATAATACTGACAGTGGAGAATAGGAAAAATATCAACGTGTTCATTTTAGATTTTATGAATGTGGTTGCAGAACCATTCCAGTACTAAATTAATAATATCTTTGCCAGTGTGGGTAAGCCACAGTCTCAGGACAGAATTTTCAGCAGGAATCCCTAAGTGTTGTTTGGTATTTTTTCCCACCAGTTAAAAAGTGATTGGTTTAAATGAAAATGATAATGAGAGTCTAACTTTGTACATTTTTCCCAGGCTTACAGAAAGCCCAAAGGCAGAGACCAACATGAATGCAGGTACAAAAAAGTTGAGTTATTTTTTTCCAATAATATTGTTTTAAGAATTATTGTTCCAAGAAATTTTTCCAATAAATTGTTTTTGCCAATTAATATTGACTTAAAATCTAGAGACAATCAATATTCTTATAAAGTAATTAGGCCATGAGTATGCCTATAATTTCAAAATTTGCCTCCACATTTAAAGATGTTATGTAGATATCTTAGATTTCACATGAATAATATGTTGCTGTGTAATGTAATGGGAAAATAACGCAGTGGGAAATAATGGGAAAATAAGTGTGCATTTTAAATGGTTTTGTGTTTCTCCTCTCCACATCTTTTGCCTACTAACATTTCAGTTAGGGTGGCATCATTAACATCAATCATTTGTACCATTCTTATTTAATAATAATTTGTAATTCTAATTCCTTGAACAATGTTGGCCCTGTAAGAAGTAAATTCTGCACTCATGGGGTTTTTTTCCTTTGTTGCATTATTAAACTACATCTCTGACACACTCACCCCTTCAAAGCTCATCTGTTGATTTTCTTAGTACTAAGATTCTTACTTTCCAAGATAATTGTTGTCTCACTTACCAGATTAACGACGAGTATATATTAGTAGTCCTAATAAATTAGCAGTGGATAAGTTAGCTCAGAGCTTTTATTTGACAGAATAAACCATCTCCCCAGAACCCTCCTTGGTAATTAATGCTGCATAACAACGAAATTCCATGTACATGTTGAAAATGTATCTGTAGATGGCCGGGCGTGGTGGCTCATGCCTGTAATCCAAGCACTTTAGAGGCCCAGGCAGGTGGATCACCTGAGGTTGGGAGTTCAAGAAAATGTATCTGTACTGAGGCTTGACCAAAAGATACACACCTCATAAAACACATATCTGCATTCTGAGTGCTCACATTTAGAGGCAGCCAAAGTGATGACTATGTCCACAATGTTATCTAATACCAGTTTTGATACTGATTGTTAAAACAAAAGTGCATGCAATAAGCTGCTATGGTAAGACAAACATCTCTGAGGAAACGTAAGGCATGTGAACAGGAAAGTCTCATTAGCAGAATGATCACTTCCCCAGGTGCCAGGCTGAATTAGATCACAATTAGAGCAAGGAATGTCTCAAGAAAGAGTGCTAAATGGTGAGTTGGAACTGTTGGTTTCTTGGCCTTTTTGGACCTTTGCACAATTCAGTGACTTTTCATTAATTATGTTGTCAGTGCTGTAGATCCTGGTAACCTTAAAGAGTCCATCTACTCCTTGGAGGAAAATACAATAGAACCATCTACAAAGTATTTTCCAAGCAAGTTCTTGTCAAAAATATTTACTATCTACCTAAGCCAGACTGAAAATAAAGGAAGTCCAGAAAAACAAATGAAAATTGTTCTGACTGGAGACCCTTATGCTCACAATGCGGAAAATTAGGAAGAATTTGAATTGCTAACATGTGAATTTGTTTCCTTCCTATTCCTGGAATTCACTTTGCTAATGCAAAACTAAAAACATGATATTGTAGTGCTGTAAACCTTATTTTATTTTAAGTTCTGGGATATACGTGCAGGATGTGCAGATTTATTACATAGGTGAATGTGTGCCATGGTGGTTGGCTGCACCTATCAATCCATTACCTAGGTATTAAGCCCCATGTGCATTATCTATTTATTCTGATGCTCACCCTCCTGACAGGCCTGAGTGTGTGTTGTTCCCCTCCCTGTGTCCATGTGTTCTCATTGTTTAGCTCCTACTTATAAGTGAGAACATGCAGTGTTTGGGGCAAACCTTATTTACTACTTGTTGTTTTTCTCTTTAAAAACATGAAAAAATTAGTGTTTTTATACTTCATCATAGAAACATATGGATTAGATTTTTTTATCCATATTGTCAATGAATCAAAAGTTGGAAATTCAAACCTAACTTTATGAATTAAATAAAAATATAAAATATTAAAGTCAACTTGAGTTTTTAGGGCATGTATATTAAGCAAATGATCAGTTTGAATGATATTTGTATTCTAAGTAAACATTAGTATTAGCATTAAGTAGATATAAACATTGAATTTCTAGAAAATAAAGAATGCACATACATTTTATATATATTGCATGTAAAATTTCTCCAGAAATGTAAAAGTACATTAATATCTCATAAACAACATTATAGAAAAAAGACAAGGTTAAAGGGGGTGTGCTTTTAAAACATATTATTTGTGATCATAAAATTAATTACATAATAACTTTTTCAAACTGGAAAAAGTTGTAATGACTTTCTGATCATATGAATTATACATTTTTGAAAAATTTATACTTTGATAAATAAAACAATAAAGAAAATCAGAAAAAGAAACAAAACCAGCATATGAAATTCCACAAATCAGAGATTATCATCATTTACATTTATCATTTCTTGACTATTTCACCAACAGTTGAGTCAACAAGTCCAAAGCAAAACTGAAATCTTTCCTCCATGTATCTGCTTATTGTCCTATAGTCCATTTTAAAATTATTAATCCACATAAATACAGCAAAAATTCCAGGATTATTATCCAATTCCTCTTTACCCCCCATATCCAACATTCAAGGGATGATTAAGATAATTTCTTCACTCGAGCATTCATATTTATTCAGTGTCCCCTATTGACACTTCCACCTTGGAATGTACATATATGTTACCTTTTGTCTCCTCCACTCAACAGCCTGCTATTCAGTCTTCTCACACCTACTTGATTCCTTCTCATGCAGTGTTTTCCAGTTGGAGCAATTTTTCCCAGTTGGGGCAATTATTGTTTCATCAAGCTTTAAATGCATTTGAGTATTTAGGTATTTTATTGTCATTTCGGTTTCATAACTAGTTGGGGGTGCTACTGGCATCTACTAGGTAGAAGTCAGGGATACTGCCAAACATTCTACAATACCCAGAACAGACCCCGCCCCCAAGTAAAGAATGATGCAGTCCAAAATATCAGTAGTCCTGAAATTGGAAACGCTGATTGAATTCATTCTCGTCACTGCCTGCAGAATTATTCTGTAGAAATGCAAATCTTATTAGGTCAAGCACCTGCTTGAAATCTTTCAAGTCTTCTCATTGTTTTTAGACTTACATTCCAATGAATGAAGCTGGTTTACATGTCTATCTTGGCAGATTTGTGATGTAAAATTTTCATTTGCCAATGTTGGGAAATATTAAACTTAAACCCTTTTTAATCCCACTATATTATATATTTAATCCTACTATATATAGTTTATAAAGAAAGAAAACTTATTTGGCTTTGATTTTGGAAACTGGGAAGTTCAAAATCTAAGGGCTGCACAAAAACTGGTAAGGGGCGTCTTGGTAGAACATACATGGCAGGAGGGCATCATATAGTGAGAAAGGGTGAAAGATGGCAAGTGCACAGAAGACAGAGTGAGGAAAAAAGAGTAGAGCTCCTATGATGATTAATTTAGCCCCTTGATAATGGCATTGATTATTCATGAGAGCAAAGCCCTCATGACCTAGTCACCTTTAAAGGTCCCAACTCATAATACTAGGTATTAAATTTCAACATGAGTTCTGAAGAAGACATTGAAATCATAGCAGTAAGGTTAGATGTTTTCCATGTTATTTATGTTTGCCTTAGATTTCTTTGATTCTATTATTTACTCAATTTTTCTGTGTCATTTGTTCCTCAATCTCTACCCTCCACTCTTACTAAATTGTTAAGTGGGCTGCATGTTTTCAGTTCAACTAATTATTATTTGATGATTTCAAATAATAAACCGGAATATATATTTTATGCTTTTCCCAATTTATGAACATCTGAAATTAGGTAACGGATGTTAAATTCCTCCATTTTCCCAAAAGATAATAACATTCTCCACTTACTTTTTCCTTTTTCGGCAACATGACCTTGGGTTTCAGTGCTAATCTGTTACTTAATTTTATTACTATTATTTTTTAAATTATTTGTTCGTAGCATTAATTTTTAAAATACTAGAGCAATGTGCCTTTTTAAATTCTATGAATATTTAAAATAAATTTATGTTTGTATTTATTCCCTGTTTCCCTCTACGCTGTTTTGTTGTTATTTTCGAGACCGAGTTTCACTCTTGTCACCCAGGCTGGTGTGCAATGTTGCAGTCTCAGCTCACTGTAATCTCAGCTTCCTGGTTTCAAGCAATTCTCCTGCCTCAGCTTCCCTCAGCTTTGTAGCTAGGATTACAGGCACCCGCAACCACGCCCAGCTAATTTTTGTATTTTTCGTAGATATGAGGTTTCACCATGTTGGCCAGGCTGGTCTCCAACTCCTGATCTCAGATGATCCGCCCATCTTGGCCTCCCAAAGTGCTGGAATTACAGATGTGAACCACTGCCCCATCCCCTCTAGACTGTTAATAACTGATTTTTAATGTGAATCTGTTTTCCTTATGTGAATCTATTGTTTTCTTAGATTGGTCTAAGTGTGTGTGTATGTGAGTGTGTGTGTGTGTGTGTGTGTGTGTGTGTGTAAAATAATTTTATATTCCCTGAATATCTAAGATTGCCTGTTTAATTCCTTCATAGATGATTAATAACTAGACTGAATGTGTAATTTTGTCAATGACTTTTCCCATCAAAATTTTGTAGAAATTGCTGTACTGTTATTAGAGGTTATTGAGAATGTTTAGAACAGTCATAATTTTTTTCTTTTATTGGTAGATGATTTACCTTTTTTCTACCTACAAAGGTTTTCTTCTTGACTCTTGAAATTAAAGAATATTATCAAGAAGAGATATCTTAGTATCTGTGGATTTTTTATTTCCTAATATGGAAGGCCTGTTCAATTGTAGATTTAGTCTCATTTTCCCATAAGTTTCTTTTACTTATGAACAGATTTTGCTTCATTTGGTCACGTCTCTTCTTTAGACATATCAAGTAGCTATTTGTCCACCTTCATATGCTTGTCCTCCATATCCATCACCTTCTAATTTATTTCCTTCCTTTCATATCACTTTTCTTTTTATGATTTTGCTTAAAATGTCTTCCTCATCAATTTATTTTGTATATTACCTAGTAATATTGTATATCTTCCAAGTTAAGTCCTGCAATTGGATTATTTTCCATTGAATTTATTTGCTTAGTAAATAACTGTTGCATCTTATTTCTTACCTAATAACTGGTTCTGAATCTTTTATTTCAGAGTTCATATCTTTTGTTATATTTTTGACACATTGGATCAGTTTTACTAAAATTTATTTTGTTTTTGGAATAGTGAAATTAAACTCCCAAAGTTTGACCCTTAATCTACCTTTCTACTTGGTATCATTTTTCATTCCCATTCCTACTATACTCTGAAATGATTGTATCTTTTATATTTATTTCCTTTGTTTAATGTGTGTTAAAATAGAAGATGTTATCTCTCCAAATGCTATACATCCCACTTTTGTGTTACTTATATCCTTCTGTTAATATTTGAGCAGAATTGGATATTGACAATTTATATTATTTGTTTGGACACTCATCTGTGTAGGATGTTGGAACAGTACTTGGAACAGTGAATAATTATTTAGGGATTCATTTTTCTGCTATTTTATTTTTATATACTTTTTGTAGTATGCTTTAAGTTCTGGGGTACATGTGCAGAACGTGCAGGTTTGTTACATAGGTATACATGTACCACAGTGGTTTGCTGCATCCATTACCCTGTCATCTACATTAGGTATTTCTCCTAATGCTAGCCCTCCCCAATATTCCCAACCACTGCTATCCCTCCCCTGGCCCTCCAGGCTCCCACAGGCCCTGGTGTGTGATATTCCCCTCCCTGTGTTTACATGTTCTCATTGTTCAACACCCAATTATGAGTGTGAACATTCAGTGTTTGGTTTTCTGTTCTTGTGTCAGTTTGCTGAGAATGATGGTTTCCAGATTCATCCATGTCCTTGCAAAGGACATGAACTCATTTTTTATGGCTGCATAGTATTCCATGGTATATATGTGCCACATTTTCTTTATTCAGTCTATCATTGATGGGCATTTTGGTTGGTTCCAAGTCTTTGCTATTGTGAACAGTGCAGCAATAAACATATATGTGCATGTGTCTTTATAATAGAATGATTTATAATCATTTGAGTATATACCCAGTAATGGAATTGCTGGGTCAACTGGTATTTCTAGTTCTAGATTTTTGAGGAATTGCCACACTGTCTTCCACAATGGTGAACTAATTTACACTCCCACCAACAGTGTCTCCAGTCTTTTTATTTGTTTTCTCCAGATTTTTTAATGATCACCATTCTAACTGGTGTGAGATGGTATCTCAATGTGGTTTTGATTTGCATTTCTCTAATGACCAGTGATGATTATGTTTGTTGGCTACATAAATGTCTTCTTTTAAGAAGTGTCTGTTCATACCCTTTGCCCTCTTTTTAATGGGGTTGTTTGTTTTTTCTTGTAAATTTGTTTGAGTTCTTTGTAGATTCTGGATATTAGCCCTTTGTCAGATGGGTAGATTGCAAAACTTTTTCCCATTCTGTTGCTTGCCAGTTCATGCTAATGATAGTTTCTCTTGCTGTGTAGAGCTCTTAGGTTTAATAAGATCCCATTTGTCTATTTTGGCTTTTGTTGCCATTGTTTTTGGTGTTTTAATAATGAAGTCCTTGTCCATGCCTGTGTCCAGATGGTTTTGCCTAGGTTTTCTTCTAGGGTTTTTATGGTGTTAGGTCTTACATTTAAATCTGTAATTCATCTGGAGTTAATTTTTGTATAAGGTGTAAGGAAGGGATCCATTTTGAACTTTCTGCATATGCTGGTCAGTTTTACCAACAGCATTTATTAAATGGGGAATCCTTTCTTGATTGCTTGTTTTTGTCAGGTTTGTCAAAGGACAGATGGTTGTAGAGGTGTGGTTTTATTTCTGAGACCTCTGTTCTGTTCCATTGATCTATATCTCTGTTTTGGTACTGGTACCATGCTGTTTTGATTTCTGTAGCCTTGTAGTATAGTTTGAAGTCAGGTAGCATGATGCCTCCAGCTTTTTTTGGCGGGGGAGCTTAGGATTTTCTTGGCTATGCAGGCTCTTTTTTGGTTCCATATGAAGTTTAAGATTTTTTTTTCCCAATTCTGTGAAGAAAGTCAGTGGTAGCTTGATGGGATAGCATTGAATCTATAAATTACTTTGGGCATTATGACCATTTTCATGAAGCTGATTTTTCCTAATCTCGAGCATGGACTGTTTTTCCATCTTTTGTGTCCTCTCTTATTTCCTTGAGCAGTGGTTTGTGGTTCTCCTTGAAGAGGGTCTTCCTCTTTCCTTCTTTCTTTCTTTTCTTTCTTTCTTTTTCTTTCTTTCCTTCTTTCTTTTTCTTTCTTTCTTCCTTCCTTCCTTCCTTCCTTCCTTCCTTCCTTTCTTTTCTTCTTTCTTTTCTTTCTTCCTTCCTTTCTTTCTCTTTCTTCTTTCTTTCTCTTTCTCTCCCTCCCTCCCTTCCTCCCTCCCTCTCTCTCTCTTTTTCTTTCTTTCTTTCTTTCTTTCTTTCTTTCTTTCTTTCTTTCTTTCTTTCTTTCTTTCTTCTTTCTTTCTCTTTCCCTCCCTCCCTCCCTCCCTCCCTCCCTCCCTCCCTCCCTCCCTCCCTTCCTTCCTTCCTTCCTTCCTTCCTTCCTTCCTTCCTTCCTTCCTTCCTTTTGATGGAGTCTCTCTCTGTCACCCAGGCAGGAGTTCAGTGGGGTGATCTCTGCCTTCTGGTTTCAAGCGATTCTCCTACTTCAGCCTCTCAAGTAGCTGGGTCTTCATGTGCCCACCACTATGCCTGGCTAATTTTTGTATTTTTAGTAGAGATGAGGCATTTTGTCATGTTGGCTAAGCTGGTCTCAAACTCCTGATGTCAGGTGATCTGCCCACCTTGGCTTCCCAAAGTGCTGGAATTATAGGCATGTGCCACCATGTCCAGTCAAGGACTGCTCTCTAGATTGTTATTATACAATTTTAAATCAGAAAAACGTTCGTAGTTTTCTTTAAAACCATTCCACTCCAGCATGCTGCCCTTAATTATAAGTATGTCATTTAAGTATAAGTCAGATTAGCAACATATTATACTTTAGTGGCTTTTGATTTACAGTAATTAAAAAATGTCTGCTGTTTCTCATGCTTGGTGTTAAATGACATCAATGGCCACTAGCAAATTATTCCTTGTGTATGGTGCTTTACCTGCCTCTCAGATAGAATATAATGGTAAAGTTTTCATTGCTTTTGTTCACAATGGAATGATAGGTATAGAATTTACCTTCTTGTTATAAACAACTAGAAAGCAATTACAATATATAAAGTGATAGTTTTCATATATTGGAAACCATATAGTGCAAAACTTTGATCCTTGAGAGAGGGTAAAATAAGGTTAGCCCTACAATCACCTTGACTTGCTTCTTGTAGGTACCTTCTAAATCTCCTCTTTGGGAAGAGGTTCCCAAGCAGAACATGGTTGAAAGTTGTAAAGACAGATTTTAGAAATTGGGGATCCAAAAAGAAAAAAAAAGAAGCTTCACAAGTCTGCATAGGCATCCTGTTGAGTTTCTTCTGAATATTAAGTTGAACATGTATAGGATGAAATTCTATTATGTTGGACAAACGAACATGAATGAGCTGTGAGTTGAGTAATTTCTGGACTTTGTACAACTGGATTTTTGTACAGGATTAAGTTGTGACTAACTAGAAGTGAGTGTCCTCACTCATCACCAAGGTATTCAGTAGATGTTGATAAAAATTTTGACTTAGATATGGAACGAAACATTCCCTAGATATAAGGTACTCTATAAGTACCCTAACAAAGTTAAATCACATCTTGAATTTGTGTTTTTTAAACATACTATGTTTTTTTAAAGGTTAATATGCAGTAAAATGTAAATTAAAACTATGATTAAATACCATTACACAACACTATAGTGATTAAATGCATACCAAGTATCTATGAAAATACTTGTATGCAAATATTATATTAGTTTTATTTGTGATAACTTTAATTGGAAAAATCTCAACTATTCTTCAACAGTTAATGAATAAACAATTTGCTGTGTATACACAGAATGGAATATTACTCAGCAATGTAAAGGAATAAAAAGACTCATTTGTGCAACTGTATAAATGAGTCACAATAAAATCTTGCTGATCTAAAGGGGTCAGATACAAAACCTAGTGTAAAAATCCATTTGTATGAACCTTTAAAAAAACACATTTAATCCAGATTGACAGAAAGTAGGTCAGTGTTTTGAGCTGAGTAGAAGGTGTAAGATTGATGTGAAAAGAGCACATAGGACATTTTGTAGATGATAAAAATACTCTATTTTTTTTTTTTTTTTTTTTTTTGCTGTGGCAAAGGTTACACAGGTGAATAAAATTGTCAAAACTCATAGAAAATTATGCTTAATATGGGTGCAATTTATTTCATGGCAAGAATACTTCAACAAAGTTGCTGCCATTTAGTGTATTTGCTGGGAGAAGGTATCAGTAAAGATTCTGGAGCTGAGGAATATAAGTGAATTTATTTATAAGCATACACAGTACAACCTGGGGACACTTAAAAATGATTTAATAGATGTGTGGGTATGAAGTGTAGAGCTGCAGCAATTTATATAGGTGGATTACACAACCAGTAAACTATGATGTGGCAAAAATGCTAATACCACCTCATTCATTTCTGTACGCCAGTAATACTTGAAGATATGTGAATTTTACCAAAAGGACAAAATCATTTTTCCTCTTAAGTTTAGAAAAACAGTTAATAGGTTTTCTAATATAATTGTAATTCTCTCTGGAAAAAGAATATGTGTATCACATATCATGAAGCAACTGTAATATGTTATGAATTTAATGTGAACAGATATCTATAATTATTAGAGTAAGAAAAATAATTTGGAAGTGTAAAGCAATACATTGAAAAGTTTACACAGAATCATAAGGCTAAAGCTGGAAAATATTTTAAAATATTTAATACAGTTTCTTCATAGTAAACATAATAATAGAAGATTAGTTGGGTGGTGGCAGATTGTATCATAGTCCCTGACTTTTCATCTTTCTTTCTATCTAGGACCTTTGACATGTGATTTTTGAGTTCCTGACAAAAATGCAGTATTTTTCCTGACCCCTAGCATTGGTGTTTGGCTGGGTAACTTGCTTCGGTTGATAAAATAAGGAAGAAATAATGGTGTGTCAACACCAAGCCTCTACTGGATGTGGAGGGTTTTGCTGGTGTTTCTGTTATCACCATGAAAACAGCATGCCTGGGATAGCCTACTGGTCCAAGGATTAGGATGGCACAGGAAGAGCAGACCTTGATTTGTCTCATCTGAGCCAGGCCTGGAATAGCAGATCCCCAGGACACTGCAAAGAGAATTTCACACCACTGTGTCCATTTGGGTTTTCCAATGTCCAGTAAAATAACTTTTACTGAATACTTTACTTTCAGACTTTACTGAATACTTCTAGCCCCATGGTCTATGTTACTCCATCCTCAGGAGTAACTATGTTACATATGTAACATAGTTAACATATGTAACTATGTATGTTATGTAACATAGTAACATAACTATGTTACTCCTGAGGATGCAGTAACATAGACCATGGAGCTAGAAGTATTCAGTAAAGTCTAGTGTTTCTGTATTAATTGGAGAATGGATTTGTACCAAAGTATAAAGGAGGAAAAGACCCAAAGCAAAGATGTAAAGAAAACAGAACTGTCTTTGATTCATATTGAGTCTATCAGAAGCTAAGTATTTTCAGGTGTTAACATGCTTTACTTTGGCGATAGCACAGTTTGATTGCTGAACTCCATTTTACATTAAATGTGGTCAGATTTTAACTGACCCTTAAGCTGTGGGAAAATAGGAGGCTACTTCAGAAAGAATAAAGATCAGAGAGGTAAGGCTTTGTTTCTTGGGAGATGACAATCCTTGGTGTTATTTTCCCCAGTAGTCATTATTTTAAAATAAGATATAGAATAAAATGTCTTAATTCAGTCAAATGAGAAGGGAGACTAGAGGGGTCATTGAAATATGAGTTTTAAGACAAAAACAAACAAACAAACAAACAAACAAACAAAACAAAAAAAAAACAGCGTATGTCCTACTCATGGTAGACCAGTATTGTCTTCTCTTGTCAATGTGGCTACTATCCATCATGGCCAAGGAGATCACGTACCCTGTAATGTGTCCTTGTGGAAGGCCTTGGACAGTGAATGTAAAGCCCAGGAGGAGATCCTGGCTAGATCAACTCAAATCACTATGTGGTAAACCTGAACGAAGCACAGATGAATTCAGTACATCAAAAGCAAATGATAAAAAGAAAACGACAAGTCTGATCAGATAGCATAAAGTATCTCCTCTTTAGGTAATGCCAAATGTGAAATAGATACAAGATGAATGGAATTAGTAGCCGAATAGCAGCCATATAAGCATATAAAGGTTAATCCTTATGTATTTGAAATCTGATTTTAATAAAGCAAAGGGAAATAAATTTTTGCAGTTAGCAAAGTTTAAAAAAAAACACCACCTGGTGAGGAATACTGTGAATCCTTTGATAGCCATTATTAGATGTGGCCGGGGGGCATGACAGTATCAGTAGACTGACAATGGGGAAAATGAAGTAAGTGAACAGGTTAAGCTAAGGTTGGGGAATTAATTATGCAAAGGGGCTGCCTTCAAAGGGAGTGCCTGGTTGTTGTCCTGTACTTCTCGCATTAAGAAACAAAACCAACTTGAGCTCATTTAAGAAAAATATATATACATTTGTAAGATGCAGAGTTATCTTGCAGAATTGAAGGTTGTTGAGGACAGCTTGATTTCAAGCAGGAATAATCGGAAATCCACGTGCCCACAGTCATCTAATTCTTCCTGGAATTCATGAGCTGTTGCCTCTGCTTTTGTTTGCATGATTCTCTGCTCTTGACAGTCTGGCTTCCCCTTCTTTTCTGTGATCTTAGTAGAAGAGACTAGCTTCATTTCTTCTGCTGTTGTACTACCTCAGTTAAGTGGACCACTAGGCTAATGTAGAAACTCAAACTAAATTTTCAGGAAAAAATGTTTATTTGTTCAGCTTCAATGCTGTGCCCATTTCTGACGTATCAGTTATGCCAGAACAGGACATATGTACACTTACATTATATGAACAGACTGCCAGAGCCATCATTACCCTCTGTTCGTGGAAGGGGTCAGTTCCCATACAAGGAACATTATCGTGGACTGGGAGACATCTTTGAAGGTATCATCTTAAATTTTTTCCTTGGCTGTTTGACAGATAGCTTTCCTTCTTTCCAAATATTCATGGATCTTCTTGAGTTTGGCCCCTGTGTGAAAGAAGTCAACCATTTTCTAAGGCTTGGTGACCCTTAGGCCCAGGCAGTTGTTATATTCAGAGACAATTGCAACTTTTGACCTACAGTGGGGAGGTGGTTGAGGGTGGAAGAGAAAATTACCACCAAAAAAATCCCATTTAGCAAACTGGGCAAAACCAATATCTCTGTGCTAATATATGCAATCGTGTGTCCAAAGGATAAAGAGCATAACAAAACAGGCACAGAAAAGTAAGTGAAAGGATCAGCTGTTTATCGTGGCCATGTGTGATAACTGGTTTAAAAACCTGCACGCTATTTTTCCCTGCCCTGCCCCGAGCAGCTTTTTCTTGTTCGGGATCTTCAGGTAACCACTGGGAACATCTGGGGGTAGGATTATCCTTTGGGGGTGATATGTGGTCTCCACATACCACTTCTTTGTATCTTTGTAACCAGTCCTAAAGAGTACAGAGGGCCTCTGATGGACAGCCTCGAGAGTCCTCTTGATGTGGCATTTTATCTGATACTACAACTCCTATAACAACTTCACTTTCATCTTAGAGTCTGTAGCTTACAATAAAATATCTTTAGGATCCTTGAAAAGTAATAAACTGGGACTCTCCTTGTTTATTTGAATTAAAAACAAAATTTGGGCCCTGGGTAGTATGAGACTTCAGCTTTCCAGCAGATCTGGATGCTACTCTATCACTATTACTTTCCTCAAAATGACCTTCACCTCAGGGTGCCATTGAGGATAAAGACCTGGAGATAGTAGAGGCTTGATTTGCGTTTGATCTTTAGAGAACAAAGTATTCTGTTTTATTTGTACTTGCTATTTGCTTTGATTTATTTAGGTTATTTTTATTCCACTGGAGCTGGTCTGTGAACAAAGTAACCAACAGTCCTTGGATGATCCTAAGTAATAGTTAACACAGTTAGATTGTCTTAGTCTTAGCTATTACTCTTCTAGTTGCCTGAAACCTACATTGTCTCAGTCAGATCATTAAGCTTTTTAAAAATAGGAGTAGGTGTCGACAAAGGAACTTCCAAATCTCAGTTTACGTCAGTAACTCACATAGAGTCTAGACAGCCACCAATGGAAAACACAGCCATTTAGGGAACTATGCTGACTTTTGCCATCTTTAAAAATGTTTCTACATCCAACTAGTTGATGGGGAAGAGAGAGGTAATTGGTCATGAGGACTTCACATGGCCAAAGTCCAGAATTGGAAGGTGCCCTCCCATTGGCCAGAACTCAGTCACGTGGCTGGGTCTAATT
Source organism: Saguinus oedipus (assembly GCA_031835075.1). Lineage (NCBI taxonomy): Eukaryota > Metazoa > Chordata > Mammalia > Primates > Cebidae > Saguinus > Saguinus oedipus. Next base: position 21,573,969 of record CM063169.1, read on the forward strand.
GCAAAGAAGGAAATGTCTAGCTGTGTGCCCTGGAGGAGAATAACATTAATTTGGTGAATACTGAGCCAATCTCTGCAACTGCAACAGCCTCTCTCCTTTGGTGACCAGATGCCTGTTTCACTCTTTTCCCACTCACTTTGCGATAACTCAAAACCCCACATGGTTACTATTTATGCTCAAAGTCCTGTATTTCTAAGTGTTTCCCAGTCATCTCCATAAGATTGTAATATGGCATCTTGATCCACCTTAGAGCTAAAATGACAAGTTGTCTGTACTATACCTTTCCCCAAATAATTACAAACAAACCACACACAACAGCAATAAATCTCCCATATAGAAACAGGTCAGATGGTAGCAGCATGGCAATAACTGGCCCATAAAAGTTGCAAAATCTTACTCAAAGAATGAGGTAAGTTCCTTGATTAGGACCTGAGTTTGCTGTTTTAGAGACAGTACCTTGTTTGCTGTTCTCTGCGGATTCAGACTCCACTTTCTTTTTTATTATTCTCCACCTCAGAAATTGACACTGAGAACCTTGCTCTTCTTAGTGGCTACAGAGTTTTTGAAGCCCATTCCTGCTGGTGCAAATCTAAGAGCCCAAAATTCATATTAAGACTGCTCTAGTCAAAGGTGTATGAAGTCAGGGATTCTCATTGCTTTTGGTAATATGATTCCTTTATAAAATTAGTGGGCTTGTATGAGGCTTCATGTGCCAGTGACCGTCCAGAGTTCCTTCCTAGATGTACTTCTCAAGGTTGGCTTATGCCTTTTCTTTCTCTTCCTGTGTCTCCTTCTCAGTTAGTGGCTGTTCACTTAAAGACCATCTGAAATAATAGATGAGATGACTGTACCCTGAATCTGGTCATTTTTTTGTGGAGCACAGAATTAAGGGACTTTTGTAGCTCTTTTTCAGTCTTAACTCTTCTTGTTTGGAGTCTGAGGTAGGCAGTGTTTTAACTTGCAACACTTCAAATTTCTGAATTTTTCTCCTTTACTGCCTGAATAGAGAGGATTCAACAAAGGAATTAAAGAGCTAGGAGGCTGGGTGTGGTGGCTTATGTCTGTAATCCCAGTACTTTGGGAGTTTAAGGCAGGAGGATCACTTGAAGTCAGGAGTTTGAGATCAGCCTGGGGCAACAAAGTGACACCCTGGTCTCCGAAAAAAATAAATAAAATAAATAAATAAATATATATATACACACACACACACATACACACACACAATATATACATATATATTATATTTATAATATATTTTATACATATAATATAATATATAAATATAATTACATTTATAATATAATATAAAAATATATATTATATATAAAATAAAATAAATTAGCCAAGCATGTGCTACTCAAGAGGCTGAAGATGGGAAATTTCTTCAGCCCAGGAGATCAAGGCTGCAGTGATCTATGAAGCTATGATGGCACTCAGGGCAAGTCCAAAAAATAATTAATTGATTAATTAAAATAAATAAATAAAGAAAGAACTAGGGCATAGCGAGCCACTGATTAACTAAGCTTTTGTCCTTCAGTTACTATTTGTCAGATATCTGTGCAAAGCAGCTGCCTAAACAGAACATTTGCCTTAGTGAGAAATAAGCTTTTCGTATGCTAAGCTTTTGGAACTTTGATTTTTTATTTTTGTTATATCTCTTAGCATATCCTGACTAACAGAGGGGTGGAGCATAGAATTTTCTTATAAATGTTTCAAGCTAGGCACCACCTGTCTCTATGGAGCATGCCCTAATTTTCTCCACTTTCAGTGTAAAAAATCTGAAATAGATTTTGTCTGTTTCCAGTTTCGTACACTCAAATTATTGTAGCTGCTCAAGCATATTCTCATATTCTTCCAGTGGACTTCCAAAGACTGCCCACTTTGTAGCTAGCCAGAGGGAATCCTCATGGCTTCACACTTTCTCTTATAGAGTCTCTTGTTTGAGAAGGCATTTCCTAGTATGAATTTATTGTGAGGATTTAGAAATACATTTCAGAATGCAAGAGGAGAAAGTACAAGTGAACCTTGACGCTGGAGAGCCAGCGGGAACTGGGAAATAATGAAGAACCAAGGCACTCTCTCCTGGGGCTACCTGGTCTTTGCTCTGCGTCTCACTGCATGCCAGCTTTGTTCTTGTTGTCTGCAGTCACTTTACCTGTAGTTCTTCTTCTGCTAGAATCCCCGCAGTTCCAGAGTTCACGTTACTTCAAGAGAATAGCTCAAAGGGGAAGAGAACCTCTCAGCTGCAATTCCAAAATCCTGCACCATAGCATAGAAAGTGGAGGAGTGGGTTGAACATGGTGCTAAGATGTCCATTCCTTTGAATTGTGAGGTAAATTCTCAGAAAAAAGAGAATGTTGCAGACCAGGCTGATACTTCATAAGATTTATATGCTAACCAGCCACAAAGTCCTGAGGACTGATACATGCATACCCAATCTGGGCTGATGGCTTCTGCCTATATGAGAATAAAGGTGTTCTCTTTCATGCAAATAAATAATCACAGAACTGCAGACCCTATGGTGTAGCTCAGAAAAGTTGGATTTAGTCAGAAGACCTGAGTTTAGTTGTGACTTTGCTTATCCTAGTAGTATGACAGTACACAAGCATTTAACCTCTTCAGGGTCATATTTTAGTGCTCTGAAATAGGGCTAAGGGTCTCACAGGTCCTCTTTGTAGATTCGATAGGACTTTGATCTGGTTGTTCTCACTAAATATTTTGATGAATACAAACTGTTGCTATGCAGATGGTGATAGTTTTAGTTTTGAAGCCTCGGGCTGCCTTTCTGATAAACTAAATAAATGAATGTATTCTAAACACCCAAATCCATTAACCTTATACCAGTCCCCCCACACTAATTTCAGTGCAACTGGATCTTTCCCAAATGGGCACTAATTTCTAAACAATCCAATATGGAAAATCCATAAATTAAATCTTAATGCATTATTAAAGCTATATTTGTTAAGATCACACAACTGCCAAATCCGAGAATCCTGTCTGCCACAAATGAGATTTGCGTAAATGTGTTTTTAATCACTTTGCTTTCAGTATACCATAAGTGTCTTATCTAATCTAAATAAATGTTGGTACTAATTCATACAGCAGTCAAACAGTTTCTTCCTCTGTACTTTATAATGCTCAAGAACTCTTTTACTCTGTCTACACACTGTCCCTAAGGGACTACTGGAGGCTCCTGTGTGATGTTGGGGAAGGGATGGTCTGCTTTGGGCAGCTCCAATCCTCTACCCCAGCCAGGGCCCAGGGATGAGTTTCCATATCATTTGCTATATAGCTTCAGAGTTGAGCCACCATCTTGGCATATGGAAAATGCTACAAGTATCACTTTCCCCTTCATGAAAATTAATCCATTTTCTTTGAGTATAATATTCTCTCGAGGGTTTATTCTTTAGTGAAACAATTATGGTAAATTAATCTGAAATGAAATAAATAATGCTGTTCCCTTAATAGCTTCTGGTTGGCTACAGGTGTTAACCTAAACCTGGTATCTGAGTCACTCATGATCCATATTATGCTTTCCTCTAAAAGGTCATCTCTTGCCACTGAAGTCAGGGTGACTTACTTTCAATTATTTTTTTACTATGTATGCTTACTAGGCTACCCGATAGACGTTTTTATATTATTTTTCTTATAATTTCTTCTCCATACTTTCTAGTAGGCAAATATCTGTACATTTAAATGTCAAACCTTTATGAAGAGTTTCCATATCAAATTAATACAGTGATTTATTAACCCTCCTTTGTGTCTGAATGTATTAGTCTGTTTTCATGCTGTTCATAAAGACATACCTGAGACTGGGGAAAAAAATAGGTTTAATGGACTTACAGTTCCACATGACTGGGGAGGCCTCACAATCATGGTGGAAGGTAAGGAGGAGCAAGTCACATCTTACTTGGATCGCAGCAGGCAAAGAGAGAGCTTGTGCAGAAAAATTCCCATTTTAAAAACTATCAGATCCTGTAAGACATATTCACTATGATAAAAACAGCACGAGAAAGACCTGCCCCCATGATTTAATTACCTTCCATCAGGTTCCTCCCATAACACATGAGAATTGTGGGTTACAATTCAAGATGAGATTTGGGTGGGGACACAGCCAAAACCGTACCACTTAATGATTCAGTTCTTGTCACTAAAACAGCACTCACTGAAATGTATTGTAATTATTTATTTTAGTGGTTAACATCCACTGGACAATGTAGACCATTGAGAGGAAAGAATTATACTTTATGTTTAAAATGTACTCGATGCCTACCTGGCCTGGCACTTAGGGTTTGTTCAAAATACTTGTGTTGAATGAAGAAAAGAATAATTGTTAATTTTTTGGATAATTAATGTATCAGCACCAAGTAAACAATCTCTGGCCAAGGAAAAATAAAATACCTTAAGAAATTATGATGTTTAGATATAAAATTTTATCTAAAAGCAATATTTTCCTGTTTTGCATTCATCAAGCCATAGCACAGATACTAATTACTGGATATAATATTGTTGCTGATGTTATTTGGAAAATAGTTGAAATATTTAACCATCTGGCTATCTGTTCCTTGGGTAACTGACGTTTTTTAAGGCAAGTGGAGCTTGAAAGTTTTATCTAGGTATTTGAGAATAATGCCAAATACTATTAATCCTCCTATATTGCCATTGTATACACAACTCATTGTATTTGTTTGGTTAGATGTTTTCTCAGAAGAAGAAAAAATTGTCTCTTGAGAATGAGTATACATGAGGAAAGGATATTTGTAAAATAATGAAATAATGTTAACATTTTTTTCCTTATTAGTATTAAATATGTGGGATAATAACTGGAAAAGTATGTAACAGGGTTACTTCCAGATTGAAAGAATGACTGACAATTTAAAAATACTGCATTTTATTTTATTAGGAGACAGCTGTGACTGTCTCTCCTCATTCCAACATTTTTTCTCCTAAGGACAAAAGAAAAAATTTATTTTATTGGCATTGTAACCCTTCAGGTAACACACAATTATGTCCTAATTAAGCATTTAGAAGACTATTGTTATAGATCAGCAATGTGCTGAGCTATTTTGGCTTGTAACTAGTTGCATGAGTAATTTGGGCTTAATTCTAGCTCTTTCATGGTTACTTTAACTATATTTGTCACAGAGTTGAGCTATATAATTTTTTTTAATTACCCAGAAAAAGACTAATCTCAAAACATTGTAATTTAGGTAGGCCAAGGTATCTTCACATGAGATGTTTCCATTTGGAATTTCTTGAATAGGCTACGTGTAAAAGTCTGGTTCTTTTTCTTGTTTTCCTGTCTTTATGACCCTCTTAAACTGGCCATTCTTGCCAAAATTGTGTGCTTTTTTATAGAACTGATGATTTAAAGTTTAGATGTATGACCAAGAGAGAATATACTATTGTTAAATAATCACTTACTAATTACAGTTGTTTAGTTTGTCAGGGGATGCTTAAGGACTAAAGGCCTGTGCCAAAATTATTTTAGCTATTATTGAAATATTTGTTGTTTTCTCCAATTTTATGTACTATTGGAGAAACATAGCACTGAACCTTTTTATTTTTTAGTTGTTTAACTTTTTCTAAAATTTTCCTGTTTTGTCAGTTGATATTTTCTTTCAATCGTGTTTCTCTGAGTGTGGTCCCTGAACCAGCCACATCAGCATCATATAAAAACTTTTTAGAAATGCAACTCTTCAAACCCAACTTCAGATTTCTGAATCAGAGAATATGGAAGTGGGGCCAAGAAATCTCTTTAATCAAGCCCTCCAAGGGTTTCTGATGATCTACATTAAAGTGTGAGAACTACTATTGAATGATTTTTTTTAACTTTTGTTCTTCCTTTAGTTATTATGTCAGTTCCTGTCATCTAAATGTTCTTCAGTTTTACTCTATAACCTGTCCTTGGAAGTCACATAATGTCACTTCTGATTGCATTCTGCTACTTAAGACAGTTACAAAGTTCTGTCCAGGCTTAAGGGGATTGGGCACAGACAATCTTTTGATGAAGGAGCATACACATTATAAAAATAATCTGCAAGATGAGAAATATCATGATGCCACCTTTGAAAAATACAATCAGCAACACCCTGTAAACTGTAAACATATTTTAAAATATAAGGCTGAGAATAAATGTGATTATCCCTGCTTAAAACAAAGCATCAGTGATTGAAAACTAAAAATGTCATTAATATTTACAGACCAAAAAAAAAAAAAAAAGAAAGAAAGAAAGAAATGAAGACTTATGTTCACTGGAGACCTTTAATCTAAAAAAAATTAGACATCCCTTTTCCCCTTAAAAACAGATGTTTTTCTTCCCCTTTCTCTACTTAATACATTTAAGAGATTCAAGTGAGGTGATAATTTAATAATATTCTGGCCATGGTCTGAATATTTTTGTATTTCATAGAAGTAAGAAAAAAAGGTAATAGAAATTGAATCTATAGGTTTATAATTTCCCTGGAAAGGCGTATGTGGGTCCCATAAAATATGAATGAGAGCCCTTTGGGCAATAAAATTTGCCCTTGGGCAGCCTGAGCCAATGTGCATGAAGTGCTTAATTGGGTTTCTGTAAAAATGGCCCTAGGAGTATGACAGAAAGGATTTTTTTCCAGGCTATGTATTTCCATATGCAAACATATGGGAAAAAAAGATCAGCATCTTGGAATGAAGAAAGATGTGGGAATCAGGTAAGCAATCAAACAGAATAATCAGCTCAATTAATTGGGAAGGGAATCCGTACCAAACTCAATGAAATACAAATAAATCATAGAACAAGAGGAAAAACTAGGGCCATGGAAGATTCCCTGAGGTCTCCAAGGCTTAGCTATACGCCTATTATGCCCCATGGCCTTAGTAATGGTTGACAAGTGATATGGGCTGGCTCTGTGTCCCTACCCAAATCTCACCTTGAATGGTAATAATCCCTACCTGTCACAGGAGGGACCCAGGGAAAGGTAATTGAATAGATTTTTCCCATGCCATTCTTGACATAGTGAATAAATCTCATGAGCTATAATGGTTTTATAGAGGGGATTTCCCCTGTACATGCCCTCCTGCCTACCACTGTGTAAGACATGCCTTGCTCTTCCTTCACCTTCCACCATGATTGTGAGGCCTCCTCAGCCAAACTGAACTGTGAGTCCATTAATTTTCTTTCCTTTATAAATTACCCAGTCTTGGGTATGTCTTTATTCAGAGCATGATAATGGATTAATACAGTAAATTGGTACCAGTAGAGTGGGATGCTGCTGTAAAGATACCTGAAAATGTGGAAGCACTTTGGAACTAGGTAACAGGCAGAGTTTGGAACAGTTTGGAAGGCTCAGAAGAAGATAGGGAAATGTGGAAAATTTTGGAACTTCCTAGAGACTTGGAAAGTTTAGAAGACAGGAAGATGTGGGAAAGTGTGGAACCTCCTAGAGACTAGTTGAATGGCTTTGATCAAAATGCTGTTAGTGATATGGACAATAAAGTTCAAGCTAAGGTGGTGTCAGGTGGAGATGAGAAACTTATTGGGAACTGAAGCAAAGATGACTATTGATATACTTTGGCAAAGAGACTGGCAGCATTTTGCCCCTACCCTAGAGATCTGTAGAGCTTAGAATTTAAGAGAGATGATTTAGGATATTTGGTGGAAGAAATTTCTAAGCCACAAAGCATTCAAGAGGTGACAGCATGCAAGTTTAAAAAAATTTTAGCCTGAAGATGCAGTAGAAAAGGAAAACCCATTTTCTGGAGAAAAAAATCAAGTGGGCTGCAGAAATTTGCATAAGTAACCAGCAGCCAAATGTTAATTGCCAAGACAATGGGAAAAATGTGTCCAGGGCATGTCAGAAATCTTCACAGCAGCCCCTCCCATGACAAGCCTGGAGGTCTAGGAGGAAAAAATGGTTTTGTGCTCAGGTTCAGGGCACCCCTGCTGTTTGCAGCCTAGGGATTTGGTGCCCTGTGTCCTAGTCACCACAGCCATGGCTAAAAAGGACCAAGGTATAGCTTTGGCTATGTCTGCAGAGTGGTGCAAGCCCCAAGCCTTGACAGATTCTGTGTGGTGTTGGTCCTGCAAGTATACAGAAGTCAAAAACTGAAGTTTGGGCACCTCTGTGTAGATTTCAGAGGATATATGGAAATGGCTGAATGTGCAGGCAGAAGTTTGTTGCAGGGGCAGGGCCTTCATGGAGAACCTCTGCTAGAGCAGAGTGGAAGGATAATGTGGGGTTAGAGCCCCCAAACAGAGTCCATACTGGGGCACTGCCTACTGGAGCTGTGAGAAGAGAGTCATCATCGTCCAGACTCCAGAATGGTAGATCCACCAACAGCTTGCACTGTACACCTGGAAAAACTTCAGACACTCAACACCAGCCTGTGAAAGCAGCCAGCAGAGGGACTGTACCCTGAAAAGCCACAGAGGTAGAGTTGTCCAAGACCATGGGAACCCACCTCTTACATCTGCATAACCTGGATGTGAGACATAGAGTCAAAAGAGATCATTTTGGAGCTTTAAGATTTGACTGCCCTGCTGGATTTTAGATTTGCATGGAGCTTGTAGCACCTTAATTCTGGCAAAATTTCCCATTTGGAATGGGTATATTTACCCAATTTATGTACCCCAATTGTATCTAGAAAGTAACTCATTTGCTTTAGATTTTACAGTCTCATAGGGAGAAAGGACTTGACTTGTCTCAGATGAGACTTTGCATTGTGGACTTCTGAGTTGATGTTGAAATGAGTTAACTCATTTGTGGGACTGTTGAGAGACATGGTTGGGTTTGAAATGTGAGAACATGATGTTTGGGAGGGGCCAGAGGCAGAATGATACGGTTTGACTGTGTCCCCATCCAAATCTCACCTGGAATTGTAATAATCCCTACATGTCATGGAGGGACCCAATGGGAGGTAACTGAATTATGGTGGTCAGTTTTTCCCATGCTGTTCTCATGATAGTGAATAAATCTCATGAGATCTGATGGTTTTATAAAGGGGAGTTCTCATGCATGTGCCCTCTTGCCTGCCACCATGTAAGACACGCCTTGCTTTTCCTTCACCTTCCCCCACAGTTCTGAGGCCTCCCCAGCCATGCTGAACTGTGAGTCCATTAAACCTCTTTCCTTTATATATTACCTAGTTTTAGGTATGTCTTTATTAGCAGTGTGAGAACAGAGTAATACAATAAGTTTACAAGGTCAGATTTAACATTCAGTGCTGTTTACTATTAAGAGATTATAAGCACAAATTCATAGGTCAGCTGAACATTTTTGTTGATCTGGGCCAGGCTTGCCAGATTTTGAATGAACTCTCTTAGGCATTTGTGCTCAGCAGCATGCAGAGAGGATAGGCAGCTTTGCTGTTTATCAACTGGGTATTTTCACATGTCTGTGGCCTACACTGGCAAAAATTAGATGAGGCCAAAGCAATTGGATGAGAGAAAGAAATAAAGGACATCCAAATTGGAAAGGAAGAAGTCAAATTAGCCCATTTGCAGGCAACATGATCTAATACCTTGAAAAATCTAAATTCTCCACCAAAAAGCGGTTAGAACTGAAAAACAAATTCAGTAAAGTTGCATGATACAAAATTATCATACAGAAATCATTACCATTTTTATACGCCAACAGCAAGCAATTTGAAAAAGAAATAAAGAAAGCAAACCCATTTATAATAACTACAAAAATGTAAAATATCTGGGAATCAATCAAACCCAAAAAAGAGAAAGATCTATACAAGGTAAACTATAAAACTCTGAGGAAGGAAATAGAAAAGGACGCCAAGAAAAATGGAAAGATAATCTATGCTTATGGATTGAAAGAATTAATATTGTTAGAAAGACAATGTTACTCAAAACAATTTACAGGTTCAATGCAATCCCTATCAGAATGCCACTGACATTCTTCATGGAAATAGGAAAGAAATTCTAAGATTTATATAAAACTGTTAGGGGTGGAAGGTACCTGAGTTACTGGCAGTGAATCCAGTAACTCAGGTCTCTAGCAACCTCAATTCTTCCCTCCTCAGAAGAAACAATTTGACTGAGGGGCATAGGCAGAAAAAGAGACCAAGGCAAGTTTCACAGCAGGAGTGGAAGTTTGTTTAAAATCTTTAGAGCAGGAAAGAAAGGAAATACACTAGGAAGAGACCCAAGTGGGCACTGTGAAGATCAAATGTGTCATTTAACCTTGATCTTATTCTTTATATTCTGGCCCACTTCTGGTGTCTTGTGCCTCTTTCATGATTCTTCCCTTAGGGTGGGCTGCCCACATGTGCAGCATCCTCCTTATACTTGGGAAGTGACGTGAGCAGTGTGTTTAGGAAGTTGTACGCATGCCCATCTGAGAATTTCTTCCCTTTTCAGCGGAATGCTCCCAGGAAGATCATACTCCCCCATTTTGTCTCTTAATGCTCATGCCCAGGTTCACTTGCCCAATACCTGAGCTTTTATTACCAATTTTAAGTGTTTTCATTTATTTGGGAAGTTGATTCTCTCTGGTTCCTGCATTCAGTCAATGCTTAATTGTGACAGATGCGGACCACCAGGAGCTTGTCTCTCCCTGGTGCTGGCAGCCAAATTATCATTTTTAGAGAGGCAATGTGGGTTGGGGAAGAGCCCTCTCCTGTCCCGTCATGCCTGTCTAACTACCCATAACAAAATCACAAAAGACCCTGAATAGCCAAAGCAATCTTGAGCAAAAAACAAACAAACAAACAAAAATAAAACTGGAGGCATCACACTACCTTACTCCAGAATGTACTACAAAGCTGTAGTAAGCAAAACAGCAAAGCACTGGCATAAAAACAGACACAGGCCAACAGAAAAATATAGAGAACCCAATAGCAGACCCATATATACATCCATACATTTGCCAATGACTCATCTTTGACAAAAATCAGAACGTACAATGGCTAAAGGACAATTTTTTTTGATGAGTGGTGCTTGGAAAATTGGAGAACCATATGCGGAAGAATGAAACTAGGCCCCTAGTTCTCACTATACACAAAAATCAAATCAAGATGGATTGGAGACTTGGATCTGAGATCTGAAACTATAAACTCCTAGAAGAAAACTCAAGGGAAATGCTCCAGGATGTTATGTAGATTGTGCAAGGCCTTTGGAGGTTTAGAATAGGGATGTGCACAACTTCATTTCCTTTGAATTTTATAGGATTCAGGCTAGTTTGGATTTATTGGGTGGAGAAACAGAATAAGGTTGCTGAGGAGCTGGTGTGAAGTCACATTGAAAAGGAGAATGGGTAGAATAAAGAGAATAATTGTGGCCATTATTACAATCTCCTATAGTCACTGATAAAATTGAGTTTAATTTCTAGCGGGAGAAGATTGATGAGTCTGCAGACATGAAAACAAGGAAACAGGCAAATAAATAAAGAGGCAAAGTAATATAGGCTGTAATAAGTGAAATGAAAAAAAATAAAACTCTTGGGCAAAGAGCAGTCTAGGCAGAGGGATTGCACATACACAAGTTTTCAGTTGGATTGTACTTGCATATTTGAATACAAAAAGTCAGTGCATCTGGAGTGCTGTGATCCAGGGAAGGGAATGGTAGGTAAGATGTGATCATACAGGGCCTTGAAAGACAAAATAACATAGAGTTCCTATTGTATTCTAAGCATTAGAGGTTTATAATTAGGTAAGATATCTCTTCTAAGTCAAATCCCACTTTGAGGCTTCAACATTGTAGATATCCTTAAAGGGTCTTTATAATAAAAAAATTGTTCCTAAGTACTCTTGTTTATGCTACTTGTATTTTTCCCTATCAATTGCAATTTGGGCTATGGAGAGCACTCTCAGTGGGCCCTTTCTTCACTCCCAGCTCTGTGGCCTTATGCTACCTTAGTGAACCCAAATGAACCATAGGGCCAACATAGGAAAGACAAGACCTGGACCTTTACAACATAATAAAGGGAAGAAAGGCAGGTGCAATGGTTCATGACTGTAATCCCAGCTCCCCAGCATTTTGGGAAGCTGAAGCAGGAGGTTCGTTGGAGCCCAAAAATTCAAGACCAGCCTGGCTAACATAGTGAGACCCTGTCTTTACAAAACATTAAAATATTGGTCAGGGCCAGGTGTGATAGCTCATGTCTGTAATCCCTACACTTTGGGAGTCCAAGGCAGTTGGATCAGGAGGTCAAGAGATGGAGACCATCCTGGACAACATGGTGAAACCCTGTCTCTACTAAAAATACAAAAAAAAAAAAAAATAGCTGGGTGTGGTGAGTGCCTTTAGGCCCAACTACTTGTGAGTCTGAGGCAAGAGAATTGCTTGAATCCAGGAGGCAGAGGTTGCAGTGAGCCGAGATCACGCCACTGAACTGAGATGTATCTCAAAAACAGAGAGGGGATATATTGGTCAGGTGTGTTGGTACACGACTGTAGTCTCAAGCTACTGGGGATGCTGAGGTGTGAGGATTACTTGAGCCCAAAAGGTGGAAGCTGCAGTGAGTTGTGATTGCACCACTGTATTCCAGTCTGAGTGACAGACCAAGACTCCATCTCTCTCTATCTTTCTCTCTCTCTCTCTCTCACACACACAAAATAAATGTAGACAGAGTAAAGGAGAAGATTTTATAACTGGCACACAAATATGGCATTCTACAACCATCTTTTTCTCTGTGATAAATAACTAAGAAAGGTAAGAATGAGTGAGTACATTTATTATGAGAAAAAAATGTGATTTCATTTCTATGTGCAAGATCAGTGAGAGCTACAAAGGTTATTAGGTTTTCACTTGATATTTTTACATACTAGAAATGTAGAGAATATGATTATTCTGGGTAGAATATTATTGAATTGTAGTGCTGACATTCCATTCTCTCAGTCAGTGGCTGCTTTGAGAAACACTAACTGACTATAGGACATTCTTCCAAACCATACCTACACAAGGTCAAAGCACTAATTAGGAACGAAGAAATTAATGAAAATACTGATGTCAGATGTACACAAACACACACACATCAAAAGAGAAAACTCACTTTGTAGAACAATTCTGAAATTTTCATTTCATGACATGCATAGAAAATGGCAATATTTGCACAACACCCCAGGATAAAAGAGAAGGATTCTCATTGAAGGCGGTGACTATGTTCAATTACTTTGGCCTCTACAGGTTCTATCTTGCTGCCTCTGGTATCAGATGACCCTGATTCTATTTATCTATCTATCTATCTATCTATCATCTATCTATCTATCTATCTATCTATCTATCTATCTATCTATCTATCTTCTATCAATCTATCTATCCAAAGCTTATAAACTGTGCATGACTTTTTCCCTGTACTTTGGTTATATATAAAAAAGAAAAACTATTATTAAAACAATTGTTTTATTGTATGTGAACAATATTTTTGTTAATGCACTTAAGCCTCGGATGCAGATAATTTTTGATGTTATTGATCCAAATGAATCTTATTTTGGCTTCTCTGGGCTGCACAGTCTTGGGCTAGTTCCTAATGCCTTTCAGTGTTGATTAAGTTCTTAAAAAGTGAGGAATAGAACTAGTTAAGAAGGGTTGCCTTTTATATTCTGAGCACAGAAGTAAAATACTGTGAATGCAGTCCCTCCACATATCAATGGGGAAATGAATTTGTCTCTTTGCAATGTTATTTTCATTAGCAACATGTTTCCTTGGTTAACTGTATAAAATGAGTACATCATTCTTGACATACTCTTGCTGGCACACTTGTTTACAATAGTTTGGTAATCATCAAGATACAAACTAGAAGCATGCTGTGCATATAATGAGTTTTAGTGCCTCACAAGTAGCCATGTTTACTTAATTTGGAAGATAGTGCAGTAATTTTCTACTTAAAATTCCGTCTGAGACTATAGTGGAAGCTCTTTTCTTGGTCATGGCTTTTGTTGCTTTGAGATTTGTTGTTTTTATTTTAGTTATACATTGCCAGGCTCACTTTCCCTTTTGCTGTATTTTAATTAGATATTCCCAATTATGCAGTGGCTTTAAGAATTATCCCAATTTTTTTTTCTATTTTTTAGATGAGTTTTTGTAGCTCTGCTCCATGTTCAGGTAACGATTTCTCACAGCTTTATTGATTTGGGTCTAATTACTTGACCTAATTCGTGCCATCTCTCTGTATTAAGGGTGTTTTATGGGTTTTGTCTCAGCCTATTAGTCTATACTTTGTTAATGATAATTTTTAAAGGTTACAGACATTTTCTGTTGGAAGAACTATTCCTTAATTTATCATTTTAAAATTTGCAAGTATATTTTCTAGGCATTCAATATTGCTATTCTCATTAATATTACCACCAGCATATTAATGAAGCAGCAACATGCCAGATAACACGGAGCATATGGAAGTATATAGTCTACCTCTCCAGCCAACCAAAAATTTGAAGAAAACATTGTACTTTCTTGTCTCTCACTGATATGGTTTAAGTGTCCCCACCCAAATCTCATCATGAATTGTGTAATAGTTCCCATAATTCCCATGTGTTTTGGGAGGGACCTAGTGGGAAGTAATTGAATCAAGGGGGCAATTGCCTCTATGCCATTCTCATGATAGTAAGTCAGTTAGTTCTTACAAGATCTGATGGTTTTATAAGGAGCTTTTTTCTCACCTTTGTTCTGCACTTCTCCTTGCTGCTGCCATGTGAAGGAGGATGTATTTGTTTTCCCTTCTGCCATAATTGTAAGTTTTCTGAGGCCTTCCCAGCCATGCAGAACTGTGAGTCAATTATACCTCTTTTCTTTATGAATTACTCAGTCTGGGTATGTTTTCAGTAGCAGTGTGAGAATGGACTAATACATCCATCTAGTTGAGAGAATGAAACTTTTGGACATGAATGGGGAAGAGTCTCCTACATTTCACACCTATGTATAATCTTTTGAGCTATCTGTGGTGTGAGCAACCCAGTGGCCATACAAGATGTGGGTATAATAAAGCAGTTGGCTCCAGGAGTTGCATTTTGCTCTATTAAAGCAGGTCCAGAGTCTCCTTCCTTTTAATGTACATCTTTTTATGTAGAGTAAATGATTTTAGCAGTGGTAGGAGACACATGAAGGAACATCCTGCTGCACAGAGTGTACACAATGACCCTGGCGTTTGCTGCTGCACCATCTGCCTTCTACTCTGTAGGCCACTCCTGAGGAACACATACAGCAGCTCTCAAACTTATACATGGTAACAGACAGCTGGCCAAGCTTCTCCAGAGCTTTTAAGAAAAGTCAAGGAACTTTGGGTCAGTTATTTTTATTTGCTGTGTCTCAAATTCTACAATGAAATCTTTTATTGTAGTTTGAAAGTTTCATTAATGAGGTGCTTCATTCCATCAATGAAATGCTACTCAGGATTTAGAAATAAGGATGAGTGACAGTCACACAAATACTCTCACTTCTAAATTGTTTGCCAAAACAGACAACTGCACTCAGTCAGGGCAGATAACCAGGACCATGAGGGCATTGAATATTGTTGTGACTCTTTGCAGAATGTATCAGGTAGTTTGGGTTTTTTTTACTTTGCTCTCTCCCTTATGCTAGGTCCAAGTAATGACAACCTCTGCCAATTTTGCTTTATAAATGTTTTTCAAATCTGTTCTCCTTCTCTGTATCTGTGAATGCTATCTTAGATGACACCATCATTATCTTGCAACCTGCCTATTGAAACAGTCTATTAACCAATTTTTCTAACTTCAGCCTTGTTCACTTCAAATCAGTTTGACACTGAACCATCAGATTTAAAATAGAAATCTGACGTGTCATTTGTTTGTTTAAAAGTCTTGAGTGGCACCCCTTACCAGGTGGATACAATCTAAGTTTCCTAACATGTAAATTAAAGCTCTCCATTATGGACTTTCCTCTGACCCTGCCATCACTCTTGGCTTCAGCAGCACTGAACACTTGTGAAGTTTCTCTTTTTCATGCCTTTGCTCCTGATGTCCTGTCTACTTGAAATATACTCTTTCTCCTATTCGTGTCTTGATTCCTTTTCACCCTTTAAAAGTCTGCACAGCTATCACTTCATCCAGAAACACTCCCTACTCCTCACCAGGGTGAATTAGATGTCATTATGCTGTGCTCCATATCCTTGTAATTAATGCACTTTCTTTGGAATGACTCTTTGTGTTCGTCTATGTGATTATCTTTACCACTATACTTCAAGCTCTTTAAGGACAGAGAATAAGACTTATTCTCTGAATTCTTGTCTTCTTGCTCAGGATTTGACACACTAAAGACACTTGATTCATATTTGTATATTGCATAAAGTAAAATGCCTCTCTGTGCATAGATGAAATCCTTCTGAAGCAAGGAGAGAGAGAGAGAGAAAAAAAAAAAAAGAAGAGAAACCTGGGATGAACTTTTAGAAATTCCCATGAATCATGTATTTTATTGTATTCTATTTCATCTTTTTCTTCCTGTTCTTATTTTTAGAACAAGGGTTATAGCTAGATATCCTGCTTTCTCTGAACCACTTCAAAAATAAATGGTACAGGCCTCAACACACACACTGCATGTTCAGTGAATATTTGTGACTGATAATCCATAGAATATCACTGAGATATTGCTGCATGTCAAGATTAAGCAATGTAAAAGAAAAATTGGTTTAAAGAGGAGATATAAATACTCAATATTATATTGCAAGGAATGTTATTGTGCTTTATAGAAAAACATATGAGAACATTTGTGGAAAGAAGAAAAATGAAAGCAGAAAGATCTATCCTTTCAGTCTATTTAGTATATAATTCATCATCCATCTCATATCTTCCTAATCTGTCTCACTCTACCCATCATCTATTTGCCCAGCACCTACCATTGCATTAGTTCAATGCAGTAGCATATCTTTTATTTCAGTAGCACCAGTCAAATATATCTGTAAGCAAGAGGTAAAAGCAAATGCCAGGCTTATTTGTTTACATGTACCCTATTACTTACATAGAATCCAAATCCACCCCCTTCTTCCTGTCTTAGGTATACAGTCAGGCCTGGTGAAACATGAAGAGTGACATCATTCTTTTCTACCTGGAAAATCAGAACTAAGTGCTTTCCATAAAAATGCTCCACATGAAATTGGCATCAATTAATGCACTGAACTATTATTTCTCCCGGATGGAAGTGTCATTTAAGAAATATGAAGGCATTACTTCATTGTACTAGAAAAAAAATTTCAGGCATCAGGAGTATTCTTATTCAAGCACAGAAAGCTATTAAAACCTTACCTGAGGTGCTCTGTAGCAGGGCCTCTCTTGCATCCTGTCTTATCTTTGACAGCCTGTCTAAATGCAGAACCTTAAGGCCAAAGACAGGCCACAACTCAGAAGGGTGAACACTGCATCTATTGCAGTAGATTCTATAGCAAATGCTTTTGTCTGTGGGTCCCAATAGTCACCAACTTTCTTATCACTGTACATGTCCAGGAAGCTCATGACAGTTGACAGATGCCAATCAGGATAGGTTTACTATTCCCTCTTGCCACTCACAAGACACTTGAAGAATTGAGGCAACACAATTTCACTGAAGTGTGCATTTGGCTACAAAGTGCTGTTTCACATTTATCTACAGAGCAGCAAGCTAGTATAAAATGAGGCATGTTTAGTTTAGTTCCAGTTATACACTTGATCCCATTAGCAGAGATAAAATTCCTTGGTGGAATGTCTGAAATTCTTAATAAAGTTTCTGGAGGCTTTTGGCTTCTTGGCAGCATATGCAAATTTAGGAGAAATAAGTGATCACAAGTTTGTCATGTTCAAAAGTGCTGACTGGGTTTTTTTGGGGACAATGAAAAAGTTACTGAACACCAGCAGAGTCTCTCCCCCAAAGTTCATCAAAACATACACACTATATTTAAAAAAGAGAAAAAATTATATCCAGTGAAACCATGTATCTGGAACAACCTCTTGACGCAATTATAAAGAATAGCTGCCAGATAAAAGGAAATTTTGAACAAAATGAAAGAAGACACTGGGAGGTAACAGTTGTTCCAAACTTGTGATATGTTTTCAACAAAGTAAATGACAGAGCTGTGAATCATCCAGGCCACAGTACTTACCCTTAAAAGACAATAACTGGGCCATAGGGAGCCAAGAGTGAAATGCAGTGAGGGTCACTCCAGTTGAAGCCTATTCTAAGTTTCTGGGAGAGCATGGAATTGGGCCTGAAAGAGACATTGTGATCCCATCTTAACTCTGCATAGTGCTTCTTAAGCAGAGGTAGCCTTGTTAAGATTCACTTGGGGTGACTGGCAAACTATTATGGAAATATCAGGGAAAGTTATAAATTATAGTCTCAAATCTTTTGGAAGACCAAAAGGTTTTATTGGGACAAGCTAAAGGCAGCCACAGTCAGGGAACTTAGAAAAGCATGCCAACATAATCTTAACATAGCCTGGTGGGAAATCATATCTTAAAGAAAGGAAAAGGTGGCCGGGCACAGTGTCTCACGCCTGTATACTAGCACTTTGCGAGGCTGAGGTGGGAGGACTGCTTGAGGCTAGGAGATTGAAGTTATGGTGAACTATGATCACGCCACTGCACTTCATTCTGGGCAACAGAGCAAGACCCTATTGAAAGAAAATAAAATAACATTTTAGAAAAAAATCTGCATTCCCAAGAAAATTAAAGAAAACATGAAACAAGAGATGATACAAAATACAAGTTACTGACAAATCCAGAGAAAGAAATTGAAGTGAAACATAAAATATGAAAATAATTAAAAGCTCCATTAGAAGAAACTAAAAAAAATTGATACAGTATAAATCAAGAAGAACAAGAATGAACAATAAAAAACAAAGAAGTGATAGAAGAGGTAGGAGAGACAAGATTGCACATACTACAAAGGGAAACTTATAAGAACAAAAGTGATGACGGCACAACTGATAGGTGTGTGGGAATGGCAGTATCTTGTATTATACTTTGAGAATTACAATTTCTTAGGAAAAGGACGTAACAATTGGTGAGAAAACAAATATTGAAAGAAATCTTCCTCAAACTAAAGGAAGATTTGAATATGTACATGTCATCACTTATCTACTGTTGCATTAAAAGTCACCTCCAAATTTAAAGCTTAAAACAATAACAACTTTAAAAAAAACTCACATTATTTCCTGGGTGGTTTTTGTTCAGACTCTCATGTGACAGTTGGAGCTGGGACAGCTGGAGCCAGGCATCTTTCTCTCTTCGTGGACAGGTCTTAGGGCCTCCCCATGTGGTCTCACCATGAGCTAGTTTGGGTCTCTTCAAAGCATCAGGGACTTGAGACACTGGAACGACTTACCTGTGACTTTAGGCTTCTGAGAGCTAATGTTTTAAGAGAACAAAGCAGATAAAGGTGAAGTTTTTGTAATGTGTCCTCAAAAGTCACTTAGAGTAACATCTTCCTTGGTTAGAGACCTATCCACATTTCAGGTGAGGGAACATACACCCACTTCTTTATGAATGACTATGCCTCATTTTAAGGAGAGCATGTGGGATGGATGACGTTGTGGTAATTTTAAAAAATATAAAAATTTGTCATATGCATCAAAAGGGTTAATAGAAATATAGTAAGAATTGATAAAGAATTAATAGAGAACAATAAGCAGGAACATAACTAGGTAAAGATGTTAAACTTTAACGTTAAGAAAAAAAACAATATAAGCATTTCAGAAGAAGCATTTGAAGGAAAATTCAAGCTGGTCTGAGGTTTTTACATAGTAATGTTGAAGGACAGGAACCAAAGTGCTTTCACTGAAGTTACGAGGATAAATTACACTGTGTAGTAAAAATCTAGTCTGTACACATAAGTTTCATGTATAAAGATTACAGGAATATTTAATTATGGCTCAGGGTGTATATAATTTATTAGCTATTATGAAAATGTCTTCCTGAAGACATAACCTAGCCTTATTAAACATAGACATGAAGGCTGGGTGCGGTGGCTCACGCTTGTAATCCTGTATTTTTGAAGGCCAAGGTAGGAGGATCACCTGAGTCCAGGAGTTTCAGACCAGCCTGAATAAAACAGTAAGATCCTGTCTCTATAAAAAACAAACAAACAAAACTGGATGTCCTGGTGCCTGCCTGTAGTCTCAGATGCTTGGGAGGCTTACATGGGAGGATCGCTTGAGCTCAGGAGGCTGAGACTGCAGTGAGCTGTATTTCTGCCACTGCACTGCAGTTTAGTGAGAGTTAGTCTCTCTCTCTCTCTCTCTCTCTCTCTCTCTCTCTCTCTTTCATTCTCTCTCTCTCTCTCTCTCCATATATATGTTTAAATATATTTTATATTTTTAGTGTACCTTTTAAAAGTGTATATGTAATATATAGTCAAAAATTTTAAAAACCATGAATATCTTTTTGTTTGGATATTATAATACTAGCATTTTTCCATTATCTTCTATAAGTCACTCAAAATCACTCAGGAAAACAATGAATACAAAATAGAAATACCACATCTGCTGAAACTGGAAGACAGTAAAACTGTAGCCCACAGGCTATGTGACAAGGTGGCTTACAGCAAAGATCGTGCAGTAGAGCGAGTAGGAAGAAGTCAATAAATGATGATGTAGAGCTGGCATTAGAGAGCTTCAGCTCAGAGAAAGAGCTAGCAAAAAAATACAGCATCAAAATGAAGACCATGCTAGGCCATAAACCCACGTTTCCTATTTTCAGCAGCAGAAACAGTGATACACCTGGAATGAGTTTTACTTAAATCATGGTTCCAGGAAGCAGAAGAGTTGAGACTAAATGAGGAATCACAAGGAGAATCATACGCAAGTGGTATCCTCTCTGCTGCAACCTGGAAAGAGATACTAAAGTGAGGAAAGACCCAACAATGCCTGTCTTCATTGCATGGGGGAAATATCACATCCAGAGACCTTCATCATTAAAATCATTCAAGCTTTATTCTTTTCCCTTTTGGACAAATACTCCTGGCAAATATTTGGTACAGGAAAAATTCACCTTCTTCACTGATATCTGCACATACCAGTAGAGGACCTGCAGTAAGACAAAATCAAATGAAAAGAGGATGTTTTTAATATAAATTTTAAAAATAAGTACATTAACTCTTCTATCAAGTAAGGGTACAAAGCAAATATTCCAAGGCCCCAGAAAGATATTTGGAGACAGTAAAAATTATTAGCTTGTAGAGCTGAGGAAAGAAGTATAGAAACAACCTCCAAATTATTAATAAGTAAACTGAAATTACAAGGAGTTAATTGAAAAATAGATTCTAAAAATCAAAAGGTACAGTGGAAAAAAGAATAAAATAGAAAAAATATATTAATATAAAATTTTGCAATTAAAAATGACCAATTAAAATGATTTAGAAGGAATATGTGTAATTATAATCTTATATGAAGAATAGAAATAATAAAACAGAACAAATACTTAAGGATATAAATTATAGCTATTTTTCAGATATAAAACCTGAACTTACAAACTGTAAGGACATACTGTATTGTTCCCAGAGGAAAATAAGAAGGATTCACAAGAAGACACAGTGCAGGAAAGTTATTTGCCTTTTAATGTATAAGAAGAATTTACTGAGAAACCAGATAAAAATATAAAATTTAAAAATCACAACAATTTACTCTTTTCCACAGCAACCACTTATGCAGCTGGTAGAATAATGCCTAGAAAATGCTGTCGGAAAGAGAATGAACCCAAATGTGAAACCACCTGTCAATTAAGTATAAAGGCAATAGTACATTTCTAAGTGTTTTAAACACGTTTACCTTTTATTTATTTCTCCAAATTTTATTTTAAAATTTTCAAAAAAAGAATAATGTAATAAATACTCATATATATCCTTCAATTGAATTTAATAATTGTTGCCTTTTTGGCATATTCGTTTTATCTCCAGCCTCATCTTATTTCCTGTCTTCATCCCTCTTCCTTTTCCTTCTTTCCTGTTACCCTTCTTTCTGTCTTCCTCCATCTTCTGTTTTACTTTCTTTCTCTCTTTCCTTCCCTGTCTCTCTCCCACCATATACGTGTGTGTTTGTATATATATAACACATTCCTTTCCAAAACCATTATGTCACTGTTACACCTAAGACAAAGATAATGGTTTCATAATTTCTCTTAGCATCCAGTCTATGTGAAAACTTTCTAAATTGTCACAATAATGTGTTTCACAGGTTTTGTGGGAGGGGGCCATGATACAAATTAGTTAGATCAATGTTTTACAGTTGGGGATTCTTCTCTGTTTAGTTTGTTTTAGAAATGAAATTCTTCTGCCTTAAATCATTTTTTTTGATAGCATTCAGTTTTCAAAGCATTCAGGACAATTGACTTTCATATTTTCCCCAAATCTGAATTATTTCTGTGTTTTATTTGGTGTTATTTAAGCTGGTCCTCTCTCTCTTCTATTTTCTGTAAACTAGAAAATAAGTTTAGAAGTTTAGCGAAGTTACACAAACTTAAGAAATATTTGCCCCATGAATTCTTTTTGAGGAATTTGCTAGAAGGAAAGTTTATCAAGAGATGATTGGAAAATGTATAACAAAAGGATCAGTGATGAACACTGAATTTTTTTATTACTGTTATTATTATTATTTTCTGAGAGAGGGCTTTGCTTTATCACCCAGGCTGGAGTGCAGTGGTTATCATGGCTCATGGCAGCCATGACTCCAGGCTCAAGCAATCCCCCTGCCTCAGCCTCCTGATTAGCTGGGAATACAGGGGTGCACCAACATACTGAGCTATTTTTTTAAACATTTTTGTAGAGACAGGGTCTCACTATGTTGCCCAGGCTGGTCACCAACTCTTGAGCTCAAGTGATCCTCCTGCCTTAGGCCTTCTGAAGTTGCTGGGATTATAAGTGTGAGTCACTGCAATCAGCCTGGATTTCCTTTACTAGCACTATTAGATGCTAAGTCATTGTAACAAAATGACACCAAATTCAGTGACCTAAATTGGATAAAAATTTTGTTTTGTCCTGTTTTCATCAAATGATCAGATGTGGGTTGTCCAGGGCTGACGCAGTGTCTATACTTTAGGAAGACATTCAGGGACCTTGGTATTTATGTCTCCCAGGATGTAGTCTTCATCTACAGGGATTAGACTGTGCTATCCACAATCCATGTTCCCAGAAGAGTATGGAAACCAAGAGCAGGCAACTTCTTCTTTAACGAAATGTCCTGGAACAAGTACACATCACTGTGGTTTATATTCTATTGGCTTGTGCTGAGCTGGGAATGCATAGTTAGCTGTGAAAGAGGCTGGGAAACAGAGCCTATCACCAGGAGCCCAGCTAAAACAAAAAGAATTCATTATTGAAATTGAAAATAACCATGTTACTGGTGGAACATTATGAGTTCCTTTTACAATTTAAATGCATTTATAACAGCAAAAGTAAGGAGGGGGTAACAATAAAATATGTATGCCAAATGTACTGACAAAGAATAAAACACAGATTAGCAAAGAGAACAGAAGGTGGCATGCAGAGTTAAGTATGCTGGTTTCCTCATTGCTATTAACTGGAGATCAAAGGAAAGAATTTAAACTGATCAATCAATAAATTGATATATAGCCAAATTTAAAGTAACAAATTTAAAGTAAATTAAAATAACATGTGAACTTAAAGTACATATTGATTGATTTTTCACTGACTAAAAGGGGGATAAGGCAAGAAGAGAAGGGACAAGGGAAACACGAAATTTATTATTAATTATAATACGGAATTAATATTTATTATCTAACAAAATTGAGTGTCAACTGCATTAGATAAGCTTATACACTGTTATAAGCATAAACCCCAAAACACATAAACACATTTGAAAAGATGGCATAGGGAAACATTTTTAAAGCAGTGAAATCAGAAAGAACAGCACAAGCTAAAATGACAATTAAAACCAAACATCATCTTTTTTCTTTTTCTATTTATTTTGGGATGAAATCTTATTTTGATACCAAGGCTGGAGTGCAGTGGTGCGATCTTGGCTCACTGCAACCTCTGCCTCCCAGTTTCCAGCAATTCTCCTGCCTCAGCCTTCTGAATAGCTGGGATTACAGGCACGTGCCACCACGCCTGGCTAATTTTTGTATTTTTGGGAGATATGGGGTTTCGTCATTTTGGCCAGGCTGGTCTTGAACTACTGACCTCAGGTGATCCACCTTTTAGCTTCCTAAAGTGCTGATATTACAGGTGTGACCCATGGCACCCAGCCCCAGATATCATCTTATCAATAATTGTAAATAAGTAGACATATCAATGAAGAAAGATTTTCAAAGCAAAACTTTATGCCATGCTGTTTACAAAATCATTGACTTCCAAAGTAATTTGGGAAGTTTAATCTGACAGACAAGAAATAAAAACAAATTTTAAAAGGTAAAATTGTGTGCAAAAGTATGCCAGGCAAATGCAAACAACGAAAAAGCAGAGTTATGACTTGGTGGTGTGCAAAATCAAGTACTCAAATAATTAATTGAAGCAAAAAGAAGCAAGGCTTCGGTGTGTGATTAATAATGAAGGAGACCTAACAGTTATGAATAAACAAGCCTAACATCATAATGTAGAAAGTAGAAATTACAGAAGATACAAGAAAAAAAGGATTAGATATCATTCACAGTAAAGGATTTTAATTCATAATTTCAATCTACCACAGATGTGAGCAAAAGTACGCAAAGATATTAAAGACCAAAATGGCATAATTAGTCTTTGAAATATATCACATTTTATAAAAATAGGTCATGTATAGGCTTCATGGGAATGCTTAATAAATTCCAAAAGCATCAATTTAAGAACATATTTAAATATTGCACATGGTTAACAAAGTTATAGATCTAGATATTAATAAGATACACAGGAAGTTACTCTTTCCTGTAAATTAAATAAATCAACAAAAACATCAAAATTTTTCTTTCCTCAATTTTTGCTTTAAGAAAAAACCTAATCCTAAATTGTATAACATCTAGAAAATTACAAAAATGGTAACATGATGAGTAGAGACTTTAGAGCAGAGCCATAGCAGATCTTAGAGAAAAATTTGTATCTTTACATAATAGATGAATAAATAAAAATAGTACAGTTGAATCAGGATTGACTTAAAATGCAGGGAAATAGCAGTAATACAAACTTGAAATCATTAACAAGATATTAATTGACAAAGGCAGAACTTAATGACTTAGAACATATGGAAAAGTGGCCCCAATAAATAGATGCAAATTTTGTTTATTGAAACAAGTAATGCAGATAAACTGTTAATTAACCTTATTGACAAAAAATGGAAGAGCACACACAAAACCCAAAATAGAGGTAAAACAACCATAAATACAGAAAATTTAAATGCTCATAAAACATTACTTTGATCTACTTTACTCAAAGTTGTTAAAAAGTATTGACAAACTGAATTTTTGGTGGGAAAATGTAGTTAACCAAAATATAAACACAAAAAAGTCCCACAATAAGTTTCCCAAGAGAATTTAATTAAGCCTTTAATAACAAACACTTCTAGGAATATTTAAACCGTTACAAGACACATAAAAATTCTATAATGAAATGAAAATAACATTAATAAAATAGGAAAGTGTTATATACAAGAAAAAACTACAAATCAATCTTACTATGAATATAAAAACAAAATTCTGACATCATCAGCAACACATTAAGGAAATTATCTGCTATTGCCAAATGGCATTTATTCCGGAAATGAAAGGCTAGTTCAATAATGACTAAAATGAATTGTTATGAAGAAACGTCATGCCATCATTTCTATAAATGTTGAAAATCATTTTCCAAAATTGAATATCTATTCTTGATATAAACTCTTAAAGTCAGAATAGATAAATACTATCTCAACATGATAAAATAAGTATCTCAATAAAAATACCAGAGCAATACTTGTTGAAAAAAATTTAGAATCATTCTCTCATAAGCCAGGAACAAGGTACATGTCTCCACTATTATCATGATTAATTCAATTGAGTCTGGAGAACCACATATTTAGGCAAGAAAAAAGAATTACAAATGTTGAAAGAAATGGTAAAAGTATATTGCTGTATAATGATGACATGATTATGTAATCTGAAAAACTCAGTTATCTAAAAACCACTAGTAATAAGAGAAGGTGGTAAAGTACAAAAATAAATATACAATAATTGATAGCCTACACTTACACAAAAAATGAGATGTTATAATGGAATACAAAACCTTAATTATATTGGATAAAAAATAGGATGCCTGGTATATTACTTTTTTATGGCTGCTGAAACAAATTACCACAAATTTCGGGGCTTAAAACAAGATTAATTATCTCACAGTTCTAGATGTTGTGAGTCCAAAATAATTTTCACTGAACTAAAATCAAAGTGTCAGCTGGACTTCATTCCTTCTGGAGGCTTGGAGGGAAAGCACATTCCTTGTCTTTCACTGCTTCTAAGGAGGCTGCTTATATTCCCTGGCTCATGGCCCTTTCCTCACTCTTCAAAGCCACATCAGACTAAGTTCTTGTGCTGGTAACTCTCTTCTCTGTCTCCTTCTTTCACTTGTAAGTAGCCTTGTGATTATACTGGGCTCACCTGAATAATCCAGGATAATCTCTACATCTCAAAGTCAGCTGATGAGTGATTTTAATTTCATCTGCAATCATAATTCCCCTTTCCATGGAACCTCCTAATACATTCATAGTTTCTGAGCTTTAGGAGGTGAACATCCTTAATGGGGAGGGCATCTGCTTACCTTATTTAATAACAAATTTGACAATAAAAGGGCAGTGATTTTTACAAGAAAATTTTGAGACGATTCAGAGAGCCACAGAAGAATTCTTGCACAAATGGAAAGGCATACTACTTCCTTGAATAAGGAGAAATAGTAAGTCCTTGGATTGCAAGAAACAAAATCATAAATATGTCAATTATCCCTGAATTAATCTACACATTTAATGCAATACCAATTTTTTAAAAAGCAAGCTAATTAAATGATGTTGGAAAGAGACAAGCTGATTTCAAAATACATATGGAAACCACAAACAAGCAGGAATAACCAGGGAAATTCTGAAAAGGAAGAGTAATGGGGGTGTTACCAGATGTTAAAGAATATTATTAAGCCTCAATAATTAAAGCAGTGTGATATTGCTCATGAATAAACACATCAATAAAACCACATTAAAGTCCATAAATAGGCCCAAATTCATATGGAAATTTAAAAAATAAGAAAGGTAGCATTTTAGATAACAATGAAAATATTGTTTATTAAAACTAAATCATGTTATGACATTTTCGTAGCAATCTGGACTAAAATAAGTTCCCGTCTGTGTCTCATTTTATACCATGGTACATTTCAATGAATAAAAAAAACCCATAGACATAAAACTATAGAAGTAGTATACAAATTGATTGTTAAAAATGTTGTAATCTCAGAATAGGGAAGGCTTTCCTAATAACAATGAAAATCCCAGAACCCAGAAGGGAAATGATAGGAACTTTCTACTACTTAAACGTAATAACAGCAATGAAGAAGAAAGACAAAATTCATCATAAATAAATTCAAACCTCAATGTTCGAAACACCTATTTGTAACTGAGACAAAGCCTAATTTCCTTAATGCTTAGAACATTTCTACAGATTGGAAAAATAGGGACCAATAAATAAATAGAAAAAAATTAAAGGATTACAAAAAGATGGCAAAGATAATTTGAATTTTTGATATGGGGAGAGATTCTAAACCAAACTCTCTGTAATAAGATAAATAAAGAGTAAATCTACAGTGAGGTACTATTTATCACATTTCAGGTTACCAAGGATACAAAAGGTTAATAGTCAATCTGTGGGTGAGGGTGAGAAGAAAAGATCCTCTGGTTTGTTGCTTGTGGAAATGTAAATCAGCACAATCCCTGTGAGAGACAATGTCCGTGAAAAAATTACACAGTACATTCCTCAATACCCAGCAATCCCACCACTGCAACATATTCAATTATGTATCAAGTGAAATGATTATTGCAGCAATCCTTTTTTAATAGCAAAATATTACAAAACACCAAAATATTTATTAGAAGAGAACTCACTAATGAAATTATAGTCCATCACACAATGGGTAGTATTTAGCTGCAAAGTATAACTGGGAAGGTCCTTATGTGGGGGTATGGAACGACAACCAGAATTTAAAAAGCAAGTGGAACAAGGTGTGTAACATTGAGGTCTTACCCATGTGAAAGACAATGAAGAATGTGTACGTGATAGTTAACTAATACTGACAAAGTGCTTCCTATCCACTCCTGTCTAAATCTCCCTGTAAGGCATGTACTGTCATTCCTTTCCCTAGACCGTAAGCAATATATCAGTTTTGTTTACTGCTTTGTCTTCAGCACCCAGCACAGGATTTGGGCTTTTTGTTTCTAAATTTGGCGTTTATTTTTCACTTTTTAAAATTGCATTTTCAGACTATAAACTGAAGGAGTTTTTCTCTGGAATTGAATGAGTATTTTTATTTGGCTAATGTGTGATTACATTTTTTGGTAAGACTTTCTTGAATAAGGAGAAATAGCAAGTACTTGGATTGGAAGAATCAAACCATAAATACGTCAATTATCACTAAATTAATCTACACATTTAATGCATGATATGGTTTGGCTGTGTCCCCACCTGATTCTCATTTTGAATTGTAGCTCCCATAATTCCCATTGCGGGAGGGGACCCCGTGGGAGATAACTGAATCATGGGAGTGGTTTCCCCATACTGTTCTGGTAGTTGGGAATAAGTCTCACATGGTCTGATGGTTTTATAAGGGAAAACCCCTTTCACTTAGTTTTCACTCTCTCTTGCCCTCTGCCACGGAAGAAGTCGCTTTACTCTTCCCTTGTCTTCCACCAAGATTGTGAGGCCTCCCCAGCCATGTGGAATTGTAAGTCAGTTAAATTTCTTTTCTTGATACATTACCCAGTCTCAGTATGTCTTTATTAGCAGTGTGAGAACAGACTAATACAATGCAATTTCAATTTTTTAAAAAAGCAAGCTAATAGAACAATGTCAGAAAGAGACAAGCTGACACTAAATGTTTGCTGATGAAATGAATGAAGGGTTCTTTATGAAAAGATGAAAAAAAACTGAAGCTCAGATGGGTTAAGTAATTGACCCCCATCCCACAACCAGTATGTAGAGGAGTCTCACACAGGGACGCAATATTTTTGGAAGTATACACCCCTACTCACACAGAGAACTCATCCTATTAATTATCTGTGAAGAAAAGAACTGCCCCAGGGTCCAGTTGTAAAGATCAGACTTTTGCTACATGCACTTTCATATGCTTTTGAATTTTGAAATATGTGAATGTTATATATTCCAAAAGTACATTAAAAATGTAACTTACAAATAGGAATACTCATGGGTAGAAATACCAGAGGCAAGCACGAAATTCCTTAAAAAAATAATGTAAATATATTTTGTAATTTTGTGATTAACACTGTTATACAAAGGAGGATTCCTGAAATACATCTTAATATACTTAGGATTTGAAAATACAAGACGAAGACAAAATTTCAAATACAGTGACAAGAGCTGGGGCTAGAAAGTCGCAAGAAAGAGGCAGTATGCTGACTTTCAGTTCTGTCTCTTGCAGAGGATGGCCTCTCTGGATGATTTTTCTGAAGATGGTGTATTCATACATAGAAACCTAACTCAATTATTTAAAAGTATAAGCATAGTCTCTAACCATCTAAAATGTCTTTCCTCCTGTGGGCAATGAAAACAAACCCATAACTGAAAATAGAAGTGGTAAGACTTTATCTATTAAATACACAATAATCCCATATGGTCTCATAAGTAAATTCCAATCCATATTAATAAAATGTTCAAAGTGACTCAGAAAACTTGAGTGGGTAAAAATACAATCAGCAAATTTAAATGGAGAATTTATCAAAATTACATAAAATACAATTTTGAAAATATTAAACAACAACTGGATTCCTTTAAGATCTTTAAAATTATAAACTAAAGGATTTCTTTTTGTTTGTTTCGTTCTTTTGAGATGTAGTCTTGCTCTCTGTCTTCCAGGCTAGAGTGCAGTGGTGTGATATCGGCTCACTGCAACCTCCACCTCCCAGGTTTAAGCAATTCCCTGACTCCTAAGTACGTGGGATAACAGGTGTGAGCCACAGCATCCAGCTGAAACAATCTCTCAATAACCTTTTATGTAACAACTAACCTGACATCAGAATACCTTAAGAAAACATTGCAGGGACTGAGATGAGAAATGTAGGCAACAGCAACAAAAGGGAAATAATTTAAAAATCAGGGTTTTGGCCTTGGAATATTATGTGTATAAAAGTTGTCCCTACATAATAGTCTAAATAATACAGTAAAATATTAATTCTATTCAATAAATAAATATATTAAAAGCTATAACCTGCAAACAGAGAATATTCTTTTTAACCAGCCTCTGGAATATTTTATAAAACTGTAATCACACAGTAGCCAAAGAGAAATACTGAATTCCAAAGAAGAGAAAGTACTTCAGCTCATATTCTGAAACCACAATTTAATACTCTGAAAAATAAATACTAAATTTAGAAACAAAACCCCTAAAGTATTTGACTTTTTTTTCTTTTCTGATGGAGTTTCACTGTGTCACCCAGGCTGGAGTGCTGTGGTGTGAGTTCTGCTGCAACCTTTACCTCCCAGGTTCAAGTGATTTCCCCTGTTGTGGCCTCCCAAGTAACTGGGACTACATGAGCACACCACCATATCTGGCTAATTTTTGTATTTTTTTTTTTTGAATAGACGGGGTTTCACCACATTGGCCAGGCTGGTCTGGAACTCCTGAACTCAAGTGATCTGCCTACCTCAGCCTCCCAAAGTGCTGGGATAATAGGCATGAGCCTCCACACCCAGCCATGTTTGACACTTTACTAACATTATTTTGTAACAAACTCTTGGGGCAAAATGAGCTTACAGATCACAATTGCAGAGTGTTTTTAAAATAATGACAATAACATTATCTCAAGTATCTTTAAAAAATAAAATTTCAAATTAAATATTCATATTCATAAGTTATATAAAATAATCCTGGGAATACAAAGAACAAAACTAATGAAAATGAAAACCTAAATATATGCATTAGGGAACAGAAAAATGGTATGAGTGCCCACAGCTCATTCTTGGGGGAAAATAATTGAACCACTGACTTTCCCATTTTAAAGAAAAGAAAATGCAGCACAATTAGGGAAACATTAGATATGGCAGATGAAAAAATAAATGCTAAGGAAGTTAAAGAATTTTAAGAGAATATTTTATTGTTTCGCTCAATTCCAAGTTAATAAGTCAACAAATCTAGATAGATTATATTATATAAAAATTACACAATTAAAAATGGACCAAAGAAGGGAAAGAAAACATAAAACACAAAACCATAAATAAACAGAGGTCAGAACTCATGAGATTGTTTAAGAGCTATACCAAAAAAAGAAAAAAAGAAAAAACCCAACAGGCTCAGATAATTGCAGTGGTTAAAGTTTTAGTTTGTTACACCCAACATGAAACATCTGATGTTTATGGGAAATAAACAGTCTCATCAAAAGAGCCAAAAGAAAGCTCTGCTTTCTATTTCTTGTCATGAGACTATATGACTATGATACCAAAACTTGTCAAATACAGCACAAAACTAAAGTCTAGTATCCAAAGATACTAAAAAAGCAATATATCAAAATAACCACAATATGACTCCAGAATGGTTATTCCAAGGGGTATAGATACAATTGATGAGGAAATTTATGGATGAGGAAATTTATTGGTATAATTTCTTACAGTTAAATTCAAAGATAAAGACTGTAATTATTCTGATAGGAAAAGCCTTTGTTAAAATTCCATCTTTGTTCCTGACAAAACTCCAAGCATTTATTATTTACTGAAAACTCCAAACATCTGAAACTAATTTGAAAGAACTCAAAAAACTTGAAACAAGACTTCAAAAGCCTTTGTTAAGCCTCTAAATCTAATTTTCAGTTTGTAGGAAATAGAAATGATAAAGTAGTAAGTTAAATATCACCTATGAAAAACAATCAGATTAATGCAGTTTGGAAAAAATATGAAAGTCAATTTATACAGATATATATATATATATATATATATATATATATATATATATATATATATATGGAGAGAGAGAGTGAGCGAGCACGCACAATTATATCCATGCATATGATTCTCAAGTAGTATCAGTGATGAAACATTTTTAGAAATGAGAAAATTATTGCCCTATCACCATTATTATTGTTAGTATTTTTTGAGATGGAGTTTTACTTTTGTTGCCCAGGCTGGAGTGCAATGGCGTGATCTCAGCTCACTGCAACCTCTACCTCCTGGGAACAAGCATTTCTCTTGCCTCAGCCTCCCGAGTAGCTGGGATTACAGGCATGTGCCACCATGCCTGACTAATTTTGTGTTTTTACTAGGGACGGGGTTTCTCTATGTTGGTCAGGCTGTTCTTGAACTCCTGACCTCATGTGATCTGAGGGCTTCCAAAGTGCTGGGATTACAGGCATGAGCCACCATGCCCAGCCTATTTTTGCACTTTTTCTTGCAGATACTAGCCAATGAAATTAAGCAACACTCACAAAAGGAAGAGGCAAACATGTTTAAAAGGAGAGAGAAAAGAAAATTGTTTTTGCAGGGGTTGTGTGAAAAGTAACAATCAAGGCTGATTCCCTGCAGGATCCTAGAAAGCTCTATGAAAAGCAGATACATCTGTGGTGACAGTCACAGGTTCATTGTCAGCTGCAGCTTCAAAGCTTGAATTCCAGTATATTTATCCTACCATTAAGCAAGCTGGTATCTCCTTAAGCATGCAGGTTAAAGATTTATAACTCAAGATCTGGGGTTACTCTCTCAGAATCTGAGGTTCAACTCTGCTGGAGCCCACTCTCTATACTAGAATAAAAAAGACAATAAAAGATCTATTCACCTAATACTCCTAATGGCTCTAGGATTCCCTCAGTAAAACCTATACCAACAGTCTTGGTGGAAATCCAAGAAAATAAACTAAAAACAAAACTGTTAGATACATAATAGAGTTTAATGAGATTTTAAATTATTATTACAAAACCATTAGCTTTTCTGTGTACAAACAATCATCAGTTAGAGATTAAATGAGTCAACATACATGCAATAATATAAATATGTAGCCTGTGGAAATGAAGCAAATGCAGATGATACCAGTGATTCCTAAGAATTGTGCAAGACATAAGAGTCAATCATAATCTCACCAGCTGCAAGCATTATTCAAAAATGTCAGCAGGGCAAGCAGTATCTGACTGTGCAAGGAACATGCAAGAGGCCAGAGGAGGTAGAAACCAGATAACCTTAAACCCTTCTCTACATTGTGAGGACATCAAAGCCACTCTTCTCCTTCCTAATCCTCATAAAAATTCCATCTTGGATCTAAGCTGGGTTGGGAGAAGTGAACCCTGAGAAAACTGAGTGAAAGAGCATTATTTTTCCTGGGAGAGTCTGAGCATAGATTACAAGTCTTGAGAGATGCTCAAAACTGCCAAAGCAAAAGGTAAACCCACTTAAAGTATGGAATGAGATTGAGATGTACATCAGATTGGACATCATTACTAGTTTTATTCCTACAAACCAACTGGTGGAAGTGCAGGAAGACTAGACGAGATACATTGTACAGAATAAATGAGTTTACATTTTCTTTGAGAGTCGGAATTTTACAGTGAGTTAAGTTTGTTACCAGAGAGACAGTGACAGATTTTTTAAAAGGTGCAGACAAAATAGAAAAGGAAATGTTAAAATTCTAGCATTTATTATGATTTTCTCAAGATCGATTAGGTTTTCAGAGATTAATTTTCACATATCTGTATTTTGGCAATTATAAAAAGTAAATAGACAAATTAGCACACACACACAAAAAAAGGAAGAAAATAGGTGAGAAATTTTAAGGCATACTGTATGCTAGGTAGCATGCTAAGTCCTTAGGATTGTTGACTTATTTAATCTTCCCATCAACACCATGAGTTCTCTTGTTACTCCTATTTTACTGAATATAAGACTTGGAAACACGACGTAACCTGGCCATTGCCATAAAGCTAGGTAACGCTGAATCATAGATTGGAAGCCAGACAGTCTAACTTCAGAGCACCTAAATTTAAGCAACACATTCTGCTTCCCACAAGGTACCATAGGTCTTTCATTAGATGAACTGAGGCTGGCCCTTGTATGTCTTTTCCCTTCTCATCATTTCTGTAAGCAAAACTGGCAAAAGAAGTAACCTAAAAATTCCTATTATAAACTGGGTGAATGTTTCTGATGGACTCATTTAGCTATCTCAAATGCATTTTATACACTTGGGAATTAGCCACAAAATGAGTTTTATCGAAATTGTGGACAAATTTTCCAGGTAGGGAGAGCCGAATGTCATATTTTTTTCCTTTTATCTACCAAATAGGATTGCTGTTATTTCATAGAATTATAAAATATCAGATCTGCAAGAAAGATCTCATCTGGTCTACCATAATCAGTCACTTCAATTTATTTTGTTAAAATTTGTTTACAAGCTCCTAGAGCATTGCTGGTAAAATGTTAGCCACATAGTATGATTTGTTGCTATTATATAAGTAGCTCCAGTATTTTCTATTGATTACGTATTATCACAGAGCCTTCTGGCCTCTTCTTTAGTGCTTTACTTAAACAGATCATTTATTGATCATTTATGTTATAACCATATTATAGGAGACAAAAAAATAAGATTGAGTATCTACCTTCAGAAGCTTGTAAAATAGTAGTGAAGACTAGATACACAAATCCTCTAGTGCAGAAGATATTGCTGTAAATGTCTATGAAAAGTGTGGTACTTGTTCTGGGAGAGACCCTTTCTGTTTGGAGAATAAAGGAAGCTTCATGTAGAAAGTCCAATTTTAATTAAATCCTCAAATATGGTTGGGATTTCAACTACAAGAAAATTGGGAGAACCCATGCTTGCAAGGGGACGAAGGATTGGAGATCAGTATGCTCAAAGCTTTGAGTAACCCAGGTTGGTTGTGCTGAAGATGAACGAGAAGAATGAGACAAGGCTAAGAACTTAGATTGGAACCCAATACTGAATATTGCCTAATGTCCAGTAAAGAAGCTAGCACTGTATTCATTATAAATGGGATGCCATTGAATTCTTTTTGATGAATATCACAAGTAGAGTCTTAATCATGTGACTATGTACTGTTTTGATTGAAGATTAAAGAAGCTGGATGTAGAAATACAAACCAGAACACTAATACAGCAGTTCAGTTGAGGACTTGGGAAAGGAGTCCTAGAAATGGAACGAGGGTATAAACACTGTCTGTGGGACTTAGTGACAGATTGTGAGAAAGGAAATAAAGAAAATGCTAGGATTTTGAATTTGGATGCTCATGGTATAATTGAGCGGGAAGGATATTCAGGATCAGGGACTAGAGAAATCATTCTTTCATTCTTACATGAAGAATTTGAAATGCCTGTGGTACTTCGAGATAAATGTCCTACAGGTGGTAGGAAATACCATAATATAATGGGAAAGAATGGTTATCTTGGGAACTATAAATTTTGGAGTCATTCACATTATATGATAGTCACAGTATTAAAATGGTCAGGCTACACAAGATAGATTTAGAGAAAGCAAGCAAGTTGTGGACAAAACCTTGGGCAATGACTATTTATTTATTTGAGATGGAGTCTTGCTCTGTTGCCCAGCTGGAGTGCAGTGGTGTGATCTCAGCTCACTGTAACCTCTGCCAGCCAGGTTCAAGCAATTCCCCTGCCTCAGCCTCCCGAGTAGCTGGGACTACAGGTGCATGCCGCCACCACCACGCTAGGATAATTTTTTGCATTTTAGTAGAAATGTGGTTTCACCATGTTGTCCAGGATGATCTTGACCTCCTGACCTCATGATTCACCCGCCTTGGCCTCCCAAAGTGCTGGGATTACAGGTGTGAGAGATGGCTCCAGGCAATGGCTGCTTTTTTTTCCCCAAGCAATAATAGGATTAGGTACAACTAAGAAAAGAGACAGAAAGAAATGGTCAAACACCGAGAAAGAATATTAGAAATAATAGCTGCAATAAGAAGAAATGCACATGTAAAAATAAGATTGGCTGACAATTCCAAATGCTGTGAAATTTTTAAGGAACAACAGTGGGGTGGGGTGTTGTTGAAAGAGGGAAAGCTTTTTCGTAGACACCCTTTATTAGATTGAGAATGTTCCCTTGCATGTCTGGTTTCTGGTTTCTTAACCAGAAGAAACCAGATGGTTTCTTTTTTTTTTTAATCATGAAACAGTTTTGGATTCTGTTCCGTTGGTCTATGTGTCTGTTTTTGTACCAGTATCATGCTGTTTTGGTTACTATAGCTCTGTAGTGTAACTTAAAATGAGGTAATGTGATTCCTTCAGCTTTGTTCTTTTTGCTTAGGATAAGTTTAGCTATTCTGGGTCTTCTGTGGTTCCATATAAATTTTAGGATTTTGGAGATAGATATGTTTTGTGTCTATAGAAATGATAATGTGGTTTTTGTCCTGTATTCTGTTAATATGATGTATATTGCCTTAATTGATTTTCAGATGTGAAACCAACCTTTTTGTTTCTGAGGTAATTTCACTTGGTCATACTTTATAATCTTTTTGTATGTTGGTGGTTATGGTTTGCTACTATTTTATTAAGGACTTTTCTATATTCATAAACAATATTGGATTGTGCTTTTTTGCTTATAATGTCTTTAGTTCTGTTATCAGGGCAATAGTGGCCTCATAGGATGAGTTGAGGAGTGTTCTCTCATATATTTTAAAAGAGATTGTCAAGAATGAGCACTAATCATCCTTTAGTGTTTGGTAGGATTCCCAGGGAAGCTTTCTGGACTTGGATTTTTCTTATTGGTTAGGGTTTTAAAAATTGTTACTGTTACTAACTTTATTTTCCACTTGGCATAGGTCTATTTAGGTTTTCTATTTATTCTTAGGTCACTTTTGGTAGTTCATGTCTTTCTGTATTTTCTCCTTTCATATAAGTTATCTTTGTCAGCATATAGTTATTTGTAGTATTTCCTTGTAAACTTTTTATTTCTCTAAGGTCAGCAGGGATGTTTCCTCTTTCCTTACTGAATTTAGTAATTTAAGTCTTTGTTTCCTTAATTGGTTTAGCTAAAAGTTGGCCAAATTTGCTAATCTTTGAGAGAATCAACTTTTGTTTCTTTTTTCTTAAACATTTTTGTATGCTCTCTGTTTCATTTATTATTTTTATCTTTCTGCTTGCTTTGGCTTTCACTTGCTCTTACTTAACTTCCTAAAAGGTAATAATAGGTTATTTATTTGAGCTTTTTTTTTTTTTGAGACTAGATCTCACTCTGTCACCCAGGCTGGAGCAAAGTGGCCCAATCACTGTGGCATCGACCTCCTGGGCTCAAGCAATCCTCCCACCTCAGCCTGACAAGTATCTGGGACTACAGGCACAGCGTACCCAGCTAAATTTTGTATATTTTGTAGAGTCAGGGTTTCACTGTGTTGCTCAGTCTTGCCTACAACTCCAGGATTCAGGCGATCCACCCACCTCTGCCTCCCAGAGTGCTAGGATTACAAGCGGGAGTCACTGCACCCAGCCTTTATCTTCTTTTCTAAGATAGACATTTATCACCATAAATTTCCCTCTAAGCACTGCTTTATCTTAACCCCATACATTTTTGTATGTTGTTTTTAAATTTTTATTCATCTAAAAGCATTTTCTAATCTTTTTTGTGATTTTATTTGACTCATTAGTTATTTTAGGGATATGTTGTTTCATTTCTACATATTTGAGAATTTCCCAAATGACTCTGTTACTGATTTCTAATTTAGTTGTATTTTTATTTCTAATTTTTCTGAATTTGTTTTTCTTTTTTGTCTGTTTCTCCCTTCAACACTGTCAGTGTTGGCTTCCTCAATTTTGGGGGTCTATTGTTACGTGAATATATGATACCCCTGCTCATTTTACCCCCTTATTTTTGTTTTGATTATGGACTTCTGGAGTTGTTCTGGTCAGCACCATCAGAAATTGTGTCTGCTAGGAGCAAAGTTTTCAGCTTTTATTGCTGCATTTCTGTGCGGTTTGGATATGGCTTTCACTGTACAAGAAGCCTATGAGTTTGCCCTACTTTCGTCCGTGACCTACTGTATTAGGTCCTTTTCACAGGGCTGATAACAGTATGCTCAAGACTGGGCAAAAAAGAGGTTTATTGGACTCACAGTTGCACATGGCTGGGTAGGCGTCACAATTATGGTGTAAGGCAAAGAGGAGCAAGTCACATCTTATGTAGATGGCAGCAGGCAAAGAGAGAGTTTTTAGAGAGAAAGTCCTGTTTTTAAAACCATCAGCTCTCATAAGACTAATTGACAATCACAAGAACAGCACAGGACAGACATGCCCCAGGCTTCAGTCATCTCCCACTGGGTCCCTCCCACAACTCATGGGAAATATGAAAACTACAAGATGAGATTTGGGTGGGGATACAGAGCCAAACCATATCATTCTGCCCTGGCCCCTCCAAAATATCGCATCTTCACATTTCTAAACCAATTATGCCTTCCCAACAGTCGAAGTCCCAACTCATTTCACCATTAATGCAAAAATCCACAGTCCAAAATCTCACCTAAGACAAGGCAAGTTTCATCTGCCTATGAGCCTGTAAAATCAAAAGCAAGTTAGTTACTTCCTAGATACGATAGGGATATAGGCATTGGATAAATACAGCCATTTCAGATGGGAGAAATGGCCAAAGCAGAGGGGCTGCAGGCTCCATGCAAGTCTGAAATCCAGTAGGACAGTCATATCTTAAAACTCCAAAATCATCTCCTGTGACTGCATATCTCACATCCAGGTCATTCTGATGCAAGAGGTGGGTTTCCATGGTCTTGGACAGCTCCATCCCTGTGGCTCTGCAGGGTACAGCCTCCCTCCAGGCTGCTTTTATGGGCTAGCGTTCAGTGTCTGGGGCTCTTCCAGGCCCACAGTGCAAGCTGTTGGTGGATTTATCATTCTGGGATCTGGAGAATGGTATCAATTCTTGACTTCTGTACACCCACAGGCTCAACACCACATGGAAGCTGTCAAGGCTTGGGGCTTGCACCCTCTGAAGCCATGGTCCAAGCTCTATGTTGGCACCTTCCCAGCATGGCTATAGTGGCTGGGACACAGACAACCAAGCTCCTAGGCTGCACACAGCATGGGGTCCCTAGGCCTAGCTAATGAAACAATTTTTCTTTCCTAGAAGCTCCAGGCCTGTGATGGGCTGGGCTGCCATGAAAACCTTGGACATGCCCTCCATACATTTCCCCCATTTTCTTCGGGATTAACATTCTACTACTCATTAACTTTCCAAATTTCTGTAGCAGGCTTGAATGTCTTCTCAGAAAATGAGATTTTCTTTTCTATTGCATTGTCTGATTGCAAATTTTTTGAACTTTTATGCTCTGCTTTCCTTATAAAACTGAGCGCTTTTAACAGCACCCAAGTCATATCTTAAATGCTTTGGCTGCTTAGAAATTTCTTCTGCTAGATACCTAAATCATCTCCCTCAAGTTCAAAGTTCTACAAATCTCCATGGCAGGGACAAAATGCTGCCAGTGTCTTTGCTAAAACATCACAAAGCCACCTTTGTTCCAGTTCCCAACAAGTTCCTCATTTCCACCTGAGACCACCATAACTTGCACCATAATATTGTCCATATCAGTAACAGCATTTTGAGCAAAGTCATTCAGCAAGTCTCTAGGAA
The DNA here is from genome assembly GCA_031835075.1 of Saguinus oedipus. Taxonomy (NCBI): domain Eukaryota; kingdom Metazoa; phylum Chordata; class Mammalia; order Primates; family Cebidae; genus Saguinus; species Saguinus oedipus. The sequence continues at coordinate 21,613,618 of CM063169.1, forward strand.
GTTCCAGACTTTCCCACATTTTCATGTCTTCTTTTAAGCCCTCCAAACTGTCCAAAAATCTGCCTGTTACCCAGTTCCAAATTACTTCCACATTTTCAGGTATCTTTTCAGCAATTCCCCACTCTACTGGAACCAATTTACTGTATTAGTCCATTTTCACACTGCTGATAAAGACATCCCCAAGACCGGGCAATTTACACAAGAAAAAGGTTTATTGGACTTTCAGTTCCACATGGCTGGGAAAGCCTCACAATCATGGCAGAAGGCAAGGTAAAGCAAGTCACATCTTTCTGTCATGTGGGTGGCAGCAGGCCAAGTGGGAACTTGTGCAGAGACACTCCCATTTTTTAAAGCCATCAGTTCTTATGATACCCATTATTATCATGAGAATGGCATGAGACAGACATGTCCCCATGTTTCTCTCTTCTTCCACTGGGTCCCTTCCACAACATGTGGGATTTGTGGAAGCTACAAAATGAGATTTGAGTGGAAACACAGAGCCAAATAATTTCACTTATGTTTTGAAATTTCTCTCTCTGGATGCTCCCCAAAGAGCATGGCTTTAGGCATATGTGTAGCCTTCTTGAGAACCAGGGTTGACATGTTCTAGCTGGCATCTCTGACTATATTGTTGTCTGATCTCCCTGTTAAGATTCTGGCTGATCCAACTTGATGGGTATCACACTGTCTATTAGGATCTACTAATTTCTAGTTGATTTTACTATTATTTTTGACAATTCTCTGGGGCATAAATTACCCCATAGTTGGATCCAAATAAAGTGGGGCCCCCTCATATCACACCCAATTGTTAGGCACTACTACTAATTGGTAGCTGGTCTCTGCTCTTATCTTTCATTGTTTTCTTTCTTTTGCTTATTTTCCTTTTCATTTTCTCTTTATTTATAGCTACTTAAAATAGAAGCTTACATTGATTTTAGAACTTTCTGTTTCTATGTAAGTGCATGATTCTATACATTTTTCTCAATTCTCTTCTTCATCTATATTTCCCAAATTTTAAGATATCATGTTTTCATTTCAATTTAGTTCAAAATATTTTCTAACTTCTCTTAATTGTTTCTTTGAAACTGGTCATTTAGAATTATGCTGTTTAATTTTCAGCAATATGGGGCATTTTCCAAATAGCTTCTGCATTTGATTTATAGTTTAATCTGATTTTTATCAGAAAATATACTACATATAATTATTTTAAATTTATTATGAGATTTTTGATGACCCTGGTATATGATTTATCTTTTGAATATTTCACATGCATGTAAAACAAATATGTATTCTGCTGTTGCTGGGTAGAGCATTTTATAACATCAATTATGTGATATTGGTTGATAATGTTATCATTATCAACAATAGGTATAATGTATCTTACTAACTTTTGTCTATTTGTTTTATAAAATATTAAAAGAGCATGTTGAAGTTTCTAAACATAATTATACATTTATTTATTTCTACTTTTTGTTAAATTGGTTTTTGCTTAGTATATTATGATGTTCTATTATAAAGTGAACATTATTTTTTATTAAGTGAATATTTGATTTTCTAGGTTAATAGCTATTTCTTCTTGATGGATAGACTCTTTATCATTATTAAATATCTGTTTATTCTTGATAGTATTTCCCACTCCCTCAAATTCTTCTTTTCCTGATAGTAATATCATGAATACATCTTTGTTTCGAACAGTTTATTTCTGGTATATCTCTTCTTCATCCTTTGCTTTTAATGTATATGTGTTATTATACTTAAAATACATGTTTTGGAGATAACACGTGATTCTTGGTTACACATTCAATTTAAAGTCTGCTTTTCATTAAATGTAAATAATGTTAAGACTATTCAAATTTAATGTAAATATTGATGACGTTGGGTTTGAATGTTGCATCTGCTCCATATTTTCTATGTGTCACTGCTATGGTTTGAATGCATGTTTTCCCCCAAAATTCACATGTTGAAATTTCATCCCAATTGAGGTGGTATTAAGGAGTGGGACTTTGGGAAGTGACTAAGTCATGAGGGTTCCACTCTTATGACTGGGATTAACCTTCTGGGGTTTTAGAGAGCTACCTGATCCTTCCATATCTTCAGTCATGTAAACACACATAATCTATCCCTTTTTGCCTTCTTCCATTTTAGGACACAACAGGAAGGCACCATCTTGCAAGTGGGGAGCAACCCTCAGCAGACACTGAATCTACTGGTGGTGACTTGAGCTTGGTCTTCCCAGCCTGCTGAACTGTGAGAAATCAATTTATATTTTTAAATGAATTAACTGGTGTCAGATAATTTTCTTTCAGCAGCACAAACAGACTCAGAGAGCTTCATATGTTATTTGCTCTCCTTTTCCTTTCTTCTTTATTGCATAATAATTGATTTTTTTGTTGTTATTTCAGAGTGTCTCCACTACTGAATTACATGCCATATCTCTTAAAAATTTTTTGCTAGTGATTGTTATAGAGTGTATGTGTATATACATCTACACACATATGCATATAAATATACATCTTTACATTATTGCAATCTACATACAATAATCTTACAGTTGATCCTTGAAAAATACAGGTTTGAACTCTGTGGATGCACTCATATGTAGATGGTTTTCAACCAAACATAGGTTAAAAAATACAGTGTTCTCAAGATGTGAAACTTGTATATACAGAGGGCTGACTTTTCATATAGGCAGATTCCACAAGAATCATTGTAGGACTTGAATATGTGTAGATTTTGGTACATGTGAGTGTCCTTGAACCAATCCCACTTGAATAATGGGTAACAACTGTATATCCATCTCTTCATGTATAGAATCAGACTCTCACATTGTATTTTCCTATTTCTTCTCTTTTTTTCTTTGAAGTATTATATATTTTAATTTTACATATGTTATATACCCCACAATATATTCTTGCTCTTGCTTTAAACAGTAGATTATTTTAATAAACAAGATGTTTTTCATGTTTTCTCATACATATACCATTTCTAGTATCACTCATTATTTGTTGCGAATCCAAACTTTCATCTGGTATCTTTTTTCTTTCTTCGTGAAGTGCTAATTTATCTTGTAGTGCAAAAGAGCTGGAAGAACCCTGGAGGTATGTATTCTTATCTTTTGTTGATCTAAAAATGTCTTTATTTCACCTCAATTATTGAATGACATAATATACACACACGTATATATGCTGGACATAGAATTCTCAGTTTTTATTTTTCCCCACTCAGGTTTTTGAGGAAGTCTTTCCATTATCTTCGGGCTTCCATGGTTTGTGACTAGAAGACTGCCAAAATTATATTCTTGTCATGTTTATATAATGTGCCATTTCTTTTGGGTGTCTTCAAGATTCTCTTTATCTCTCACTTGCACAATTTGATTATGATGTGTTTTAATGTCATTTATACTTCTGTTTGGGGTTCAATGGCATTGTTAGATAACTGAAAATATAGTTTTTAAAGTTTTGTAAAATTTTGGCTGTTTTTTTCCCTCAAGTATTTTTTCCCTCTTTTTTTTCTGGAATTCTGGTTATACAAACTATTTGTCATTTGATATATTCCCACAGATCATTGACATTCTGATTATATTTTTTTAATATGTCTTCTCCCTTTATACCATTTGGAATAATTTCTAATTAATACTCAATTCATTATTTTTATATGTGTTTAATCTCCTGTTAAGTCCAGTGCATTTTTCATTTATATATTGAATTATTCATCTGTAGATATTCCATTTGGGTTGTTTTAATATGTCCCCCTTCCCTCCTAATTATGTTCCTGCTTCCTTTATATCCTTGAGCATGTTCATAAGACATATGCTAGTTGTTTTCATGTGTTTATTTTCATTTTATTATCTTCTCTTTATGGCTCCATTTTTGTTTATTTTTTTCTCCTAGTTATGGGTAATATATTCTTTGTTGCATATATGATAATTTTGGACTGATGCTGAACATTGTGCATTTTACATGGCTAGATGATGGATTTTGTTATTGTCCTTTTAAGAGTGTGGAACTTTCTTCTGGAGTGTGATTAAGAGGTTAATTAGTTGGACATTTTCATACTTTCTTATGGCATTTTGAGAAGTATTTAGTTGGGGAATAACTTAGCCTCACTTCTGAGACAACTTTTCTGAGGACTCTACTCAATGGCCCATGTGTTACAAAAGATCTCCACTTTCTCACTGGTAAAAACCCAACAGTGAAAGTTGTGAGAATTGTTTACTATTCCTCTCTCCAGTCATTCTTTCCTGGCCTCAAGTGGTTTCCTCTCATTCATGTATTGACAAAGATTTAGCTAGAAACTCAGTTCTATATAGATCTCTGAAAACCTCTCTGTCCTCTCCTTTTCTTCTGTATTCTGCCTCAAAAATTGTAGACATGTCAGCCCCTCCAACAATCAGTCTTCTTGTGCTCAATTCAATTTATGTCTGCTACGTTATATTTGAATTGCCCCTCTATGTGAACAGACAACCTACAGAATGGGAGAAAATTTTTGCAATCTATCCATCTAACAAAGGTCTAATATCCAGTGTCTACAAGGAACGTAAACAAATCTGCAAGGAAAAAAAAACATTAAAAAGTGTGCAAAGACATGAACAGATATGTCTCAGAAGAAGACACTCATGTGGCCAGTAAATATATGAAAGAAAGCTCAACCAGCTACTCAGGAGGCTGAGGCAGGAGAATTGCCTGAACCCAGGAGGCGGAGGCTGCGGTGAGCCAAGATGGCGCCATTGCACTCCAGCCTGGGTAACAAGAGTGAAACTGTCTCAGTTAAAAAAAAAAAAAGTCTCAACATCACTGAGCATTAGAGAAATGCAAATCAAAACCACAATGAGATACCATTTCATGCCAGTCAATATGACAATTATTAAAAAGTCAAGAAACAGGAGATGCTGGTGAGGTTACAGAGAAAAAGGAATGGTTTTACACTGTTGGTGGAGATATAAATTAGTTTAGCCATTGTAGAAGACAGTGTGGCAATTCCTCAAAGATCTAGAAGCAGAAATACCATTTGACTCAGCAATCTCATTAGTGGGTGTATACCAAAAGGAATATAAATTATTCTATTATAAGGATACATGCATTGCAGCATTACTCACTATAATAAAGACATGGAATAAACCCAAATGCCCATCAATGATAGACTGGATAAAGAAAATGTGTACATATACACCATGGAATATTATGCAGCCATAAAAAGGAATGATATTATGTCTTTTGCAGGGATGTGGATAGATTTGGAAGCCATTATCCTCAGCAAACTAACTCTGGAACAGAAAACCAAACACCGCATGTTCTCACTTATAAGTGGCAACTGAACAGTGATAACACATGGACATGTGAGGGGTAGGGGGAACAACATACACTGAGGCCTGTTGGTGGAGGGCAAGGGGAGGAGGAGCATCAGAAAAAAATAGCTCATGGATGATGCTGGGCTTAAAACCTAGGTGAAGGGTTGATTTGTGCAGCAACCCAACGTGGCACGCATTTGCCTATGTAACAAACCGGCATGTCCTGCACATGTACCCCAAAACTTAAAAGCTGAAGGAAAAAAAAAAAGAACAGATACAGAAACTAAAACAAAAAAAAAAATGAATTACCTCTCTTTTCATTGCAGTCTCAAACTGCCACTGTGCAGTAAACTTGGGCCATCAGATTCATATATTTTGTTTCATTTTCTAATATTTAATGGTGGGAAGGCAATTGCTACAGCAGTTAATTCTTAGCATAAACCATGTGACTTTGTAAATGTGAATGTTTAAAATCTAAATAGTAATGCTCTTTCAAGTAATAGTAGTGTTCCAGCACTGTTAATATTTCAGAATTAAAGAGAAATCAAAATAGTTAACATTGATCCAGTGCTCACAACTGCATCACACAAATTACAGGCATTTTATAAACAAGTTCTAAAAGTAGAGTAATCTTCAAAAGTTGATTCATCATTTTAGGATAACTTCTGTGATCAAAGATATTCAGTCCTGAAGGCTACTTGTATTTGAGAAGTTAATAAAACATGTGATCAATACTATTAAGTTTTTGGAAGAAAGATGCGATTTTTTTTTTTAATTTTTCTTTTTTTTTTTTTGAGACAGAGTCTCATTCTGTTGTCAGGCGCCAGGCTGGAGTGCAGTGGCGCCATCTCGGCTCACTGCAACCTCCACTTTCCGGGTCAAGCAATTCTCTTGCCTTAGCCTTCTAAGTAGCTGGGACCCCAGGCACGTGCCACCACGCCCAACTACTTTTTGTATTTTTTAGTAGAGACAGGGTTTCACCATGGTCTCGATCTTGACCTCGTGACCCACCTGCCTTGGCCTTGCAAAGTGCTGGGATTACAGGCATGACCCACCGCGCCCGGGCAAGATGTGATTATTTTAAACAATTAGACTCCCTAGGAGTTTGCATGTGTGTTCTCCCTTCCTTTTATCCTGGTAAATTCTTACATAGGCTTCTAGGTTCAACTCTGATTATGTCTTCACCAGATATATCTCCTATCTCTCTCCAACCGTTCGGTGTCCTTTTTATGTGCTCTCAAAGCTCTCTACACATACTACTTTTGTGGGACATACCACCCCATACAACATGACGTCTGTTCTTTTCTGCTCCTTTCATTTCATGTGGGTTTTTTCTTCTTTTTTTCCCTCAGTGCATAATTGCTATAATATTCAGCCCTCACCAAGTATGATAGATTATATATTTTAAAGTGTTTCTGTTTCCTTTTCTTCATTTCCATGCCCTCTACTTTCCTCTCGGACACTCATCAGCTGTCTTCTGTATTGTGGTAATGAATTTGTTAGTATAAATTTTCCACTTCCATATGTGCCCACTTCCTAACCTATTTGACTAAATGATGTTTCAATGGCTCTCCATAATTTCACCTCTGAGTCCAGTTTCTTCAGCATAGCATAGCATAGCATAGCATAGCATAGCATAGCATAGCATAGCATAGCATAGCATAGCACTTTCATAATTAATCCCCTTACCCAGTTTCACTAGTAATGTGAGCTCCTCAAGTACAGAAGTTTTATTTTTGTTTGATTATATCTTTTCCGGCATCAGCACCTGGCATAGTGACAGTAGAAATAGTAGTTAAAGCATCTGGCTTGTGATTCATTTTTCTCTCATTACCAAGTGATGTTCCCAAAGAAAGAATGCAGGTAATCTAGTCTACTTTACTTTTAAACATGCTGATAATAACATGATAATGGCTTTGAAGAGAGTCCCTATCAGTAGAATTCTCTTAACAAGGTGTCTCTGTTTTAGGATTACATATAGTAAAAAAATATCATGAGTAGATTTATGAAGTAGGTTTCTCTGTAGAATATTATGTAAGCCACTTAATGATTTAACTTAATTGACACAAAATGGAGATAATTAATAACCTAACTGTTCCTTGCTCACTGAGAAAATAACTTATGTACCTTACTTAGAGACCACTGTGTTACTTTGGGTGGGCCAGAGAGTGCATGTTTAAAATGGAGAAGATGTGGGAAACCACACGGATGGCCTAGGTGTCGCTCTGCTTCACATGTGCATCTTAATTATTTGTGTCTTTAAATTACTAGTAAACCTTGATACTAGCTGTGATAGGCAGAGTCACGTCCCACCGAAGATGTACAGGTCCTAAACTCCAAAATATGCGTCTGTATTAGGTTACATGACAAAGAGGAACTAAAGCTTCAGATTAAATTAGGATTGTTCATCTGGTGACCTGGAGACAGAAAGATTATCCTGGAATATCTGTGTGGATCCGAGGTAATCATAAGGGTCTTTATAAGTGAAAGAGAAAGGCAGAAGTAGAACCATAGAAATGGCAGCATGAGAAGAATTCAGCCCAAATTTGTTGGCTTCACATGGGTTTATTTCTGGGCTGTCTATGCTGTTCTTTAAAATGTAAAAATAGAACTACCCTATGATTCAGGAAATCAACTTGTTGGTATATATCCAAAGGAAGTAAAATCACTGTCTTTCAGAGATATTTGCATTCCCATGTTCATTGCAGCATCATTCACATTAGCTAAGAAATGGAAACAACCTAAGTGTCCATTGGTGAGTGAATGAAGAAAACTGAGATATATCAAACTTAAAAGATGTACTCAACCTTAGAAAGAAGAAAATCATGCCCTTTCCAACCTAAGGGATCAAGTTTGAGGACATTATGTTAAATGAAAAAAGCTAAATACAGAAAAAAAAATACTTCATGATCTCACTTGTATGTGAAATCTAATTAAAATCAAACTTAATAGTAACAGTAGAATGGTAGTTACAAAGGGCTAGGGGTTGGGGAAAAAGGAAAGATACTGGTCAAAGAGTATAAACTTTCAGTTATAAAATACTATAGACCCAATGTAGATTATGTTAACTGTAGTTATTAATACTGTATGCTTGAAACTTGCTAAGAGAATAGATCTCAGAATTTTCCTTTCAGAAAATCATTTATTCTTATATTGTAAAATAGACAATTACAACTTTTAAAATTAATCTCAATGACTAATGTGAGCAAGTGTATCAGTGGCCAATACAACTCAATTTAATGTAATACATATTAAACATTGTTGATGTTCAAAGCACCTTAGTAAATTCCATGGATGATTTTTTGAAAGACGATTACAAGACAACATTCTGTCCTTCATGAACCTACCATATAGAAGTAAGTAAATACAGGTAATGTGTGACAGAGTATTTTAGTGTAAGGAACATTAAAATATAGTTAGAAAACATTGCGAAAGCTCTAAAAGGAAAAATGTTATGTGCTTGAGTGAAACAAGCAGCGCTTCATAAAGAAGTGTTCTTTGACTTAGTAAACAAATAATTGCTATAATTTGGAAAGACGTAGGTGGATTCCTGTGTAAAGTTCTGTGGAGAAATTGTCGTATAAAGCATAAATACAGACATCGAAGTGACTAGTTCAGGGCATAAGAAGAGTCAAATATTCTATTTTGATTGTATTCTGTAAAGCCAAGCAGAGCCATCATGTTTTATGCTCAAAAGAGAGTGAGTCAAATGGTGCTGTGTCTTGGATACTATGCCAGGCAGGTGAAATATATTTCCTGTAGCCAGTGGGGACACATTAAAGATGCTTGAACAGGATACTGCTATGATTACAGTTGTACCTAAAAGGATTTTGTGGGCAGTTGTATGTAAGAGAGATCAGAAATAGACATTTAGGAAGCTACTACTATTTTCAAAGAGAAATATATAAGTAACATTATAAGTATGCTCTCACATCCATTTATGCCCTCTGAGCTATATCATCTGGCATGCTGATTTTATACATGATCAATTCTTCTGGGCATTCTCCTATCTGCCCTTTGTAAATATTTTCTTTGCACATTCACATTACATTTTAAGCTGTATAATTAAATCCTGAAAATTAAGAAGTAGCCAAAAGAAAAAATAACTTTAAATATTCTAAAGTTAATGTCTAATGGATCATCACATTATCATTTAAACTCATGTTTACTAAGCATCCAATGAAAGTGTATGAACTCTTGTGACTTGAGAACAGAAATCAACCAAAAGCCAAGCATCTGCAATAATAAACCATGAGCCTAATATCATAAGAATAATAAAACCTACGCTTTCCTGCACCAGCGATACACCTCTTTCATAATAAAAAACATTATTAAGAAGATGCTATTTTAATGTATGAATGGAGTATTAGCTTTCTTATAAAACCCACTCTTTCCCTTTATTCTCAGGCATACAGTGACCAAATGCTAATTCACTGATGTCAATAATAATAAAGCTAACATTAACATATCTCAGCTGTGCTCCAGACACTGCTCTAAGAATTTAAATATATAAAATCATTTCATGCTCCCAGCATTTTTATGAGGGAGCATTATTATTTCCCATGTAAAGATCTGGAAATAGGAGCACAGAAGTTAGTAACTTGTCCAGGATCACAGAGAGAGTCAGTGGTAGAGTTGAGATTTGAACCCAAGCAGTTGACTTTTAGAGTCCAACTTCTTAACTGCCATAATATATTGCTTCTCAATGGAGTATTTTTGGTGACTTACATGAAGGCACAATGTGTTAGCTTTGTTTCCCAGCTCAGTATTGATTCTAGTCTGCGTCCATCCCACTCAGCTCATTTGGTACGAGTAACAACCAGGCATAATAATGTAAGTAGAGAAGGTTAGGGCAGAGGGACAGGAGGAGAAAAGGGGAAGAAAAAGGTACAGATAATTCTTAAGGTAGATAATAAAACCAGTCTTTTAACAAAAATACTAGATATACAAAATCAGTGTTATTATGAGACAACGTTTATTTTCTAGAAGGAGTCTTAAGATATCGACTAATGACTATACCAATTTTTGATTGGTAGAAAATAGATTCCTAAATGGTTAAGTCACTATTCTGAGGTCACATATCATGGGAGAGGAAGTAATTAGCTGTCTTCTTAAGAGCATCGAGCCTACTGTAATATTTCCAAAAAAATGGTCTAGGTTTAGAAAAACTATTTTAGTTTTCTATGAACTTAAAATTAATTTATCTTCAAACAGTTATCTCCTCATAATTCTCTAAATGTTTTCTCAATATACTCAAAACTCATCAGGTATTTGTTTTATCAGTGTCTCCCCTTAAAAAGTTTCCCCAAGACTTTGCACTTGAATGTGAATCAGTGGAAGCCAACATGTTGAGACCCCTTCCTCATTCACTGAGAGGTTCTCTGTGCGTTGTTTCTTAGGTGAGAACCACTGTTTTCTGTATCCCATGTCCCTCTCCCTTTGGAACTTCTTTCCTTGTTTATTTTTGCCTACATCCTACAGTAGCTTCTTGAGAAAGACTGCATTGTCGGTAAACTTTTGAGAACATGCATTCAGGGAAAAAAAAACCAGTAAATTTACTTTCACACTTGATTAATACATTGTTGGAAATAATTTTAGTTTGGAAATTATTTTATTGTAATATTTTAGCCACCGTTTCATTGTTTTGTAGCTTTCAGTGCTGGTGTTGAGAAATTTAAAGACCTGATAATACATGATCATTCACAAATGATCTGATTGTATTATTTTTTTATATTTTCTTCTGGAAGTTTATGGAGCTTTCTCTTTATTGGAACTTTCACAGGAATATACTTTGATATGGGTCTATTTTATCCATGATTCCAAATGCTTGTTGACTTGCTTTCAATTTTGAAACTCATGTCTTTTTATTTGATAATTTTTCTTGAATTATATTTTTGTTCTCCCTCTTCCATATCAAATCTGGTTTTGAACACAGATTTTTTATCTGTTTTTCTCTACATTTCATCTTTTTTGTAATTTATATTTTTTTCTGGAAGATTTTCTTAACTTCTGTGGAGTTGATTTTTAATTCTTAAAGACTGTTTATTTAGTTCTCTGGCATTCCTATGGTTCTTTCTTTTCTTTTTTCTTTTTTCTTTTTTTTTTTTTTTTGAGATGGATTCTTGCTCTGTCACCCAGGCTGGAGTGCAGTGGTGCAATCTCGGCTCACTGCAACCTCCGACTCCTGGGTTCAAGCGATTCTCCTACTTCAGCCTCCTGAGTAGGTGGGACTACAGGTATGTGCCACCACGTTCGGCTAATTTTTGTATTTTTAGTAGAGACGGGGTTTCACCAACTTGGCCCGGCAGGTCTTGAACTCCTGACCTCTTGATCTGCCCTCCTCTGCCTCCCAAAGTGCTGGGATTGCAGGTGTGAGACACGGTGCCCAGCCTATATATGGTTTTATTTTCATATCTTCTCATATCTCTCTGAATATATTAATAAAAAAGTTTATGCGCTTTAAAAGATGTCTTAGTCTCTGCCCCTTCCAAGTTTCTTCATGTCTGTTTTCACCTCTTGTTTTATTTTGGAAACTCTCTGGAGATATCTTCTACATTTGCATGTGTCCTTCTATTTAAGAGTGCAAACTCTGAGTGTGTTGGTGGATCCTGTCCACTGTTGGGTTTACTGTATGATTATCTGGTTGTGGCAGTACAAATAGACGTTCCTACTTGGGCAGATCAGATCCCTGAGAACATTTTTATAGTCTCTTACCTTGATGTTGTAGCCTTGGCTGCCAGCAATCAGTAAGGAAGGGCTGGGTTTTACAAAACTCATCATGTAAACGTTTACTGATGTTATGTTTCCAGGCCAATCATACTCTAAATGCATCTGTGTTCTTCATCTCTGTTCTGCCCCCTGCAGAGAATACATCTCTTGTCTTCTGCTAGGATCTGGGATCGGCGGGGGTTGGAGAACTGGATGTTTTAACCACTTTTCAGCAGTTTAATTTGAACAGTGTAATTACATTTCAACCATTTTGTTCTGAGTTTTCATATCCACTTCCAGAGGTACGAGTTAGTACTGTGTCTGGGGGGTTCTGTATTGTCGTGTAGGTTTTTTTCGTGGCTTTTTTCACTCTTTGCTTGAGTTTCAAATTATTTGCACCTGCTGATCCATTACTATTTGTTCTTCTGCTTTCCAACTCTCAAAATTTTTGTGGCTATCATCCCCTCTTACTTCATACGGCCTTCCTCATATGGCTACATCTTTAAATGTACCTCCTTGCTGGTAAGCATGAATGCTCTTTCATGCATTCTCTCTCTCTCTCTCTCTCTCTCTCTCTCTCTCTCTCTCTCTCTCTCTCTCTGTCCCCCTCTCTCTGTCCTTCTCTCTGTGTGTGTGTGTGTCTGTGTGTGTGTGTATGTTTAATATACCATATTTTCCAAGATATCCTCTAAATTCTTTGTTATTCATCAGAAATTTAGGGCAAACCTATAATACATTTTTCACTTGGACAGAAACAATGCTAGGAGGGTAATCTGATTCTGAATTAGGTAAATAGAAGCCATAGATAATGAGTAATGTATTCTGCAAAGTGGATTTAGAATGTGAAGAATTCTACCATTTGGCCAAATTTGTTGTGAGGCAAAAACTTTTTTTAAAAGGGTGTTTGGTTTTGTAGCACAAGATTAAGGTGACTCGAAGACTGATATTTGAGAATAGTTTTCATAAAACTGGATTAAAATGAATTTTGTTTACATGATTTATAACTTTCTTTTATACAAATAATGAGAACCATAAGTACTAGAAAACTGACATTCGTAATTTATCTTTTAAATCAATTTAAAATAAATGTGTCATTCAAGATAAAAAATAAAAGCAATATTAAAGTAGAAAAATTGGACTTTTAAATGCTTACAGCAAATTAATGATTCATATTTGTTAAATATTTCAATAGTTCATGTAGAGATATAAAGTTGGATTAAGTTATCAGCTATTTTAAAGATTTCCCATGAAAACACTGCTTCCTGGCTGCTAGGAATTTGTATGAGATAGATACAAATCATTTGAACTTAGCAAAATTGTATATATTTTATTTTTATTACAACTATGACTTCTGGTATGTCTAATTTGAATGTAAATATCTTATTTCATTAAAATTCTGCAACTTAAATATTAGAATGTGCAGCTCTTAGAACTCTCATTTTTAAAATGTCATAAACTTATTTTGGGGGGCTGATATATAAACTTTGAAAAATATATTATTGACAAGAACAATCAATAATCAAATTGCATTGTTTTGCCAGGAATGAAAATCAAATATGTCTTTAAAAAACTTATATACCTTTAGATAAATTTTAAATCATTCATATATCATGTACTTCTTAACAGGTAATCCATTTAATTCTACTGGCATTTACTGAAAATATTCCATGTGTCAGAGAACATTCTTGGCCTAATATACAAAGAATTGCTTTCAAGTTACTTGGAGTCTAAGGGAAATTTCATTGTTGATATTCTCCTTTTTCATAAAGTGAAATGTGAGAGATATTTCCCCCATCTCCACATTTTTAAGAGAATGTTAATTCGTAGAGGGACTTGGGCACAATTCAAGCTTTAGTTTAATTCCTGACTTTGCCACTTACTGACCAGTTGGGCTTGAAAATGTTTCTTATTGGTCTAATCCCAACTTCTACAGGCATAAGAATCCTACAGGCTTGTTATTAGGATCAAAGAACATAATATCTGTGAAAACACATTATAAAATTTAATGGTTTCCTTTTATTCCCTTTTTCATGGATCTTGACATATGCAATAAACCAAATATAGCATTAGCTCTCTGGATAATCATCACCGAAGCAGCAACAATTTTGAAAGAAACAATGTAAATATTTTGAAAAAGGTTAGAGCTAGAAGAGACATTAGAAATCATGGAGTCCAGCCGGGCATGGTGGCTCACATCTGTAATCCCAGCACTTTGGGAGGCTGAGGTGGGTGGATCACCTGAGGTCAGGAGTTCAAGACCAGCCTGACCAACATGGAGAAACCCTAACTTAAAAAAAGAAAATGAAAAAGAAAGTCCATCTCTTTCTTGATGACCTATCTCACAGTTACACAGTTAATTAAAGACAAAGCCAGGACAAGTCTCAGTTTTCTCGACTTTATGCTCTTCCCCCTTTTTAATAGCAAAGATATGAATCATTTAAAAATGATGGTAGACTGTAAATAAATCATTCTAAGATAAAATCAAGATTATTTGGGTATTTTAATATCCCCTTAGATGATAGTTTAAATTTAGCGCCTGGCCCTGACAAGAGTTGAAAAATCAAAGACCACGACCTTTGTAGATTTCTCTGTAGATCTGGTGACTGTAAATAATTCACCAGATGTTTGTGCTACTGTTTCCTAGCTCACTTATGAAATTGTTACTGTTATTACTGGATGTTTACTACCATTGTTCTGTGTTGTTTTAGTCAGAAACTATAAACAACCACAGAAAACACTTTCAATATTATTTCAAGTGCCCCAGTCACTTGATAGTTGGCTGCTTTCAGAATTGTTCTCTTCAATACTGTTTCTCTAATCTATTTCTGAGCGGGGAAAGAATGTCTGGCTACTTTTGTTCAAAGCACCTTCACATACCTTGGTGAGAAAAATAAAAACAATGAATGGTAGAAGCATATGTTTCTAATGAACTGTAAAAATTTTGGAGAGGGCCATGACGCTACCTAATTGCAGCTTTCTCACTCATTCCCAAACACACATTACAGAAAGCTATGGTTTTACAAGCCTTGTACGAGGTACAGATATGGGCTCTTCCAGTTCTCAACTCACTCCTTGAGCTAGCTATGTGTCATCTTAATAAAAGAAAAAAAAGTCACAAAACAGATGAAACTCTTTTAAAGGTGCCAATTTTATTTTTACATCTTTCCCAGCTAGGTATTTGGGTAAGTATAGCATATAAATTTATACTACTCTGATGTTACTTGCAAAAATATATGCTGCTGTGCAGATATAACAAGAGTGCTTATCTGTTTGGACCTTATCTTAAAGTCACATTTAAGTGAGCCTAGGCCAGTTTCTTCCTTAACCAACCTTTAAAGTGTTTATAACATCAATGTATATCCTGAATAACATGGACAAGCTATTAGATATTGGGACTTCTTTCAATCTTTTTTGGTTTTGCTTTTGCCTGAGGTAAGGAGAAGTAGCTTCCGTTGTGTCAGTATCTGTATTCAGACATCCTCTGGACCACAGCTGTAGGCATAGTAGCTGCCCCAGCAACAGCAGGTGAGCAGAGACTCCCGACCACAAAGTGCTGGCTCAAAACGTTTATTCAGTAACATAAGTACAACCAGCTTACACTCTAAGGGGAACAGAACAGCTTTGATCATTGTTTCATTATTCCTTACTGATCTTAAACATTTGTTGGAGACGTTGGGGTGAATATAGTAAAATTAGATTCTAAAACTTAAAATAACAATTAAAAAAATTAGAAGAAAATCACAGAGAAATACATGCTGGGCAGCTTGAAGAGTTGGCCTTTAGTGCTGAATTCAATTCTCAGACTGCCTGTTGTACAGTGGCCAGAAAATGCTGATTTATGGTGCGAATAAAAGAAAGGTGGTCTCTGTGGTCCTGTTTCATCCTACAAAAGCCATGATATTTCAGATATTTTAAAGATGAATTCCTGTATTAAAGATGAATTTGCACCACTTCCATTGGAATTCTCTCATACTTTAAATAGATTTGCAGACAGTGGGGAGTTTGCACCAGCTTTATTTCCTCCCCATCCACACTTTATCAGAAGTGAATGATCCTTTTTTGATGCATATGCATTACATTATCTGCTGCACATTTCCTCTCTGCAATAAGTTGAAATAAAAGCAATTATTCTATGGCTTCCCCCTTTCATCCCTCTCCTTGACTTTCTAAATAAAACTAATCAGACAGAAGCAGACATACACATTTTCCACAGCAGTCAGTGACCCAGCATAGAGACTGCTTTGAAAGGAGTATGATTACAGCTCTCCTATTACTGTCATCCTCTTGCCTGAACAGGAAATAAATGAGAGAGAACACCAGTTCTCACAGGGGTGGTACTTTCACATTTTTTTCTGTGGATGGTTAAAGTGCTTAAATTAGCAGTTTCTCAAAATGCACACACTACTAATCTCACTTTCACTGTTCACATGTAAAATACATTATATACCTAACATGAGAAACCATTTTGAATATAATGGAATGATACCAGTGAAAGTTCAGTGATGATGATAAGTGTTTACGGAGCCTTTTCACCTCACTGCTCAGATTTGTTTGGTCTCAGACCGCACCACGTACACTTAGAAATTTCCTTGTACAACATGGGTGGATCTTACGAGGCTGGCTGTTGGGAAAATAATGACAATATTTTGACTCTGATTCTCTCTGCACATGGGTGGGAGTAAACTGACATAAAGACTTTTACAGTATGTCAAAAATGGAATGAACTGCATGTGAACTAAAGACTGGCTTGTCTTCTTCTCATCATGGTAAATAGGGCTTCCTACTTCCAGCAACAAGCACAGGGCATGCAGGAGACCCTCTCTACCAATATACTACACAGTTATTTGTGGGAAAATATAAATAACATGTGCACACATGTGCCTGCAGCATGCACGCACTTCAAACATGCACCAGGCCCTATGTCTCAACGTATTTGTGCCATCTCTTCCCATTCTCATGCGTTCTTTTCTTCAGTATGTTGGAAGTACCTGTTCTGATGAATTTGTATTCTCATTTAAAGTAAGAAGACTGAAACACAAAATGATTCAAGTTTTTTGCCTAATTGTAGAATCCCAAATTCGTGCTGCTTACTCTTAATTCCTCAATCAAAGCATAGTCTCACCCCTGAGGCACCTTTCCTTTGCCCCCTTTCATTGGAAGCTTGGTTCCCTCAGGTTGATTAAGACAGAGGTTTCTGGAATCTGACCTTGAGCAAATTTCACTTTGTTGTTCACAGCTCCAATTTTTCTGAGTAAAATGAAAATCTTTAATAGATCTTAGATTTCATACATGTATACAGCAGCAGGCTATTTGCAAAGAAGCTTCTCTGGCTGAAGTAGGCATGGGGTCGAAGGCCCAGACCTTGGTTACTTCTGATAAAGGGGCATTTCTTTCTCTTAAATCAGAACCATCTGTTCTATTTGGGTCCTTTTGCTCTATTCTTTTTTCATTATTTAGTTTTTAAAATAGCAACCAAAGCAAAAAAGTAAAAATATAAATTTGATCTAGGATTTTTTTTTGTATGGTTTTGCTCTCATGGTACATGTGCTACTATAAAACATGTAAAGGAAAATCTCATCACAAAACCACAGGGCTTATTGAGGAAAATAAAATGGAATTAGAGGCATAGCACTCAAAACTTTGTCAGTGACACACAGTGAAGTTAAAGAGAACAAACCACTCCAGATCCTCAAAGGTAGAGGGATCTTCTCTGGTGGGCTCTTCCTGTTTCTATGTATAGATGTTAGTGCAGCTGGCCGTGGTTACTTAGTGGAGGCACTCTGAGTCATTTATTACAGATATACCTCATGCTTCAATCTCTCGAATCCTCTTTTTTATTCAGTGAAAAGTGAATACTCCAAGACCTTGAAGTTCTTGCACTGCTGCCCAAGTTTCATTTGCAATTAGACCTAAATTCTTAAATGTCAATAAATACAATAAGCAATACAGCTACATTAGGGGAAAAGAAAGATTACCATGTACAAGTGTTCACACTAAATTTCTTACAACGATTACTTCATTTAGCCCTCAAACAACTGCTGAAGAGTGGATTACTATTCATTTCACAGATGCGTAAGGGTTAGTAATTTGTCCCAAGATGCTAGTGGAGTGGAGGACTAACCTGGAGAAGCACACGGATTTGCTTCCTTTGTGGCTGATTCATTTTGAAAACCACACTAAGCTCTGCTGCTTCCTGAGAGGAGTCCTGGATACCTTGAGTTACAAACCAAGGCCTTTTCGGTTGCTTGCATACTGGCCACATCCACTCCCTACTTCTAGCTCATTCTGCCAGAGTGGATGTCCTTCTTCCCCTCTCCCACCCCCTTCTCCCTTCAGTTCTCCTGCTACCAGCTGCCCCATCTTTCTAGAAAAATTGCACACTATTTCTGTCATTGAGCTTCAGATTCATGGCTTTCAATGGTCCCTGGGTCTAGCCTGCTTGACTTGATCCACAGAATTCATCTCAGCCACTCGTTTGGCCACCTTGGTGCTTACCTGAACCTGGGCTTGGTTCTCCTGACTTTTCTCCTCCCACAGTCTTCCTCTGAGGGCTCTTTCCTTGAACTGGCCCTAAATGAATCCCTGCTCTTATACTTAAATAAAGTTCTTCATCTTTTCTGCAGGTGTATGTATACCCTCCTACCGTTGTTGAGACTGAACCCTACTAACAGGCCAAGAACGTTCATGTTTCAATTAGCATAGAACAAAGTTTTTCTCAGGAATCTCTAACTTTCCAAGCAGCATGCAGCTCTGGCATCAAAGGTTATTTTCTCCTTGCTTTATTTCAAGTAGCCAGATCCCCTTCCTGTGGGTATGTATATTATGTGTGTGTCTTCAAGTAGGTTCAGATTTTGTTTCTTTATGACAGGATGCTGAGCTTTGAACAAACTCACACTGAATGGTTCATTTGCACAGGGAATTAATTATCTTTGCTATTTCTGTTTTCAAAACCAAGACACCTACTGCCCTTTCACACTCAAAATGATAGCTGTCAAGGTAGATTAATGAGCACCATCAGGCAGATGTGGAAAAGGCAAAAGGGATGAGGTAATTGCGCCATTGACAGTAGGAATGGTAGATCAAGGAGTGTGAGTTAATTGATCTACATACCAAACCAATCTTTCTGAAATCAAATACTCTTCCAGATAAAGAAAAGTACAGTTAATTTTTCTTGGCAGTGGACCCTGTGCTCTGCTGCAGAAAGTTAATGATGTGATAGCCCATCCATCCTCTCTGAGAAAAAGACTGCTGGCTTCAGGTTATGCTCTCATGTACAAGTTAGATTTTTGCATTGCTATTGCTCCTCTTCTTTCGGTTAGGATCTGAGAGTTCAAAGAAAGTCATATTCTCTAGGTGGTAGTTTTGGTTACATTGTTCTAATGTGGAACATATTTCCTTTGAGGTAGTCAAAAAGGGAGCAGACAAACTGTTAAAGCAAAACCAAATGGCAATTCAATTGTCAGGAAAAGGAGGCAGGAATGAAATGTGCAATCTGCACCAGGTATCACTTCTCTCGAGCCTCCATTTCACACCTTCACAACGACTATTTGCTGAAAGTACGGGACAGAGGCACTTCTGTGTTGTGCTCATATATACACTGAAGAAAAAATAGACTGTCAGAATCTCATTGACAGAGAGAAATTGTTTTTACATTGCTTTTGTACTCTGATAGCCAACCCTTGGATTATTTAAAAATAAATAGGGTTGCATGTTTTCATGCTAAGAAAACACTTTTCCTTCTCTTATTGTAAAGTAAACGATTTTTAATAATAAAAAAAACCCCTTGTCCCCTAGGCTTCCCAGAGCATTGAGTATTGGTTAGATTGATACAATAGCAAGTTTTCTACTAATGTAAATTGTATTGAAGGCACAAGTACCATTTTTCTTTTACTAAGAGGAAATTTGGAAATCACATTTTAACATCTGTATTTCACAGGTAAATAAACACATGGAAACTTCTAGAGGGTCAGTGACTTTCCTGAGTTCTCATACATTTTTCTAGGCTGGTTGGATTATGCCATTATTCCATTGAGCCACTTGTATGATTAATTATATTTTATCTATGAACCTCCATGCATTTATGGTCATATGACTGTTAAGAAATATACTTTGCCATCTAGAACTTCTGCATATCTGGCAGAAAAGGAGAAGGTGAAATATTTACACACCAATCAATAGAGAGATGCTGACCCATCCCAGTTTCAAACTATAGAGAGGTCCATGGAGGCTCCAGTGATTCCTTAGAAAAGTGCCCAGGGCTTGGCTTGTAGCAGGTTTACAAGAGTAAACCAATCCCTACGTCTTTTGTGTCTGCCTCCTTGTGGCCTCAGTTTGGTTACTCCATTATGTTGGACCAGAATCCTAGGGAATGCTATGATTGTCAGACCTTTTCAGTGACAAAAACAAATCATTCTGATATTTGCATTCCCATTTTAACATATCAGAGGTTCATTCAACTTCATTAGTTTTACTCTTGAATATATTTGTTCTATATTGAAAATCTAGTTTTAATAATCAAATTCTTATTCACATATATGTGAACATATATATGTAGTATGTGTGTATGTGTATATGCGTTTTATATGGGTATATTAAAATATATATATTTTGCAAATCATAATGCCAGCATTATAATTATCATTTAACTGCCAAATGAAGTTTCAGATTTTCTTAATGTTCTTTATTACCTTGGAGTATATTCTACTAAGGATGAACAGTTAAATAGCATCAATTACATTTTTGTTCTTTTCTGCTGTGGTGGTTAGTTACCAGTTTGCTACATAGTTAGATTTGCTTGTTTTATTTTGGTTTCAAATTTAAGGTGCATTTTTTTGGTTCATTTTGGTGGAATTTAAAATTTTTAATATGTAAAGCATCAGCATAGTCCCCAAATTGGGGCTGTATAACATGACACACTGAGAAGTTTATCTTTATCTGTGTCTCCACATGCTTTTCCCTCTCAACCATGTGCTATGTGTAACCATTATTTATTAATTTCCAGATTGTCTTCAGGTTTTTTTCTGAAGTTGTTGTTGCAAGTATCTCTGTACCAGCAGTGTGTGTTTTTTTTTCCTTGCTAAACATTTCATGGCATTCCTATTTCATTTTTACTTGCATCTTGCAAGTAAAAATACATCTTGCTATTTTTACTTGACAATGGTCCTGAAAATTATGTCATACTGGTAAAGAGAGATCTCCCACTATTTTTTTTTTTTTTTTGCTATTTTCCTTTGATTTTTCCTAAATTGTTTCCCCAGACTTCTTATCCATCAACATTAGCTTTTAACTTTTGAATGTTACAGACAATGCTGCATAAATAATCTTTTTCCAATGTCATTTTACATTTACAAAATATATCATTAGGATAGATTCCTAGAAGTAGAATTGCTGGATCAAAGGTTACATTCATGTGTAGTACTGCTAGATGTTGCCAAATTCTTCTCAATAGTGGAATTATTTTATATTTCCACTGTTAATATATGAGAATACATGCTTTGTAATGACTTGGTCGATCCAGTTTACTGTCATTTAAAATTTACCAGTCTGATGTATGAGAAATGGTTATTCATAGTTTCTTTGGCTTTTTCAAAATTACAAGTGGGTATAAGCATTCTTTCATAAGTTCAAAGATTATTATTAAAGGTTTGTTTTGCTGGCTGTTTTTTTTTGTTTGTTTGTTTGTTTGTTTGTTTGTTTGTTTTTTTTTGAGATGGAGTTTTACTGTTGTTACCCAGACTGGAGTGCAATGGCACGATCTTGGATCACTGCAACCTCCGCCTCCAGGGTTCAAGCAATTCTCCTGCCTCAGCCTCCCGAGTAGCTGGGACTACAGGCGCCCACCACCATGCCCAGCTAATTTTTGTATCTTTAGTAGAGACGGGGTTTCACCTTGTTGACCAGGATGGTCTCGATCTCTTGACCTCATGATCCACCTGCCTCAGCCTCCCAAAGTGCTGGAATTACAGGCATGAGCCACCACTCCCCAGCTACTGGCTGTTTTTTAACATAATTGGGTGAAAAAATATAATTAAATTTCCCAAAGATATAATCCTTCTTTGTGAATTAGTATTAATTATATCTGATATTGTAAAAGTATTTCATAATATGATGTAAAGGATTAAACACATGGGTGTACCCTCTGATCCAGCAATTCTACTTGTAGAATTGTCTCCCCTACAATTATTTCTGAATTAATCAAGTGATTTAAGATGTTAATAATTCCATTTATTGTTACAAAAGTACTATGCTGTTTCATTTGTGTAGAACAGAAATAAAGAGAGTTGCACCATCTAGAGGCAACATATTTTGAAATATTACCTTTCAGTCTTTTTTCTATCCTTTATAAACATTATTCACTTATCCATAATCTTTAATCACTCAGTACATTGTTGCTATTATTATTTTGAACAAACCCTTAAATGTTAGATTAGCTTGGTCAATGTGGTAAAATTCCATCTTTACTGAAAAATGCAAAAATTAACCAGGCGTGGTGACTCACACCTGTAATCTAAGGTCTCTGGAGGCTGAGGCAGGAGAATCACTTGAACCTGGAAGGCAGAGGTTGCAGTGAGCCGAGACTGCTCCACTACACTCCAGCCTGGGCAACAGAGTAAGACTCCATCTCAAAAGGAAAAAATTTTTCAATCAATTAAGAATAAAGAATACAAAAAATTATTTTACCTTCATCTGTGTATTCAATAATGCTTTTTTTAATGTGTAAATGAATGCTTCTGAACTATATACCACTTTCCTTAAGAACTTTTAACATTTCTTGCTAGACGAGTTTGCTGGTGACAAATGACGTCAATTTTCATTTGAGAGCTTTTTTTCTATTTCATTTTTGAAGAATAATTTTCCTGAATGCACGTTTTTAGGTTAGTTGCGTTTTGTTCCATCAACACTTCAAATATTTTATTCCACTCTCTTCTAGCTTGCATGATTTCTAAAGAGACATCTAGTATAATTCTTATCTTTGTTATTCTCTGAGTAAGATGTATTTTGTCCTCTGGCTTCTCTTAAAGTTTTGTCTTTGTCTTTGATTTTCTGTAGTTTGAACATGAAAAACATAGGTATAATTTTTCATTGTCCTGTATGCTGTTTGTGATTCTAGAGTCTGTCATTTGGTAGATGTAATTAATTTTGGAAAATTCTGTCTGTATTACAAATTATTCTTCGCTCCTTTCTCTCTTCCCCTCCTTCTGGTATCTTATGTATGTTACAACGTTTGTAGTAGTCCTACAGTTTTTTAGATAGCTACTAAGTTTTGTAAAAATTTTCTTTTCAATTTATTTTTGAGTGGGAAGTTGCTATTGGCAAATCTTCAAGCTCTCTGATTCTTTTAGTCGTGTTCATTCTGTTAATGAATGCTTTAAAGACACTCTTCATTTCTGTGACAGTGTTTTTGATTTCTAGTACATTTTTATTTTTTCTTAGTTTTTTTTAAATCTCTCTGCTTACATTAGCCATCTATTGTTGAATATTGTCCACTTTTCTCATTAGAGGCCTTAGCATATTATTCATACTTATTTTAAATTATCAGTGGTAATTTCAAAGTCTATTCCATGTCTATTTTTCTGATCTTTGCTTTTTCTCTTCACACTGTGTTTTTGGCCTTTTAGCCTGCCTCACAATTTTTTGTTGTTGTTGAAAGCTGGATATGATGCATAGAATAAAAGGTAGTTAAGTAAATAGGCCTTTGTTTTGAAGCTTTATGTTATCTGGCTAGGAGTATAGGTCTGTTTACTGCTGGCTGTAGCTGTACTGTCAGAGGCTAAAATTTTCTCTAGGGTTTGTTTTTGTTTGGTTTTCTTTTGTTTTTGGTTTTTATCTCCACTGCTGTCTTTGGCTTTCCCTAGAAATTCCTTCTTAAATAGTGTCTTATACTTTCAGCTCTTTCACCTGTAATCCTGTTATTACTCAGTAACCCAATTGATGTGGTTGGTAAGTTATGGAAAGCAGGAAGAGTTTTATAATCCTTTGATTAGGTTTCAATGTTTTAGTGAGGCTACATGCCTGGGATGTGACCTTCACAAATGCTTCTCAGTTTCTACCTTCACTCCTTTAGATGAAGCAAAAAGGCTAGAAGGGGCTTCTTTCACTTCAAAGACTAGATGGGACTAAAGTTTGGGTATTTTCTTTCCTGACGTCAGTTTGGGTATAGAAAAACCCAAATGGGTTAAGCTCTGATAAAACACTTTCCTTAAAGGCCTTTTTTAAAGGATAGGATAAAGCTCTGGGTGTATGACAAAATGGTTACTTTTTACCTTCCTCTAACAAACGTATTAGGGGATTTTTCTCCTGATAGTGAGAGCCTGGTGGGGTTCTCATGAAACCTCATGGAAATATGGGTATTCCCCCAAGGCTGGGTGCCAAAAAATTTTTCTCTCTCAAGCCAGTCCATGTTCAGTTGCCAGCCATTAGTCAACTGAAATTAAAGCACTCTTCCCAGTTGCTCTTCCAGCAAAGCTTTTGCTCCAAGAAAGATGTGATTTTCTATATTTGTCAATCTCTCCAATTTTGGGTCGGAGGTTTGCTCAGTGACCTCAATATTCTAATAGATCTATAAATTGTTGGGTTTTGGTTTATTCCACTTGAAAAAAAGGATGGGAGTGACAATTTTTAAGCTCTTTGCATGTCTGGCCAGAAACTGGTATATTCTATCAATTTTTGTAAACATTGTCTTTTAAAAAGGGTAGTAATCTGGCATATTTATTTATTTCTAGTTATTTTGTTTGCCAGTTATTCTTATGCTTTTATTTATATAAATAATTCCTTTTTAATAATGATTTGACAGTAGACATCTGTAAGTTATAGGAAATCAAATATTGCCTTTTTAATGTCAAATGATGTACCTTCTAAATTAAATACAAATTAGATGTATTTAATTGAATGTACTTAAATTATTTTCTTTGATATTTTACATGCATGTAGGCCTGCATATAAAAGATTCCTGATTGAGATACTAACTAAACCTTTTTTTTATCAAGTAACTCTCAGATATTTCTACATAGGTAAATATCTAATAAATCTGGGAAGAAAAAAGAATCCCATGAGAAAAAAAAATAATTCTTATGAATAACTTTTCTCAATGAACATCTTTATCAATTATATTGTTTCATTTGCAATGCAACTTCCCTCTTTTATGGAAACTAATAGTATTTTAGCAAATAGAACTTCTAAAATGATTGGTGTTGATGCTTTGGAAACATCAGACTAGATTTTTGTTTAATTATAACTTCTTTGTAAATTAATAGTAAAGTAGTATGACCTCTTTAAAATTCAGACACCAAAGTCATATCTATTGAACCACATTTTTTGCATACAACAATGGGTATTTCCAAACTGCTAAAGTAATTCTATTAGAGCACAGTGGAAAATCTAAGTTATAAATGAGGTACATGGAGCCAACATCATCATCACTCTTTAGGGACAAAAGCACATATGGAAACACTTCATGGCTTCATTAAATACCAATCTGAAATAACACGACATCAATATTGGTAGCTTGAAAATGGTAACATCGGACAGATGGCAACCAATTAGAGCAATTAGCAATTAACTTGTGTGTCTGTGTCCCACCTTCATCCTCCTTCACTTGCTCCATGAATTTCTACCGTCCTGGATATGTTCCTGAGATTCAGTCTCTGCTACACACCATTGGGATAATACATTTTGGTCAATTATTGAAAATAAATTTGGAGAGAAAGCTCATGTCAGTCTTCATCATGGATTCAAAATACGACTGTTCTTTTTAGGTAAAATGTAATTTAAAGTGATCACATAGAACACTTTTTATAAAGCAAAAAGGATTGCTAAAGCAATTAAGTCACAAAATTTTTGAAATATTTATTGATAAATAAATAGATTTTTCTATATTGGTGGCCCTCTAACATAGTTCAATTCAAAAAAATTTCCAAAAATATTTTTCCTGAAAGTCTAAATATATAATCATGAACATTACAGCCAAAAAGAAAACTAAGAAACAGAAAACAAAACAACTAAGAAACAAAAACAAATATAAACATAAAACTCTTTTGTGATGTTTACCTGGTCATTAAATACTTATACAAATTAATTATTCTTTGTATATATTCACATATTTGATTCACTTGCCATGTATCTAATACCAGGTCAATGGTATTTTTCTGCAGAGTGTATTCTGTAGATTTTAATTAAAAATCTTTTTAAAAGTTGTATTTTATGGGTAATAAAATTCATTTGAGAAATATTTTCAAGATAAAACTTATCAAATAAAATGCCTCAAATTGTTTTTATTATTATTTGTATTTACCAATATTGGATGTTGCAAAATTGGGGACTTTCTCATTTGAATTTGTGTAATAAATATACAGTCATATAATCCTGAATAAGATTTCCAATAAAAGATTATTCCTACAGGATAATATATTAAAAACAAAAGAAAGACTCTTTTTGTTTAATAATTTGATTACATATTTCCAACTGATTTTGGACAAAAAGAACAGAATTTAAAGGACTCATTCACAAAAGAAACTCAACACAATTATAGGGCACTAAGCATGATTTATAAAGTATTTCTTCAAAAGTTCAAACTTTCTAAAATTTTATTGAACACAGGCAGTTAAAAGAGAAGAATCTATTACCATGCTGAAGTAGTTTTTAAATTCAATGTCAACTTCATCTGTAGTTTAGCTAGTCTGTGTGTGTTCATGCATGTAAATTTTTACAACTGTATTTTAATTCCAATTTGAAGAGTATTAGGATTTTTGATGCAATTATATATGTCCACTGCTATACATCAGAGAATACTATGCAGCCATAAAAAATGATGAGTTTGTATACTTTGTAGGGACATGGATGAATCAGGAAATCATAATTCTCAGCAAACTGACACAAGAACAGAAAATCAAACACCCCATATTCTCACTCCTAGGGGGGTGTTGAACAGTGAGAACACATGGGCACAGGGAGGGGAACATCATGCATTGGGGTCTGTTGGGGGTGGCCAAGGTAGGGACAGTGTGGGTGTGGGGAGGTGGGAGAGGGATAAAATGGGGAGAAATGCCAGATGTAGGTGATGGGGGGTGGAGGCAGCAAACCACATTGCCATGTGTTTACTTATGCAACAATCCTGCATGATCTGAACATGTACCCTATAACCTAAAGTACAATTTTTAAAAAATGTGTATATGTGTATGTGTGTGTGTTTGTGTGTGTGTGTGTGTGTGTGTGTGTGTTGTGTGTGTACACTGCAACTGACTCCAGTAACTTTTCTGTTCTGTAGGCTTTCTTAATTCAGTGAGAGTATTTATCATGGCACTTACCATTGAGTTTTACCAAAATTTGTATTTGTATTGTCACCACAGAGCAAGTCATTTGTTCTTAACATTGAACATATAAAATGGTTTTACAATAACATTTACAATGTTAGATATTTCACCTTTGGCAAAGCGTACTTCCAAAATCTTGACTCTGATTCCATGAATTGAATTTTTATTCTAACTGATTTGCTGGCTTGAAGGATCCAAAGTGACTTACGTAACAGTGACATTATTTAACTCTTTGCAAAGTTCTCTGAAGAAGTCAACACAGGGAAACTTCAGACTGCCCCCACCCCATTTTTAAGGTCATCTAATTGAATCATCTTCAATTAGTAGAAGAAAGAACAAGAAGATGATCTGATTATAAAGTTGGAAAACGTGTCGTTTTAGCATTGCACAGATTATTCTCTAAAATAGACAAACAATTGAGGTGACATCACAAGACCCTCTCTCTACTCTCCAAACTATGGTTCCTTGTGGAGGCTGCGTCATCCTGGAAAAACGGGTGATTTTTGAATTATTACTGGCTGCCTGTCAAACCACAAAGGTGCAGCTGCTCAGCTGGGGCTTTTTTGCCCCAATTCATATGAAGATTTCCTGTGGACTAGGTGTTTCTTTGAGTACAACATTAAGGGAAAATGTCTTTGAAAGATTGGAAGAAAAATAGCCTTCCCTATTGGCAACTTCAAATTCATTACATTTTCATAAAACTTGAATTTAAATTTTATTTGGATAGAGAGACAATTCTAGAGCTTTAACATCTTAAAGTTCAACTATAGCTGTTCAACATGAGGCATTTTAAGGGCTTGTCCATCATGTCATGAACAGTTTGGCTGGCCTCTTTCTGAATGAGCTACCATATGACTATTAAGAAATGTTATAGGAAAAACTTTTCCTGTAACTTTACTGTATGCCAAAAGAGACGAAGGTTAATGACACAGGTGTTTTTTCCCAAAATATAACGTGTATTTGAGGCAGGGAGTGGTAAGGGGATGTGAATTATGAACCCTGCAAAGTTATAAGGAGTTGCCATTTCAATGAAGAAATGTGAAAGCAGTATTAGCTATAAAACATTCCTATTAGGCAGTTTCTAGAACAAGCCTTTTCCCAGAAGTCTCTCCTAACTCAACATTTCACATGAGCTATGTTTGAAAAGTGAGGAGCACGCATGAAAATTTTGGAAAGGCAAAGATGGAGAAAGAGCTCTTCTTTTATCTTTGGACAAAATATCAAGTGTTCTTTTCTAGTTCAGACTTGCCCTGGGAAAACAACTAAGGATTTCTTAATGATGAAAAATTCAGCTCTCAAAAGGATAACATTTGTGATAGAACAGCTTTTATCTAAGGAAAGCCAGAGATTTAAAACATATGCATACTTGCTTCTCCAATACCCTGTGAACAGTTTGACAGAGCTGTATGTATTTCATTAATCTGATAACAACAGACTGTTGTACAAAATCAACTAAAATGTAGGCTCCTTACAAAAAACTTGCAAGATTAAGACAAGATAGCTTTCATTTTCTTCATGTTGTTTTATGTTCTTCTGTCCCTGTAAGATAAAACAAAACAAAAAACTATTGAGTTATTTATCACTCCTTTATTGTTTGTGGTAGAGTCCTCTTCATTCTGAAAAATAATAATAAAGAAACCCATATAAATTGAAATAGGATACAAGAGCTCACCAGATGTAACTGTGTCTCTCCATGAAAATAAACTGAATGTTTTGCTTAATCAATCAGAATGAATAATGTTGATGGGCTTGGCAGTGACTAAATCAGGGCTGTGAGCTCCAGCTACCCAGCTTGATTTCATCTTTCCAACCAGACTAAAAAGTGCTTTCCCTCCTTCACCCTGGACAATTTTATTTTCACACATTCAATTTAACAAAGCTCAAAAGGAATTCTAAAAGCTTCGCTTGTCTCATAAAATGTTTACCAGATATTTCTACAGGATGGCAGCTGCACTACAATGTTTCATAATAAGGAGAAATAAAATGGCCAGTAGAGCCCACTGAGGAGCAGAAATAGTCACATTGGTGGGAGGTAATTCATTGTCAGTCATGCTACAAGTTTGCATTTTTCAGCAATTTTGTTTAAAACTTCATTTAAACAACTGCTTGCTGTAAAAACTGGTGAACAAAGGTAAGACTGTCTTTGTTTAAATCAGCTTCGGAAGTTTAGTTGAGTCAGTGACTCCCCTTAGTTTTCTATTTTTAGTAGGGTTTCAAAAGCTTGATGAAGCAGTCTTCTGTCTTTTTCAGTTTCAATGTATATTTCAACAATTATTACCACAGCGACTCAATAGAAGCACATGTAAAGAGAAGAAAACTTTGGTCTTTTAAAGCAATTCTTTTTGTTTATAACATGATCGACAAGGTAAGGCCTTCGGGAATTAAGTACAGGGATAGTAGGTCTAATAAACTAAGACTTGTTTCTGTGTTTGTTTTGTATAAACACATAAATATCTTCCAGTTCAAAGTGATTTACATTTAATAGTTTATTTGTTCCCCATAATGACTCCATTTTGCAGATGAAGAAACTGAAATACAGATACTTGATTTTTTAATTTATTTTTTATTTTATTATTTATAATTTCAAGTTTGATTTTAGATTTGGGGCTACATAGGCAAGTTTGTAACAAACATGAGGATACTGCTTATGCTGAGGTTTGGGGTATGAATGATCCTGTCACCTGGGTAGTGAGCATAATAGCCAATAGTTAGTGTTTCAACCATTGCTCCCTCCCTCCCTTCCCCCTCTAGTAGTTTTCAGTGCCTATTGTCTCCATGTTTATGTTCATGAGTATCCAATGTTTAGCTTCCACTTGTAAGTGAGAACATGTGGTATTTGGTTTTCTGTTCCTGCATTAATTTGCTTAGGAAGACAGCCTCCAGATGCATCCATTTTGCTACAAAAGACATGATTTCATTCTTTTTTATGGCCGTGTAGTATTCCATTATGTATATGTACCACATTTTCTTTTTTCTCTTTCTTTTTTTCTTTTTTCTTTTTTTTTTGAAAGCACTTACCTTTAGGAAATATAACTAATTAAAAGCTGAAATTTCAAACCTAAGCGTTAAGTATCCTCTATGCAGCATGCTTTTCTAAGATTGTGTCTAATGTATCCTACAGGCTTTTATAGTTGTAAACATTTATAAATAGACCTCTTTATTGTTCTTATAAGACAAATGCTTGTGATGTTATTAGTTTTATTCAAATGTTAGATGACAGTGGGAAGGGCCTCTTTTTTTTCTCCTAGAATTTTTTACTGTCATAAGTGATGTCTGCAGAATATTAATGTAATCATTGAGATGTTCTTTTAATGATCTTCAACAGGCATAGCATGAAGTCAAGAAATAAATCTGTGTGGAAATATGAGTAGTATCTAATTATTTTTATTCTTTGTTATTTCTTTTTTTTTTATTTGCCTTCTCTTTATATAACACAAATTACTGTTTGTATTTATTTTTATTTTTTATTTTGAAAGAAAGAGAAGGAGAAAGGGGGAAAGAGAACAGGAGTCTTGCTCTATTGTCCAGGCTGGAATGCAACCTAAAAATAGGTATTAAAAACCTCTTTTATACTGATAATTGTGCTTAACAGTGGAGACAGTAAGGAATAAGGGAAGAAAATAACAAACAAACAGCCAACCCATATTTCATTTAAGTCTGTGAAATGCTAGGCAAATGCTGAAGAGTGATTTACTTCCAATTATGTGGTCACTTTCAAAATAGGTGTAATGTGATACTGAGAAAAATGTATGTTCTTTGGACCTGGGGTGAAGAATTCTATATTCACTGAGTTTACTTGTTCCAGGTCAGAGTTCTAATCATATATGTCCCTGTTAATTTTCTATCTCGTTGATCCGTCGAATATTAACAATGTAGTGTCAAAGTCTCCCGCTATTATTGTGCGGGAGTCCAAGTCTCTTTCTAAGTCATTAAGAACTTGTCTTAGATATCTGGGTGTTCCTGAATTGGGTGCATGTATATTTATGATCATTGACTTCTGTTGTTGCATTGATCCTTTTACCATTATGTACTGTCCTTTGTTTCTTTTAGTCTTTGTTACTATTAAAGTCTATTTTGTCAGAGATGAAACTTACAACTCCTATTTTTTTTTCTCTCCATTTGATTGGTAAGTCTTCCACCAACTCTTTGTTTTGATTCTTTGTATGTCCTTGCTTAAGATGGATCTGGATACAGCGAACTGATGGGTTTTGACTTTTTATTCAATTTGCCTGTCTGTGTCTTTGATTGGGGCATTTAATCCATTTAAATTTAGGATTAATATTGATGCTTGTGAGTTTAATATTGTCATTTAATGCTAGCTGGCTATTTTGCCCATTAATTGATATATATTCTTCATTATGGAGATAGCTCTTTATCTTTTGGTAAGTTTTCAGGATGACTGATACTGGTTGTTCCTTTCTGTGTATAGTGCTTCTTTCAGAAGCTCTTGTAAAGCAGGCCTGGAGGTGATGAAATCTCTGAGTGCTTGCTTGTTCACGAAAAAATTTATTTTTCCTTCATTTATGAAGCTTAGTTTGGCTGGATATGAGATTCTGGGTTGAAAATTCTTTTCTTTGAGGATATTGAATATTGATCCCCACTCTCTTCTAGTTTGTAGGGTTTCAGCTGAGAGATCTGCTATGAGTCTGATAGGCTTCCCTTTATGGGTAACCTGACCTTTCTCTCTAGTTGCTCTTAGAATTTTCTCCTTTATTTCAACCCTGGAGAATCTAACAATTATGTGTCTTGGGGTTGCTCTACTTGAGGAATATCTCTGTGGTGTTCTCTGCATTACCTGGAGTTGTGTATTGTCCTGCCTTACTAGGTTAGGAAAGTTTTCCTGAATAATATCCTGAAGAATATTTTCCAGCTTGGATTCATTCTCTTCATGACATTCAAGTACACCTATAAAATGTAAATTAGGTCTTTTCACATAGTCCCATATTTCTTGGAGACTTTGCTCATCCCTTTTTATTCACATTTTCTTTAATCCGTCACTGATGGACATTTAGGTTGATTCTCTGTCATTGCTATTGTGAATAGTGCTGTAATGAACATATGAGTGCATGTGTCTTTTTGGTAGAATGACTTATTTTCTTTTGAATATACCTATGCCGATAAATGGAATTGCTGAAGAGAGTGGTAGTTCTATTTTTATTTCTTTGAGAAATCTCCAAACTGCTTTCCACAGTGGCTGAACTAATTTACATTCCCACCAGCAGTGTATATAAACATTCCCTTTTCTTTGCAGTCTTGCCAGCATCTGTTGTTTTTTGACTTTTTAATAATAGCCATTCTAACTGGTGTGAGGTGCTGTCTCATTGTGGTTTTGATTTGCATTTCTCTGACTATTAGTGACAATGAGCATTTTTCATAAGCTCATTGGCTGCTGTATGTCTTCTTTTGAGAAGTGTCTGTTCAGGTCTTTTGCTAACCTTTGAATGGGGTTGTGTTTTGCTTGTTGAATTAAATTCATTATAAATTCTGGATATTAGACATTTGCCAGATGCATAGTTTGCAAATATTTTCTTCCATTTTCTAGGTTGTCTGTTTACTCTGTTGATAGTTTCTTTTGATGTGCAGGAGCTATTTAGTTTAATATGGTCCCATTTGTCAATTTTTGTTTGTTGCAGTTGCTTTGAGGGCTTAGTCATATGTCCAGAATGGTGTTTTCTAGGTTTTTCTCCTAGGATTCTTACAGT
This sequence comes from Saguinus oedipus, assembly GCA_031835075.1. Taxonomy (NCBI): domain Eukaryota; kingdom Metazoa; phylum Chordata; class Mammalia; order Primates; family Cebidae; genus Saguinus; species Saguinus oedipus. Next base: position 21,646,623 of record CM063169.1, read on the forward strand.
CTGAGGTCTTACATTTAAATCTTTAATCTATCTTGAGTTAATTTTTGCATATGGTGAAAGGTGAGGATCCAGGTTAATGCTTCTGCATATGACTTGACAGCTATTCCAGTACCATTTATTGAATTAGGGAGTCCTTTCTTCATTGCTTATTTTTGTTGACATTGTTGAAGATCAGATGGCTGTAGGTACGTTCCTGGGTTCTCTATTCCTGAGTTCTCTCTTCTGTTCCATTGGTCTATATGTCTGTGTTTGTACCAGTGCCATGCACTTTGATTACTATAGTCTTATAGTATAGTTCAAAGTTGGGTAATATGATGCCTCTGGCTTTGTTCTTTTAGTTTGTTTGGGATTGCTTTGGCTGTTTGGGCTCTTTGTGTGTGTGTGTGTGTGTGTGTGTGTGTGTGTGTGTGTGTGTGTGTTTCTCTATGAATTTTAGAATTTGCTTTCTGTTTCTGGGAAAAATGACATTGGTAGTTTGATAGGAGTAGTGTTGAATCTGTAGATTACCTTGGGCAGTATGAGCATTTTAGTGATATTGATTCTTCCAAACTAGGAAAACAATATTTTTTTCATTTTTTGTGGAATCTATGATATTTTTAATCAGTATTTTATAGTTCTCCTTGTAGAGATCTTTCCCCACCTTGGTTAGATGCAGTCCTAGATTGTTTTTTTATGTGCGTGGCTATTACTAATGGAATTACATTCTTAATTTGGGTCTCAGCTTGAACATTACTCCTGTATATAAATGCTACTGATTTTTGTACAATAATTTTGTATACTGAAACTTTACTGAGGTTATTTAACAGGCTCCGGAGCCTTTTAGAAGTTTCTTTAGGGTTTTCTAGATATGGAATCGTATCATCAGCAAAGAAAGATTGTTTGACTTCCTCATTTCCTACTTGGATGCCTTTTATTTGTTTCCCTTGCTATATTGCTCTGGCTAGAAATGCCTATTTTTATTTTTGAGACAGGGTCTCGCTCTGTCATCTAGGTTGGAATGCAATGGTGTACTCAGAGCTTACTTCACCCAACTCCTGGGCTCAAGTGATCCTCCTGCTGCAGCTTTCCAAGTAGCTAGGACTACAGGCACGCATCACCACACCCAGTTACTATTTTTTATTTTTTGTAGAGGCACATTCTTGCTATGTTACCCAGGGTCTTGTTATGTTGCCCAGGATGATCATAGCCTGCTGGCCTCAAGAAATCCTCCCTCCTTGGCCTCCCAAAGGGGTGGAATTACAGGCGTGAGCTGTGGCACCTGGCCCAGAGATTTTAGTACCTTAATAAAGATAGTACTGATTGTAATTGGAAAAGCCAGATTCCAACCCCAGATAAATCTCATTGCAGAATCCGTGTACCTGATCTCTACCAAATGTTGCTTCCTGGGAATCATTTCTTCTTAAAATATTCCTTTCTACTCCTTCTGACGGTTTCTTGTTCTTAATGTTTCCCAAAACTAAGCTAAAATTCACAATTCTGAATTCATGCATGGTGTGGGTCAATAGGTGACAGAGAGATATAGGCATGAGGATTTCCAGTAATTTCCCCTGGAATATTTGTAGTGAAGGGAGAAGTCAATCAATATCACTAAAATGCTCATACTGCCCAAGGTAATGAAAGACACATTCTTTCATCCCCTTGAATTCTGCCATTAACTCACACTTTGGCATTTCTAAGCTGGCCCAGAAGGAAACTGATTCTCATCTTAATCCAGTATGTAGCCATAGTAGTTATTGAGTAACAAAGAAGCACCCATTCTGTTACAACAAATGAGTGCATGGGACCTCACTAGTGGTCAAAGGGTCTTCTCTGAAAGAACACAGAATGCAAAACTGTGTACATCCAAAAAGGTGGTGAGTCGTTGCCACCTGGTGGTTAAAGGGATTTAACCTTTTATCTAGGTAGAGGAATCAGTAATGCCATACATGGTTTGCTAGTTTACTGGATTGACTGACTTTCTGCATTGGAGACACTTATTTAGAAACAGATGGTTTTAAATGTTAAATAGAGTCAATTCTTACCCCAGATTCATTTCTGTACCTCCATATTTTCAGACTTCTTCCAAGTACCTCAGTTCTTTCTTCTTACCTCACTTCTCTTTTTCCAAGATATTGGAAAAATATTTAATGAAAGCTCCATATTTAGAACTTTACACACTATAGTCCATTCGGCAGCAGACTTTATCATGTGTGGATATATCTTGATTGCCCTGAAGACGTGGCTGTGAATTCTTCAAGGCCATCATTCAAAGACGTGGTTTCTGAAGAGATTTGGCATCTAATATAGGAATCTATATCTATATCTATCTATATCTATACAGATATAGAGACACACACTTTCTATATGCTCCAAAGCTGGTTGGTATTTTCATAATATAGCAAAAGCCAACAAGATGGGTATTTTGAAGTCCAGAAAAAAAAAGCATATTATAATATCTAAATTATGAGATGAAGATAATGACTCACACGTGACATTAAATTGAGTTAAAAAATGAGAACCAACCAACAATTTATAAAACTGGTTACTATGGTTTGAATGTCTCCCTCCCCTCCAAAGCATATGCTGAAAGCTCATCCCCAATGTGACAGCATTGAGAGGTTGTTCCTTGAGGAGTTGACTGAATCGTGAGTGCTCTGCCCTCATATATAGATTTGGATTAATGGGGTAAGGGATTAATGGGCTATTGGGGGAGTGCAACTGGTAGATTTTTAAAAAGAGGAAGAGAGGCCTTAGCTAGCATGCTCAGCCTTCTACCCATGGGATGCCCTATCCCACGCTCAGGAGTCTGCAGTGTCCTTTCTAGCAAGAAGGTTCTTACTGGACATGGCCCACAGCCTTGGACTTCTCAGCCTCTAACAGGTATTCTGTTATAAGCAACAGAAAATGGACGAAGGCAGTGGTACCTATTAATTATAGTGCTTCTCATTTTATTTAATATCAAGGTGATAGTACGTAGAAAAAGACCATGGTACTTATAAGAAAGAAATGCTTTACTTAGAAATGCAATAATAGGCCAGGTGTGGTGGCTCATGCCTATAATCCCAGCACTTTGGGAGGCCAAGGTGGGTGGATCACGAGGTCAAGAGATCGAGAGACCATGCTGGTCAACATGGTGAAACCCCATCTCTACTAAAAATAGAAAAAATTAGCTGGGCATGGTGGCCCGTGCCTGTAATCCCAGCTACTCGGGAGGCTGAGGCAGGAGAATTGCCTGAACCCAGGAGCTGGAGGTTGCGATGAGCCGAGATCGTGCCATTGCACTGCAGCCTGGGGCCTGGGTAACAAGAGTGAAACTCCATCTCAAAAAAATAAAAAAATAAAATAAAATAAAGCAAAAATTAGCCTGTAGTCCCAGCTACTCAGGAGGCTGAGGCAGAAGAATCTCTTGAACCCAGAGGCTGAGGTTGCAGTGAGCCAAGATCTTGCCACTGCATTCCAGCCTGCCTGGGTGACAGCGAGACTCTGTCTCAAAAGAGAAAAAAAAAAAAAAAAGATTAACAAGGAGACTATTTTACTCATTTCTCAAAGTCTGCCCCAAGAAAACAATAGAGTGTGGGATAAATCTACATGAGTGTAATAGGCAATCCATGGTTTTCTTTTCTTGGCAATGTTTCATCCCCATAGTTGCAGAAACATCATGGAAAATCATATGTCTCTGATGACAGGTTTTCTTTTCTGTGAGAGCAGTAAGATGGTATTCTGTTACAGCAATATCATGTCCCCTTCTTTCTGTGTCAAAATGCCATCTCTGTGAAAGATTCAATAATTTTTATTCGGCACAGGTGGGGTGCCTAGTATCAACCACTGTTGTGTTGTCTTTTCCTTAGCAGTGACCGAAGTTATTGGAGAAAACATTTAAAACTAATAAACATATTTTTTTTGAAATTATATTGAAATATACCACATTATCACTGTTATTATTAGACAATGACAGAAGAAAGCCTTGTACCATTGAGCTAAATAAATAATACTTTGACAATCCATTTTAGAAACCATACTTATCTCCTCATCTTGAACTTTGATTTCACAACATATACATATATATATATATATATATATATATATATATATATTTCTAGCTATATAATCGTGCACAAAAAAGCAATAAAAGGGAGTTAGACACCCTGTCCGTTTTTGTCAGCACTGCATTTCATTGTCCATTGTATTTCTACGGGATCTCGTAAAGACAGTCATGAATCAGCAAGAAAATATACTTTCTAACATTCAAAGTCAATGATGCAGATAATAGGGGAGCAGCATCCTCAGTGTGGGATACGAACTGTCCTCAGTTGCTAGCCCAGATGTTGGTAACAACCAATAAACCATATTATACACATATATTTTAAGAAGCAGCTTGAAGGAATGGCCTGCTTAGCTAGATTTATTAGGCGAGATCTTTAATATGCCATATGGCAGCTTGGCTGTTCCAAGCAGCGCAGCCCTGTGAAGAAACGTATTGAAGTGAGATGACCAGCCCTGGCACAAGTGACGATGACTCCCTGGGGAAACAATTGCTTGCTGCAGGTCTTTTCACAGTGTCATCCATGATATGTGTCCTAGTAGTCCATTATGCCTCAATATGTTTTCAATCAGAGCTGGGATTTCCATTAGCCCTACTGTTTAGAGAAATCTCTAGACATCCTTGGGATGGGGGCCTGTGAGAAACAGGGCTGATATCCATCATGTTATTTAACATAGCTTCTGCCTTTTATTAAGACACTTTGTGTAGGAAATACAAACTAGGGGATTTGCAAAGGTTTTTAAAGCTATTATTCAAGTAAATGGAAAAGTGGCATCATGTATGTTGTTTAGAATACCAGAGAGTACAAAATAGATTTTTCTTCTACTTGAAGATGGTTTTGTGAGAACTACTTTTCTTTATTAAAACATTGTGCCTTCCACACATAAAGGCTTTTATTGGAGTGATTTGTATCAACCCTTATACTTCCTTTATATTAAGGTGCAAGATAATTTTATCAATATTTTAAGGTGTTAGAAACTAGTCACTGTGATATATGTATATTAACATCTTTGCATGTTAGAAATGCAAACACACTTTCTGGTCATATGATGGGAAAAAAATTAAGCAATACTTTTATTATCTAGATTTTTTTTTCTTTTTTTTTGTAATACTTTAGGTTCTTGCTGTGTCCAGGAGCAGGAGTTATTAAAAAGGGATTCTAAAACATGCTTTCTAAACGTAAACTCGGTGAACAGAGGAAAATTAAGCCATGGAAAAAATACATGTCACTTATGTCAGAATTCTGTTAAAATAAAAAACCTGAATCTAAAATATCAAGCAACCAGAGTTTGATGAACATTCCAAAAAAAAAAGCCAGCCTATAATTTCAAAATTGCCAATGTTACGAAAATCGAGAAAGAAAGAATGGTTCTAGAATGATGGAGATAAAGGAGATATGAAAACTAAATAAAATACATGTTTTGAACTGGATGTGCTTTTGCCATTCAAATACATCATTGGGGCAATTGATGAAATTTCAGTAGGGTCTGTGGAATAGATGAAAATATTATGTAAGTGAAAATTTCCTGATATCTGTGATTGTATTGTAGTTATATATGAAATACCCTTTTTTTGAAAGGAGATTCAAATAAAATATTCAGAAGTGATGAAGCTGCATGTTAAAATTTCATTCTCAAATGGTTATGTTAAGAATATTCTTTAAACTATTCTTCCAACTTGTCTCTAAATTGAAATTATTTCAAAATAAAAAATAAAATTAAGCTAATATTTTTCTGATTTTTAAAATTTTTGTTGTCCCTATAGAAATGATAGCTATAGTTAATTTAATCAGTAAAGCACATCCAAATCTATGAATTACATAGAAGTTATAACTGGCTAATTACTTATTAGAAAATGTTATATGATTATAATTATATTTAATATTTTAATTTGTTGCTAAACTAATTAATTTTAGATAAAATTATTGAGCTGTGTAAATGCCACAGAAACAGTCATGAATGTATTATGCTATTGCAATACAAGGCATGCTGTTCAATTCAATGAAAAGTTTCTCATTAACTTTTTAAAATTCAATTTTCTCTTTGTAGCAAGGCCAATTTAATCTATAAATATAGTGTTTTTGACAGAAACCTTGTAATCCTGTAGGTACTGTCTTGTTTAGCCTTTGAGCATTAACTGATATTTGAGTAGTGATATTTGCAGAAGAGCTGCTATGGGAAGTTGACAAGTCATTAACTCTCCTTTCCCTAAAGCAGCTACAAAACAATTCACATGGAAATTTTACAATTAGATTCTGACTTTCTGCTTAGCTGTTTACTGTTTATTACTTCATTTCTCCCCTGGAACCTCTGGATTCTTTAAATATCACTAATATATTTGTTTTTTTCCCTTCCAGTTTTTTATTGATGGGCAATTAATTGTGGAATAATAAACCCAACATGGACATACATTCAGCTAAAGTGTGTTTATGTTTATTTTTAATAGCAGTTTCTTTTAATGTGGCAGGACATTTACTTGGGCTTTTGAGCAAATGCCTGCTGAGTGAAACTATGTTGTTTATTGAGTAGTTAATAGGATGATTGGGTGTAGACTTTTTGCAATAATGAGTGAAGGGAAAATATAACTAAGCCTCAGGAGGGAATTGGTAAACATCTTTTGTATCATCAAGTTCAATGTCTACAGTCTTCTGAGAAGCAGACACACAGACTCCTAGAAACTATGGGACTTGTCCGTGGGCCCTCAGGAATCATCAGTGTTCCATGGTAGCAAGAGTACTTCCGCTATCAAAACAGTTCCCTGTAGAAGCAATGATTTAAGCAGTGATTTGGATCCCGATGAATCTTATTTTTACTCCTGTGTTGGGTTAAAGAGTAGGGCCAGTAATTTTCTAAATCTTAGTTTTCATTTATAACAATATTTCTCAAAGTTCCTTCTCACTTTTACCAGGGATGCACCTTGACTCACAGTTGCCTTTCTGTTTGCCTGCTTCCACTCCCCATGTATGTTCCTGGGCTCTTACCATTCCCCAGCTCATGTGCAAGATCAAGAGTTCTACCAGGAACAAGTGCTGAATGTGCATAGCTACAGAATTGGTAGAGAAGGGGCAGAGTTCCCTCACTTCTAAGGGTAAGGTCTTCTTCTGGGGGTTGAGATGGGGGGGATATGGGTTTGAGAAATGGAAGAAGGTCAGGAAATTCCACAGGTGAAGTCAGATTACCTCTGGTAGAAGTACTAAATATAAATTAAGGGCCCTGGTAAATATCATATTGAAACAAACTCTAAGGGAGTTTTTAAAAAGAACTGGTTCTTTGAAATTTTTAAAACCTCTGCATTATTTTTTACTTTTATAATTTTATACTGGCAGTCCATGTGAGTCAAGAAACCAAGATGGAAATGAACTTTTAATCCTGCATTAGCAATTTTAAGCATAATTATCTTAATTTTTCCTTTGACCCTCAAGCTGTTGTCAATTAAGTGGTATGTTGGTACAGATATTGCCACTCTTTATCTAAACATTGCATCTCTTTCTTTCTTTTCTCCTCCGAGTAACATTTCAGAGATTCGAGAATTTTTTCTTTCCCTGTGACAGGCAGAACAGTGGTATTCAGTCTTTTTTCATCCAGGCTTTCTATCCTGAACAGATTAGAAATGGTGTGTTCCTCTGAGAATACAGGGGCCAAGCTGCTGCTGCAGAGATGTTTCTGTAGGACGCCAGCTACTGGGGCACCTTGAGGCATCTGTTGCAGAATTGCTCCCGTGAAAGGGACGCCTGAGATAGAGACCCTGTTAGAGCCCAAGCAGCTGGCAGGCAACTTGTCTCACATCAGTGAACTTTGCATCAGAAGCCCTGCATCTTTAGTGACTTGTGCACATACAAACAGGAGTCCACTAGGAGGATGAAGCGTCTTCTTCCCTCTTCTCTCAAGGAATATGCCTTTTCTTGAGATAAGTTTAGTAGAAAGAACTAAGTGAGTTGATATGAGAAATTTTAGAAGCCATAGGAAGATGATATATATTGTAAGCTTATTACATCCATAGTTTTTCAAATAAATGGCAAAATGGAAAAGAATATTATTTACTTTCCTTGTTTTATATTTTAATGATGGTAATATGTTATGTTTCCTAGTAGGTATTTGGCAACTAGAGTGCAGGTATGTGGGCAGAATTTCTTAATTTTTCTCCATTTTAGGGGTGCAAGTCAGAAAGAAAGGAAATTGTCTGAAGTTTAACTTTCTTACTTTGTTATGACTAGATCATTTTGACATTCTAAATATTTATTAGCTTTATATTCACACATTTTTATTTCAAAAATATTGACATATTAAAAATAGAAGATACTGAGGCCTTATTTTTAACAAAATTGTTTGGTATTTTGGCACATTCAGCGTGGCAATGCCGTTAAATTCTAAAAGGATTTTGATGAAGAGAATGTTTAGAGCTAAGATAAATGTTGTTTTAAGCAGTACTTTCAGAGAGGAGAACCTTGTCAAGAAATTTGCAGTAGCAATAAAAATGTTCAAACTTTTCAGTCTGTAAACTTTTTCTGGAAGCAGCTGTGCTGTTGCATTTGGGTAAAATATGAAATGTCAATTTGAAACTTAGTGTTTAATGGGAGGGAGAGATTTCTTTTTATGAGACTTAAAAGTCTGGTTCTAAATTGTTAATAATTGAAATATTGATGAATGTCACTGATTATTCAAACTTGGCCAAATTTTAAAACTTTGGAGGAGCTTATGACTTCCCAAACCAAAAGTTTTATTAAAATTGATTATAAATATTACAAATTATGGACAAGGGAGAAGTAAATCATCTAAACTTTCTCCAAAATTTAAAACATTCAGTGAATATGGTTACTAAAAGTGGAATTTTGCTGCAACTTTTATAGCTCTAAGCTTCCAGTGGTGTACTTACTTTACATATGGAAGTAAAAGTCCAGTAATGTGGAATTGACTGGTACAATTTCTTTTGAGTCAAGTATATGTTTTTATTTTTTCATTATGTGTATACACATGCCCCAATCTATGAATTAGTTACATCTAAATGTAATGTATTGTTTGCTTTTGGAAATCAAAACAGTATACTGTAGAAACAATGATTTAAGCAGTGATTTGAATCCTGATGAGTCTTATTTTGACTCCTGTGTTTGGCTGAAGAGTAGTGCCAGTACTTTCCTGAACCTTAGGTGTCATTTATGACAGTATTTCTCAAAGTTCCTTCTTAGTTTTACCAGGGATTTTCCTTGACTCTCAGTTGCTTGTTTGCCTCCTTCCGCTCCCCATGTATGCTCCTGGGCTCTTACCATTCCTCAGCTCATGTGCAATATCAGGAGTTATACCAGAAACAAGTGCTGAATGTGCATAGCTACAGAATTGGTAGAGAAGGGGCAGAGGTCAGTCACTACTAAAGGTAGATCTTCTTCTAGGGAATAAGATGGGAAATAAGGGTTTGAGAAATGGAAGAAGGTCAGAAAATTCCACTGGTGAAGTCAGATGACCTCTGGTAGAGAAACAATGTCAGTGGAAGGTTTTGGGAGCCTTTTTATTCCAAGAGTGGTCTTGTGGCCCACAGAATCAGCATCACCAAGGTCTTGTTAGGAAAGCGAACTCTTTGGCTCCACCCTAGACCTGCTGAATCAGCATCGTCATCTTAACTAGAGAAGGATTTAATATGAGAAACACTAATTGGGAGGAGTGTAGTGCATGTATCAGGGAGGATACTGTATCCTTCTCCTAGGCTTTTAATCAGACCAGCTTATCCACATACCTTACAAAAAGATTGTGCCATTGTCTTAGGAAGTTGACCTAGATCCTCTTGCCTTTCTCTGAATCACTGAAATTTTTATAATAATTTCTTCTGTCTTCTGGTTAATTTTTCCATTCTGAGTCTCTGACTGTTGGACTTGGCTTTTGCCTTTGTATTAACTTTTAGTTAATACAAGACTCTTCAAAGTCTCATGTATTCGCTCATGACATTTTCTTTATTTTTATTTTTATTTTATTTTGACATTTTCTTCTTTAAATGACCATTGGCTTTTATTTCTCCTTCCTCCCTCAACTTGGCATCTAATGTTTCAGAACAAACTAATAAGCCAATTATAACCATGCTTGATAGTCTTGCTATACCCTTCAAAGAGACATTAAGACCATGCCAGGTATCCCACTGAGGATATAAAACTGTAAAATGGACTGACAACCATGGTAAACATCTCATAAAAATTAAGTTAAGGCAGTTAGAATAGTTCCTGGTGTATATTAAATGACAAATGTTCTAAACATAATTAAGAAGTAAGGATAGTAAACAAATATTTGTCAACTCTTTGACTAAGTAAGTTTGAGATACTTGAGAGTTCTTTCTGCTCTCTGCCTACCGACATAGCTGGTATAAATGTTGGTTATAAAGCTATGTGTTGATGTGAATTCCTAGAGAGTTCTCAATTTAGATTTTAATAAAGTTAAAAAATATGATATACTTATTTTTGGCATGCAGTGTGTATTCCTCTGAGATCAGATATGTTTATTACAGCTTTTAATAGTTTTCAAAATCAATAGGATTACTGTTTAAATCACACATTCACCTAGTTTTGAGCTCAAAAGGAAACATGCCCCGTGAACTGATTAGATACATGAGAAGGTGCATGGGCAGTGAATATCTAAACTCTTGACTTCTCAGATGGAAACTGAGAACCTGAAATGGGAAATTATATAGTGGTTATATGAATTAGGGATCTTTAAAGGGTTCACATAAAAGCCAGAACTTGATATAGCTGAGGGCAAAATACAGATATTCTGAAATAAATCCCACTCGCAAACATACATTACAAATTTTTGTTTGTGATCAATAGTATAATTAATGATTGCTTCATTACTTTAAATCCTGCTTTCTCAATGAGCTCATTGACATTTACAGTTATTTATGCTTGCTCAGTACCAGAAGAAAATTCACTTGATATGAGTGATGTCATACAATAAAATGACTCGATTGCACAGTTGAAATTATATCCTCTGGTTTCATTCATAAAAGAGCTACACTTTAAAAATTGTGAGTGCTTAGACATGCAATAAAGACTAGAGGAAATCATTGTTATTATAGTGTTGAATCAGCATTTTCGAGGTTTTTTTTTTAACCTTAGAATTTTAGCTAAATGCCCAACAATGTCGTATATCAGAGGAAGATTTCACAGCCAAGTTCCTTTCACTATGTGTTTCAAAGCAAAGGCCTCTCAGTAATGTAGCAATTATTTTTTAAATAGCCTCAAAGATTTGTGATCTTGGGTATGGAATATCTAATAAGCATTGATTACTTTTATTCTTTTCTAATTTAATTTTACTTTTTGTGCTTTTTATAGTTTCTTTTATGTTAAAAATAAAAATCAAATGAATAAAGTAATCCAAAAAGACATTCATCACTTCATAGAATTATACGCTTTTCTATTTTTAGAAATAATTTAGTCAAGGTAACTGACTTGCATGTTTGCTTAAAGCATGCTTTGGGAGGCTGAGGCAGGTGGATCATGAGGTCAGGCAGGTGGATCGTGAGGGCTACGTGAGGTAGTCCATTTGGGCACAGTTGAGTTCATCTGCTGTTTATACCTGACTTGCCTGTACAACTACCCAGCTTAACCTGGGTTCTTTCTTACTGTTACCTATTTTTTGTCCTCATAAATGTTACAGGCACATCTTGCTTATAAATTGTCAGTTAATTATTCACAAGGCATTAGAACTAATTAAAAAATAGATTTTATAAAATGCTGAGTTCCAGTGAGTTTTGAAGTGTATAGAATAGTTACACAAGAGACAGATAAAAAGAGATTTAGAGAAAATCTAGTATCTCATAACTTTTAGATATTATAAGTGAGTGATTTTTTCAAAATAGCAGGAAGGATTGGTTAGCAAAAAGTAAAGAAGCAGCACCCATTATTTGCATGGGAAACAGTTATTAAAAAAAAAAAAACACAGCTTGGCAAATCATCCCTAGCTGGTGGCCATACTTAATTTCTAAAACCCTGCACTGACATGGCATCCAGGAAATTCTCAAGGAGGGTAATTTTGAATGGAAAATGAACCCATATCCAGAGTGTGAAGTTTTTATACTTACTGAAAGGAACCACAGATGAGCACATTTGAAAAACCCTATTGTAGACCTAATTATGTCTTCATCATGGAAACTTCTTTTTTTCTAGACCCCACTCTCAGTGATTCTGATGCAGTAGCAGGTGAATTCAAATTGGGGAATCTAAACACTATATTCTCTTTGAGACTGTGGACATATCTGCATTTTCTGAGTATATAGCATAGGCATGCCCTACAGTGCAGAGCAAATACATGGTTGTTGAATAAATGTGCTTTTATATCATGAAAAATGAGTATTAATTGGGCCCTTTCACAATGCAAGAGATAGCTGCTTGTTCAGCTTATCTTACTTAAATAGAGTGGTAGTAGATCTGAGGGTAGCGGGTAGGGTGGCCAGAATTCTTGTGTTAGATCAACTCACAGGCTTCGGCTGAGATATGCTTTGCTGCGTTTATTATTCATGTCCTGTTTTGGGGTCTTATTAATTAGAATCACAGACTGCTTTAGATAAAAGCATGACTGCATGGAAAGTGGTGGCGAAACGTTAATCAATCTGTATAGACTTCTGTCTCAGAATGTCCTGTGTCAAGGAAATGTGTCCAGAGGTCCTACGCTGACAAAATGTGATGGGGTCAAAGGATCTTGTTTTGGATTAATGTGCATGAGGACAGGGAATGGAGCAGCTGAGCAGATGAGAAAAAACAGAGGTAAAGTGTCAAAGGATTTTGGAACTGACTAGTTCCAACACAGATGCCAAGGCGTGAACAGCATAGGCATGGCTGACTTCACAGGCTAGGATGCAGATAAAATCCACAGGTAGTATTCTGAAATGAAACTCACTTCTATACATGCATTTGCGGGTGTAAAGTCTATTCTTTTAAAGCTATTCTTATCATTTAAATATTTGGTAAACCAAAGTATTTGCTAATTTCTGGAATGAGGCAGCTGGAAGGGGAGAAACAATTCTAATGGCTTTTTGACATGCAGCTAAAATCCTTGGATGTTGCAACTACCCCCAGAGATTGTGCTGGGAAGGGCTGCCATAGCACCATCCCAACTGATGCCCCAGATAACAGGAGGCAAGTTCAGAAGAACTTTCGGTGGCTGGGAAACAGTGGGTTCCAGTGTGGAGAATCAGCACCCTTTCTTAGATTTTTCTCAATCAAGGAGTTCAATGATTTCTTCTAAGATTTCACTTCTTTTAAACCTCACTGCATGATGAGAAGTATTATTTATGGCAAAGAAATATCTCTGAAGTAATGGAGTGTTTCTATGAACAAGAGGTATGGTGTTCTCTTTCTTCAAGGTGTCATTTGAAGCACAAAATTTTGATGAAGTCCATTTTACCATTTTTTTTCTTTTCACTTGTGCTTTAAGTGTCATACATAAAAACATATTCTTAATCCAAGACCACAAAGATTTATCTGTATGTGTTTTTTCCCCTAAGTTTTATAGTTTTATCTCTTATGTTAGATCTGTTACCATTCTAAGTTAATTTTTGTGAATGATGTGAAATAGAATTCAGTTGCAATTCTATTGCATTGATCTGCACATCTTTACATGTGCCAGCCAGCACCACATTTATCTTGATTACTATAGCTGTATACTAACTTTTGGAATCAGGAAGAGTGAGTCTTCCAACCTTGTTATTTTTAAAGATTGTTTGTGGATTCTGGGTCTCTTGCATTTGCATATATATTTTAGGATCAACATCATTTTCTCAAAAAAAAAAAAAAAAAAAAGGCAGCTGGGTTTTGATAGAGACTGCACTGAAACTATAGATGAATTTGGGGATTATTGCCATTTAAGTATTATTAAACCTTCCAATGAATGCAGATGGGGTGTCTTTCCATTCATGTAGGTTTTCTTTAGTTTTTTTCAAATACTTTTATCATTTTGTGTATTTTTTTAAATAAGTCCTATCCTTCCGTGAAATTTATAAGTCTTACTCTTTTTTATTCTATTTTAAATGGGATTATTTTCTTAATTTCCCTTTTGGATTATTATTGTTCATTGCTCGTGTAGAGAAATATAATTGATCTTGGATTTTGCAACTTTTCAATTCTGATCATATGTGAGGATATAAATCCTGAATTCATTTATTAGCTTACCATTTTTAGTGGATTTGTAATTTTGTATCTCTACAAGTTTATGAGAGAGTTTTACTTCTTCTTTGTTAATCTGAATTCCTTTTTTCTTTTTCTTGCCTAATGCCCAACTGCTTTTGCTAGAACCTCCACTATAATGTTGAATAGAGGCTGAAGGAACCCACATCCTTCCTTGCTCCTACTCTTGGGGGGAAAGCTTTCAGTCTTTTACTAGTAGGTATGATTCTGGAGATGGGTTTTTTTATAGATACATTTTCTCAGATTAAGGAAGTTTCCTTCTAATATTGTAATTCTGAATACAGATTCTCCTTAGGGATTATCCTTATTATTCATTTGGTTGCTTTTTATTGGTTTAGTTCTTGGCTGCACTAGACTTGCCTTGAATTGGTACTTTTGCTGGGTTACCTAGACAGCCCACTATAGATCTGTAGAGTCTGAAACGATGGAATGTGCTGATGTCCCCCAGCTACCAAATATACCTTGCTCTTCCAGCCCAGGGAGTTCAGGGAGAAGAGAGCCACCAGCCAGCTGTGGAGCTGCTGAAGCAGCTTTTCCACATGGTTTAGCTGTGGGGAACAGGGGCAGTACCTAACTGGAATGCCACTGCCTCATGCTGCTCTTACTGAGTTTCCTTAGATTTTGTTGAGTAAATGCTTCTCTATTTGCTGTAAGTCCTTTGAGCAATCTGCAGACATTGAATGATTACCATTGCTAATTTCAACAAGGTTAATAGATGCCTCTTCCTGGGAAAGATTTCCTCAAGCCCCTCACATTGCCATTCTGGAAGTTGTGATTTTCCTACCCTTTTCTGAGAGTTTTCAGTACCTAGGGGGTATTTAGAAGGACATGTTTTGCTAATACATGAAGAAAAGGGCATTTCTCCCGGTTAATACATACTTTCTTGCTTCAGATTTATGACTAAAGAAGAGTACTCCAGTTTTTTTCTTAAGGTAATTTTCCCCAAGGTGTCTTGCTGTCTCCCCCTATAGATCTGTGCAGTCCAATATGGTAGCCACTAGTCCAGCGATTGCAATATGGTGTGTCTGCGTTGAGATGTGCAGTAAGCACATAGTAGATCTCAAAAAAAAATTACTGAAAAAAGAACAGAAAAATTTCATTGATGGTTTTTGTATTGTTTATAAGTTGCAATGGTCATATTTTGTGTATGTTCGGTTAAATAAAATCTATTACTAAGTTATTCTGAGCTCTGATTTTTCCTCTTTTTAAGTGGTTACTGGGAATTCTAAGTGACATATGTTGCTCACATTATATTTCTACTGGAGGGTGCTGCCTTGTATCACCCCATGCAATCAGCTGTAAAGAGAAGAGAATCAACAATATGTCTATTTTCCTCAGAAGGGACTGTGAACTTAGCAGGCACGCAAAATTTAATAGACTACTTTTCAGTACGGACATTTTCAAAATTGTGTGACTTTCAGGTTAGATTTCACTACATTAAAAAGTCAGGTATGGAATAGCAAAAGATATAGCTGGGCGTGGTGGCTCATGCTTATAATCCCAGCATTTTGGGAGGTCGAGGCAGGCAGATCACGAGGTCAGGAGACCGAGACCATCCAGCTAACATGGTGAAATGCCGTCTCTACTAAAAATACAAAAATTAGCTAGGCATGGTGACATGCACCTGTAGTCCCAGCTACTTGGGAGGCTGGGGAAGGAGAACCGCTTGAACTCGGGAAATGGAGGCTTCAGTGAGCTGAGATCATGCCTGGGTGACAGAGAAAGACTCCATCTCAAAAAAAAGATGTATAAATTAGTCTATTTGGCTATAAGAATATTTATAATCTGTATTCAATTTTATATATATAAATGTTTCATGTTATATCTCCTTTTTTTAAACCCAAATTTCCTTTGGCATAGGTGGGAATTATTAAAGTTATAACTGTTTTTAGGGTATTTTAAAGGTTAATTAGTACAAATATAGTAAAACAGCATCCTTTTTTCTTGAGTCTTCTAATGATCAGATTTGATTCAATACATATATTTGAACTTGTACTAAAAGGACAGCGTGATGACAAGGTTTAAAAAGCCTTTGATAAACTTTGGTCTACTAGGGAAAAAAAGATAAATACACAAATAACTGTAATCTAATTTTGTGTTAAGTTGATGGTTTGTACTTGGTTAGGTCATTTCAGGAAGAATAAATCACCTCCTTTCTTTTTCCCACTGAAGGAAAGACAACTAAGCCAAGAGGAAATCATGAGGGAGTGTGAAATTTTATTAAGATATTTATTGGAACCTTGTTTATGATATATTAACAATAATTTAATGTATTTCAATGGAGAATTGATTAAATGTGATATTCATATGAAGAATACTATGAATCATTTATAGTTATTTTCAGCATGATATTTCATGACCCAGGAAACACTGATGATATGTTAAGCAATACACATGGTTTAAATAGATACATCGTGATCATATTTTTAAATACTTTTGTAAATATATGGTCATTCTATTCCTCCCACTATTTCCTTACATGTCTTTTATAGAGATATCTACATCTAGATATGTGTGTGTAAATTTTATGTAGCTCTATTTTTATAAATAGGTATGATTTTTTTAAGTAACAGAATATTAACAGAGCTAGAAGAGTATTGTTTTTATCTTGAGTCTGCTTTCCTATTGCCAATAATTTTAATAAAAATATTTTATTTTTTATCAGAAAAAATGTTTTTTCAAAATTAGGTTTTATGAAAGACCTTGTATTTTAGATAAATCACAAATGATAATAGGGATGTAAATTGGTCATTGTTCTATCAGTGTTAATACTTATGAATATACTATCTATTAAATTATTGTCTCTATTATCTTACAGTGGAATTCATCCTTTAGTTACTAAGGTTTCCTGTAATGTGGATTCAATTCATTCTGTGTTAACAAAAGGTTTTATATTTCTCTAATAAGAGAAATGCAAAAACATTTTCTTTCTAGGCCCAATGAAGACAAATAGCTCACATCTCTCTGGAATTTAAGAGAAGAATAAAACTCTAGAAATTACAGACCACATATTTGAACTATTGCTGACTTGTCCTTATGTTTTTCAATAGAGTGAAGAAACTCTCCTCTAAAGGAAAGTTGTTTTGAAAGTATTCATGTCTTTCCAGTATTTTGAAATTATTAGAATATAGCACAGTAAACTATTTTAAATGCTGGTAAAGAATCTTTAGTTAAAATAAGTATGAAAATTTTCCATTGATCTTCATGTTTTAAGATAACAACCTAGTTATAATCTGGTATGGAAATGGGTAAATCTAAAGTCAAAATGCTAGAGTAAAAACAATGGTTAGTAGCAAAGGAGATGTTTCTTTACCCTTTAAATGTGACATAAAATCTATTTTGATTTTAATTTCTATGTTTTCAAAGTAAATTGTTGGCATATTTAAAATTATAATGTATATATTATGATATGTTACTTGTCAAGATATCCTGAATACTTTAGCAAATTGGTCAATCTATTAAGAATCAGACTGTGGGCTGGGCATGGTGGCTCACACCTGTAATCCCAGCACTTTAGGAGGCCGAGGTGGGTGGATCACTAGGTCAAGAGATCGAGACCATCCTGGTCAACATGGTGAAACCCTGTCTCCACTAAAACTACAAAAATTAGCTGGGCATGGTGGCGCAGCCTATAGTCCCAGCTATTCGGAAGGCTGAGGTAGGTGAATTGCTTGAACCCAGGAGGTGGAGGTTGCGGTGAGCCAAGATCATTCCATTGCACTCCAGCCTGGATAACAAGAGCAAAACTCCATCTCAAAAAAAGAAAAGAAAAGAAAAGAAAGAATCAGACTGTGAATATGAAAAGAGATTAGCATTTATATTAAAACCATTGTATTAGAAACTCAAATTATTTCTACTTTTTGAATCAATATCAAGGTATAGTAACACTTTACAACCTCTCTCAGTAGCCTCATTTTCCCTTTAAAGTCGAGTCTATTCTATTTTTTAAATTTAATTTACTCTAAGTTCTGGGATACATGTGCAGGACGTGCAGGTTTGTTACATAGGTAAATGCGTGTCATGGTGTTTTGTTGGGCCTGTCAACCCATCACTTAGTTGTTAAGCCCCACTTCCATTAGCTATTTATCCTGATGCTCTCCTTCCTCCGCCTCCCTGACAGGCCCCAGTGTGTGTTGGCCCCCAGCCTGTGTCCATGCGTTCTTGTTGTTCAGCTCCCACTTACAAGTGAGAACATGTGGTATTGCTTAAGTATTAAGAACATGTGTTAGTTTGTGAGGATAATGGCTTCTAGCTCCATTCATGTCCCCTGCAAAGGACATGATCTGACTCCTTTTTATGGCTGCATAGTATTCCATGGTGTATATGTACCACATTTTCTTTATCCAGTCTATCATTGATACGCATTTGGGTTGATTCCATGTCTTTGCTATTGTGAATAGTGCTGCAATGAACATATGCATGCATGTGTCTTTATAATAGAATAATTTATATTCCTTCAGTATATACCCAGTAATGGGATTGGTGGGTCAAATGGTATTTTGGTTCTAGATCTTTGAGAAACTGCCACACTGGCTTCCATAATGGTTGAACTAATTTACACTCTTACCAACAGTGTAAAAGTGTTCTTATTTCTCCATATCCTCTCCAGCATCTGTTATTTCTTGAATTTTTAATAATTACTATTCTGTCTGGTGTGAGATGGCAACTCACTGTGGTTTTTGATTTACATTTCTCTAATTACCAGTGATGTTGAGGCTTCTAAAATACATGTTTTTTGGCCACATAAATGTCTTCTTTTGAGAAGTGTCTGTTCATGTCCTTTGCCCACTTTTTAATGTGGTTGTTTTTTTTCTCATAAATTTGTTTAAGTTCATTGAATCTACAAGTTTATTCTTTGTCTCTCAAACTGGCACATTTGCCCATTTCTACTGCTTTAGTTCATATGGCTATGGGACAATTACTCTTGAATATTAGACTATTCTAACATGCCACTTTTGGTTGCTTTGAAGTAACAATTTGGATTCAATGCAGTGCACAAAGAGGTTTTCTTAAAAAAAAAATAGTTACTGGTCTTCTAGTTCAAACTTGTTGTGTTAGTTTGGGTAATTCATATATCCTTTCTGGATTTTAGTTTTTCTTCTGTGCAGAATACTACAAATATATAATCTTTAATTTTCACATAGTTTAAAATAAAAGGACTCTTCATGACATCAGTCATTTATAACTTAGTGTGAAAGGTTTTACCTAAGAGCAAGTTTTGATAAGATGTCAACCAATAATTTATTTAATATCACAATGTGCTAATCATCATACATTGACATAAGAAGTAATTAAATCTTTCCAACAAATCTGTCAGGGGGTATACAGTCATCTCCATTTCATGACTATTTCAGAGAAGTCAAATTAACACAACTAGTTCATGAGATAGCTGGTATTCAAAACCAGAAGTCATCTTATTTCCAAGCCCGAGTTATTGTGTTACTCATGGCCTCCTATGCAGGTGCTGAGGTAGAGAAGATTTAGACTTTTGGGGCACTGAAAGCTGACAATCATCGAAGGAGAAAAAGCACAAAAATTGGTGACTTGAGAAAAAGGATGAGAATATTTAATTTCTTTTAATTGTCATTTATTCCTTGGTCAACTTTACTTAGTTAAGTCTAAAAGCAAGTGGGTGGTGAAATGTTACACTTTTATATTTTTTCATAAGATTCGTAAGTGAACTGTTTGTGTTGTATTGCATTGTTCACTGAAGCAACAGTCTTTCAGGAAAACAGAATTTGTACCTAAGCCTGTATACGTGAGGATTTCTGAAATACATCCTTTGTGCATGTCTTTTTATTGCTTCAGTGGTCATAGACATTGTCTGTGTACAGCAAAAGCTTGCTTAAAGCTTATCTCTTTGAAATTAGAATGAAAGCATTTTGATGAGTTATCTATTTCATCACCCTTCTCAAATTTCAAATAAGCCTGGAAGAACTGACGTACAGGCAAATTTTATGCAATATAAATATAAGCATCAATATAATCATAGCAACAATAAACATGAATATATCTATTTTATAGATATAGATAAACGTGTACATGTGTTTGTGGATTTACATTCAATCACACCCACACTGTATTAGATGTGTAGACAAAGTAGAAGTAAAGCAAAATTTTTCAATATAAATTTATTGCCATTAACCATCTGTGATGAAATTCTCATGAGATTCTCTTTAATTTTTTTATAAACGAGGAAAATGAAATATTAAAATTATAAACACACCCTATTTATAAGCTGTCCTTTTAAATAAGCTGTGATTCTAAGCTTCCATCTGCTTTCTTGCTGAATGACATAGAGCATTTGCTTCCACTGCTGCACTTCTGGTCTTTCTTCATTTTCTCAACGAGCCCTGCAATACAGAGGCCCAGATAACATGCTCCTATGCTCTGTCAGCTTGTTCAGCAATAAATCATCAGAGGCAACCACGTTTGTTTACACCTATTTAAAAGGGTCTCCTGGGAAAATCTGTGAGAAGAGAAAGTACTGTCAACTGTTTTGTTACTTCATCTCTTACTTCCATGTCCTTTTATCTTTGTCTTTCATAGGAGTCGGTCTATGCATTATTTGTTTTTAAAGATTATGAGACACCGCAACTCAATTAGTGAGGACCCCAGATCTTAACTCCTATAAGACAAGCTAGAACAAACAATAGTTAGTGACTAAATATTTAATCATATGATAAATTTTTCTGCTCATATTGTCTTATACATTAAAAACAGGAAGACTGTTTTCTCTGACAGTTCTTCATTTTAATAATTGAAAGATCATTCCAATAGATCATATACAGAAAAGCTACATCCCTACATGTGAAAAAAAAAATTGGAGGTTTAAACCTATGCAGAAATTGTAACTAAATTTGTGTTTTAGACATTACTTTTCAAAGTGCCTTTTATATATTAGGAAATGGTAGATTATGTGACATCAAATAAACAAATGTTCTGTCTTACTGCATCAATAATGTTTTCTGTTTTAGCCTAGAAATCTAGAATTCTAAAAATACAGAAGAAAATTTAGGGATTATCTGGCTTAGCTACGTTATTTTACAAATGAAGAACCGAAGTTCAGAGAGTTATGGGACTTGCTGAAGGTCATATAGAAAATTACTACTAAAGCCTTTGAAACTGCATTTGCTCTGCTTTCTCCAGCATTTTTGGATGCTTATGAATCAGTGAGCGAGTCAACTACCCCATCAGATGGCCACACTAGGGCACCTGGCATATGGAATCTCCTCAGGATCCTAACCCTTGTTACTAGAACTATATTTGAGATGAAAGATGAATGAAAAATAAAATGTCTTGGAGACAAGACTTTTTAGAAACGGAATGAAACAAGGTAATATTTAAAAATGGCCTGTAAAACCTGCAAGTAGCCTAACCTAACCTCACTGACCTAGCTGAAGTTTTCTGAACCGTGGGATACTGAGTGGTGCAGTGGAAAAAGGATTTGGAAGCCTGATTTGTTTTAGAATGCTTGCTTTGTCAATTATTGGCCATGTGACCTAAATGAAGTGACCTTGCCTCTCAGAAACAACCACTTGCAGGTAACTTAGGGGAGATGCTGAGCAACATACCTTTTGTTTACCGATATTTGTTCTTCTCACCGCTTGGGCTGTGCTCTACCCCACAGTACAATAGTCATACAGAGACAGAGGTCAAAATATGCCAGTCAAGGAGACCTTGAAGCAAAGTTTGGAGGTCTCTAAATTTGTCATTGTAGAGACCAATTCACATTTCAATACTGGGTCAGAGGTAACACCCTTTTACACTCAAAGAAAAGAAAGACCTCTTACTCCCATTACTTAAAAAAATAAACTTTCATTGAATAATCCTCATAGCCAGGAAGAGACCAGGCGAAACATGAAGTAGGCAGGGATGAGTTCCTTGGGCATTCCAGAGTCCTTTGCTTCTCTTCACTTTCCCTGTCTTAAACCTTACTCACTCACTCTCCAACCATCTTCTCTATGCTGTTGATACGGTTTGGCTGTATGTCGTCACCGAAATCTCATGTCGAATTGTAATTCTCAGAGTTAGGAAGGGGCCTGGTGGGAGGTGATTGGTTCATAGGGCTGGACTTCCCCCTTGCTGTTCTCATGATAGTGAGTGAGTGCTCACAAGATCAGGTTGTCTGAAAGTGGGTAGCCCTTCCCCCTTCACTCTCTCCTGCTGGCATGTGAAGATTGTGCCTGCTTCCCTTTTGTCTGCTGCCACTATTGTAAGTTTCCTGAGGCCTTCCCAGTTATGTGTCCTATACAACTGTGAGTCGATTAAACCTCTTTTCTTCATAAATTACCCATTCTCAGGTAGTTCTTTACAGCAGTGTGAAATGGACTAACACAGCTCTCTTTCCCTATCAAAAGCTTATTGACAGGCAGAATACATAACTAAATTCTCTGGTGGTGTCCTATTCTGGAAACATGTGCACTTTAACAGAAGGCTCTGTGTGGAAAGGAACAAACATGAATCATTACAGCTCATCATGGGCCAGCAGGGTCCTAATAGGTGTTAGATTATTTCGTTCTTTAAGTAACTATGAGGTAGATACATTTATCTCAATTTTTACAGATAAGAAACAAAGGAAATAGAGACAATAGCAAGAAAATATATATGGATGGGGACCGGGGAACAAGGAGAGGGGTGAAAATGTGCCCTACGTGAGCAAATCACATTGACTTTGTAAATTGAATCCTGGAACTCTTTGATCACAATTATGGAGTCACTCTTTCTTGAACATACTATACTGTTGACAGCATTTGTCTTACAGCTGGGCTTTTTCTTCTTCCCTTCCTCCTCCCCCTTCCTCTCCCCCTCCCCCTCTTCCTTCCCCTCCACCTCCTACCCTCCTGTACCCCCTCCTCTTCCTCCCTCCTCCCCTTCCCTCCTCCATTCCCTTCTCCTCCCTGCCTTCTTTCCCCTCCCCTCACCCCT
This sequence comes from Saguinus oedipus, assembly GCA_031835075.1. NCBI lineage: Eukaryota > Metazoa > Chordata > Mammalia > Primates > Cebidae > Saguinus > Saguinus oedipus. Next base: position 21,669,728 of record CM063169.1, read on the forward strand.
CCTCCCCTCCTCTTCCCCCCTTTTCTCTCCTCTTCCCCCTCCTCTCTTCCCCTCCCTCTCTTCCCCTCATCCACTTCACCCTCTTCCCCCTTTCTCTTGTCCCCCTCCTTCCACTTCCCCCTCCCTGCCTCGGTTCCCCTCTTCCCCCTTCCCTCTCCCTCTTCCCCTACTTTCCCTTGTCCCCCTCCTTCCCCTTCCCTCTCCCTCTCCCCCTCTTCCTCCATTTCCCTTATGCCCCTCCTTCCCCTTCCTCTTCCCCCTCCTCCTCCTCCTTCTCCTCCTCCTTTCTTCTTTCCTCCTCTTCCTCCTCCTCCTCCTCCTCCTCCTCTTCCTCCTCCTCCTCCTCCTCCTCCTCCTCTTCTTCTTCTTCTTCTTCTTCATCATCATAGTGATCTTGGCTGAGTAATCTCAAGAAAATCAGAGCCCTTCCTTTTTTTCTAAGACCCTTCATTCCTTCTAATCTAACGTGTTTAAAGTTGGGTATCAAAACTCATAAAAGGAATTTACTTACCAATTTACTGCAGTCAATCCTACTCCTTCTGTCTCCAACCAGTTTTGATCCTTAAATATTCACTATTCTGTTTTGAACTCTCTGGTCTTTCAAATTCTGCTCTCTTGTCTTTCACTGTGGATTCGTGATCTTCTCACACACGTTTTCATGAAGTTGATTCCAATATGAAAACTGACAAGTGCAGGGAGGTGAAAATCTCTTAAATCAAATGTTTCCAAATGTAACCATGAACTACACTCATCTCTACTCTCTTCCAGGTAAGTTATTTTTGCTACTATGGAAATATAAATTATGTTGTCATGAACTTACTCAGTTTTCTCCGTGTAAGGAGGCATATAGGATAGCTTAAGAATTATATTTGATTAGATCTCTATCCATAAAATAACAGTAATTCAATCGCTCTGTAATTTTAGTAAAGGCAAAGAAAGCAGACTTTTGACTTGAGATATATGTTTTATCTGTATTTTAATCAAAAATGACATATACAACAATCTACATTTAAAGAAAAACTTGATATGTTCAAAGTCATACTTAACATTAAAAATTATTTCTGAATTGTCATAATCCACATAATTGTATATGAATGACATGACAGTTTGCAACCTAAATAAAATTGGGATATAGCCTGCTCAATAAATTTCTCATTCAGAATAACAGATGTCTACACCGAATATATTCACTTAAGAAAAATCATCTTTATTGTACTTGAAGGATTCTGATGATATAAACAATATTTTATATGATAGCAAACAATTAGCAATACATGAATTGAGTCCTTTTCAAAGCATCATTATTGAGCACTTTAGAAAATCTAAGTGTTGGGAGGAAAGAGTTTTTTAACCTCTATCCTTTAGTGAGAAGATGACCATGCACATTATTTCATTGATATATAATAAATAGAGGATAAGACAAATATAAGATTTTAAAAATAATATTCTGCCATGCCCTTTTCCTTCCTTCCTTCGTTCTTTCCTTCCTTTCTTCCTTCCCTCCTTCCTCCTACCTCTCTTCCCTTTCATTTTCTTTAATGCCCTCCTGTGGCCGTCCTATGGCCACAGAACTGTTTTATTCCTTTTGTTGCACAGGAAATGAAACTTCAAGATTCTGTTAGTTATAACAGTTGTGTTTTCTTTCTCATTGTTAGTAGCTAATTTATTTTCAGGGCTGATGTGTTTAGAGCAAATTTGAATATATGGGAGGGTAATGAATGGTAGTAAAAAAAAGTCCATGTTTACACTTCTTCCCTTCTTTTTGTTATGTTTCTACACTAATGTACAGTGTGATAATTAGACAATTATAACTCTATAATCAATTCTATTTGTTTGTTAAATCCTAGTTTGGAGACTTAAGTAGTCTCTGAATGATTTCCGTGCTAATCCGTAGCTCCTCACTGTTGTTCCAAAACTGTATCTTAGAACCAGGAAGGTATACAGTTTATTTAAAGGCATTGTATTCACCATCTATCTGTGTTATGATTAGTTGTATATCTGTCAAATTCCCTAAAATTTATAAGCTCAGTTTTCTCATTGGTAGAATGGAAGTGACAATGTTATTGGGGAGATTAAATGACATTGTGCATAAAGGCATTTACCATGGTGTCTATACAAAGAAAGGCCAAGTAAATGTTAGCTCTGCTTCTAAACCTATGTTCTTCAATGATGCAAAACACCAGACTAAGTTTTTTAATTACTTAAACTTACATAAAAATAACTCTGGGATTCAAGAAAATGGCTGTTTTAAAGTACTCCAGCATAAATGTGACTATAAAGATATGTATATTTTTAAATATGTATGTTCAATCCAACATAATCTATTAAATTATCTTGGAAAGTAGACACATATCTAACACTTCTATCATTGTTCAAAACTTTTGTAGACCTTATTCATGCAAAACTCTCCAGAAGCAAATTCGGAGCCATATACAAAATCAGCATGATTGTTTTTATTTGACTGAATTTCAAGCCTATCTTTGAGGGTGAAGAAAGTCCAAGGAGATACTGTATCTCATTTGAAAGACCTTTGTAATTCATAAGAAATTATGTAGATATGAAATGTTGAGAATGGGAAGTATTAATGGATAAGTATCCTCATTGAGAATATTAACAATTTTGCCACAGGCTCTTAAAGAAATTCTGAAAACCTCTCTGTGTTGTAAGCTCTAGCAGCCCCATCATTGCTTATATAGTCCCCAAAGCACCCACCTGCAGATAAACAGCACCCATCTGAGCATGTAAAAGTTACAAAAAATAAAATAAAATTCATTTCTTCTATTGAGTTTACTGCTCTGCTTTTGTCCATTTCTTGCCATATATAAAATGACCTTCCATAAAGTAATTTTATTCATGTATATCTTAAGACTGCTAAAGCATGGTCTTCAGTTTGTTTGTCTTTAGAATTAAGTTATTCTGAAGTTGGGTCTGAAATGTTGCCATAGCAAGCCAGTCATGACTTGGGCTGGAGGGCAGCAAATGAGTGTCTTAGTATGACTTTTCCCAAGACTGATTTAAATGAAGAGCTGAGGTTGAAGTAAAAATTTTTCAAAATAGGATTAAGTTTGTAATTTGTGGAGTGTGTCTAGGTGAGTGCAAATGAGTTATTAACTGAATGGATCGGGGAATATTAGGTGTGGAATGGAAGCCTGGGAAAATGGCATCCACAACAGATGAGTAGAACACCTCCAGTTGTGAGGCCTGTTTGAACAGACAGTAAAATCTGATTGGGCAGCATAAAAATATTGGGATTTAAACTGACCATCCTTAGATCACTTTGTTAATTGAGAACTTAAGAGAGAACAAAGTTTGATAGTATATAGTTTCCTGGTTGGCAGAAATGGATTTTACAACATTAATGTCGGCTATGTCTTGTTTACGTCTTTGTCAGAAGTCATTTCAAATCCTTTTGCTTTTTTATTTGAGGTCGGCAACTCCCTTTTCTAGTCTGTGACTTTGTATGAATTATATTTTCTCTCCATTGACTGGATGGGATACTTATTAATAAAAACGGACTTCTCTTTTCCTCAAGCACAGCCATAGACAAATCCTATTAGTGTCTATTGAGGCAACTTATCACAGCTAGGAAATCAGGGACTGTTGGTTAGCAGATCCATTAATGAGCAAATAGGAAAATATCTAAAGCATTGCATATCATATTTTCTGTATGTCTGTAGATATTCATAGGAACCTTAGAAATGCATAGGTAGCCAATTTTTCCATATCGGCTTTAAAAAGAAGTATTACATAATATTTTGAAAATGGGTGAAAATATCATTTTTGTCTGGAGAAAATGATGAATATTATTCAAAATTTTCCACCAAATAATTAACAGCTTTATTGGAGATATTCCTAGAGCAAGCATATGCTTCCTGACATAGCCAGATCTATGGGACAAAGAGGGAGGCAGGAACAGAGCCACAATACCAAAGATGCATTTTGAATATAATGGAATACAAGTCAGGTGCTACTAAAGTACTCAGCTTTAAGGTCCGTCAGTGGCTAAGTTACAGTGGATCAAAATTATCAAGTTTCTTTAGTGAAATTATGTGAAATGCTTCTCAATAATCTACTCAATAACTTACAGACTTTCAGACATTTCCTTCTACAGCTTACAGAAATGGAAGAGTCTGTTGAATACGCATGCATACTACTTGCCATTGTGTGTTTTGATTTATTTCATGATATTCTAGTTTCAGTACTTTAAGAAATACTGCATACTGTTTTCATTGTCTGACAAATACACTTTCAAATGGAAACATTTTTTGATTTAGAAAGGAAGGGGCTTGGAATTGATAATAAAATTACAGATACTCTAAATTCTTCTTATTCCAATCACTCTGTGCCCTTCATATCTTCAGATTCATTATATTAGAAGTTAAGAAGTTTTCAGTTAGAGTCGAAGAAGACATATTTTTAAAGTGTATTATTTAAATGTTGAGTTTTAGGGACTTTATGAATATTTCAGCTTGGCTTCTGAGAAGTTAGTGTGACATATCTTTTCATAAATATAATTGTTACATTGAAAAAAGATCTCTTAATCCAGAGAATACGAAGACAGAGAAGAAATCGAGACTTAAGTAAGGTATGTCAGGACGGAAGTGTTCAGTTACCAGATCCCAGGAAGTAACATCACCACACCTATCAGAGTGAATGTCACAGATTCAGTCGCCGCTGCACATCCTGCTCCTGTGGTGTCTAAAGTACTGCCACTGTCTGTGTGATGGATTTGCTTTACATCACTGAAGTTCATATCATCTGGCATCCCTGTAGAGGCAAATAAGAAAACACAGGATGATGCATGACCACTTCACCATAATACGTCTAGAACAGCTTTTAAACTCAGTGTGGACAGCATTGTTTTGGGGAAGCATTTTTTGTGTTCACCTAACTCTAAATGATAAATGTGACACAGGTATTCCTGTTCTACTTAAATTGGAGAGTTCAGGCTCTTGTGTGGAAATTCTCAGAAATGTTTTAAGAGCAAAGTGAAAGGATTCCTAGCTTCTGAAAACTTCTGGACTATTTCTCTGCCACTGGTAAGAAAGTAAAGACATTTAATTAATTAACATATCCTGAGGCATGGCATCAGTTCTTGTTTCAGAGATGTATCAACTTCAGTAACTGAAAACTTTTCCCATGAAAATAAAATCAGGTGAGGGGATATAATTGAATAAAATATTTTTTAAAAGTAGAATTTCTAAAGCTCATATTTTATATTAAAGTAGGCATAAGATCTTTTTAAAATTTATTTTTATTTTTACTTAACAAATTTTATATATATTGTTGGGGTATCATGTGATATTTTGACATGTATACCAGGAAGAATGATAAAATCAAGCTGGCTAACATATCCATCACCTCACATCCTTAGCATTTTTCTTGTGGAGAGAACATTTGAAACTTACCTTCTTAGCAATTTGGAAATACACAGTGCATTATTAATGATAGTCACCATACTGTGCAATGGTCTAAAACACTTCTTCCTCCCGTCTGACTGAAACTTTGTGCCTTCTGCTCATCATCTCCCTTTCTTCCCCACACCCATACCATGGCAACCACCCTTCTGCTTTCCCCTTCTATGACTTCCAACTACTTTAGATGCCACATGTAAGTGAGATCAGGAATAGGATCTTTATGGAAATAGTAAATAGCAAAGAATAATAGCAACTATTGTTAAATTATATCTTTCATACACACAATGGCTGTGAGGATGGAGGTGTAGATGTCTATCAACAGATCAAAGATTTTTTCTTTTTTTCTCTAGAGATTTCATTCAATTTTATTTTTTATTTTTTTATTGCATTTTAGGTTTTGGGGTACATGTGCAGAACATGCAAGAAGTTGTTAATGGAGTGGACTGGAGAACGAAGTTGGGAAAAAGTGTTACATTAAGAAAAAAGTCAGGCAAAGTCATAAACTAAGATCCAGTCACATTCTAGTTATTATTTCTGTACATTATGAAACTTGACAAGTTGAGGAAAAGACCAACCCCTAAATTAACTGGGTTGAAATAATTGCTTTTTAAAGATGTTTACCTTAGTAAAATATACTTAGGGAATTACTGATTTATCACTTATTATCTAGTGCCATCAGTGTTCTGAGACTAAGTGACTGAATTATCTCACGGCATGCCACTATCAGTCACAATTAACAGATTTAATTCATTGTTACTCCAGCCACAAATATTGACATCGTAATTACAGAGAGATTGAAAAAATAAGCTTCATATAAGGAAAAGTCAATATTTATGTAATTAGGGGAATATATATATATATATATAATTCAGAAGATAAGCTCTGCTGCATTCAGAGATGAGAGCATTAAAACGAAGCAAAGCTCGGCCGATCTGACATATTGATTTTACAGCCTGAGCTCTTACATTATTATTCATTGTTTGGGTGCTTGTTTTGCCCTTCTGTGTCATTAGGCAAGATGAATAAACTAGTGATTCCTTTTTTTTTTTTTTTCTAAATAGGGACTAGAGTGGAGTGTGAATATTTTCATCGTGGCTTTATACCTCTTGTTAAGCTTAACAAGAAGCTATGAGGACTCTAGGCAATTAAAAAATCCTTTTTTTCTAACCTAATTACATAAATTTGAGCTTTAAAGGATTTACTTTTCATTTTTAAGCATTGTGAATTTGTGTTTGGATTGGATCCATGAATCAGGTTTTCTTTTGCCATTCTGAGCCTATATTTCATTCATTCATGAGCCAGACACGGGTTTAGTTTTAACGGATGCCATCATGGGTGAAAATTGTAAGTAGAAAGATGTTAAATCTTGTGCCTGCAAGTCAGACAATGGCAGGAGAGCTTTTCGGCCTTCAATCAGATGTCATTTTAACATCTTACATTGAGGTGTCACTAATAAATGTCACAGTTCTAAGGAATAAGGCCTTTGAGGAATAAGTATATGAAAGAATTCAAGATCTTCTGGCTGTCATGGCTATAGTTATGGATCAAATCACAACCTTGCCATCTGTAGAAAGACATTAGCATGCCAAAAAGTCTAGCTCCATGATTATTTGATGCAATGATTATTTTCATAAAGAAATTTAATTAACCAAGCTTGTAAATTATACCAAAGCTTATAAAGACCTGTAAAAGAAAAAATTAGTTTGGAGATTTATTGCACTCATACATTAAAAAAAAACAAAGTAATGTGTGAATAATCTTTTATATGCATAATAGCAACACATAAAGGTGTCAATAAATTCATATTTTTGCCCTTGGTGATTTATGGTCTGATGGGAAAAGAAAGTTGTGTTATTAAAAAATGAAGATAATATTAAAACACAGGTACAGGCCTGGTGATTGGTGCTATGAAATATGGTAAAGGGAATGTAACTTGATCAGGGAGTGCTCTGCTAAGGATGTGGTGAAGTGTATTAATTTATTTGATAATATCTACAGAGCACTTGCCCTGGTGTCAGGTACAGTTCCAAGTACTTCACCAATATTAAGTCATTGAATTTTTACAACAGTCCCATAAATTAGGCACTGCTGTTATTAACTGCTTTTGTAGATGAGGAAACTGAGGCACTGGGAATTTAAATGATCACAAGCAGTGGAGCGAGGATCAAATCCAGAAGTCTAGACCCATTCTGGGCTTTGATCACCCACTGCCCTGATTCTAGGCACACTGCTTGGCACCAACAAATCAATACTTGAGAACACAGAAGATCAATTACATTACCTACAAAGTACATTAGGAGTGTTTTCTCTCCGTCTTTTCATGGGGGATGGCTGAGTAGGTGCCACTTTGGGGTATTAATCAAGTAACTGGAAGTATTCAGAGGTAGAATCCATGTGGGCAAGTTAATGATGATGAATCAGAATGGCCTGATGAATCTGAGAGGACAGAACCTTCTTTTTGTCATTTACACAGTGGCAGGAGAGTGTGGGCATTTTCCTCTATCTCTATTTCCTGTATCTACATATTTTAAAAATTCTCTTAACTAAGGAAAGACAAGTATGTTTAAAAACAATTTGGTCTATTTTTAGTAAAGAAAATTGCATAGACAAGAATGTATACACTGTTAATTTGCTCATTCATTTATAAAATCAATAATTCACTGCCAGTTCTGTGTCAGGTATTGTGCTGGAGAGTGAATATACAGTGCACACTTATAGGCTTCTCCTCCACACTTAGACGAGTCTTTAAAGAAAAGAAAATCTACCAGGTTTCTTTTCCACCATCTGTATAGGGCAGATGGATGCTGGGAGCAGGACTCTAGATCCTAGAGATCATTTTTTGAATTCAACACTGAGTTAATCATGAAGTCAAAATAATTTATTTCTAGAAAATGCCTGTTTTTAAGGTAGCTATAGTCATGGCACCTCAAAAAAATATCGATTACATTGAACACTTTTAATGAATATTGTTGAATGGATAAATTGAATAATGACTCATTCACACAAGAACAGGATAAGGTTGGTATAATTATTTTTCCTTATTCTAAAGATTAGGAAGTTCAAAAGAATTACTTCCCCTTATTCTAAATATTAGGAACAGGTTCTGAGGAAGTAATTTACTCAAGGCAACATAGCTGTGGCAGAATTCTAGTTGTGCCCATTCAGATGTGGTCCGCATTGATTCCAGAGCCATACTGCTTGCCACTACACATTCAAAGCATTGAACTTGAGGTCAAATTCTGGCTTTGCCATGGTCTAGCTGGATGACTTTTACTGTGACCTCTATTTATTGGAACTTTCAAATGACAGCATTTTTCAGTGAGAGAGGAGAGTTAATCAAAATACCTTGCTGGCTAAATCATTAGATCAATATTTGAAAAATAAGCTAGAATTTTATCCCATCACATTGTCTAAAGTAAATGTCTCTGGGACCAAGACTTAAGGATAAATAATGAGGACATAAACAAAATACATAGGTCTATATTTTTATGTATATATAGGTGAGTAAAGCCTACAGATTTTAAGTCAGGATCTATAAAGTGAAAATTAATAGTTTTGACATCAAACAAAAAAAGAGCCTTTGGTACAACAAAAAAAACACCACAACAAAATTGAGGGCACACCAAGAAAAGTGGAGAAATTTTTGCATTATAGATTGCAGCAAAGAGATCATGTCTTGAAAATTAAAATAGTTCTTATAATCTATATGAAAAATACAAATGCTCCCATAGAAAAAATGGTGAAAGAACAGAACTGGATATTTACAGTTATAAGAAAAAGGGTAAAAAAGTCTTCTTCACTGAAGAATACAGAAATACTATCTTAAACACAAAAGGTATCAGCTATCTATGGTCCAGGTGTTAAAAGGAGGACAGAGAAGAGACTGTAACCAGTTGGGCAAGGGTACAGCCCAACTGTACCCTAGGGAATTTGCCAAAATACATTAAAAGTGTTTAAAATGTTCCTTTGCTTAGATTAAATAATTCCACTTTTATGAAGCAATTCTGTGGGAATAATGAACATGTACATATATTTATTCACAATATGTTAATCTATGCATTGTTAATGAAAATTCTAAGCAAATTAAGTGTCAATTGATGGGAATTGGGTTAAGAAAATTAAGGTTCATTTATTTATTTAAAAACTCTTTAAGGAGTAAATATTAATAGAGAAAAATATGTTTTGATAGCATTTAATATATATAAATTTTAATAAAATACATCTATATATACTTTCATGGTCTTTAGTGTTCTTTTAACTCTAACAGTTTATATCTGTGTTTCCTTGAGCATAGAGACTCTCTCATGAATTTCTGTATTGACCTAGCAAGGATTGAGCAATAATTAGGTGAATTAATAAGTTGATAAATTTAATCCAGGGCAAAAAATAACAAAACAATACAAATACGTTTCTCTTAGTTTCTTTTAATATAAAAACGAATATTATATTGCAGCAACTTGGAGTATAAAATAAAGGATTTGAATTCAATGTGAATTTAGATTTTTCTAAATATACAATCATGTCATCTACAGAGACAATTTCATTTCCTCTTTCCTATTTGAAAACACTTTATTTCTCTTGCCTGATTGCCCTGGCCAGAACTTTCAACACTATGTTGAATAGGAGTGGTGAGAGAGGGCATCCTTGTCTTGTGTCAGTTTTCAGAGGGAATGCTTCCAGGTTTTGCCCATTCAGTATGATACTGGCTGTGGGTTTTTCATACATAGCTCTTATTATTTTGAGGTACCTTCCATCAATACCTAGCTTATGGAGAGTTTTTAGCATGAAGGAGGGTTGAATTTTGTTGAAGGCCTTTGCTGCATCTATTGAGATAATCATGTGGTTTTTGTCATTAGTTCTGTTTATGTGATGGATTACATTTATTTATCTGTGTGTGTAGAACCAGCCTTGCATCCCAGTGATGAAGCCAACTTGATCATGGTGAATAAGCTATTTGCTATGCTGATGGATTTGGTTTACCAGTATTTTATTGAGGATTTTCGCATCAATGTTCATCCAGGATATTGGCCTGAAATTTTCTTTTTTTTGGTTGTGTCTCTTCCAAGTTTTGGTATCAGGATGATTCTGGCCTCATAAAATGAGTTAGTGAGCAATCAAAAATGATGAGTTTTTGTCCTCTGTAAGGACATGGATGAATCTGGAGAACATCATTCTCAGCAAACTGACACAAGAACAGAAAAGGAAATACCGCATATTCTCACTCATAGGCGGGTGAGAAAAATGAGAACACATGGACACAGGGAGGGGGTCTACTACACACTGGGTTCTATTGGGGGGAATGGGGGAGGGACAGCGGGGGAGGAGCTGGGGAGGGATAGCCTGGGGATAAATGCCAAGTGTGGGTGAAGGGGAGGAAGGCAGCAAAACACACTGCCATGTGTGTACCTATGCAACTATCTTGCACGTTCTGCACATGTACCCCAAAACCTAAAATGCAATAAAAATTTAAAATATAAAAAAAATATATAAAATAAAAATAAAAAAATAAAATGATATATAATATAATAAATTTGAGGGGAATGAACATGAACATATTATTGGTTTCTCTTCCTAGACCATGGCTATATCTCCACATATTCATGCATTGTATTAGTCTTTCAGTAGAGATTCATTGTCATATTATTCTCACACATTTCTAATCACATTTATTCATGAGTTTTATATTTTTGTTACTATTGTGAAATTACCTATAATATCCTAAATGGTTACTATTTTGTTTTACAAATGTTTTTGAATTTATGCATTTATTGAGTGCTTCTGCCATTTTACTAAATTTTCTAATTACTTCTCAGTTAACTTTTATAAAACCTGAAAAAATAAAATAATAAAATATGAGTCATAAAAAAAAAATGAGTTAGTGAGGTGTGCCTCCTTTTCTTTTGTTCGGAATAGTTTCAGAAGGAATGGTACCAGCTTCTCTTTGTACCCTGGTAGAATTTGGCTGTGAGGTCATCTGGTCCTGGATGTTTTTTGGTTGGTAGGCTATTAATTACTGCCCCAATGTCAGAACTTGTTATTGATTTATTCAGGGATTTGATTTCTTCCTGGTTTAGACTTGGGAGGGTGTATGTGTCCAAGAATTTATCCATTTTTTTCTAGATTTTCTAGTTTATTTGCATAGAGGTGTTTATAGTATTCTCTGATGGTAGTTTGTATTTCTATGGGATCAGTGGTGATATCTCCTTTATCATTTTTTATTGTATAGATTGGATTCTTCTCTTTTCTTTTTTATTAATCTGGCTAGTGGTCTATCTTGTTGATCTTTTCAAAAAACCAGCTCCTGGATTCACTGATTTTTGGAAGTGTTTTTCATGTCTCACTCTCATTTATGCTCTGATCTTAGTTATTTCTTGTCTACTGCTAGCTTTTGAATTTGTTTACTCTTGCTTCTCTGGTTGTTTTAACTGTGATGTTAGGGTGTCGATTTTAGATCTTTTCTGCTTTCTCCTGTGGACATTTAGTGCTATAAATTTCCCTCTAGACACCGCTTTAAATGTGTCCCAGAGATTGTGGTACATTGTGTCTTTGTTCTCATTCGTTTTAAAGAACTTATTAATTTCTGCCTTCATTTTGTTATTTACCCAGTAGTTGTCATTTGGGAGCAAGTGGTTCCGTTTCCATGTACTTGTGTGATTTTGAGTACGTTTCTTAATCCTGAGTTCTAATTTGATTGCACTGTGGTCTGAGAGACTGTTATGATTTCAGTTATTTTGCATTTGCTGAGGAGTGTTTTACATCCAATTATGTGGTCAATTTTAGAATAAATGCAATGTGGTTCTGAGAAGAATGTATATTCTGTTGATTTGGGGTGGGGAGTTCTATAGATGTCTTTTAGGTCTGCTTGGTCAAGAGCTGAGTTCAAGTCCTGAATATCCCTGTTAATTTTTTGTCTTGTTGATTTGTCTAATATTGATAGTGGGATATTAAAATCTCCCAGTATTATAGTGCAGACTCTCTCTACAAGAGAACATATATTGTATTGGGTACATATATATTTAGAACAGGTAGTTCTTCTTGTTTCATTGATCTCTTTACCATTATGTAATGCCCATCTTTGTGTCTTTTGATCTTTGTTGGTTTAAAGTCTGTTTTATCAGAGACTAGGATTGCAACCCTTGCTTTTTTTCACTTTTCATTTGCTTGGTAAATCTTCCTCTATCCCTTTATTTTGAGCCTCTTTGTGTCTTCGCATGTGAAATATGTCTCCTGAATTCAGCACATTGATGGGTCTTGACTCTTCATTCAATTTTCCAGTGTGTGACTTTTAATTGGGGCATTTAGTCCATTTACATTTAAGGTTAATATTGTTATATAAGAATTTGATCCTGTCATGATGGTAGCTGGTTATTTTGCCTGTTAGTTGATGCAGTTTCTTCATAGTGTTGATGGCCTTTATAACTGATATGTTTTTGGAGTGACTGGTACTGGTTGTCCCTTTCCAGGTTCAGTGCTTCCTTCAGGAGCTCTTGTTAGGCAGGCCTGGTAGTGACAAGATCACTTAGCATTTGCTTGTCTGTAAAGTATTTTATTTCTCCTTCACTTATGAAACTTAGTTTGGCTGGATATGAAATTCTGGGTTGAAAATTCTTTTCTTAAAGAATGTTGAATATTGGCCCCCACTCTCTTCTGGCTTGTAGAGTTTTTGCAGCAAGATCCACTGTTATTCTAATGGGCTTCCCTTTGCAGGCAATCCAACTTTCTCTCTGACTGCCCTTAACTTTTTTCCTTTCATTTCAACCTTGATGAATCTGATGATTATGTATCTTGGGGTTGCTCTTCTCAAGGAGTCTCTTGTGGTGTTCTCTGTATTTCCCAAATGTGAATATTGGCTTGTCTTGCTAGGTTTGGGAAGTTCTCCTGAATGATATCCTGAAGAGTGTTTTCCAACTTGGTTCTCCCCTTCCAGTCACTTTCAGGTACACCAATCAGATGTAGATTTGTTTTTTTCACATAGTCCCATATTTCTTGGAGGCTTTGTTCATTCCTTTTCATTCTTTTTTCTCTAATCTTGTCTTCTTGATTGATTTCATAAGAAAAGTGGTAAATATCAAGGAAAAGATTAATTATGAGGAAACTGACTTGACAAATATTTTCTGAATAAAATTGCTATGAATCTTACTATGTTAAATCTAAAACTGTTAACTTTGGTCACTAGTTACTAGACTAATTCTTGTCATTTATGCTAACATTAGCCACATGAATTTTGGCTGGACATGAAGTATTCTAACAAATCCGAGATGGCTAAGCAAGCATACCTATTTGCCATTTTTTAAAGAAAGTATTATGAGCTAGTTCAATCAGATCATATCTCCCAGAATATATGATTGGTAGGTGCATCCAGTATGTTGGGTCACTTGAGTTGAGAATATACCTTTTGAAATGATTTACTGTCCAAAACCTATGAGGGCTTCTGTATAACCCAAGAACCAAAGAAGAGTGACTGTATGGCTAAAGATACAAGGTTCCTGGTAGCCCTTTAGCCTCATCTACACTCATAACTGAAGGACAATGGAACTGTCCTCATGAAAGCCTTTTCCATTCCTTGTGAAACAGAGTTTTGAGATATAGTTCCTCTTTTTGGTCTTAATGTCTTATAACAATAGTAGCCTTCCTTTTTTGATAAATTATGTAAAAATAATGGAGTTATCCAAATCATTAATAAGTGAAACAATGAATGAAATAAAGTAATGAGAGATTCTGACTGTAAACCAAAACTTAAGATAAAATAGTATAATTTGTTGTGAAATTATAGCTCTGAGTAATATCAAGGAAAATTAACATTTATTTATCACTACATCAAATAAATTATTGGTGGCTTTCTAATAATGAATAATAAATCGATTGTTTTCTGCATAGAAGTTTATACATGAAGGGAATATTGTTTAGATCTTTTGACAGTTCCTGGTGCTCTATTTCATCTAATAATGGTCACTCAGTTCTTTTCCCTAAATTTGCTTTATTGATTTTTGAAGACTTTAGTGAAAGAACAGACATATCTGATTTTGAAAGAACATATTATTTTAAGCCATTTTATAGCAATACTGATGTTGTGATGTTACTTGTAAAATGTCTTCTAGAACTAGTATTCAAATAAATTTAAAAGCCTTCTTGCATAATTGATAATTAAAACTAAGTTTTAAAAGTATATCTATTAAATATACCACAGTATTCAGTTATATATTAGTTCTCAGTGATAAGAATTTAAAGGTAGTCTGGAATAATTATTACTAATGATTCAGAAAATTACTTTTAGAAAGTACAAGACTGAAAAAATAGAAAATGTTTTATCTTGTTTAGGTTAGTGATAATATGAACTTAAAGTGCTATTAAAATTAAAATAATTTAAAAATGCATATGTATGTCTAGAAACATGATAGTGATATTCTACAGTACCAAACACAGAGAATTTTTTTTAAATGATCAAAAAAAAAAAAAAAAAAAAGCAGGTGGCCTTTAACAGAATAAAGCATTAGATTAATTTTATAGAAAAATAATAGAGGCTAAAATAAGTAGAATAATTTGTTCTATTATTGTTGTTACTATTTTTAGAGATAGGGTCTTGTTCTGTTGCCCATGCTGGAGAACAGTGATAAAATCATAGCTCACTGTAGGCTAGAACTCCTGGGCTCAAGCAATCCTCTTGCCTCAACCTCTCAAGAAGCTGGGACTACAGGCACCCGCCACCATGCCTATATATGTTTTTTTATTTTTTTGTAGAGATGGATGTTTTGCTTTGCTGTCCAGGCTGGTCTTGAACTCCTGGCCTCAAGTGATACTCCTGCATTGGTTTCCCAAAGTGTTCGGATTATAGGTGTGAGTCAGAAACCTGGCCAGAATAATTTATTCTAAACACAAAAGAAGATAAATATCCATAGAGAATTCTATACAGAGTTAAATTATGTAGGAGAAACAAGGGTACTTTCAAGAAAGAATGAGTGTTTCTAATCACTCCCTGACCAATTATTGTTTTGTTTTTAATTTTAATTTTAATTTTATATTCATGAGGTACATGTGCAGGTTCATTGCAAGGGTATATTGTGTGATGTTGAGGCTTGGACTGCTGTTGATCCCATCACCCAGACAGTGAACATTGTATCCCATAGGCACTTATTCAGCCCTTGCCCTCCTGTTCCCCCTCTTTTTGGAGTCCCCATTGTCTATTGTTCCAGTCTTTATACCTATGTATACACAAGACTTAACTTTCACATGTGATATTGGCTTTCTGTTTCTGCATCTATTTGCATAGGATAATGATCTCCAACTGCATCCATGTTTCTGCAAAGGGCAATGATCTCCAATTGCATCCATGTTGCTGCAAAGGACATACTGTAATTTTATTTTTTAAATAGCTGCATGGTATTCCACGGTGTCTGTATTAGTCTGTTCTCATGCTGGTAATAAAAGCATATCTAAGACTGGGTAATTTATGAAGGAAAGAGTTTTAACTGACTCACACTTCCATGTTGCTGGGGAGGCCTGACAGTCATGGTGGAGGATGAGGGAAGCAAAGGAATGATGGCAGGCAAGAGAGAGTATGCAGGGAACTGCCCTTTATAAAACCATCAGATCTCATGAGATTTGTTCCCTATCATGAGACTAGCATAGGCAAGACCTTCCCCCACGATTCAATTACCTCCAACCAGGTCCATCCCATGATACATGGGAATTATGGGAACTACAATTCAAAATGAGATTTGGGTGGGGACACAGCCAAACCATCTCAGTGTCTGAGATGTACCACATTTTATTTATCCAATCCACCACTGATGGGCACCTAGGGTTGGTTCCAGGTCTTTGCGATTGTGAATAGTGCTGTGATGAACATATGAGTGCATGCACCTTTTTGGTAGACCAGTTTCCTTCTTTTGGGTGTGTACTAGTAATGGGATTGCTAGGTAAATGGTACTTCTATTTTTATTTCCTTGAGAAATTTCTAAACTACTTTGCACAATAGGTGAACTAATTTACATTTCTACTAGAAATGTGTATTTCCTATGTTTTCTTCTGGGACTTAATAGTTTGAGGTTTTACATTTACATTTAGCACGTGCTCTCTCTCTCTCCCTCCCTCCCTCCCTCCCTCTCTCTCTCTCCCTCCCTCCCTCCCTCCCTCTCTCTCTCTCTCTCTCTCTTTCGAGACAGAGTCTCACTCTGTCACCCGGGCTAGCGTGCACCCAGGCACAGTCTTGGCTCACTGCAACCTCTGCCTCCCAGGTTCAAGCAACTCTGCTACCTCAGCCTCCCAAGTAGCCGAGAATACAGGCACATGCCACCATGACTGGCAATTTTTTCATTATTTTTAGTAGAGACAGGGTTTCACCATGTTAGTCATTATGGTCTTGATCTCCAGACCTTGTAAACCACCTGCCTCAGCCTCACAAAGTGCTGGGATTACAGGCATGGCCACTGGCCTGGCCACATTTAGGTCTTCAATTTTGAGTTCATTTTTGTATATGGTGACATGTAGAAGTCCAGTTTCATTCTTCTGTATGTGGTTAGCCAGTTTTCCCAGAACCATTTATTAAATAGAGTCCATTCCCTATTGCTTATTTTTGTCAATTTTGTCAAAGATTAGTTGGTTCTAGGTGTGCTGCTTTATTTCTGCATTCTCTATTCTGTTCCACTTGTCTATGTTTTTGTACCAGTACCATGCTGTTTTTATTACTATAGCCTTCTATATATATATACATATATATATATATATACATGTACATATATGTACCAGTACCATGCTGTTTTCGTTACTATAGCCTTCTATATATATATATATACGTATATATATATGCATATATATACACACACATATATATACATATATACACACACATATATATACATATACACACACATATATATACATATATATATACACATATATATAGATATATACACACACACACATATACATATATATACACACACACACACACACACATATATATATATAGTTTGAAGTTGGGTAATGTAATGACTCTAGCTTTTTCTTTTTGCTTAGGATTGCTTTGGCTATTCAGGCTTTTGTTGTTGTCATTCCATATGAATTTTAATTTTTCCCCTAATTCTGTGAAAAATGACATTGGTCATTTGATTGGAATAGCATTGAATCTGTAGATTGCTGTGGGCAGTATGACCACTTTAACAATATTGATTCTTCTAATCCAGGAGTGTGGAATGTTTTCCCCTTTGTGTTAGCTGCAATTTCTTTCATAAGTGTTTTGTAGTTCTTATAGAGTTCTTTCACCTCCTTGGTTAGATGTGTTCCTAGGTATTTCATTTTATTTTTAAAAGCCATTGCAAATGGGATTATGCTATTGATTTGGCTCTCAGCTTGAATGTTATTGATATATAGTAATAATACTAATTTTTGTACTTGATTTTGTATCCTAAAGCTTTACTGAAGTTTCTTTCAGGTTTAGGAGGCTTTTGACCATTTTTAGAAATTTTTAGGCATAGAATTGTATTGTCAGCAAAGAGAGTTAATCCTCATATCCTATTTGGATACCTTTTATTTAGTTCTTTTTCCTGTTGCCTTTGGGTAGGACTTTCAATATCATATTGAATAGGAGTGCAGAGGGTAAACATTTTGTGTCACTTCTTAAGGAAAACACTGCTAGCTTTTGTCCATTCAATGAGATGTTAGTTGTGGATTTGTCATAGACGGCTCTTCTTTTGAGTTTTGTTCCTTCAGTGCTTACTCTGTTCTTGGATTTTATCAAAAGTTTTTTCTGTGTCTATTGACATAACTATGTGTTTTTATTAAAATTCTGTTTATGTGGTGACCCAACCTTGCATCCCAGAAATAAAACCCATCTGAATGTAATGAGTTAACTTTTTTTGTAATGCTGGATCCAGTTTATTATTTTGCTGAGGATTTTTACATCTATGTTCATCAGGGATACTGGCCCACAATTTTCTTATTCTGTTGTGTTTTTGCTAGGTTTTGGTATCAGGATAATATTGGCTTCATAGAACGAGTTAGGAAGGAGTCCTTCCTTGATTTTTTGTAATACTTTCAGTGGGATTGGTACCAGCTGCTCTTTGTACATCTGGTAGAATTCAGCTGTGAATCCATCAGGTGCAGGGCTTTTTTTTAGGTTCATATGGCTTTTTAAAAAAATTATTACTGATTTAGTTTTGGAACTTGTTACTGGTCTGTTCAGGATTTCAGTTTTGGGAGCTGGTGTGTTTCCAGGAACTTCTCCGTTTCCTCAAGATTTTCTAGTTTGTGGGACAAAGATGTTCATAATAGTCTTTAAGGATCTTTTGTAGTCTGTGGGATCATTTATAATGTCACTTTTGTCATTTCTGATTGTGTTTATTTAGACCTTCACGTTTCTTTTCATTCTAAAATAATTATTAAAGATCACAGTTAAAAATGCAAGAAACTTTTAATCCAGAATGAAAGAGTGGTATGAAAGTTGTAATAGTGATCAAGGTAATTGACAAGCATCTAAGTAACTGTCTATTAATTTTGGTTGAAAAACAAGGCAATGATTATAATGAGGAGTTCAAATAATGATATGATTACAACACTTGGAAATAATTGTTAAAATATTCTAACATGTTTGTGTTATTTAGGAAGAAGTATAAAATTTTAGTTAACTTTAGGTTTTATCCACACATATGTATTTTATTGAACATTAAAAATTCAAAGCTAAACACTTAAATAATTAATATGGAATGTATATATTCCCAATCCACTGAGGAAAACAGTACTAATAACATCCAACAGAAGTCAAGAAGAAATAAATGAAAAAAGAAGCCTGGTGCTGTATATGGTAGTCATTAACTGTAGTGATGATGTCTACAGTTTGATAAAGGTTGTGTTTGGAACCGGTAGAATAAGAAGCCTTTTTTTTTTCTGGAGTAAGGAACATTTAAAATAGAAGCAAAATATAACAATTCATCATTTGCATTTATATGTTTTCTTTTAAAGATTAAAATGTTAGACCTGAAACCACAAAAATACTAGAAGAAAATCTAAGGAAACTTATTTGGGCATTGGTCTCAGTGAAGAATTTATGAAAATTCTCAAAAGCACAGGCAACAAAAACAAAAATAGACAAATGTAATATTTTTAAACTAAAAGGCTTCTGTCCGACAAAAGAAATAATAGAGTGGATATAAAACCTGCAGAATAGAAAAAAATTGCAAACTATTTATTTGGTAGGGTACTAATTTCCTGAACTTACAAGGAACTCAACTCAAAAAACAAACAAAGAAAACAAAACATGCTGAACTTTTGGATGTCTCATCCTTTTTCGGATTTGCCAGGCTACAGTAAAGGTACATTCTTCTCTGCACTTTAGCATAGAGTAACTGAGGCAGACTCTATCCTTTTGAGGAAATCAGTCCAATTTTTTCAGCTATGCTTGTGTTTTGATAATAATTCTTAGATGAAATATTACACATCAGATGTAATGATATTTTCCAGTCTGGATTTTAATAGTAAAATCACTGATGTTTTTATTTTCATCTGTCTGATACTTGTAATTATATTTTAGTTGTTTCTAACTTCTTAAAAAGGAAAAAGGAATGTTTCTCATTGCATTGGCTTGAAATTCAAGCTTTATCTAATAAATTAATAAATACATATTTAACATTGATTGAATAATATATATACACATAAATATCATCACTATAGTTGGGTAATCTAAATATATTCAATAAATAAATATATATTTTAATATGTCTATGTTTATATATGGATGTGGACTATATATATTAAATAAACTATTTAATATCTTATATATTTATGGAATTAAACAAATTTATTAAATAACATATATATTTTTTCATAGACACCATCACTACATTACAGCAGGGTAATGACAAGTGGATATAGCACATAAAACCACATAAAATATTTAGAAAAGAGACTGTATATTAAGGTAAAAAGTCAATATTAACTATCAGCAAATGCTTTTAACACAAAGAACATGGAGTTCTTGACCACAATACAATAAAATTGAAAGCCAAAACTAAAGGAGAACCATAATCCTTACAGCTAATCTTATCTATTATCTTAAAAGAAGATCTAAATAAATGGGGAGATGTAGCAAGTTTATAGATGAGAAGACTCAAGTTTATATAGTGTCCCTTACATTGTGTTCTGATATTTTATCGTGCTGTCCTTTGATATGGCGCTATTGGATATTCTGTGCTGGGCATCTCGCTGGGCCCATTTCCTCTCTAAATGTATATCTATCTATTTCGGGAAATGTTCTTGAATTAGTTCATTTTCTCTGTTGTGTCTGAAATTCTCATTATCTGAAAATGGAAATCCTGAAGGTGTTCTCTAATTTATTCTTTTGGTGTTCATCACTTTGTTGACATTATCATAGATTTTAGGTTTACTGGACTTTTTTCTCCAGGTGGAACTTCTGTTATTGTTTTTGTTTACATCTTCTCAGGCCTTATTTAAATGCTAATGACAGTATAGTAGTCTCCCCTTATTAGATGGGGATATATTCCAAGACCCCTAGTACATGCCTGGAACCTCGGATTTTCTGTACAACAAAAGAAATAGAGTGTATATAAAACCTACATAATAGAAGAAAATTACAAACTATTTATGTGGTAGGGTACTAATTTCCTGAATTTACAAGAGACTCAACTCAAACCCTGTATATCCTATATATTTTATCAAACCCTATATATCCTATATATTTTCCTAGATATACATACCTATGAGATGGTTTAATTTATAAATTAGGCACAGTAAGAGATTAACCACAATAAGTCATCATAAACTAGAACAATTATTACCATATAGTAATAAAAGTCATGGGAATGTAAGCTCCCTCTCTCTCAAAATACCTCATTGTAGTACACTTATCTATCTTCAGACTGGGGTTGGCCATAAGTAAATGAAACCAAAGAAACTAAAATCTCAGATAAGGGGGGTCATATTTTTGAAAAGTTTTCTTCTCTCAGTAGAGTCTCTGTTTAAAGTTGGATTTTTTTTTCTGCTTGTAGATTTAACTTTTTTTTATGTTATACCCTTAATGTAAGTGGTGACCCCTAATTACAGCTATATGCTACTATTTAAGAGTGGGGACCGAAAATCTGGTTGAAACTCTGATGTGTGAATGGAGCTCAGTGATTGTTAGACAAGTGTGGTCTGACTTAGGTGCTTGTTAGGGAACCTATGTTTGTCAGCCAGAATAGGTAGGTCAGGCTGGAAAAACAAATGCCCCCAAAATATTGGCAGCAATGGCCCCATTTTTAGTCCAAGTAACTCTGTATATTACCACTTGGTATCTCAACTTCATCTCAATATATGTTTCAATGATCACCAGAGCAGTGGGGGACAGGTGTGGAGAGACAAACTGCAAAGTAGGAGCTTCCATCTGGGGAACAGGCATGGTGGCTCATGCCTGTAATCCCAGAGCTTTGGGAGGCTAAGGTGGGAGGATCACTTGAGGCCCGGAGCTAAAGGTTACAATGAACTATGTAGCATCACTGCATTCCAGCCTGGGCAACAGAATGAGATCCCATCTCTAAAAAATAAAAAATAAAAAAGCTTCCATCTAGAAGGGACACATGGAAGGGACATGTGTCCCTTCTGCTTACTAGTTCATTGTTAAAGTGAGTTGCAGGATGTTTCCTAAACTCAAGGTGCAGGAATTTTGTCATAAATTTGTTTAATATAGTTGTTGTTGTTGCAGTTATCAATATATAAGCTTTACGTTAGTGATTTGAAACCCCAAACCCCATCACCTTTGACTTACTTAAAACCTCTTCTCCCCTTTTTCTTGTTTGCTGTGTAGCTTGCTTATTCCTCATCTCACTGACCCCAAACTCCAACACGCCCACAGATGCTAACCATGCTACAACATAATGGTCAAACCAGAGTCATGTAAATACACTCCCCACTTCAGGAGTATTTTCTCTAAACAAGCCAATCCCCAAGCACCAAGGAAAAGCCTAAGGGATCAGAGCTCATAGTTCTTAAAAAAGACTTAATCCAACAATTCCTCATTCTCTTTCACTCTTCAAACAGGTTGAGTGCCCTGATGCCTCTGGATTTACTGTCGTCCTCCTATTGGCACTCGTAATCTCTCTGGGACCAGTGAGGATTACATTTCTTCTGTTTCACGCATTTTGGTTTCACCTCCTCATTGTATCTCAGGGCCTATCTTCCCTCATGGTCAAGGTTCTCTTACAGAGTGGCTAATCTTGGCTTATGACCATTCTTGAAAGAGAAGGAGACTTTAAGACCAAATTCGAGATAAAACAAAAAGTACAACAAATGTATAGTTCTACCATGTACACAAAGGGAGAAGATGCAGAAACAGTATAGGTGTCTCATGCCTCTTTAAGTTGTCTTTATTTCCTCTTAAACTAGGCAGATACTGAGGTAAGACTCTTCCAATGTCTTGCCTAAGAGTAACTCCCTAGTTACAATAATTCTGGGAGCAAATGGGAGAAGTAGGCTGAGACCAGAGTGTAGATGTCAACATTCATCATAGGGAGGTAGGCAATACGGTTTGGATCTGTGTCCCCATCCAGATCTCAGGTCAAATTGTAATTTTCAATGCTGGAGGTGGGACCTGGTGGGAGATGACTGGATTACGGGGGCAGATTTTCCCCTTAGTCCTGTGTCATGATAGTGAGTTCTCCTGAGATCTGGTTATTTTAAAGTGTATGGCATCTCTCCATTCTCTTTCTCTTGCTGCTCTGGATGTGTAAGGCATAACTGCTTCCCTTTTGCCTTCTCCTATAAGTTTCCTGAAGCCTCCCCTGGGCTAGATGCTTCCCTGCTTACTATACAGCTTGTAGAACCATGAACCAATGTAAACTCTTTTATTTATACATTATGC
Organism: Saguinus oedipus; assembly: GCA_031835075.1. Taxonomy (NCBI): domain Eukaryota; kingdom Metazoa; phylum Chordata; class Mammalia; order Primates; family Cebidae; genus Saguinus; species Saguinus oedipus. The sequence goes on from CM063169.1 coordinate 21,692,990, forward strand.
AGTCTCAGGTATTTCTTTATAGCAGAGGTAGAACGGACTAATACAGTAGTAAGTATGTAGGTAGATTTAATACTTTACTTTGTCTTTCACAGTAATACTTTTACCCTCAACTGTGCCAGAAATTCTCAAGTCCAGAGATCCTTTCCAAGTTTATACCTCCTACAGAGTACTGATGTATGGGAGACACAGATACCTGTATGTTCAGAGTAGAGGAAGGGATAACTGCACGTGACTGCTTTTGACTAAACCTTACTTTACAGACCTTTCTTCTTTAACCTCTCTACCAAGGATGACTGATGCTGTCTATCCTTTTTCCCTTTTTTTTTCTCTTTTTGTGATGGAGTCTCTCTCTGTTGCCCAGGCTGGAGTGCAGTTGCTCAATCTTGGCTCACTACAGCTTCCACCTCCTGGGTTCCTCCTGGGTTCTCCTGCCTCAGCCTCTTGAGTAGCTGGGACTACAGGCTCCCATCACCATGCCTGGCTAATTTTTGTATTTTTAGTAGAGGTGAGGTTTCACCATGTTGTCCACGCTGGTCTCGAACTCCTGACCTCAAGTGATTTGCCTGCCTTGACCTCCCAAAGTGATGGGATTACTGGTGTGAACCACTGTGCCAGGCCTATCCCTGTATCTTTTGAGGATTCTATAGAGCAAATCGAGTTGGTTCTCTGCTTTCCCCAATTCTGTGATGGAGTTGGCTTTCTTGAGCATTCTATGTTAGGTATCACATACCATCTCCTCTCCAGCTTCCAAATATTGTTATTGCTATCTCTTCTTCTGATTTGTCTGCTCTCAGTAAATTTAAGTTTTTGTTAAAAGAAAAAAAGGTCATCTCTATTTTAGTGGGATTGCAGAAGGGAATACAATTAGACATGTCTCATCAATCTGTCATTTTGATGGGAACTTAAAGTTTCCAAAGTCTGGCCACTGAAGCTCTGTCATGACTCTCCGGCTATGTCTGTGATAGGGTTGGCATTCAGTTTGCACTGGCGTAGTTCATGTCAGTGTCTGTTCTAATTAATCAGCACCCCTGCTGTAGATCTTAATTATTCTTGATGATCATCCCTGATATGAAGACTATTTTGATTAAAAATAACGATCAATGTTTCATTTTGCCAAGAAACTTGCTTGAGCTATGGAGATAGTTGGAATGTTAAGAATTGCTATAATTTTGGCCCTTTAAATATTCCTTTCATTTAGATTTTCTGTTGAACCCAAAATGCATGTCATTCAGCACTGGATTGGGCATTGATTGAATAGGTGCCATTTTTAATTACTAGTCTTTGTTAAAAATTAGCTTCAGCAAGTATAATGTGAACACTCATATGAAAGGTGAAAATTAACTTCAGCAAAAAAATTGCCTCTGTTTTGGTTCAGTAAGTGAAAAATATTAAACAGCTAATCCTTAGAACCTTAAAATTGTCAAAATATCTAAGAATATTGTGCAAGAGAGATGGTGATGCTTATTACCTTTATTAAATGGAAATAAATTATCTTTGATTGCATATCCTATCCATCATATATACTATAAATCTGTATATTTAACTTAATATTTCAACTTCTAAATATTTTGTATATATTATTCTTGAAGAAGCAATTCCATTGGCCCAGGGGATAGGTAAACAAAATATAGAAAGACAGTCATGACCATCATTTCTGAGAATAACATCAACATTATCCATGAAGATATCCATAGCACACCACACACATGATGACGAGACCTTAGGCTATGAAGATGTTTTTCTGCTTGCCCCTGCAGTGATCTCAACAAGAGATGTGTATTTATTTAGATGTAACTATGTAACCTAATTAAAGACATTATTTGCTGTACCTTGGGTCAACAAGATCTTATGAAAATAACAGATGCATATGTGAGGAGAGAACACTCATATTAAAAGCAGGGAAACTATATGGATGTAATAAAAATATTACAGGATCACCTTACCTGACCCAGTATGGAAATTTTTCTATGCTTGCACTACATCTCCTGGAATAAATAACATCCATATTGTTCCCTCTCCAATCCATATTTCATTGTTTCCTCTGAATCTAATCCCATGTGACATATGATAATGCAGTTATCCACCTAATGTGGTTTTCTGGTGTGGATCTGTCTAATGACAATTGTGCAAGTTCTTTCTGTCCTTGTACACTTTCCAGTTATAAACACTGCAGTGTTTTACCCCAGTGAGTGTGTTTTCTTATTATCACCCAGCTTAAGATTTATTTATAAACAAATATATATACACACATACATACATGTCATATATGTCCATATGTCTGTATATTTTTGTCACTTATATTTGAGTTCATATATTGAGCTCATCTACTTGATTTTAAGCCCCTCAAAGTTGTGATTATATTTATTTTTGTTTTCTATTTGTAGGGCTTATAAGTAGCTCTTCATAGTACTCTACATTTACTAAATGTATCAAATATATTTTTACTAACTGATGGCTTTTAAAATATATGTCAAATATATTTTTACTAACTGATGGCTTTTAAAATATATGTTAGTAAAAATATATTTGATATATAAATAAGCATTTAATTATTTCTTTTTAATTAAAAGTTCGAGCTACATAAACTCATAGAATCCATGCTAGGGGGCAATGAAGTGTAGTAGAAAGAAGCTGGGGTCAAGCTCTGGAAACCTTATGAAATTCTTATAGCCATTGAGATTCAGTTTCTTCATCTGTACACTTTGCATCATAAGGCCCTTTCCCGGGATAGGTATGAAAATTCAATGAAATCATAAATATGAAAAATATTTTTAATAGTTTTATACAGAATGGAAATATGATTTTTATTTTACTATTAGAGGCCAATGCAGGCAAAGTGAATTGGCAAGCAAATTTCATTTGGAGAGTAGGTGACAGCGCCAGAAAGAACATGCCAGACTCCTGACTCAGTTCTACAGCAGTGAGTCCTCAGGAAGGTGATTCTCTGCCCTAAGACAAACTACCTTCACTATTAAAAAAGCTAGTCAGAGTAAATGGGAACTCAGTAAGTTAGAAATAATAGTCATCTCTATTATCAAATAATTGTTACTACAAAGATAATTCCACTGCTTATAAGTGCTTACCTGTCCAAAGTTCAGCAAAGATGATTATTTACTTTGTGGGAAGGGTGAGCCTCTATAGAGCTGGCACTTGATACATGTTAAATAACACATGGACACAGGGAAGGGAGTACTACACACTGGGGTCTATTGGGGGGAATAGGGGAGGGACAGCAGGGTGGGGAGCTGGGGAGGGATAGCATGGGGAGAAATGCCAAATGTGGGTGAAGGGGTGGAAGGCAGCAAAACACACTGCCATGTGTGTACCTATGCAACTATCTTTCATGTTCTGCAAATGTACCCCAAAACCTAAAACGCAATAAAAAAAAATTAAAAAATTTTTTTAAATTAATTAATTAAAAAACATTCCTGAAGAACATAGGCTTAATAAACATTAGCTATGCACGAAAAACAAATCTTTATACAACATACCCAGATAAAGACAGAGTGCATTAAGTCTGTTCTCAAATTGCTGTAAAGAACTACCTGAGACTGGGTAATATATTAAAAAAAAAAAAAAAGGTTTAATTGGCTCACAGTTCCCCAGGCTGTACAGGAAGCATTGCTGGAGAGGCCTCAGGAAAGCAGCAATCATAGCAGAAGGTGAAGGGGAAGCACGTATGTCTCACATGGCTAGAGAAGGAAGAAGAGAGTGAAGGGGGACTTTTAAACAACCAGATCTCATGAGAACTCACTACCATGAGAACAGCAAAGGAGAAATCTGCCCCCATGATGCAATCACTTCTCAGCAGGCCCCTCATCCAATACTGGGGATTACAATTTCACATGAGATTTGGGCAGGGACACAAATCCGAACCATATCACAGTGGCTCACCTAATTCCAGGGAACTTGAGGTAAACTAAGCTTTCCTGCAGGTTTCCCATAGAACTCTGCTCCCTAACTTTTAGAAGAGTATGGAATCTCTGCAAGCAGAAGTTTATTGTTTCAAGAGTATTATGATGTAGAAAAGGATATTGGTTCTCTAAGGAATAAACATTGTTCTGAGGAAGGGCCAATTTTAGCACAGACTTAGGTGGGGAAAAATCATTTCTGAGTATAAAATCCAGAGAGAATGCATCCACGTAAGTGGGTCGTGGAGAATATTACACAATGGAATAAGAGTAAATGGGGAAAACAGAAATGGTACTCCATGAGCATCTCCATGTAGTCTTAGAATATCTCACTATCTCTGCAAAGAGGGCAAACTGAGGTGTATAGTTCTAATACCAAAAATGGTGAAAATGCATTATAAAAGAAAAAGACTTCGAGATGGGCATACTTTTTATTTCTAAATAATAATCTACAGTATATATGCCTTTTCAAAATATCCACATAGTTCTGTTTTGTTTAATCTCCTTGGATGCATGAAGCAAAATTCAAGAAACTTTTTGCAGATAAGTCTGTTAGAAATTATCTAAATATTGGTCAAAACAAAATTATTGTCTGAATACTGTCACTTACAACCAGACAGAACACATTATGCATGTGATAAAAGTCTCTGATAAAACTCTCACTAATATTAGGAAATATTAGCTTGTTTATGGAATACTAAAGCTGCGACAAACTGAAAAGATCTGGGATGTTGCTATTCTATCCCCAACTCATTCTGTAATGCCTAAATAGAGCAGTAATTGTGGATGCCAGGTAGGCTTACAAAAATCACTACAGCAATCAGATTCAATTAAATTAAGAACATGAATCCACACTCAATACCAAATGTGGCCCCAAAACAAAATCTATACTTTATTAAAGTATTATCTTGGGACAGTGTCTTTCTATATAATATGATGATATGGTTTGGCTCTGTGTCCCTACCCAAATCTCATCTTGAATTGTAATCCCCATGTATTCAGGGAGGGACCTTGTGGGAGATAATTCGATCATGTGGACATTTCCCTCATGCAGTTATGATAGTGAGGAAGTTCTCACTAGAGGTGATGGTTTTATAAGGGGCTTTCCCCCTACTTTACTCAGCACTTCTCACTCTTGTTATCATGTGAAGAAAGATGTGTTTGGTTCCCCTTTTGCCATAACTGTAGGTTTCCTGAGGCCTCACCAGCCCTACAGAACTATAAGTCAATTAAACCTCTTTCCTTTGTAAATTACCCAGTCACAGACAGTTCTTTATAGCATTGTGAGAATAGACTAATGCATATGGTTTCTCAACATTGTTTGTGAGGCTTAGAGCCATTTTAAATGGAAAAACTTTTAAAAATATGTATATATATTTCCCCAGTGTAGAAAACTGATTTTAGTTACAATGTTAGTTAAATATGTACACATGTACAACTAGATACCATTGTATTTATGATATAGGCTACAATAAACTTATTAAAATCAAACAATAATAAAATTATGAATATTAAAATTACCATTATGTTAATGTGATGGATGATTTTGTCATCCTGACTCTAAATCCTCCTTTACTGTGAATCTATATAGATAGTGTGATGGTTAATTTCATGTGTCAACTTTACTGGGCCATGGGATGTCCAGATATTTGGTTAGAAATTATTCTGAGTGTTTCTGGGTGGGTATTTTTGAATAAGATTAACATGTTAATAGGTAGACTGAGTAAAGCTGATTGTACTCGCTAGTGTGGAGAGGCCCCCATATAATCAGTTAATGTCCTGAATAGAACAAAAAGATGACTCTTGAGCAAGAGAGAAACCTCTGTGTGTCTTCAAACTGAGACATCACAAGCCTGCTGGCTTTTGAATTGGAACTACATTGTAGATTCTCCTAGTTCTCAGGCCTTCTGGTTCAGACTGGAAATACATCATGGGCCTTCCTGGGTCTGCAGCTTGTGGACTCACCCTACAGATCTTGGGGCTTACTAGTCTCCATAATCCTGTGAGCCAATTTCTTATAATAAATAATAAATCCTGTGATCTATTTCTTATATCTGATCTTTCTATCCTTATTCTACCATGTTAGATATATATAATACAAATGTTGTATGCATATATATGAAAAATCATATGCATATAATATTTATATATAATATATGTCTGTTACTAACAGTTGATGTAATACTACTTTATTTCATATTTATTAGAAGACCAAGAAATGCTTGGAATAATATATTGGTAGTATTTAAACATGCTGCCTAAAAATTAAAATATCAGATTTAGGTTTTATAGGTGAGCTACTATGTCAAGTTATAATAGGAAGGATATTTTATATCAATGTTTTATAAGCACCAGTGCTAAGATAATACTTACATAGAAACCACTGCTTCTAGGATTTGAGAGCAATAGAAAATCTCATGAAAATCGCCATTTGTATCACACATCTTTATATAACTCTAAATGCTTAGATTCACTGGAAGAGAATTTAATGAGAATAGAGTTCAGGTGAATTTGACATAAACTTTTCTATTTGCAGCATGTAATATCTGATCAGTCTTTTTCTTACAGAAAGCATTTCCTTTTAAATAGATTCTGAGCACAGATTTGGGATGGGAGGCTGCACATTAGACCTGTTATTTACAAAATTTAGACTCCTATCTACTGAAGAATTCATTATTCTAATGTGAACATACTGACATTGTGATTATTGAATAGAATTAAATAAATAAAATAGAGCTGTGAAAAACATGTCTTCTAGGAATAGATTTACCTGCGTTAGTCTAATTTGAATTAAAATGAATATTTTATTTTTAATTTTATTTCTAAGGAATGCATGTTATCTAAAGTTACACATCCTAGCTTATCCCCCTCACAGAGCTAGGTACTTTCTGCTTGACTTGTATAAGATTAAATAATAAATAAAACACAATTCCACTCTTTCAGACACCGTACATCATGTCAGTATAGCTGACAGTGAACGAGGCTGAGAACATGGAGGTTAGGGTCCAGTCAAAGACATGTCAAGTCAGCATTTCTCTGGGATATTTTCTTATCTTTTAAATATATGAAATATCAAGCTTATCAAAGGAATTGTGCCTCAATTTGCATTTTCTGAAACAGAATAAATGTATCACATATAAAGCATCTATTTTTCCCTTTATAGATCACAATATATTCAATTTCCTCAGGAGGGAGACGTACATTAGAAGCTCTTCTGGCCTAGAATGATTATCTCAATGATTTTCCTCAAAATTTGTTGAGAAGAAAATATGACAGCCTGTGAAACACTCATGTCTCCAGCTGTAGCGAAATGGAGACTTAACAATAACTTTCCTTCCAACTGTATCTTTGAGCAGTGAATATAAGAGTTCTAGGAACACTCCTTGCTTTCTAGTGTTCCAGAAATAAGCCTCCTCACCACTCCTGGAAATACGTTGGACATTTACTGGTTTAAACATTTCAAATCAGTAAACGTTTGTTGACTTCCTGTTTGTTCCAGGAACTGTATTCAGTATTTTTTGGATATATAATTGCCATTTATTTATATATTTTATAGATAATACCAATCAGGATTTTCAAAATACCAAGTGAATATATTTGGAAAATCAAAAATAACTGCCTAACTTTTTACTTTATGATGTGAACTGCCTGTGTCCAAAGTCATAATACAGGGTGAAGAGAACATAAACATTTGTGTAAATACACAAAAGCAGGGATACACACACACACACACACACACACACACACACACACACACACACACAGTTCTTGTGAAAGTACAACAAAATGCAAAAAGACTTATCAAGGAAATCTATTTTCTTTGTAACTTTCTCCTCTGGTTAAGTCTTCTGCCAGCTTTCCATTATTTCTATCTCTTCCTCAGAACTTTCACATTTTGTACTTGCAGACCCTGGTTTATTTCCATGCTTGTTTTATGAGGTGAGTGAGATTTAATTAGAACATTAAATAATATATCCCATTGTAGATGAGGGTCAGCATTCTAGCAGTAGAAATATCACTGAGTTCATTTCCCTGTGATGGAGAAAAGTTATACCGAAAACCTAAAAAATACCTTTCTTCACTGTAAATTCTTTCTAAGAATTAGTATGAAAATGGAGTCAATGTTAAAAACAAAGTTCTTAAATAACTGATTTACAATACGATAGCAAGAAGTAACTGTCACTTCAAAAATCAATGAAACCTGCTTCTTTTCCCCACCATTATCCTTGGATGTCCTCAGTTTCCTAATTCATAAAATTAAGGGATTGGAATGGACACCTCCAAAGCGTCTTCCAGCTCTAGCGCACAAAATCATGATTATTTGAATCACATTACTGCCTAACAGCCAGGGGCAAAGGGTGACTGGGCAAATTCTGAAATATGAGGTCCTGTCCCTCTGTCCTAAGATTCTGCCTTCGGTACAAAGATAACAGTTGCACTTTTACTCTGTAAAAATGATTACTTTAAAGAGTAGTTAGCTACATAGCTACATTAGCTGTTTATTTTCTCACTTGTCATTTAGCAACATTGATGACAGATTTAGTCAAATTACAGCTGTTTTCTCAAGGACAAAAACGATGTCATGCACATATAATATTTGGAAGGAATGAGTAATGTCTGGTTAATGAACCACGAAACCTTACTCTTTAGACATTATAAAATGCAGAGCCACATCCTGCTTTTGATCTGTTTGCTCTTTGTGATCTAACCCTTCAGGTGTGAGCTATTTTTATATGTTCTATCCATCTAAGATTCTCCCTAAGAATACCAAAAGAGTGGAGGGACGGTGGATGCCTTTGGAAATATCTTTGTCTTTCTTTAGCCTCAAATTCAACCATATAGTTTATAAGTGTTTGTCATTTCTTTAGCTCAGTGACCTTACTGTTGGCATTGATGAAACACAGATGTACTTGGATCAATTTAACTCAATTCAACTAGAATCAATTGAATTCAATTTAATGAATATTTGCTAAATGCTCAGAGAATTAGACCCAAAAATTTAGTCTATGGTTCTAAGGGATTTTATAGAATTTAGTGTTTAATAAAAGGAAGTACACTGGTTCAGCAGAAGTAAAGTTCAAGATTGATACAGATTGGAGTGGTGAAGAGATTAAAAAGAGGAATATACGTTGTGGGTTTTTTTCCTTTTATTTTATCATTATACTTGAAGTTCTGGGGTACACGTGCAGATTGTGCAGTATTGTTACATAGGTCTACACATGACATGGTGGTTTGCTGCAGCCATTCCCCTGTCATGTACTTCAGTTACAAAAAATAATTTAACAGTATTTATTGCTTCTTGAACTATTATAATTCCAATAGCAGGAAAAATGTCTGGCACACAGTTGCTGCTCAAAAAATACTGGTTGAAGGAGTTAATAAATTAATGGATCTAAGTCCTTTCATTTGGTTTATTTTTTTCCTCTCAGATCATTGTTTTCAGTGACCATCTGAATGGTAAAATCATTCTTATTTTTTCCTTACCTTTGAATGATTAAGTATTATAAAATATTTGTATTTTGACAATTGTTTTTATTTCAGCAATTTGAAAATAGTCCATTAATTTTGGGCATCAGTTTTTGCTGATGAATATATTTCTGTTTTTCTAATTGTTTTAGTCCTGGCTGTCTTGTTTACCGTGTGACCCTAATTCACAGTAAACCTTAATCTTGTCATTGGAAATATGAAAAAAAAACTATGTATGCTACCCAATGTTGGGAGATACATGTTTTTTGGGGGGGGGTCTATAGTAATCTTACTTGTCTTTCTGTGGTGTTTCATGACTATAAGGATCTGATCACTTTTTCATGGGACATTTTTAAAGGTTATTTACATGCCTAGGAACCTGAGAGATAAGATAGTTGTTCCTCTCCTAGCAAAAGCACATGCTTCCTTACTGCTTACTGTAAATTTGGTGGTCCCCAAGCTAAGGATTACCCAGCCATGCCACAAACCCAACTAATATGTGGCATTCATTTGGACTATTTCACATCACTCTCAAAGAAGCCAGAGAAGGCAAGTAACATAACTATGCTGATGTTCATGCTGCTTGTGCATGAATAATACATTCCTTGGCCTATACTATCTTTGAGTCAAAATTATTTGGAATCTCTTGGTTTCTGCCAACATCCCTCAGTAATAACAGGCTTACTTGTTAGTTTGTAAGCTGGGTAAAATCCAATCCTGGACCTATCACATACATTGCAGGATATTGTAAGGATAAGTATATTTTTGTATGTGACAGTAACTTCAATTTGGAAGAAATATACAACTATAAAAGTTTATTATTTGTTCTAATATATTAATAATAATCTAGGCAGAGAAAAGCCACTTCCTAGAGAAAAATAAACACAAATTTTTTTGAATGGAAGACTAAGACCACTTATAAAGTAATCCTGACCAAGCTAACAAGTGACCTATGAGAACAAAAACCCTGAACATATATCTGATCAAATCTCTAATCACACTACCAATTCAAGGGAGATGCAAGAGAGCGAGGAATGTGTCAAGCAATACCGTGGAGATGAAATGAGTAAAACCTAGTCTATGAAAAACTCCTTAGAACAATGATTAAGTGTTTTGAACAAATAAATCATAAGGAAAAAGTAGAGAAAGGAGGCACTTACAGATGATATAAAATTCAAGAAATACAACAACTAATTGCACTGTGTAATCTTAATTGACATTGATTGGAATGACCTAAAATTTTATGAGACAAACCAGAAAATTTGAACAAATACTAGGTATTTTATAATACCAAGGAGGAAGTACCTAATATTTTAGTATAATTATTTTATTGTAATTAAAGTCCTCATGCATATATTTTAAAATATATGTGGATAAAATGATATACTATCTTTGAGTCAAAATTATTTGAAAGTGGAAAGATATTGATGAGCATAGACATAATATAAGGTTTGCCAAACTTGATCATTGTTGCAGCTGCTGCTGAGTATTAAAAATATACGCATGAAGTATTTACTATACTATATATTTTATATATTTGATATTTTCCATAATAAACATTTAAAAATTATTTTTACTGCTTCATGAAGATTCTTTTTATTTCTTCTATCATTGAATTGCTGAATTTAAACCTAGGTCTATTGGCAAAAATAGTCTTTTATGAACCTGGTGTCTTGTTTAATAAGACTGTTAATAATTTTAATGCACACGATGATCAAATATCAAAAGCCAATAATTTATGAACCACATAAACCAAACCAAATGGATCTAACTAACAACAACAACAACAACAAAAAAACAAAAAACAAAAAACCCTGGATTATATGACAACAATTTGAGGAGGCAGAGAAATTGGGCCAGAATAAAAGGGCATATGAAGTGTCAAGGAAGGAAGAAGTAAAATTATCTATTTTTACTTATGACTTGACCTTATATGTAGAAAGTCATAAAGATACCACATAAAAAAATCATATTGCAGCTAATGAGAAAACTCAGTAATTTATGGGATAGACAAAATCAATTTACGAAAAGCAGTTCTGTATACCAAAAATGAACAATCCAAAAAGAAACAAAGGAAACAATTTCATTTATAATAGCATCAAAAAGAATAAAATACTTAGGAATAAACCTAAATAAGGTGGAAAAAGACTTGTACATTGAAAACTACAAAATGTAGCTGAAAGAAATTAAGGAAGACACAATAAATGGGAAGGTAGCCCAGGTCTATGAGTTAGAAGACTTAGTATTACTAAAATGTCCATACTATCAAAGGCAATCTATAGACTTAATGCAATCCTTATCAAAATGCTAATGGCATTTTTTGTAGAAATAGAAAGTTCATTCTAAAATTCATAGAGATTCTCTACAGTCTCCAAAAGGCAAAAACAATTTTGAAATTAAAACAATTAAAGGGCTTATACTTGTTGATCTTAAAATATATTACCAATTTACATTAAACAGTATAGTCCTGGCATAAAGACAAACAAACAGATCAAGGGAATAAATTAGGGAATCCAGAAATAAACCTTTATGTATATGGTTTTCCAAAGGATGCTAAGGTCACTCAATAGGGAAAGACAGAGTATGGGTCTCGAGGAGATATTTGCACAGCCTTGTTCATAGCAGCACTTTTCACAGTAGCCAAAGAGGAAGCAACTCAAATTTTCATCAGTAAATGGGGGGACAAAGCAAATGTGACATATACATACAATGGACAATTATCCAACCTTGAAAAGGAAGGGAATCCTATCATCTCCTATGACATGGATAAAACTTGAGGACATTATGCTAAGTGAAATATATCAGTCAAAAACAGACACTGTATGAATTCATTTACATAAGGTATTTAAAGTAGGCAAATTCATGGAAACAGAAAGTAGAATAGTGGCTACCAAAGGCTGGAAGGAAGAGAAAAATGGGCGTTGTTTAATGGTTATTAGGTTTCAAATTTGCAAGATTAAACAGTTCTGGAGATGTTTTAAACAATGTGTATATATGTAACCCTAATAAGCTGTATACTGAAAATGGTTAAGATAGTACATTTTGCATTACATGTTTTTTTATCACAAAAATAAATTTCAGGTGTTATTGAATGTTGATATTTCTGATGATTTCAACTCTTGGTTGACATTAAGATTATTTTCTCAGCTTTACAAACCAAGCTTAATAGATAAGAAATTGACAGGGGCAAGATTTTTTTCTAATTCTTATCTTTTAGCCATGACTAATAAATATAGTTGATTTTAAAATCTAACAGGCTGGGCGCGGTGGCTCATGCCTGTAATCCCAGCACTTTGGGAAGCTGAGGCGGGTGGATCATGGGTCAAGAGATGGAGACCATCCAGGCTAACATGGTGAAACCTCATCTCTACTAAAAAAATACAAAAAATTAGCTTGGCATGGTGGCACTTGCGTGTAGTTCCAGCTACTTGGGAGGCTGAGGCAGGAGAATTGCTTGAACCCATGAGGCGAAAGTTGCAGTGAGCCGAGATCGCACCACTGCACTCTAGCCTGGTGCTTGGTGACAGAGTGAGACTCTGTCTCAAAAAAATAAAACAAACTAAAAAGAAAAATCAAGCAATAGAAGATGTACCAAGAAGATTCCTTGTCTTTTGTTCTGAATGGTAAGATTAACCTTGTCAACTTTTACCCTTTAACCAACTTTACACTATTGCCCATAGTGGCTGGATCAGCAGTACAGTCATTTCCCTTTCTGAAGAGATAGCTGCAAATTAGGTACTATCGTTATACATCTTCTCTAAAATACATGTACATTTTCTTTTTTATACTTTGTAATTTGGGGTCTCTCAGGCCAACACTGTGTGTGGGAGAATGGACATTAGATGTTAGGAAGAGCTGTTCTCATATTCATAACTGCCACACTCTCTGTCAACATGTGAAGCAATCTATTAGGAATGGTATTGATTTTTTGAAGTGTTTATTGAACTCTCCTTGCTCTTTGACTCTGTGGGAAAGTACTTGATTATAGACTAACTTTATAATTTCTATATAGATACATGTTACTGATGCCTGTGACTAACTTTCCCCTTAATATGACTTTGGAAGTCAGAGTTAGTAGAAGCAATTTTTGGGTTAATCATGTAACAATATCCATTGGGATAAAACAGTGGTACACTTCAGCTTCCCTTTAAAAACCTTATGAATTACCATTCGATAACATGTTTGAGTAAAATGTGCATTTTTTTTCCTACAATTGAAAGAAAAAATAAAAATTGTGAATAAATGACGTGGTTTTATTTCATGAATTAGGTATTGTCTTAATAGACAAAGTGTTTTTCATTTATTAGCTGCCAGGAAGTGAAATCTTCCTGTTTCTCCTCTCCAATCAATCACTGAGTCTTGCTAAATGTGTTTTCTGTCTCTTGAATCTATTCACACCTGTCCAGTCCTACTGCCATTACCCTCATCTAGACCATTATCGGTGTTTTCCTGACTTCTGAGCTAAGGCAACAAAAATTCAAATCAGATTATACTGTCCTTCTACTTAACATCCTTCAGTGATTTCTATTGATCTTTGGATGCAATCCAAACTCCTTCTTAGGTTTTACAAAGCCTTCTATAATCTTGTTCCTGCCTCTCTCTCCCTAATGTTAACTCTTGCTCTATGGATATACTAAATTTCATTTAATTATGTTAAAGTTTTATAGTCATGTGCTATTCCCTGTTCTTGGAACGGTAATCACCTTCCCTCTTTCATCTTTTACCCTTGCCCACCTGTGAGGCTGTCTGTGATCTTCTTCTCTAGCTTAGCATTTTCTGCAATAATGTCCCATAATACCGTGTATTTCCATAATAGGTATTAAAATAAAATACAAGTAACATTGCATTATAAAAATGTGAATGATATCTACCAGCTCCGACACTATCAGTTTAAAATAGAACAGGGGCAGCTGTATCTTTTTAATGCTATATTTCACATTTCTCAGAATAAAGAAAAACATCAATTTTTCAGGAATGAATGAATTAATGAACAAGTGAGTGAAGAATATATATATTATTTATCCAGATTTTCTAAAATCTATTCCACAGTTAAACAGATTATCAGAGAACCAGTCATTTGGATGACAACACTTTGACTCAGTATCAATGTTTTTTTTTTTTTTTCTGAAATCTGCTTGAATCCTATGCTGTCACCTTGCATGTTGTTCAACTTCTTAGGAGGTTGTGTTAACCCTATTACACTAGGGATAGCTTGTTTTCTTTAACTTAGATAGATGCTGCGAGTCATATAAGTAAGTAATCTAGCTTCCCTCTTTCTGTTAGCTTTTGGAAAGCTCAAATTCAAATATTTGACCTCTCTCAAAGATGATAGGTTTTAAAGAAAATGCATCTTTTATATTAACTCAAATCCAGATTCTAATTTCCAGTTGTCTCTACTTCATTGTTAAATGTATCTCATTGTACTAAATTGTGGGATTGTTTTTTATTTTGTTTGTTTTGAGATGCAGTCTCACTCTGTCACCCAGGCTGGAATGCAGTGGCACAATCTCGGCTCACTGCAACCTCCTCCTTCCTGGTTCAAGTGATTCACCTGCCTCAGCCTTTCAACTATCTGGGATTATAGGCACCTACCACCATGTCCAAATAATTTTTTAATTTTTATTTTTAGTAGAGACAGGGTTTTACCATGTTACCCTGGCTGGTCTTGAACTCCTGACCTTAAGTGGTCTGCTCACCTTGGCCTCCCAAATTGTTGGGATTACCAGTGTGAGCCATCACACCTGGCCAAAGTTGTGGATATTTCGGGAGCCACGGGAAATTTGGGTTGGGATAAATCAGGAGGTAAGGGAGTCAAGGGTTACTAAGAGGAATGAGCAGGTTCTAAAATGTGTAGAACTTCTTACCTGCAGTAAGGAGCATTTTCACCAAGTTGATAATGAATACATTAAGATTGGGTAACTCCTTTATTAAAAACCCTGGAATAGCCAACAACAGTCTATTTTTAAAAGATTAGTAAGAATTTTTAAAGAATATTAGAAATACAAAGAAAAAATATTTTTATTTCAATAATCTCCAGGAAATCCATTACAGAACTGGTTGGAAAGTCGCTCCACTGAGTTTGTAGAATTTGTGTTCTAGATTTTACTTCTACCATCTTTTTGGATGCCCAAATAAATGCCAAATACAAGAGTTCTTTAAGAAATACAGGCAGAGAAATTTTAAAAAAAAAATTTAAAAAAAGGAAAAGAAATAGAGGCAGACAAATGCCAAGTTGATCTTTGAAAATTTACAGTTACTTTGAAATCTATGTTTAAGTATGTTAACATTTTAAACCCATGTATGTCAAAACAGTTAAATACTAATGATCTCTTACCGTATCTTTTTAAGATTCTATTTTGTTACATAGCCCATCATTAAAATTATATCAGCATCGTCTAAATATGCTACTTACTTACTGTGTGACATTCTTTAAGTCATTTATTTCCTGGCTTCAGTTTTTTCATTGAAAAAAGAAAATAAAATGATTAATTCCTAAGAGTGCATTAGTGAAGAACATACATGATTGACAAGCCCATATATCTAAACATTAATGGATTTAGGAATGAGTGCCTGTTGCAAACAAAGCCAATCAGAGTACTTTCTCAAAAACACAATCATCATTACTTTGTGCACATAAATTGTAAGGGTAATTTACTGATGCTATTTATGACCACCTTACTTGGCTACATGGAAGAAACCACTACATATGGGAAGGCAATAAACAGGGAAAGAGAAAAACATCTTAGAAATACAGAGAGAGCTCCAATAATATTATTGGAGTTCATGGATCCAGACACACCTGTAGTCAGACAACTTTGTGGACTTTTTAATTACATGGAATCAATAAATTCTTTGTTTGCTTGAGTTAATGTTTTTTTTGTTTGTTTGTTTCTTGCAACTCAGAGAGTCAAGACTATTATAGTCTTTGTCTCTATGATTTTATGATGTCTTCATACAAAGACTGCTGATAGAGTAACTTAATAAGTGAATAAGCACTGAAAACTGTCCAATCATTCCGATAACTTCTTTGAAAATATAAAAATGAATAAGGGGAGGACTCCTAGTTCATGGAGTTTATAATCTGAAAATGGGAGTAATCTTGTAATACAGTGTTATCGAACAAGAAAGATGGTTTGAATAATACTTTTTGGAATAAGTCTCAATATGTGGTTTAGGTAAAAAAAATTTACAAGTAGCATGAAAGAAGATTCATGGTTTATCAAAATAGGTCTGTTCAAGTGCAATAATTATAATTTCTCCCAATTTGGTATAATTAAAATCTGCTACACACCTAATACAGGATAACAGGAATTTGATTTTATCATTTTACTGACTTAAGCCAAGTCTAGCCATGAATACGACTTTGTATAATTTTCTCACTGGGATCATTTCCTAGAGTTATTTGCTAACACAAAATCTTTGTGAAAGTAAGCTTTCACCAGCCGAATGGGTCTTACAGCAAGTTCTAAAACTAGAGCAAACAAGTTACTGTTCTCAGAACATTTTCTTTGGATTTGTAATCAAACAGATTTACTTTGAAACAGCCAAGTACCACTGCTCTGAAACAGAAAACTCTTATTTAAAAATAAAAAGGCAGTTTTTCTTTCTCCAAGTTAAATATGTTCTATTTTTCGGACAGAACTCTTTTCCAATTTACCCAAAACAGATTAACCACATTTTAAAAATTATCTGCGGTTGATACTTGCAGAATTCCAATTTCTTACCATTTCATAGTCTAACGTCTTTTAAGTTAAAAAAATAATTAATTTTTTTTTCCCATTTGATAGGATGCCAAATATGGCCAAAATGAAATCATCTTCAAAGAGTAGCTTTTAATAATTCTCCATAAATAAAACTCCTTTATAGTATAAAAAGTTATTTTTTTTTTTTCAAAAAAAAAAAAGACCCATGCTTTAAGTATCAGTGTTCTGTATATTTATATATAGACTTGGCTTTCTGAATGTGATTTATTCACATTATTATTCTGGAAATAAAAGAGATATGAAAGCAAGGCAAAACTCTGGTGTCTCTTTTGAGGTAATATTCAGAAACACCTTTAACTTCTGGATGACTTATAGTTCAGAATAAAGACTGGGTAATCATGTGAATCAAGACCCCGAACTCTACTATAGGAAAAAAGTCTGGAAATGCAAAAGCATATTGTGAAGTAAATTTTACAGGATCCAAGGATATGCATCAAATATTTCCAGCACATCCTATTTCAATTTATATTTGGCTACAATAGATCAATGTTAAGCTAGGCACAAAACAGACACAAAAAGAATGTGGAAAATGATCAATTTGATTTAAGACATAAAATAGGAATTATGACATAGTCAGGGACGTTTATGGAAGCACACATCATTAATCAAATTTGGAGGGTAAGTTGTGTATTCAGTTAGCAACAATGGCTCCTCTGGTAGCTATGAGGTCATGAACATCTCAGTTTGAATTTTCTTCACGTGTTTTTGGCATTAACCTTAATGCCTCCAAGTGCCAGCAAGAGTTTTTTCCTTCATACCTTGGATTGACCCAAAACTGGCAAGTTGCAACCAAGGCAGGCCATAAAAATAAAAGTTTTGAAAATGAATTTGACAGGAAGATTTTGTACTACTTTTATACTGGTTAGCAATCTTTTCTTTATCTACTTTTGGTAGTTTTTTCTTCCTCATTATTTTCTTTATTTAAAAGAGTCTTGAAGATGTGAAATAAAGGCAAAGAAGAGAGACTTGACTCTAATGGTAGACAGCTGTAAGGGTTATCCATTTAGGATTTAAAGTCCTATAATATTTTATATTACTTTTCGCATGTGAATGCCCTTTATATTTGCATTAATGTCTCACAAATATTTAGTTCTAGAGATAGCGATGGATAAAAATACTGTGAGATTAAAATCTCTGGAGGAGGATTCAAGATGGCCGAATAGGAATGATTGTGGAGTGCAGTTCCCAGCAAGAACAATGCAGAGGGTGAGTGCCCACTGCATTTCCAAAGAAATTTTCACTGCCCACAGACCAGGAGATTCCCGGGCTGAAAAGCACCATAAGTATTTAGTATGGCATTTCAGCTGGTAACACATTGGTGCACTGAAACTCACACAAATCTGGGCTGCCATTTCAACTGGTGCCTGGAACACCTGGGAGACAGAGCCATCCAATGAACTGAAAGGCAGTGGGCGGAGACAGGGAGCCAGCTGATCTGGCTCTGTGGATACCACCCCCACAAAACAAGCAATCTGAAATGCTCTGGACTGAGAGTTTTGCAGCAAGCACAGCTGAACCCAGGACGGTCTGCTCAGTGGGTGAAAGGGTGACCACCACTACTGAGGCAGTTGACACAGCAACTGCGCAGAGCCTGGGCAGCTCAGCAACACCTCTGCTGGCATACTGTGACTAGACTACTCCTTGTGGGGCAGGATATCTATGAAAAAAGGCAGCAGCATGACAGGAACTTATAAATAAAGCCAACTTTCCTAGGACAGAGCACCTGGGAAAAGAGGTGGTTATGAATTCTGCTACAGCAGACTTAAAAGTACCTGCCCAGAAGCTCTGCATGGAACAACAGAGCTCCCAGCACAGCACCTGAGCTCCTATAAAGGATAGACTGTCTCCTCAAGCAGCTGCCTGACCCCTGTATACCCAAAGAGACACCTCATAAAGGAGAGCTCAGGCTGACATCTGGCAGGTACCCTTCTGGGATGAAGATAAAAGAAGAAGAAAACCAGCAGCAACTCTTACTGTTCTGCAGCCCCTGCAGGTGATCCCCAGGCAAGCAGTGTCTGGAGTGGACCTCTAACAGTCCTGCAGCAGAGGGACCTGACTATTAGAAGGAAAACTAAGAAACAGAAAGAAATAACTTACACTAAGAGACCCCATGTGAAAGTCACCAACTACAAAGACCACAGGTAGATAAAGCCACTAAGATGGGAAGAAAATGGTTCAAAAAGGGTGAAAACACCAACACCCAGAACACCTCTCCTCCAAAGGATCACAACTCCTCACCAGCTAGGGATCAAAGATGGATGGAGAATGAATCTGATGAATTGACAGAAACGGGCTTCAGAAGGTGGGTAATAACAAACTTCTCAGAGCTAAAAGAACATGTGCCATGTGCTAACCCAATGCAAAGAAACTAAGAACCTAGAAAAAAAAAAAAAGGTTAGATGAGATGATAACTAGAATAAACAGCTTAGAGAATATAAACGACTTGATGGAGCTGAGAAACACAGCACGAGAACTTTGCGAAGCATATACAAGTTTCAATAGCTGAATCAACCAAGCAGAAGAAAGGATATCAAAGATTGAAAATCAACTCAATGAAATAAAATGAGAAGGCAAGAATAGAGGAAAAAGAGTGAAAATAAATGAACAAAGCCTCCAAGAAATATGGGATTATGTGAAAAGACCTAATCTACGTTTGATAGGTGTACCTGAATGTGATGGAGAGAATGAATCCAAGCTGGAAAACACTCTTCAGGATATTATCCAGGAAAACTTCCCCAACCTGGCAAACCAGGACACCAGTCAAGTCCAGGAAATACAGAGAACACCACAAAGATGATAATCCTCCAGAAGAGCAAGCCCAAGGCACATAATCATCAGATTCACCAGGGTTGAAATGAAGGAAAAAATGCTAAGGGCAGCCAGAGAGAAAGGTTGGGTTACCCACAAAGGGAAGCCCATGAGACTCACAGTGGATCTCTCCACAGAAACCCTGCAAGCCAGAAGAGAGTGTGGGCCAATATTCAACATCCTTAAATAAAAGAACTTTCAACCTAGAATTTCACATCCAGGCAAACTAAGCTTCATAAGTGAAGGAGAAAGAAAATCCTTTATGGAAAAGCAATTGCTGAGAGATTTTGTCACCACCAGTCCTGCTTTACAAGAGCTCCTGAAAGAAGCACTAAACAAGGAAAGGAACAACCAGTACCAGCCACTCAAAAAAGGTAACAAATGGTAAAGACCATTGACACAATGAAAAAATGTGTCAACTAATGGGCAAAACATCCAGCTAGCATCAAAATGGCAGGTTAAAATTCACACATAATAACAGTATTTACCCTAAATGTAAATGGGTTAAATGCCCCAATCAAAAGACACAGACTAATTCAATAAAAAGTCAAGACCCATTGGTGTGCTGTATTCAGGAAACCAATCTCATGTGCAAGGACACACATAGGCTCAAAATAAAGGGATGGAAGAAGATTTACCAAACAAATGGAAAGCAAAAAAAAAAAAAAAAAACCAGAAGTTGCAATTCTAGTCACTCATAAAATGGACTATAAACCAACAAAGATCAAAAGAGACAAAGAACATTACATAATGGTAAAAAGATCAATGCATCAAGAAGTGCTAAGGATTCTAAATATATATGCACCCAATACAGGGGCACCCAGGTACATAAAGCAAATTCTTAATGACCTACAAAGAGACTTAGACTCCCACACAATAATTGTGGGAAACTTTAACACTCCACTGTCAATATTAGACAAATCAGTGAGACAGAAAATTAAAAAGGATATCCAGGACTTGAACTCAAATCTGAACCAAGTGGACCTAATAGACATCTAGAGAAATCTCCACCCCAAATCCACAGAATATACATTCTTCTCAGCATCACATTGCACCTACTCCAAAATTGACCACATAATTGGAAGTAAATCACTCCTCAGCAAATGCAAAATAATGGAAATCAAAACAAACAGTCTGTCAGACCACAGGGAAATCAAATTAGAACTCAGAATTAAGAAATTCACTCAGAACTGCACAGCTTCTTGGAAACCAGACAACTGGCTACTGAATGTTGACTGGATAAACAATGAAATGAAGGCAGAAATAAAGACATTCATTGAAACCAATGAGAACAAAGACACAACATACCAGAATCTCTGGGACACATTTAAAGCAGTATCTAGAGGAAAATTTATAGTAACAAATGTCCACATGAGAAGCAAGGAAATATCTAAAATCAATACTCTATTGTCAAAATTGAAAGAGCTAGAGGAGAAAAAAAATACACAAAAGCTAGCAGAAGACAAGAAATAACTAAGATCAGAGCAGAACTGAAGGAGATAGAGACACAAAAAAAGTTCCAAAAAATCAGTAAATCCATGAGATGGTTTTTTGAAAAGTTCAACAAAATAGACTGCTAGCCAGATTAATAAAGAAAAGGGAGAAGAATCAAATAGTTGCAATAAAAAATGATAAAGGGGATATCACCACTGATTTCACAGAAATACAAACTAGAATCAGAGATTACTACAAGCAACTCTATGCACATAAGCCAGTAAACCTGGAAGAAATGGATAAATTCATGGACACTTGCACCCTCTGAAGCCTAAACCAGGAAGAAGTCGAAACCTTGAATAGACCAATAACAAGGGCTGAAGTTGAGGCAGCAATTAATAGCTTACCAAACAAAAAAGCCCAGGTGCAGATGGGTTCACAGCCGAATTCTACCAGACATACAAAGAGAAGCTGGTACCTCTCCTTCTGAAACTATTCCAAATAATCCAAAAAGAGGGAAACCTCCCCAAAACATTTTATAAGACCAACATCATCCTGATACCAAAACCTGGCAGAGACTCAACAAAAAAAGAAAACTTCATGCCAATATCCATGATGAACATAGATGCAAAAATCTTCAATAAAATATTGGCAAGCCGATTGCAACAGCACATCAAAAAACATCCTTCACAATCAAGTAGGCTTCATCCCGGGGATGCAAGGCTGGTTCAACATACACAAGTCTATAAACGTAATCCACCATATAAACAGAACCAAAGACAAAAACCACATGATCATCTCATGTTTTTAACACTACGTGGTCACAATCTCTGAGTCCCTTCACATTTACACAAAACAGGGTGGAATGCTTAAGGCACACCAATATGCAGATGTGTAGGGTGTGTTAAAGGAGCAGGTTCTCTATTTTGTTTGTAACCTATCTAGTCTTCCTACTGAGCTCCCAGCAGCTGGTTTGGAGAGAGGATGAGGTGGGATGGACAGTTAGCATTTAATTGAAACAGTCTGGTTTGGTGGCACTCAGCATCTTTTGGTCTGGATGGCTGGACAGGAATACTCAGTCTTCCAGATGTGGGCTTCCCCTGTTTCTTTCTCTGTGCTTTGCCTACTTGGTTGGAAGTGTGTGTAACGTGTGGGTCCTGAGGTAACAGGGGAAGGACTGAAATCCTCAGGTGTGGTAACTTGTAGCTCCCTCAGTGCCTTCTGTGTCCTTTCATCTGGAAATATTTGATGGAACTTGGACTCCTCTCTTCTTCTCTTTGTTGAGGCTCCTGGCTCTTCCAGTTGACTCCAACCCTTGTTATTTCTCTTTGTCTTCCATTTAGGTTTAGTTCTAGAGGTGTGTTTTGTGTCCTCTAAGTGCTACAGAGTCTCTATTGAATTTCCAGTCAAGGCTTTCAGCTGCTGTAGCTTCCAATGATGCTGTCAAGGAACCAAGAGCACTTTAGAAAAGTAAAAAGATGATGCAAACTGTGACTGCTGTCTCAGCAGTAACTTAGGTTGGCATGAGTGAACATGCAAAGCAGCCATGTTGCAGAGTCACAAATTGCAAATGTGGCCAGAGAAATTCCTGTCCTACATGCAAGCTTGGTTAGCTCAGAAATGGAAAACTTGAAGACATGCCTGGGCTACCTGATCTCTCTCTCTCTCCTCCATTTCTAACATCTCTCAGGTTCAAAAGTTGTGAGATTTTCTTCTAGGTGATTGCCTCATTCCAACTTCATGAATAATGTTCAGAAATATTTTTGCTACACTTGGGGAAGAGTTCTGAGTATATATCTTCAGGATTGACTTATATGTTAAATGATAACCACTACAATATACTTTTTAAAAAATCACCTTTCAAAAGTTATGGCTTGAAAAGCTGCTGTCTGGATGCAAAATCCTACACTGAAGGTCAGAAGCAGAACACTATGTTTCTTTCTCTTTGCATTTCTCCTGTGTCCTTCCTAGTCTGTTTCCTACCTGCTTTCTCTCTCCCCAACATGATTTTTAGATGCATAAGACCCCAGACTTATTAAGTCTACAAAGACATTTACTCAAATGATGACCTCTACTATCAAAATAATACTTTCCAAACTTTTAAGAAAAAAATTTAAGAATTCTGTGACATGAAAAGCAAGGATTTACCTCCAAGTTAACTAGAAAATATTTATGGAAAGATGATTAGGAAAAGTTACTTGAAATGTCCATGATTAATGATGATTAGAGTATCTCCCCAAACTCCTGCAGAAAGTCAATAAGCCTTGTAAAATGACAAAGGATATGAACAATTAGCCAACCCCTAGAAGAAGAAACTCAAAATAATAAAGACACGAAACAAGAAAATGAAAGTTGCCTAAACTCACTAGTAATAAGAGAAATGCAATATATTAATGAGATACATTAATGCTGGTAAAAAAATTAAAGTGTAGGCAGGGATGTTGGAATCTGGGAATTTCACACCCTTATAGTCAAATTAAGTATACATGTAACTAACTAATGACCCAAAAATGTCATCCCTTGGGATACATTTTAAGGAGAGTCTCAAACATTTCCAACAGGATATACTAATTTTCTATTGTCATGTAACAAATTGCCATTACTTTGATGGCTTGAAACAACATAGATTTATTGTCTCACAGTTTGTATGGGTCAGGAGTCTGGGTTTGTCTTAAGTTCTCTTCTTAGTTTCTCACAAGGCAGAAATTTATACGTTGTCTGGGGCTGTGGTCTTATCTGAGACTCAGGGTTATTTGCCAAGCTCATGTCATTGTTTGCAGAATTTATTTGCTCACTGCTGTAGAACTCATGGCAACTTGGGTGTTTCAAGGCCAGCAGAAGTTCTTCAGGAAAGACCATGTTTGTCTTTGGAGGCCATTCTCCCTATTAAGTCAGGCCCTCCCAGAATAATCTTCCTTTTGAGTAACTTCAAACAAACTTACCTGGGACCTGAACTACCCATGCAAAATGTCTTTCCTTCTGCCTGGTAATATAATCTAACCACAGAAGTGAAATCTCATCATGTTCACAAGTCTTGCCCATATTAAAGTGAAAGAGATTTATACAAGGGCATGGAAGGTCATCTTAGAATTCCGTCTTCTACAAAAAAAATACATGAAAATATTCACTGGAGCATTCTCTGTCATGGCAAGATGCTGGAAGCACTCTAAGTCCGTCATGAAAGAATGGAGAGATGAAAAATGTATTCCAAAGGAAACTATGCTGTTTTAGAATCAATAGCATCATGAATAAGTATGAAAAACATAGCACTGAGTAAAAAGAGTATGAAACAGAATGAGATCTATAGCATAATTCCATTTATGTGTAATCAAACAACATGTATATTAAGATCATATATCTTTTACAAGGACATATAAAGAACAATGAAAGAAAACCCACAAATATAGAAAACGTGGGTATAGTGAGGAGAATCAGAGAGGGGAATAGAGTTAAAAGAATATAATGAATTAAATAAGTCATACATAAAATTCTCAGTAGACAGCACTTTTGTACTCTGTTCAATATTCATTTGATATACGTACTATGTTAAGGCTGCAGTTGATACCCTGACATGTATATAATTCATGTTATGCAGCATATACAGTGATATATATCCCACATAACTTAGAGCTACTTTGGCACTTGAATACATTTGGAAAATTCCACCTGGACTTATGAAAGTGACCATAATGGGTATTGAATTAATATTTGCATTGTTTTATGCTTTCAAATTATTATATACTTCTCTTGTCTTTAATTTTATTACATGTAGATTATATGTATCTTTGCATTGACTTCAATCTCTAGCACATGTAAAATTTTAGGAAGACCTTTGGGGTCCTTAAAAATTAAATGTAAATTTATACGCTCCATTAATTATGAAATGTCCTACTGTCTAAATCCTTCATTCTTAATGCCTTTTGACTTCAACTGAAATCTCAGAAAAGAAGAAAGTTCAGGCACATGAATCGTGCTGTGATTACATCTGGAGAAGGGGTCTTTCCAGGAATAGGGCAATGTATATTTGATCAAAAATCATAGAGATTAAGAGAACTTCAAATTCCCTTTCCAGGAGACTTTTTCGTTCCCCAGGTAGAATGATATGCCTAAATTATACAGTCTGTCTGACATGTGTTAATCGATTTAGGAAAGAAAAGTTTTAAAATTTTTATTTCACCTTGGACAAGAATGGAGTCAAAAGTTTCTTAACAGTAAAACATTCAGAAAATTTCCTTTCTTTTTTTTATGCCAGGCCA
The DNA here is from genome assembly GCA_031835075.1 of Saguinus oedipus. Lineage (NCBI taxonomy): Eukaryota > Metazoa > Chordata > Mammalia > Primates > Cebidae > Saguinus > Saguinus oedipus. The sequence goes on from CM063169.1 coordinate 21,718,628, forward strand.
TAGAAAATATATTGGAATATGTAAAATATTAATGAAAATTTTATTTTTTTCTTCCAGATAAATGTAATTGTGGACAGAGGCTTATAGATTCTTTGCTATAAGGAACAATCATTTTTAGAAGTATATGCATATTATGCTGGAAAATGAGAAGATTTATTTTTCTACAAAAGGCACTTGCTATTTGGACTTAAAGCAAGACATTGATTTAAAATTATAGGATTTACTTTCTATATTAATATATAGAAAAAATGGTAGTATATATGGCTTCTTTCTTTTTTAAAATCTTTTATCCCACTCTCCTGCCACTTAACACAAATGCTTGAGCAATGTATACATTCCAGGATACTAAGAACTATGTTGTCTTACACTAAGCTTCCATCCTAGGTAGGCAGTCCACAGGGCTTCCCATGAGACTATAGCTAACAGGAGAAGGGAAATTTCTTTGAAAACCTGGGAGCAGCAGAGATGACTGAAGCTAGAAAGAGCCAGGAATGGCTTCATAGAAAACAGAAACCATCAGGGCTGAGTTTAGAAAGGCAGCCCTGGGATAAGGGGTCAGCTTAAGAAAACACCTGTTGTCTGCTGAACAGTGAGAAGAGGGTGTTTTGTATACAGGGAGGACTGGTACTGACTAGGTAGGTGGAATGGAGGCAGTGTAGGCTGGTGAAAAGTGATAAGAGGAAATGGAAAATATCCCAAATGAGTTTTGAGCAAGAAAATGAAGTTTTAGAATGTAGGATTTAAGAACTTTAACTGCAACATCGAGAAGAAGAATGTAAGAAATTCATGTCCAGCCAGCTCTGATGAGAGGAAATGAGAGTACCATGTAGTGGGTATAGGTAGGATAGGATGGCTAAATAGAAACTCAGAGAAAAACAAATCATCAGTAAAGGGGAAAAAATGACAAAGAAGTCAGATAAGCTTGATGCTGGTCAGAGGAAATTGAGTTAAGAGGTATTGAGATAAGTGTGCTGTGGTATCCAGCAATTCAGTGGAATTTGGGGAAAGAAGTAAACCTGATGACTTTATTAAGTAGTGTTTTAATAGGATTAGGATGTAGAATATTTAGAATATTTTCTAACATATAGATAGGTATCTTTCATATATTGTGCTATGACTATAATTTGGTATTGAGTTTTGTGTGAGGTTTATTATTTGATCTCACTATATTTTTTAATTGCAATGCTTAAACGCATCTTGTTATACTTTTCAATATGACTTTTTCAATGTCAGTGACATTTCTGTCAGGGCTTACATGTTTTAAAGGGGATTTTGCTTTAGTACATTTTCTCATTGTTAATCAGTTATTAATACTAAAGAGATATAATGAACATGGCAGTACATTGTTTGATACTTAAATCCTTCTGGGAGCATTTCTTTTCCTGGTCACTCAAGCTTTCGTATAAATTTCTAGGCATTTTTTTTTACTTTCATTAAATTATAGCAAATCAGCTGAATCCAAATAATTACACTGATAAGTTGTATTTATATGGTCCTTTGTATTTTCCCAAGTCATTTTGTATACATTATGTCATCTGAAAGAAACTAAAATATTATATAGGAACTGACATTTAGAAAGAACACTTTATTTGCACAGCTGTCTGATAGGGAGGTTTGTTGTAGCCAACTATATTTCCTATACACCTGGTTCACTTCTTTTTATAGAAATATTTTAATTCTTCTCAATTCAAGTGACAGCAATATTTTTGAAATGACGGTTCGATTTTAAAGGGAAGAAATATAGTTATTTCCATTTGGAGGTCATTTTTGTCCTTTTATTAAATGTGCTCATCTTTTTTAATCTTTCAGTGTAAAAAAAAATGCCAAGAGACCTGGTGGTATCTTCTGTGTTTTATTTTTTTTCTCGTGATTTTTTTTTCACAGTTTCTCAAAAAGTGCTCACCACAAAGAATCCACTTCCCTTTAATTAATGTTCTTTAATGAAAACAATCATTTCCTGAATTTTGACTATCTGCTGAACAGTTGCCACTCTGACAAAACCCAAGATAAGATCCATAAGACTTTGACACTGCTTTCGAAATTTTGATTTCCCTAAGATGCCTCGGCTTCTTTTTGGGGAAGTTTAAGAAAATCAAGCTTTTCAAATAATTAATTTCTCCTCTGCTGGCAAAAATACAAGTATTTTATCAAAGTAGGTGATGCTATTGCATTGGGAAACAACAGAGACATTGTTTAACCCTCATTTCGTGTCCACCATCTTAGTTACATTATATGTTGGTGGGAAATTTGATATCACCCTGGGGTTGCAGCCAACTTTGGTTTCTGTTGAGCTCTCTGTTCCTTGTCTTGGATTTCATATTAAACACGTGTATCCTGGTCGTTTACTGAGAACAAGGTGAAGATATTTTATCTTCAGACTTTTGGGGTTTAAGTCAGGATTTTCACAACTTAGGAACTGCTCTTTTTTTCAGTTTCCTCAACTAAAATGGGAATAATAGTCCTTACCTCAGAGAGTTGTTGTGATGAAATGAGAGAATGTCTAGAAACCTTTTTGACTAATTACTGCCACATACTCAGGACTAGACAAATATTTCCACGATAGTCATTTTACCTATTCTATAAATTTTACTTTGAAAAAATACTTGCATAGTTATAATTTGACCGATCATCTTAACGTTAATTAAATTAGTATCTATTTAACTTTTCCTATGTATTATGTACACTTAACATATTTAATCTTTGTAATAATTATTTGAGGTAATTAATCATATTTTATAGAAAAAATAAGAGGCTAAATAGTGTATCTGAAGTCATATAATGCTTGTTTGCTGTAGTTCTAGAGCCAGTGAGATTTCTGTAATACATACTAAAATACTGCTGTTCTGGTAATCATATATCTTCCTAAAAATACTCAAAAATCTCAGTTTATTCCTTCCCCCACCTTTTTTTTTTTTTTTTTTTTTTTTTGGTTTTGCGTTCATGGGCATTCTTTGAAAGGCAATACAAAATCTCTGGCTTACAGTAACATTATCATTTTTTGTGAGCTCATTTCTAAACCTTTTGTTTTGATCATGGAATTAATTTTGCCATAGGAACATGTATCTAAGATAGTGGCTGGGTTTCTAAAAGAGTGCAAAGGTTAACTGACATGTAGAAACCCTTCATTTAAAGAAATAACAATTGGCTATTTCCTTTGAATAGTGTTGTTTCCTGATAAATTAAATATGCATTTGTGGGCCAGCTTAGGAATACATGTATTTTTTAAATTATTGCTATATGAGGAAATGCATCCTATGGCAAATGCTGAGAAAGCAACATACAAGACAAAGGAAAACCCAGGCTTCAAACATCCACTGTACCAGCTGCTTGTTGAAAAGAGAAATTCTCTGCCTCTGGTAGACATTGCCTAGTGTTGCATAAGCACAGCCATGTGCTACTGAGGAGCAGCAGAAAGGAGACCATTTCTTTCTTTCTTTTTTTAAATTTTTTTTAATTTTTATTGCATTATAGGTTTTGGGGTACATGTGCAGAACGTGCAAGATAGTTGCATAGGTACACACATGGCAGTGTGTTTTGCTACCTTCCTTCCCTTCACCCACACTTGGCATTTATCCCCAGGCTATCCCTCCCCAGCCCCCCCCCCGCTGTCCCTCCCCCATTCCCCCCAATAGACCCCAGTGTGTAGTAGACCCCCTCCCTGTGTCCATGTGTTCTCCTTTTTCTCACCCGCCTATGAGTGAGAATGTGCGGTATTTCTTTTTCTGTTCTTGTGTCAGTTTGCTGAGAATGATGTTCTCCAGATTCATTCATGTCCTTACAAAGGACACAAACTCATCATTTTTGATTGCTGCATAATATTCCATGGTGTATATGTGCCACATTTTCCCAGTCCAGTTTTTTCCTAACTCCTCGGGACTATTGAGATGAATATGTTGACCTGCAGAGTATACACATGATTATGAATTGGCTATTCTTAAGAGGAAATGCCTGCATAATTCTAATTTCACAAATCGTGGAAAGGAAGTACCAGAAATACAGAAAAAGTCTTTAACAAATGTTAAATGGAATGTAGAGCATTAATAGTTGTCTTTTTTTGTTTCATTCACATAACAAATGTGATCTGCCTGGGAGATCTATATAGTTTGGCAGGAAAGATAGCTCAAAGGCAGTGGCTCCAAATATAAATGCTTTGGTAGTGGAAGCAGTGGACACAATGTTAGAATTTATGTCAGGAATCTAAACCTAGTCTGGGTTGAGGGCAGAGGGGCAGAGACAGCTCAAGTCTTAATAGAGAAAATGACTTTTAAGCATACATCTCTAAATCATTGGCTGTGAAATAGAGAGTCAAATGTTGGCTTTGCCAATTTCTGCTTTTCTGATCTTAGGCAATTTCTTCACTGTTTTTCAGACCCCTCATTGTAAAACAGTGATGATGATAATAGGAAACTAATGAGAATTAAACAAGTTAATAACATGTATAGTGTTTAAGGCTTTGTATACAGAAATTACTCAAAATATTGTAGGATATTTATTTTCTGGCTCAGCTGAGAATTGAAAAAGGAAAATAAGTGTTCTAGATAGAAGGAAGAACCTACAGAAAAGCCTCCAGAGAATGGAAAGAAATGATTGATGTGTTTAGGGGACTGAAAGAAATTTAGCACAGCAGTAATATTAAGTTTGGGGTGGGCAAGGGGCAACAGGAAAGCGGGAGAGTTAGTGAAGGTCAGATAACAAAGGTGTTATGTGTTCTGTCAAAAATACAGATTTATCCTATTGTTAAGAGCAGACAAAGGAGTTTAAAAATGATATGATCAGATTTGCATTTTGATACTGAGAATGAGGAATGGAGAATGGGGTTTCACAGGAAGACTGTGAACAAGACGCAATTCAGAGATGTTAGTTGTGCACAGCAAACATGGAAAACAACCACCACCACAAAACCTGACAAGTTTCAAACATATTTCTGAAGATAAATTTTATTGTATGTAGCAGTTGCTTAAATGTGAAATTGAAGGAGAAGCTGGTGTCTCTGATTACTGATTTAGGGACTATATGGTTGATGGCAAAATTTTTTTTTTTTTTTGGTGGCTCATGCTTTTATTTTTTATTTTTGTATTTTTTTCAATTGCACTTTAGGTTTTGGGGTACATGTGAAGAACATGCAAGATTGTTGCATAGGTACACACATGGCAGAGTGGTTGATGGCAAAATTAACTGATAAAGATATAAGAGAGAAAGAACAGGCTGGGGTCTGGGTGGAGAGGGCACACATTTCGTTTTACATATGCAGTGTTTTGTGGCTCTGAGACCAAAAGGGATGTGGACTCTAGGCAGTTGGATATTCTGGTTTGTCTCTCAAAAGCAAAATTGGGTTGGGTGGGGACATCAATTTGAGCATTCATTAGTAGACAGTAATTGGGTATGAATGGAATGTTCAGAGAGGAAGTAGAGAAAAGGGTGTAGAACACCACAAAATGGAGTACGAACATGCACCAGAGAAAGAAAAACAGTGGATAGCTAGAAGGAAAGCCATGAGGATGCTATCAGAAAAAAAAAAAAAAAAAAAAAAAATTCCTAACAAAAAAGGAGTTGGTCACGTTAAAAGTTGCTCAGAGGTGAGGTCAAATTGGAAGTAAAAAGTGTCCACTGAAGTTAAGCATAAATTGTTTTCAAAATTATAATCTAAAAGATTCCTCCTCTACCTCCCAAATAAAATAGTAAACAACACCGTGCCACATGTTCTGAATTTTATTAAATCTTTGTTTTCTTTGCCAGCACATACCTACCGCAAGGGGATAAATCTGGAATGATCATATATATTCTCTGACTCCTAGTGAAAACTAGAAAAACATATGACTTAAGTGAAAAAAATCAATGGATGCTTAAAAGAAAACTTTATTCACCAAAAATAATTTGGGTACACAGACTGTTAGAGCTGAAAGATGTTTTACAGTTCATCTAGGCAAACAGCTTCATTTTATTAATGAAGGAATTAAAGTTTGGTGAAATTAGCCCAAACTGATCTTCCTTTTGGTTTTTAGGATCAATTTCTTCATTCCTTTTGAAGGCAGTCTGGATTTTCAAACTGCTTTCAATGTTTATGAAGTCCATATATAGAACATTGTATGAAAGTAATTTAAGTCAAATCATTCTAAATATGTGGTAGGTATCTTCTACATAGAAATGAGAAAGAAACATCCTGTGTGTTTTAAAATGTTTGCTATGCTAATCACAGGGTTGTTAAATAAGATTTTTAATGAATTTTTTAGTCAATAGGATATTAAACTACAAGTACAAAGGAGTTAACTAAATCACTCTTCATAGGGTGAGAATGCAAAGTGAATTGCACCTTACATATTTAAGAAATAGACCCTTCAACACTGGTACTTTCTGTACAGGGTTTTATTTTTCCCTTTTATATTTTTATTTTTGATGGGTTACAGGAGGCAGCAAGTTACAAACAATGGGGAAGACAGTCCAAATAAGTCTATGAAAATCTAATTTAAGATCTTTCCCTATGTGATCTGTCTACAGTGCTTTAGAAAGAACTGTATTTACCAGTGGGTTAGAGCTGTGTATTATTTTTAAATCAATCTTTCCTTTTTTCCAAGTTCCTAATACTTCTCATTCTGTTCTTGTCAGACACTTGAATGGTGGAAGTTCTCTATTATTCATCAAATACCTCAAGCTGTTCCTGTCAAGTTTCTCAATTCATTTCCAACAGATCTTCTGTAAAAATACAGCCAAGAAATTTCTATGCCAGGTATGAACCCATCGGAATAAAGAATACGGGAGCCAGACATTTTGCAAAAAAGGAAATGGACTGGAAACCTGTACTCTTTCAATACCTGCAGTTTGTTTATATTGTACCAGCTGTTAGACCCTGCTTCCAACAATCTGATTATTCATCTTCATCTTTTTCAGCTTTACTTGCTAATAAGGAATAACTCCTTCCCTGCAGAAGGACATATCTATAAGAAGAGCATTGTTTTCTATCTTCTTTTTACTTAGGTTAAAATGCTTTTAGTTTTAATAGCCTGCTAAAGAATTATTTAGAAAGCATATGACCTAAGTAACTAAAAGGTTTTCAGTAAATTTCAAACTATGGGCTGGGCACGGTGGGTCATGCCTGTAATCCCAGCACTTTGGGAGGATGAAGTGGGTGGATCGCCTGAGTTCAGGAGTTCAAGACCAGCTTGGCCAACATGGTGAACCCTGTCTTTACTAAAGATACAAAAATTAGCTGGGTGCAGTGTTGGGTGCCTGTAATCCCAGCTACTTGGGAGGCTGAGGCAGGAGAATCACTTGAACCTGGAAGGCAGAGGCTGCAGTGAGCCGTGATCGTTCCATTACACTCTAGCCTGGGCAACAATGAGACTCTGTCTCAAAAAAAAAAAAAGAAAGAAAAAGATAAATACAATTTAGGCAAGACTTACATTACCCAGCTGGAACGTTTTATAGAAATGCTAGTTTCTAATCAAAATGTCCTGCCACATAAAGTTGTTATTGTTGTTGTTTTTAAGAGAAAGTGACAGCTATTTGGACAGGAAACAGAGAAAAATATGTCTTATGCTAAAATATATACGGTTTTAAAATGATACTTTAAGTTCTGGGGTACATGTGCAGAACGTGCAGGTATGTTACATAGCTATACACATGCCATGATGGTTTGCTGCACCCATCAACTCGTTATCTAAATTAGGTATTTCTCCTAATGCTCTCCCTGCCCCAGGCCCCCACCCTCCCACAAGCCCTGGTGTATGATGTCCCCTCCCTGTGTCCATGTGTTCTCATTGTTCAACACTGACTTCTGAGTTAGAACAGGCAGTGTTTGGTTTTCTGTTTTTGTGTTAGTTTGCTGAGAATGATGGTTTCCAGCTTCATCCATGTCCCTGCAAAGGACAGGAACTCATCCTTTTTATGGCTGCATACTATTCCATGGTGTATATGTGCCACATTTTCTTTATCCAGTCTATCACTGATAGGCATTTAGGTTGGTTCCAAGTCTTTGCCATTGTGAACGGTGCACAATAAACATTCGTGTGCATGTGTATTTATAGTAGAATGATATGTAATCTTTTGGGTGTATGCCCAGTAATGGGATTACTGGGTCAAATGGTATTTCTAGTTTTAGATCCTTGAGGAATCACCACACAGTCTTCCACAATTGTTGAACTAATTTACACTCCCACCAACAATGTAAAAGCATTCCTATTTCTCCAGGTCATCTCCAGCATCTATTGTTTCCTGACTTTTAATGATCACCATTCTAACTGGTGTGAGATGGTATCGCAATGTGGTTTTGATCTGCATTTCTCTAATGACTAGTGAAGATGAGCTTTTTAAAAACGTTGCTTGACTGCATAAATGTCTCCTTTTGAGAAGTGTCTGTTCATATCCTTTGCCCACTTTTTGATGAGGTCGGTTGTTTTTCTTCTTGTAAATTTAAGTTCTTTGTAGATTCTGGATATTAACTCTTTGTCAGATGGATAGATTGAAAAAATTTTATCCCATTCTGTAGGCTGCCTGTTTACTCTGAAGATAGTTTCTTTTGGCATGCAGAAGCTCTTTAGTTTAATTAGATTTCATTTGTCTATTCTGGCTTTTGTTGCCATTGCTTTTGAAGTTTTAGTCATGAAGTCCTTGGCCATGTCTGTGTCCTGAATGGTATTTCCTAGGCTTTTTTCTAGAGTCTTTTATTGTTTTAGGTCTTATGTTAAAATCTTTAATCCATCTAGAGTTAATTTTTATAAAAGGTAGAAGGAAGGGATCTAATTTCAGCTTTCTGCATATAGCTAGCCAACCTTCCCAAAACCATTTATTAAATAAGAAATCCTTTCTCCATTGCTTGTTTTTATCAGGTTTGTCAAAGATCAGATGGTTGTAGATGTGTGACATTATTTCTGAGGCCTCTGTTCTGTTCCATTGGTTTCTATCTCTGTTTTGGTACCAGTACCATGCTGTTTTTGTTACTGTAGACTTGTGGCGTAACGTCAGGTAATGTGATGCTGCAAGCTTTGCTATTTTTGCTTAGGATTATCTTAGCTACGTGGGCCCTTTTTTTGGTTCCACATGAAGTTTATAGTAGTATTTCCAATTCTGTGAAGAAAGTCAAGCTAACTTGATGGGGATAGCATTGAATCAATAAATTACTTTGGTCAGTATGGCCATTTTTATAATATGAATTATTCCTATCCATGAGCGTAGAATGTTTTTCCATTTGTTTGTGTTTCTCTTATTTTCTTCAGCAGTGGTCTGTTCTCCTGGAAGCAGTCCTTCACATTCCTTGTAAGTTGTATTTCTAGCTTTTTAAAATTCTCTTTGTAGCATTCACAAATGGGAGTTCACTCATGATTTGGCTCTCTGTTTGTCTGTTATTGGTATGTAGGAATGCTTGTGATTTTTTGCACACTGATTTTGTATCCTGAGACTTTGCTAAAGTTGCTTATCAGCTTAAGGAGATTTTGGGCTGCGGTGATGGAGTTTTCTAAATACACAATAATGTCATCTGCAAACAGAGATAATTTGACTTCCTCGTTTCCTAACTGAACACACTTATTTCTCTCGCCTGATTGCCCTGGCCAGAGCTTCAAGTACTATGTTGAATAGGAGTGGCGAGAGAGGGCATCCCTGTCCTGTGCCGGTTTTCAAAGGCAATGCTTCCAGTCTTTGCCCATTTAATATGATATTGTCTGTGGGTTTGTCATAAATAGCTATTACTATTTTGAGATATGTTCCATCAAAATCTAGTTTATTGAGAGTTTTTAGCATGAAGGCTTGTTAAATTTTGTTGAAGGCATTTTCTGCATCTATGGAGATAATTATGTGGTTGTTGTCATTGGTTCTGTTTATATGATGGATTACGTTTATTGATTTGCGTATGTTGAACCAGCCTTGTATCCCAGGAATGAAACTGACTTGGTAGTGGTGCATAAGTTTTTTGATGTGCTGCTGGATTTGGTTTGCCAGTATTTTACTGAGGATTTTACATCAATGTTCATCAGGGATATTGGCCTGAAATATTCTTTTATTGTTGTGTCTCTGCCATGTTTTGGTATCAGGATGATGCTGGCCTCATGAAATGAGTTAGGGAGGAGTCTCTCTTTTTCTATTGTTTGGAATGGTTTCAGGAGGAATGGTACCAGCTCCTCTTTGTATATCTTTGGTAAAATTTGGCTGTGAATCTGTCTGGTCGTAGACTTCTTTTGGTTGGTAGGCTATTAGTTACTGCCTCAATTTCCAAACTTGTTATTGGTCTGTTCAGAGATTTGACTTCCTGGTTCAGTCTTGGGAGGGTATGTGTATCCAGGAATGTATCTATTTCTTCTAGATTTTCTTATTTACTTTCATGGAGGTGTTTATAGTATTCTTTGATGGTAGTGTGTTTTTCCGTGGGATTGGTTGCGACATCTCCTTTATCATTTTTTATCGTATCTATTTGATTTTTCTCTCTTTTCTTCATTAGTCTGACTAGTGGTCTATTTTGTTGATCCTTTCAAAAAACCGGCTCCTGAATTCATTGATTTTTTGAAGGATTTTCCATGTCTCTATCTCCTTCAGTTCTTATCTGATCTTCATTATTTTTTTTCTGCTAGCTTTTGAATTTGGTTGCTCTTGCTTCTGTAGTTCTTTTAATTCGTATGTTAGGGTGTTGATTTTAGATTTTTCCTGCTTTCTCTGTGGGTATCTAGTGCTATAAATTTCCCTCTACACACTGCTTTAAATGTATCGCAGAAAAAAAAAAAAATGTGTCCCAGAGATTCTGGTACATTGTATCTTTGTTCTCCTTGATTTTAAAGTACATAAATTTTGTTATTTAATTTTGTTAATTTTATTATTTACCCAGTAGCCATTCAAGAGCAGGTTGTTCTGTTTCCATGTAGTTGTGCAGTTTTGAGTGAGTTTCCTAATACCGATTTATAATTTGATTGCACTGTCATCTGAGAGACTGTTTATTATTTTTGTTCTTTTGCATTTGCTGAGGAGTGTTTTACTTCCAATTAAATGGTCGATTTTAGAATAAATGTGATATGATGCTGAGAAGCATGTACATTCTGTTGATTTGGAGTGGAGAGTTCTATAGAAGTCCATTAGGTCTGCATAGTAAGAGTTGATTTCAAGTCCTGAACATCCTTCTTGATTTTCTGTCTCCGGGCACTGTCTAATATTGACAGTAGGGTGTTATATTCTCCCACTACTATAGTGTGGGAATTTGAGTCTCTTTGTAGATTTCCCACACTTGTGGAAAACCAAGTCTCTAAGACTTGATTTCTGAATCTGGGTGCTCCTGTATTGGGTGCATATATATTAAGGATAGTTAGCTCTTCTTGTTGCATTGATCCTTTTATCATTATATAATGCCCTTATTATTCTCTTTTGATCTTTGTTGGTTTAAAGTCTGTTTTGATCAGAGACTAGGATTGCAACCCCTGCTTTTTTTCTTTTTGCTTTCCATTCGCGTGGTATATATTCCTTCATTCCCTTATTTTGAGCTTATGTATGTCTTTGCATGTGAGATGGGTTCCCTGAATACATCACACTGATGGGTCTTGACTCTTTCCCATTTGCCAGTCTGTATCTTTTAATTGGGTCATTTAGTCTGTTTACATTTAAGGTTAATAGTGTTATGTGTGAATTTGATCCTGTCATTATGATGCTAGATGGTTATTGTGCCCATTAGTTGATGCAATTTCTTCATAGCATTGATGGTCTTTATAATTTGGTATATTTTTGCAGTGGCTGGTACTGGTTGTTCCTTTCCATATTTAGCATTTCCTTCAGGAGCTCTTGTAGGGCAGGTCCGGGGGTGACAAAATCTCTCAGCATTTCCTTGTCTATAAAGGATTTTATTTCTTCTTTGCTTATCAAGTTTAGTTTGGCTGAATATGAAATTCTAGGTTGAAAATTCTTTTCTCAAAGAATGTTGAATTTTGGCCCTCACTCTCTTCTGCTTTGTAGGGTTTTTGCAGCCAGATGCACTGTTAGTCTGATAGGCTTCCCTTTGTGGGTAACCTGACCTTTCTCTCTGGCTGCCCTTAACTTTTTTCCTTCATTTCAACCTTGGTATATCTGATGATTATGTGTCTTAGGGTTTCTCTTCTTGAGGAGTATCTTTATGGTGTTCTCTGTATTTCCTGAATTTGAATGTTGGCCTGCCTTGCTAGGTTGGGGAAGTTCTCCTGGATGATATCCTGAAGAGTGTTTCCAGCTTGGTTCCATTCTCCATGTCACTTTCAGGTACACCAATCAAACATAGATTTGGTCTTTTCACATAGTTGCATATCTCTTGAAGGCTTTGTTTGATTTATTTTTATTCTTTTATTTCTAATCTTGCCTTCTTGCTTTATTTCATTGAGTTGATCTTCAATCTCTGATATCTTTTATTCTGCTTAATCGATTTGGCTATTGCTACTCGTGTGTGCTCCCCAAATTTCTCATGCTGTTTTTCAGCTACATCAGATCATTTATGTTCTTCTCTAAATTCTATAATCTCTAAATAGAATAACTGGTTATTCTAGTTAGCAATTTGTCTAATCTTTTTTCAGGGTTTTTAGCTTCTTTCCATTGGGTTAGAACATGGAAAGCTTCTTGAGCTCAGAGGAGTTTGTGATTATTACCCACCTTCTGAAACCTGCTTCCGTCAATTCATCAAACTCATTTTCTGTCCATTTTCGTTCCCTTGGTGCCGAGCAATTGTGATCCTTTGAAGGAGAAGAGGAGCTCTTTTTCTTTTTCTGGAATTTTCAGCTTTTTGTGCTGGTTTCTCTCCATCCTTGTGGAGTTGTCTACCTTTGTTCTTTGAAGACCTTCAGATGGTGTCTTCGTGGCAACGTCCTTTTGGTTGATGTTAATAGTATTGCTTTCTGTTTGTTAGTTTTTCTTCTAACAGTCAGGCCCCTCTTCTGCAGGTCTGCTGGAGTTTACTGGAGGTCCACTCCAGACCCTGTTTTCCTGGGTATCTCCGGGAGAGGCTGCAGAACAGCAAAGATTACTGTTGTTCTTTCCTCTGGAAGCTTCATCCCAGAGGGGCAACTGCCAGATCCCAGCCAGAAGTCTCCTGTATAAGGTGTCTCCAAGTCAGGATACACAGGGGTCAGGGACCCACTTAAAGAGGCAGTAGTCTGTCCCTTTTTAGAGTTCAAATGCTGTGGTAGGAGGTCCACTGCTTTCTTCAGATCTGTCAGGCAGGGACATTTAAGTCTGCTGAAGCTGCAGCTGCACCAACAGCCACCCCTTCCCCAAGGTGCTCTGTCCCAGGGAGATGGAGGTTTTATCTGTAAGTCCCTGACTGGGGCTTCTGCCTTTTTTTCAGAGATGCTTTACCCAGAGAGGAGAGGCATTCTGGCCACAGTAGCCTTGTTGAGCTGCAGTGAGCTCTGCCCAGTTTAAACTTCCAGGGGCTTTGTTTACACTGAGGGTAAAACTGCCTACTAAAGGCTCAGCAATGGTGGTCACCCCTCCCCCCACCAAGCTCCAGTGTCGCAGGTCAAGCTCAGGCTGCTGTGATAGCAGCAATTTCAAGCTAGTGGATCTCGGCTTGCTGGGCTCCATGGGGGTAGGACCCACCAAGCCAGACCACTTGGCTCCCTGGCTTCAGCCCCCTTTCCAGGAGAGGGAATGATTCTGTCTCACTAGCATTCCAAGTACCACTGGGGTGTGGACAAAAAGCTCCTGTGGCTAGCTTGGTGCCTGCCCAGATGGACGCCCAGTTTTGTGCTTGAAACCGGCACCAGAGAGAATCTCCTGGTCTGTGGGTTGCAAAGACCATGGGAAAAGTGCTATATCTGGAGCGGAGTGCTTCGCACAGTCTCTAAGGGCTTTCCTTGGCTGGGAGGGAAAGCTCTCCCTTGTGCTTTCCAGGTAAGGTGATGACACACCCTGCTTTGGATCCCCCTCCATGGGCAGCACCCACTGTCCAACCAGTCCCAGTGAGATGAACTGGGAACCTCAGTTGGAAATGGAGAAATCACCCACCTCTGCCTCAGTCTTGCTGGAGCTGCCAATCAGAGCAGTTCATATTAGGCCATCTTGCCAGCAATCCCTCCTTTATCATTCAGAATATTTAAGAGACAAATTAAAAAGCCCAAAATACTCTTTTTCATTAAAACCTTGTTATTCTGAGTGACATATAATTAATGTGGTTTGGAAGACTCAAGTGGACAGAAAATATACTAAAACTGTTTGCTGTTTTGGAGTCAGTTTTAGCCCTGTTTCTCAGACCTTTAGTGAAACGGTATACTTTTATGACTTCAAGAGATCCCAAGAAGAAATAAATATGTTGCCTTAGAAAATACGATTTCTAAAAAGAAGCATCAATGATTATTAGAAGAGTTTCTGAAATTGGATACCTATGATAATTCTGATTAATTTCTCAAAGATTAAATATAGTCAAGAAATTCTGTATAGTAATCCAAATAGTTTGATTGATTGGTGCTGACATTTTAATCAATTGAGTAGGCATCTTATAGAACAGCCTTAAAACTTAGATGGCTATGTTAAAAAAAAACCTGTACTTTATTAAGTCTTAATGTCATAATAATATGTAGTATTGATGAAAGACTTAAAAAAATAAAAAAAAGATATGTAGCCAAACCAAATTATTTGAAAGGATATTGATGTTTTAGCATCTAGGCAATTGGAATTGTAGATTTATATTACTTTTTTCCTGCTGCAGAACCACATATTCATATTTCCTCCTTCATTGTAATAGCATTTGAAAGTTTGTGTATGTGTGGGAAATAGTGGGGGTAGGAAAATGGGTCTGAATAATTCAATATGAGAATTGAGAACTAGTAATTTTTTATTTTTATTTTCTCTATTGGATCTCTTTAGGGATAGCTTTGTTCTTCCAACCTTAAGCTTCTAACCTTAAGATTAGAATCTTTCAAGCAGGTACTATGTGAATCCACCCCTTTTTGGTTATAGGTATCTATACCAGTAGTGGGCAACTGATTGAGAGAACATCGCTATAGAGGGTAGGTTGATTGAATCCAGATCTCTTGCCCAGGAATATGAAATTGGGACATATAGAGAAAAGGTCAATTATCTGTAGAAACTGGACATGGAGTTTACATGTATCAGAGATTCAAGGCACCATGTTGGCAGAGTCAGGACAGACTACGTGTAATTGGAGAAGAGGAAACCAGGATGAGAATAAAAGCCTTCCATTTCTTTGTTCTGTCCCTCTGAAGAACTGGAAGCACTTTGTGCCCTGAGTTCTGCAAGATACCCTCGAACTCCCAATATATATTGTTTTCTTTTCAAGGTACTTTCAGAGAGTTTCTAGTGCTTGAAACCAAGCCATCACTGACCAGGTTATAGAACAATACAATTAAGTGAAATGCAAGCTGAAAATGAAGAAGCCAGTGCTATTCAGGAATAGTTGCAAAAGATTCTCAGATCATGACAGATCACACAGGCTATGCTCAAGGTACCTAAATCTTTCCAAAACGAGTAACTTTCCCACCAGGCAACTAACAAATCTTAAAACCCATTAGTCATAGTTTTCCTGTTTTCTTGTATTTCTCCTGCTCAAACAGCCAACAATATCCATCATTGTAATTTATAGACAATGCAACTGAAACCCAATGAGGGAAATAATATAGCTCAAGTCTATGGATCTAGTTACCAACAGACCTAGAGTGAGTTATATGGTCGAGTTCTATGACCTATCCAGTAGCCCTTATAATTGTCACTTTACTTTTATGGCTATGTCATATTGAAGTGAAACAGAATGAAAATTCTATATAACAGACACACTGAGAAAATGGACTCCTCTTCAGTGTGAGCGATTTAGATAGAATTCAGAATCTAGTCTTTGGCCTTCTCTATCAACCTTCATTAATGTTGAACTCATTTGGTCCTGTGGCTTTAAATACCCTTCATGGGCTCATGACTCTGAAATTATATTTACAGCTTTGATCTTTCCCCAGAACCCCAGGGTTTTATTTCCCACTCTTTATTTAACATCTCCAAATGTATGTTTAACAATTATCTCAAACTTGACAGGTACAGAGCTGAAAATTCTTGATTTCCATCTCCAGAACTGTTGTTTCTCTGTGTTCTCATTTCAGAAAATGGCACCTCAACTCAATAGTGACTCAGTTCCAAGCCTTGAAGTGATCCTTTGTCTTCTCTCCTATTTCACATTCAATCTGCCAGTGTATTGTATTGGCTCTGCCTTCCAAATATCTGCCAGTCCACACTACTCCTCTGACATCTCCACCCCTTGTACAGCCACTGGAGTCCTGGTCACCACCTTTGGCTTCTACTGTCTTTATATAGTCTGTTCTCAACCCTCCTGCCAGATCATTTTTCAGTACATACAACTATAACTCCTGTAACTTTCCTGCTTATAGTATTCCACTGGTGTCAGATCATATGTAGAAAAAAAAATCACAAAGTCTGCAAAGCCTGTGTAATCAGGCTATGACTACTTCTCTGCCCTGATCTTCTCCTAACAATTTTCTCCTCTGATTACTTGCTTCATGCACACTGACCCCTTGCTCTTACTCTAACACAAAACCTTTTTTTTGCCTCAGGATTTTGTATTTGGGGATTCTTCTGCCTGGAAGGCTCTCCTCTATGTCTTCTTTTGTGAGCTCTACTCCAATGAATTAGGAACTGCATTGGTTATCTCTGCTAAAACAGCCTCTCTTCATGGAGTCTTTCTTTGATCTCTCTCCCTAAAATATAGCGGTCTCATTCTCATCACCTTACCTCCTTGAGCTATTACTTTCATAGCACTTAATGTTACCTGGCATTGTATTATATATTTTTTCTTTCTTTATTGTCAATCTAGCCTATCAGATTTAAGTTCCATAGAGAGAAACATTATTTATTTTGTTCACTGATGCATCCCCATAACCTAGAATCACATCTGGTATATCATGGATGTTAAATAAATTTGTGAAATGTATTTAAGCTTTCTAACATATAAAATTGTTTTTTATTCTTAATAACTTTTTTCAAAATGTGATTTGTGATTTGGAAAGATGGGAAATAGGTTTAAAGATGTGTATATTTGGCATATTTAAAGTGTACATTTAAAGTGCACAATTAGAGAACTTCATTGATCAAAACACATTTAAATGTACATGTTTAAGTGTAAAAATTGATAACATATACTTTTTATATGTATGCCATATGATATCCCACCACCATCAAGAGTAGTTTCAATATTTTGGTCTGTCCTTCAAAAACAAAATTTCTTAAATAATTTTGATGAAGTTTATTTTTAATTTTTTTTTTTTGGTCTGTTCCGGGTTGTGGGTTCCACCCCCCGCCCACCGTCCTATATAAGAAGTCTTTGCCTAACCCAGGATCACAAAGATTTTGTCCTGTTTTCCTCTGGGAGTTCAGTAGTTTTTGGTTTTCTATTTAGGTGTATGGTAGATTTTGAGTTAATTTTTGCCCATAATTCAACGTATGGATTTAAGTTTATATCTATATCCAATTGTTCCAGTACCATTTGTCAAAAATACATTTTATTCACTAAATTCCCTTTGTTCCTTCATTAGAAATCAACTGACCAGATAAATATAGGTTCTGTGCACTTAACTCTGTTCCTTTAGTCCATATGTCTATGTTGATACCAGTATCACACAATCATCTTAATGGCTGCCTCTTTTACAAAGTCATGTAGTGCAACTTCTCCAAATGAATTATCTTCGCATTTTGGTTTGGCTATTCTAGATACTTTGCATTTCTTTATTAATTTTCGAATCTGCTTGTTAATTTCTGCAAAAGTCTGAAGAGATTATGATTTGAATTCCATTGAATGTACAGATTAATTTAGGACAAATTAACTTTTTAACAATATTGAATCATTTAGAACATGAGCATGGTACATCTCTCCACTTATTTAGATATTCTTTGTTTACTCTCAGCAATGTTTGCAATTTTCAAAGTGGAAAAATTGTACATTTTTGATAAATTTTAATATTTTGATAAGGAATACTATTGCCTATATAACATTAAAAAATGTTTTGACTAAAAGTATTGTATCATCTTTGCATCTTTAATATCCCCAAAGGCATACCTGTCAGTTTAACTGAATTTATTATTTGCTTTCATGTTGAAGGATTCCTAAAAATAAATCTAACACACATATTGGCATAAAATTAGTTTGGAACTATGGTGGGGATGGGCAGGAGTAGAGACAGTGGGAATGCTAAATAAGAGATGATCACCTGGACAAATTTTGTAGGGCAATGAGGTTTAGAACTTTCAAGTAAGAACAATGTTTTTATTTAAAATGTGTTATTTATTATGAATTGGGTCTAACCATAATCAATCAGAACTAAACAAAAGATTTCAAAATTATTTTGATTTATCCTCAGTGGCCTGACTTAAAGTTAACAGCAGTTTTCATAGGTAATCCAACATACACAAGTCTATAAATGTAATCGACACATAAACAGAACCAAAGACAAAAACCACATGATTATCTCAATAGACGCAGAGAAGGCCTTCTACAAATTTCAACAGTGCTTCATGCTAAAAACTCTCAATAAACTTGGTATCGATGGAATGTATCTGAACATAATGAGAGCTATTTCTGACAAACCCATAGCCAATATCATACTGAATGGGCAAAAACTGGAAGACTGGAAGCATTCTCTTTGAAAACTGGCATAAGACAAGGATGCCTTCTCTCACCACTCCTACTCAACATAGTATTGGAAGTTCTGGCCAGGGCAATCAGGCAAGAAAAAGAAATAAAGAATATTCAATTAAGAAAAAAAGAAGTCAAATTGTCTGTATTTTTAGAAGACCCCTTCATCTCAGCCCAAAATCTCCTTAAGATGGTAAGCAATTTCAGCAGTCTCAGGATGCAAAATCAATGTGCAAAAAAATCAAAAGTAGTCCTATACACCAATAACAGACAAACAAAGAGCCAAATCGTGAGTGAACTCCCATTCACAATTGTTACCAAGAGAATGAAATACCTAGGAATACAACTAAAAAGAGATGTGAAGGACCTTTTCAAGGAGAACTACAAACGCTCAAGGAAACGAGGGGACACAGATGGAAAAACATTCCATGCTCATAGTTAGGAAGAAACAATGTCATGAAAATGGCCTTACTGCCCAAAGTTATTTATAGAATCAATACATACACATCAAGCTACACTGACCTTCTTCACAGAATTGGACAAAACCACCTTCAACTTTATGTGAAACCAAAAGAGAGCCCATATAGCCAAGGCAATCCTAAGCCAAAAAAACAAAAACAAAAACAAAAAACAAAGCTGGAGGCATCCCACTACCTTGTAGTATCAAGCCATACTACAAGGCTACAGTAATCAAAACAGCATGGTACTGGTACCAAAACAGAGATATAAACCAATGGAACAGAATAAAGGCCTCAGGAATAATGCCACACATCTACAACCATCTGATTGTTGAAAAACCTGGCAAAAACAAGCACTGGGGAAAGGATTCCCTATTTAATAAATGCTCTTGGTAAAACTGGCCAGCCATATGCAGAAAGCTGAAAATGGATACCTTCCTTACACCTTATACAAAAATTAACTCTAGATGGATTAAACATTTAAACATAAGACTAACACCATAAAAACCCAAAGAAAAACTGAGCAATACCATTCAGGACATAGGCATGGGCAAGAACTTAATGACTAAAACACAAAAAGCAATGGCAACAAAAGCCAAAATAGACAAATGGGACCTAATTCAACTTAAGAGCTTCTGTGCAGCAAAAGAAACAATCATTAGAGTGAACCAGCAACCAATAGAATGGGAAAACAATTTTGCAATCTACCCATCTGACAAAGAGCTAATACCCAGAGTCTACAAATAACTGAAATTTACAAGAAAAAAAAAATCAAAAACTGGGCTAAGGATGTAAACAGATGCTTTTCAAAAGAAGACATTTATGCAGCTAACAAACATATGAGAAGAAGCTGATCATCACTGGTCATTAGAGAAATGCAAATCAAAGTCATATTGAGATACCATCTCACGCCAGTTAAAATGGTGATCATTAAAAAATCAAAAAACAACAGATGCTAGAGAGGATATGGAGAAATAGGAACACTTTTACACTGTTGGTGGGAGTATAAATTATTTCAACCATTGCGGAAGACACTGTGGCAATCCTTAGGATCCAAAGTTCCAATCCTTAAGGATCTGGAACTAGAAATTCCATTTGACCCAGTAATCCCATTACTGGGTATATACCCAAAGGATTATAAATAATTCTATTATATAGACACATGCACACATATGTTTATTGCAGCACTGTTTGCAATAGTAAAGACTTGGAACCAACCCAAATGCCCATCAATGATAGACTGGATAAAGAAAATGTGACACATATGCAACATGGAATACTAGGCAGCCATATAAAATGATGAGTTCATGCCCTTTGCAGGAACATGGATGAAGCTTGAAACCATCATTCTCAGCAACCTGACACAAGAACATAAAACTAAACACTGCATATTCTCATTCATAAGTGGATGTTGAACAATGAGAATACATGGACATAGGGAAGGGAACATCACATACTGGGGCCTGTCAGGGGGTTAGGGGGTTGGGGAGTAGGGGAGGGATAGCTGAAGGTAGGGGCATTGGGGAGAGATAGCTTTAGGAGAAATACCTATTGTAGATGACTGGGGGATGGATGCAGCAAACCACAATGGAACGTGTATACCTATATAGCAAACCTGCACATACTGCACATGTACCCCAGAACTTAAAGTATAATGTTAAAAAAAGAAGATAACTTAGCACTGACTAGGAAGATCTAAAATAAATTATTTGCAGATGTTCTGAGATTATGAATCTTGGAAAAATTTGAAACTATTCAAAATTGAGGATATAAAACAAATCTTGCATAAAAATAAAAAATCTTAATTTTTCTTCTCATGGCATTCATTATAAATGTATAGAAACATAATGGATTTTTGTATGTTGATCTTGTACCCTAACACTGCTGAATTCATTTTTTAGCTCTAGTAGATTTCTTGTGGATCCTTAGGACTTTCTATGCATAGGATCATGTTATCTGAAAATAGAGTTTTACTTTTGCCTCTTGTCTTTGGATAAATTTTATTTCTTTTTCTTGTCTGGTTGCCCTAGATAGAACTTCCAGCATAAGACAGTGGGCATCATCATTTTTATATTGATCTTTCAAAGTAAGCTTTCAATCTCACATCATTGAGTATGATGTTAGCTGTGGGCTATTCATAAATGCCCTCTTTCATATTCAAGAAATTCCTTTCTATTTCTACTTTTTAATTTTAGTTTTTACTTATCATAAAAGGATGTTTAATTTGGAAAATGCCTTTTCCGTGTTATTTGAGCTGATCATGTGAATTTTTTCTTTGTTCTATTCTGTGCCTTAAGAGCTTACTACATTGAATGAATTGCATTGGTATATACTATCAATGAACCATCCAAAAAGAAAAGGAAATTAGGAAAACAATTCTATCAAAAATAGCATCACATGGAACAAAATATTTTTTTAAAAAGTTTAACCAAGGAGGTGAAACACTGTATACTAAAAACTACAAATCCTTGCTAAAATTAAAGAAGATATATACAAGTTGTTAAAAGAAAACCTGTGATCCTTACTGCTAAGATGTCACTAGTACTCAAACTGATCTATAGGATCAATGCCCTCCCTGTCAAAATTATAAAACCCTTTTTTAATTTTTGAAGAAATAGAAAATCAAATCCTCACATTCAGATGGGGCCACAAATGGCCAAAATAATTTTGAAAAAGGGGAACAAAATTGGGGAACTCACACTTCCTCACTGCAAAGCATACTACAAAGCTAAAATAATTAAAACAGTATGATATTGGCATATGCTAGGTATACAGACGAATGGAATACAATTGAGTCCAGACATAAACCCTCACACTTATGGTTAATTGACTATTGACAAGAATGCTTAGTCCCTTTAATGAAAAAAGAAGTCTATTCAACAGACAGTGCTGGGGACACTAGATTTCCATACTCGAAAGTATGATGTTGGCCTTCTACCTCAAACCATAAATTAAAAAAATCTCAAAATGGATCAATGACCTAAATATAAGAGCTAAAACTATAAATATTTTAGAAAAAATATAGGGGTATATCTTCTTGAATCTGAGTTTGGTAATAAATTCTTAAATATGACATTAAAGGCATAGAAAAATAATTAAAATGTATTAAATTTAAAAAGGTCTGTGCATCAAAGACATTATTAAGAAACTAAAAAGACAACCCATGGAATGGAAGAAAATATTGTAAATCTAATATCTGATAATGTTTTAATATGCAGAATGTATAAAGAATAGCTACAACTCAATATCAACCAAACAGCCGAATTAAAATGTTGTCAAAGGACTTGAATATTTTTCCAAAGAAATATAAATGGCTAATAAGCACCTTACGTAGATCTCAACATCGTTATTTGTTAGGGACACCAAATAAAAATCCACAATGAAACACCATTAAAATGGTGGAATATGTGTATATTGCTCCTGGGAATGTAAAATGGTGCAACAGCTCTAAAAAGCTAACAATGGAATTATTATATGACCCAACAATTTCAACAGTCACACTTGTAGGTATAAACCCCACAGAAATGAGACAAAATACTTGTATACCAATGTTCATTGAATCTTATTCACAACAGCCAAAAATTTGGAAACAATCTAAATGTCCATCAACAGATGAGTGGATAAACAAAATGTGTCTATTCATATGATGGAATATTATTCAGCCGTAAGAAGGAATGAAGTTCTGATACATGGATGAACCTTAAAAACATGCTGGTCAAGTGTAGTGGCTCATGGTTGTAATCCCAGCACTTTGGGAGGGTGGGGCAGGTGGTTCACCTGAGGTCACATGTTCAAGACCTGCCTGGCTAACATAGTGAAATCCATCTCTACTAAAAATACAAAAAATTAGCTGGGTATGGTGGCAGATGCCTGTAATCCAAGCTACTCTGGAGGCTGAGGGGAGAATCACTGGAACCCAGAAGCAGAAGTTGCAGTGAGCCGAGATCGCATCACTGCACTCCAACCTGGGCAACAAGGAGAGACTCCATCTCAAAAATAATAAACAAACAAAAAAAACCATTATGCTAGGTGACATAAAAAAGACACAAAAAGGTTGTGTATGATTCCACTTATATGAATTATCTAAAATAGGAAATTCATAGAAATCAAATTAGCTTCAGGGTTACTGGGGGTAGAGGGACGGGTGAATGGGGAGTTATTGTTTAATGATTACAAAGTTTTTATTTGGGGTAATAAAAATGGTTTGAAACTAGAGAGTGGTGATGGTGATACAACAATGTATATAAAATTAATGCCATTAAATTGTAAACTTAAAATGGAAAATGGTGAAAATTGTTAATTTTACATATATTTTACCACAGGGAAAAAGTATTTTCCTGGTAGTCTTCTTTTTAAGAAATTAAGAAATTAAAATTAAAGTTTACACTGCAAAATAAGTTTTATGTTAAGCTGGTTTATTTACATAGATCATTCTTTACAAAACTGTGCTTTACGTAGAGATGTATATGGGACTAATTCTTTTCTAATAACTGAAGACTGTATTCATAGTTAATATCAGCTGCTTATGGAATAGATTAGCAAACACACAACTTGGTGATTACCTAGTAGAATTATCTTTGGTTTTATAAGAATAAGGATTTTTCATTAACCTCTATAGTTATAAATCCAAGGATAATTTAATTAATGAGGGTTTATTTGAGGGCCTTATTAAGGTAGAAGGGGACATTCATTATGTGGTACCAGTATAAATGAAATCACATTTATAGTAAAAAATAATTCCTTTATTAAATAAGTGTTGCAGAATTTTTTCTATATGCAAATATAATATTTAGGGGAAATTAATTCATTCTATTAGTGTTAGACTGCATTACAGAGTAATACACAGAGTCACTTTGCAAGTTTTTCAAGGAATTGTCATCTTTAATGAAAATAAAGTTTGTTATAAGTATTAAACTACTATATAATAGTGGACTTTCATATATACAAAATAAAAATGTATAATTACTTAAAATGATTTAAATAAATAGAAATATTTTAGGTTGGCTTCAAAAAATAAAACAATTACAAATTTTAAAAGTCACATGTAAGTAATATGTGAATGTGCATGGAACAGCTCCTCTGCACATGGAGGTGTACCATGATGCATCTTGCTTTTAGAGTTAGAGGACCTGGGTCTGAGTCCAGGCTCTGAGTCTTATTACAAGTCATTTAATCTATAATTTGGACAAGTCTTATTACAAGTCATTTAACCTATAATCTGGACAAATAATTTAATCTATAATTTCTGACAAGTGTACCACAGCTATAACAAAATCCACCCTCCCCCGTCACTGAATTGTGAAGTCATATGCTATTTGTGAGCATGCTTTGTGAAACGCAAGCTTATTTTGAAGAACAATTCCAGTATGTTGGAACCATGCCTATGGCTGGGCTCACTGCCTTTTTAGTATCTACACTGAATTATTGAAAGCTTATCAAACTCAGTTATATTCAAAGCAAAAATATGGTTTTCATCAGCAGAATACTAGTTATGCTGTATGACCACAGCTACAAATTATTTTCTTCTTTCATATGTAATAATTTAATGGGGAGTAACTGTTCATTCTTCTGAACATTTCATAGGTCAGGGAACTGAGGCAAAATGAAGCAAAATGATTTTTTTGGGGTGGGGGAAAGGCGTTAGCAAAACTCACCCCCAAACTCATGTGGTCTACCTCTGGGTTTGATTTTTGGGGAATTAGTAATGTATGACCATAACAGAAAGAAGAACGCATAGGGGAGAATACTGAAATTCTAGTATCTTGTCTTTCCTTAGAAAAATGTACTGGCTAAAAGTAAAACATGGTCTCATTTAAGCCTCTTTAAGTAATACTGAAGTTAAATAGATAACAATTTCAAGAGCAAGTAATTGGGGGAACTAATGTTGATTTTAGTGCCAAAATGAAAATTAGCTAAAAGAAAAACTTTAAAAAATAAAGTGTCAACATTTTGTAAAATGTAAAAAGATGGAAAATGCCCCAAATTAAGTATCAAGTAACACGAGAGATACTTTATGTTCTAGAGCTGCATTTTTTCTAATTGGTTGATTTTGTTGTATATATCTCAGGGTAAATATTTTAAATAAATGTTATTTAGAAAAAAAATCGTTTATTTTGTATAAACAAGAAAAACACTGTCTTATTTTGTATGAAATCAGCCATAATCTGACTGTTATAGATACTTGCTAACAATTTGAGACTCTTTACAATTAAACCTTCATGTACTCAGATGGGACGCTGGAATTAATTCACTTAGAAATAACCCACCAGTACCAGCACCAGCACCATCATGATCACTACTCTAACAATTAAATACAAGAAAAATGTAATTGATATGTACCTGTGCATAGAACTCTTTGCTATTACTTGGGTACATTGTATGTTTCTAAATAAAGAAACTAAAGAATCAAACTAAGAAGCTGTTGTCCTATTTAGTGTATGTGTGTGTGCATGTGCATATACTTGTGTGTTTAAGTTTCTTAAAGAGAAAAATTATCTTTCAAAGCATTTAAAAAATCTATGGAAACAAATCATATCAGATGTACAAAACCGGGATGTTTGTAATAAAACTTGTTCTGCAGATGTCTAGAAATGTTTTGTTTATTTTTCCTTTTAAGGATTATATATGATTTAGTGGAACAGTGTATGCACTGTTGGAAACGTTAGACTGCTTCCTGTGACCCTGAGTCAGTGCCAACTGACAAGTGACACATTTATTCATATAACTAATCAATCCATACAATCCCTACATAAAAACTTGGATGATCAATAATGTTGATATGTTGACATGACATACATTTATGTGGACCAGTGCTTTCACATTTTAAGTCAATTGCACATTTAATTTTCATACCTGGCATATTTATTCAGGAAAAAATAAAAGCCAAATGAAGCATCCAGTGTTGGATATTAATGTATCTAAAGGTGTGTCAGTCACAGAGCCTTTAAAGCTTGTCAGCTGTACTGTGTCTCTTAAAAAATGTGTTACTATTCCAATGTAACCATAAAGTAAATCATTTGTACTGCGGGCAACTTCCCTTCTGGTTTTTATTGGGATAAAAACCTAAAGATCAAAAATGTTCACAAACGCCAAGTTGTTCTATAAACAATGTTCCCAGTCCCTCCCCTGCCACTTCTTTTTGCCAGAAGAAACAAATGCCGGTTGCTTTCCTGCAGCCAACACTAAATTTCAACAAGGAGGCAAAATGATACAAAGCCAACAAATACCAGAAGAATAACGCAAGGAATCTCGCCTCAAACTGAGAGTACACAGTCAAGCAGTGGCAACGAAAGCTGACTTTAATTTTGATTTTGATAATCTACCTCAGGTTTCAAAGCATAGCTGAAAAAGTATTCATTCTTCTCCGTAAACTAATATTATGAACAAGATACACAAATTGCCATCAATCATAGTATATAATTTGATTTTTAAATATGTCTCTTCTTTTTTTTTGTTTTCTTTATTAAAATAATTTCTATACTGTCTTGGATTGTTAAATTCTGGTTTTAGGCATGGGAATTATTGGCAAACAAGTTCTCCACTATTGCACAAAGTTAAACAATGATGGTATTAATTGTAAATGTAAAAGCACAATAGCAAAATCTTTATATGGTACCTGCTAAATTTCAGATGTTAGGCTAAATACGTTCTGTATATGTGCCTTTTCATTTGACACCAACCTTATGAAGAATTATAATTATCTCTATTGAACAGAGGAGGAGACTGGAGACTGGACAAAATGCAGTACATTTTATTGCACTGCACTTTAATGTACTTCCCAGATACTGTGTGTTTTTACTAATTGAAGTTTTGTGGTCACCTTGCATCCAGCAAGTCTATCAGTGCCAATTCCCCAACAGTATGTGTTCACTTTGTGTGTCTGCAGAAAATTTTAGTAATCCTTGCCATATTTCCAACTTTTTCATTATTTTGATACCTGTTATGGTGATCTGTGTTCAGCGGTCTTTGATGTTCTTGTTGTAATTGTTTTAGAGCACCATGAACTGCCCCCACATAAGACAGTAAACTTAATTAAGGGTTGTATGTGCACTGATGGCTCCACCAACTGGCCATTCCCCCATCTCCCTCTCCTCAGGCCTTCCTATTTTCTGAGACACAGCAATACTGAAAATAGGCTAATGAATCCCTACAGTATCTTCTAGGTGTTTTATTGAAAGGAAGGTTTGCACGTTTCTCATTTTAAATCAAAAGCTAGCAATGATTCAGCTTAGTGTGGAAGGCAAGTTGAAAGCTACGATAGCCCAGAATCTAGGCTGCCTGCACCAGTAAGCCAAGCTGTGAATTGAAAGGAAAAGTCCTTGAAGGAAATTGGAAGTGCTACTCCAGTGAACACATAATGATAAGAAAGTGAAAGAGTCTTATTGCTGATGTAGAAAAGGTTGGGTGGTCTGGATAGAAGCAATGACATTATCTCAGCCCAAAGCCAAATCCAGAGCAAGGCCTTAATGCTTTTCAATTATTTTATGAAGAATGAAAGCAGTGAGAAAGTTGTAGAAGAAAAGTTTGAAGCCAGCAGAGATTGGTTCATGATATTTAATAAGCCATCTCCATAACATAAAAGTGCAAGGTTGAAGCAGCAAGTGCTGATGGAGAAGTTGCTGCAAGATCAAGCTAAGATATTTGTGAAGAACATTGTTACAATAAACAATAGATTTTCAATGGAGAAAAAGCCTTCTATTGGAAGAAGATGCCACCTAGGACTTTAAGAGCTAAAGAGGAAAAGTCAATGCCTGGCTTCAGAGCTTCAAAGGACAGGCTGACTCTCTTCTTAGGGAACAATGCAACTGGTGACTTAAAGCCAAAGCTCATTTACCATTTCAAAAATCCTAAGGTCCTTAACAATTATGCTAAATCTACTGCCAGTGCTTTAAAAATGGAACAATAAAGCCTGTATGACAGCATGTCTGTTTACAGTGTGATTTGCTGAATATTTTCAATCCATTGTTAAGAACTACTGCTCAGAAAGAAAGATCCTGGTTGGGCACAGTGACTCATGCCCATATTCCCAGCATTTTGGGAGGCCGAGGTGGGAGAATCACTTGAACCCAGGAGTTTGAGAGCAACATGGGCAACAAAGTGAGACCCCCATCTCTACCAAAAAAAAAAAAAATTAGCCAGGCATAGTGGTGTGCACCTGTAGTCCCAGCTATTTTGCAGGCTAAAGTGAATAATACAAGGAATCTCGCAAGGAAAAATCTCAAAGCAAAGAACTGCTTGAGTTCAGGTGGTTGAGACTGGAGTGAGCCATGATCATGCCAGTGCACTCCAGCCTGAGTGACAGAATATGATCCTATCTCAAAAATATATATTTTAAAAAGATCTCTTTCAAAATATTACTTCCCATTGATGTAGTCACCAAAGAGCTCTGAAGAAGATGTCCAAGGAGATTAAAGTATTCATGCCTGCTAATACAATATCCACTATGCAGCCTGTGGATCCATGAGTCATTTTGATTTTCAAGTCTTCTTATTTAAGGAATATATTTTGTAAGGCTGTAGCTGCCATAGTGATTCCTCTGATGGATCTAGGCAATGGGAATCGAAAACCTTCTGGAAAGGATTCAGCATTCTAAATGCTATTAAGAACGTTTGTGATTCATGGTTAAAAGTCAAAATGTCAACATTGACAGGAATTTGGAAAAAGTTGATTCCAACCTTCAAGGATGATTTTCAAGGGTTTGGAACTTCAGTTCAGGAGAAAGTAACCACAGATGTGGTCAAAATAAGAGAAGTAGAATTAGAAGTAGAGTCTCAAGATGTGGCTGAATTGCTTCAGTCTCCTGATAAAACGAGTGGATAAGGAGTTGCTTCATATGGAGCAAATAAAGTGGTTTTTGGAAACAGAATCTACTCCTGGGAACGATGTTGTGAACCTTGTTAAAATGATAATAAAAGATTTAGAATATTACATAAATGTAGTTGATAAAGCAGCAGCAGAATTTGAGAGGATCAATGCCAATTTTGAAAAATGTTCTACTGAGGGTGAAGTGCTGTGAAACAGCATCACATGCTGTCGAGAAATATTTCATGAAAGGAAGAATCAACTGGTGTGGCAAACTTCATTGTTGCCTCATTTTAAGAAAATGCCACAGTCACTCCAACCTTCAGCAACTTCTACTCTTGTCAGTTAGCTGCCATCAAATGGAGGCAAGACCCTCCACCAGGAAAATGCTGATGACTCCCTGAGGGCTCAGATGATCGTTAGCATTTTTTAGCACAAAAAATTTTTCCAATTAAAGTGTATACACTGTTTTTTAGACATCATGCTCTTTCACGTTCTATAGACTACAGTACAGTGTAAATATAATTTTTGTATGCATGAGGAAACCTGAAAGTTCTTATGACTCTCTTTATTGTGATATTTGCCTGATTGTTGTATTCTAGAATCAAACTTGCAATATCTCTAAGGTCTGTCTGTAAGACACCTTTTCGCTCATAACCAATAAATCAAAAGTTCTTCCTCAAACTCAGACATATTGATGCTGAAGGCTGTTTATCACCACAATGCTTGCTGCCTCTTAATAAATGGCAATTTTGTCATCCAAGGGCTCTAGAAGAGGTCTACCTTAGCACTAAATATTAGAGGACAACAGTATTTTGTTTTACCTTAAATATTCTATAGGATGCTTCATGTAAGTAATCTATATACTACTAGCTGATTACTGCAAAGAATCCCTATGGTTTAGAGAAAATCTTTGTGCCTACCAATAGTTGACTTCTCAGTTTGGAGAATCTGAGTTTTATATCAGTCATCTACACCATAACTCATTTTCTCTTTAAAACCCAACTCTGGGCGGGGCGCTGTGGCTCAAGCCTGTAATCCCAGCACTTTGGGAGGCCGAGGCGGGTGGATCGCGAGGTCAAGAGATCGAGACCATCCTGGTCAAAATGGTGAAACCCCGTCTCTACTAAAGATACAAAAAAATTAGCTGGGCATGGTGGCGTGTGCCTGTAATCCCAGCTACTCAGGAGGCTGAGACAGGAGAATTGCCTGAACCCAGGAGATGGAGGTTGCGGTGAGCCGAGATGGCGCCATTGCACTCTAGCCTGGGTAACAAGAGCGAAACTCCGTCTCAAAAAAAAAAAAAAAAAAAAAAAAAAAAAAAAAAAACCAACTCTGGCATTCTCATTCAGAAGAGTCTTTGAGTTGCCTTGTACTGATTTAGGTTACATAAAGTCCTTAGGTTACTTTTGGGGGAAGAAGTGAAGTGTAATATCTCCATGATTCTAAGAAAAATCATTGTAAAGAGAAACAATAAATGATTTAGCATGTGCCATATAATACCCATCATCTACTTACTAGTTTAACACATGTTGATATTAGCCTTTTAAAATACAAATTAGAGAACTGGCACTCTTTTCAGATGAAAGTAAGTGAACATGATCAAAAGAATGGAACATAAAACCTCTGAGGAAAATTTAAAAGTCTAGGGATACATAACATTAGTGAAGATGAAGCTGTTAATACAAGACTAGCTGATAAATAATTACTTCAAGGAGACTAGAGCAAGAGATTTCTATAGCAATTCTACAATAAGAGAAGTAGATATCATCCGAAAGACAGAACTGAGTTGCAAAGGGAATTAGGCTCCAAAGGGAGTTTATGGTATTTCCAATATGGAGAATTTACAAAATTAAAATTTTACAGAATCATCTGTTCTAGCCTGATTTCTTGAGGCAAGAAAGTAGGTCCTATCTTTTGAGACTGATGAATTTACATTTTGAGATCTGCAGAATGGGTGTAATTATCAGTGGTATGCTATTGATACAGAGTTCAAATCAGCATGACTTTTATAAAACATTTAACTACTGATTAAAATGAATTCAAAAGTACATTCCTCTATTGAGTGCTACTTTTGGGTTGGCTCTTAAATTATATCATCATTTTTATTTGCTTAAATAATATTAGCTAACTTAGGAAAGTGATTACAAAAATTCTAGCCAAGTTAAACAAACAACTGACAGCATTTCCTTTTCCATTTTCCTAAAGGACTTCAAATTTGAGGGACTGTGTCCAAAATTTAGACTATTCCAGCCAACCTTCCAGGAAACTCTTTGCAGCATTGATCATTAGCTTCAGTTTCCAAATACCTCAGTAAAAATGCTGCATACCTCTTGTCACATGGACATGAAAGCTTTTGAACTGTATTTATTTTGTCAGTTCCCCTAAACTTTGCAATGCTCATAGTAATATTTTAAAAAGGCATGTGTTAAAAGCTATTAATTTTGAAAGTGGTTTCTAGATATTTTCAATATACATAGCCCTGCATTGCTTCATGATTGGAATCGGTTCTGAGAAATATGTCATTAGGCAAGTTCATCATTGTGTGAATATCATGAGTATACTCACACAAACCTAGGTACTATAGCCTATTACACACCTTGGCTATTCCACCTAAGCTGCAAAACTGTATGGCAAATGACTATACTGAATACTGCAGGCAACTGTAACACAATGGTATGTATTTGTGCATCTAAACATGTCTCAAACTAGTAAAGGTACAGTTAAAAAAAAAGGGTACACTTGTATTGGGCACTTAATGGAGTTTGCAGGACTGGAAATTGCACTGGGTAAGCCAGTGAGTAATAAATGAATATGAAAGCCTAGAAGATTACTGTATACTACTGTAGACTTCATAAACACTACATGCTTAGGTTAAATGTATTTAACCTAATACATTTTTCTCATGCCTGCAATCCCAGTACTTAGGGAGGCTGAGGTGGGCGGATCACGATGTCAGGAGACCAAGACCAACATGGTGAAACCTCGTCTCTACTAAAATACAAAAGTTAGCTGGTGTGTGGTGGCAAGCACCTGTATTCCCAGCCTAGACCCATACAGAATCAGGATCATCAGTATCACTGCCTACCATCTCTATATCCTGTCCCACCGGGAGTTCTCCAAGGGCAAGAACATGCAGGAAGCTGTCACCTTTTATTATAACAATGCCCTCTTCTGGAATAACTCCTGAAGGATTAACTTGTTTTTAATAAATAGGAGTACACTCTAAATTAATGAAAGTATAGTATGTTAAATACTCAAACCTGTAGTATAGTTATTTATTATCATTATCAAGTATTATCTACTGTACATAATTTTATGTGCTATACTCTTACATAACTGGCAGTAGGGTAGGCTTGTTTATTCCAGCATCACCACAAACACATGGGTAATATGCTGTGCTAATATGTTACAACAGCTAAGATGCTACCAGGTAAAATAATTTTTCAGCACCATAAAAATCTTATGGAACCAGTTGTCTGTGCAATCTGTGGTCGACCAAAATGCCTGTATAAATATAGACATGTATATAAATCTATAGGTATATTTATATAGACTGTATACATACATGCATACATATGTGTATACATGCATACATATGTATACATGATCATGGGTTGCATAACAATGTTAAACACACACTAAGCACACAGGCACATACATATTTCATTATAAAGGATGCATATAAAATACATTTTATACCTAAATTTTTACCCCCCAAAAGCTAGTTTTTTCTTTTTTTAGTAATATCTAGAAACCAAGAATAATTATGAAGAATTTTGTAAATTTTGAAATGGTCTTACATTCTTTTCCATAATAACTGTTGACACAACAATATAGAGGTGAGAAGGTCATTATTTAAAGGAATTTAAAATGGTTAAAAGAATAGTAATGATATTATTTTAGGGTTTGAGAATTTGACTTTCCATCAAATTCTCAAAACAACAAACTCTAAGGTATTGAGAATATCAAAAGTTAAGTCCTTATTCTGCTTTCAACAAGGAGTTCTGAATCACTGAACAAACCATTTTTGGCTTAGGATTTGTGCCTTTATCATAAATTCAAACAACCCTTTCAGATAATCATAAGGACCTTCCCAACTTAGCCTTGTATCATTCTTTCCTGTATCTATTTCTTTTCTGAATCACCTGTTATCTTTATTCATAAAACTGGAGCAAGATCCTGGAATACTGGTAATTCCAACAGCACAGGTTCGTTAGTGGAAACTATTGCTCAAAATGATTTAAGAATGCTTTTACCACACCATGCAACACTTCCTATTTGGGCAGAGCTTTCACATTTCGTGAATTGCTGGGACATCCTTTATCTCACAAATAAACATCTTGATTGAATGCTGCATAGTTAGGTTTCGGCTTGAGCACAAATGACCGAAGGAGGGGTTTGTGTTTGGTTTTTGTAAAATGGCCTTCATATCCTCAAGAAGGGGAGAGGCCATGTAGTGTGTGCCATAATGTTATGCCTACCTTGGACTCTCAGAAGGAAATTTATTAATGTAAATTCTTTAACAAATACCAGTGACTGAAAACTATTATGTTACTGTCATGTGCAGTCATTTGACACGACCACTGCTTCTGCAAGAAGACTGTCTGTGTCCGAAGTTTGGGAGCTTTGAACATGTAAACAGAACATTTGGATCAAAGCAAATTGTTTTGAGATTTTTACCTTACGTGGAAGGGAAAAAAAGGAGTGGTTATCTAATTTTGAGTAGTCATGAGATGAATATCTAGGGTGATCATTATCTCTCTGAAACTGAAGTTGATAGTAAGGTGAGAACTAGCTAACATATCTTCACAGGAATATTCTTAAATTTTAGCAACATGACATAATGACATGGAAAATTTGAATCAGAGCTGATACTCTGTCATCTGTATTTTTATTCATTTTCTCCCCTGTTCCTTGACAGCACAAATTATTGACTGCACATTTATCTATAGTGAAATGGCAAAGAGAAAGGAGAAAGCAACTGATAGACATGAAAAAAGCAGTGTGTGTTCGAAAGGAGAGAATGAGGTGGTTTTCTTTATAGGGATGACTGTGGTAGTATTAACATAAACAATGAAACCCAGGCATTTGTAAAGGACTAAACAATCACAATTACAAGATGGAAACCCACAGAAAAGACTCCTCTGAAACTTCTTACCCATTTATACCCATCACTACTCATTTTTCATCTGATTTTGCTTACATTTTATTTTCAATGTCTTGTGCTTTTAAATTCATTTTTAGGACATTTCTGCTTTCCTCCTCTTGTTTTCATGTAAATTTTCAGATGCCACATGCACCATTTATTGTTATCTTTTTATTAAAAATTGACACCTATTTAATCAGTGATTATGTGTTATTATGGTAATGAGTAAAGAACAGTATCTAAATTACACAGGTATTAAATAGTTTAAAATGAATAAATACATAAAGAAGTCTGCTAATTTAACATATAAACATTTTATATTAATATGTGTTTGAAGTTACACAGTAGCTTAATCTGACTTATTTAAGTGAATGAAAGGAATGTTTTCTGGATAATAGGCATTTCGGAGCATGTGAAATTAACCATAAGACCATCCTCCTTCCCACTTACATATTTGTCAAAAACATCTACATAGCCTCATTTACCACAAGAGACGGATAGTAATCTGTAAAGGTGACTTTTCTTTCACTGAATGAAAAAAAAATCAGTCTGATCATAAGACTTGCTAATTATTCAAGTAGACTGCTAAGAAAAGTGGAAATATTTTCTGAAGATTTTTCTAGTTTACCAATTTCTGAAGAATTTCTTGCACATTTTCTTGGAGAAAAAATAAAAAAGATGAGGAATCTAGGCTATTACATGTTGTAATACTGGCATTTACTTAGAACAGGTAATTGTTACAAATCATAACACTACATTTAGAGTTTTACAGCAATATGTGTTCATAATTAAATTCATGTGACTTCAGATTTTGAGTGTTTGGTATTTTTGTTTGCTAAATATACTATCTGACCATAGGTTAGGAACTTTTTAATGCTATAAAAGGAAAAATTGCAACAGCCTGATTTGAAAGGGAGGCTTTAGTTTGTAAAGGTTAAAAATAACAGCAAGAGAATCATACTTCACCTCTAGCATGAAACACACATTAAATTAGAAGCAGATATGAAAATCCCAAAAACAGCTGAGATAATATTCCTATCTGAATGCCTTGAAATTTTATATCCTGAGAAGTAAATTTTCTTGAATTACAGTGTAGGTTATCATCACACATAGCAAACTAAATACATTTCCTTTCTCAAATATTCTAAAAATCCCTAATATGACGACTATCTAATTTTCTAGCAGGGAAAAATATAAATGATTCAATAGCTGGTTCAAACTTGGAAACAGAAGAAAGCATTATACCCTATTTGTCTGCATCAATTTACTATCGATTATGAACAGAGCAGTATGAGTAACTGCCTTCTACACCATTGTGCGAACTGCTGAGTATATTTCATCTTGTGCTGCATAATAGCCATAAACAAGCATTTGTAAACTATGTGTCTTATCGAAATTTGATTGAGCTATTAAAAAAATACCCAAAAAGGCCGGGTGTGGTGGCTCACGCCTGTAATCCCAGCACTTTGGGTGGCCGAGGCAGACGGATCACGAGGTCAAGAGATCCAGACCATTGTGGCCAACACGGTGAAACCCCGTCTCTACTAAAAATATAAAAAAATTAGCTGGGCGTGGTGGCATGCACCTGTGGTCCCAGCTACTCCGGAGGCTGAGGCGGAGGAATCGCTTGAACCCAGGAGGCGGAGGTTGTAGTGAGCCGAGATGGCGCCACTGCACTCTAGCCTGCTGACAGCAAGATTCCGTCTCAAAAAAAAAAAAAAAAAAAGGCAAAAAAGAAACCAACAAAAAACCAGTATGCTTCGGCCTCATGATGCCCAATTTCCCAAGAGGTAGACACTTTCTCCTTAGCATTGCTGTGCCTTGTCCTTTGTAGCTTGCTCAGTCTAATGTATATGAAGCAGTATGGCTTGTTGGTACTGAATAATATGAAACTGCTTGGGGATGGGGACTTAGTAATGAAAGTTTTAAGAATGATGGGGGAAAAGGTGAATAGTGGAGAGGAAAGAATTTCATGCTTACTATGCATTCCATATTCTAGACTCTGCTCTATCACCTATTACGAACTCTATTAGCTATCAAATATCTATTATCTCTAGGGTTTCAAGTGTCCCCTCACCTTACTCTTTTCTGTTTCTTGTTTCCGTGCTCAGGTCCCTGTTCTGGTGTCAAGTCTGGCGCCTGCTGCGTCCCGCGCTGCACAAGGGCTCAAACACCTAAGAGGGAATGTTGGGGAATAAAGAAAAACATAGCATAGAAAAAGGTTTCTCTATGCTATGTTTGTCTTTGTGTTTTCTACTATCAATCATCTATCATGTATCTATTATCTGTCTCTATCATCCATCACTTATCTATTATCTATCTATCTATACCTATCATCTATTTAATGCTTGGCATTTAGTAAGTGCCCTTTCTATATATTTGAAATATTGAACGAACCTTCAAAGCATTCTCATGGCATTGAAAATTGAGGCAAGTTTTATTTTCATCTTCCTTTTAGGAATGAAAGGGCTGATCTCAGAAAGTATAACTAGCATTTTAAAGATTTGTATTTAGTGTGTGGCAGAACATAATTTAAGGTGAGGGTTGTCTGATCCCCAAACCTATTTTCTTTTTGTAACTTCAAAGGAGAGTAAACTCTTTGTATAAGAAATACAGAGAAAATACAGGTTAAAAGAAACATTCTCATAGAATTATTGAAATGGAAGGGATCCTAATGATTATGTAACTGAATCTTCTTATTTTAAGGACGAGGAAATAAATCAAGAAACAGGTTAATAGGGATTGAGTCAAAGGTACAGTAACG
Source organism: Saguinus oedipus (assembly GCA_031835075.1). Classification (NCBI taxonomy): domain Eukaryota; kingdom Metazoa; phylum Chordata; class Mammalia; order Primates; family Cebidae; genus Saguinus; species Saguinus oedipus. The sequence goes on from CM063169.1 coordinate 21,755,377, forward strand.
GAGAGTAAATTCATATTTTAAATGATCATCAAATTCTAGGGAAAGTGGTAATTTTTGTTGTGTCATATGATTTTTTTTTTTAAAAAAACAGGTTTTGCATTTAATGGGTAAATTAAAGATCGTCATTATTACTAGCTTTGACTTTTTGATCCTTTATTAGAAACCAAGATAGAAAAGCTTTATAAAATTTCCCTGTAGCAGCATTCTCATTTTAAAAGATAGTGAATGAAGGTCTTTCTACCTCAAAGTGCTTCAGTGAGAGTTGTTGCACCCTAAGGGTTATCTCTACTGTGATATTACAAAACACTTGTGAATCTTTGTGGTCTCAGAATCTATTCACATTTTATTTCTTAGGGTTCGTGTGCTTCTCTAAGAAACTATCTGATTAATTAAACAAAATTATGTGAAGCAATGGATTCAAAAATAGAAATGTCTTTAAAAGTAAATACAACAGCTTTTACTTATCCCTGATATTTCCATTAGAAGTTAGAAATGTGAGGGATATTAATTTATTGTGAAATGTTAAAGAAAACCAACGTATTTGGGCCGGGCGCGGTGGCTCAAGCCTGTAATCCCAGCACTTTGGGAGGCCGAGGCGGGTGGATCACGAGGTCAAGAGATCGAGACCATCCTGGTCAACGAGGTGAAACCCCATCTCTACTAAAAATACAAAAATTAGCTGGGCATGGTGGCGCGTGCCTGTAATCCCAGCTACTCGGGAGGCTGAGGCAGAATTGCCCGAGCCCAGGAGGTGGAGGTTACGGTGAGCCGAGATCGCGCCCTTGCACTCCAGCCTGGGTAACAAGAGTGAAACTCTGTCTCAAAAAAAAAAAAAAAAAAGAAAAGAAAAAGAAAAGAAAAGAAAAGAAAACCAACGTATTTAAAATACATTGTAGTATAGATGGGGTTTAAAAAGAAAAAAAAATACAAATAATTGGCTGACTGCTGTAGCATTGGATAGCTATTGTTAGGGCAATCATAAAAAAGGTAAGAATAGAAAATTTAGATAAACACAAACCAGCGTAATTTATTCAAAACAAGGAATCCAAGGTGGATGGTAAGGGTATTTGAGCATTCTATTCTAGCACTAGAGAATCTTCATACCCTAAGATTGATAACGTTTTTATCTTTCTGGAATTCCTCATTAAATGCCAAGGATTTTTAGTCTCCCCCCCCCCCCGCCTTTTTTTTTTAATATGACAAAGCACTGCCCAGTGTTAACTGCTATTCATATTGCATTAAAAATGTTTTTCATCTTCCTGTGTACTTGGTAGTGTGCTACTAAATGTTTAACAACTAGTTTTCTGCAGGGAAACAACACCCTGCATTTTGCTCTTGCCACTATCTGTGGTATAAATACAACTCATGGCTAATTTCAAGCTACTGATTGGACATCATTGAGAAGAGATAGGCACACTCTCCTTGAGTTGTTGTGATCTGTCACCACAATCCGCTGCCACTGCAGTTGATATGTATGCTACATGAAGTGTAGATACTGGAGGGACCCCAGTGCAAAAATATCTAGTAAAACTGGATCCCTTTGCTGATATGGTGCGTACAGAAGATCATGAAATGCCATAAACTCAGAACAAGAGAATAAGTGTCCTCCTAAGAAAAAACTTAAAGATTAAAATGGTATTCTGTCTCAATATGTTTATGCTCTCTTCGCCAAGCACCATATATATATGATTTTGTAACTGAGTGAAATCAGTGGTAAATGACCCAGATGGCTTTTTCTCCAGTGTAGTGAAATATGCAGCATATTTGATTCATAGAACAGATCACTTTCTGAAACTCTCCTCTTCTAGAAGACAGAATGATTTTTAGTAAGAATTGGGTAAATATCAGTAATAATTCTTATTTTCTTGATTTACATTTTAGTTTTAAAATATATAACTAAAGCTAATAATAAATTTCAATTTTGAAAAGATTTTGCAAATTCTATAAAGTAGTTGATGGATTAACTGAATTACAACTCAACAAAACAAAAATATCATGCCTCATAATATTCACTCTGTTTCACTGTTTTGAAGTTTAAATACAAACACAAACCCCAAGTGGTCATATAGAATGACAGAAATGTAGCAATTCAAATTCTGGTTCTTCAGGTTTACTCTGAATTTACCTTTTAAATGCAAGGCTATACAGTAACACAGGAAACACAGATATAAAATGAGATCTAAGTAACCTACTCTGAACTTAAAATGACATATGTCAGCTTGAGTGAGGGGCTTGACTGTATAACTGGGAATTCTCCAAACTTTCCACATAGAATATGATGTTTATTAAACAAAAAGTAACTTTAAAAGTAAAATTTAAATAAGAAAATATTGATATGATCTGAAGGAGATGATTTTAAAATGGGATATTGAATGATCCCAATAAGATCATTGAATATTGAATGCTTATATAATCTGAAGAAGAATGGATATTGCATGATCTAAACATGATAAATGTTTGAAACAATAGACATGCTAATTACCCTGATCTGTTCACTGTTCATTATATATATCACAACATCACTATTCCACAAATATGTGAAATTATTATGTGTCAATTTAAAAAATGTAATGTCATAATCTTAGGAAGAGTCCAACCCATTCTTCTCTTTAGCATTCTTAATCCTTATCATTAGCTCTCGCAGATGAGACCTTTCTATTCTATGCAAACACTTGCACAAACTATATCTGAGGATATTGATTTGCAGCATTATCAATAGTAAATGAAATAATAAATGAGATGAAGTAATAGTTATATAATTAATACCACTACATTGTACATTTAAAATGGTTAAATGACAAATTTTGTATTACATATGTTTCTACTACAAAGTTTTAAAAAAATAAGGTGGTATACCAAAAATTATTGAATTATACACTTTAAATGTATGTATGGTATGTGAATTATATCTCAATAAAGTTGTTAGAAAATAATAAACAAAAGGTGCTTATATACATAAATATGTACACACTAAAATGTAACTGTAACCACAGATCATGTATGAAAAGGAGACTGAGTTTTTTCTCTAGGAGGAATATCTTATCACTGTTCTGTGTAGAATAGCTACCACTTGGTGATAACAAAAAACAGAATTACTTTTATTTGGTTTTATTGCTGTTTGAAAATTCTCAACTAGGCTGGGTGACTACTATTGTCTCAACCTTTGTGAGGATACTTCATACACACACACACTCTCACATACTAGACTCACAAAGTTACACACATGTGTAATGAATGTGTACATTTATATACATGAATGCATGTCAGTGTGTCCTCAATATGACTTTGCCACCCTTTAGCTCATTCTTTTTTCCTTGACCCAGCTAAATTTTTAGTTAGTGAAAAAAGTTGACACTGAGACAAAACTTATCTTAAAATTGTGCAACAATACAGTAAAAACATCAGCAGAAATCTGTGACTTGGAAACTTACCAAGGAAAGTGAAATTATAAATACCCAATTTCACTTTGGAGACAAAAAAGTATCCAGTGCTTTACTTTGAATACAGAGCAGAATAGGCCTTTATTCTAATTGACTACTGAGTTTCACAGAATAAATATTTCAAATATTTTCAATAATTTTAGTTTCCAAGTCACTCTTGTACCTTATATTACAAGAATTGTCTTTCTCCTCCTACCTTATTAAAAATTTTGAAAACATTCCATCGAGCATAGGTAAGTTTGCATCTTAACATTTCTGTCTTTTTTAAAAAAATTGATTTTTATTTTTTAACAAATCCATGTTTACTGGAGTTGTTTGAACAAAATTTTAAATAGTGCCTTACCATATAGGGAGAAATAAATCAGAATAACAGACAAACTGCCAAATCAGGAGTGAACTCCCATTCACAATTGCTACAAAGAGAATAAAATACCTAGGAATACAACTACAAGGAATGTGAAGGGCCTCTTCAAGAAGAACTACAAACCACTGCTTAAGGAAATAAGAGAGGACACAAACAGATGGAAAAGTATTCCAAAGAAGAGCCTGCATAGCCAAGATAATCCTAAGTAAAGAAAAAGAAAAAAGAAAAAAAAGCTGGAGGCATCACACTACCTGACTTCAAACTATACTACAAAGTGACAGTAATCAAAACAGCATGGTACTGGTACCAAAACAGAGATAGAAACCAATGGAACAGAACAGAGGCCTCCAAAGCAATGCCACACATCTACAAACATCTAATCTTTGACGAACCTGACAAAAACAAGCAATGGGGAAAGAATTTCCTGTTTAATAAATGTGTTGGGAAAACTGGCTAGCCATATGCAGAAAGCTGAAACTGGATCCATTCCTTACACCTTATACAAAAATTAACTCAAGCTGGATTAAAGATTTAAACATAAGACCTAACACCATAAAAACCCTAGAAGAAAATCTACACAATACCATTCAGGACATAGGCATAGGCAAAGACTTCATGACTAAACACCAAAAGCAATGGCAACAAAAGCCAAAATAGACAAATGAGATCTAATTAAACTTAAGAGCTTCTGCACAGTAAAAGAAACTATTATTAGCATGAACTGGCAAGCAACAGAATGGGAAAAACATTTTGCAATCTACCCATCTGACAAAGGGCTAATATCCAGAATATACAAAGTACATAAACAAATGTACAAGAAAAAAAACTCCATCAAAAAGTGGGCAAAGAATATGAACAGACACTTCTCAAAAGAAGATATTTATGCAGCCAACAAATATATGGAAAAAAAGCTTATAATCATTGGTCATTAGAGAAATGCAAATCAAAACCACATTGAGATACCATTTCACACCAGTTAAAATGGTGATCATCAAAAAATCAGGAGATAAGAGATGCTGGAAAGGATGTAGAGAAATTGAACACTTTTACACTATTGGTGGGAGTGTAAACTACTTCAACCATTATGGAAGACTGTGGTGATTCTTTAAGAATCTAGAACTAGAAATACCATTTGACCCAGCAATCCCATTACTGGGTATATACCCAAAGGATTATAAATCATTCTATTATGAAGATGCATGTACATGTATGTTTATTGCAGCACTGTTCACAATAGCAAAGACCTGGAACCAACCCAAATGCCCATCAGTGATAGACTGAATAAAGAAAATGTGGCACATATACACCATGGAATACTATGTAGCCATAAAAAGGGATGAGTTCATGTAATTTGCAGGGACATGGATGAAGCTGGAAACCATCATTCTCAGCAAACTGACACAAAAACAGAAAACCAAACACTGAATGTTCTCACTCATAAACTGTAGTTGAACAATGAGAACACATGGACACAGGGAGGGGAACATTGTGGGGGTGGGGGCTAGCGGAGAGATACCAGGGGGAGGGGGTAAGGGAGGGATAGCATGGGGTGATGGATGAAGCAAACCACCGTGCATGTGCATACCTGTGTCAAACCTGCACGTTCTGCACATGTACCCCAGAACTTAAAGTATAATAGAAATAAATAAGTGGAAGCACCTAAATTTTGCTCATTAAAGCATCTGTCACATAGAACAACAACAAAAATAAAAATAAAAAATAAAAAATCAGCTTCTCAATGAAGGAGGCACCAGGTCATTTAGAGTCATTAAACAAGGTCATTAGGAAATATGTCTCTTGTCTATCAGTTAAAAGCACACACAAACACTGTTGTATCATCATCCATCCTTTGTCTTTCCTTCCCTTCTTCTTCCTTTATTCTTTCTTCACATGAAAAGCATTCCATCTCCTTTCTCAAATTAAAATATCATTTCTTGACTGGATAGAGTGGTGTGTCCTTTGAATCCTCACTGAATATGCTACATTCTTCACACAAGTACACTTAATTTTCTTTTTAAGTTAACAAAAATGAATCATTTTAGCTGTCTTTCTTCTCTATTATCCCATCATTCTCTTTTTAATCACCTCTTGAAAGTCACTCAAGGTCTACTAAACCCTGTAGCATACTCATAGCTTCCTCTGCTTTGATATTCCTCCGAAGAGTGGATGCACTTGATTGTACATTTTACTTCAAAATTCTTTCTGCTTCTGATGCTTAGAAACCTGTATCTTTTCATTCTTTTTGAATTTTCTAACTATGCTTCTGTGATGGTTCATACCGAGTGTCAACTTGATTGGATTGAGGGATGCAAAGTATTGTTTCTGGGAGTGTCTGTGAGGGTGTTGCCAAAGGAGATTAACACTTGAGTCAGTGGACTGGAAGAGGCAGACACACTGCCAATCTGGGTGAGCACCATCTAATCAGCGGCCAGTAATGCTAGAATAAAGCAGGCAGAAGAACTTGGAAGAACTTGACTTGCTGAATCTTCCAGCCTTCATCTTTCTCCCATGCTGGATGCTTGTGGCTGTCAAATATCAGATTCCAAGTTCCTCACCTTTTGGACTTTTGGACTTAAACCAGTAGTTTGTCAGGGCATGCAGGATTTGGCCACAGACTGAAGGCTGCATTGCTGGCTTCCCTAATTTTGAGGTTTTGGGACTCAAACTGGCTTCCCTGTTCCTTGGCTTGCAGACACTCTATTGTCCTATTGTGGGATTTCACCTTGTGATCATGTGTCAATATTCCTTAATAAACTCCCCTTCATATATACATCTATCCTATTCGTTCTGTCCCTCTAGGGAACCCTGACTAATACACTGTCAGTTTTTGTTTCCTGGCTTTTCTTTCTTCTTTGACTTTTAAATATAACTATTTTATGAGATTTCGTTATTTCTTCCACTAGCTGTGCAAGTTTGAGCAAATTACCTAATCTCTCTGTTCTAGCTTTCTCATCTGTAAAAAATATATTTAATAACATTTGTAAAGTGCATAGAATGGTATTTGACAGTTTGGCATTTTTTTTTTTTTTTTTTTTTTTGCTTGAGACAGGGTCCTACTCTGTCACCCAGGACAGAGTACAGTGGTACAATCAGAGCGGTACTCTGTCCTGCAGACTCAAACTCCCAGGCTCAAGCAATCCTCCCTCCTCAGCCTCCCAAGAAGCCAGGACTATAAGCATGTGCCACCATGCCCATGACCAGTCATTTTTTGGCCTTTTTTCTTTTTAATTTTTGGTAGATATGGGTCTCTCTATGTTGCACAGGCTGGTCTCAAACTCCTGGGCTCAAAACGATTCTCCTGCCTTGTTCTCCCAAAGTGTTGGCATTACAGGCATGAGTCACTATGCCTAGCCCATCTTAGCTATATTCTACTTGAATTATATGTTTATTACTTTCTAAATTACTGTTTAATTACTGTTTTCCCTTTGGCTGAAATGATTTTTTTTTTTTTTTGGTTGTTCTCTCTTTTCTTTTTTATCAATCTGGCTAGTGGTATGAAATGAATTTTAATCATAAACATTTAATTTCGTTTTTACTTCAATAACTACATTTTTTTAAATGCCCTGGTTTTCTGAGGGGTATTTTTCTGTTTATCCTCTCTTGACTCATAACTGTCTGATTTTGTTTTATAATATAATGTTCTTTTTATAATAGGTCTTATTAATTTAGTACTTTTGGGATCATAATTTTCTGATTTTAAAGATAGTCTCCAATTACTCTATCATCTTCAATTTTGACAGTAAATTCATTATTTATCTGTCCAACCCTACAATTTTTTAGTTTTTTTTTTTACTTTTAGTTTTCCTTGTGCTATTTGGTATATTCTTTCTGTGCACCTATCCTAAGTTCAATATTTCCCTGCTTCAAATCCAATAATAAATTTTATACTGCTCACTGAAGGCCCCTCTGCTTGCATGAAGATGTTAAAAGAAATACTAATATGAACTAAGTTCTTTCCAAGTCGTTTTTATTCTTTCTTCACATGTATTTCGGAGTGGATGAAGTGACATTTCAGTCAGCAGCGCAGCTGTTTTCAGGCTCTTTCCAGGGAGCCTGGGCCCTTTAGTTGTTGCTTAAAGTGGTATATCTGGCTGCTCCCATTCTCCATGCCCACAGTCCTTTCTTCATCATTACCCCACAGGTAACTCTTCCTGCTTCTGGATGCCAGTGAGTCTAGTCTGGGGCTTAATGCCACAGCACTCATGACTGGGATTTTGTTTCATTTCTGATCTACAGAATATTACTTCGTCCTTGAATGTGGCCACATTTGATATTTATTATTTATTTATTTCATAATTACTGGTTTTTTTTTTTTTTTTGAGACAGAGTCTCTCTCTGTCTCCTTCTGTCGCCAGACGCCAGGCTGGAGTGCAGTGGCGCGATCTTGGCTCACTGCACCCTCTGCCTCCTGGGTTCAAGCAATTCTCCTGCCTCAGCCTCCTGAGTAGCTGGGACTACAGGCATGTGCCACCATACCCAGCTAATTTTTGTATTTTTTTAGTAGAGACGGGATTTCACCACGTTGGCCAGGATGGTCTCGATCTCTTGACCTCTTGATCCACCCGCCTCAGCCTCCCAAAGTGCTGGGATTACAGGTGTGAGCCACCACACCCAGTCACTACTGTGCTGTGTTTAGGGTTGAGGGGGAAGTTCAAAGCATGAACTCAATGTATTATTTTACCAGAATATTTAACCAAAGTTTATAGTACATTCTTTCTACTATCACCAGTGTTACATGTTTAACAAGTAAACCCCATTTCACTTCTGCCTTTGTTTACTCATTCTGGCTCTCTTCTTCAGACATGCCAGTCTCTCTGGGGCACTTAAGACCCCCCACCATCCTTTATCTAGTCCTATTCTACTTATCCAATTATCTCCTAGTACACTTCTCTAACAACTTAGCCACAACAAACTATTCAACCACGTCCACTCATCAGAATCTCACACATCATTCAATTTTTAGTCCAAAAATGTCCTCTGAGTAAGAACTTTGCAAGACCACTGCAATTCAGCCATGCACATGCCTTTGTTCAGCACTTTCTACATCCCACATTTTGTTAAAATTGGCTGTATTTCTTTCTACCACTGGATTACAATTTCTTTCAAGGAAAGAGCCACAGCTTAGCAGTATAAACATTTGTATAATCATTATAGGTAAACTGGTCACATTAATTGACATTTGAGACGAGCTCTATAATTTCTAATTCATACCCAATTCAGAATTACAATATTTCTAAGTGGAAAACATCTATTACCCATATTTTGACAAAGGTGGGTTTTTGAGTAATTGAGGAAATACAAGCCATAACAAAGCTAATATTTACACATATGTAACAGTGTTGATAGAAACACTTAATATACGAGAACTCATTTAATCCACACAAAAATCTTGTAAGGTAGGTAATGTGAGCACCCTCATCTTATAGAAGAAAAAATGGAGGCACAGAATATTGTACCGTACACAGAAGAACGGTCCAAATTTACACAGTAAACTGCAGACCTGGACTTACACAGAGGCAGTCTGTATCTTGAGTCTGGTCTCTTAGTCACCATATCCTAGATGCTGTCTTGGATACACAGCACTTTTTAATAGACTAAGCAAAAATCACTTCATGTGACTTTCAGCAAATAAACCAAACCACGATATGATGGATTCCTAGATTAACTATATATTACACAGAGAATTGGAGTAAAGGTTTCCACTCTACTGTGGTGGTCTCAATCACATTCGTGTTTCATGGTCTCTTTTCTTTCTCTTAGAAGTATTTGTGGTTGCACATATAAATTAGGGAGATGAGTTTTCTTAGCTACCTTCTGCTGTGGACATCTAATGCCTCCAACACAAGACATGCCTTAAGAGCTTAAAAAGAGAAATGTGAAAAACGAGTTAATAGTTCCCTTCCAAACTTCATTCCATGATTATGTGCAAATCAGATAATGAGAAAGGATTTTTTTTTTTTTTTAGACAAGTCTTGCTCTGTTGCTCAGGCTGGAGTAATGTGGCCTTATCTCAGCTCACAGCACCCTCTGCCTCTGGAGTTCAAGCAAGTCTCGTGCCTCAGCCTCCCCAGTAGCTGGGACTATAGGCATGTGCCACCACGCCTGACTAATTTTTGTATTTTAAGTAGAGACAGGGTTTCACCATGTTGGCCAGGCTGGTCTTGAACTCCTGACCTCAAGTGATCCACATGCCTCAGCCTCACAAAGTGTTGGGATTACAGGCGTGAGCCACTGGGCCTGGCCCCAGGCTTTTTTACTGATGGAGGTTCACTATACATATTTTTAGCTTGGGGGAGGGAAGAGAGTAAGATATCAAATATCTAAATGATTTAATACAGTCTAAAATAATTTCTGTTATACATATGTTTAGATAATAATGGTTTTAGACAACAATATTCTTGTTGTCTACAAGAATATTGGCTCCTAGTAACTGATCGTGTCTCAAATCCAAAGATAATCTGATACATCTGGGGATCCCTGGGTAGTTTTTATTTTTTAGTTTGATTTGTAGAAAGCATAATCATTTGTTAATCCACTCACTGAAACAGGGTAAACACAATCTCCAACTTTCTTCCATATTGAGTGGCTAGACAATTATAATGACCTGACATTTGCTAAATATTTTCAAAAGTAGACCATAAAAGAGTATGACATTTATTCTTGTCTTTAATATTGATGGAAAGATTATCAATGGAATGTCACAGATGAAGTGACCTTTTAGATAGACTGGTATTATCAACCCATACATTAATATTGTTAAAAAAAAAAAAAAAGGGAGACTGTGAGTAACGTGCATCTTTTTGCAATATCTGGAAGTTTAATAATTAGTCACACTCCCTCTGGCAATTTTCATCATAACTAAATTGATCACTCTAGTGGCAGAAAAAGTTTTTTATAAACTTTATTCAAATTACTACAAAATAGAGAATCATTAATAATCTGGAAGCAGAACTTACCCACTAATTATAATTATTGCAGAGTTGATTCATTCACTAAAATTATAGTAAAATTAATAGTGTATCTAAATATAAACCAACCTACTTTTTGGACTGATTTTCCTTTAACTGAAGGACACTCACTGAGTTTACCAAATATTTGAAACTATATTGCCAATAATTCTTTTTTTTTTTTGAGATGGAGTTTAGCTCTTGTTACCCAGGCTGAAGTGCAATGGTGCGATCTCGGCTCACCGCAACCTCCACCTCCTGGGTTCAGGCAATTCTCCTGCCTCAGCCTCCTGAGTAGCTGGGATTACACGCACACGCCACCATGCACCACCATGCCCAGCTAACTTTTGGTATTTTTAGTAGAGACGGGGTTTCACCATGTTGACCAGGATGGTCTCGATCTCTTGACCTCGTGATCCACCCGCCTCGGCCTCCCAAAGTGCTGGGATTACAGGCTTGAGCCACCATGCCAGGCTATTGTCTCAAACTCTCTAACTCCTCTACTACTAGGGATCTTATGCCAAGCATGTTTTAAAGATCTGGCTTTAGGCATGAAAGGGGATCATTTTCAGTTACTGGATTGAAACAGAAGTAAAATGAGTTCTTAGTGCATTTTCTTTCTAAAAACTAAAATTTTCACTATGTGACACATTCTTCTTAAAATGGTTTCTGAGTACATTGTTTTCCTTCTCTAAAGAGCACAAGGTTGCAGCCTGATGCTCTTTGTTTTCTGTTAAGATGTGATATGGGATGATCTTTAGTCACAGTAGGAAAACAGACAAGGCAGTACAAAATTTAAAGTAAATGTTATCACATTGTCATTGTTTTTGGCTAGAGTTCCTTCATGAAATTATACCTGGAAAACTGATGGATTCTAGCCCTTTTATTTTGAAGGTAAGATAAAACTAACCAGACCCTCATTTTTTGTACCTCTCCAACATGATGGTTTAGCTCCTGGAGCTTGAAAAATCAAATATTACTGGTGAATTACTAGTCTGGAAATCCCCATTTACTAGTAATTCACTAGTCTGGAAATCCCCTATTTTGGAAACTCTTTTAAGTGAAGAGACATCTGAATGATCTATATTTGATTTTTCAAGCTTCAAGAGCTAAACCATCATGTTGAAGTATCATATTACTGTGACCATCCCTGAGCACTGGAGGGAGAGTCACCCTATGACATTTCTTCAGAATACCATCAAACATTTAATCCAATCAGCCAATGAAAGTAAACCCCAGTAGACTCTCATTACATGCAGCAGTCTAGTAGAGGTGATGAATAATATGCTGTGATTGGTTGATAACGGTCTCTTCTAGCTCAATCTGGAAAGGTGAAAGAGGAGAGAGAGTAAATGGAAACCTTTCTGGATCAGAAGATACCTGAGTCATGTGTTGGCCTACCAGCTAGAAAATGAGAGAAAAGACAATTAGTGCAGAAGGAAGATAAGGGTGATATAAAACAGCCTGAGCTCTTTGAGATTGTATTAATTAAGCAATAGAAATGAGAACCAATATTTAAAATAGCAATATGTGAGACTATTACTGAAAAAGTAGTAAATACTGAGAATTTAGTTTCATAAAGCTACTCTGGAGTACTGGGTTACTAAGCAAATACCTTGACTAGTTCTACTTCCCATTCTTTGCAAAGAAAATGAAATAAAACCATAGATATATTGGGTCTCTGACTTCATTTCTAAAATAGTGTGCTATGAATTGTAAGAAAAAAAGAATTTGTATTCAAAAGTAAGTCAGAATCCCAGACATGTTTAAAATGCAGTCCACCGAAACTATGAAAACTATGAATAGACCAATAACAAGGTCTGAAGTTAAGGCAGCAATTAAAAGCCTACCACACAAAAAAAGCCCAGGTCCAGATGGGTTCACAGCCGAATTCTACCAAACACACAAAGAGGAGCTGGTACCATTCCTTCTGAAACTAGTCCAAATAATCCAAAAAGAGGGAACCCTTCCCAAATCATTTTATGAGACCAACATCATCCTGATACCAAAACCCGGCAGAGACTCAACAAGAAAAGAAAACTTCAGGCCAATATCCATGATGAATATAGATGCAAAAATCTTCAATAAAATACTGGCAAACTGATTGCAACAGCACATTAAAAAACTTATCCATCATGATCAAGTAGAATTCATCCCGGAGATGCAAGGCTGTTCAACATATGCAAGTCTATAAACATAATTCACCACATAAACAGAACCAAAACCAAAAACCATATGATTATCTCAACTGACGCAGAGAAGGCCTTTGACAAAATTCAACAGCCCTTTATACTAAAAACCCTCAATAAACTTGGTATTGATGGAACATATCTCAAAGTAATAAAAGCTATTTACGACAAACCAACAGCCAATATCATATTTAATGGGCAAAAACTGGAAGCATTCCCTTTGAAATCCGGCACTAGACAAGGATGCCCTCTCTCACCACTCCTATTCAACATAGTACTGGAAGTTCTAGCCAGAGCAATCAGGCAAGAAAAAGAAATAAAGGGTATTCAAATAGGAAAGGTGGAAGCCAAATTGTCTCTATTTGCAGATGACATGATAGTATACCTAGAAGACCCCATCACCTCAGCCCAAAAACTTCTGAAACTGATAAGCAACTTCAGCAAAGTCTCAGGATATAAAATCAATGTGCAAAAATCACAAGCATTCCTATACACCAATAAAAGACTTAAAGAAAACCAAATCAAGAATGAACTGCCATTCACAATTGCTACAAAGAGAATAAAATACCTAGGAATACAACTCACAAGGAACGTAAGAGACCTCTTTAAGGAAAACTACAAACCACTGCTCAATGAAATAAGAGAGGACACAAACAGATGGAGAAACATTCCATGTTCATGGTTAGGAAGAATCAATATCGTGAAAATGGCTATACTGACCAAAGTAATCTACACAATCAATGCTATCCCCATCAAGCTACCATTGAATTTCTTCACTGAACTGCAAAAAATCACCATGAACTTCATATGGAACCAAAAGAGAGCCCGCATAGCCAAGTCAATTCTAAGCAAAAAGAACACAGCAGGAGGCAATCACACTACCAGACTTCAAACTATACTACAAGGCTACAGTAATCAAAACAGCATGGTACTGGTACCAAAACAGAGATATAGACCAATGGAACAGAACAGAGGCATCGGAGGCAACACAACATATCTACAACCATATAATCTTTGATAAACCAGACAGAAACAAGCAATGGGGAAAGGATTCCCTGTTTAATAAATGGTGTTGGGAAAACTGGTTAGCCATGTGCAGAAAGCAGAAACTGGACCCGTTCCTGACACCTTACACTAAAATTCACTCCAGATGGATTAAAGACTTAAACATGAGACCTGGCACCATAAAAACCCTAGAAGAAAAATCTAGGCAAAACCATACAGGACATAGGAGTAGGCAAGGACTTCATGACCAAAACACCAAAAGCATTGGCAACAAAAGCCAAAATAGACAAATGGGACCTAATCAAACTCCACAGCTTTTGCACAGCAAAAGAAACAGTCACTAGAGTGAATCAGCAACCAAAAGAATGGAAAAAAAATCTGTGCAGTTTACCCATCTGACAGAGGGCTGATATCCAGAATTTACAAAGAACTCAAACAGATTTACAAGAAGAAAACAAAACAAGCCCATTCAAAAATTGACAAAGGATATGAACAGACACTTTACAAAAGAAGACATACATGAGGCCAACAAACACATGAAAAAATGCTCATCATCACTGGTCATTAGGGAGATGCAAATCAAAACCACATTGAGATACCATCTCACGCCAGTTAGAATGGCGATCATTAAAAACTCTGGAGACAACAGATGCTGAAGAGGATGCAAAGAAATAGGAACACTCTTACACTGTTGGTGGGAGTGTAAATTAGTTCAACCATTGTGGAAGACAGTGTGGCGATTCCTCAAGGACCTAGAAATAGAAATTCCATTTGACCAGCAATCCCATTACTAGGTATATATCCAAAGGACTATAGATCATTCTACTATAAGGACACATGCACAGGAATGTTCATTGCAGCACTGTTTACAATAGAAAAGACCTGGAACCAACCCAAATGCCCATCGATGATAGACTGGACTGGGAAAATATGGCACATATACACCATGGAATATTATGCAGCAATCAAAAATGATGAGTTTGTGTCCTTTGTAAGGACATGGATGAATCTGGAGAACATCATTCTCAGCAAACTGACACAAGAACAGAAAATGAAATACCACATATTCTCACTCATAGGCGGGTGAGAAAAATGAGAACACATGGACACAGGGAGGGGGTCTGCTACACACTGGGGTCTATTGGGGGGAATAGGGGAGGGACAGTGAGGGGGAGCAGGGGAGGGATAGCCTGGGGCTAAATGCCAAGTGTGGGTGAAGGGGAGGAAGGCAGTGTGTACTTCCATGTGTGTATCTATGCAACTATCTTGCACGTTCTGCACATGTACCCCAAAACCTAAAATGCAATAAAAATTAAAAAAATAATAATAAATAAATAAAATAAAATGCAATCCATAGTGTCTTATGGCTTATCAGAAATGCTTTATATCTTGGGTGCAGTAACCAGAAATAAACCAGTTTATACTCACAGATAGCAAGAGTAATGTAATATTATCTCCATGAAAAGTAAAAAAATAATGAGCTTATAATTTTGTATTTTACGGTGATAAACATGTGACTTTGGTAGGGTCTTTGAACATGCTGCTCTGCTCTGCTCACAATGAGCATACAGTCAGAAAGCTTCCCTTTTCCACATTCTTTAGGATTCAGTTTAAATCTTAGTCACTCAGGCCTTCTCCCAGTGCTGTGCTACGCTCCAGTCCCTTGTTCTCATGATCATATCCTCTACGTTCTCATAGAACTTGTCACCGGCTACAGTCACCTTGTTTGCTTATGCATATTCTTATTCTGAAAAAGAAGCCCCATAAGGACATGAGTTAATCGCCTTTATTATGTAATGTACCTGACATTATATAACAGGACACAAGAAAGTAATTTGATAAGGATTTATGAAAGAATGTAAAGAAGAAAGGGGATAAAAAACTGGTTCAAATTGATCCTAAAGAGATGAATGGTGATGATTGATGATTTCTTCCTTCCCTTCCCTCCTTATATCTGGCCCTTCTTTCCTCCCTCTCCCTCCCTCCCCTTCCCTCCCTCTTCTCCTTCCTGCCTTCTCTCTTTCCTCCTTCCTTCCTTCCTTCCCCCTCCCTCCTTCCCCCCTCTCCTTCCCCCCTCCCTTTCTCCTTCCCCCTTCCTTCCCCTCCTTCCCCTCCTTCCTCTCCCTCTCCTCCCTCCCTCTCCTTCCTCCCTCCCTCTCCTTCCTTCCTTCCTTCCTTCCTTCCTTCCTTCCTTCCTTCCTTCCTTCCTTCCTTCCTTCCTTCCTTCCTTCCTTCCTTCCTTCCTTCCTTCCTTCCTTCCTTCCTTCCTTCCTTCCTTCCTTCCTTCCTTCCTTCCTTCCTTCCTTCCTTCCTTCCTTCCTTCCTTCCTTCCTTCCTTCCTTCCTTCCTTCCTTCCTTCCTTCCTTCCTTCCTTCCTTCCTTCCTTCCTTCCTTCCTTCCTTCCTTCCTTCCTTCCTTCCTTCCTTCCTTCCTTCCTTCCTTCCTTCCTTCCTTCCTTCCTTCCTTCCTTCCTTCCTTCCTTCCTTCCTTCCTTCCTTCCTTCCTTCCTTCCTTCCTTCCTTCCTTCCTTCCTTCCTTCCTTCCTTCCTTCCTTCCTTCCTTCCTTCCTTCCTTCCTTCCTTCCTTCCTTCCTTCCTTCCTTCCTTCCTTCCTTCCTTCCTTCCTTCCTTCCTTCCTTCCTTCCTTCCTTCCTTCCTTCCTTCCTTCCTTCCTTCCTTCCTTCCTTCCTTCCTTCCTTCCTTCCTTCCTTCCTTCCTTCCTTCCTTCCTTCCTTCCTTCCTTCCTTCCTTCCTTCCTTCCTTCCTTCCTTCCTTCCTTCCTTCCTTCCTTCCTTCCTTCCTTCCTTCCTTCCTTCCTTCCTTCCTTCCTTCCTTCCTTCCTTCCATTTAATCATTCATAGGCCATGGGCCACAATGCCTTTCACACTACATTAAATACATAATATTATTCTTGAAAATTTGTGTGGAAATTAGAAACTTTTGTACACATTATTTATAATTATTTTGGCAATTACTTTGCTCTGCAGCTTCATAGCTGCTAAATCTTGATTTCTCACTGATCCTTGGCTGGCAGCAGCTACTAATGCTTCAGCTTGAAGATCTCTGCCTATCAGTCACAGTGAACAGTCTGTTTGCAAATATTTTTAAATGCTCAGGGGTAATTGGCCATTTAAACAAACATTGGAGTAGTTTTTAATAATGAAAGCTTTCTTTATTTTTTTTCTGCATCCTTATTTGCATTCATCATCATATTTAACATGGAGACCGAGAAATAGCAATAGGAAGAGAAATGCATTTCTGGATGTTAATCTTACAAATGGTTCAGTCAGCTACTCTGTTGGTATCTTTCCTGTTTTTTTCATATGAACTAGAGACAGTCGACAGTAACTCCCCTATATTATCTAGAGATCTACTAAACAAACCTGTACATCAAAATAATTTAAAATTATACTATTTTCTAAGTGCCCATTATATTTGTGTATATAACATTCAAATTTCTGGATAAGTGAATTTTAAAGTGTTTAAAGAAAGTTATCAGATATCCAGAAAACCATTAATCATTAAGTCACCATACTATCGTTTATATTATTTAATTTTAAATGAAAAAAAGGGAACTAGCACGCAGAGTAAACCTTTTCAGAAACAAGTGTAAATTTTACAAGTGAAATGAATATTTATATATTTTGTGGATACTACATTTGGTTTTTTGTTAAAGGCAATATTTGTTACCAAAGCAGGTAATAATAAATTTCCCAGTGTTCATTATGTTTACACAATTCCTTTATTGGTTTCCAGAATTCTGACTAGCTGAGGAAACTTGAAATGGGTAGGTCTTTTTCTAAATTATAATTTTATTGTCTTTATTCAACAACTGTACTTGAAGGAATGTTTAACTTTGTTCATTATAGCTATTTAGTTAAGGAATAACTTTCTTCACTTAATAAAACCTCTATCTTCATAATCTTTCTGATCTGAAGATGTATATATATATATGTGTGTGTGTGTGTGTGTGTGTGTGTGTGTGTGCACATACATGTGTGAGGACATATTTGTTTTAAATAGCCAGAGATTTTGTAATGTCCACTGTCAATTTCCTTTATTTATGTAATTTTACCAAAAGAATGAAGATACTGATTTATACAATGTGAACATCAAGATAAAATAATTTAGGGTTTTTTTTAAAGTTATGCATTCAATTAAAATTTTTTTTAAAGCAGCAATAATTATGGATAAAATTCATTTTTACCTTGACTAAATATCTGATATTCTAAGGTTGAATATATTTTCATAGCATTTTATGCCTACTATCATATTGATGGTGTTCTGTTGCTGTTATTTAAAGATAATCATAATCAATATTCTAAAAAAATGTTTTCTACACACAGAGGGCACCAGTCTTCTAAGTGGGTATAATCTGGGATCTGGATTATATACTGGAATCTGGACTCATATTATTGTCAGAAAATGTTCCCTCTGACTTTGAAACTAATGGACATTACCATTGATATTATGTTTTATTAACTCTCTGTAAGCAGTCTCAGAAAGTAAACTAGACATTATCACTTGGGGAGAGCACTTTAATGAGATTTAGGTGTAACAGTATGTGATTATATTAAGTAAAATATAAATTACAAAGAAGTATAATCAAAGACATTGTAGCAAATTATTAAGTATTTTACTGATAAGAGTTTTGAATGATAAAAATTCTGCAGAGTCAAGTTAAATTACAATATTTTGTAACAGTGTTTCCAAAATGTAAAATTCAAGGGAAATGGTATTGCAAACAGACTGGAATATTATGGTCCACTTGGTAGAGATACCACTATGTTAATTAATCTACCTGTGGTCGAAATGAAAATTTCATAGCCTGGGGATATAAAAGACTGTTTAAATCTGTTCACTGTCTTAACTTTGAACTGAAAATGTCCTGATTTTAAAATTTGTTACAAAATAGATTATCCTCTGTAAAGAAATTAAGCTTAACATTTGCAAGCACTCTGAAACTCTTGGCATTGATATTTCTAAATATCATTAGGAATTTAGGTTTCTGGTTTATGAATTTGTCCTTACAACTTTAATTAGTCTGTATCATCTGTTGAGAAATCAGTTACCTCTGAGTAAACTAATATATTAACCTTTGAACTTGTATACTTTGTGTAAGGTCTTAGACGTACAGTTATTCCATAGGAGTAGCTGTCATCCATATACTTGGTGAGTTAAAAAAAATAGGTTGAGGCCAGGCATGGTGACTGACATCTGTAATCCTAGCACTTTGGGATGCTAGGAGGCAGGAGGATGGCTTTGAGCCTAGGAGTTCAAGACCAATCTGGGCAACATAGAAAGAACTCATCCATATTTAAAAAAAAAGTTAGATACAATAGTAAAATGCATAGTTGTTGCTACTCCATGAAACCTGGGAAAACATGTAGAGTCACCTTATTTTTTCCCAGATAGTTCTGAAATTCACCAAAATATCAGGATGGTCCAAACTCACAGCTTTGAGGCTGATATGGTTTGGCTGTGCCTCAACTCAAATCCCACAATTGTAACTCCCGCAATTCCCACACGTTGTGGCAGGAACCCCATGGAAGGTAATTGAATCATGGGGTTGGGTCTTTCCTATCCCATTCTTGTGATAGTGAATAAGTGTCATGAGATCTGATGATTTTAAAAAGAGGAGCTGCCCTTCACAAGCTCTCTTCTCTTGTCTGCCACATGAGATGTGCCTTTCACTCTGCCGTAATTGTGAGGCCTCTCCAGCCACGTGGAACTGTAAGTCCCATAAGCCTCTTTCTTTTGTAAATTGTGCAGTCTTGGGTATGTTTTTTATCAGCAGCATGAAAACAGAATAATACAGAGTCATAATATATATATATATATACATATATATGTATATGTATATGTGTCTTTGTGTGTGTGTATCTTGCACATATACATACACAGGCAACAAGCATTATGAGGAATAATACTTAGTGGAGAATTGTGCTTTTATGTTCTAATATTTCACAGGTACATACAGAAACAAATAAGTGACAAGGATTGAAGTCCTTTTAAAATTATTGATCACGTTTTATACTCAGTGTCATTTTGCATGAATGCAGACAGATAGAAGAACTATCTATACTTTATGTGAATACCTAAGTCTAATGATGTTACCACATTTAAGCTGACTTATGTAAGATGCAGAGGAAGGTCAGTCACAGAACTAAAATAATAAAATAATGTTTGAAGATGTATATGAGAATAGAATAGACATGATTCCATTCCGAGATCTCCGTTTCACCAATTCCTTAGTAAGGTGGCATTGGAATTAGTATCTAGACAATATATTTTTTTTAAATGTCACATTCATTAAGTATATGTTATCTGTTTCATAAGTAATATATGGTTCAGTCCATAAATCAGACCAACCAATGTTTTATACTTAATAAGGACAAAAATTGAAATACATTTTTAAGAACTGTGACTCTGAATCTGATGACCATCAACAGAAGTAAACTGTGACAAGGCCAAGTCAACAGCTCTCCTTAGAATAATGGCACATTTATAAGACTGGTTACTGTCTAGAAATCCATACATTGTAAACCACATTATGAGGTACAACCTAAAATAGTCAACCACTTGAAGCATTCTTTATAAAATATATATTATACATAATATTAAGAATTATCATTCAGCTTATCATGATATTAGGCAGGTTATTTGAATGTGAACAAAACATTTGTGAAAAATTGTGTGTATATACATTCATCTTAAAACATGACAGCAAAGTATGACCTTGCAGTGTTATGTTAGAATTTCAGGCATTGCTTTACTCCCATGAAAATAATTTAAGCATCCTAATATTTTATCCAAACTTTGCCACATCTTGGAGCCCCAAGGATACATTGTCAGAAATATTTCTGAGTGTACCATTTCCAAAGAAACATAATTTAACTTAGGTAAGCAAACTTTAAGAATTTATTCGGTGGCACTACTAAGCACTGTGATAAGTGCTAGGTATACAGAACATCAGAGTGTAATCCCTGTCCTGGAGGCATGTGGAGTAAGTGACAGAGGCAGGTCATAAACAAGTCTGTAAAATTATAAAAAACAGTGTCTCAACTGTGCTCTGGAGAGACAAAGGAAGCAGAAAGTGACTATGCCCAGGGTGGCATGGAACAAACAGAAAACGGATGAGACATTTGAAGACATTTAAAGGCATTTACCAAATTGAAATGTTGAGGTAAGACTTTCCCAGTCTTTTGTTTTGTTTTTGAGATGAAGTCTCACTCTGTTGCCAGGCTGGAGTGCAGTGGCATGATCTTGGCTCACTGCAACCTCCACCTCCAAAGTTCAAACAATTCTCTTGTCTCAGCCTCCCAAGTAGCTGGGATTACAGGTGCCCACCACCATACCCTGCTAATTATTGTATTTTTAGTAGAGACAGGTTTCACATTATTGCCCAGGCTGGTTTCTAACTCCTGACCTTGTGATTTACCTGCCTTGGCCTCCCAAAGTGTTGGGATTACAGACCTGAGCCACCACACCCAGCGTTTTTTTTTTTTTTTTTTTGAGACAAGACCTCGCTATGTCACCCAGGCTGGAGTTCAGTGGTGCAATCTTGGCTCACTCCAACCTCTGCCTCCTAGGCTCATGCTATCCTCCCACTTGGTCTCCTGAGTAGCTAAGACTACAGGCTTTCCCAGTCTTTGTGCAGGACACAGAACATTATTAAAAAGAAAAATCTATTAAAGGGTAGTAATTATGCTACTATAATTGAAGCACAGTGTATATGGAGGAGACTGTCTGGAGTTAAGCCAGAAAGAAAGGGTATGATCAGGTCTGGCTGAGTCTGTTTCTGGCATAACATACATTTTGGATTATATCTGATAGGGTGATTGGGTGTTATTAAAATTTAAGAGATTCCCCCACAAATAATAATAATAATAATAATAATAAAATTTGGAAAACATAAAACAGTAAAAATGCCACAAGTATCTGCCCATTCCATCAGACACTGAGTAGACAGAACAATGACCTCCTCTCCCCATACCCCTGCCAAAGAGATTTACATCCGTGTCCCCAGAATCTCTGAGTGTATTAACTAAAGGACTTTGCAGGTGTGACTAAGTGAAGGACTTTAAGATGTGAGGTTTATCCTGAATTATTCAGGTTGGACCAGTGGGATCACAGGGGTTTTTATATTGGAAAGGGGGTAGCAAATGAATCAGAGGCAGAGGAGGAGGCAAAGGAAGGTGAATTAGAGAGAGAGACAGAGAGAGAGAGAGACAGAGAGAGAGAGAGAGAGAGAGTGTGTGTGTCTGTATGAGAGAGAGAGATTGAGAGAGAGAGAGAGAGAGAGAGAGAGAGAGAGAGAGTCTGTATGAGAGAGAGAGATTGAGAGAGAGAGAGAGAGAGAGAGAGAGAGAGAGAGAGAGAGAGAGAGAGAGAGAGAGAGAGCGCTAGCCGGGGGAAGAGAGAGAGAGAGAGAGGAAAGGAGAGAGGATGGAAGAGAGAAAGACTCTGAGATTTAAAGATGCCACACTACCAGCCTTGAAGACAGAGGAGGGAACCATGAGCCAAGAAATGCAGGTGACCTCTAGAAACTGGAAAAGTCAAGGAAGTAGATTCTCCCCTAAAACCTTCAGTAGGAGAGCAGTCCTACTAATACCACCATTTTAGGACTTCTGATCTCCAGATGTGTCCGATAATACATCTGTTTTTTTTAAGCCATTAAGTCTGTGGTGAATTCTTACAGCACCTGTAGGAAACTAATGTAACACGTAAACTCCAAGACGGCAAGGCTTGTATTTTCCTAAGAGAGTCATAAATCCATCTTATTCTTGCCACAGAGTAGATGGTTGAAAGTCATTTTGTGATGAATGATGATTTCATCACGAACATGGAAAATGACAGATTGCAAACAACAGGCTGTATGATTTATTGGAAGTCGATTTAAGACTGTTATCAATGCAAGTTTTTAAAGCAGGACCATAATACGACTGGATTTGAACTTTAGAACTGAACTCTTATGGGTGTGAGCTAAACAGACAGGGGTAACAGAAAGAAAAAACAACTAAGAGATATTAAAATGTATAGGGACGGAGTCATAAAGTTTTCACTGAGACAGCAATGAAGGAAAGGAAAGGAGGGAGGCAGGCACAGGTGTGTTGTGATTGAAGTCACTTAGCTAAGGCATGATCAGTTGATAATCAGGGATTACTTGGACTATCGATTCTAGCCTGAATTTGGTTATCAGCCTCTAGTGTGACCCTTAAAAAGGCCTAACATTTTTGGCAGCTTTATTGCTTGACCCTAATTTAGGAAAGAAAGGACAAGAACTTGTTGAAAAAATACACTATATGACTGGCATATTTGAAGCAGAAACTAAGGTGCAAAGAGTTGTGTTTCAGTGAGTTTTTTAGACGCTAAAACGTACTGATTTATTGGTCACTATGTTAACATTTATGCTTTTTTATCCATTTACCGCTTTATTTGAGGATAATTATACTTTATGTTTTTCATTCTTTTCTGTGACATGCCATTTCCTGAAATGGCTCAGTCGCACTTAATAGCAAAGCTTATTAAAGAGCTCTGTTTTGTTGTTTCACAGTGTCTCATATAAAACACAACAGCTGCAGGACAAGACCATAAGTGAATGATGATTCTCACTTCATAGCCTTCAAATACTGTGACTCATTAAAAACCTGATGGGTAAATTGCCTGGTATCTCATTGTCAATATAAAGAAATGAAGGACACTGGGAACGCGTGGCTGGTGTCCCTTCAGCCTAGGGAAAATTTCCACAACTTCACATAAAAGAAAAGTTAATTTTGTCTCTTTTCATCAGTTTTGTACAGGAGACAGACAACTCTAGTCTTTGAGTATGTTAAACACAATTCCTTATTGATAAAAATTCTTCCTGAAGACTAAGGATTCATCTCTATAAGAAATAATTGATTTTCTTCATGCCTAATTAATAAATTTTAAAACAGATTCAAATGGTTAAATGAATCTTTCAAACTTTCATGAGGTCTCTTTTTCTTAATACCAAACCTACAAACATTGAATTTTCATTTTATTCCCCTGTGAACTGGACTAGATTCAGCAATAAATATTGATGATTAAGAGAAGGCATTATTCAGAAAAGTGCATCATTCAGTGATGAATTTAGATATATAGCCAATCTATTAAAGTAAAGCTAGGGAAACTAACATAATTCTGATTGGAGAGGAGTTCATAGGTGACTGGGCAGGAAAGGCTTCCCAGCCTGGGAGCTCCAGGAGAGTAAGAACTGCGTATTCCTCAATGATAGATCATTTACACCTAAGCAATGTCAGGAACCTGAAAAAACTTTCCAATGCTCCCTCAATACAGAAGTGATATTTAAATCAGCTTTGACAAACCTACAGACCACTACAAGTTAGGCAAGGAGGAAAGGTGCTTTAGGTAAAGGTATGAGATGCTTGTAACAGGTGTGGGTTATTGCTGTAGACGTACAAGGCTGTACCTGCAAGGTTAAGTAGAGACGACATGGCTGGAAAAAGTTGGCTGAGGTTAACATGTGAAGAACTTTGAAGGTCTTTTATGTATGAAACGTGGGAATTTTCTTCCTTCATATTTAAAAGCTGATGGGGTTTGGCTCTTTGTCCCCACCCAAATCTCAGCTTGAATTGTAATAATCCCCATATGTGATAGAGGGACCCAGTGGGAAGTAAGTGAATCGTGGAGGAAGGTTTTTATTGTGCTGTTCTTGTGATACTGAATAAGTCTCATGAGATCTGATGGTTTTATAAAAAGGCAGTTCCCCTGCACACACCCTCATGCCTGTTGCCATGTAAGACCTACCTTTCCTCCTCCTTTGCCTTCTACCATGATTGTGAGGCCTCCTCAGCCACGTGGAATTGTGAGTCATTTAAACCTCTTTTCTTTCTAAATTACCCAGTCTTGCATAATGTCTTTATTAGCAGCATGAGAAACAACTAATACAAAAGCTTTAGGAATATTTTCAACAGATGAAATTTGAGATCGAGGAACACCCTCATACAGAGAGAATGGAAGATAGTTTGGAGGGTGATTAGACAGTCCAGTGGCAATAAAACTAGTTAGTAGATCACTGCAATAGAAGACCTAACAAGACAGTATAATATATTTATAAGTGTGGAAGATACTTTATATTTTTTTCTGAAAAAAAATAATATTTGTGAATTTCATTTAAGTCATCTGGTAAATTTTAGTCTAACAAAGATACAGATAATAATTGGATATGTCTGAAAAAGCCCTGCAGAAGAAATTCTTTATTAAGGTGCCCAATTATTTTTCTGAATTCATCTTTAGGAGAATTACCTCTAATTTAGGAAATAGATTTCAGTCATGTTTAGCAGCAGAAATTTGCAGAAAGATTGCAATCAATCTAGAAAAAAATGTAACATATACTCATTGCTCAAATTCTAGGAGCTTCTAGAGTAACTCCTCCACCTGCCATTATGAGATCATTAGTTCACAGCGAAATGGAAGTGGGTATAGGAAGTAAGCCCTGCCATTAAAACGTGTAAGCTGATATTAAGTATTCAAGAGAATGTATATTTATTTCAGAAGCAATATATTATTTTAAATTCTGGAAAAATGCCACTATTTTGTATTACTTTTCTCTAAAAGCCATCAGAAAGGGTATTACCATGTAGGATCTCTATTTTGAGCAGTTTAAAAGAGGTTGAAAATTTTATCAGAAAAAGGAATATGACAATACCAAGTTGTGAATGCACTGACTTTTAACAGGAATTATTATTACTAGTTTCTTATTATATTTTGGTATTGATTTAAGCACATCTTCCTTGGGGGAAAAAAGAAATAATACTAAATAAGAAATAAAACATTATATGTTAAATAAATATCTTAGATTTGATCTGAACACTGTCGGGGTATATGTCAACCAAGAAAAAAAAATCTTAACTGTGATAAGAAATATTTCTGAATTAAATATATCAAAAAATATTTATCAAGCACTTACTGCTTACTGTGTGTCACTAACATTGGAGAAAAAAAGAAAGCCCACATTCTCATAGCGCTTACTTTCCATGTAGAACGTCACGGAAAGTAAGTTTGCTTACTTTATTTATTTTATAATTTTTATTGCATTTTAGGTTTTGGGGTACATGTGCAGAATGTGCAAGATAGTTGCATAAGTACCCACATTTGGCATTTCTAAGCAAACTACTCTATGACAGGTAGTGGTAAAGGCTATGAACAAAAGTAAAACAGGGTGAATGATAAAGAAATAATATTGGAAGAATACCAAAATAGGACAGATAATCAGAGAAGTCCTCTCTGATAAGATGACAATTAAGGAGGAACTTAAACAAAAAATAACATCAGGATATCCAGGAAAAGAGCTTGCTACATGTATGGAGCAGCAAGTGCAAAGGCCCTGTGGTAGAGAGTGCTTAGCTTGGCTGTAGAGCTGCAGGGAGTCCAGTGGGGTGAAACAATCTGAGTAAGATGAACAGGGGTAGGAAATGAAACAGGACACTACATCTCTGTGTGGAAAATTAGATGACAATGGAAATTTCTGAGTAGAGATTGTCATGCTTTGGCTTCCACCATAAATGAATCACTCTAGCATTTCTGGGAAGAGACTCTGGGCCTAGGAAACAAGGTTGGAAACAGGCAAGCAGCAGGCTATTTCAGGGGGCCAGATAAGAAATAACAGTGATTTAGACTAGGGTGGCAGCTGCAGATGTTTTAAAAAATGGTTATGAATGTATCTTGAAATTGGTTGTCTATAGGATTTTCTGTTGGATTAATTCAGTGTGTGATAGAAAAAGAGTAATTCATTATTTTGGAGATGAGTTTCTGAAAGAATGAATTGTTTTGTGAGTGAGGAAACTGGAAGTTAAAAAAAAAAGATTTAAGGTCTTAGTTGAGGTGAGATACAATGAAATTTGATTTGCCTATTAGATATCAAAATGAAAATGTCGGGTAAACAGTAATATACATAAGATTGAACTTCAGGAGAGAGGCTGAAGCTGGAGCTATAAATGTAGGGATTGTAAGAAATACAGGAGGTGTTGTAGCTATGGGGTCTGATGAGATCTCCCAGAAATAAGTTTAGGCGGAGAGGTAAATATGATTGAATAAGCACTGTGAAATTATCATCTAGAGGTATCTTGTGATTAACTCTTCAGTAAAACTGGATAAGAAAGGAAGATCTTTTGAAAAATAGAATCTAGACTTTTGGCCTACTCTATTTCTTGAGTTGCGTAGCATGAGTAATGACACAAAGCCAAGTGGTGAGCCTAGACTTACCTCCGACAGGCTGCAAGGAAGCTCCCCCACCAGGATGGTGTTAGAGAAGGTGAAGTAAAGGTACAGACATCTACCCTGCCAGGTGGTAATGAGGTCTCACTCCATTGTGTCAGGAGATCACAGGAAGAGTACAGCCCCCACCCTCTCAGCAGTGAGGCATTCATCTTCCTCCCACTAGGGTGGTACAAAGGAGTCTTGTGGAGAGTCAGGACTTTGAATGAGGACACCTCCCATAACCTGGTGTTAATGGAGAGGTAGCAGGGAAGTAGAACTACCATTCCTACCGTAAATAATGAGGAGCACCTTCCCCGTGAATACCAGCAGAAGTCAAGTGGGGAATCGCAGACTTTTATCCATACCTCCCAGCCATTAGGCAGTGCTCTCCCATAGCCTGCAGGAATGGAGTCTGTGGAAACCAGTGGAAACAAGTTTGAAAGAATATCTGGAGTCCCCTACACAAATACCCTAAAAGTCCAGGTTTCAATGAAAACCACACATTAAGCTAAGTTGGACAGGAAGATGTCCAGCTGAATGAATAAAAGACGAAAAACAGATGCCAACAACAAGATGACAAAGATGTTTCAGAGCAATGGTTTTACAGCAGCCACCCTAAACATGCTTCAAACTGCAATTGCAAACATGCGTGGGGCAAATGTAAAACACAGGAAATCTCAACAAAGAAACAGAAGATAAAAGAAGGTCAGCTAGGAAATATAACACATAGTGATACAGTCAGCAGATAAGTTATTTTAAATGGAAAGAATATTATGAACAAAGTTGTGGTTGTAAGCATGTTTATGGTGCCTTTTCTTTCATTTATTTGTTTATTTTTTTGAGACAGGCTGTCACTAGGTCACCCAGGCTGGGGTGCAGTGGTATGGTCACAGCTCACTGCAGCCTCCACCTCCCAGGCTCAAGCAGATTCTCCCACCGCAGCCTCTTGTGTAGCTGGGACCACAGGCACAAGCCACCATCCCAGCTAATTTTTTGATATCTTATAGAGACAGAGTTGTCCTTTGTTGCCCGGCTGGTCTTGAACTCATGGGCCCAAGGAATCCTCCTGCCTCAACTTCCCAAGGTGCTGGAATTACAGGCATGGGCCATCACTCCTGGCTGTGGATTTTTCAAGGTGGAGAGGTTTTGGGGTAAGGAAAAGGAAAGAAATAAGCCATTAGGGAATAATGCTAACTATTGGGGAAATTAGAAAACAGAGAAACATGCACCAAAATGTATTCATTACCTCAGGAATCAATTGATGGGAAATTTTAGTGGAAGTTATATACACAAGGTCTTGGGCTAGGGTGTGAAAGCACAAAGGAGTTTAAGATCTGCTTTTGCCTTTTAGAAAATTAAAATCTAGTTATGAGACAAGACACATATATAAAGAAAACAAGGTCTACCTGATTACCTAGGTATGAATAAATGGGCGGTAAGTTATTACTTAGCCCAGTTGTGTAAGCTGAGGTCCTGTGATGAACTTTAAGATATATCTATCACCTTTTGGGTTTTCATTTAAATAATAATCTACATGTGAATACATTCTCTGGCATCTGGATGCCAGGCTCCTACCTGCAAATAGTGGGATTATTTCACTTGTGTTTATCATTCATTACATGGTAATCAGGTAACATTTCTTTAATTTTCTTTCTTTTTTAAAACAGAGATGGAGGCAGGGGGGTTTTCGCCATGTTGCCCAGGCTGGTCTTGAACTCCTGGGCTCAGACAATCCTCCTTCCTTCCCTTCCTTAGTCTCCCAAAGTGCTGGGATTATAGATGTGATCTACCATGCCCAGCCAACAATGATTTAATTTTAATGAACTAATGAGAAAAAGGAAAAAAAATGCAGGTAGACTTAAGAGATAAATGATGCATCTGAAATCAGGGACAGTAAATGACACTGTAGTATATAGAAAACATGAGTGTTTTGGAATATTGTGAATAAGAAAAGTGATGGGGGATTGCATCATCTTACAGAACATGGCATAATTTATAGGCCTGCCATAATTTTCTAGTTCATGTGATGATGCAGTCTTCCAAGCACTTTTCTTAGCTTGTCAATGTACAAAAAGCAGCAATTAATACAATATTCACATAGTGGGTGGGGATTTATTTTCATTCATCTTATTCACTTGAGTGATATTAGCTTCATTACATTGTTAGTATTAATTACAATCCATTTGATTTTATAGTTATATACAATCTGCAAGAAGAAAGATTGTATAAATAGGCTTATGTTAGCATTTATTTATATGATACTACAATGAAACTAATTTAAGTCAGCATGGATGATCTATGGGATGTTTTTCCTTTTAAAATGGATTCACACATCCTTGACGTTGGAGAAATACTGATTTAAGTTGTTCAGCGGATGATTTGCCTAATGCCATCGAAGTTTAGGGAGAAAAGAGTAGATAAATTGCAGCTGGGAGAGGGTGGACCAGGCAAGCATATTAGATCATAAGTGCAATCAGGGCTCTGGTGATGAGAATATGAATTATGAGCAACAGTGGGAAGACAGGGGAAAGAGAGTTAAAGAACTCCCCCTGGCCAGCTTCAGGAATTGGCAGAATTATGGTGCAAATAATGGAAAGGAAGGAGTGGATAGGGAAAATTGACTATGGGAGAAAGATTTTTCATTCTATTTTGTTTTAAAGAAAATTAGAGAAATCAGGTAAAGGGAACAATAAAATGTCTTGCTTGAAACAAGGGCAGGAAAATTAAATTGGTATTATGTATAAATAATTGCTTAAAAATGAGAGAAATGAGTTAAATAAAAATGAAGGATTTCAAAGGAGCACAGTATAGAAGGCAAAAATGACTTGCACGGAAATCCAAACAATATATAACAGCCACCAGAGGAAAGGGAATTAATGAACCCTGAAAAATTAGTCTCATAGGATGTGAAGTAAAGTAGATGAAAATTATAAATTTGCTTAAAGTAATTTATCATTGTGGACTCCTAGATTTTAAAATCTACAAGATATCAATTATCACCAAAAAGTACAAAACTTACAATTCATTTTGTAAATTGGTATTTTAGATGAAAAATTATATCTGTTCTTCAAATTCTACATATGAAAATACTGCAATTATAAAAATACAGTAGCATTTCACGATTTATATTTGGCTAATTCATTTTATTACCATTTGTTCATCTGGATTGAGGCTTTTCACATATTTTCTGGGGAGACACATAACTTAGGTTTATATACCGTGGACCCAAAAGTGTTTCCACATGTATTACATAAGAACAAATCTAGTCACAGGCACAATTTTGGCAAAACGGCATACACAAAAGATTCTATAAATATTTAAAAATAGGCAAATCTAACGTAGTGATGGAAGTCAAAATAGTGTTCACATCTGGGGTGAATATTAACTGGGTGGGATGTGGGAAATGTTCTTTCTTGTTACATAGATGGGTGGTTCCACTCAGGTAGAGACATAAAAATTCATTATGAGGTATAGCTAAATATGCTTTATGTATTCTGCTGTATGTATATTTACATCATTAAAAAATGAAAGAGAAAGAATAAAAAGTAAACCTGTCTGTAAGTCAGTGTAACTAAAAGATACTGTAGGAGGTGAAGTTTTACCTTCTGTGAAGAGAAATGCAGTGATTGAGATGTGAAGTTATCATGCCTTGAAGAGTTTGCTGTAATGTCTAAATGCAAATACCAAAAGAAAAGGAAAGAACCTAATTTTACCCCAATCCAAGAAGAAAGATTTTTCTTTTTTCTTTTTTTTGGACAGAGTCTCACTCTGTTGCCCAGGCTGGAGTGCAGTGGCATGATCCTGGCTCACTGCAACCCCACCTCCCAGGTTCAACTGATTCTCCTGCTTCAGCCTCCCAAGTAGCTGGATAACAGGTGCATGCCACCATTCACAATTAGTTTTTCTATTTTTAGCAGAGATGGGGTTTTGCCATGTTGGACAGGCTGGTCTTGAACTCTTGACCTCAAGTGATCTACCCGCTTGGCCTCCCAGAGTGTTGGGATTTTAGGCGTGGGCCACCATGCCCAGCCAGGAAGATTTTTCTGAATTCATACTGTGAACAGAAAAAAACATGGTGCCTCACTCCTCTTTCTCCCCCAGAGCCAATTTCCTGTTTCATTCCAAGGACCTTGATTCAATTCTTGACCAGATGCACAAGCATATGCAAACCACAATAGATATGCTCCAGACCAGAGTGGGGTGGTTTAATTACGTTATTTGCACACTTTTGAGAAAATATTGGGCTCTTCTTCCACATAACATGGAACATAGCAACTAGAGGCACTGTAATAGTCCTGAATCAAGAGGATCAGAGAAAATGGAACCCAAGCAATGTTTAAAATTGAATTATCATATTCTCACCAATGCCCTAATAAATGTATGAAGAAATTAAACTAGTCAATATAATTAATTGCAGGAGGCAAGCTTTGCTCAAAAGCATATGAATTTGTTCAACTAATTTGTGCTCTCTCTGTTTTTACTTAAGATAGGAGCTGATTAGAAAAGATATCTGTTTCTAGTATTCCCACTTGGATGGATAAAAGAAAGTCTGCCTAATATGTCTTATTCAGCGTGTGATAACAGCTAATTGCTTGGGATACAAAGTTCCTGCTTATATCTTTCTTAAAATAAGTTATGACTTTGATATGTTTTATTTCAGCTAACCTCTGAAATATTGTTTACTTTTTAAGTCCTTTCCCCCAACAGAAAATAAAGAACTTATGAAGGATATTGTTGATAGACACTACATCATAATTAAATTCTATCCATAAAACCATTATTGGTATGTGGCTGTAGTTTGAAAAAAATCAGTCCCGAGGTACAAGAACTCATTTTCAACTTTATATTTTGTCAGTTACTTTTTGTTCATTTTTTATGAAATATCTACATGCAGTGGTGGTGTGGGTGGCTGGGTGGATGGCTTTAGGTTAAGGACATCGTGTCAGGATTTGCAATTTGAGTTCTTCATATTGCAGAAAGAGGACAAAAAAGCAGAGGTAGTCCAGGAATTTTAATTGGAGCAGGTAGACTCATAAAAGGGTAGAAATAGAAAGGACTTTAGAGATTGTCTTTAGAGTAGGTGGCGAACTATGACCAACAGGCCAAATCCCTCCTGTCAGTAAAATTATATGACCCAGGAGCCAAGAATGATTTTTGCAGATGAACATATGCCGTAAGTTTGATGATAGGAAACATTAGCTTTGAGTCCCAACCCAGCAAGGTGTATCCCCCTTCAAAAGGTTTTCATTCTTCACATTAATAAACCTATATTGCAAAATCAATGCTTTATATTATTATATTTAAATTATATTAAAATTTATTTTCTCTCTTTATATATAAATACCTATATAATAGCCTTGATTTTGCTTTCTGGCACATAGAGCCTAAAATATTACTACCTGGCCACTTAAAGAAAAGATTTTCTGATCCCTAACCTAGTACAGTACTTTTCAAATTTTATCCAGGATAAAAAACACATGGAAGGCTTGTTAAATCACAGATATCTTGGTCACATATGCAATTTCGAATTCAGAATGCCTGGTATGGGGCCTGAGAATGTGCATTTCTAACAAGGTCCCAGGTGATGGTGATGCTGCTACTCCTGGCAGCACATACTGAGAACTCCTGAGCTACATCAATCTCTGCATTGGAGGAAACTGAGGCCAATAAGATATGTCATTCACTCAACATCCCACCTATAAGGTATCAGAATTCCATTTCAGATACAGCTTTTGGCTTCCTATTTAGAGTTCTTTTTAGTAGAACAAAACTTTCATTGGGCTAATGAATTCCATACAAACCTGCAATGAATTTAGAAAGAAAATTCAAAGTGAAATATATTTGTCTGCAGAATAACGTCTCAAGGGTACAAGCCCCATCATGTTGTAGGTCTAATGACTTCTGAAAGCTGTTTTCAAGGACACATTGAGCAGCCATGGATCTGTCCTTAAATTCATCAGGCTGTATGCAACACACATCTGGCCCCAAATCAATAAAAAGACCATGGGAAAAATACCTATTCAGTGAGTTCTACGTGGCAGGTTATTAATCGAATGAGCCTATTCCACACTGATGTCAACAAAGTCATCAACTTGTTCATCATGTCTCATTTTCATAAAGTCACTCCTTATCCATGAAATAAACCTTCTGAAGAGAAATCTGAGATTGATAGAAAAGAGGCCTTTGAAAATCTAGCTTGGTAATTTTGCCAAGATTAAAAGCTATCTTTACAATTAAATTCCACAAAATGTGTGGTCTCATTCTTGACATGTTAAATTCAAATTCCTTTTTTTTTTTTTGAGACAGAGTCTTGCTCTGCAGCCCAGGCTGGAGTGCAGTGGCACCATCTCGGCTCACTGTAGCCTCTACTTCCTGGGTACCGGTTTAAGCAATTTTTCTGCCTCAGCCGCCGGGATCATAGGCTTGCACCACCATGCCCAGCTAATTTTTGTATCTTTAGTAGAGATAGGGTTTCACCATGTTGACCAGGCTGGTCTTGAACTGCTGATCTTGTGATTGCCCACCTCAGCCTCCCAAAGTACAGAGATTACAGATGTGAGCCACAGTCCCTGGCCCTATTTTTTTTTTTTTTTTTTTTATTGCTTGGAAATGAAAAAGTGAAATTATCTCATCCATTGTAATTATATCAGTTGAAGATCTCCACCCTTTCCACATAAAATTAAACAATTTGGGAAGAATGACATCAACAAAATGGCCAATGAGAAGGCCCTAGCACTTGCCCCCTCCACAAAGACAGCCAAAACCATGAATAAATAATTACATTCCAATGAAAATACCTAAAAGAGATCACCGGAGCATGTAAAAGTAGTAGTAATAGTTTTTATATTGCGCTGAAACCCAGGAAGACCACCTAGAGAGCAGAAGGAAACACCCTACGTCTACCACTCTGTCTCCCAGTTGGGATCAACTCAGAACTAGGAGCAACTTCTCCTTGCAGGGAAAAGGTAAGCAAAAAGCCAACAGCCCCCTTGAGCACCTTGGACACCTGCAGTCCTCACCACTGGGGACTCACGCAGTCTTCATAGACACTGATCCTAGTTCAGGCAGCTGCATCAAGTCTACCAAGTTGTGTTCCTCCCAAGAGGGAACTGATGAGTCACGCAGCTATCCCCCATGAGCCACGCAGCTACTGAGCTGCACCACTGTAAACACTGAACAATTGCTGGAGTGCATTCTGCTCTGAAGGCAAGTAGTCATGGCATCTGTTAATCCCTGAGGCTTTGTCACCACTGCACTACCCCTGCCTGGTAGCCAGCCATCACTGAGCCGATTTGCTGCTATGCCCTACCCCATGAGGCCAAGCTATCACAGAGCTGGTCCATCTACCCTTCCAGTCACTATTGCATTTTGCCCATCAGGGCCTGAATTGAAGCAGCACATTTCCTTTTAGAAAACTGGTGCCTTGGCTGAGCTGAGTAGTCGTGCATTCAAGGCTGAGATAACATGGTACCCTGAGGCTGAGAAAAAGAGGGCAGAAGCTGAACGGGACACCCAGACCTACAGGCAAAATAACAGACCCTAGGGGGCTAATCCATGGAGAGTCTGTGATACTACAATGTTCTACCAGCTCAGGGCCAGAGTATTTTAAGATTTAACCCCAAAAAGGAAAACAGAGAATGATAGTGTTTACTGATACATAGCAAACTTTACAGAAACTCTCAAGAGAGACAAGACAAAAAAATTTGCATATTTCTGTAGACTGTCATCACAGATTGAAGACCTAATCAGTTTTCTTATGGTCTACAAAATGATTGCAAGAAAACATTTATTTCTAAAGTCTTAGGAATTAGCATTAATAGGACACTACCTTTTATGACTTCTCACACAGTGTGAGAAAAATACCCTCAACATATTAAATATTATTCAAAAGTTGAGAAGATCGTTATGGAGACACTTATTTAAATGCTCCATTAGCATTCTTCTTGCTCAGCCTACCTTTTCTGTCTGTGGGTAGGACTGGAAAAATATTCAGCCCCATTTCAATACTGCTGGCAATTATCAAGCTGCATAACTCAGTGAACCAGATTGGCTGGGAAAGAAACAATCTGGCTCAGATACTTCTACTGCAAAATTTCCATTGATTTTAGTGTGTAGAGAACCACCTGACCCTCTAATTTTTTGCAGCTCCCTATTTTGTTCCTTTCATGACCGTGACAAAGATAAGTTACATTCTCTGAATAAGTCTTTTCCTTTTTTTTTTTTTTTTTTTTTGGAATCGTACAAATTAGTTGGTCTATGAACTGTAGATGTCATTCAGCAGAATTACCAAATTATTTTACTCTCCACTTATGCACCTCCTGCATTTTATTGAATTAAAACTATAGTAGATATGCAATTGAAAGATGTTATTGAAAACCATGTGTCAGGCAACAAGCATATTATTCTTGATGTATACCCATATATACTTTAAAAACATTAAAAAGATTTGTCAGAATCAATCACCTCCATTGTCTCTGGAGTGCTGTGCTTAATAATCCCATTTAAATGATGTCTTCATTTAATTCCATCAAAAAAATCAAACAGAATACCATCAATATAACTAGCCATTTTACAGTTATTATGAAAGATAAAATAGCATAGATTTTATGGATGAAATATTGTCTCATAATCACAAACAATGAAAGTTTATTATATACAGTGACATTTATGTAGTCATTAATGCAACATGATTTACCAAACTTCCATCTATAATATACCGAGCAATGATGTAAGCCATTATATTATACATGATATACTGAAAAAAATGGCTTAATTAATTGCTAAAATATGCTTTTTTAAGCAATAAGCAAACTTTGCTTTGTTTTGATTTTACTTATTTGGTCTAAAGAAGCTATGATGTTGATTTTGGTTTCCTGGAGACACTTAAAAATCCACTAAACACACTAAAATCTCTGAGAATATAAGAGAAGTCCCAGTGTA
Source organism: Saguinus oedipus (assembly GCA_031835075.1). Lineage (NCBI taxonomy): Eukaryota > Metazoa > Chordata > Mammalia > Primates > Cebidae > Saguinus > Saguinus oedipus. Next base: position 21,791,503 of record CM063169.1, read on the forward strand.
GACCATTGTATTCTTGTCTGGCCAAGAACTCCAAAATATATCTTGAATGGTACCCACAAAAAATGGTTCAAGTGTTCTAAAACTGTTTCTGAAAGGTAGATATAGAACTGAAGTGTTTAATTCAGAAACTGATAGTCTGATTGAAGTGGTATTTACAATGTCATTAGAAATGAAAAGATAAAATCAAGATTATCATAATTTTTATTCATCCCTTTCTTTCATCCATACACTAAAGCATTCAGCAAATATTTAAATGTCTACTCCAGAGAAATAATGTACAAGGTGCTTAAAACTGTATCATATTCATAAGTGAAATGCAGAAAAAGGGTATTTCTATCAACAATTAAAGACAGGAATATTCCTTTTAAATAAAACTGTACTTCAAAGTAAGCTCTTTACATTTTAAACCGAAACGACTACTTGTGTATGTTTAAATGTTCTCAGAAAAAATATTTAGAATAAATTTACAGATGTCAGTTTCTCCAGGTTTTTGGTTCAAAATTATCTGTCTTACATTGTTACTATTTTAATTACTATGGTGTATATCAAACTAGCATAAGTACTGAGTTTCTACTCCATGATTTAAACTCAGGGAGAAACTGGGAATTTACAATTTTTTCATTCATCATTTTTTAGGCCTGTTTCTCATGGTCTTATAAGTTAGATCAGTAAAGCATATCATATTAAAATTTATTTTTAACAAGAACTTTTTATTGCATATTCATACAATTCACAGACTACCTCAGGTCATCATTGTCTGGGTTATTCATAGGAAATTGAGGTTACTGAATGTACATATATACATATAATTTTTAATTGTGGAAAATAATTTGCAGTCAAAGTGGCTTTACATCTTATGTATCATATCACTGGCATATTTTTTTGGTTGAGCTACAAGCTTCTAAAAATGATTTATAGCAGAAGTGCTTATAACCTCTTAACTATGGCACTGTGAACAGCAATATAATAATATATTGTAGCAGTACCCACCCAGTCAATAGCAGCTCATTAAAGTCAGAGGCATCAATTTAATCAGGGAGAATCTACATGTTTTCAATGGTCAGTGGAAGGTCTTGTCCATCAATGTCTAGTTTAATTCTTAGGTTGCATCTGACAAGTTACAATAGGTTTCATTAAGACACTTGTGTGAAAGCTAATGTGGAGGCAAGTTGTCATTTTAATATATGATCAATACAATCTATAACCAGTGTTCAGACTCATTTACTAAGGAGAAGGGAGGAGGTAAATGCATACGCCTGTGACATGCTGATTATTTTCCACAGTTTTCACCCAAGCTCTCTCTTAAAACGTAAAATGACTTCTCTTTCTACAACAGAAAACTAGGTATAACCATTCATTGGCTAAAGTAAACTGTTATGGATTTGTCCTTTGATTTTTTTTCTTATTAATTTATTTTATCCCTGGCTTAAAGGATTAATGCAAGAGAGTACCACTGGTCTTAAGCAAAGGCAATGCTTTAAGTTTTTTTAAACTATTTCCTCATCTATAAAAATGGGATAATATAATTTATCCCATTTTTATAGAGCACAATAACTGTTAGGCCAGTACACATAGAGCACAAATAACTGTTAGGCCAGTTTACCAAAATACTAAAAATGGGTATGTCAGTGGGAAATACTCACATATGATCATGTGCCACATAATGATGCTTTGACAAAAAGAGAGCCACACATATGATAGTAGTCCCATAAGATTGTATTACTGTAGTTTTACTGTACCTTTTCCATGTTTAGATTACAAATACCATTGTGTTACAATTGCCTATACTATGCAGTAGAGTAACTAACTGAATAGGTATGTATCATAGGAGGAATAAGCTGTACCATATAGTTAAATGTATAGTAGGTTATATCACTTAGGTTTGTGTAAGTACACTCTGTAAAGCTCACAAAATGAGAAAATTGCCAAGTGATGCATTTCTCAGAAAGTATCCCTGTTATCTAGCAAAGCAAGACTGTATATGTTAATGACTCAGGAAGCCAAATCCTTCTATTTGGGAGAGTTTGAGATATCATATCAATAAAGTTAAGAGATAAATGCCTTTGTTAACAGGAATGTTATGCTCATCAGGATATTGTATTGTTCTTAAAAATCTACCTTAAGGCCACTTCATTATGTGTCATTAAACAATATTGTGGTAAACTTTGATGAACATCAATATGTATCTTGCAGTTTTTGATAGACACATTAGGTATTAATGTTATCTCATGCAAACAGAAGGCAGACAGAGAAACCTGCATGAATTCCTTTGCCTTTGGAGGTACCTACAGAAGGACTACTGAGAAGAGGCACCATGCTCATTATTATTTACTGCAAGAATCACAGAATAAAATGCAACTAAAAATGAAATAAATGTGGGTGGTTCTAAAGAAAATATTGTTAGTTCTCTAAATTTCCAAAAATATTTACTTTTGCTCTTATTACTTGAAAAGTATCACTTGAAATTGTAGTGAGCAAGATATATTTTGAAGCTGGTGGCTTTGCAGAAAGACTGAAGCCAGAAATGATTAAATAATTAAAACTTTTAAGGAAAATTGAGGTATCTCTGTGAAGCACCTTTTATAAAGGTACTCTGGCTTGGGTCCATCTTTCAGTCTTACAAAGTTAGATGTACAGCTGAACACTCCATTTGGAGGGAATGACTAGATGCCAGGATGGGGACCAATATTCTGGGTTTTGGTGGACTGGTTAAAGTGAATAATCAAGAATGTGAGATTCGCAGAAACAACTGATTAAATATATCTAATTGTTAAATGTGTTTTCTGAAGGCTTGTGTTCATGAGTAAATTTTTCTTTAGAAACCTTTAATATATGAGCTCAACTTTATCAAAAATACAATTCCATAAAAATGGAAAAGAATAAATTATATTCTCCAATAAGAAATGACTTACAGTGCAAGCTACCTAAAAAGTGAATTTTATGATTAACATGACATTTACAGAATCCATGTAGATATACAACTAACATGATTTTGAAAATTTATTTGTTTCAAAATTTTGAAAAAAAATGATTAGCATTTTACTTGTTAAAATAATTAGTCTAGAGAATTTTAGAATTTCCTTCTACTGTTCTGGAATATCAAGAGCTACGAACCTTATATTCAGGATCAAGGAAGTGAATAATAGTGGTAAGGCAGACCAGACAAGGACTTATAGGTAAATGCTATTTTACTCTAATGACCAGAGGACTCAGCTTTTTCAGAAACGCAATGCCATCTGGAGTAGCAAGCTGGCTGGGTGGAAGCTTTCAGGACTATGCCAAGTAGCTGTAAACCATGGGAGTCCAAATTATGAGGAAAAGAAGCATGCAATTATTTCAGACCTAAGCCTTACCAAGGGACCTTCTGTGCCAGTGATTCCATAGGACTGGAATTCAATTGTTTAGATGTGACATAACATTTTCAAAAGTGCCAGGTGTGCTGTAGAAATGCACCCAGTGTGTTGGAGGTATCAGCGATGCTAAAATACAAAGAATTTGTGATTTTTGCTACGAGCACCTCAAAGCATGAATCATCATTTAGAAAATTTCCAAAAAGTTAAGATGCCCCAAATTGTGTTTATGTTGGAATAACAAAGTTCTGAATTGCTTTGTACAACTTTTCCCATGTAATCAAAATATGCAATTTTGGACTACAATTTCAAAATGAATCCTAAATGACCAGAAAAAGTAAACTTAATTTTTTTTTAATGGAAGAGCATAGAAGGAAAGGAAAGGGAAGGCAGCCCACATATCCTTTTCCTCTGCAAGCCTGAGATAGAGATTGCTGGGAGATTACATGGGTACAAATAAGTGAAATAAAAATAGTTGAGTTAGTTTTGGGCTGAATTTTTTTTTTAAAGGAGAGAAGGAAAGAAAGAAAAAAAAAGGAGTGAAGTAAATTTAATTTTTAATAAAGTATTCTGAATATTTCAATATATTATCACTCAATATTATTTATAATTTTACAGTTATAATATTAATTATTTTATTATAGGCTACACTAAGAAATAGACAAGGCAAGCCTCCTCACGTAACTTACAGTACAAAATGAGGAAGTGGTAAACATAGTTATAAAGTCATGAACACGTATGAGGACATACAGTGGAATGGATACCTCTGTCTAACTACCTATCCACCTGGCCATCATTTATGCATGGCTATATATCTATATAAAACTTACACTATGCTTTCATCTAACTCAAAGATTTCCTATAGTCAGAATTAGATTTATCCTCTTTCCTAGATAATATCTCACTCTCATCACCCACTGCTATAATTATACAGCCATAATTTTCAATTAGTGTTATTCCATCACTTTAATTGACTCCTTCAATATCTTTATGCTTTTCAGTTTCCAAACATCACCTTCTGAATCTCAGGTTTGTTTGTTATCCCATGTCCTTGGCAGTTTTTTTTTAGATACCTTTGTGTTCTCCTGAACACAGGGTTCTATCCCATCTTCTGTTTTTTTTCCCTCTATATTTTTCCTAAAGTCAGTCTCATCTCCTGCTAAAACCTCCATACCTATTTAAATTATATCATTTCCATAATCTTCAGCCTTGATCTCTTTCCTGAGTTCCAAATCCCCTCCATACCACTCCAGTAAGCACCTTCTCTTGAATGGTTATAAACATCCATGACTACACATATCCAAAGGAACCTCATTACTTTTTCTCTCAGATATACTCCTGCTCTCACTTTTCCTATCTTGTAGATTTCAGTTCTATGTACATATTTTTTTCATGCACCATTTGCCCCATTCTCACATCTAAGCAATTACCAATCGTGTGAGCTTACTTTTGAAATCTCTCTACTTTCTATGTCACTGCCAGTAATCTAGAGGAGATGACCCTAATCTCTTTCCTGGATTTTTGGATGATTGCAATTCCCTTCCCAATTCTTCAGATCCTCCCTGCCCCTCTATCACTGCCACCATCTTACTCAATGAACTGAGGCCAGGGATATTTATAAAGTGCAAATTAGATTATCTTTCTCCTCTGTTTAAAGCCCTCTCCTTAAAGGATAGTGTTCCAACTCTTCATCATCAGGGTAGAAAAAGACTGATGATAAAAATCCTGATCTCTGATTCAGCTTCATCTTATGCTAATGTAATTTATGCTGTGTTTATACAAAGTCTGCTTCTGAGTTTTTGTTTACAGTTAGCTACAACTTCCAGAAAAGCCCTTCTCATACTTTCCTATTCACGTCCTCTTCCATCCATGGAGGTTTCAAAGGAGAGGGCACGTATTCCTTGATTAAGAAAACTCATTTAACAACTCATTCTGAATTGTTATATTTACCTCCAGGAGCCAAACAAACCACTGGCACAATGTTGTATGTAATGGAATGTACAGATATTTATGGCATCACAAGCAATGCATGTCTTTATTCTTTTCTTGCTTACATGACTGATAAGTAGGCAGAAGGCATCTTAAGATACAGAAATCAGTTTAGCAAACTTTAAGTACTTGGCACAAAACAATACCCAGTGAATATTGGCTAACATGAATTCATACTTAGTGGATCTTCTTGTATAACAAATAAGAAGTGGAGGTTCACCCTGTAGTAATCCCAGAAAGACTACTACCATGATATTATTAAGCTCTTTCCCTATGTGGGTTTATTTTTAACTGTTATTTGATTGTATTTGCCACTTACACGTCAGCTCAAATTTTGCTAATTCTTCATTCACAGGTTCTCTTGACTCACTTTCTTTATGCTTCTACTGATCTTCCTATTAAAGAGTTTCACTTACAGATCACATCTGCATGAATTCAAAAGCTAGTTTGTTGGACATTTTTCTTCCTCCCTCCACTCTACTATATCTCAAAAAGAACCATTTGAAGAATCATTTATTATTTGCAGGTGAATCCAACATCTAAGTCTTTAGTATTGACCTTTCCCTTAAATCCAAACATATTTTAACAGTGGTTTCCTAAACAGCTCTACCTACATGGCAAAAGCACCCTCAGCTCAAGTGTCTAAACCTCCAAACACCTTTTCTACCAAAAAAAAAAAAAAAAAAAAAAAAAGTTCATATTCCCCTTTTCTGGCAATGGCTCCACCATTCTTTAAATTTCTCAGTCTAAAATCCTGTTGTCATGACTAAACGCTCTATAGGGATGTTCCTTCAACATATAAACTGCTGTCTAATCGCTGAGACCTAAACAGTAGCCTTCATTTGTGTCCCCTCTTTTCCGTCTTCATTTATCCCACTCCACTTCACATACTCATCACTTCTTAACTAGTCAGAAATACCTGTTGGATTTATCTCCTGCATTGCCTCCCTATCCCGAAATCTCCCTGCTGTAATAAAATCTATGAAGCTAGATTCAGCTCTCTAAAGTTCAAGCTGAACTGTAACCACTGAGTTCAAAAATTTTGTTGAAGTTTCCCTTCCTATCTATAAACGCAAGCCAATCAGCATTAAAGAACCTTCATAATATCTCCCCAATGTACATTTTCAAGATTTTAGTTTAGTATTTTTACTCCCAAAGTCGCCTTCCTTTATGAACACACTGTTTTAATCTGTTTTCTGTTTAACAGAATACCTGAAACTGGGTAATTTATAAAGAAAAGGAATTTATTCTTACAGTTATGAAGGCTGAGCAGGCCAAGGTTGAGGTGAAACATCTAGTGAAAGCCTTCCTCCTTGTTCAGGGGGACTCTCTGCAAAGTCCCAAGAAGGTTCAGAGCATCCCGTGGCAAAGGGTCTGCCTGAGAGCATTAATGTGATCGCTCAGTTCTCTCTTCCTTCTCTTATAAAGTAACCAGTTCCACTCCCATAATAACCCATTAATCCATTCATCAATTACATTTTGATTTTCTAAATGTCGCCTCACGAATCCCTGTTCTGCTTGCTATTCTACACCCTTGGCAAAATCTTCATCATACAATCACCGCTTAAAGGCCTTTCAATACTGTCACACTGGGGATTATATTTCCAACACAGGAAATTTAGGGGACACATTCAAACCAACTTTTTACTAAATGCCTACCAGGTAAAAGGAAAAGGAATAATCTTAAGTATTAACTTAATTTACTTAAGTAAATAAGTAGAGGCCTTTATCTTTGACGACCTTATGCTACAACAGGATAGGTACACATACACACACATACATATGTATGTACATATTATATACATATATATAAACATACATGCATATAATTTATATTTGGGCTACTTTTCCCCCCAATATATTCTACTTGCTTCTTTTCGTCCCTAATCGTACTACCCCTTGCTTTAGACAAAATACATTAGCCATTATTTCCTCAATACTTTCCCACCTTCGTTTGTTTATTACGTGCTTGAAATTCCTCAAAATCTCCAGGTGTAGATATCCTATTAGACGTTTAGGAGTAGTTCAAAGCCATCCATGAAGTCTTCCTAGTACTCTTAGCCATTTTGGCACTATTACAAAGATCAGTAGACCTGTATCTTACTAATAATTAGTTATTTAATGCTCAACATGTTTTATGTATACCAGACACTTGATATGTGCTCACATTCATCCAATCAGCAAACATGCAGTAATTTCCTACTGAATGCCAGGCTCTATTTTACAATTGAGGCGTAGCTAACAACACAGTAACAAAGTATCTGCCAAGTGTAACTCACATTATAGGTATAAAGCGCATGAGAGACAAAAGCAAATGAACAGCTATTTCATGTTTATTTATTCAGTTGATAAGTGTTGCTGAGAAAAATCAGAGTATAGAATAATAGGAAATGCCAAATTGTATGGTGCTTAATTTATTTAAGTGGTAAAGGATCGTCTCACTAATAAGGTGACAATGATCCAGAAACCTAAAGAAAGGGGAAGAATGGGCTCAGAATATCTGAAGAAGAGAACGTGAGGCAGAAGTACACCCAGTGCAAATGCCCTAAGAATGGAGGAGGCTTGGCACATTTGAGGAACAGCCAGAGGGCCAATATGACTGGAGAAGAGGAGGACAGGAAAGAAAATTATAGGAAACAAGCTCTGAGGACTTCCAGAGGGGCCAAGGGGCCGTACCGAGGTAAAGAATACGGAAATCACTGGTGACGTTCACTATAGTGAGGAGGAAGCTTGAATTTTGTGGGTTCTGAGAATGAATTAGGGAAGGAGAAATGAAAACAACTACTCCAAATAGCTCTTTCTAGTGTTTTTGAGTTAGTTTGTTTTTGTTCTTTGTCTGAGGGAAGCAGAAAAGTAGGCCAGAAACTAAAGAAGAATATTGGTTCAAGGGACTATTCTTTTTTAAATTTGGTTGTTTTGCTCTCATTGTTTCTCTCTTTTTCTTTTCTTTTCTTTTTATTTTTTTTTAAAGATGGGAGTAATAACAGCAATCCTAGGGATGTTCCAGAAGAGAGAGAAAAATGGATGGTGCTAAAGAGAGATGATGTAATGATCGTTTGAAAAGTTGAGAGAAAATGGGATTTAGATCACCATTTCAATATGATCGTGTTCAGTTTATTCAAGGAAATCATACAGAAGCCAGAGCATGTGGGTCCAGAGGCACAGATGGGTAGATGTGGTGCGAGCTTGCAGAAAGGCTTGCTCGATTGCTTATCTTCACTGAATGATCTGAAAGCAGGTTTACAATTCTGTTCCATTTTTAAAATTAATAAAAAACAAAAATTTACCTGCAACTATCATGGGCAGCCTCCACTTGTACATTTTTTCTCATGCTCTTCATGGCCTTAGGTCAATGTTTGTTTATCCTTTTCTTATTGAATTTTTTAAATTTTCAGTTTAAATTTCTAGCTCTGTTAAGGCAAACTAATTTGTCAGATAAAAATTTAAAATGGAGAATGAATACTCTGAAATACCTTGAAATTATTTTTTTGTATGACCTTGCTGAAAACATACAGAGACATATGTTTACATATCTATAAGAAGGACATTGTATGTGTACCTAGAAGTCTCTAAGAACTGCCAATCCCATTTTATGAAGCAGCAGTGAATCGGTTTATTAAGAATAAGTGCCATGAAAATTGATTATAGCCAGCAAACTCTTAATTCATGTAATATAATATTCATAGCTATTATGACAAGGCAAGGACCAAAGAAAACTGTTTCTGTGACTTTTAACAGACATCATAAGTAAGACAGTGCTGTGGTCAAATGAGTTCTAAAAATTCTAGGCTAAACATTTACTTGTGGACATTGGAAAGCCTTAGATTGCCTTGTGCATATAAATTCTCAAGGTGGGGATATGCTATATATGGCGTCCCAAATCTATTGAACCATTAAACCTTTTTCCATGGAAAATCCTATAGGATTTTTGGTCTACAGAACATACTTAGCAAAAGGTTGAATAAAGTGATACTTGATCTGAGAGACAGAATAACCTGAGGAAAATTAAAGAAAGAACTGGCTTAAATTACTGCTACAGCAAGAGTTCGTTTATCAACACAAAGCTTTCATCTTTAAGTTGTGATTTTGAATAGTTGGCTTTACATTAAACATTATTATTCCTTCACACTCAGACAGCATATTTTTCAACATTAACTATAACATAATCATTGCCTAACAGAACTATCCCAACATATGTGTGTATATTTTCTCAAATTTTTTATTTTTGAAATAGTGTGTCTGAAGTCAAGGAAAATATGACATTTTAAAAACATGCAAAGAAAATAACTACTTAATAATCTCATTATCTAGAATAGCTACAGGAAGTGACAAAAATACGTCATTTAAAAAATGTATTTTAAGAAGTAGTCTTTACCATTGCATACCATTGTGCACCATTGCATTAGCCATTATTTCCTCAATACTTTCCTATGTTGATTCTTTGTTTATTACGTGCTTGAAATTCCCCAAAATCTCCATGTATAAATATCCTACCAAGCTTTTAGGAGTAGTTCAAAGCCATCCGGAAGTCTTCCTGGTGCTCTTAGCCATTTTAGCACTATTACAAAGATCAGTAGACCTGTATGTTACTAATCTTTTAGTTATTTAATGTTCGGCATGTTTTATGCATACCAAACACTTGATATCTGCTCAGTTCATCTCATCAGCAATCATGCAATAAGTTCCTGCTGCATGGGAGGTTCTATTTTACAATTAAGGAGTAGCTAAGAGAAAGTTAATAATTATAATAGCAGTTATTAAGGATGCTACAATTACTTTTATAATTTCTAATAATTTATGTGTAGGAGTTTTATCTCTTCGGAAATGGTAAAAACTTATGTCAGAGATGACATAGATATATATGGTTAAAACATACCTCAGTGTGGTTGTAGTGAATTTTATTCCATGAACTAACACATTTTAGAGGTGACAGATTTCCAAAATAGTGGAAGAGACAACTTTTAAGAAAATATGTCATTTCCCATTTCAAATCTAATTCTAGACTTACATTTGCCATACATTTCAAAAGACTGTATTTATTCTTGGGTATTACCGATTCTCTGGACGTAAAACCATAAGTGAAAACACATTTTCTGTACCACTTACAAAGGGAAAAAAAACATGAAGGAAATCACACTTCTGAATAAAATCTAAACTTTCATTCAACTTTGCTAAACTGCCAGTTTTCTTGATTTCATAGTGAATCTGATATTCTATTTAAGGCACAATTTACATGATAGAATCAAGTGAATTTCCAGACATCTTCTGGTCCAGATTTTTTCCCTTGGTCAGAATTAGTGTGCAGTTCCTAATGGGCCTGAGGCTAGAACTGAATGGCAAACTCCAATGGAGACATGAGCTACTTAAGTGGCCAGCATTCCCTCTGCAGCTTTTTCCTAAACTATTTTGACTGCAGTTTATATGAATCATGGAAATAATTCAGTTTAATTCAGCATGAATTTGTTAAGCATTCACTAGGCCCAGGTGATAGACATAAAGAGATGAAAATATATATTCGCTGTCTGTACATTTTCAGTAATCTAGTTGGAGAAAGAGACACTCTGCAAAGTAGATATGCAATGAGGAACTGTTATATAACATAAGGAATGCCATACTATTGCTTCAGAAGTAGAGGAGAAAGTGACTGCTTTCATCTCCGATCAATTAGAGCCTTATAGAAGTGGCATTTGAATTAGGTATTTAAAATTTTAAGCCCAGCTCAAATCCAGTAGCTTAACAAGAGACAATAGACTATTTAAAGAACAACACAGACTGCATATTTGTGAATTTCATTATGTAATTAATCCATTAGTTTAGATCATTAATCATTAACTATGTATTTAATAATCATATGTTAATAATAAAGCTCCTTTTATTTTTTTTTTACAGGCTACTGCTAAAGATCAGAACAAGGAGTAAACACCCTGTTCTCATGTAACTGATATTCTGGGAGTTAGGGAGACAAGCAGAAACAGATCAGAAACATGTATAGAGATAAATTAAAAAAAGATTAATCCTTTTAAACAGATAAATTCAGTGAAGGATTTAAGCAGGATAACATGAGGGAGCTCTCCTATAAAAGCAGCACATCAAAAGCTGCTTTTATGGGAGTGCTCAGGGACAGCTTGTTTGAGAAAGTGTCACTGGTGTTGACACACAAAATATGAGAAAGAGCCAGGTAGGCAGAAGGAGGTATGAGGAGATTATGGGAAAATGATTCAAACAAGGAGGTTATCAAGTGCAACAGCCCTCAAGTGCACTATTATTGCAAGGACTTAATGAAGAAGAGATGGGTGGTGGTCTAAATTGACCTCAGAGATATAGACAGGAGCTAGAATAAGACAGAACTCTAGAAGACACTGAACAGTTTTCATTTCATTCTACATTTAGGCAATAACTTTCTGACAGTGGTAGGCTGCTCAAAAGAGAATGCATTTGGGTGGGAAACAAAGATGATTAACCATTTACTCTGGATGTCATTAGTTTATTTAAAAAAAAAAGCTGATGGTAGCTTCCTTTAGAGTGGTAGCATAGAAGTAAACAATGACATAACAAGTGAAAATAAAATTTGTTGATAAATCAGAAAGACTGGGTAGATGAGATGGGGGATGAGGGTGAAGAGTAAGAGAATAATCAAATAATATACTAAGATTTTAGCTTGTTAGTTTGTCTGAACAACTGGGAAAAGGTTATGTCATTCCTTGTGGTGGGGAAGATTAAATTTTGCACTCTCCAGGGTTTCAGCATAGATAGCTATTACCAATTTACCACACTGCTGTATACAGAGGAGGCCTTATACATACAAAATTCCTCTTTACATCCTAGTTAAGAATACTGATGGGACACATACAAATGCCATGCACTAAGATAGGTGTGTAACTTACACTTTCTTATTTAATTTTTATAATAAACCCATGATGATGGTATGGTTTTAATCCCCATTAGATAGCTGAGAAAGCTGATTTTGTAATTTGCTCCTGTTGACTTAAAGAATGGGTATCAGAAATTGGATTTTAACCCAGACCTGGATCTAGTTCCAGACATAGATTTGGGCTTATTTAGGAAAAATACAATGTGGGTAACATTTCTCTTTCTATTTGCTCACTGAGGAATCCTACTCTTTGCAGAGCTCTTTGTAGGTTAAAACCATTTTGGAATATTTTCTCACTCAATGCAGTTCTCTCATGAACTCTCAAGTAGCTCTTCAATTTAAAGGAAGAGGAAATGGAATCCATAGAATTTAATGTCATTTACCAAGGTCACACTATCAATAAGAAGAATCAATATTTAAATAAACTTCACTTAATGCCATAAGCCATGCTCCGTTCTCAGCTTAGGTTATTGGGTTAAAATGCTGGCCAATGCATGACTTCCATTAAAAAAGTGCCATTCCAGAAGAAAATATAGTCAATTATGCATTATCTCCTTGGAGATGACGTTGTGATGAAAGCAACAGAACCTATTAAATAACATAATTTTATTTTAGAAAACTGACTATATTTTAAAATGTTTTTGTACTATTTAAACAATGAGAAAAATCAAAGCTCGTTGAGATTTTAAAGATTAAAAATTGCAAACGCTATATATTACATTTGTATTTAGTCTCCTTTTAAGCAAATATTTTTCTATTTGTCAACAATATGTAGTTAATAGAGAATTTAACTAAAAACTGACTTTTTATCCCAAATGACAGAAACTTAGAAAGATAAAATACTTTCTAATAAATGCCCTTTGTATATTCAAATATAAGTTATGTTATTGATAATAAAATAACCTATCTTTTTTAATATTGCCATTGTCATTGGATTGTGTGAATGTTTGAATGGCTTTATAATTTTATGAAACAGAGAAGAATAACAAATTAAATGCTTTTAGGAAGACTGCAAAGTACTTGTGTTTGAATAGAAGTGTTATGGATATTTTTTGTGGAAGAGTTTAGGAAGAAAGGCACCTACACTAAATCTGCTGCTTCAACAATTTGTTTTCTACTGAGAAGCAACAAAGAAAACATTAAGTAGAGTACATTTTCTAATTTGAAAATAATGCCATATTTAATAAACATCACAATGGTGTTTATGTAGACTAGGGAATAACTTCATTGCTATAACCAAAGTGATACAAATTTCTTTGAAATATAATTCTGAAAATAAAATAAGAGTGCTTCTTTATCTTAATTCATAATTGTTATTTTTAATTACACACATCTTCATTTTCTCTCAATAAATTAACATTTTAAACTGAGTATACAGCATGTGAACTATAGAAAGCTTAGTGTTATTAAACAAAATTAGTCCTAGTGATTATGTACTTATACTTTTCATTTCATATCCAGGCTGACATTAACAATATCTGTATTATCTGAGAACTCACCAAGAGATGACAGGAAGAGGAAGTGCAAACATGCACCAGAGGATATCCCCAGGGCTTATGTGGGAATGAAATGAGAGTCAATGTGTCTTAGAGTCTGAAAATGTTAGAGTCAGAAGGTACCCTGGAGATCGTGCCCAAATCCATCCTTTCCATAAGAAGAAACTGAGAATCAGAGAAGATAAGCAATTGCCTAAGCCACAATTTGTTTTTGGCCGAGTGGTATGTGCTGACCACAGGCCAATATCACAAAGAAAAATCTGAGTAGAGATTCAGTTAGAGATATAAAGAGAGAAAAGCAATTACTTCAGCAGATTTCCCCTGTTGGCTCAGCCACTCTCTAAAAGTTAAAGAGCATCTTAGACATTTAACACTTCTAGATTTTAGTAACTAACATTTAGTGAAGCAATTTTCCAACATATTAAATGATTTTTAAAATTCTCATGCCAAAGTTATAAAAACAAATGCATAGAGACATATTTTAAATAGAACTGATGGCCTACCATCATAGCTTAACTGAATGTCATGTGATTTTATTCATTTTATTACTGATACAAGTGTTATCCATAATGACATAAAAAGAGTTAAGGAAAAGAGACATGTTTTTCTGTTTAAAGATAAAATGAGACATAATCATCTTCTTTGGAAACATGTACCTATTGTGCTGAAAAAAATTAAAGCCTCAGAGAAATATGAACTATGTACTAGTGAAATAATCCTTACATTAAAAATTCTAAAAGTTGTCCATTTTCTATCACTGTCTTTTTATTATGTAAATATTTCTTGCATTTAATTTTCATACAACTTGTTTTAATCAACTCAATTGAACATGATGAAGGTTAAAGCTCAGAAAACGTCTAACCCATGCAATTTAACAAGGACAACATTCACCAAGTCATGGATGAATGAATTTGAGTAATGATAGTAGCTTCAACTACCTGCCTATTGGTACCAATGAATTAAAGATAAAATATTTGAAAACAAAGCTGATGCACTTAACACACAAAAGCTCAATCTCCTTGAATACAAGTAGGAAATAAAAAGATCAAAGTCTAATCTAATAAGGAATTTGGTTTGCATATTCAGGTTCTAAAGACAAACACGATATTGAATTTTACTCTACATCTTCATTGTGAGATTTATCAGCTCAAAAGTAATTTTATTGTAATGTATTCGTGATGTTATAAATAACATCTGCTGTAGTTTTTCAACTATTTCTATGCAAACTATTTTTATGCAAATTATAAATTACATGATGATATCTGTCATTATTAGTGAAAACCTATTAGTGAAAGCAAGATTATCAAATAAAGAATCCTTCAATTATCCTCCTGTATAGTATATCACTAGTATTTTTCTTTTAATCTGTAGATGTCAAAGTTAGTTGTATATGCTTTGATTAAAAAAAAAAAGCAAAGCACTCTCACCAAGAGTTCATAGGTTTCTCCCTGCAGAGACATAAAGAACAAATTCTTTTGGAGCTTTTACGCCATCTCTACCTCCCGCCACACAATCCTATGGAATCATCCCACGCCTCTTTCATCTGACAGTTCCGAGGTTGTCCATTACAGTATAGCTCTCCAAATTCAAAGAAACTTGCTTTATATGAATGCTGTGATTCCAACTCTCACTCAACACCCATTTATATTAATAATCTGTTGTCTAATGTTATTTTACAACTCCTTTTCTTTACCTAGCTTGAGATGAGATCATTATTTCTAATTTCCGTGAGGTTAAAATACCTCTTGGGATTTTCCTTAGATGGAGTCTTATTCTCTTTCCTTTAGAATTTTGTTTGTCTGAAAGCTTGAAAGATTTACTCTTAAGTAATTTTCCTATGCTCTATCAAAGTGATTTTCTTTTCCATTAATCTGTCTAGAAGCTCCATGATACCTTGAATTTGAACACTCAAGCCTTTAAGGGATACTTACTTCTCTTACTTCACTGATTCTTAATTCTCCTCCATCTGTTTATTTCCTTTTTTCTTAAACTAACTATAATTTACAAAGTATTTCTTATTACTTATAAATTCAGGAATGTATTTCTCCCACTTTTTTCTCTCATCATTTCACATTTATATACTTTTTTGTTCCATAATTTTCCACAGTGGCCATTGTATTTTTCAGTTTTATGAAATAACTCTATTTTGGAAATCCTGAGATTTAGCTTCAGAAAGTTTATTTTGAGCTCTTAGTATATCACATTGAAGTATTCTTCTGTGACTTTTGATGTTTTATTCTTCTTACATTATATCTACTTCTACTTAATATAAGAAACCTACTCTATTTCATTTTTCTTCTTTTTCTCAACCGATTGAATTTTTTCTTTCTCCCCAACTTTTCCTTGGGCTAGTGGTGGGAATGGATTACCAGTTTCCTTGTTGATCAGGTTGTTGGAATTGTTTCTGTAGTTATCACTAGAAAACAGAAGATTATATGCTGGCCTTTGTTTCAGTGGGCATATGTAGAATACATTAACAATCAAGGAAGGACTCATCTCTGGAGAAATCTGAAGGAGTCCTCCCTGATCTCATCTCCATCCAAATACAGATGAGAGAGAATTAATCTCTACATAATATCATGAATTGGTAATAACTTTCACCACCAGCTAAGACCCATTCAGACTACTGGTACCTGCCCATTTGGGGTTCCGATGCAGGAATTCAAGTTGAAAGTTGAAAGTTTCAGTTCTATTTCATAGCTTGAGATAACCTACTTAACATTTCCCAGTGTTGCAGCCTCAAGAAGTCTTTACATATACAGTCTTTTCCATGGCCTACATGGCCCTTGGACCTTCAGCTTTTCTCTCCAGAGAAACAGTAAGGCAAATAAACTGAGGAAAGACTGTGTCATTTCGGCAAACGACACTGGAACAATTGGACATCCACTTGCCAAGAAGAAAAATGAGTCTGGACACTGACCTTACATTTGTCACTAAAATTAATTCAAAGTAGATCATAGACCTACACTTAAAAGGCAAAATTAATGCCGGGCGCGGTGGCTCAAGCCTGTAATCCCAGCACTTTGGGAGGCCAAGGCAGGTGGATTACAAGATCAACAGTTCGAGACTATCCTGGTCAACATGGTGAAACCCCGTCTCTACCAAAAATATACAAAATTAGCTGGGCATGGTGGTGCATGCCTGTAATCCCAGCTACTCAGGAGGCTGAGGCAGGAGAATTGACTGAACCCAGGAGGCGGAGGTTGCGGTGAGCCGAGATCGCCCCATTGCACTCCAGCCTGGGTAACAAGAGCAAAACTCCATCTCAAAAAACAAAACAAAACAAAAAAAATGCAAGATTGTAAAACTCCTGGAAGATAACAGGAAAAAAATCTCGATGACCCTGAGTTTGGCGATGTCATTGCAGATACAATACCAAAGGCATGGTATGTGAAAAATAACATTTTAAGGTGGTATCATAGTAATATCTTAGACTGAGTAATTTGTACAGAGCAGAAACTTATTTATTACAGTGGCTTATATTAATAAGTGAAATGGGGGAAATGGTGATGGGGTAAACTTTGGATAAAGAAACATTCTGTACTTTTATTTGTTCTCTAAATTTAAAACAGCTAAAAATGAAGTCTATTAAATTCTACTACAAGTTTAATAACTATGATGTCCAGTTATGAAAGTATTCCAAGGAATGTGTCCTTTCTTTCAGCATATAATGTAGCACTGCAGAAGTACTAAGAAAGCAGATAATATAGCCTCATTATAGGATGAGTCAGAAAGAACACTAAAGTGGCTATAATTCGTTTATATTTCTATTTCCTTGTCCTTAGACACATTAAGCATCAAATCCCTCTAGCATACTTAACAATGTAGACCCCAGCTAAGCTGTACATAAAATGGGAATTATTTTGAGTTGCAAGACTTGTTTGTTTTGAGGTGACCAACCATTTTAACAGAAAAAATTGTTCAATTTGTAGTCATATATAGCTTAGAAAAGCAAGGTGCCATACATTGTAATAAACTGAATTTGTGGTTAAAAAAAAAATGTGTTGCAGGATAAATCAGACCAGGGTTTCAAACCTATCTTGAATGTTTTACTTTGTGACTTAAGCAATTCAAGCAACATCTGGAACTATGTCAATCAATATCAGTAAATAAATGCTGATCATTAGCTAACTGCTAAAGCTTAGGTGCTGAGTATATAAGTTAAAAACTGTGGTCACTTTAAGGGCTCATTAATAAATTTATGGTCTATAGCAGTGCTGTCCAATAGGAAAACAATATAAGCCACATAGGTAATTTTATATTTTCTAGTAATCATATTTTTAAAAGATGAAAAAGAAACAGGTAAAATTGATCTTAATATGTTTCTTTTACTTGATATACTCAAATATCATTTTGCACATTAATGTTATAGATTACTTTTTAGTCTAAGATTTTGAAATACAATTTTGTGTTTTATACTCACAGCACAGCGCAATTTCTACTACTTACATTTCAAATGCTCAATAGACTTGTAGTTAGTGGCTACCATATTGAATAGACGTGTAGTTAGTGGCTACCATAGCACAGGTCTAGAGGTAGTTATGAAAGGAAATATGATAATTTGTGTGATGGAAACACAAAATAGTCAAACATACCGTTACTTTATCTTAGGGAATTCAGAGAACATTTGTCTAGATCACATGTGATTAGAGACTTGGTAGATCACAAAGGAGGAGTAGCCTGTGGGGAGGCTTTGGGGAGAAGGGCATTCCAAGTGAAGAGAATAGGATGCCTGCAAGCAATATTGTGCTTGTACAGGTAAATTGTGCAGAATGAGCAGAGGAAGATGAAGCAAGCCAAGCACCAAGCCAGTATGCATATTGAATCCTGGGTTAGCAGTACAGAAGTAGTTTTTCTGAGAGAATTAGTAAATCGACTCTTTGCCCTAGTACTGCTGTTAACTAAATTTACAGCCCGATTAAAGTCATTTAAAAGTACTATTTCCAGTTCCTAGTTTCTACAACTTTAAAATTGAGCAATTAAACTAGATAATCTCTAATTTTCTTCCCAATTAAAAATGCAATGTACAAAAATTACAATGTATGAATTAAAAGGGTTCAAAATTTGGATTCATAAAGCAATGACAAAGTTGGCATTCAGAGTGTAGAACAGTACAATTATGTTACCCAGTTATTTAAGTCTATTCCAGGGAAACATTAAGATAGTGATTGAATTTTAAAATAATAGCAATCAGTGCTGTATTTTATGCGTCAACATTTAAAATCCTACCTCCCCTTTTCCTAGAAGTGGAAACTATTTTAATACAGGAAATGTTGAGGCTTTCTCTATTTTTCATGCTGAACAGTTTCTGAAATTTTAAATTCACTAAATTTCTCTGTATTTTGCTTAAAGCTATTCTTCTGAAGTAAATTTGGAAATAATATATTGGCTGACTCATGGGAAATCCATAACATTTAACACTCAATGTCTACATCTATCCTTATACATTCAAAATTACTTAACAAGAAAACTCTAAATATAAAAGAAATTAGCAAGAATGCAAGATCTAAGCACATTAATTTCATCCTAAGGCTTAAACATTTCATTAAAAAAGATATGCTCATCAATCTTTCCTAGAGGCACCTGGAAGAGAATAAAAACTGTCTTTGACTTCATAATGGTAAAGAAATCAGTTTGTTTATAAACGCCTATGGGAAATGATGCATTGAGAGACAAGCTATGTATAAGACAAGTAGTTGTTAAAGGTGAAATTATTTTGTCATTCTATGCTACTTTCTCGAAAACATTGTAGTTCTACTTTCTTAAAGTACTGTAGTCCAAAGGGTTAAGTTACACTATTAAAAAAATCAGAGTCGGCAAACAAACAAAAACACGGAGAGTGAAAATATAAAGCATGAACAAATGCATATACATTTTTATGTGAGGTGTGAATATTGACCGATTCAAAAAGTAGGAGATAGTAAAGTGCCTGTTAGAGAAGGTGGAAATGCAGATTGAAAGACCAATATGATGGAGTAATGACAGAATAAAGGATGGTGAAGGTAGTCCCAAAGAGGCTGTAGTATAAAGAAGGCCATCTCTAATGAAGTCTAGAAAATGAATGGACCGTCAGCAGAATCCATTAAGAGCATGTTTCTTTTCACAAGTAAGAGGGTAGGTGGCAGAACTCTGCACAGCAAATGAAGGTTGAAAAAGTGTCTACTGAATTGAGAACACATAAAGAAGACAGCCGATAACAAAGAGATGAACGTCTTGGTGTTTCTGTCAAGACTGAATGGGGCCACTTGTAATATTATTATGGAGGTTATGAGGCATGATAGAAACTTAAAGGTGGACACCCATGCAGATGTTGGAAAGGAGTCTCGATTTCTGGGAGGTCTGTGATGAGGCAAAGGAAATGCACTGTGAACAACTTCAACATCTGGACTGAAAAAAGGAAATGGAGGAAGTAGAATCATGTTTATATTAAGTGAGCCCCTCTTAGTACAGAAACCAACATCTGGCTTTGGTTACATTTATCGGAACATAGTGAAAATGTTTAAATTAACCCAAAAAGATTAGACTAAATTTCATAATAGTGTTTACACAGCAAAATAAATGACAAAACAGATACACGGAAAAGTGTCTGTTTATGCACACATTTCAAAGACCATGGATATAGCACCCTGAGCTACATTATCTTAGCGTGGTTGACATAAAACAGGCCTCTGCATAAACTCCTAATGATGGCCATTACAAATTGTGTTAAGCTAAGGTGGTTTAAACACAGATATCCCATGTCTTTTGTTTATTACTATGATAAAAAGAATCTGAATGCATTTCAGCTAAAATTAAGAGGCAACATCATTAGGAAATATATTTTAATTTTATGTTCCTACTATCAATAGCATTTCAGGTGACATCTTTATTTTTCGGAATTATTGCTCTCACTATAAGTTTTCTTTAATCCCTCTTTTCTCCATAAACAAAAATATTTGGAGCTTTGATTTGTTAGAGTACTTATTCAGAAAAGAGTACTTATTATCTTTACAGAAGCAATCTCAATTTTCCTTGGCCGTATTGACTGGGTTTTATAAATTGTATGGGCCACTTGTAAAATATATAGTTTATTGCTTGACCTTGTTTCAGAATCCCACTTTTGCTCCTGTCATTGAAACACCTGACTTTAACTAGGAATCAAAGGCAAGTAACATAAACAAGATGTGATCACCTGTCAAGAAAGGGAGTGCATTTAAGTGGAATAAACAGTTTAATATTGGAAGGTTTTATTCCTTTACTAAGAAATAGTTCAGGCTGGGTGTGGTGGCATGGGCCTGTATGTAGTCTCAGCTACTTGGTAAGCTGAGATGGGAGAATCACTTAACTCAGGAATTCAAGGTTTCAATGAACTATGTTTGCACCATTGCACTCTAGACTGGGTGAAAGAGTTAGATTCTGTCTCAAGACAAACAAACAAACAAAATAGACAAAACCCAAACCAAACCAAATGAAAAACAACAAAAAACAAAATAGTACAGAGTTCCTGGTTCTAAAAGAAACAACTAGATTTAAGAACAATAAATGTTATTTTTCAATATGTTGATCCTAGGTATAATAAACAAGATCTAATTATGTAAATCAAGGGTGTTTTGAGTTAATAGTTTCAGGAGATCATGATGGGAAGAGTGCCTAAACTAAATGTGTATAATACTAAGCTTTAACTGGGAGAGAGAATTCAATTAAAAGCATCACCTTTTCTAGTGCTTTACAAATCATCTCTTTTCTGGAGCTTTGACTCTTTAGCTCTTTAGCTCTTTGGTGAAGCAGCTGAAGTTTTTGTCAAAAATAATGTGACTTTTGGCAGAGAACAGATCTTACCTAGGGCAATATTCAGGATGGTACATCAGTGCTGGAAGGTGAAACCTGATACTGTTCAGTTATTTCTAAAACATTTGTGACCTAGCATGCGTTGTGCTACTTTTAAAGTCAGAGGGCATCATTAAATAAATATACCAATATTTGAAAAAGAAATTCAGTATCAAGTCATGTTATACTTTCAGGTTTTATTAGGAGTAAGTGATTAAAGGTCAATAATAATTTCATCCTATTTAGATCTTAATTTTTTCTAAAACTCTCTGTTTCATAATTCCAGTGAAGGGCTCTATTTTGATCATTTCTAACCAGTGTGAAGCAATGCCCAATTTTTTGTTAACGTTTAACATGAGAATTTGAACAATGTTTGATATTTTCATTTTTATGTATTTTCATCGTTTACATATTTGCATTTTAGATTATTAACAGTTAAAAAATGTTAGATCCAATCTCACAGAGGGATAATGTCTAGAGATAAAGGTTGGCTAGGTTTATTCTTGTCAATTCTTTGAGTAGTTCTTTATATACTCATAAATTGACTCTAGATTTGCAATTGCCAAAGTAATGTGCTTCTTTGTTTTAAAGAAAGTGTTTTTTTCAAGTCATAAATGTTGTTTAGCCTGCTCAATTCTGAACATGAATTGTATGTTTCCCAGCAGACTATCATTTCAAATATAGAAAAAAATTAGGATAATAGATATAAAATAGAGGGTACTGTTAAACAATTACTCAGATTTAGACAGTTTATGTCATTAGACAGCATAGTAGTAAGTTTATGGGACAATTACAATTCCAGGAAATAGATAGGCACTAATGTGGCTGCCATAAATACTTGGGATATGAAAAAAAAACGGACTCAGAGCCAAAGAAGATGTATCTTCTAAAATTCAGTATCTAAATACCAAATTTAGGAAGATGAGAAAACTATAGATAACATGGTTAAATTTATTAAGTGAAAGACCTTTATGAAACAATATCCAAAGTATGATTTAAAGTCTACACCATAGTCCTACATAGGAAACATTTTTAGGTTTGATTTGTGGAAGAATGGTCTGATTTGTTACACAGGCCTGTGCTTACAGATCTTAGCTACTCTTCTTTTTTCTTTCTACTGTGTGTGTGTGTGTGTGTGTGTAAAACACTTAAGATATACCCTTTTAAGAAATCTTTAAATGAACAGTACAGCATTTTTAATTACACTCACTATCTTGTACTGCTGCAGTTCTCTACAACTTGCTCATCTGGCACAACTGAAACATTATACACATTGAACAACAATTCCCCATTTCCCTTCCCCTTAGCCCCTGCAACTACTGTTGTATTTTCTGCTTCTCTGAGTTTAACAGTTGTAGATACCTCATGTAAGTGTGACAGCGCAGTATTTATTCTTCTGTGTCTGGCTTATTTCACTTAGTATAATGTCCTCTAGGTTCATCTATGTTGTTAAAATGACAACATTTCCTTCTTTTTTAATGCTGAATAATATTCCACTGTCTGTATATACCAGATTTTTTTTTTCTTTTGAGATTGACTTTCACTCTTGTTACCCAGGCTGGAGTGCAATGGCATGAACTCCGCTCACTGCAACCTCTGCCTCCTGGGTTTAGGCAATTCTCCTGCCTCAGCCTCCCAAGTAGCTGGGATTACAGGCACACGCCACCGTGCCCAGCTAATTTTTTGTATTTTTAGTTTCACCATGTTGACCAGGATGGTCTCGATCTCTTGACCTCGTGATCCACCCGCCTCAGCCTCCCAAAGTGCTGGGATTACAGGCATGAGCCACCGCGCCCGGCCCCAGATTTTCTTTATTCATTTATCTTTTGTTGGACATTTAAGTTTGTAAAATAGGTTATGGAACACAGTGTGAAGGTTTCTCAAATTATTAAAAACATGCATTCTAATATGTATGGAGAGTATTATGTTCTAACATGATAAAGAAGGTCAATGTTTTGTTTTTATTAACAAACATGTGCCCGATTTCTAAGTGTTTTTTATACTAATTTTGCTAAAAATTATGAATTCTGAAATTATATAGCCTGCTTAAAAATAAAACATAAATTATTTTTGAGAAAAATCTCTTATTTTGAAGAAATCATCTTATTTTTTGATGTAGAATAATTTTAGATTTTAACTGAAATTTTGTGAAAGCAGTAAAGATAATATAACTTATGTTTTTCCATAAGATGAAATTTAAATTTATACAACAAAAACATTAAGCAACAATGATCCTATTTGAAGTTTTATAACTTCTATTTTCTTAGCCTCCAACTCTATTTCTGAAACACAAAGAAGCATTCAATTAAGCCAGTCTTACCAGTTAAACAATAACACCTCAAAAAAATGAATTTTTTTTTGAGGTGGATGAGAAAGTATGTGGTGGTATTTTAGTGAATTTATAAAACTAAACAAGCTTTACCTGACCAAAGTCAAACATGGCCATTATACCAATATGGCTGTAATACTGGGGAACTCAAGTACAAATCATGATTTTCAGTGGCAAAAAAAATTTACACACACACACACACACAGTAGAAAGAAAAAAGAAGAGTAGCTAAGATTGAATGAATTTTTTTTAAAGTCATCTATTATTTTTCTATCATACTATAAAAGATTCTTAGCATATAATAGAATTTTATTTCAGAGAAGATATACAGTATTCTGACCTCAAAACCTAATATTTTTTAGTTCTAGAAATAAACAGGCAGTTAAATCCTCAAGAAACTAACCTAAAATGAAATTTCACAAGGCAAGTAAAGATGCATTATCTATTACCTTCAGTGTTCACAACATCCTGACTTAGTTGAAGCTGGGGAAAAATAAATATGGAGACTTTTTTCATATAAGGATATTTATTGCGAAATTAAGTACAGGTTTTCTCCAAATCCCCTTTCCTTACAAAAACTATATAAAATTTATTAATGGGAGGAATGAGGTGGATGAGAAAGTATGTGATGGTATTTTAGTGAATTTATAAAACTAAACAAGCTTTACCTGACCAAAGTCAAACATGGCCATTATACCAATATGGCTGTAATACAGGGGAACTCAAGTACAAATCATGATTTTCAGTGGCAAAAAATAATGAAGTGCATTTGATTCCTTACCAGCTCTGACTCTGGGCTATGATTAACTTATTGATTTTTCTATTAGGGAAAGAAATTTAAGAACTGCATTTTTTTTTAACAAATACGAAGAAGAAAGTGTTATTATTTGGAGGGTTAACAAATATCTGTTCAGTCTAGTGAATAAGTGTAGGTGTATTTCATTTTGGGAGTAATAATGCCTAGTTAATATGAATCTCTCCATAATTGTTTGAATTATGAAAAATTAATTTTAGTTCTGAGTACCAGGATTGGATGTTTCATATAGCTATATCTAATTCTCCTGTAAGCTCTCAATGTGGATATTATCTCATATTTCAAAGAAGAGGAAATTAAGCCTCAGATATGCTCAAGGTTATATTGTTAATAAATGTTAATGAGTGGGATTTAAACACAGTTCTGTCTATTTCAAAACCCATGCCATTTCTAGTATTTCATATATCATCTAAGTACCTAATTTTTTGGCTTAGTTCGTGTGTATAGACTCAAAGTTAAAATTCATTATGGTGAAATATGAATCACTGAGTAGTAACTTTCATAGTTTTTGCTAAAGGACAACTTCAAAATTGGTAAGTAATCAAATATCTAATATTTTATTATTTTTTGTACATAAAAACACATACTTGAGTTTAGACATTCCTAAACAACCTTACTTTTCTTTATACAATTACTCAATCATACTCTGGAGTTCTCCTATTCCTTTTTTCTATCAAAACATATCAATAATCTTATTATAGTAAGGACCTGGGACCTGCCTATATCCTGTTAATCATTTTATAAGACAGAGTTTCATTCTGGTTACCCAAGCTGGAGTGCAATGGTGCAATCTCTGCTCACTGCAACCTCCTGAGTTCAAGCGATTCTCTTGCCTCAGCCTCCCGAGTAGCTAGAATAACAGGCATGCGCCACCACACATGGCTAATTTTTTGTATTTTTAGTAGAGACAAGGTTTCTCCATGTTGGTCAGGCTGGTCTTGAACTCCCAACTTCAGGTGATCTGCCTGCCTCGGCCTCCCAAAGTACTGGGATTACAGGGGTGAGCTAATGCACCTGGCCCCTGTTAATCTTTTTACCCATTCTTTCAAAATCCAAAACTTGTCTTGGAAAGAACAAAATTTTTTTAAAAGATAATAGGTGGCAGTCTGTTTAAGGGTTTCCAATGCAAAAGAAAGACTGATGGAATGCCTTTCTCTCATGTTTGAGAACTCTTAAACTGGGCTCTCAGATTTCCTAACGTTCTCTGGAAATGTATGCTTTTTTGTGTGTGTGGCTAAGTCCCTTTTTCTGCCAATAGGTTCCATATATTTTTTTGGATTACCAAGGGGCCTGTGACTGAAAAGAAATGTAAAGTCTACTTGGTTTTCTCTTGATAGTATCTATGAAAATAAATGAGACAGAAAATACCTTGAAGGCACCTTATCAG
This sequence comes from Saguinus oedipus, assembly GCA_031835075.1. Taxonomy (NCBI): domain Eukaryota; kingdom Metazoa; phylum Chordata; class Mammalia; order Primates; family Cebidae; genus Saguinus; species Saguinus oedipus. Next base: position 21,817,545 of record CM063169.1, read on the forward strand.
ATGATGGCAAAATATTTACCCTTTAAACCATACACAAACTACATGCACTTTATAATCTTTTTTTTTTTCTTTTTTGGCCAAGTAGTTTGAAATTAACTTATATCCTGAAATAACCCCAAATTATTAGGAACAAGACTTTTGAAAATTTCCCGGGACAATGCATTATTATTTTGAACTGCAAGAAAGGTTGAGATGAAGTCTATATTATACTGAGATATACAGGTAAAAGTTCCCTTGGAATGGATAAAATGAAATAAAAGATAATAGGGTAGCAGTTTGTTTACGGGTTTCTAATCAAAGATTCAGCTAGGTACCCATCTGTGTTATCTAAATAGCCATTTCCCAAATTTAACTTTGAACTGGATACTTAATGACAGTTTTATAATGGAAATGACCCCTACATAGGACAGACAGGTTTTTTCCTTGCCTCATTAAACCTGGAAGAGGTGACTCTTATAAACCGCCCTGTTACCTTCAATAACACAGTGACTTAATGGCATGTGTGAGTAAGACATTTGCTTAATCCATCACACTGGAAAGTATTTTCCCTAGATGATACTAATTTCAAATTATACACACCTCTTTTGTTCCTAAAGACTCTAGTCTATCTCTTACACAAAAGTTAGCTCTTTTCTAAGCCTAGCAGTTCAAAGTGGTGTGCCAAAAAAATTCTTTTCTTGTGCGTTTCCACAAAGATTGCAGTAAACAGTGACTGTCCGAGAACAAGGGATCCTGGTGAATTTTCAGGTCATTGGCATTGTGGTTTTGAAACTGGCAATTCTCTTCCTTGTTTTGTTTAGCCTACAATAGTGGTCATGCTTTTCCTAGGATACAAATGGATTTTGGATGCCAGTTTTTAGAAATTGGAGGGTTCTTGTTTTGTTTTACTTGTTTCATTAGGATACACTCGTCCCTTAATCCTAGAAATAGCGATGTTACCGTTTTCTCATTGTTTTACATTATTGTGCTGGAGTCTAAATTCTGCACGCTTATGGGTGACATTTGGAACCCTTATCTTGCAGTCTAGTGACTGCCAGGTGTACAGTTTTTCTGGACATCATATAGATACTGTAAGGCTAGATTGTGCATCAGGAAGGATTTTTGACATTTCACTCAGTTCCCTACGTATCCAGTTCTCTGTATAATGGATGGAATGGTTCTGATACATATCCATTGACCTTTGCTGGATTCTTACTATACCCTTATGAGAGTCCTCCCTTCTCTACAGTTCTTTGGAGATAGAGTGCGCTATAGATATACAGAAAGAGAGAACACTCCAAATATCCAGAAAGGAAAGTGATACCCATCAGGCCCATTCTGTGGCTAGATATGTAGACCCAGGCCCACATTTTTTCCCACGTTTTGAATTAACAAGTTTGAGTGGGCAGGTCATTCTTGATTTTATCACAATAACAACTTTTAGTAAAGGAAAATATACATCTTTTGCACAAGCTGCTTTCACCTGTAAGTAGAATAAGGTTATCTTCCACATTTCAAAGTTTTCCTTATGTAATCTTGCTTTCTATGACCCTGATCACATTTTTCAGGTAATCACTAAGAATAATTAAGTAATTCTGTAAGAAAAGTAGCAGTAGATTTCATTTCAGAATATATTTGTATTTATGCACATTATATAACATCAATCTTTTCCTTATTGTGCTCTGGAATTTCTGTTTTGACAACTGCACAGAAAAAAAATCCTGAGATTATAAAATCATTTTTTAAATTTATGGATTAATATAACTAACCAAAATTAACCAAAAATTTTACCTATAACTAATCAAACATGGGCCCATGAAAAACAAATATTTGAAAGGTTTAACTCTTAAAGTAAGACCTATTACTGAATTATTTTTATAACATTTCCAAATACCTCTGCTTATACTGTTTTCAAAACCTCATTCAACCTTTATTGTCTCAGTCTAGTTTTATTGAATGAACTAGTTTCTGCCTATATGGATGATACATGAATACCAACTAAATGGCAGCCCTTCAACGGCATCTCAGGACACTGTAAAAGAAGAATGTTTCCTTTACCCTTGACTTACGTTAAGTATTCTGCTCAGGTTAGAGAAATAGTTGTTTGATTGCCTGCCCTATTTTTCTTTGCCAGAGTAGATAGAGTATGCTTATCTATTAAAAGCGCTCCAGAGCAACATTAAGCCAGGACACCTGTGGAGCTTGTCAACCCAGGTTCTCAAACAGGTCACTGGTTGCTGGGGCAGCTTCAAGAATAGAATAACAAGCACACTTTGGTATGAGTAACAGCAGTTTCAGTGCCTTCCCGTGGTTTGTGAAGAAGATAAACTTAACAACAAGGAGAAGGAAAGGAAAGATATTCACTTTCCCATTATTAATTGATCACTAATCTCTATAGCTTTATTTATAAATCCACGTACTTGTGCTAGTATCTATAGAAAACTATATTAGAAATGTTCAAACAGAAGATGTGTAGCCGATCAAGGTTTTAATTTTCCTGAAGCTTGACGACAACATGTTACATCGATTTATGGCAAATGGAGCTTTAATTGCTACCCAAAACTGCTTCTTTATAACAATAAAAAAAAATGAATGGGCTTAGGCAAATTTGGGATTATAATATCTTACTGTTTAGAGTTGTTAGGTTCTCCAGAAAATAAATCTTTTTTTTAGGTCAGTAAAATGTTTTTTTTTTTTTTCTTTTTAATTTTTTAAATTTTTATTGCATTATAGGTTTTGGGGTACATGTGCAGAGTGTGCAAGATAGTTGCATAGGTACACACATGTCAGTGTGCTTTGCTGCCTTCCTCCCCTTCGCCCACACTTGGCATTTATCCCCAGGCTATCCCTCCCCAGCCCCCCCACTGTCCCTCCCTCCTTACCCCCAATAGACCCCAGTGTGTAGTAGACCCCCTCCCTGTGTCCATGTGTTCTCATTTTTCTCACCCGCCTATAAGTGAGAATATGCGGTATTTGTTTTTCTGTTCTTGTGTCAGTTTGCTGAGAATGATGTTCTCCAGATTCATCCATGTCCCTACAAAGGACACAAACTCATCATTTTTGATTGCTGCATAATATTCCATGGTGTATATGTGCCACATTTTCCCTGTCCAGTCTATCATCGATGGGCATTTAGATTGGTTCCAGGTCTTTGCTATTGTAAACAGTGCTGCAATGAACATTCATGTGCATGTGTCCTTATAGTAGAACGATTTATAGTCCTTTGGATATATACCCAGTAATGGGATTGCTGGGTCAAATGGAATTTCTATTTCTAGGTCCTTGAGGAATTGCCACACTGTCTTCCACAATGGTTGAACTAATTTACACTCCCACCAACAGTGTAAGAGTGTTCCTATTTCTCCACATCCTCTCCAGCATCTGCTATCTCCAGATTTTTTAATGATCGCCATTCTAACTGGCGTGAGATGGTATCTCAATGTGGTTTTGATTTGCATCTCCCTAATGACCAATGATGATGAGCATTTTTTCATGTGTTTGTTGGCCTCATGTATGTCTTCTTTTGTAAAGTGTCTGTTCATATCCTTTGCCCATTTTTGAATGGGCTTGTTTGTTTTTTTCCTGTAAATCTGTTTGAGTTCTTTGTAAATTCTGGATATCAGCCCTTTGTCAGATGCGTAAACTGCAAAGATTTTTTCCCATTCTGATGGTTGCTGATTCATTCTAGTGACTGTTTCTTTTGCCGTGCAGAAGCTGTGGAGTTTGATTAGGTCCCATGTGTCTATTTTGGCTTTTGTTGCCAATGCTTTTGGTGTTTTGGTCATGAAGTCCTTGCCTACTCCTATGTCCTGAGTGGTTTTGCCTAGATTTTCTTCTAGGGTTTTTATGGTGTCAGGGCTTATGTTTAAGTCTTAAATCCATCTGGAGTTAATTTTAGTGTAAGGTGTCAGGAAGGGGTCCAGTTTCTGCTTTCTGCACATGGCTAGCCAGTTTTCCCAACACCATTTATTAAACAGGGAATCCTTTCCCCATTGCTTGTTCTGTCTGGTTTATCAAAGATTATATGGTTGTAGATATGTTGTGTTGCCTCCGATGCCTCTGTTCTGTTCCATTGGTCTATATCTATGTTTTGGTACCAGTACCATGCTGTTTTGATTACTGTAGCCTTGTAGTATAGTTTGAAGTCTGGTAGTGTGATTGCCTCCTGCTGTGTTCTTTTTGCATAGAATTGACTTGGCTATGCGGGCTCTCTTTTGGTTCCATATGAAGTTCATGGTGATTTTTTGCAGTTCAGTGAAGAAATTCAATGGTAGCTTGATGGGGATAGCATTGATTGTGTAGATTACTTTGGTCAGTATAGCCATTTTCACGATATTGATTCTTCCTAACCATGAACATGGAATGTTTCTCCATCTGTTTGTGTCCTCTCTTATTTCATTGAGCAGTGGTTTGTAGTTTTCCTTAAAGAGGTCCCTTACGTTCCTTGTGAGTTGTATTCCTAGGTATTTTATTCTCTTTGTAGCAATTGTGAATGGCAGTTCATTCTTGATTTGGTTTTCTTTAAGTCTTTTATTGGTGTATAGGAATGCTTGTGATTTTTGCACATTGATTTTATATCCTGAGACTTTGCTGAAGTTGCTTATCAGTTTCAGAAGTTTTTGGGCTGAGGTGATGGGGTCTTCTAGGTATACTATCATGTCATCTGCAAATAGAGACAATTTGGCTTCCACCTTTCCTATTTGAATACCCTTGATTTCTTTTTCTTGCCTGATTGCTCTGGCTAGAACTTCCAGTACTATGTTGAATAGGAGTGGTGAGAGAGGGCATCCTTGTCTAGTGCCAGATTTCAAAGGGAATGCTTCCAGTTTTTGCTCATTCAGTATGATATTGGCTGTTGGTTTGTCGTAAATAGCTTTTATTACTTTGAGATATGTTCCATCAATACCAAGTTTATTGAGGGTTTTTAGCATAAAGGGCTGTTGAATTTTGTCAAATGCCTTCTCTGTGTCAATTGAGATAATCATGTGGTTTTTGTTTTTGCTTCTGTTTATGTGGTGAAATACATTTATAGACTTGCGTATGTTGAACCAGCCTTGCATCCCCGGGATGAATCCTACTTGATCATGATGGATAAGTTTTTTAATGTGCTGTTGCAATCAGTTTGCCAGTATTTTATTGAAGATTTTTGCATCTATGTTCATCATGGATATTGGCCTGAAGTTTTCTTTTCTTGTTGAGTCTCTGCCGGGTTTTGGTATCAGGATGATTTTGGTCTCATAAAATGATTTGGGAAGGGTTCCCTCTTTTTGAATTATTTGGAATAGTTTCAGAAGGAATGGTACTAGATCCTCTTTGTGTGTCTGATATAATTCGGCTGTGAACCCATCTGGACCTGGGCTTTTTTTGTGTGGTAGGCTCTTAATTGCTGCCTCAACTTCAGACCTTGTTATTGGTCTATTCATAGTTTCGGCTTCCTCCTGGTTTAGGCTTGGGAGGACACAGGTATCCAGGAATTTATCCATTTCTTCCTGGTTTACTAGTTTATGTGCATAGAGTTGTTTGTAATATTCTCTGATGATGGTTTGAATTTCTGTGGAATCTGTGGTGATTTCCCCTTTATCGTTTTTTATTGCATCTATTTGGTTGTTCTCTCTTTTCTTTTTTATCAGTCTGGCTAGTGGTCTATTTTGTTGATCTTTTCGAAAAACCAGATCTTGGATTTATTGATTTTTTGAAGGGTTTTTCGTGTCTCTATCTCCTTCAGTTCTGCTCTGATCTTAGTTATTTCTTGTCTTCGGCTAGGTTTTGAGCTTTTTTGATCTTGCTCCTCTAGCTCTTTCAATTTTGACGATAGGGTGTCCATTTTGAATCTCTCCACTCTTCTCATGTGGGCACTTATTGCTATATATTTTCCTCTACAGACTGCTTTAAATGTGCCCCAGAGATTCTGGTGTCTTCGTTCTCATTGGTTTCGAAGAACTTCTTTATTTCTGCCTTCATTTCATTGTTTATCCAATCGACATTCAAGAGCCAGTTGTTCAGTTTCCATGAAGCTGTGTGGTTCCGAGTTATTTTCTGAATTCTGAGTTCCAACTTGATTGCACTATGGTCTGAGAGACTGTTTGTTATGATTTCAGTTGTTTTGCATTTGCTGAGGAGTGCTTTACTTCCAATTATGTGGTCAATTTTGGAGTAGGTGTGATGTGGTGCTGAGAAGAATGTATATTCTGTGGATTTGGGGTGGAGAGTTCTGTAAATATCTATCAAGTTTGCTTGTTCCAGGTCTGAGTTCAAGTCCTGGATATCCTTGTTAATTTTCTGTCTGGTTGATCTGTCTGATATTGACAGTGGAGTGTTAAAGTCTCCCACTATTATTGTGTGGGAGTCTAAGTCTCTTTGCAAGTCATTAAGAACTTGCCTTATATATCTGGGTGCTCCTGCATTGGGTCCATATATATTTAGAATTGTTAGCTCTTCTTGTTGTATCGATCCTTTTACCATTACGTAATGACCTTCTTTGTCCCTTTTGATCTTTGTTGCTTTAAAGTCTTTTTTATCAGAGACGAGAATTGCAACTCCTGCTTTTTATTGCTCTCCATTTGCTTGGTAAATCTTCCACCATCCCTTTATTTTGAGCCTTTGTGTATCCTTGTGTGTGAGGTGGGTTTCCTGGATACAGCACACCGATGGGTTTTGGCTTTTTATCCAATTTGCCAGTCTGTGTCTTTTTATTGGTGCATTTAGCCCATTTACATTTAGGGTTAATATTGTTATGTGTGAATTTGATACTGCCATTTTGATGCTAGCTGGCTGTTTTGCCCATTGGTTTATGTAGATTCTTCATTTTGTTGATGCTCTTTAGCACTTGGTATGCTTTTAGGATGTCTGGTACTGGTTGTTTCTTTCTATGTGTAGTGCCTCTTTCAGGAGCTCTTGTAAAGCAGGCCTAGTGGTGACAAAATCTCTGAGTACTTGCTTGTTCGTGAAGGATTTTATTTTTCCTTCACTTATGAAGCTCAGTTTGGCTGGATATGAAATTCTGGGTTGAAAGTTCTTTTCTTTAAGGATGTTGAATATTGGCCCCCACTCTCTTCTGGCTTGTAGAGTCTCTGCCGAGAGATCTGCTGTGAGTCTGATGGGCTTCCCTTTGTGGGTGACCCGACCTTTCTCTCTGGCTGCCCTTAGTATTTTCTCCTTCATTTCAACCCTGGTGAATCTGACGATTATGTGCCTTGGGGTTGCTCTTCTTGCAGAATATCTTTGTGGTGTTCTCTGTATTTCCTGGAGTTGAGTATTAACCTGTCTTGCTAGGTTGGGGAAATTTTCCTGGATAATATCTTGAAGAGTGTTTTCCAGCTTGGATTCATTCTCTTCATCACATTCTGGTACACCTATCGAACATAGGTTGGGTCTCTTCACATAGTCCCACATTTCTTGGAGATTTTGTTCATTCCTTTTTGTGCTTTTTTCTTTGATTTTGGTTTCTCGTTTTATTTCATTGAGTTGATCTTCGACTTCTGATATTCTTTCTTCTGCTTGGTCAATTCGGCTGTTGAAACTTGTGCATGCTTCGCGAAGTTCTCATGTTGTGTTTTTCAGCTCCTTCAATTCATTCATATTCCTCTCTAAGTTGTCCATTCTTGTTATCATTTCCTCGAATCTTTTTTCAAATCTTTTTTCAAGGTTCTTAGTTTCTTTGCACTGATTTAGAACATGTTCTTTTAGATCACTGAAATTTCTCATGATTCACTTTCTGAAGTCTGATTCCGTCATTTCATCACACTCATTCTCCGTCCAGCTTTGTTCCCTTGCTGGTGAGCAGTTTTGGTCCTTTGTAGGAGGTGAAGTGTTTTGGTTTTGGGTGTTTTCCTCCTCTTTGTGCTGGTTTCTTCCCATCTTTATGGATTTATCCACCTGTCGTCTTAGCAGTTGCTGATTTTTCAATTGGGAGGATGTGTTTATGTCTGCTGCAACAGAACTCATAAAACACTCCCCTTCTTTCCCCCTTAGATGCTCTGTCTCAGGGAGTTGGGGCTTTCTTTATGAGTATCTGTTGCACTGCCAGCTAGGTGGCAGTCTATTCACTGTTTTTCTGCCGGGGCTCCGCCCTGCTAGCGCGGGTCCTCCCTCTTGCTGCGGGGCTCCGTTCTGCTGTGGCTTGCTCTGCCCTGCTGTGGCTTGCTCCGCCCTGCTGGCGGAGTCTCTCTGCTAATGCAGGTTGCCTCAGCAACAGCAGGCTGCATCAGCCCTGGGCGGTACTTCAGTAGGGGGATATTGTGTCAGTAGTGGCGGACGCCCCTCCTGCACCGGGCTGCACCGTCCTAGATGCCGGCAGCAAAACTCTCAGCCCCGAGCACCTCCAATTGCCTCCCTGCTTGTCCCCGTCAGGGTGGGACCTGCCGAACCGAATCACCCAGCTCCCTGCCTCAGAGTCCGTCCTCTCTCTCTTTCTCTTCCTCTCCCCAAGCTGAATGGTTGACTCTCTCACTGGCGCCCCAGTAGCCTGCTGATAGGGCACTGGGATCCTTGCGATCTCCCGTGCCGCTGCCCACTGCACCGGCTCAGATCACGATTCCCAGGAATCTCCTGGTCTGGCTCATTGTCCAAGTCCCATTCAATCAGATGGATATGCCAATCTGCCCTTCCAAATCTCAGATTGCCGATTTAACAGGGCACCCGGACCAGTGAGTTTTGTGCCCGGTGCCGCTGTGCTGCAGAACCGGCCGAAGCGGCTGCGCGAGCCGGCTGTGCTAGCGTCCAGTGTCTCTCCCACACCTGGGACTTTCAACGTTCTGTGGGCAAAAAAGATCTGTCCGAGAATGCGGCTAGGACTCACCCTCTGCACCTTCACTGAGAGCTGCAATCCGGAGTCGCCTCTACGACGCCATCTTGGAAGTCTCCCAGTAAAATGTTTAACATAGGTTTCTTTCTGATAGTTTTGAAAACTATGAAGTATAACAATTTAAGATCCTTTAATTGTTAATGAGGTAGCAGGATGAAACAAATGCTGAAGGAATAGAATATTACAAGCAATTACTCAATGCCTAGTGATGAAATCACAGTGAGAAAATTATAAAATGTCCATGATGGGCAACATTCCTTAAAAAAATAGTTTGCTTTTTTTTTTTTCAGCTTAAAAGTCAGGAGTTTTATTACTTAGTTAAATAGTATTTGTTGTTTCCTATGGGAACAAACCCCTCATTTTCTCAGGTATCATTTGTAAGAGCTAAATACAGGATACTGAGAAATAACCTAGGAATCAGAGATACTTTACATTCCTGGTACAACATTATTTGGTTGGGGCTATAAAATGTAATTTAAATGCATTTTATAGCCATTAAAGGCAACATTCTTTCCTATTAGTCTTTTATTATCTTTTTAAATTTTTATCGGTACCTAGTAGGTGCATATATTTATGGGGTACATGTGATATTTTGATAGTCATATAATGTGTAATAATCACATCAGGTTAAATGGGTATCTATCACCTCAAGCATTTGTCCTTCCTATCTTTGTGTTATAAACTTTACTTATTGATTGATTGGATGGAGTCTCACTCTGTCACCCAGGCTGCAGTGCAGTGGCTCCATCTAGGCTCACTACAACCTCTGCCTGTGGGACTTAAGCAATTCTCCCACCTCAGCCTCCACAGTTGGCTGATTTTTGTATTTTAGTAGAGATGGGGTTTCACCATGTTGGCCAGGCTGGTCTTGAACTCCGTTCACTGTAGTCACCCTGTTGTGACAGCAAATGGGAGATCTTATTCATTCTAACTATATTTTTATACCTATTAATTATCCCCACTCTAGCCCTTTGCCCCACTCCCCTTCCCAGCTACTGGTAACTGTCATTCTATTCTCTATCTCCATGAGTTCACTTTAATTTTTTGCTCTCACTAATGGGTGAAAACACGTAAAGTTTGTTTTTCTATGCCAGGCCTATTTCACTTCACATAATATCCTTCAGTTCCATCCCTATTGTTGCAAATGACAGGATCTCATTCTTTTTGTGGCTGAATAGTATTATACTTCATCGTGTATATGTATCACATTCTCTTTATCCATTAGTTTGCTGATGAACCCTTCTGTTGTTTCCAAATCTTGGCTATTGTGAATAGTGCTGCAATAAACAGGGCAGTGCAGATCTCTTTTTTGATGAACTGATTTCCTTTCTTTTGGGTATGTACCTAGCATTGGGATTGCTGGTTCATATGATAGCTCTATGTTTATTTTTTGAGACATTTCCATACTCTTTTCCATAGTAGCTGTACTAATTTACATTCCTACTAGCAAGGTACCAGTGTTCCCTTTTCTCCACATTCTCATCAGCATTTATTATTGTTTTCCCTTTCAATAAAAGCCACATTAACTGGGGCGAGACGGTATCTCATTGCAGTTTTAATTTCCATTTATCTCCCAGTAGTATGTCTTCTTTCTTAGATCTTTTGCCTATTTTTAATCAGATTACTAGATTTTTTTTCCTGTTGAGTGTTTCAGTTCCTTTTACATCCTGGTTATTAATCTTTTGTCAGATGGATAGTTTTGTCAGATGGCAAATACTTTTTTCCATTCTGTGTGTTGGGAGACATTATTTCAATAAATGAAATTACGTTCACTGTGATGTCTCCAAATTACCTGTAACCAAACCTTAATGTTTGTATGAATTGAAGAAAAAAGAAAAAAGGATAATTTTCACCATTATTATTCAAAGCTTTTGCTCTTGGATTTTACATACATTATGAATTAATAGCAGTCAAATGACTTTATGTTTAATGAAGTTGATGACTTCTGAAGAAAATAACATTTGGTCTGTGATAGGAGAAGGAGGAGAAAGTGTAGAGGATTCAGATGTAACAACAGCTTCTCTGCAGAGTGAAAACTCCCCAGAGTAATTCTGGATCTGTGAGTTCATTTTTGAAAATTCAGAATAAAATTGTTTCTTTAAATATCTGAATATAATTAAATATCATATTGAGTTTAGAAAATATCACCCCCCTAAAAATTAAAATAAATATTATATTCATGGTATATGTCCAGCAGCAGAGGTATAGACTTGCTAGAATCTAATTCTGAGGCAAGGGCTGTAGCTGGCAATTCACATAACCAGGACCTCCTTTGTCCCTCCTGCTGGAGGCCTGGGTCCTTGTCAATGGTAGATAACGCATTGATACCATCTCCTTGAATGTGTATTGCTCTGCTAACAAATATGTATTTGCAGAGCTTGAACAATAGGAATAATGAATATAATAATATTTTGGAAAAGTAGTCTTTAGCCATACCGGAAGAATATAGTTTGAGAAGTTTTATGGTCTTGCCCTTCACAGCACAGATTTGGAGTGAATCAGAACAGGACTTGGCTCGCAGCCTCTCTGTTTACTGTGCCTGCCACTTTGGGAAAGTCACATAAACTCTCCAAACTTCAGTATCCTTACTTGGAAAATAGGGATATTGTTATCTATGCTGCCCTCTGTAGGGCTGTCATGAGGAATAAATAAAATAGTATATTTAAATGTCATGTCTGCAGTCCCTATATATTAGGTGGTACTGAAGAAAGCTTATTGGTTGTTGCTGTTTGTTTGTTTCAGCTATAACTTGTTTCAAGTCCAGTTTCCCACACATACTAGAATGAGACATTCATCGTGGAGGATTTTTTTTTTTTTTGCTGCTTTTTCTACTTCTAAAGATTGTCCTGAAAGATCAGTAAAATATCATGCTCCTACTTTATAAGCTCTCCCTTTTAAAATAAAAAATACTAGCCATACATTAATTTATCAAAAATGTTTTGCAGACATACATTGTGCCAGATACTATAAAGCACCAGGACAGAGCAATGCTGAGATCTGAATTCCTTACCCCCTGGAGTAAGTAAATAAACAAATGGCCATTACAATGAAGAATGAAAAGAGATGAAGGCAGGGATAAAAACAGCATCTGAGGAAGCTCGGAGGGAGGACTTTCCAGATGTGGTCAACCTGGAGCTGAATCTTGAAAGATGAGATGAAGGTATCAAGGCAAACAATCAGAGGAAGAATATTCAGAGAGCAAAACTAAGAAATCAATTGTAAGTCTGAGGTTTTCACAGAAATATGGGTAACTCTACATTGCTGGCATATACGTGAAGAGGCAGGAAGTAGCAGACAATAAAGGGGTTTTCTTAAAAACATGAAAAAATATTCGTGATTTTCATTACTGTTATTATTAGCACCAAATTGTATGAAGAATAAAATCTTATATTTGGGGTTTTATAATAGATATGGGATGATTGACTCTTGCCACATTCACTGAATTCAATGGTGAGAGACAAAGTCTCCAATCCTGAGTCTTATATCATTGATATTTCTTCATAATTTGCAATAAGGAAAAAGAAAATCTTAGGCAAAAATGTGTGCTGAATTTTAGAAATAACATGTAAACTACATGTTAAAAAAGTCACGTTTTGCATGTAGTCTGTTAGATCAGAATCTTCAATAACTAGAATAATTCTCTAAGCATTCTGCACACACACTAGAATGTAGCTGAGAAATTGAGACATAGACAGAAAATATGTTTGCTGTCTGAATCCTTGTCCTTCAGCATGGCATAAATTTTCCATAATTGTCTTTTCTTTCCTGCTTCCATGTAAACTCTAGAGTCTTCTATTTCAGGATGTCTATATTTTTCTCTACTGTATACAGTTATACAGTGGTTAATCCTTGGTATAGTACAGCAAGAGTTAAATAAATTCTCCAGAGTTGAGAAAATTTATGATATAAAATTTCAAAGTAACTATAAACATCCAAGTCCAGGCCCACATGTAGTCCGGTTAGCATTATTACTGATCATGAATAAAGTCATCATATGTTCTTGTTAATTGTTAATTCTCTGTGTTATTTGCTGTCAAGATACTAGAGTTATATTGATCAAATTATCTTGCTTATTTAATCATTTAGAATTATTTCCCTTCCTAAGCCTTCTTCCAGCTGACCATTTCTTGAATTTAGAGCTCATGCTGGAAAAGGGAAAACAGGATGAAATTCTAATTCATAAATAGCCTTGTGGAGTTAGTTATTAAGAGTGTTCAAAATGTAAGAGTTTTTCAATCCTACAGTCTTCTAGGGTCTCATCTGAATAAGAAACATGCACACACTCTCATAGAAAAGACAAGTCAAGGCCAGGCATGGGGGCCCATGCCTGTAATCCCAGTACTTTGGGAGGCCAAGGTGGGTGGATCACCTGAGGTCAGGAGTTCGAGACCAGCCGAAACCCTGACTCTACTAAAAATACCAAAATTAGCAGCGTGTGGTGGTGGGCGCCTTTAATCCAAGCTACTTGGGAGGCTGATGCAGGAGAATCACTTGGACCCAGGAGGCAGAGTTTGTGGTGAGCCGAGATGGTACCATTGTACTCCAACTGGGCAACAGAATGAAACTCAGTCTCATAAAAAATGAAAAGATGAGTTAAGTCTTCTTTTACAGAAACCTGTCCTGATAACTCTATTCAGCTGTTTTGAAAATAATGCTTAATTATATATATTTTTCACTGTAACATATATGTACATCAAATCTGAGTATTTGACCATGGAATAAATGAAGTTGTTATGTTGCTTGACGAAGTCTTTTTATTACGTTGTTTGACCAAGTGCTTTTTAGGAAAGCAGCTGTGGTACGGGATGTGGAAATATTCACTTTTGAATGTGACTTTTACAAGCTGCCTCTTACTAGTAGAACTGGAATAACTTCACATATGCCACAATCTCCCCAAGGCTCACTTTTTTTTTCTTCATCTATAAAGAGGATATCATGATATCTAAGAAGGTTGATATAAAGTTTAAATGGATAATGAAAGAAGAAAATCTTTGTCAACTGTGAAATTTTCTATGTTTCTCTGTTGTATTCCCCTGGTTGTCAGTAGCAATGTTCTTTATACAAATAATGAGAACAGAAAAGAAGGAAAAGTAGGCCAGGCACAGTGGCTCACGTCTGTAATCCCAGCACTTTGGGAGGCCAAGGCGGGTGGATCATGAGGTCAGGAGATCGAGACCATCCTACTAAAACCCCTCTCTACTAAAAGTTCAAAAATTTGCTGGGTGGGTGGCACGTGCCTGTAATCCCAGCTACTCAGGAGGCTGAGGCAGGAGAATCACTTGAACCAGGGAGTCAGAGGTTGCAGTGAGCCAAGATTGTACCACTGCACGTCAGCCTGGCAAGAGAGTGAGACTCTGTATCAAATGTATCAAAAAAAGGAGAAGGAGAAGAAGAAGAGGAAGAGAGAAGAGAGAAGAAAAAGTAAACAATCTAAACTTATGTGGGTGCTTCTCAGCCAAAGATCCAGTTATCTGGGAATAAATTCTCTGTTCAAATTCCCATGAAAAGTAGCTTCTGATGATCTATCAACAGTTCCCATTGCTCTGATGTATGCTGTATAATCTGTATACATATCTAATGCAGGAATATACATTAAGTGAATAGCAAAGTTTTGAGCAGCAGACAGGAGGGAAAGATCATATTTAACATAATAGTACAGGAAGTTCCTATATTCACTGACTTCCCTGAAATCCTATCAGATACAGATAGAAGTTATTTTCTTCCCATCTAGAGCCAAAGTAGTATTTAAATCACCTTTCAAGGTATTACATGACAATCAACAGGAATAAATTCAGTTCACCAACAAGAAATGTGCAGATAAAAAATACAACTGGGAAGACAGAGGTCATTCATTAAAGATCACTATTTTGAAGAACAAGCATTGCAATTCTGGAATTGCCTGGTGAGCTATGGGAACAAAGGCTGTTACAGCTATTTCTGTAAAAAACTGCTACACTGCTTACCAAAATGGGTGCAACATTTGATAATTCTCAACAGCAACATACGAGGGATTCATTTTCTCTGTATCTTTGTCAATATCGTGTTGTCACTTTTTCTTATTTTAGACATTCTGATAGGTAACTCATTATGGTTTTAACTTGGATTTCCTAAGAGCTAAATATGCTGAATCTTTTTTTTGGGTCCTTATTTGCCATCTGTATTTTTTTCAGTGAAATGTCCCTTCAGTCTTTTGCCCATTATCTCACTGGATTTTTGTTTAATGTTCTTTATATAGTCTTGATATTAGTCCATTAGATGTGTGGTATATTCATTTGCTTGGGCTGCCATAACAAAATATAGTCTGGAGGGAGTAAATAACAACCAATTTTTTCTAACAGGTTTGGAGACTAGAAATGTAAAATCAAGGCACTGGCAAAGCTAGTTTCCTCTGAGGGCCTTTCTCCTTGGTTTGTAGATAGCTGTCTTCTCCCTTTGTCTCCACATGGTCTTCCGTGTGTGTGTAAGTGCGTGCTTACTAATTTCTTCTGATAAAGGCACCAGTCATATTGGATTAGCGTCCATTCATGTGACTTTATTTTCCCTTAATTAGCTCTTTAAAGGCCCTATCTCAGAAAATCAGCCACACTCTGAGGTACTGTGGGATAGGACTTCAACATGTAAATCTGGAGGAGAACAATTTGGTCTATATTGTATGGCATGGAAATATTTTCTTCCAGTCTACAGTTTGCATTTTCATCCTATTAACAGAGTCTTTCAGAGAGCAGTTTCAATTTTCATGAAATACAATTTATCAATGAATAAAACTTTAGAGTGCATATATTTAAATGATAAATGGGTATATTTAAAAGTCTTGCAAACAAGACTTCAGTTTACCAACCAGCCATGACGGTGTAGAAGTTGAGGCAAGTGTTTTCATGAAATTTCAAATTCATTCATGTTCATTCAAAATGTCGTGGATTGCTATAACCATATTAACCTAAATTTTTAATGAGTAGGATCATGTGGCAAAATGTTATGCATGTAATGGTGACATTATTGACAAAGACAATTTTTACTTGCAACTCTTATGGTTTATGACATAATTCTTATTGACATATTTTCTTATTGAAGTCAGAGTATTCTGTTATTTTTTAACACACATCTTCTGTATAATTCAAATGCATTTAACATTCAAATATAAAGTTACTGTTAAGAAGTTGGACTGTATAAATAGTGCACCAAACCCAATTTATATTTTTCAGTATATTATGTACTTTTAACTACAGCATACTTATTACCTTTTATAATGGAGACTAATTTTAGAAATTTCAAAACAACAGAATAATTCTTTTTGGGATATCATTGGGTGTTTAAATAATATTTAAATGATCTCTGATTTGCTTTTATAGTTCATTGTTTCACAAAGCTTGATCCCCTGACCACTTTTACCAGTGTCTCCCAAGAGCTTATTAAAACCGATATAACTAGATGCCAACAGGTTTACTGAATTAGCATCTCTGGGCCAGAGCTTGGGGAATTCTGGAAAATAAGTGTGTAAAACAAGGTCCCCAGTGGCTTCCATGCATGCTAAAATTTGAAGATTCTTCCTTGATTGCTCAAAATCCAATGCAGACCATCAGCTTGTAATTTAAAATGCAAATGAATGGAGTGATATTTAGACCTTTCTCTTTGTTGTGACTTGTTCTATTCTCTACTTGGTTTTACATTTAAAATTACACACAATTATTATTCAACTTTTTGTTTTGCAATTCTGATATCAAGTAATTAAAAAAATTTTTTTTTTCTTCTATTTCCATTCCACTAAATTACTCTTCTTCTTGGTCACATTAGAATGGCAAATTATCTGGAGGCAGTTTCAAGGACATTACTGAATTCAACATTTATTTTTTGTCCTCCTTTGAATTAGTAATACCAATCCATTGAACTCTCACAACTTCCTTTAAGATATATATGATATTTAAAATCACTTACAGAGAAAATTATAGTAAATTGACACTGCTATGCCCTATATGATATGATTATGTATGAGTTGAATGTTATGACAATTAAAATGTTTGGAATTATTCTGTAAGTTTATGTACAGGCTAGAAACTTATTTTCCCCGTGTCTTTTTCCCCATGGTAGTATTTCTGCCAGAAGCTATGAGAATTTACCAGAAAGACCTAGCATTATTGGAGAGCCACTGAGATGATATCCATTTTGAACAAGTTCAGTCTTCTTAGAAATCTTTGTCTGCAAAGTATACTTAAGCTATGGCATCTACTTAAGAGGAGCTATGACCAAGACCAAACTGTTGGGAGCTTATTCTTCATGCACTTAAACCACTCTCTTAGGAAAATTGCATTACGTTTTACAATTGTAGGATAACTTTCTTTTAAAAGAAGTGTACATCTCTGACCATAGCCATGTGACTTCAAGTCCCTCCTTAAAGGTGGAATATACAATTTCCACCCCCATTATCAGGCTTGGCCATGTTGCTGATATGAGCCAGTAGAATGTGAGGAAAAGTGAAAGAGTACTAATTTTGGGCGGAAGTGTTAAGTGGCAACCGTCTCCCCTCCTGCCACTGAAGGCCACTGGATGAGAAGACACAGGAGGTAGAGCAGCACTTGCTGACTCAGAAGCATTGACATAAAACATGAGTAAAACAAATGTGCTTCCTATAAATCATCGAGATTTAAGGTTACTACTGAAGCAAAGCGGGATAATATATTGAGTGGTGTGTGAACATTAAAACTATGTTGATGTGACCTATTATATTAAGATGGAGTTTCAGCCATGCACAATGGCCTATAATTCTAACACTTTGAGAAGTCAAGGTTGGCAGATGACTGAGGCCATGAGTTTGAGACCAGCCTGGCCAACATGATGAAACCCTGTCTCTACTAAAAAAAAAAAAAAAAAAAAAATTAGCCAGGCATGGTGGTACACACCTGTAATACCAGCTACTCAGGAGGCTGAGGCAGAAGTAGTACTTGAACCTGGGAGGCAGAGGTTGCAGTGAGCCGAGATCACACCATTCTACTCCAGACTGGGCAACAAGAGTGAAACTTCGTCTCAAGAAAAAAAAATATTAGCCAGATGGTGGCAGGCACCGCCAGTCCCAGCTACTTGAGAAGCTGAGGCAAGAGAATCACTTGAACATGGCAGGCGGAGGTTACAGTCAGCCAAGATCAGGCCACTGCACTCCAGCCAGGGCAAAAGATCTAGACTCTGTCAAAAAAAAAAAAAAAAAAGAGGGGGTTTCAAGCTAGATAGCTAGATGCTGCTAGTAGGTACACGTGAATCACAGTTTTATATTTCTATGATTTTAACTTATTTTATAGTATTTCAAGAAGACTTTTGCACTTGCTGAACTTTCTCTAGTAACATCTCTTCTCCCCAACTTTACACATTGTGCCACAACTTTTTCTAATCCTACTATCAAACTTTCACTCTCTGACCTTTCTTTATAACACAGTTAGCACTACTGATAAATTAGAGCTGTCTTTCTTATAAACACTATCAGGAAAAGTCAAACAAAGACTTTTGACTTACCAATTGAAGTATGTCTTTTCTTATGGTGTTTATATCTGCAGTAGAATAGAAAATCACTTCTACTGCCAAAGATTACTATCGTAAAATATATTTTAAGCACCCAAGTATGGTCAGTATTCTATTTGAGGCTGTAGAGGGTATGTAGTTGAGAAGAGGCAAATAAAAAGGAGAAGAATTCTGATTGTCTTTGGAACTTTTATGTATAACTTAAAGTACACTGCTGTATCAAAAACGATGAGCACCAATAAATCCGAGTGTCATAGGAAAATATTCCACGGACTTGGAAAAAAACTATGAATTGAAAATAGTTTACTCTTAATTCACCTAATGGTCAAGTTGTTTAAAATTTGTTTTATGTCTTTGGATTTAAAGTTAGTTGAAAAATAAAACAACCATGCCAATATGTTTCTTATGCTGATTCTACAGAAATAACCACTTAATATATACTGAACATGACCATATTCATGATCATATCTGCATTCCATCTTTGGAAATGCTCTGTTCCTTGCCTTGCTCACAAACTTCCAGAACTAATTACTGTCTGAGTTGGCATCTCCTTGCAATCATTGGTCATCTTCACCCATGAAGTTTTGAGATCTGGAATCTGATTGTCATTTGTTGGCTCATGGCCTCTGCCAAAAATCTAATTCAATGAACAACTCAGGGAAAGGACCAGAAATCCAAATGAAGCCAAAAGGTTTCCAATCACTTTGCAACTTATATTGGATCTTGCCTTTGGCTATAAAGATTTTAGCTTTCTTCCAAGCAGATATACCATGTATTTTGTAGGACTGTAGCCCAAGTTGAGAAGGATTGAAGGTGTCTTCATTATAACCTGGCTGGTCTTTCCTTGGATAAGGGAGTCTAGCTCTTAGTACACATTCATTATTTTAAAAAAGAAGAGCTTTCATTTTTAATAACTATAAAGTGTTTTTCCCACTATGATTACATGGGAACATTGGCTGAGTTTCTCAATTAAACTTAGTAACATGCTGTTTCTACAATGACACATAGCAAATCTGTGCTATTCCCTGAGCCTTTCTGGATACATTTCTTCTGTTGGCTGTCGAGCTAGTCAAGGGCAGTTTGAAACAAAACAACCAGCCAAGGAAATAGATTCTAATAAGTATAGGCTCATGAAGGTGAGTCTGCACCATATGAGAGGCACAGGTGGACAGTCAGAGTGCATTTCTTCTCTGTTAGGGTCAGCTTTCATTGTCCACCTCTAAAGAACTTCTATTTGTTGTCAATATCATTATACACCTTTCATTATCCACCTCTAAAGGTCTTGGTCAATGGAATGTATAAATATAAATGCTTCAAGGTAACATGGTAGAAGAATACGGAGACTGAATGTATGTGTTAATCAATTCAGTCTGCTATAATAAAATAAAATAGACTGGGTGGCTTGACCAACAATCATGTATGTCTCAAAGTTCCGGAGGTTGGAAATCCAAGATGATGGTGCCACTATGGTCAGGTTATTGGTGAAGGTCTTCTTTCTGGCTGTGCCCTCTCATGGACTTTCCTTGGTATGTACATGAAGAGAAAGAGATGTCACATATTTTCATCTTTTCATAAGGGCATTATCCCCATCATGGGAGCCCCACCCTTATAATTATCTCTAATCCTAATTACCTGTGAAGAGCTTTACCTCTGAAAAATATCACTTTAGGAATTAGGGTTGCAACATATGAATTTTGCAGGGACACAAACATTCATTATGTAACAGTGAAACACAAATTAAGTGTGTACAGTTTAATTAAACAGATTTACAATATGTCATGTGAATGCTTCAATTTGTCTTGATAAGTTAGAGGAAAATATTAGAGTGTTCTATTACCAGGGGAGGCTAATATTATCTTAGAGGTAGAAGACATCTCAACTCTCTTGACTAGAATATGCAGAAGCAGGCAGAGTGAGGGCTGTCAAAAGACCATTTAATGGCTAAGGGCAGTAAGGAGGAAAAACATCATATTTGGACAAATAGAATCTAAGTGTGGGAGCTGGCTCCATACTTCTTTGAAGGCCTTGTTTCACCTTTATTTTCCAATACTACTGCTATCTTATGAAATTTTTTTTTCTGGTATAAAATTATCGTATTAGTCAGTCAACAACATACTTTCAGCCAGATTATCAGACCAATATGTTTTAATAGCATTCTAGATATAATCACCTGTAAGGTAGAATGAAAATGAAGTTAAGCCTTATTTGTATTAAATTCATATAAACTTTAAAATGTAACTTTTAATTTCTAGATTATGGATAACTGATTATATAAAAGACATTTTGAAAATGTTGGTTCCTTACAAACATGGCAAATCAATCAATGGTACAATAAAGGAAAAGAGATCTGAAGGGAACCACTCTCTATTCATTTAATTGTATGTTCTTTATTATATTAATATTTGTTGATGAACTATTTCTAGGCTGGTTACCTCAACAGAGTCTTACTGTCACCCAGACTGGAGTGCACGGCACAGTAATGGTTGACTACATCTTCAACCTCCAGGGATCAAAGGATCCTCCTACCTCAGTATCCCAAGTAGCTGGGATTACAGGGGTATGTCACCACACCAAGCATTTTTTTTTTTTTTTTTTATGGAGATGGGGGTCTCGCTCCTTGCCTAAGCTGATCTTAAGCTCCTCAGCTTAACCAATCCTCCTGCCACAGCCTCTCAAAGTGCTGGGACTACAGGTGTGAGCTACTGAGCCTATCCCTTTATTGTCTTTTAAAAGCTTGCAAACTCACTGTTTGACACTATTTAATAAGAGAAAGATAGAAGTTTAAAAGATAACTTTATACATTGCTTTCCAATATAGACATATTGTGAGTCAGGAATGCAAGTCACATATATTTTAATTTTTGAAAAACAACATTAAAAAGGAAAAGATTAGTTGAGATTAAGTATAATATTATGTATTTATTTCACTCAATATTTACAAATATTATTTCAAAATAGAAGGAAATTATCAATGAGATTTTTACAGTCTTATTTTTTTCATACTATATCTTTAAATTCTACTCTACACTTAGGATATATCTCAATATGGAGTAGCTATATCTCATTACTTTTATAGCCACATGTGGCTAGGTGCTTCTGTAGTACACACTGCCCTATAAAATTTACTCAAAATAAATTCACATTTTATTTGTTTTGGTAAACTGCATAATAACCTGTCTTGGAAAAAGGGATGTAAAATGAATTGTCAATAGAAATCAAAGTTGGAATATAGAAACTTATTAGAAATAATAAATTATCTTACTACACTAAATCCAAAACTTATCTGAATAGCCAAATAAAAATTCTTTGGAGTTAGTTTTAAAATATTAGGTGGAGCTTGTTGGCAAGATAAAAAATGGTCACTAGAGATATGTAACATTATTTCACTTGCTCTCAATTTAATCAGAGTAAAACAATCACTAAACTTTTCATCATCATATTAATTCTAGTCCATTTATATTTGCAGACTGATGAGTACTGTTCTTTTTTTTTTTTTGAGACGGAGTTTCACTCTTGTTACCCAGACTGGAGTGCAATGGCGCGATCTCGGCTCACTGCAACCTCCGCCTCCTGGGTTCAGGCAATTCTCCTGCCTCAGCCTCCTGAGTAGCTGGGATTACAGGCACGCGCCACCATGCCCAGCTAATTTTTTGTATTTTTAGTAGAGACGGGGTTTCACCATGTTGACCAGGATGGTCTCGATCTCTTGACCTCGTGATCCACCCGCCTCGGCCTCCCAAAGTGCTGGGATTACAGACTTGAGCCACCGCGCCCGGCCCAGTACTGTTCTTAATAAAGATCCTACACATCAAGATCATTAAAGGCTTACTTCGAACATAGTATTTATACACATAAATGTATTCAAATATATATAAACACACATATTTGAATGTATATATTTATATATACTTGAATAAGTGTATATATTTTATATACTATGTATATATATTTGTATACTTGAATAAGTATATATACAAATATATATACACATTAAGAGTATATTCAGATATTTAACTTGAGTATACATATACTCTAAGAGTGTGTATATACATATACTCTTAGTGTGTGTGTATATATATATATATATATGAATATATATATGTGTGAATATACATATATGTTAATGAATATATATATATATATACACACTCTTAAGCAAAATATTTGAATATACAGAACTCTTATTATCTGATATGCCCATAATGCAAAGCTGACTTCTTAATATTAAAAAAAAAAAAAAAAAGCATAGGTAAAGTTTTTCCATAAGTGGATTTCCTTCTCTTTGTTTCTTAAACCAAAGCACAATAACACAAAGGCCATCATTTGTAATATTTCACATATTAGTGGGTTTGTGAGTTTAAGAAAGAAATCGTACATAAAGAACAATTAAACTCAATGACTTTAACATCCTGTATTCTTGAAAGGATTTTGCTTCTGATAATTTTCCAATTGGGAAAATAATCTTCAAAACGGTTTAGCTAAAAGCCTCGAGATAAATAGGCTTTTAATAAACATAATTTTCCTTTTTAATTGTTCTGGTTGGAGAATGAGAAAACTCCATTCTGCATTAGCAGTCAATATATATTCATGGAAATTCTCTCATATTGTCATGCAACTTAAGCATTCACAGTGGTCTAAGCAGCAAGTCTTCATAATACCAAACTTTACTGCAACAGCAAATTTTTATTAATTTTTGTTTGTTGCATTGCAGAGAGTTATTTTTGAAACATAAAAGCTTAGAAAATATTTTGCAAATCTGAATTTAAGCAAAGCATTGTTTTCTTGGTTTACTCCAACAATTTAAGTATGATTAGAAACGTAAATTTCCAATGCCTATCAGGGAAACTGTTTAATCTGTCATCCAGCCAGAATTACCAGCACAGTCCATGTTAAAATATTTTATTTCCAATGAAGGAAATAAAATTAGAGTACAATTTCATCCAGAATTATGATGCAAACATACATTTTATTTCTTTCATGGAACAATGGTATTTAACAGAATAATGGGTAAAGAATAAACTAAGAACCCCAAAACTCTAAATATTATTTAATATTTATTAGGTTTTTATTAAATATTAAACAAATTCCCATGTGTGTAAAAAGGTTGTACGATTTTAGGTGATTTGCTTAATCTCAATTACATATTTTATTTATTTATTTATAAATTAATATTCCCAGAACTATATTTAAACTTACTGAATAGAATACCAGTTAATTAATCCATATTTTAGATTTGCATACCCTTTCCCCAATTAACAGTAACATACCCCTCAATGTTGTGAATAAGAACATATCCAATTTTGCAGATTTGAATTTAAGCAAAGCATTGTTTTCTTGGTTTCTAAGGTTTTTATATTCTTTATAAATAAATAAATTTTAAATAAACCAATAAATATTATAAATATAAAATAAATATACAAAAATTTTAATAATTCTTAAATTATTTATAATGAACTTATAACTCTTTTTTATACTCAAAAATTTTATCAGGTAATTAAAAGAAATGGTTTACAGATTCAAAGAGTTCTACATAACAAAGACAAACTAGACTCTCAAGAGGCAGATGTTAATATTGCTCTTCTGGAGAGGTGTTTATCTTCCTATTTCTAAATAAGCTACTTATATATTTTTTTTTTTTTTTTTTTTTTTGAGACAGAATTTCGCTCTTGTTACCCAGGCTGGAGTGCAATGGCGAGATCTTGGCTCACCGCAACCTCCGCCTCCTGGGTTCAAGCAATTCTTCTGCCTCAGCCTCCCGAGTACCTGGGACTACAGGCGTGCACCACCATGCCCAGCTAATTTTTGTATTTTTAGTAGAGACGGGGTTTCACCTTGTTGACCAGGATGGTCTCAGTCTCTTGACCTTGTGATCCACCCGCCTCGGCCTCCCAAAGTGCTGGGATTATAGGCGTGAGCCACCACGTCCGGCCGCTACTTATATAATTATTTCTGAATTTCTAGTAATAGAAATTATCTATTATATCTCCTACAGTTAAGGATGAGGATTGCGCTCTCCTGTTCCTTAGCCTAGCCCTCAAGGACACTTGTACATATTCTTCCCTATTCTCAATTTTAATTAATTTATTCTTTTAAAAATAGTCCCTATTGCATGCCAGGTATTATGAGCTCTGGGGTTAAAGCAATAAACAAAATCAATAAAGATCCCTTTGCTCATGGAGCTTATATATTATTGGAGGAAGCAGAAATAAATAACTACATTATATAGTGTATTCATAGGTGATAATTGCTACTATATATATATAGTATACCAGGGATAGAAATAAGGAGTATGATGGTAGAAGAATAATTGAATTTTAAAATATGTAGGTCTCTGTGAACAATTCCCATTTGAGCTTCTGAGACAGGTCAAGCAGCCAGTGTGAATATCTTAAGTGGAATATGCCCGG
This sequence comes from Saguinus oedipus, assembly GCA_031835075.1. NCBI lineage: Eukaryota > Metazoa > Chordata > Mammalia > Primates > Cebidae > Saguinus > Saguinus oedipus. Next base: position 21,842,237 of record CM063169.1, read on the forward strand.
GGTGGCCAAGGAGACCAGTGGTGCTGGAGCAAAGTGAACCATAGGGAAGTCGTGGAGGCAGGAGGGAGCAGAGATCACATAGAGTTATATACGCAGGACACTGGTGAGCTTTTTCTCTGAATAAGATGGAGAGCCATTGGAGTTTTGAGCACAAGAGCGACATGCATTCATTCACAAAAGTAACTGTGGCTGCCCTGTTGTAAATAGGCTGTGATGTACAGAAGTGTAAGAACCGTTCGAACGGACACTGTTGCAACAATCCAGAAGAGAAAATGGTGGCTTGGGCTGGGGAAGTAGCTGAAAAGTGACTGGATACTGGAAACATTTTGAGATAGAATCAAGAGGATTTCCTCATGGATTCCTATTGACTTCTGACTGATCATGAGGTAACTCAAGGATTCATCCAAGGTTTCTAGCCAGAATGTAAAGAAGAATAGAATTATTATTAATTGAGTTTGAAAGGAATGCAAATAAAGCAGATGTTCCAGGGGCAAGAAGAGAAGAGAAGAATTCATTTTGGAAATATAAGTTGAAGATGCTGTCTAGACCTTCAGGGTAGAGATGTTTGCATAAAGATTTGGATAGACAAATCAAGAATTCAGAGACACAGAGCTCTATATCATCAGTATGTATATGGATTTAAAGCCACACACTGGGTAAGATCATTCAGGATGTGAGTGTAGAGAGAACCTAAGATACCTGGGGACCAAACTATGTGGATTTTCATTGTTAAAAGTTTAAAGAAAAGGGCAGAATACAGCAAGGAGATAACTAAGGACCATGCCACTGTGAAGCAGGAAGATCAGTGCTTGGCATTCTGCAAGCTACTCTCCCTTCCATTCAGTTCCTCTAGAGAGTGCACACCCCATCTCCTACAATGGGGGAGAAAAGTGTTACTTACATCTTTGAAATGAGAGGGGTTTTCAGAAGGGCTTATCATTTAAGTCCTATCCTGTCCCCTAACATTTAAAATGCATGTGAGGCTTTTATTTCCTGATCTTTTCTGAGTTCAGAATTTGGAATTAGCTTTATTTTCTCTAGTATTTCCTCGCACAATGAGTTCAGTTTTTAGATGTATCTGGTACGCCGAGTCAGTCATCACTTTTTCATGTATTCATCAACATTTCCAAAATAGATTGCTAGAATGTGGATTAAGAGATAAAGGAATATGAAAAAACTTGTGATTTGTGAAATATGTAAGAAATGGCCCCTGTAGATATTTCACTAAAGAAAATTTCTTCTTCATTTCTTACAGTTATTCCACTGATTGAAGTCTGATATTCAATAGCTCTTATGTCTAATGTCTAATTATATCAATATGCAGCTGTATTGATACATTGTTGCAAGTGATTGGGGCACCTTCATTACCACGTATGTCCCTTATGTTGCAGATATTTCAAGATTCAGCATCATTTCAGACCCTGAAAAATCTCTAAAAATTGAATTCTCAATAGATAATGCACTCCACATAATATCTGCCCTTTGTAAATGCTTGCTAATAATAAATTCTTTTACAACATGGGTGAATTAAGGGGAGGTGATTTCCACACATTGAGAGCCAAAACATCATATTTTAATGTTGGTCTGATGAAAGAGACAAAACAGCTGATGGTTCATGAAGAATACTACAACATAATAAGCATTTCAGATCCATGGTTATTTCTTTATATGACTTATTTCCTTTTATTCCCATCAACCCAAATTTAAAAAATAATGTCTTTAATATATTTTAGATGCTATCATGTGTACTAAAATGGCAAAAATACATTAGACACATGTTTAACCATCATAATTTGGTTTATTCACTCATATTTTATTGCTCAAAATAAGTCAAATTCTTCAGTATGATGTCAAAGTCTTAAGTGTAAACCTCTTGGGCGAAACAGCAAAGATCTGATAACAACATTACAGTCTATCACAATGAATTTTATCGCCACAATCAGAAACTAACACAAAACCCAGAAAAAACCATTAGAAAGAAACCTGTAATCTGAAGAAGATGTAGACTAGATGCCAAAGACAGAGAATGATCTGAAAAGAAAGCTTTGCAGCTAAGCTGTTTTCTCTGTGTGTATTAAGGCAGAACAGTGCCTAATTTTCTCCTCATTTTCTATCATGAGGCAAGAAAATAGATCTGTCAAATGTGGTAGGGTAACTTCAGAGAAAAGCTGGAGACAAGCTCTGGTGGGAAATATATGTTAAATAGATGGTTCAACATTAAAAAGTGTAGCAAGTTAATTCAACACATTCATAAACTGAAAGAGAAAATTTAGGCAGCATTGCAATAGAAACAGAAACACATTTGAAACAGTCCAGTACTTATTTTTTTAAAACTCATAAAATTTTTAATACAAGGGAACTTCTTAAACTTCATAATTCCCATCAAAAGTCTATTGCATGTACTTATAGAAGAATTTTAGGACATTCCCTTTAATTAAGGACAAATATATAATGGCCATCAGTATCACTTCTTCTGGGCATAGTATTGGAGAGCTTGGCCAGTATAACAAGATGAAAAAATAAAAAACTGAAGATATAAATACTTGGAAGGGAAATGGTATAATCACCCATAGAAACACCCAATCAAATAAACACCAAGCCATTAGGACTTACAAGCAAAGTTAACAAGGCTGTTAATAAGTGATGAACAACCATACACACAAATATCCAAAATGCATATCTGCAAATATGCACCTGATGAATGTCTAATATCCAGAATCTATAAGGAATTTAAAGTTATCAATCAAAAATGAAATAATCTCATTAAAAAGTGAGCAAAAAATATGGATCAAAAGATGACATACAAATGGCCAACAACATGAAAAAGCACTTGTATTTGTTCATTTTCTTACTGTTAGAACTTCCTGAGATTGGGTAATTTATAAAGGAAAGAGGTTTAATTGACTCACAGTTCTGCATGGCTTGTGGGAGCCTCATGAAACTTACATTACAGCAGAAGTCAAGAGGGAAGCAAGGCACATCTCACATAGAAGTAGGGGAGAGGGAGAGAGAGAGAGAGAGAGAGAGAGAGAGGAACTACCAAACACTTTTAAACAATCAGATCTCATGAGAACTCACTCTCCCAAGAACAGGATAGGGGAAACCACCCCCTTGATCTAATCACCTCGAACCAGTCTCTCAACATGTGGGGATTATGACAGGAGATGAGATTTGACTGGGGACACAGAGACAAACCATATCATTCAATCCATGGCCCCTCTGAAATCTCATGTAATTTTCACCTTTCAAAACACAATTATGTCCTCCCAAGAGTCTCCCAAAGTTTTAACTCATTGCAACATTAATCCAAAAGTCCAAGTTCAATGTCTCCTCTGAGACAAGAGAAGTCACCTTCATCTATGAGCTTGTAAAATCAAACACGATTTAGTTATTTCTAAGATCCAGTGAGGGTACAGGCATTGGGTAAATGTTGCCATTCCAAGTAGGAGAAATTGGCCAAAACAAAGGGGCCACAGGCCCCATGCAAGTCCAAAATACAGTGGGCAGTCATTAAATCTTAAAGCTTCCAAATAATCTCCTTTGATTCCATGTCTCACATCAAGATATGCTAATGAAAGGGGTAGGTTCCCAAGCCCTTGGGCAACTCCACCCCTTGGCTCTGCAGACTATAGCCCCTGCTGCTACTTTCCCCAAGCTGGAATTGAGTGTCTGAAGCTTTCCCAAGTGCATGTTCAAGCTGTTGATGGGGTCTGGAGAATGGCGGCCCTCTTCTCACAGCTCCAGTAGACAATGCCCCAGTGGGAACTCTGTATGGGGGGGATACAACCCACACATTTCTCCTCTTCATTGTCTTAGTAAAGGAGGTTCTCTATGAGCGCCCTACCTCTGCAGCAGACTTCTGCCTAGACATCCCGGCGTTTCAATACATCCTTTGACATCTAGGCGGTGTGCTTTCTTGTCTTCTGCATACCTGCAGGCTCAACACCACATAGAAGCCACTAAGGTTTGGATCTTGCACCCTCTGAAGCAATGGCCCCACTTGCACTTAGGCCCCTTTTAGCTGTGTCTGGAGTTAGAGCTGCTGTTATGCAGGGTACCAAGTCCTGAGGCTGCACAGAGCAGTGGGGCCCTAGGCCTGACCTATGAAATCATTATTCCCTTCTAGGCCTCTAGGCCAGAGATGGGAGGGGCTGTCATGAAGATCTCTGACATGCCCTGGAGACATTTTCTCCATTGTCGTGGCTATTAACATTTGCAGCTAGATTGACTTTCTCCACACAAAATGGATTTTTATTTTCTACCTCATGGTTAGGCTGCAAATTTTCCAAACCTTTATACTCTCCTTCCCTTTTAAATAAAAGTTCCAGTTTCAGATAATCTCTTTGTGAATGCATATGACTAAATGCTTTCAGAATCAACCAGGTCACTTCTCGAATGCTTTGCAGCTTAAAAATTTGTTTCACCAGATACCCTAAATCATCTCTGTCAAATTCTAAGTTCCATAGATCTCTAGGGCAGGGGAAAATGTCACCAGTCTCATTTCTAAAGCATAGCAAGAGTGACCTTTACTCCAGTTCCCAGTAAGTTACTTATCTTCACCTGAGACCCCCTCACCCTGAACTTCATAGTTCATGTTACTATCAGCATGTTGGTCAAAACCATTAAACAGGCCTCTAGGAAGTTCCAAACTTTTCCACATCCTCCTATCTTTTTATGAGCCTTCCAAACTATTCTAACCTCAGCCCATTACCCAGTTCCAATGTTGCTTCCACATTATGAGGTTATCTTTATAGGAGTTCCCCACTCCTGGTACCAACTTCCAATATTTGTCCATTTTACATTGCTAAAAAGAACTGCCTGAGACTTGGTAATTTATAAAGAAAAAAGTCTTAATTGGCTCCACAGTCCCATATGGCTCAGGAGACCTTTGGAAACTTACAATCATGGCAGAAGGTGAAGGGGAAGCAAGGCACGTCTTACATGGCAGTGGGACAGAGAGAGAAGTAAGAACTGACAAACATTTTGAAACCTTCAGGTCTTATTAGAACCCAGTCACTGTCATGAAAATAGTATGAGGAAAACCACCCCCATTATCTAATCACCTCCCACCAGGTCTCTCCCTCAATAGCTGGGAATTAAAATTCGAGATGAGATTTGGGTGGGACCCAAACCATATCAGAGCTCATCATCACTAATCATTAGAAAAATGCAAATCCAAATCACAGTGGGATATCTTTTTTTTCTTCTTTTTTTTTGAGACAGTCTCACTCTGTCACCAGGAGCCAGGCTGGAGTACAGTGGCACAAACTTGGCTCACTGCAATCTCCACCTCCTGGGTTTAAGCAATTCTTCTGCCTCAGCCTCCTGAGTAGCTGGGACTACAGGCGCGCACCACCACACCAGCTAATTTTTTTTGTATTTTTAGTAGAGACGTGGTTTCACCATGTTGGCCAGGATGGTCTCAACACAGTGGGATATCTTACACCAGTCAGAATGGCTTTTAGTAAAAAGTAAAATAATAATAATAATCATAATACTAATAGCAGATTTTAGTGAGGCTCTGGAGAAAAGGGAACACATATACACTGTTGATGGGAATGTAAATTAGTTCAGCCACCATGGAGAGCAGTTTGGAGATTTCTCAAAGAGCTAGGAGCTGAGTTACCATTTGACCTAGTAATCGTATTACTGTGTATACATCTAAAAGAAAATAAATCATTCTACCAAAAAGACATTTGCACCTGTATATTCATTGCAGCACTATCCACAATAGCAAAGAAAGGGAATTGACTCAGGTCTCCGTAATTGGTGAATTGGATCAAGAAAATGTGATATATGTATACCATGTAATACTATGCAGCCATAAAAAAATGAAGTCATGTTCTTTGTTGCAACATGGATGCAGCTGGAGACCATTATCCTAACTGAACTAACTCAGAAACGGATAGACAAATATTGCAATTTCTCATTTGTAAGTGAGAAATAAACACTGAGTAAACATGGACATAAAGGTGGGAACGACAGACACTGAAGACTATTACACTGGGGAGGGAAGGAGGGACAAGGGTTGAAAAACTGACTATAGCATACCTTGCTCGTCATCTGCTTAATGAGCACATTTGTACTCTAAACCTCAGCGTCAAGCAGTATCCCATGTAACAAACCTGCATATATACCCACTAAATCTAAAATAGATGTTGAAAAAAAAAGTTCTTTCATATCAGCAATAATTGAATAGGAGGTGTAAAACTGTAACTAAAATTGAGACACTACAAAGTATCTTGTAGTTAAGCTACCAAGAAAAAAAAAAAAAAAACCTAAAACCATTGATATAGAAAATTTTAGGAACTGATCTTAAAGGAAATCTAAGTAAGTGAAGAATTATGTTATGTTAATGGATGTGATAACTTAATATTAAATTACATTATTTTTCCAATAAATCTAATATGGTCATTGATTTTAATAAAATATGTGATTCTAAAATGTGCATAGAATATTAATTTTTCATAAATAATTTGGTTAATTTTTAAAAAGGCAGAGGGTCAGACCTGCCTTATCAGACATCAGAACTTATTACAAATATATGGGGGAAAATCTGGTAACTGGTGAAGTTTCCATTTCCATTAAGAAATACTGGATCTGGCCAGGTACAGTGGCTCATGCCTGTAATCCCAGCACTTTTGGAGGCTGAGGAGGGTGGATCACCTGAGGTCAGGAGTTCAAGACCGACATGGCCAACATGATGAAACCCTGTCTCTACTAAAAAATGCAAAAACTAGCCAGGCATGGTGGTGGGTGCCTGTAATCCCAGCTACTCTGGAGGCTGAGGCAGAAGAATTGCTTGAACCCGGGAGGTGGAGGTCTCAGTGAGCTTGGATTGCACCACTCCATTCCAGCATGGATGACAGAGTGAGACTGCATCTTAAACAAACAAACTAACAAAAGGAGAGAGAGAGAAAAAAAGAAGATGGGGAGAGAGAGAAAGAGATAAAGAGAAAGAAAGAAAGGAAAGAAAGAGAAAGAAAAAAAAAGAAAGAAAGAAAGAAAGAGAGAGAGAGAAAGAAAGAAAGAAAGAAAGAAAGAAAGAAAGAAAGAAAGAAAGAAAGAAAGAAAGAAAGAAAGAAAGAAAGAAAGAGAAAGAAAGAGAAAGAAGGAAGAGGGATGGAGGGAGGGAGGGAAAGAGAGAAAGAGACAGATAGACTGGATCTCATTGCCAATGGAAAGGGAAAGGAAAGTTACTGATGACAACATATTACTAATGGTAAATAAGCACATGAAAAGATGCTCAACATCTTTTGTTATTAGAAAATTGCAAACTAAAATAATGAGATGTTACTACATACCTATTATAACGGCCAAAATCCAAATATCAACACTACTGAGTGCAGGTAAGAACAATGAGCAGAAAGAACTCTTATTCATTGCTAGTGGGGAGGCAAAATGGTACATCCACTTTGGAATACAGTTTAGCAGTTTGTTATGAAGCTAAGGACACTCTTAGCATATGATTCCATAATTTTGCTCCTTGGTATTTGCCAAAATAGTTGAAAACTTATGCCAACACAAAACACGCACACAAATGTTTATACCAGTGTTATTCCTGAGTACCAAAACAGAAACAACCCAAAGTACTTTTCAATAGGCAAATGGACAAACACCCTATGATGAAGCCATATAATTGAATATTATTCAGTGCTACATTAGCAAAAAGAGCTATCCAGCCACAAAAAGACATGGAAGAAGCTAAAATGCATATTACTGAGTGAAAGAAGCCAATATGAGCCCACACCCTATGTGGTTTCAAGTATATGACATTTTGAAAAAGGCAGAATTATGGAGACAGTAAAAAGAGCAGCCATTTTCAGGGGCTCCTGGGGAGGAAAGAAAAGAGGAATAACTAGGTAGGGTACAGGGGATTTTTAGGACAGTGAAACTGTTAAGTCTGTGTGACACTGTCATTGCGGGTACATCTTATTATACATCTGTTAAAATCCATAAACTGGACATCACAAAGACTGAACCCTAATATAATTATGAACTTTAGATAAAAATAACATATCAGCATTGGCTCATCACTTGTAACAAATGTAACCTACTAATGTTAAAAATACCACAAGATGTTAAAAATAGGAGAAATGGGGGTGATGTTAGAGAGTCCATGGACATCGCTTTAATTTTCACTAATTTTTGCCTGTAAACCTAAAACAACTCAAAAAGTAATGCCTATTAATTTATATGTGTGTGTGTGTGTGTGTGTGTGTGTGTGATTACTACAATGTCTTATTGAAATTAATACACAATGAGAAATTGTTTCTAAGAATTGACAGGGTCTTTAATTCGAATAGCAACATTGAAATACAATATTCATGTATTTAACTACAAATTAAGAAAAAGTAAATTTTTCCTATATGAATTATTCATAACACTTTATTGAAATAACACCCACATCAATCATCATCACTTCTGATGCCCATGTAATAATTAAAGGCCTCTGGCAGGTCCAATTTTATTCATTTCTAGAACCAGTGAGTTTCACTCTAGCAGGCCATGAGTAGCAGTTATTCAACTGACAATGAGATCTAGAAAGAGAAAGATGTTGTGTTCTATTTCTTCGTGACTAGTATCCTAAATCATGGAGACAGAATCACGGGCTTGGAAGTAGCATCACCTTCCAAGCTACGGTGTAACCCACATTCCCAAGAAACAGACTGTCTGGAAAACCTTTTGGTCTCCATCCTTGATATTTTTTCTTTTCCTCTACATTTTATTTCTCTTTTTTTTTTTTTCCTAAATCATTTTTTCTTTTTCTGACCAATATGCTTGTCCTTTTGTCCTAGTACTTGACCTCATTTATCCTCCTGGGAATGGCACCATCTCCACAGACCCCAAGTTAACCTACTTTATATCTAATCATTCTAGTCTAGACACCATTGCGATGTTGGTCAATATTCCCAGGGCCAGATCTTACCTCACACCTCAGGGTCATAACTCTCTTGATTGCATTAGGTTTTTGGCCATGTGTATTTTGTCCTATCTTTGGAAAAAGATGAGGAGAGAAGTGCCTTGTCTTAAATTTCATTATTAACCCCACTCCCGCATTCTTCCCCCAAAAAACAGGAAAAACAATGCCAGTGTTTCCCACTCTGTTTATCTTTCATTTGTAATTAACTTTTGTGTTGAACATGAATAAACTGAAAATTTCTTGAAATATAAACAATTTGATAGAATTTTGTGGGTACACTGTATATAATCCATGTCTGAGAAATTCCTGACATCTATACTTGTTATAGATCTTTTGTTCTATCATGTACTAACTCAGTAATTCTATTACAATAAAACTAACATTTGTTTGTTATAATTTGTTCTTTGTAAACCATTTTCTGTGTTTTGCTTATGCCTGCATTAATTGTAGATGAGTATTTTTGTATATCTAATTATGAGCTTTACATTAAGAAAAGTAAAAGAAAATACTTTAATCTATATTTCTGCTTAAAATAACATAATAATAACATGTACTCCACCACATACAAATATTCACAAAACATAATCAAATGTGAATTTTTTTTTCATAACCACTTATGAAGAAATAGCGGGGCTCCTATTAAATGCACTGTAACAAATTAATTTGTTAACTCATAAACATATACTCTTCAAAGTAGCAATAGGCAAAACAGAGAGAGCGAGGAAAAGCACAACGTTGCTCTCAGAAGACACTGAATTTATTGCTCCCACTGAATAAATTTTTGGAAGGAATGAAGCTTTTTGCTTACATATACAATAACAACAGCAAAAGGAACAGGAACTGGAATCTTTGGTTGAATCAGTCTATTTATAATGTTATGTTAGAGGTAGAGACAAAACATAGGTCATTGTTTTCTCATCATTCATTCACTCATTTAAACACAAATAGATGCAGGGTATGCTAGACTCTGGGGATACAAATGGATACAATGATCCCTCAAGTTTCTGAAAGCCAGTGGGGAAAATAGGCATATAAACAACAAATATCAAGTACTGTCATACTGGACATTTGAAGACTGCCTAATGGACTGTGAGACTACAAAATAAGATACAGTCAATTTGTCCTGAGGAGGTCACTCATGGGGAAGTGAAGACTGAATTCCGTCACAAAGGAACAGTCAAATTTTCCAGGCCAACAGGGAAAATGCTATTCCAGATGGCAGGAATACTGTGAGCAAAGTGAGAGATCAAGGAAAAAATGTAAGTATGAAGAGATGAAAGTAAAGCCACGTTGTTCAAAACAAAGGGTGGGATATTTGGTGGAGAGAAATGAGAATTAGGAGGGAGAGACAGACAGGGTCAGATAAAAAATGGTCAGGGTCAACCTAAAACTAAGGAGTTTAGAACTTATCATGAGACAAGTAGGTGTCATTCAAAGATGTTATTAGGTGCAACATGATCAGATTTCAATTTGAGAACCATAGCCCTAATCCTACAGGTGGGGATGGAGGGGCTGGGATGGAAGCCAGGGTAGGAGAGAAAGGAGTGTGAGGAATGGTGGGGCGAGTAGGGTCATGGTGGATTTTGTAAAAGGTGATAGAAGAGAGACTGGGTTGGGGGATTCAGAGACAAGAACGGAAAGAAAAAACAGATCTAAAAGGAAGGAGATGTGATAGAACTGTGTACCAATTTGAATAAGAATACTACAACTGTTAATTGAGAGCTCATGATATACCAAACATGGTATTATAATCCTCACTACAATTAATTTTTGAAATTTGTGTTTACTTTTATCAATTGATATTCAGAGGAGTTAAAGAGCTTACTGAAGGCCATGCAGATTTTAAGTTAAGGGATGAGGTTAAAACTAAATGCTGTTAGATACAGAGCTGGTGTCCTCTCAACTACATTGTTTGGCCCTCTTAACTAGATCAGCAACAGGGGAGAGGGCGGAGACCAGAATAGCTCTTCACACTTGTCTGGATCTGCTTGGATGCTGACTAGTTTGGAGGAAGAAGAGGAATTAAATGGAGGTAGCCGAGGGATATCCAGCTGCAAAGACAGATAAGCAGTTGGATACACAGGTCTGAAGAAAGTTCCTGGTGACACTGGTTGGTAGACAGACCAACAGCTGAAATTCACTTGCAGTAATTGTTACTCCGACTCTTCCTGTTGCATTTATGGGTCAGATCAATATATATATTTTCCTCTACCTTTTAAAGTTAGAATTTATAATACCTATCTAAAAGTTACTTCCTGAGGAGTAAAAACCTTTGTCCTAGTTTGTCAGTGGTCATGTTATTTATTAATGATATCTTCAACAAATGTGTATTCATTAACCGTTGGGTACATTGTACAAATTACACCATAGTATTTGAAGGAAAGGTTGAGGTCTCTTTTTATGAAATAGTTCTAGTCATCCGCCTTTTATAGTTTCCTTTACTTTGTCTTTAGAGCAATTTGTTTTTCTATTCATTATTCATCTTATTACCTGTTCTTTTTGCTTCACTTTCTCTAATTCTGTTTTGCAGGAGAAAGATTATAAATAAAAATATCTATTTATAACTATAAATCATTCACTCTCAGAGCAGGCACAGAGTTTATGCAAAAGCAAAAGGCTGAAAATTTTTTTCTTTCATAGGTATGATTTTTGAGTTGAGATGGCAGAAAAATTAAGTGGCCATGGAATTTTGATAAAGAGTAACAAAAGGGAGCCTCTAGGGACAAAGCAAATATTACATGGAGAATGAAGAGAAATTATTTCTCAGGCTGGCTCTGCCAGGGCAATTCTTGTACCTTGCCTATAATTAATTATTTTCTGGTTGAACTTAGAAAATATGAGACAATCTCAGATTTTCTCAGAGCTAGATTACAGTATTCTATTTAATTAGCCCTAGAACAACACGAACAGAAGCTTTAGTGGTAGCCTTATAGTCTATGCTAAGGTTTGTTTGCAGTGCATTCTTACCTAAGAGATCACTGCTTAGTTTAGCCAGTTAACTGTAGGTCACTAAAATGTTCTGCTCTTTAAAAACAAAGACAAAAAGGGAGGGAGGGAAGGAGGGAGAGAGAAAGACAGAGAGAGAGACAGAGACAGATAGAGCTAGCACTAGCACGTGCTCCTTCTTCACAGAGTAATTCATGTAAATGCATGGTCCAATGGCCCTGAGATCCATTAATTAAATTAATTAGACTTCATAGCATTCGCTGATGAACCATGATGAAAAAAATTGGAAAGGAACAGGAAAGACATACACTGCAGCATCTGGTTTTGCCAGAGTTGGGCCCTTGAGAGAATTATTAAGTGATAGTTTGACACAATTCAGAATTAATAAAAATCTCTGAAAGTGTGTATTTTCATAATTTAGGTAATTCATGCAAATCAGCTTAGATCAAAATGTGAGCTCCATTGTTGCCTACAAGTCAGCATGACTTCATGATTGGTGATATAATAGTATCATCATGCCAGGGAAGGATATTTCTGTGAAACTAAGAGATACAGTTCTATCTTAATAGGAATATTGTACCTGAAAAATCCTGATAATAAATACAGGTCTTACTTTAATAAATTTGGAATTTTATAGGGAATTAAATATAATAAAATAATGCACCCTACTGAGATCAGACATCAGAGAACAACAGGTCAATCAAATCCTCATTCCTGTGAAATTTACCAAAGGGCTGCTTTTAAAATGGCCAAATATTAAAGTATCTAGCATGCTTGAAATACAGTATGTGGAAATACACTAAACTAAACTACAATGACCTTGTCCAGTCTCATGTCTTCAAATACCAGCACCACGCTAATGATCAAATTTTCTATGCACTGAAAACTCCTGAACTCAGATTTGGTATCTAACATCTCTACTGGATTCTTCACCTTACCGTTTCCCACACCAAACTTCTATTAATTTCTTTCTTAATCCATTTTCACCTACCTTTTCCATTATATTAAACATAATTGAATAGAAACATTTGGCTCAGCCTATGAAATTTGATTCACATCCCACATCAAATTCATCACCACATCCCGTCAGCTCTACTTTAAAAATATTTCCAAAATATGATGACCTCTCACCACTGCCATTCTAGTTCCAATCATCCTATCTCCTAGGTGATTGCAATACCATCTCACTACACAGGTCTACCCTTTGTCCTATAGTCAATTCTTATCTCAGCAGACAGCAGACTATTAAAGCCGTGAACCATATCAGCCTCTGTTTCAAGTGCTTTCAGTGGCTTCCATTTCACCTCCAGTAAAAGAGAAATCTTCATGATGACATCTAAGACTCTCCATGGTTGGTCCCTGTTCTTACCTAACAACTAAAAACTCTTCTACCATTTCCACTTTATTCACTGTGCTGTAGAGCAGGGAGACCTATTTGCTGTCCTTTAAACAGTACAGATGTCTTTCTCCTCTGGTCTTTGCATTTGCTGGACCTATTACTGGGAGTGTTCTTTTTTTCTCCACTTGATGACTTCCCTCATCTCCTTCAAGTCCTTGATGGAATGTTCTCATACAGTGAGGACTTCCCTGGCAACCATATTTAAAACAGAATCTCCAGTCCCATGTTCAGCATTCTTTAGGTACCTTCCCTGTTTTGTTTGTTTGTTTGAGACGGAGTTTCGCTCTGATTACCCAGGCTGGAGTGCAATGGCACGATCTCGGCTCACCGCAACCTCCGCCTCCTGGGTTCAGGCAATTCTCCTGCCTCAGCTTCCCGAGTAGCTGGGATTACAGGCACGCGCCACCATGCCCAGCTAATTTTTTTTTTTTTTTTTTTTTTTTTGTATTTTTAGTAGAGACGGGGTTTCGCCATGTTGACCAGGATGGTCTCGATCTCTTGACCTCGTGATCCACCTGCCTCGGCCTCCCAAAGTGCTGTGATTACAGGAGTGAGTCACCGAGTCCGGCCCCCTGTTTTATAATACTTTGATAAAATGAGTGTTTTGGGGACACAGCACTTATTACCGTTTGACATAGTTAGGCATAAAACTGTATTTCTTATTTATTGTATTTCTTATGTATTTGTTTGCCTCCCATCATAACTAAGCATTTAGTAGAAACTGTCTATTTTATTCACAATGGTATTCTTAATTCGTTAAAAAGTGTTTGGTGCCGGGCGCGGTGGCTCACGCCTGTAATCCCAGCACCTTGGGAGGCTGAAGCGGGTGGATCACAAGGTCAAGAGATCAAGACCATCCTGGTCAACATGGTGAAACCCCGTCTCTACTAAAAATACAAAAAAATTAGCTGGGCATGGTGGCGCGTGCCTGTTATCCCAGCTACTCAGGAGGCTGAGGCAGGAGAATTTCCTGAACCCAGGAGGCGGAGGTTGCGGTGAGCCGAGATCGCGCCATTGCACTCCAGCCTGGGTAATGAGCGAAACTCCGTCTCAAACAAACAAACAAACAAACAAACAAACAAAAAACTGTTTGGTATAAAACAAACATACATTGAGCATTTGTTGAATAAAAGAATTATATGTAAAATTACAGTCAGGTATTTGAGGGGAAACTCTTATTCTCTATACAAATTTATTTGGATACCTGGTAAATTATACTATAATTAATTTGGCATATAGACTTGTTCCTCTTATGTCAATTGAGGGAAGCTTTGGCAGGAGCATTCTGCTTCATCTCCAAGTCTTTTTCTTCAAAGCCTATTCTTACTGGTTTTCCAAATCTGACAACCCTATGGGACACACCCAGTTGAAGATTAGCTGGGACAACCAGTTCCTGTTCTCATTGTGAAGTGCCAGATTTCCTTGGCAAACAGTGTGAGTAGATAAAGCACGTGGGATGGAGTCAGGTTATAGGCAAGAGTCCAAGCTTTGCTCTTCAAGAGTCCAGGCTTTGTCCTCCTGCGCCAGGATAAAGACATGGCTACTCTTGCCTCTGCATGTCCATTCTGATTTCTTTCTTCATACGGGATGCCTCACTATTCTCCTCCTCCTTTTAATATGGAGTTTGAATCTCTAAGCTAAAAGGCCAAGTACAGATGCACCTGCCAATGAAGCTCTTTAAATTATCTCTTCTTTCTCAGGACTCACTCGCTGTAAGTCCAGGGAGCAAAAACAGAAATTGCTACTTTTCACTGACATTGTTTTCATTGAGTTGTGTTTAACTAACTTGTTGAATGAACTAACACTGTACTATCTGCCTGTAAAATAACAGTGTATTTTCTATCAGGCCTATGTAAGTCCTCTGCCTCAACTTGGCTTTATGTTAACTTATCCACCAGCCAGCTTATTTAGGTTGTATTTAATTTAGTCTTTTGTGACATAAATAAAATAAGTGATGTGACTATAAAACGGTGTTATTTATGCAAAAATACGTTGGCCTTGAAAGATTAGAAAAAACTAAGTTGATAAATATGAGGGCTACGTAACTGTAAAAACTTTAAAAAGAAATTATAAATTAGAATAATCAGAACAAAATTTTAATAAGCTAAAAGGTTTTTGCACTTCAATTACTTTAAGTTTTTGTTCTACTTTAAACAAATAAAAATTTAGAATTATAATTGACTTGTAATGATCATAATGCACACAAAGAAGATGAAGAATAGAAACTCCAGTTTAATAGAGTGATAATCAAATGGTCCTGGACTTACATCAAAATATTGGCCCCTCAACTTACATTTGTGTTTTTCTTTTTTACCCTATGATCTTCTTTCTTAACTCACTTTTTAGACTAACTATCAAACAACTGGTCTCAGTTATATTTGAGTAGAAGGTTTTTACTCTATTGTACTCTAACTTGACCATTTTTGGTACCCTTAATAAAGTATATAACTCTTTAGTAAATAGTTTTCATAGATGTTTTCTTTCTAACTAAATGGTTATATAAAAGCTACCCAATAATGGGCAGGTTGAATAGCTGTGGGGTAGAGTCATTGCTAGTCTGTGGAATGCTATTGGTCTACATATTTTCCACAACCCTAAGAGAACAAAAACACACCCTTAGAATTATTACTTACTTAACAGTAGAACTGCGACTGAACCTGAGGACTGCCTGACTCCATACCTCATGGTGTTATTCACAGCACCACAGTCTAATTTTGCTTGTTTCTTTATTTGAAGAAATCTTGAAAAAGAATTGCATTCTTTGATTTTTCAAGTTAATTAAAAATTTCACCTGAATCAGCAATATCTTACTGTGATGGTAATTGCATCTCCCTAGAAAAATCACAGTGAAAATATATTTGGAATAAATATATTCAAATATTTAAGTAGTACATTCTCAAAGAGCTGAATATTATATTCTATGAATTATGTCTGTAGGCTTACAAATAAGCTTCATATAATGTCAATAAAAATCAAACTAAAAAGCTATTCAAAGTTGACCCATGGCATTAGAAATTCGGGGATAATTTTCACTAACCATCAATGTCTATATTCATATATTTATATGACGGTATTACTAATGTGACAGTGTTGGTCAACAAAATTTACTCAGGTTTGATATAATTTCCTTATACCCCTAGCATGTCTTTGGAAGTAATGCAGTGCTTGAAATTTAAGGCAAAAAAATATCTGGTTAGAATTCCAAAATATAAACCAGTGAATAAAATAGTGCCATTTACTTTTAAGATGAGGACAGTATTTCCATGGGAAAACCAAGGTGGTTTTGTGAACAACAAAATAATCTTGAGGCTACATGCATATGGTAAATGTTCACACTTAGCTCTATGTGGGAATGGCAGCAGTCATTTCTAATAACTAATGTGTGAAAATCAATAGGACAGTTCCAGAAACACCTCCTGCTTGTGCATGGCATAAGGCCAAAGCTCTGCTCTATGAATATTATGTATGTTTTTGACAAAACATCTAGTCTTACACCACATACAGTTTTCTAGTTTCCTAAAGAGGAAACTTTATTAAAGAATGTGCTAAGTAAACTGTAAAATTCATATAAGAAACTTTAGTCCTATAGCTGTTTCTATTTATTTGGGGTTGAAAAACATGGCATTGTTGTATATACTTGCTTTATAGTTAAAAAAAAAAAAAAAAAGGATGGTTGCAAGATAAATTAATTATACTCTAAAGGCATCAAGAAAATGTATAGTGGAATCACAAATTATATCATTGTAGGGCCATTTTCCTTTGTATCATGATGTCTTACAAGTCTAATGTCCAATGGAATAGGTAAAAAATGGACAAAAGCTTTTTAAAATCATTTCAATTAATAGATTTATAGAGAGTTTAGCTATGAAGCAATGAGCAATGGAATACAAACTAGTGAAAAAGATGAATAACTAGGGATTAAGTGGGGAGAAAAATTGTTTTCTAATGAATGAAATTTGAATTGATAAGAGACAAATGAAAGAATGGGGATTTAACTTTTAAATACACAACTTTGGTGACAAAGTATTTGTCTATACAAGTTTCTTATGTCTAGTGCCTTCCTTAACTCCCAAATATTATTTTATATTCTGATAATTCCTGAAAGATACATATCAGATAGTCATATCTAAAAAAGTCACCAGTATTTTGAACTAGCATCAAAAATAAAGAAGTATTTGACGTAGGCTTATTTATTGATTTTATATGTAAATGAAGTAAAAATACAAATCCCAACAGCAAAGATAACAATAAAAACTGCTTACTCACCTTAGGGTTTTTAAATAAGCTAATTGTTTTTCTTCTATACAAATATCTAAAAAGGTACAGTGAATACAAATATACTTAATTGCTCTTTTTTCTATATTTTGATTAGTTAGTGAAGTGTGACAAAAGTGATGGTGCTGAATTTTTGCTATTTTCTCTCAAAAGTGATGTTCTGAAAGAAATATATATATCATGTGAGGTTGTGAAGAAGCCCAGTTTTTAGTGCTAATTTATTTCCTTTGTGTGCTTTGCAGTAGACACACATTTAAAAAATTCAACCAAAAGAAGAGGATAAAATAATCATGACATGAAGACATTTTAGAGATTAATAATGCTCTCTGTCAGTAGTGGTATGATGATACACCAGTCCATGAGCTCTTGAACCAAGTTCTCATTTCCCAGCCACATGGAAACAGGATATCTAGTCTTTGTCCTATCTCAATGCAATGCCTACAGTTTTGCTACAGAAACCTTAATTTTGCCTGCTTTTAAGTAAAGCAGTTTTTATGCAAACTTCTCAGAGGGCAGCCAGGTAACTTTCAAGCACATTTGAAATGCCAAAGCTGACTCTGCCAAGTGCCCCAGGGAAAAATTCAAACTATGATTAAGACACTTCTTCGACCCATCTTTCCAAAGTTGCCGACTATCTAGGTTTATTATAAGCATTAGACAAAACCAGTGAGAGGAACGTGTCAAAGCTTGAATGTGCAGCTCCAGGTTAGAATGTCAGCTTTTTCTTTGGATTACTAAAGAAGGAGAAAAGCCATCATCCTTGCATGAAAGAAAAAGTTATATGGCCAATCAAATGGAAGGCATACATTTCGTAATCCAATCCCAATATTTGCCATTTACTTTAGTGGGACTTAAATTGGTCATCTAAGTAGTTTATGTTCTACCTTCTTGAAGTGAGCAAAAAAAAAATAGTTTAAATTAATGGTTATTTGACTATATTTTAATATCAACAATTTTTTAAATTGAAAATGGAATACTGGTTTTATAAGAAGTTCCTTTGTTTTTTATGAGGTAGCTAGCCTTGCTTTGAGAAATGTTTAACATGACTAGCTTTCCAAAACTCTAATGCCCATTTTCTAACACTTCTGTGCTGTAAGCTATTTTAACATAGGGTCAGTGATATTTCTTTAAATTCTGGTTTTAGAAGAATTACTAAATTCTCATCATTTTCACATATTATTTTATCTACTGTGGAATAACTTCATTAGCATAAAGCTTTTCAAGCTGTCACTGTATTCCACGGGTATTTGTGACAGGTCATCAAAGTGAAAATGCAGGAAAAACAAATAAATAGAACACAATTAAGAGTAACTCATTTTGGCCTGGTGCAGTGGCTCATGCCTATAATCCCAGCAGTTTGGGATTACAAACTGGCCGAGGTGGGCAGATTACCTTAGGTCAGGAATTAGAGACCATCTTGGCCAACATGGTGAAACACCGTCTCTACTAAAAATACAAAATTTAGCTGGGTATCTCAGTGTGCTCCTGTAGTCTCAGGTACTTGAAGGCTGAGGCTGGAGAATCACTGGAAACCAGGAGGTGGTTGCAGTGAGCCGAGATCATGCCACTGCACCCCAACCTGGGTGAGAGAGTGAGATTCCATCTCAAAAAAATAACAAAAGAGTAATTCATTGAAAGACCAGTTGGTATAGCATCAGAAATGCTTTTCTCTTGTTAAGTATAACATTGTCGTTGAAAACTCTGCTAAAATTTGGCACATTTTTTAAAAAGGTAAAATGAATTTTAACAATGTATTATGTCATGTGTAAATATTATTTAAAGTTGATATCAATATAAAACATATTAAGCTACTTTAAAGTTTTCTATGCATTTTTTTTAAACTTTTATTTTAGGTTTGGGGTACAAGTGAAGGTTTGTTACCTAGGTAAACTTGTGTCTTGGGGGTTTGTTGTACAGAGTATTTCATCATCCAGGCATGAAGCCTAGCACCCATTAAGTATTTTTCCTAATGATCTCCTTTCTCCCTGCCTCCAGTCTCTGAAAGTCCCCAGTGTGTGCTTTTCCCCTCTATGTGTGCATGTATTCTCATCATTTAGCTTCCAGTTATAAGTGAGAACATACAGTGTTTGGTTTTCTGTTCCTATATTAGTTTTCTAAGAATACTGATCTCCAGCTCCATCTATGTCCCTGCAAAAGACATGATCTTGTTTCTTTTTATGGCTGCATAGTATTCCATAGTGCATATGTACCACATTTTCTTGATTCAGTATATCATTTATTGGTATTTGGGTTGGTTCCATGTCTTTGCTATTGTGAACAGTGCTGCAGTGAACATATGCATGCATGTGTCTTTATAATAGAATGATTTATATTCCTTTGAGTTTATACCTTGTAATGGGATTGCTGGGTGAAATGCTATTTCTGTCTTTAGGTGTCTGAGGAATTGCCACACTATCTTCCACAATGGCTAAACTAATTTGCCCTCCCACCAACAGTGTATATTCATTCCCTTTTCTTCACAACCTCGCCAGCATCTGTTATTTTTTGACTTTTTAATAATAGCCATTCTGACTGGTATGAGATGGTATCACTTTGTCGTCTTGATTTGTATTTCACTAATTATCAGGAACAGACAGTTTTCAAAATTTTGCACTGTTATGAAGAAAAATTAATATACAATTTTCTGAGCTGGGATACAAGTGGCTTTTCTGGGGCAAGATTATAAAGATTAACAAAATGAGGTTGGGAGAAATTGAGCTACATTTTTGTTAAACTTAGCTCCGCTGGAAGTAAAAGAAAAAAACTGAAGTCTTGAACTGATTAATAACTATTCCTGACTTCCTTCCCTCTGCTAAACATGGGTTTTTAGATTTCTCTCTGTGACTTGTCTTCATTCACTACTTGTCTTCATTCACTACTAGAGTCAATGACCCTGCACTATAGTCTCTGGCAATGATTTTGCAATGAGTTTTGTTCAGGTTCTGAACACTTTAAGATCATGTCAACATTTTCCTTTAACTTCTCTCTGTTTCCAGTGTCTTCCATTTCTAATCTGTCCTACACACAAAACAGTTTATTTATCCTTCTAAAATACAGAAACCACTCTCAACTGTCTGTTAAAACACAACCCTTTTAAACTTTACCCAAATACCTTAGAAAAATAATTTCCCATATTTGTTGTTCCACAGAGAATAGAATATACTGATTTATAGCTACTTATTTTTCCCACAAATTAGCCCACTATGAATAACTTCTGCAGCCTCTTTTTGTTGATCTTGTCTACCTGAATTCTGCCCATTTAAGGTAAACTTATGTCCATAATCACTTTCCTGCTGAAGAACTTCTAGAGCTTTCTAACATCTGGTAACCAATTCCCTCTTTGAAATACCCACTACCATGGTTTCGGTTTTCTTGACTGAATCCTAACAGGAAAAAAAAAATTGTACAAAGGGATCACAAATACCGAATAAAAGCTAGAAAGATAGAATGATTAATATTCACAAATTTTAGAGTAATAGATAGATGATTTCATTAAAATTGAAAGTGCCTCCAAGAAAGTGAGGAGTATATCTGTGAATTATAAATACATTTAAAGCATTGTTTCAGTGGATCCATGGCCAAGCACTTGCCTACTCTAATCTAGATGCTGCCATTGGCCATAACAAGAAAAGAAGAATAAACCATGGATGGCAAGGGCTTCCCTTCAAGGCTGGTCTTGTTTATTTCTGAATTTCTTTATGGAGAACTCAGTTCTGTTTTTGCAGAGAGTTTTATGTTATATACAGAGGACAGAAAATAGTGACTAGGGAAGCTCTGGGAGTTCTAGTATATCTGTTGAATAAATAATACTATTTTTCAACTTTCTTACTACTTTCATCTTAGGATCTACAGCACTCTAAAGTACTAATCAAAATTCGGAATACCCATGTACTATGCTTATGGGTGATCTTTTTTCTGACATTTACTAAGGGGAAGATTCGATGGATTGTAGGCTGCTAAGCCAGTTCCCCGGAAAACGCAGATCAGACCAAGGAGCCGCCTTTTTGCCACAACAGGTAGTCATGTTACCATCCAGAACTGCAAGACATAATAGATGAAAATGTGTTCACGTATGTGGCCTTAAGAATGTCACACAGTATTCGAAAAGTGAAAACTTATTCTTAGAAAAAGAGAAAGGCTAAAGGCTGGTAGACACAAGAGACAGGACTGGACACTTGGAGAACAGGCTGGTATCTTCCTAAATGCTGGACAGACTTAAATAAAAAATTCTATGTTCATTTTCTTCTTTCTTTTTTTTTTGCTAACTAGCCCCTATATACTCTTCTTAGTAACATCCCCACATGGGAATCACCATCTTTGAGCCATTAGTTCAGTCTCGGATGGAAAGAATGAGAAATCATCTAAATGGAGAGGCAGAAAAGATTTAACAGGAGGAAAAGAACTGAACAGCACTGAGAGATGGGTGCTATATCACTCTGGAATTATATATTCAAAACACAAGCTGGTGAGACATTTAAAGAAAGCACTTTTGCACACACTTGTCTTCAGCCCTCTGCCAAGAAAGTCCTCTAGCTCATGAATAAAAACAATGTTTTAGGACAACCAAGGGTTCTTTGAATCATCTCCTGTGTTCCTGTGGGACCTCCCTAGCCTTTGGATCCCTCACACTGATCACCGCTCTGTGGCTCAAGCCTCATCTCCTTGACATCCATATGGATTCGCTTTCCGGCTCCCAATTTAGCTCCATTTCCTTGATTCTGATGACTTTACACATTGGTATGCTGCCATTTACATTCCACATGGCTCCTCACACATGCATACAACATTAATTCATTTCTTTATAAAGCTGAAATTCAGGGAGTTCCAACCATATGCTAAGGACTGTGCTAGGTGCTGGAAATCAGTACTGAGCAAAACACAGATTCTCTGGAGTTTATATGTTAAGAGGAGAAGGACTAAAATATTAAAAATTATTTAAACAAAAATTATTGGCATAAGTGTCATGTAGAAAAACACAGAATGTGTGATGGCAAATAACAAAGCTCCTTGTCTAGGGCTTTACGTACATTGTCCCAGAGGTGTCACCTCTAGACTAAATCCTATGGCTATTGAATATGAAGGGACATGGGGTGGCAAGGACTGCTGGGTAGGTGCCTTGTGTGGAATTCTGAGTTAGGAAGGATCTGTTCTCTCTGAGGAATGAGTGTAGGCTAATGTCACTGGAACAGATTAACCATGAGACAGGAAGGCTTTGTCTTGCTCTCCAAGAGGACAAATACTTAGATAGCAGAAAGGAAAATGAAGGGAAGGAAATGGATTCAACTGCTGTTTGGGTCCTGGGGACAATTAGATTGAGGGTGTGGAGAAAGTGAGGTGGCCCGCATGGCTGCATGTTTCCAGATAAGAAAGGGCATTTGGGCAGTATCTAACTGATGTTGGCTAAGACTACGATAGGCAGCAAACAGGTGCCCAGTTGCATCTATCAAGAACAACATAGGCTGGGCACGGTGGCTCAAGCCTGTAATCTCAGCACTTTGGGAGGCCGAGGTGGGTGGATCAGGAGGTCAAGAGATCGAGACCATCCTGGTCAACATGGTGAAACCCTGTCTCTATTAAAAATACAAAAAATTAGCTGGGTATGGTGGCGTGTGCCTGTAATCCCAGCTACTCGGGAGGCTGAGGCAGGAGAATTGCCTGAACCCAGGAGGCGGAGGTTGCGGTGAGCCGAGATCGTGCCATTGCACTCCAGCCTGGGTAACAAAAGCAAAACCCCGCCTTTAAAAAAAAAAAAAAAAAAGAACAACATAAATGTAGCAACACTGTTTCCCTTGTCACATATATGTGAAAATGTGTGTGTAAGGTGTGGAAGTCAAGAAAAGGCTGCTATCATGCTCTCTGGGTAGTTTTTGAGTAGAGAGAGGAGGAAAGATCGAGGAAACAATATGTAAATGAGACATATAGTCATGGTGAAATTAAAAAATGGAGTAGGAAGTGACCATGAATTAGATCCTTAAGGCAGAATATTCTGGAAGAAGAGGGAGAGGATAAACAGCTTAGCTGAGTTCTTGATTACATACAGAAGTGAAACCCTTGCATATATGCAGAATTATACTAATATAAGAAGTCTTTGGTGTGATTAAACTCAGGACATTAAACTTACTGGGCATATATGGAGTCACTATTTGAATTTTTGCATGTTCAAATTACAGTTATATTACTTTTCTGGGTACAATTTTATTAAAATAAAGACAAACTTATATGGTCATGTTGCCTGGAAAGTAGAAGCAAAATGCTGTACATTTGTAGAAATTAACAAATGGTTTCATTTACACTCTAAGCAATTATTGCTTAATAACCATTAATCTTTCTATTTGCTTTCTGATCTTATCACTACAAATAACATTTATTTTAAAACTTTTTAATTGGACTAAATTAATCTCAATAATTATAACTTTTTTTGGATAAAGTTTATGTAATCATTATTATTAAAAATGTTAAATTCCGACTATATAAAGTTAAACTTTTACTGAAGACCACAAACTTATTCAAGCATATTTTTGCTTTGTCAAAAATACTTTTTCCCTTAATGTCAAATAAAAAATTATAGAGGTAATAGTACTTTTCTATAAAAAGAAAAGTAACAATGACAAAGATGAAAATCAAAATCAGGACTTAAGCTAAGAAAGAGTAGAAAACCTTAAGGAATATAATAGTCAAAGGCAACTTTAGCATTAATTATGTAATCTCTTATTTAAAGTTAAACATAGCTATGAAAAAACTGAAACATTCTCTTGCTGAATGTGATATTCCATCTGAATAGTGAGAAGGTTTGGCTTCTAAATAGCTTAAACTTAGCCTGGAAATGCAGACTGTTGGTATTTTTTCTGCCCTCCAAAATTGTGATAATGAAATCTTTCAGTCTTCCCATTTCTGTTATACACAAATATGATAAAACGGGAATAAAACAGTATGTTTCCATTGCCTTAGGATGATGCATTTGAACTCAGAGCCCTCACATAATTACCATATTATCAGAACTTCTACAATGACAATAGTCACATAGAGAGCAAAATGAATCCTAAACTTTTTCTACAATGAAATGGATTATTAGAAAAGATTTATTTAACAATATCAAAGTACGTGATAGTCTAAAAATTGCATACATTCACACATATGTATATTTGAACAAATGGCTAAGAAAATGAAACAAAATTTAAAGAAAACATTTTTAAATTTTAAAGCAAAGATCATTTATAGCTCTAACTAAAATGTTAAATACCTCTTAAGTGTGTCTAGGATTCATAGGCAAAGCATACATTACTCCTGATGGATTTTATTTCTTGACAATTTTGGCTGACTTGAAATCCCTAGAAAATATGTTCACCAGATTAACAACAATTTAAAATAACTTACAAATTGGCTTTTAGGTCAAGTGTCTGAATAGCCATTGTTGAGCTATATCCTTCTCCATACATATACTATGATAAAAAAAATTTCTAAATGTAATATGTATTATTTCATGTGATCAAGTGTTATACATGTCCCCAAATACCTGTTCACCTCATCTGCATGGCTAAATGGAAGAAGTTTTAGAGCAACTACCCAAAGTAGCAATGTCAGCCACCTTCTCCAATCTTCCCTATGCTTCTGGCAGCTCTCTCATAGATGACAACACACCCTTCACTACAATCCATCCTTTGGTAATGATATGGAAAACCTCAATTTCATAACCCATGAACAGAAAGAGGAAATAGCTCTCATTCTTTCACTCTTTACAAGGCCAAATATACTGTTTGATTTTTCTCTTTCTGCCTCTCTGTCCCTGATTTCCTGTGTCTCTTTCTCTTCTCTCTGTTTCAGTGATCAGGTAATTGCTTCTGTCCAAAACACCGCCTCTTTTCCACTGTTTTATTTTCCAGGTGCTCTCTGCATTATCAGAGAGCACCTGGAATTCCTCTCCCTCTCTAGATGACACTAGTTATCTCTTTTTTAGTAGCTTCATTTTGGAAACACCAACAGTAGTATTTTTATCAACACAGTGCATGTCCATACACACATACACATGCACGTGCGCTTGCGTGCACGCACACGCACACACGAACACACACACACACCCCTACCTCTATTTAAGATCTTGAAATCTAGAAAGTTCTAAAAACGTAGACTGCAGATGTACTTCCTGTCAACAAATCTCAACCAACTTTGGGCAAAAAATATCCTTTTGTGAATACCTTGTAAATATATAACCTCATCTATTGAAAATTATGCATAATGTTTTCAATTGTATTGAAATGCTTCAGTATAAGGTGACATTTTTTCCTATTTCAGTTAACTGAATAGAACCCAATGTGGAGAGGGAGTGACAAATGAGATCCCTCCCTGAAGCAACTACAAGGGGATTATCAGTCCCATAATATAGCTCCTTTTTGAAATATTTGTGATGAACCTTTGAATTATGCTAATCTCCTTGTAAAACCCAGCATTATGGTAGCATGTGCAGTATTGGAAATGTAAGAAATATGTGAAATTCCTCTATACACTTCGAAGTTTTAGTCTAAATGTCAAATGATAAATTATAAACACTGAGCACTTATGTCCTCCCTTCAAATTGCGTTAAAAGTGCTCTGCATCATAGGAAATGGAAATTTTAACTCACTAGTCTACTTATTACTTCAAGTTAATCTTCTTATAAAATTGTCTTACAAAATATATATACACATCAGTTTGCTAAACAGAAATTAGAACATTTGTAAGAACTGATATATGTTTGAAAATATTAGTATAATTAGGATTTTATTATTAATAGCATTTTTTAAATTAGAAGAAATAAACATGGTTTGTTATATTACAAAAAGCCAGCAGAAACATGCAACTGCAAAATTATATTCTTAAATATTCACTGATGTCCCTTTTCCATTGTATTTACCCCAGTTTCTTAACTTAGTAACCTTTAATACAACAAATAAGTATATGCAGTGGCTATGTATCATTTACAATACACAGTGAAAATCACTGACAATTTGAATGAAGCACTGTAGGAAGTATCCTCACTAAGACTAGGAAAAAACTCTATTGTTAATATATTGAAAATCACAAAAGAAAATCCATCCCTGTTATGCTAAAGCAACAAAATTTGTTCTCTGTAATTACCTAGATGTAGATGGATAAAGCAATTTGCAAGTTTTGGGTTAGTATATTATTAACTTATTTTTTCAATATAAAGCAATTCTAACATATAGAAAAGGGAATCACATAATATTCTTTTCATTCACATTCTAGTGATGCCTTCTCATTTTCAATAGAGTAATGCTTGGAATTTTATATAATTGGGCATTTGCACTTTATAGCAACAAACTAATCAGTTGGTGGGGTGTCAGATAATAGGTGCTAATATTTCATTTATACCATACATAGGAGGAAAATTACTGGAGACATGTTAGCTTATGTGTGAAATACATTCAGGGTTAGAATACAAAAAGCATAAGTCCGCATAAGGCATTTGGTATAAGTTTCCTGACCAAGCTTTGAAGTGTTGCAATATAGTTTATTTGCCTCCAACTCAAAGTGCCTCTTCCCTTAAATTAGGGACATACATGGAACCATATTTTTCAATGCTTGAGAAAGAATACCTTTAGAGCAATGGTATTGAATTAAGACATTCTGGTTCAGAACACAGTGGAACTTTAGTGTCCCAGTGACAACCCTTCAAAATTTTTTATTTAGTTATGAACTCAAAATCCTGTATATTAAGAGAAAGCATAAACAATGACTGAGATCTCGTCCACCTCAGTTGGCTTGATTTTCTAGGTACAGATATACTATTGCTTAGGAGAGTAGAAAGAGCACTGGGGCAAGGGTCAGGAGATCTGAATTCTAGTCCCCACTTACGGGATGTGGGATTAGCCTCTATTTTCCTATCTGTAAGTACCTTTCCTTTCTTAGAGCTGTGACTATAAGGATTTCATTTTTATTTTATTTCAACAGAATTATATAAACTTTTATTTTCTCATCTCCTCCTCCCACAAACATATAAAAATTAAACACTGTCACTCCGTTATCTTGTTAATGCCCCTTTCTTTTCATTAATTTTATAGCCAAATTACTGTTGCTCCTGGGGAATAAAATAAATGGCAAGAGCAAATCTCCATCGTTTTCAAGTCCAAGTGGTAAATAATGTTGGCCATTTTGGATGCATCCTTTTAGAAATTTTTAGTGTATATCTATTCTCATTATATGGTGATGAAATTATACTCTACAAACTCAATCTCTACTGTTCTTTTTGTAACACAATATTTACTGACCACATTTATATAAACATGTTCTTTATAACATCTGCATAATATTCCATGCAATATAAACTCATAGTGTAGCTAATGAGTTTATATTAATGGCCTTTTTTGCTATTATAAATAATACTGTAGTAAGCATCTTCATATATATTCATGTACATTGATTCTTAGTGTAAATTGTTAGTGGTGCCATTGCTGGATGGAAGAGAGTTTTAATTTGCCAGATATTTGTGATGGCTCTTCAAAAATTTGGACCTATCATAATCTCACAGGTGGTGCATTAGCATGTTTCTTTCCTTTATCTTTGCCAAAAATGAATGTGTTACAACTAAAATTTTTGTTAATCTCTTATTCTTGCTTCAATTGACATTTTTAAAAAAAATTATGATTGAGGTTGGAAATTTTTTCACATGTATATTGATTATCAACAAACTCAATAACAACAAACTCAATGTAAGTCCTCCATAATGCCACCAGAGCAACATCTACAACTCTATAACTGAAGGCATCACCCTCCTGGGCTCTCCATATTGTTTGCCATCTTTGACAGATAAACTAGATGAGCTCTTTTTGTGACACTCAGAAAATGTTTGGAATTCACATTTTTGCCATCTTACTCACCTATGAGAACCAATTCCTTCCCCCGCAGTATCAAATATTGTCTTTGATAATAATAAATTGTTTGTAGTACCTGAAAAATATCAAGTACTTATACCATTTATTTTTCCCACACTATTTGTTACAACTAGTTTTTCTTTTATTTCTGCTTAAAAAAATTCTTCTCTGATTTTCAGATCAGACATTACTTCAGATGAAGACTTTCCAGTTTGACTTCCCTCACCTGAAGTAGGTATTTATTCTTTCCTCACCTCAAAGGAATGCAAATTCTACTATTATGGTAGATAGCATATTAAAATTTAAATTGCTGGCTTGCATGTCTACTTTTCTACTCAGTGTGAGTTGACTGGAGGTAGTGATCATGTCTTTGGTCCTTAACAAAAGTGGTTTTCTTTGGATTTCCCAGAAGCAGAACCTAATAGAAGAATTCATATGAAAATAATTTATTAAGGAACAGTTCCAGGGTAGATGGATAAGGCAACTAGCGAAGCAAGACAAGGAAGAGAAGGAAGTCAGGAAAGAGTGTGATAGCCACGTAAAGCCAAAGAACAGCAGGCTTTAGCCTGGTTCCACAGGGAAACTTTGGAAATTAGAATCCAGACAATGGATCTGGGGCTTTTGTCAGTATCCTTCAGTCACCAGTTAGTGGAAACCTCAATGGGATGGAAACTCCCAGGCACTTCACGCCCTTTTTAAGCAAGGACCAAGTAGCTCCAGTAGCTGAATGGCACTTCTCCAAAGGAAAAAATCATGTAGGCACTCAATAAATTTTAAATGGCTGGCTGGCTGGACAAATGGATAAATGACAAATTATGGAAGTTGGGGTTGCTTAAAGGCAACAGGAGGACATTAAAGGCTTTTGATGAAGACAGTGGTACCCTCAAAATGATAAATTGAGTAGATTAGTTTAGATACATTGCATAGAATAGATTAATGGAAGGAAAATCTAAATGCAAGAACAGTATTTAAAAGAAAATTGCCATGGTGCTAAAAGCCTGTTCTAGCATAGAAGTAGCAGTATGCAAGGTAAGACATGCCTTGGATTCATATTGCAAATGAAAATTTAATCATTCTTGATGACTGTCGCCATCTGTGAGATAAAGGGAAAAAAAGAGTGGGGGTTTTGTATTCAAGTGACAATGGGATTGCTTACAGAAAAGGAAAATCAGAACACAATGGGAGTTGAGTTATGAGGATGGGCTGGGGACAGAAATGTTAAAAATTCAGCTCTAGATGTGATGAGATTCAGTAGGAACAAGCACGCAAATATATAGCAGACATATAGGAAAAATGGGACTTGATCTTGGAAGACATGACAGATTGGTAATATGGATATGAGATTTAGCATTTAAGACAGGAGAGCTGAATAAGGAATGGCGGAGAGGGAACCTTTAAAACAGAGGTTATGGAACAAAGATATTGATGAAGAACAGGACTATGACAAATGTCATATGGTGATACAGAAAAAAAGGAGATAGGAAGAGGTAGAGGAGAAACAGGACTTAAATTCACACTGCATTCTTATCATCCTCTAATGGCAATTTAAGCTGGTATAACTTTTCCAAAAAACAATTTGACAGTAAATACCAAAAATGTTTTAATATTTGAATATTTCATTCCAGCAATCCTACTTTCATCTCAATAATCCTAAGAAATCAGCCAGAGATAATCACGTTAGCAAGAGTATCAAAATCATGGTCTAAATGTCGAGCAATAGGAGAATATCTAAATTATTATTATAGAACCAAAGGGTAAAATCTTACATAATCATTACAGTCTATAATTTTAGACACTATTTAATGTCATAAAATTCTTATATTTGGAAAAATAGGCTATAAATATATAACTCAGCATTACTAAAATTTGTTTTGTTTATATTATGTGCATGGATGTAGACATGGATAGGTGTGTATACAATCTTTCAGTGTATATAATTACAGAGTAAATGTAAATATTTACAATTGAGTCTTAACTGATTTTAATTGTCTTTTTTCAAATTTTTCAGATTGCCCAGGTTAGAGTACATTGGCATGATATGGCTCACTGTAGCCTTTACCTCTCTGGCTCAAGTGATCCTCCCATCTCCGCCTCCTTAGTAGCTGGGAGCATAGGCCCATGTCACCACACCTAGCTAATTATTATTATTATTATTATTACAGATGGGGTTTTACTTTGTTGCCCAGACTGGCCTCAAACTCCTGAGCTCAATCAACCCTCCTGCCTTGGCCTCCCCAAGTGCTGTGATTACAAGCATGAGCCACCACTCTTGGCCTGAGTGAGTTAGATTTTTTTTTCTTTTAAGTGTAAATGGATGGTGAAAACAGAATCATGGTAGAACTTCTATCTAATGTACAAGTTGTTAGAAATGTTAACTTTAAAATAATTATAAATAAATCAATAAAAATAAAAATTCAACTCTTTATTAGCCATGTTTCAAGAGCTGAATATGTGGCTGGTTCATACTGTATTATGCAATACTAATTTGTAGAATATTTCTATCATAATAGAAAATTGTGTTAGATTGTGCTTATATGGACTAAGATTTTTCAGGCAGATTTTTTCATGAAAGAAAGTAATAGAAATCCTAAAACTAAAACAATGCAATATGCAAAATAGCCTAAATTAATAATTCGATGGATACTATGCAGAGAGAACATTAAATGGAAGAGAGGGAAGAAGAAACTATCAATAATGATAAAGAGAGAGACAAAAAGAGAAAATATGTGAAAAGAGAATAGTACATAATTTTATGTTATTATGCATGAACTTTTGTTTGCACATGTTCATATGTGTATATATACTTCTTGCTGTTTATTCTAGAGAAGTTACATGTATATATGTGCCTGGATGTTTATTCATATATGATTTGTGATCACTTAAACACAGAAACATCAAAAATGTTCATCACAAAGCAATTATAGGTACAAGATTCGTTGTATATTCATACAAAGAATCCTATGGAGCACCCAAAATGACTGAAATATGTGATTCAAGAACATAAACAAATTGGAAAAACAAAATGTACGGTAAGTAAAATCATACACAAAGACTATATGTGTTACGGTTCCATTTATATAAACTTAAAAGTAAATTCTTAAGAGTGGTAATTAAAAATAATAAGGAATTATTGCCATAAATATTTGAACAGTGTAGTTACTATTCCTTCAGTGGTAGAAAGGGGGCTGTGACTGGAAGAGCTTACAGAAGGCTTCTAGAGGGCTAACAGTGATGGTTTCATATACACGTGGTGGCTCCTTGACTTCCTTTCCACACTGGTTTCTCTCACTTTCTCAGATGCATCCCACTCTTCTTGCCACAGGGGTTTTGCACATGCTGGTTCCCATTTGTACAGCCTTCCTTCCTTTCCTTTTCAATCTCATATCCCAGATCAGCTATCACTTCCTCAGGGAACATCAGCCCCACCAGTTGTGGAAAAGCTTCCTTCTTACACACCCTCTGAGAAGGACATTCATTCCTTCCATTAGAGTACACTTCAGTTTGTAATTTCGTAATGTCTGACATTATTGAAGTAAGTGCACCAGAAATGCAATTGGTATTGAACCTCTAACGTCTTACACATTGGCTAGTAATGGCTTGTTAAATTAATGGATGAATATGGTTAGACAAATTGAATTTTAAGTGTCCATAGGACACACATGTCTACTAAGCAGTAGGATATATGGACCAGTTTTTCCTCTGAGTTTTCTGTCTAGAGATAGGGAGTCATGAATAAATATGGGCTAGCAAAGCTGATAGTGTATTTAATTGCTCTAGAAGAAGCCAAAAAAAAAAAAAAAAAAGTCAACCAAATGAAAAGGCAACCCAAGGAGTGAAAAAAAAATATTTGCAAACTAGGTGTCTGATAAGGGGTTACTATCCAAATTATATACGAAACTACAACCCAATAGCAAAACAAAAACCTGATTAAAAATGGACAAAGGACTGGAATGACATTTTTCTAAAGAAAACATAAAAATGGGCAATAGGTACAAGAAAGAATACTTAACATCACAAACCATCATGGAAATTCAAATCAAAACCATAACGAGATATCACTTCACACATGTTAATCCGGCTATAAGATAAAAAGAGATAAGAGATAACAAGCACTAGCAAGGGCATGGAGAAAAAGGAATCTTTGTACACTATTGATGAGAATTTAATTCGGTGTGGTCATTATGGAAAACCATATGGAGGCTCCTTAAAAATAAATAAGTAAACAAAAAGTGAACTACCATATGATCCAGCAATCTCACCTCTTGGCATATATCCAAAGGAAATATATTAGTATCTTGAAGAGATCTCTGCACTTCCATTTTCACCACAGTATTATTCATAATAGCCAAGATACGGAAACAGACTAAAGTATCTGCCAACAGATGAATGGATGAAAAAAGTGTGGTATATACACAGTGTAGTATTGGGATGAAAAACAGGAAATCTTGTCACTTGTGACAACATGGATGAACCTGGAGAATATTATGCTAAGTGAAATAAGGTAGACACAGAAAGGCAAATACTATATGGTCTCACTTCTATGTGGAATATAAAAGTCAAATTCACAGAGGCAGAGAGCAGAGTGGTGTTTGCCAGGGGCTAGGAAGTTGGGAAAACAGGGAGAAATTGACTAAAAGATATAAAATTTCAGTTATAAGATTAATAGGTTCCAGTGATATAATGTACAGCTTGGTGACTATAGTTAATGACACTGTATTGTATAGTTGAAATTTGCAAAGAGTAGATCTCAAGTGTTCTCACAGCACACACATGCACACACAAAACAGTAATAATAAATAATTAGGGCTAGCATAGCCGATAGTGTATTTAATTGCTCTGGAAGAGGGGGAAAAAAAAGTCAACCAAATGAAAAGGCAATCCAGAAAGTGAAAGAAAATATCTGCAAACCAGATTTCTGTTGAGGGGTTCCTATCCAAATTATATATGAAACTAAAATGCAATAGCAAAAGAAAAACCTGACCTAAAATGGGCAAAGAACTGGAATGACACTATGTGAGTGATGGATGTTTCAATTAGCTTGACTGTGGTAATCACTTCACAACACATAGACATATTAACACATTATATTGTACAACCTAAACATATACAACTTTTGTCAATTATATCTCAATAAAGACAAAAAATAGGAGCAAGACATACATCTCTTATAATTCAACCTTGATGTCTTGCTCTAGCTGTATTGCACTTGACCCCTTCCCAAGATCTACACTCCTGGATCTCTGGGCTACATGCCTTTTATGAAGTCTTTTTCCCCCCATCTCTATTTCTATTTACATAAAGTGTAAACTTTATGTCATATTCCGGAAATGCCTGTCTCTTCCTTCTTTGCATCACTGTTTGTCTGACAATGTGTTCCACAGTTTAAAATTCTGAAACAGCAGCAACAACAATAAAAGCAAAATACCAGCCCTTAAAATGAGAAGATTTTCAAATATTTCATTACACAACAAACTGACACAACCTGAACTCATTTGGTGGCAAAACCTGATCTGGAAATATGGGAGGCAAAACGTGGTGCTGTCCAGTACTGGAACAGGTGTGACTTTAAAATGGCATACACATCACATTATCATTCTCAAATCCAAATAAATAAACAGAACCTAAATTTTGCAATGTAGATGTCCCCACATGCTCTGTATAAGATTAAATATACGGCCGGGCGCGGTGGCTCATGCCTGTAATCACAGGACTTTGGGAGGCCAAGGCGGTTGGATCATGAGGTCAAGAGATCGAGATCATCCTGGTCAACATGGTGAAACCCCGTCTCTTCTAAAAATACAAAAAATTAGCTGGGCATGGTGGCGCGTGCCTGTAATCCCAGTTATTCAGGATGCTGAGGCAGGTGAATTGCCTGAACCCAGGAGGCGGAGGTTGCAGTGAGCTGAGATCACGCCATTGCACTGCAGCCTGGGTAACAAGAGCGAAACTCCGTCTCAAAAAAAAAAAAAAAAAGAAAAAAGAAAAAAAGATTAAATATGCACTTTGTATTGTATCTTGCACTTCATAATGATTGATAAATATTGCCATATAGAATGCTAACCCAGTGAGTGATTATATGGTTTTATGAGGCTCTGTCAATTTCAAACAACAGATAAAATACCTAACTCATGTATGATGCTGGAAGCTAGCCGATAAAATCATGAGTATTGGGATTTTTTTCCAGTCTACTGACTAATGCCTACACAGACGATATGAAAGACAGTGACAATGAAGGATGTATTTAGAATAAAAATGACAGAATTAGGGTAAATGTGTAATAAACACAGAGTAAAGTTATGTGATATAAATTATAGTAGGTAGAGTTTTGAAAGTAAGAAAAGTAATACATTAAGGAGCATATTTGTTTAGAGAAGTGTGATTCATACCTGTGCGCAAAAAAAAAAAAATAGAAAAATAGAAAAGCAATTCAGATGATCTCAACTTTATTAGTTTTTTAGCAAACACTCAGTATGTGTATATAGACTGCAGTAATGGTCTGAAGAGTTAAAAGAATGCAACCTTAGAAGTAAAAAATTTCAGAGTTAAGAATCCATTTCCTGTTTTTTTTTTTGCAAACTTACCTTGAAAATTTGAAGTATTTGTTGTGCAGAGCATGTGGTTACATTGAGGTTACTAATGTTGATGCTACTGAAAAGGCGGCCTTTAAAACTACCCCATGGCTTCAGGGAACCCCTGCCCCCATCCATACTACAAATTTGAATATCAAAAAAAAAGTTCTAGAAAAACTATTAGTTCTGACTAACACTGCTCCCTGCCAGTTGTTTCCCTAATTCAGTCATTGTTATTGGTGTTTTCCCTTTTTATTATATGCAGTTTATCTTATCCCTACCCGCTGAGATCTGGACTGGAGTAAAACGCCCAGGAATCCAGAGTTAGAGCAAACACATAGAACGATGAGACTTTAGACCTGAGAGCCAGGCTGAAGCCTCCGTCTGAGAATTTGCATATTTTTCTTTACAGAAGTAGGCTAATTCATTTGAAATAATAAAAAAGGGTGTTTGTGAGTGGGTGCGTATGTAAATAACTTCAATGTCAGTAATAGAAAATCTGTTTCCTTGACTGCAGCCCAGGGTACCTGCCTCTCCACAGTGTCCCTGGACCCTGCCCTACAAACTGGGTCTCCTGCATGGAGCTAACTGCACCATGATGCCACTAACTTCCACTAACTGGAATATCCTTTTCCCTCCTCCCTCTCTTTTCTTCCTATCTCTACCCCTAATTAAATCCCTAAGCTTTGTTGATTAACCATTTAAAACATCCTTTTAATCCGTCCATTTTTTCACTATGTGTTTTCATTGCTAAGTGTCTATGTGAAACCGCCTCACCTTTTTCTCAGAATGTCAGCTCTAATGGCCTGATTTCCCAGTCAGTTCAGGCTTGCATCTGCCCAAACTACCCTCCGCTCTGCCCCATGATGTTTTCTAAACAATACATTTTATCCTGCTGCTTCCCAACTTCAAACTGCTCAATGACTTGCAAATTCTCAGACACAAAGCCCAAATCAGCCCAGAGCTTTACCCTGTCCACCGCACTGTCAGGGAGGTTGTCATATGTTAGATGAAGTAGAGAGGTAAAGGCAGGAAGACAGCCTGCAGTGAGCTGACCGAGAAACCTACATAGGGAAGTAGAAATGATGATGATAGACACCACCTTCAGGAAACCGGGCAGAAAAGAAATACAGGGTAACTAAAAGGCATAAGGTCGCTTTTTTGTTTTTGTATTTTCCTCTTTAATGTGGGAGAAACTTATTCTTGTTTACATGCCTAGCAAAAAGAAGCATTGGAGAAAACACTTGATGGTACATTAATGAAAAGGAATAATGGATTAATGAAGGCTTGGTAGCAAAAATAAGTTAAAATACATCTAAGAAAAGTATTTTAAAGCATAAATAATGCATAAGTATCTACAAATATGTTTATTATAAAATATTCAAATAAGAGAAATGAGTAGAAAAAAAGTCTATGCCCACATTCACTCCATTTTCTTCAACCCTAAATGTTACTGATACTTGAAAGTAACCACACTTTCAAGTGTGTACCTCTTCAAATATTTGGGTGCATGCATGCATATGGGTTCACATTTTTACATAAAGTGGGTCACAACAATGCAATGTTTTTGCAGTTTGCTTTTATAAAATGTATCCTTGACTTGCTTCCATATCGCTACACGTGAATCTAATTATATTCTTATGTTTAATTCTAGCATCAGCTGCATAGTTATATTACTTAATTACCAATCACATTTTAAATTTATTTTAATAAGTTTTTAATTTTAAAATAGTTTTAGATTTACCAAAAATTAGTAAGAGAGTACAGAGACATCTATACAGCCCACATCAAATTTCTTTTATTAACGTTTTTCATTAGTATGGTGCTTTTTGTTTTACAATTCATGAATCAATACTGATATGTTATTAACTAAAACCCACACTTTATTCAGATGCCCTTAGTTTTTCTCTAGTATCCTCTTTCTGTTTTAGGATCGCCTCTACAATAATACATTTCACATTTGGTTTTTGTGCCGCTATCGGCTCCTCCTGGCTGTCACAGTTTTGCAGATCTTCATGTTATTGATGACCACGATAGTTCTGAGAAGTACTTGTTAGGTATTTTGTAGAATGCCCCTCAATTGGGATTTGGCTGATGTTTCTCTCATGATTAGACTGAGGTTATGTGTTCGGGAGAAGACCACAGTGGAAAAGTGCCATTTCTATCACACCACAACAATGACATTAACAACAAGGCACATTGCTGTTGATTTTTACCTGGATCACTTGGCTGTGGTAGTGTTCGTCAAACTTCTCTGCTGAAAACTTACTCTATTTTTTTCAATGTTCATATGGTGTATTGGTCAGGGTTCTCTTAGAGGGATAGAACTAATAAGGATAGACAGATATATATTTAAATATATAATGGGAAGTGTATTAAGCATTAACTACATACTCACAAGGACCCACAATAGGCTGTCTGTGAGCTGAGGAGCAAAACTGAAGAACTTGGAGTCCAATATTGGAGGCCCGGAAGCATCCAGCATGGAAGAAAGATGTAGGCTGGGATACTAGGCCCATATCTCCTGTGGTGTTTCTCTGCCTGGTTTATATTCGCTAGCAGCTGGCTAATCTCCTTTGGTAACACCCAGACACACCTAGGATCAACACCCTGCATCCTTCAATCCAATCAAGTTGAAACCCAGTATTAACTAACACAGAGAGGTCCCTATGCACAGCCCATACTTAAAAAACAAGGATTTATGCCCAATCTCACTGAGGGCAGAGAATCCACATAAGCTATCTGGACTTCTTCTGACCGGAATATTTATCTATTTTTCCATTTATTTACACATCATTTGTTGTTAGTGTAGATTCATAGGTATTTATGAGTTATAATCCAAGACTACTGTAATTTTTTCTGTTGCTCAAATTGCTATAGCTTTCGTTGAGAGCTATTTCAGTTGGTTTCTTTGTGTGTGACATATCCCGATCACTGAGCGGTTTGGGGTAGATTTGTTTGTTCTGCTTTGCTTTGCTTTAGCACTTCCCAACGTCAGCACTCCCATCCTCCCCACCCTCAGAGAGCTTGGAATATAGTTAGATCCTTTTGTCATTTTCTGCATTCTATCCAGGGATGCCCTTGACTTCTAAATAACTGTTTTTTAAAATTTGCATATACTAAGGAACACTTTTTTATGTTTTATAGTTCAATTGGTTTTGACAAATGCATAGTATTATGTATCAAA
This sequence comes from Saguinus oedipus, assembly GCA_031835075.1. Lineage (NCBI taxonomy): Eukaryota > Metazoa > Chordata > Mammalia > Primates > Cebidae > Saguinus > Saguinus oedipus. The sequence goes on from CM063169.1 coordinate 21,880,401, forward strand.
AATTACATTATCATATAGAACATTTTCTGTACCCTAAGCAATGCCCTGGGCTTTACCACTCTCACTCCCACCTTGAAACCCTGGATACCACTGATCTGTTAACTATCTCTATAATTTTGCCTTTTTCAAAATGTCATGTAAACTAAATAATGCAGTGTGAAGCCATGGCCTTTTCAGCCTGGTTTATTTCACTTAACAGTATGTACTTTAAGACTTAGCCATGTGCTTAGGTAGTTTGATAACTCCTTACTTTTTGTTGTCAAAAAATATTCCATTGCATCAAACTGTAATTGTGTGTTTATTTGCCGAATGAAGAACATTTTGGTTGATTCTAAATTTGGCTATTATGGATATAGCTACTATAAACATTTACCTGCAATTTTTTGTGTGGTCATGTGTTTAAAAAACATTCAATAAATACCCAGAAGCATGACTGCTGGGTCAAATGATAATACTATGTTTACCTTTGTTAGAAATTGCCAAGGTGGGTCCTCCAAAGTGACTGTATCATTTTATAATACTATCAGCAATGAATGAGATTTCCTGTTGTTCTGTATCATCAGCAATTGATATTTTTGGTTTTTTGGATACTAGCCATTCTAATAAGTGAATATCTAGTTGTTTTAAATTTGCAATTTCTTAATGACAGATTAGAATGTATTTTCATGTGCTTATTTGTCATCTGTATATCCTCTTGGGTAAGATGTCTGTTCAGATCTTTTGCCCACTTTTAAATTAGGATGTTTGTTTTTGTAGTGTTGACTTTTAAGAAGTCTTTGTATATTCTGGATACCACTCCTTTATCAGATTTTTACTATGCAAACATTTTTTTTTTTCCCAGCTTGTGGTTTCTCTTTTCATTTTCTTAACTTGTCTTTTGCAGAACAGACATTTTTAGTTTTCATAAAGCCCAACATCGAACTTTTCTTCCGTGGATTATGCTTTTGGTGTTAAAGCTAAAAGCATAACCAAACCCATGTTCACATAGATTTTTCTCATGTATTTCATTCTAGAATTTTTTAGCTTTATATTTTACAGTTAGATCTGTGATCTGTTTTGAGTTGATTATTGTGACATGTATAAGGTTTGTTGCTAGGTTCTTTTTTTTGCATACAGATGAATAACTGCTTAAGCATCATCGGTTGAAAAGATAATTCTTTCTCCATTGAGTGTATTTTCACCCTTTTCAAAGACAGCTGACTATATTTGTGTGTGCTGTTTTTAGACTCTCTCTTCTTTTCTGATGTATGTATCTTACTTTAACCAATACCATGCTGTCTTAATTTTGATAGCTATGTACCAAATATTAAAACCAGGTAGCATGAGGCTTCAAACTTTGTTTCTTTTCAGTATTGTCTTGCCTATTTTAGGTCTTTTACCTTTCAACATAGACTTTAGAATCAATTTGCTAAAAGCTATTCAATACAATTTTTATTTTATTGCTTTTATTTTGAATCTATATATTCAGTTGACATCAAACAATACTGAGTCTTCCAATCCATGAATATGTAACATTTCTCCATTTACTTAGATCTTCTTTTAGTCTTTTATCAGTGTTTCATATATATATATTATATATATATATATATATAATATATATATAATATATATATATTATATATATATATAATATATATATAATATATATATATTATATATATATATAATATATATATATAATATATATACACACACACACACACACACACACATACCATATATATATATATATATATATTTACAGATAAGCAATTCATGTTTTGGTGCTAATGAAAAAGATTTTGGTGCTACTGTGTTGTTCTTTTTTACAATTCTGAAATGTTTGTTTATGGAATATAGGAAAGAAATTGATTTTATATATTAACCTTTTATCCTACTGATTTTATTGATCCTGGTAGTATTTATATTTTTAACATTTGGAATTTTCTCTATGGCCAACCACGTCATCTACAAATGAAGATATTTTATTTTCTTTCTTTTCAATCTATAAACATTTCCCTTCTTTTTCATATTACAACAACTAGTTTTTTTCAGTAAAATGTTGAACAGGAATTGTAAGAGAGAGCATCCTGGCCTTGTTTCTAACCGGAGCAAAAACACTTCTGGTTCCTCACAATTAAGTATATGGCAGGACTTTTTGTAGATGTTGTTTATTAAATCAGTTACTTTTTAAGGTGACATAACCCCTAAGAAGCTATGGATTCAGAAGATGGATATTATTGGTAGATATTAATTCCAGTTAATTTTTCTGAAATTATTCCTGTTATCCTTTACCTCAATGGTTTCAGTAAAAATAGATCTTGATTAACTTATATGTGGAAATATTACAAAAAAAATAATCAGGGAACTGGAAGTTTAAAAAAATAAAAATAAAACTGTAAACAAAGTAGGGATACTGAGGGAATGTGTTCTCTTTCCGGGTCCATGAGGGGGCATAGTTTTAAGGGCAAGAATTTCCCAGCACTATGCCCCCCTCTCTCCATCTGGGAGATTTATGTTTGAGTTTCACGGGCGTGGGAAGAAACTAAGAATCAGTCACCCCAGCGGAAGTTTAAAGGAACTCCTTTCATTGGCCAGAGGAACGTGGGAAGGTGGGAATGTCTCTCAGGATAAATTCCCCTGCTCCTTGACCCACGCCAGATTTCCAGCTCTCTGGAATCCCCTTCCACATGGTGGGATCTCCCTTTCCACTCTGGGAGTTCCCCTCTGGAATTCCCTTCCACACTCTTCGTGGAAGTCTTCCTCTCTTCTCCTTTCCTTCTCTTTTTTTCTACCTAAATAAAATCACCTTTCTGCAACACTTCCTGGGTCCGATATTTACTTTTACAAGCATAGGGCGCAACTGCAGTGGTAACATCGCTTATTCTTTTAAAGATTTGAGGCCAAGAACCCAGAGCATTCTCTCAGGGGAGCTGTGCTTCACCAGCACCCAAGAAAAAAACCAGTTACAGAATCAACTTTGGAAAAGAAGTACTGGGAAAAGTGAAGGAGGCTGAGATGAGATAACCCTTAGGTAGCTGATGAATGTTGATGAAGAGAGATTGGAATTACTCTAATTTGCTATAACCACAGTTGAGCTAAGGGGAGTCAATATCAGTACATCATAAAACTAGAAATGGTCTAAATACTGACAGTAATATTACATACATACAAAAATATTTGTAAACATATATACTACTCTCAGGAAGCAACATATCAACAAAACAATCATGGAAGTAATCTTGAAAAGTTTCTGGAAATTATGGAAAGGTAAATAAAAATTCACTGTAATATAATTCTCCAAAGAAGGTATTTACATGGCTGACAAACATATGAGAAAAAGCTCAATATCACTGATCATTAGAAATGCAAACCAAAATCACAATGAGATACCACCTCATCCCAATCAGAATGACAATTATTAAAAAGTCAAGAAACAACAGATGCTGACGAGGCTGTGGTGACATAGGGATACTTTTACACTGTTGGTGAGAATGTAAGTTAGTTCAACCACTGTGGAAGACAGTATGGCAGTTCCTCAAGGATCTAGAACCAGAAATATCATTTGACCCAGCAGTCCCATTATTGGGTATATACCCAAAGGAATATAAATCATTCTGCTATAAAGACACATGCACACTTACGTTTACTGCAGCACTATTTACAATAGCAAAGCCATGGAACCAACCCTAATGCCCATCAATGATAGACTGGACAAAGAAAATGTGGTACATTCACACCACAGAATACTATGCTGCCATAAAAAGGAATGATGTCATGTCTTTGGCAGGGACATGGATGATGCTGGAAGCCATCATCCCCAGCAAACTAACACAGCAACAGAACTAAACACTGCATGTTCTCACTCATAAGTGGGAGTTGAATAACAAGAACACATGGACATGGGGAGGGGAACAGCACACACCAGGGTGAGAGGGGGAAATTTAAGAGGATGGGTTAATAGATGCAGCAAACCACCATGGCACACGTAGACCTATGTAACAAACATCCACATTCTGCATACGCATCCTGGAACTTAAAGTAAAATTTAAAAAGTAAACCCTAAAAGAAAAAATTTCACTGCATACCACCAATTATTATTCATACAAGAGGTATGCTTTTTTAAAAGTTCATCAATGCACACAATCTCCATAAGGACTTTCAAAAAAAAAAAAAAAAGTGAGCCATCTTTTGTTCATTTAAAATGGTGTTTTGAATTTCGTATGCAGAAAACGTTTTGTTACATTGCAGATTTTAATGTATTTAATAAATGGAACATGCAGATTAAGTGCAGTGTATACTGAGTATTTAAATTAAAATGTACATTTCATAAATACAGTTTAAAAAGAAAGCATCATTTTGTATATACTAACACATTAAGTGTATGTCAGAAATTGATGTATAAATATATATTTTAACATATTTTCTGAAATTAAACTGTAGTTTTGTTGGGAAAAAAAAGTATGCAAATTTTAATTGATCAGGTTTAATTTTCCCAGAAGGTCTTAAACTATTCAAGCATAAACTTTAATGCTATGTGGCTTTTCAGAATATCTGGCCTGTATATGCACCATGTTTCCATTATAGAACCTAATGCTGATTTACAATTGATGCTTTGATACTAGTATTCATAACACAATTGTTAAAATATTACATTTGAACTAAACTTGGTAACATGTCTAAAACATTTGGAAGCATGTTTGTATTAAGTGAGATTTTCATTTGCAGGGCGTTTGCTCTGGAAATCACTGAAAACAGAGGCATTTCTGAGAGCAGAATCCTATAATGGGTGAAGGGAATTTCCTTATATAATTACATTTATAAGATATCAAATGGAAAATGAGTCTTTTTGCTGTTTCATTTGTTATCGTGAAAGCCTACAGCATTGACTTCAAAATGCTATAGGCTTTGAAAAATTTCCAAACCCTAAATAATCACCATGCCACCTGATGTATAAACAATAACACTGAATAATTAGATATATTGTACACTCAGTGAAAAATGAAAATATCAGACATAAGTAAAATTAATGATAATAAGCTATATTGAAAGTAAAACCTTACAGGTGAATTTATGAAGAGAAACAGCAACAAAAAACCCTCACTTCAACATTGAGCTTTTATACTTAAAGTTCTACATGTTTTTCTAAATAACAAGACTAATCCATAAATTCTGAATATTTTTGAGGCACAAAATGAATACAATGGACATCCCTCGCCTAACATTTTTAAATTATTCAAACTATTGCCAATAATTAAAGACGATAATCATAAACAAAAGCCATCGAGTTTCAAAGTTTAAAGAAATTAGGTTTTAAAAGTAATAAACCATTTTCTGATAGTAAGAATAATGAATTCAATTATTACTGTTTTACTTTTTGACAAGGAAGAGATGTCAATGAATCCAAGTGAGTTTTACAAAATTACAGGCAGGTGGTAGTTGCTTGGCCAGGAGGATAATGTAAATTTCTTGATTCATTTCAAGAGTTGTTTGCTTTTTCCTTTTCTACAAAGTTTATTTCAGAGACATTTTGTTATCCCTTGGAATTCTACTTGGAACTGAGTCCATTTAGCAGAAAAGTGAATTACACTTATTATGGTTTTAAAATAAACAATGAGTGTCATACCATTGACAGCTTATTTTAAACTCAATGCCATTTTTAAAACACAATTTAATAGACAATCAAAAATTACCAAGGATTTCAGTGGAGATACACAAATAGAGTTTTGTGTTAAATAAACATAAGGCAATGTGAATAACGAGAGCATTGCTTACCATGATGGACAGATTTATTAGTGGCAAGAATCAAATTATTGAAGAAAGCTTATTGGGGAAGCCTATAACTATCTAAATTTCCTATAAAACTCCACAGCAACTAAGGAAAAACTGATGGAAGAATTTAAGTTGAACTTGGATTAAATGCTTACATGTATCTTAATGTCAGCAACAAGATCATGAAAATAAATGTTTGTGGATTTCAGTTTTCTTATTAATTTAGAAATATGCCATTTTCTGCTTTGGATTAGTGAGGAAATACAGTGCACTTGCTGGACATTGTTGTAATATATCAACAACATTCAGCAAAAGCTCCAGCTATAAATACCACTATTATACATGATGGCAGAAGGGAGCCTGTTGCATACTGAAGGTTCTAGTTGGTGATTATACACACTTAAAGCCTCTTGACTGATGAATAATCACCCTCCATGAGAAGGCACTCCTACTGGAAGCTCACATATAATGGTGTTAGAGAAAAGTTACACCTAATAGGCAATTCCAAGCCACTCAGTTAACTCTGTTGTCAAAAAATGACATGCCCCAGTTTGATCATCCCTTCATCCAACAAAAGTTAGTACTAAACAGCGTGATTTTAACAGGGATTAATGTTTTAATCTATATAGAGAATAATTAGCAAAACAACAACTTGAGTTTTGTTGTATGAAATATATTAAAGACTGAATATGACTTTCTTCATGTCTGCAATAAGTCTGGAAACGCCAAATCTAGACATCATCTTAGTTTGTAATGTAAATGAGTTTAATTAGAAATTAAATAGTTGGACAAATAAAATAAGGCAAAAACACTGAAATAACTGTAATCAATTTGGAAATATTTGATAGCAGAGGTGAATGGTGGCTACTCAAATAATTAAATCTACACTAGGAAGAGGTTTTACTTTGGTGATAAAATAGGAGCATAAAATATACCTAATATTTAATGTCAGCAATTAGATTTCATAGATTTTTATAAAGTGACTAATATGGTGCTATTAATGTAAACTGAAGAGTGTATCTTAAAATAACTCTAAAAGAATAGATGCATTGCAAAGACTGAGAATGGTGTTCTTTGACAAAACAAATAATGTATAGAAATTGGCTTATTTCATTTGCAGCAACTCAGTATAATGCTATCTAATAAGAGGTGCATAGAGGATAAATAAATGCAGAAATATCACAAAGCAAAGTAACGTCCTAGAACAAAGCCAGTTTTTTATGTTCTTATTGAAAATAATGAAATATTGTAGATTATTAGTGATTATTTAGAAAAGGTCTCACAAACATTTTAGGATATGAAAGTACTTCACATCCTTAGGCTATCATGTTATATGCAATCAACATGTACTCTAATAAGATGCACGCACACATTTAGTTGCAGTACCATGTAAATAGCAATAATCTGCCCTCGGAACAAGACATGATTTTTCATGTTTTCCATTCATCATATCAGAGCCTGAAAAATGCCTGGACCCCTAACAGACACATTCAGTAAATATTTGATGAATGAATAAAAAAATACTCTATCATACATTTTACTTAAATTTCAATACAGTAAGAAGAATTTACAAGTGTTAGCTTCCATTATTTGTAATTAAAGATGCCATGTGGCCTTTATGGCAGGTATGTCTTTTCAGAATATATAGGCTTTAATTCTATAATAAACTCAAAAACAATTTTTATATCAATGTCTGAACTTGGGAACTCTAGCATCATAATTGTATTTTACATGAGAGTTCAAAATCTACTTGAGATTTGGTTATCTCATTGGATTTTCTTGGTGTCCAGAATCAGAACAGAACCAAGACTCCTTGTCATGTCTCCAACTCGAGAGGAGGACTTTTCTAGTCCTTGTCAACTGAGGGTGCTGCATTTATTCCTGGGCCCATGTAGGCAGCTCAGATTCAGCTTTTTGCTTGAAAACACATACAAATCTTATTGCCTGGTCATGCAACGGAAGCACTGACATCCAAGCGCCTGGAGGATCTCGATACATGCAAAACTATGCTTGACAAATTCAACACTTGTTAGCTATGGTTATAAAGATCTTAGCAAATCAGAAAGATAAGGAATGCTTTCAAGTTGACAAAACTTACAGTGAATATAATACTAAACTCTGAAAGACTGATGAATACCTGTAAGGTTGAGAACAAGATAAGGATGCCTGTTCTCACCATTTCTATTCAACATTAGGCTGAGGTCTTAGGGAAAATAATAAAGGAAGAAAAAGAGATAGAGGCATGCATACTGGGAAAAACAAAACTGTATTAACGTGTTATAATTAGCTAGTTAGAAAATCTCAAAAGGGCTACAAAAACGCTAAACTGATTAAACATAAAATTTCCAAGATCATAGAATGTGAGGTCTACATATATATATATATATAATAACACCCTTGTTTATGAGCTAAAAATAACTGAAAATTGAAATTAAAATGCATAATACCATTTGCAAGGTATCATAAACATGAAATTATTCAGAATAAATTTAGTAAAATTTAAGCAAGTTTGTGTGCTGGAAATCAAAAATCATTGATGAAAAAATCGACATAAAAATAAAGCAGTGGAGAGATACAGTATGTTTATGGACTAAAAGACTAAATATAATTTAAATGTTAATTCTACCCAAAATTGATTTATAAACTCAATTCAATCCCAATCAAAATCCCATCAGGTATTTTTATTTAATTAACAAGCTGATTGTAAAATTTACATGAAAATACAAACCTTTGAGAATAACTAAAACAATATTTTAAAAGAACAAATGTGGTGGGTTCACATGGATTGATTTACAGTCACACTATGAAGATATAGTAAGACAGGGTTGCATTGATAGAAAGTTAAGACTTAGATCAATGAAACAGAATAGAGTGTCTAAACATAGATCTACACATATATATAGTCGGCTAGTATTCTACAATGATTGATTTTCAATGGTGAAAGAAGAGACTTTTTTACAAATGATGCTTGAGTAACCTGGTGATCATATGAAAAAAGATGAGTATTGATCCTCATTCACTTTTCTTGTTATAAAAATATTAAGTTGAAACAGATAACAGGCCTGAATGTAACATGTAAAACTCTAGAACTTCTAGAAGAAATATTTGAGAAAATCTTTATGAACATAGTTAAGAAAACATTTCTTAGTTAAGGTGAGGAAACAGGATAAATAATAAAAATAAAAAACAGAAAAAAATTGACTTTATAAAAATTAAGAACTCCTGCTCTTAAAAATCACCATTAAGAAAATTAAAAGATAATCCACAGAATGGGAGAAAATGTTTGCAAATCATCCATCAAATAAGGAATTTGTATACAGAATATACAAATAATTCTTATAACTCAATGTAAAGAAGCCAAACAATTTGGTTAAAAAAATTAGGTAAAATATTTGAAAAGATACTTTACCAAAAAAAAAAAAAAAATAGAGATGAAAAATAAAAAGATGATCAACATTATTAAACATTAGGGGAATGCTAATTAAAACTATAAGGAAATATCACTATTTTTTGAAACATTTAAAATAAAATTAAAGATAAAGTAACAAAACTATGCTCTCATAAGGATGAACAACCAAATTCTTATATGTTTTTGATGAAAATGTAAATTACTATAGCCACTTTGGAAAACAGATTAGCACTTTATGTTATAAATTCATACATGCACTTACTGTATGAGCAATTCCATTTCTAGATTTTTACCAAGGAAAATGAAAATATATGTCTATATAATATCTGTACATGAATGCTTATAGAAATTTTATATGGAACAACCCCAAACTGAAGACAACTATAGTGTCCATTAATTGGTAAATAAATAAACTCAATGGGGCATATCCATACAATGAAATGCTACTTAACAAAAAAAAAAATAAAAATAAAGTATTAACACATATAAAGACAAAACTGACTTTAAAAGGAATTATGCTAAGTAAAAAAGATTTAAAACCTTCTTCATGCATGATTTCATTTATATGAAATTCTAGACAACACAAAAAATAGGCCAAAAATTCATTTAAAAATCCCAGTCAGGAATTCGAGACCAGCCTGCCCAACAAGGTGAAATTCCATCTCTACTAAAAATCCAAAAAAATAGCCGGGCATGGTGGTGGATACCTGTAGTCCCCTCAGTTGGGAGGCTGAGGCAGGAGAATCACTGGAACCTAGGAGGCAGAGGCTGCTGTGAGCTGAGACTGTGCTACTGCACTCCAGCCTGGACAGCAGAGTGAGATACTCTCTCCCCAAACCCCTGCCAAAAAAATAAAAAAATAATGTTCCCAGAAGCTAGGTACAGTAGAAAGGAATTGACTCAAAAGGGGAGCACCAGAGGAGTTTCTGGTTGGGATTGTTTTAGAGTTTGAATACGATAGGACCTATGTAACTATGCTTTTATCAAAACTTATTGAATTGTGTAAGTAAAATTACTGAATGTCACCTTCTGAAATTCTACTACAATAAAGTTGAATAAAAAGACACTTCCAGTCGGGTGCGGTGGCTCAAGCCTATAATCCCAGCACTTTGGGAGGCCAAGGCCGGTGGATCACGAGGTTAAGAGATCAAGACCATCCTGGTCAACATGGTGAAACCCCGTCTCTACTAAAAATACAAAAAAAAATTAGCTGGGCATGGTGGTGCGTGTCTGTAATCCCAGCTACTCAGGAGGCTGAGGCAGGAGAATTGCCTGAACCCAGGAGGCGGAGGTTGCAGTGAGCCGAGATCGCGCCAATTGCACTCCAGCCTGGGTAACAAGAGCAAAACTCCATCTCAAAAAAAAAAAAAAAAAAAGACACTTCCAAACCTATATTTTTGAGAGCCTATTTCTGAGTCACGAGCCCAACAAAGGTACCTCATACGGTTCTCATCTGTCACACAATCTCACCTCCTTCCACTTTTTGACAATGTCTATGGGTTTCCATCTCCATTTCTTTTCTGTGAACTCCCAGCACTATTCGCAATTTTTATAATTCTCCACCATGTTAATTGTAAGAATTTTGCATTAGCTCAACTAACCATGACCCAAAGACAGATGTTTTGTTTCATAATGTACATGTATTAATATATATTAACATATTACAATATTTTGTGCATATACGTAAATTCTCATGACAAAATTGTGAATAACATAAAAGGACCAGAAGAGGAAAGTGAAGATCTACTTTTTTGCCTCCAATCAAATCATTCAACTGGGGGCAACTGCTGTTAATACATAGTACCCTGAACATTTGCATAAATAGGGCAGTTGTATGGTAGGACAACATATCTTTTGTCACATGGCATTATGTCTTAGGGAACTTAACATGTCAGCTTATATAGACATATTTCAATCTTGTGATTGTGACATGTATGCAACAGAGCAAATATACTGTATTTTGTTTATTCATTTCTCTACTGTTGAACACTTAGGAGTTTTCCAATTTTGGTAGTTTCCATTGCAGTGGCAAAATAGGTCCTATTAGATACTTATTTCTAAAGCTAGTGGTGAAAGTACAGGTATTATATCTTGGGCTCACCTCTTATCTAAGTTTATAGCCTATTACTTACTAGATAGCTGCTATTCCTGTATATGAATAAAAACACATCATAGAAACCGGCAAGAAAACCCTTCTTCTTAGACACTAGATGAGATTGCTTCAAGCTTTCATTGCACACTTTCTTAAAAATCCTCCTCAGGATTTCAACGAATTATCTGTAGACTTAGAATTTTGTGGTCACCCTCCTCCTACCCCCCACATTTCCTCTGATTTAACTTAGTTTCAAAATTATGCAACTGTTCTGTGTGTAGGTTTCTTTTTCTAATTAATTTGGCCAGTCATATAACAAACATAGCATTTTCCTTAGTGTTCATAAAAGCAAAATTCTTATACATCCTATGTGTGGTGTAACAGAACTTACTCAAGTTTTCAAGAGCTAGAAAAGTGTATATAACTGACCAGTGTAGCACTTCAAACACCGCAAGTTGTGTGTTAGCCATCCTCCTTAAAATCATAAAGTCCCTTGGCCTGGTCTGGATTCTAGCTTCAGTCTGCTGTCATCTGTTGCAGACTGCGTCTCTACTTTTTCTTATTTATTCTTCACCTCTTTTCTCTCCTCTGTTTCAGAAACAACAATAACAACAACATATTTCTCCCACTGTTCTACACAAAACATTTCAGCTCCCCTTGGCAAAACTGTCTACAAATTCAGTTCAGCACACTTTGTAAACTCAAGCACTGGGCTAAAACTTTAGTAAGTGTTTGAATAGTAGCCCATATGTAGTGGCCTACAAATGTTGGCCATTTGTAATGGCCTCGCATGATTTAGTAGACAGAGATGGTGTCCTCTTTAATCTCTATCTGTTTGAGGGAGCCACAGTCTAATTAATAATGTACAGACATGTTGAGATGGACTGCCACATAATGGAAGAAGGTTGTGGGAACACTGAGCAGGGTAGGATTAATTCTGCTTTGAAGTATTCCCAAAGACTGCCAAGGGGAAGCTACAACTGCAGATAAGTCACATGAGTCACAGGTGAGGATGGTTTTCTACGAAAGGTAGAAGCCCTGTCAATTTGGGGAGGAAAACACTCTGGGGGACACCTGCTACCCTGCTGATCAAGAATCTACTCGGTAAAGGTTCACTAGTTTTTTTTTTTTACTTGAACAATAAATCATCAACATAATGTATGTGGGCCCTACCATTCACAGCAAGTGCACATTACTCTTCGGACAGACCAAACACACAGGAAAAGCAGAAACAGTGTGATTGTCATTATATACCTACATTATATTACAATCCTTAGCCTCTATTTTTGAAATACTTTTCTGTCAACACCAGCGGTGAAAATGAGACTATGTGCACAGGTTAAACATGCTTTGAAGAGCTACAGATCTGGGACCTTTGAGGAATCTGGTACCAGAAATAATAAAAACGTTCAGATCTGAGAAGAATTTCAGTTGTCTATTTGATCAGGAGTCATGACGCAGAAAGGAAAAAAAGAAGGCAAAATTGAGACATATGTCCAGACGGAAGAGAAGCAGCACGTGCCTACCACTCCCTTTCTGCCCAAATGCCAACATCGCTTATTAAATAAAGCGCATTTTACTTTTTATAGAAAAGGATACTCTTGAACTAGGAACTCCATTTCTATGATACCTGGAAACAGAATAAAAACCACAACTACAAAAACTACAAGACAAAAGCGACTGTAGAAAACAGAAAATACGAGTCAAAACATTTCAGCTGAAGGCATTACTCCCCTCCAACTAACGAGGAAGTAAAATAAACTGCCATACAACTCTCCAGACTGAATTAAATATCCTCAAGTAAGCATGTGAAGATAATAAAATCCAAGAAATTTAATACCAAAGTAATATTTTCATCTAATCTGTGTAGTCCGTATTCCACGTCTAGGAGCACATGCTGCATTTAGGTTTTGTAACTCTCTCACTTTCTTTATTCTACCAGGATTCCTCTGCCTTTATCATGGCATTGGGAGTTTTGAAAAATTCAGGCTAGTAATTTTATAGGATGTTTCTTCATGTGAGCTTGATTGATGTGTTCTCGTGATTAGACTCTGGTTATACAGCCCAAGTGGAATAATGCAGCAGTGGAATCCTTCTTGGGGTACCACATCCCCAACTACAAGACATCTGCGTGTCTCTTAGTGGTGAGGTTAATTTGCATCAACAGGTCAAGGTGTCATCTACATTCTCCACTGTTTAGTTAGTACTTTTCTCCTTGTAATGGATAGCAGTCTGTGATGAGACACTTTAAAAACATGCAGGCAGCCTGCTTCTCATCCAGGTCTTCCAAAAGATACAGTGTTCTACTTGTATTTCTTGCCTGAATTATTCTTAACCACCATGGTTGCAAATGGTATTCCATGCTGCTGCTCTGTTTATTTATCCATGTATATATGCATGCATCTGTTTATTAAAATAGACTAATTTCCTACTTTATTTAATCCTTACAATCCACTGCAATCCTCATTTATTTTAATACTCAAATTGTCCCTAGGTTTGGTCAGCAGGAACCCCTTCAAGCGATTTCATATTTATTTTGGACATATCACCATTGTTTTTTTGAGCATTTCCTTTCTTTCTGTCACAAAAAGATGTTCCAGTTTCATCATGTACCTTCTTTGTCCCAGCCCTGAACCAGACATTTCTCCAAGAGGCTCTTGTTCCTTTCAGTAGGGACAGGTATTAAAAGCCATCTGGGCACAAAGTTCACTCATGGCTCTTAAGGTATTAGTGCTTCTTTTGTGGGTAGAATTAGGAGAAAAATAATACATATATATATATACACACATGTAGATATATACACACACATATGTGTGTATGTGTGTATATATCTACATGTAAATACCTATGTGTGTATTATGCATACATACCTATCTGTCTCATACTAACACTCTAATGTGTTTGCATAGCTACATTTGACTTAGGTGCCAATTTCAGCCAGAATTAGGAGAGGGAAGCAATGGAGGAGGGAGAGAGAGAGAGAGTGAGATAGAGATAGAATTCTTCGTGATCATTTATAAAGTAATTTCTAGAAGCAATGAGTATGAGTGGTTGAATTTTACTTCTGGACTCTGAGCATTAACTTTTCCCATTCATGTCTATGAAGATGTTTTCTGTTCAGATGCTAACCTTCAACTGGGCTTCAATGTGGAGAGGGAAGTTTTCAATTCATCTGCACCTATTTGCTTTTCAATGTCTCCTGCATTTTCCTACAGCCTAGAAAACCCCTACCAGGTACAGGTACCCGGCCTGTGCTCACTTCGCTTTAGAAACAAAAATTATAAGGTAAGATTGAAAAGATAATGTTTGAATAAATGGTTTAAGAATGCCCAAATCACCCAAGAGAAAGATGAACACTGTATAAGTTATGCTATCACGCCCACAGATCACTGTGATAAGACTCCATGAACAAACCTTGAATAGTGCACTGCTCTGTGAGCAATTCATTTGCCATTTCAAGATATCCAGCCACTCAAAGGGACTTAAATCAGGAAGGATTTCACAGGATCTATGATACAGTCTTTTGTAAAACCACTTTAGATAGTCATTTTATTTTTTTCATCTTATTTTTAGCAAGCACAGAACAGGCAGAACACACAGCTTAGCTGGAATGGAACAAAGGAAGATTTGAAACTTTTTTTAGAAGCTTTAACAAGAGAAGCTATTCTTTAATGCATAGCATCATGAGAGAAAACAAGATTATAATGGAATAAAAAGCCATCTAACGTTCATCATTAAATTTAGTGGATATGTTACAATAAGATTATTTCTAAAATCTTTGTAGATAAACCTAGATGCCTTTCTTGATTCTGTGACTGGTATTACTCTATCATAATTTCTGAGCCCTTTACTAAAAATGTCTTACTGAACATATTAAAGCATATTATGTAAAAGATAGTGAGCTATGGTGCCAGATACTATGCAACCTTTTCCCCCAATATTCTGACTACCTCTCCACCTATTTATATATAGAATTTATGTGGTATCAACAGAGTGGCAAATACTACAATTATTATAAAATGATTTTTAAAAATCTGTATTTGTATTTAACAAATGACTACAAAAGAACTGTGTCAAAATAAAATGTTAGAATTTCATAAGCCTTTTGTGCCCAGAAATTGCTGAGATGTAGACCTTTTTTTATGAATGCTTTTTGTATTGACTCCTCATCCCCCCGAGTTGATGAGTACTCTACTCCTTGTGCTAAATACAGGCAAGAGTGGTGGTGGCCCCTAAAAAAATAATTAGATTACAAAGATTATTGCCTGATCTTTATAGAAGCCTTAACCTTAAGGGGATGGTAATTCATAGGCAGATATAAGATATATAAGGAAACAACAAAGAAGACACTCTGTAGAGCTTAGAGAGAGACTAAGAAGATTTTAGAAAAGTGTAAGAGAAAATAGAAAAAAAAAAAGAGGGAGAGAGAAAGCAGGAAGCTGGCTTGTGGATTGGGGGAAGAGCCCTAAAGATGAGTCTGGATTACAGGGACTGCAGCCAGGTGAGTGAGTAATCCTGTGTTAGAAGCATCCTGAGGCTCACAGTCTTCTCACTCTGGACCAATGTGACCATTCACTCCATTACTTGTGGTGAGGATTTGGCATTCTTTTCAGCCATATCATTTTGATTGATCAAGAGAAGTTTTCCTTTTCTTTACCTTTGCCTCATTTTTGTTTCATGTGGACTTGTCTCAAAGCAATGCTCAGGTCGGTAGAAAGTACAAGAAAAGAAGAAACTTTGGACACTTACTAGGCTGAGGAGAGCTCAATTTGCCAAATTTAAATTTGTTTCAGTAATTATTCTTTCACACATTACTTTCTGAAAACTTTTCTCTCCCTTATCCTTTGGGGAATCCAATTACCCTTATAGTAGGGCACCGAAGTATCCCACTGATGTTCTGTTCCCATTTTTTAAAATTTCAGTTACTTTCCATTGTTAAATAACTATTCACTTTTTTTTAACTGCAACTGATAATCCGCCTGTAATTTCATCCACTATAGTGGATTCATACACTATAGTTTGATTAATCTCTAGAAGTTGATTTTCACACTTTGATCTCTCTTCCATGTCTCTCCTTTGATGCTTTCCTCTACCTATTCAAACATAGATATCTGTTTTAATGTCATGATCTACTAATTTTAGCAACTGTGTCACTGTGGGTCTGTTTCTCCTGATCGGTGTTTTTCTCTTCACTTTGTATCACATTTTTCAGGTTATTTGTATGCCTGACATATTCTTATCAAATGCTGGACATAGGGATTTTTACCTTACTTTGTGCTGAGCAGTTAGTTAAGCTTTATTCTGGGATGCAGTTAAGTTATTTAGAAATAATTTGCTTGTGTTGAAATTTGCTTTTAAGCTTGCTTGGTAAGATCAGAGCACCTTTTAGTCTAGGTAGAATTTTTTCCACATTGGTGAGACAATACCCTTCTTATTACTCTAATGGGTTCAAGATTTTTCTACTCTGGTTAGTGGAAACACAAACTACTTGTGACCACATCTTAATTCTGAAGACTTTTCTGCCTTCCCTTTCTAGTGGTTTGTACCCTGGCCTTGATCATTTCCTCACATACTTGTGTTGATCAGAATTAATTTAAAGATTCAGTAAATCTGCACATCACCTGAGAATCTCTGACCCTCTATCTGTGAATAGTTTTCTGATCTTTGTTACTCTTTGTGAATTCTTTCTGCTTTCCCTTTCCCAAATCCTCATCTCTGACATGGAGAACTAAATTTTCAATCAATCAGCTAAATGTAATGACCAGATTTGTCTTCCAGAAAAATCATTTTTGTCAGGAACCTGGAAAGTGAATTGGAATGGCTAGGAGTATTAGGAGATAGTACATTCCAGGCTAAGAATTGTGAGGGCCGTAACCAGGCAGTGCAGTGAGAGTGGAGAGGAGGTGATGGATTAAACGGCTATTTTGTGGGAGGGAATAGACAAGAGTTGGTTATCAGTGATGAGTAGTGAGAGGAAAAGCGGAAGTCAGGTTGGCTCCTAGGCTCTTGGTTCAGGTGATTGGTTGAGAATATGGGCTCTTTATCAAAATAGGGAACATAGGAGGGAAAAGACAATGTTGAACATGGAAAAAGTATAATGAGTTCAGTTTTCCACATACTAAGTTTCAGGTGCAGGTGGGATATCCAAGGGAGTATATATAAAATCAGTCATTTGGTTCCGTTCAATTTCCACTAAATATTTACCGCATGTCAGGCACTTTGCTGGAAACGTGGAAGTGAAGGATGAATAAGATGCAGTACCTTCCAATGGCGTGGAATATAAGAGATCTGAAGCAATATATAAAATTATGAACAATGGTTTTGTAAATATAAAAGTTAGAAAGGGAAGATCAATAAAATAAAGGCTTTATACCCTTTCATCCATAAATAAAGCCCCAGTCCATTTTCAGAGACTTTTGACCTCCTCTTAATACAACATTCAGGTTAGCTCTGACTCTCAGCCAAAGTAATTTTCTGCTTCTGCTTCAAAGTATGAGGTTAGATGCAGGGAGGGAACTGCTAAAGGCAGTTATATTTTCAGTAGTGTGAAGTGATTGCTGTCAACTTGACAAGAAACAAAATACAGAGTGCATAGCTAAGCTCAGCAATATAGGTCCTACATATATCAAAAGCTCTGTGTTTACTGCTGTATTGCAACCCAAGATGATAATGATTTGTTACAGGACACCTCTCCATCATCATGAAGGATTTTCATTGTGTCTATTTATTTTATGCAATAAATGTTTGATGCAAAATGAATGCTTAATAGATTTTTATAACTTGATTTCTTACAAATACTTAGTTGACTTATGAAAACTGATTGGAGATCTTCCACAAAAAAAGTCTGGACAATCTCCAACCAGTATTTCTATGATATCACAAACTAGAAATACTGGTTGGAGATCGTGCAGACTTCAGTAGAAAAGTTAATTAATAAAAAGGCAGGTGAGAGGCCCACATAGAACAGTGAAGCCTTCTGGAGAAAGAAGAGTAGAGGGAATCTTAATTTATTCACTCTATTTATAATTCATCCCCATTTCTATCAGCCATTATTGACCATGGCCATTGTGGAAGACCTGATTTGAAAATGGTCATGATCATTTTATTTCTTCAAATTTACCATTATCTCCTTTATTCTGTATTGATTTGAGGGAGGGCTAGAATTCCAAGAAGTTCAATACAGGTGAAAAATTCAAGTGAATGAGGATGTGCTTTATGTTTAGGAATGTAAGCATGACAGAAGGAAGGAGTTAAGCCTGGTAAAGATGTGTATCACTTCTAATTAGCTACAGCTGATAAAGGGCCCGATCTATTAAAAAGCCTTCAGCCTGAGATCTGTTGAGAATTCTACCAATAATCAGAAGGGGTTATAGTTTGAATGTTTCCCCTAAAGTTCATGTGTCAGAAACTTAATCAGCCCCCAATGCTACAGCAGTGAGAAGTGGGACTTTTGGACGATAATTAGGGCATGAGGGCTCTGGACTTATACGTGGATAAATGTCATTATCTTGGAAGTGGGTTCCTGATAAAATAATGAGTTTAGCTGCATGCCTTTCTGTTTTGTGAACACACTTTCTTGCCCTTTCCACTTCTACCTTCCACCTTCTGCCATAAGATGAAGAAATAAGAAAGCCCTCTCCACATGCTGTTGCTATGCTCTTAGTCTTCTAAATTTCCAGAAATATGAGCCAATAGATTTGTTTTTCGAATGGATTACCCAATCTGTTATATTCTGTTACAGCAGCATAAAACGGACTAAGATAGACGGATAGAGAGGGAACCAAGATAAACTTACATACTCTGTTTATGGGATATCAAAAGAATGTGTAGATCCTTTAAAGTACACACACACACACACACACACACACACACACACACACACATTTTACATGAGAATTTCAGAAATGTTTAACAATACAACAGAAATCATCAGACAAAAGGTTTATCTGTGAATAAAATAATGACAAGAAATATAAATGTATATTTCAGATAAAATATTTTACAGTGTTAAAATATTTTAAAATATTTGAGTAAAATATTTTAAAATATGTAACAGAGTGAAATATTTTAAAATAGAAAAAACATAACATAAAATATAAAATACAGGAAATTTTTTTTGTGATTGATTACAGGGCAAGAAAGAGAGCTGAGTTAAGAAAGCATTAAGGAAACTTAAAATATTAAAGGAACACTACAGGCTTCATTAAAACCAATGAAGATAAGAATTAAAACTATAGACAACTAAGTGACGTCAATGAAAATGTAGGAGTCTTCTTTAGGATCCAAGGGAAATGGGCCAAGAGACAATGAGAGATAAGAAAGAAAAAGATAAATATGGGGGATTAAAAATATACACCCCAGGTACACAAACGCAGTGTTTCTAGAAAATAGAAAAAGACTAAATGAGGAGCTATGAATAAATGAAGAGATATTTGTCAAAGTGTGCAAAATTGTGGTTAGGCAGGATGAATAAGTTGTGGAGATCTATGTACAGAGTGGTAACTATAGTCACAAAAATAAAATTGAAGAAAGAATCTAATATGCAATATAAGAAAACTCTCTCCACCTAAGGAAATACTGATTCAGGATATCAAAGCAGATTACTGAATGAAGACAAAATAAATAAAAAGAGAATGTCAACAAGATTCAAAAGACATTATCTTTTTATCCCCATCACTTCCCTATTCCAGTAGTAGATACCAGGGTTCACCAGTGTTTTGAGTAATAGCTATCCAAACTTCAGAAATAAATAATTCCCTTTTTAATTTAGATGTTTCAGAACATTTGCAGAGAAAGGTAATCTTGGAATTATGTTTATGAAGTCAGCATGATATTAGAGTTAAATCTCAATAAGAAAACCTAAAAATTTATGCCAGAAAACACCAAATAAAACATCAGCAAATTGAATTAAGCATTATATAAAAAATCATAGTCCATGACCAAGACTCATAGCAACAATTTGAGGATAATCAGAATCCATGACCAAGATTCATAGCAACAATTTGAGGATAGTTTTGTTAGCACTTTTCATCATATCCTATTACTAAATAAATACCACAGTATTATCTCCAAAGATACGAAAATGCACTTGTAAATATTAACATTTCTTAATTTAAATGTGAGATGTTGATCACCACCTGTGGATATCTGTCCTGCAGACCCTAAGTGACAGATGAATAAAATACACTCTCATACCCAGTACAATGATTTGAGTGGGCTAGGGCTGGTCATCGGCCGCTCTCAGAGGATGATTGCAGCTAACTGACCAGAAGTTCCTGTTCACATTTATTCGGTATATATTTAATAACAGAGGTTCTAAGTCAACAAGCTGGTGGATATTTAACAGGCTTAAAAGAGTGGTTTTACTGATGATAAAAGGTCTTGGTTGGGGCCCACAGTAAACACTATTAACAAGAGTAATTCCCCTTCAACCTCCCCCTGAGAGGACCATTCAGCACAAAGTTTACATGAGTAAATGGAGTAGAGACAAAGGAATGTGCGGTAAACAGACTTAACTGGGAAAGCTATTATCATCCTTAATCTACCCTATGACTTAAAGCTCTAATCTAAGAACTGGCTGCCTTCAGCCAGTCTCACTGAAACCTTTCTGCCTTCTAAAAGGTTTAAGACTATAATCTCTAACCTCCCTATATTTCCCTTAATATTTTGGCAGCCATCCTGAGTAAATCCCAACCCAATGAGTTTAATAAAGTAAGAATATGGTATGTCTTAACATAATAACTACAAACACATATGCAACCCATGTACCCAAAAGAACACACACACACATCTATAAAACATATGTGGCTACATGAAGACAGATAAACATTGTCCTAACTGGTGAAAAACATGATGCATCCTCATTTACAAGGAAACAAATTACATGTGTATATTACAGCCATTAGTACTTTTTAAAGTACTGATTAATATTGCAGAAAATATAATAGGTAAAAACTTCAAAAAGAAGAAAGCAACATCATTACTAATTGATAAATTTGGATTGAAGAGGTTGAAAAATTTTAAAAATCAATAAAAAAGTGTTAAAAACTTTTGGTAATGTTTTGGGAAAAATTAATATAGAAAAGGATATAAATAAAAGTATATAAATGACTAGTCAATTAGAAAATATAACATTTATACTTAACACTTATACCTTTAATACCCAAAGGAACACAGGCTTTTACTTTTATACCTTTTTTTCCTATGCATAGAACTAAATATCATTTTTTAAAAGTCCTCAGCTTTTCTTTATCTATACGTTTATAATTAGCTAAGCTAAAATGCAAGTTTTATATGTTCTTTTTTTTTGACTCAGATAATCTGGTTCTTAACTGTTTATCAAAGAGCATATTTCAGGAAACAGAATGATATGGTTTGACTGTGTCTCCACCCAAATCTCATCTTGAATTGTAACTTCCACATTTCCCACGTCTCATGATAGTGAATGACGAGATCCAATGGTTTTTTAAAAAATGGGAGTTTGTCTGCACAAGCTCTCTTTGCCTGCTGCCATACACATAAAATGTAACTTGCTTCTCCTTGCCTTCCACTGTAATTGTGAGACCTCTCCAGCCACGTGGAACTGTGAGTCCAACTGAACCTCTTTCTTTTGTAAATTGTCTTTAATAGCCCTGAGGACAAGGCCTAATACATGGACATATTTGAAAAATAAATGTAATAGAATTATCTATTTATCTGATATAAATACAGTTTACAGTCCTAGTAATTACATATTTTCTCAGGGCATACATTTATAGATTAATAGGGCAGAACTGTAATATATAAACTATGTACATAGTATACATATGTATACACACACACACACACACACACACACACACACACACACACACACACACAGAATATTTTCCCCTCCAAAAGAATAGAAAAGTTATTGGCAATTTTACAAATAACTTGTAAGTTGGAGTCACATGCAAGATTAAAAAAAATTCAAAGAGTTATAAAGAATAAAAATATTTTGAAGATGCTCTGTTATTAGAAAATCAAATGCCAAAATGATGCTTATGCAATTTATCTCTTCAAGTCTGTCCAAGCTTAATCTTCAAATATATAATTAGAATTCAGCCATTGGTTCTTTGCATTCATCCTTCAAATTGGCCAACAAGCTACACAGGGAAAAGGGCATAATTTTATTTACTTTCAAGGAGAATGTTTTTGTAATCTTCTTTTGCCCTCACTTGTGTGTGTAAATATTTATCCTTTCTCAAGTCCAGCAACAGATATTACATTTTCTTTCTGTTATGCCAGTTTAGTCTATGTAGAGGGAGTTATTTCCAAACAGGGACAGGTTGAGTATCTCTTAATCAAAAAGCTTGGGACCAGAAATGTTTCAGATTGTGGATTTTTTTTTAATTTTGGAATATTTGCATATACATAATGAGATATCTTGGGGATGGGACGCAAGTCTAAACACAAAATTAGTTACTTGCAGCCTCATGTTAACTTTAATTTTCTCTTGAAAGCACTGAATAAACTGTGTGTTGCACGCCTATGCTTTGGCTGTGATACAGCGCACGAGGTCAGGTATAGGACATTGCACTTGTGGCATCATATTGGCACCCAAGAAATTTCAATTTTGGGAGCAGTTTGGATTTCAGATTAAGGTTGTTCATCTTTGCCAGAACTCTACAGAAACTAAACCATACTTCTATTATTAGGTTGGTGCAAAAGCAATTGCAGTTTTTGGCAATGGCAAATACTGTATTTGTTTTTGTACCCACATAGTATACAGTTTCATTATCCTCCTCCTTTGACATACAGAGAAGAATATATTATACTTCTGATATCATCTTCCATATGGCCAAAATATTTAGGAATTTCACGTTTTCCTTTTTCTCAAAGCAAATGCATTTGTGCCCAAAATTTAGTTATTACATAGCCAGCAATGTTAACCTTGGTATTATCTTACCTTTTAAAAACTGAATTCAGAAAAAACTAAACTTGGCTATCTAATAATGCAAAGAGTAAACGAGAAGTAATATGATATTGCACACTTAAAATACTTAAAATCAGTCTTCTACTGTTACTTTTTAGCACAAAGCCAAAGTGATAATTTTCTTTCTTTGAATAAGTCATACAATTTTATATTTTAATAACATTGAAAAGCATTTTCTCATTTAATTTTCTCAACAATTTTAATGTAAAGTATTATTTCATTTTATATACAAAGAGAAAAATATAAAAGATCATGTGAGTTTATGAGAATCTCAGAGATAGTATATGTTTTATGTTTATATTTTATACACCAAAATCAGTGGCTTTTGTGTTCAAAATGACATTTGATTATCAAGGAGAAATGGTCATTTTACTATTACTTACCTGGAATAGTAGCATATTCCACATAAGTAAAGGAGAATCAGACCCATCTTTAATATCACCAACTAGATTTGCATCATAAAGCAAAATTAGGGGACTGAAAAGGATACGTGAGCTTTGTCTTTCCAGACTGGAGTGGGAAAAGTATATAAGGACTGACATAATACTGTTTTACAACAGTTTCTCCAGGACAAATTGAGACACCAGGGGCCAGCATATGGGTTGTGACTGAATTATTCACATTGTTCCTAATAATGGAATCAGGTTTCTGTCATGTTCTTGTGTCTCTGCTTTGACTATAAGACATTTGATTATCTTCTGTATTTTTCATTTATATCAGAAAGTATTCTCTTAATTTTTAAATAGTATTAATATATTTTCCTATTAAAAAGGTTTTACCCAAAACTCTATTTTAATTCAGCTGAAAAATAAACTAGTAAATATAATAATATGCTAATAAAAATAGTTTGCATTTTGCTTTTCTCATGTAGGTGTACATTGTCTTTTAAAGACAGGAAAAAACTTGCAATTATATATTATTTTACAATGGTATTATATTGCCAATTCTTTCTGTTTAATTTTCTGCCTTGGTAATATTATCACATCTGTTACTTCCCTGTACTTTCAGGTTAAATGTATTCATATCATTCACGATGATGGAGAATAGTTCACTGCCTATAATAATTGCTCACTAAATGTTAGGTGTGATGGTAATACTGATTGTCAGCATTTTATTATCAAATCAATCCTTCTCATCCTACAGGAGTCAAATATATTCTGTTTTCTACTTTAAGTCTATCAATTCCTGCCCTTTTTGTCTTCCTTTCTTCAAATGTCAAATAAAAATGGAATACCTTCTGAAGGTTCTCCACTAGAATAGTCAACATAACATCTCTTGCTCCTGTTGCTATCAAATACACCCTTTTATTGTTGTTTTCCCTCAAGGCGTCCTTTAGAACCTGTCATCAAATGTTTGAAGATAATCAGAATCAAATGAATTACAGAAAAATCACTAGCCCCTGTATTATATTGTCAATTTTTGTCAAGAAGGAAGTCTTATTGATTTTTTTTGTACTTGTGACTCGTATTTTCTAGTTCTACATTTATTTCCCCAAACATCTGTCACAGGTGTCATTTATCTAATGACTCAGAAACAGCTTGAAGTTGGGAAAGAAGACTGGAATCACTGCTGACTCTTGCTCAGGTGCTCACACACTATGATTTAAGATACTAAGATCTTCTGTACTTGAAAATGTCTTATTTGCATTATCTTCATGAAACTCATGATTATGTATTTGAAAATATTCCTATGCATTGCTTACTATCTTAGAAAGCTTTGTTTTGTTTTGTTTTCCTGGGCTTATGTATCACAATACAAGTTAAATCACTATTTCTTATATATTTCTTATAATATTTCTTATAATGGACAAATAAATGCTAGATACACGAATAAGGGACAAGGGCAACAGCTAAGCACAAATGAAATAATCCCCAACATTATAAACAGAGATGACAAGTAGTCACCAGTAATGGAGACCTGATACCTTCAGCTATGTGTCCAAGAGGAAACAAACTGCCTTACACCTTCCACACCCTTCTCTTCTTCCAGTCAACAACAGGACTATTCTATTACAGGAATGACGTATCTATTGCTACCATAGGTTGCCTTTGTTTAACTGGGGAGGATTTGAGTTACCATTCCCAAAACTAAGTGAAGTGAGCTCCAAAGGAATCTTGGTAGAAATTCAGCGTGCTTTCAGAAGAGACTTGGCATCTCATTCCTTGGGTCCTCCTCATTGTTCCAGTAGACTTATTCTAGGGCCACTGTGGAAGCAAAAGCCATTCTCCAAAGTTACAATATTGGAGCAGGTGTGGGTGTGATCAAGGAGACATCCTGCCTCTGGTTTATAATGGGAGGAAGATCAGAGGAACAGTGGACAACAAGAAAGCGGGAAAGAAAACTGGTGTAATGTGACTGAAAAGAAGATGGGAAATACTTCCCACCACTTCTTAGTTCCTCGAAGTCTTCTGGTGATATAGACATCCTCAGAACTTCTTCTAGTTCCATGAGAGGAGTAGGAAAGTTAGAAAAATGACAAAAGCGGCCTGGCACAGTGACTCATGCCTGTAATCCCAGCACTTTGGGAGGCCACGGCAGGCAGATCATGAGGTCAGGAGTTCAAGACCAGCCTGACCAACATAGTGAAACCCCATCTCTACTAAAAATACAGAAAAATTTGCTGGGCATGGTGGTGCATGTCAGTAATCCCAGTCACTCAGGAGGCTGAAGCAGGAGAATCACTTGAACCTGAGAGGTGGAGGCTGTAGTGAGCTGAGATCACGCCATTGCACTCCTGCCTGGGTGATCAAGTGAGACGCCTTCTCAAAGAAAAATGACAAAAGCCATGGGTATAGTCCAGCGTCAGCCAGGCCAATGAGAATCTCAACTTGGAGAAGGAGTAGGGGGTTTGAACACTTGGAGAAGGCAGATGGGTGTTTCAGCTTCCCTTCTAAAGCGTCTTCAGTGATGAAGGGGGACAAAATCCATGTCCACCATTTTAAGTAGTACCGGTTTAGTCACAATGATGCTGGGGACACGTTGCCACCAAGGGAGCACATGAAGATTTTACTTTCTCCCTTGTCCCTTCTCCCTGTTTTGGACACCTGAGAGTTAGGGCTGAGCCTGGAAGAGGGAATATCTCAGTTAGAATCCCCAACCCTGCTGACCACCAAAGCAGCCCAGCTAATGGCTCTAGCCAGGGGAAAATAAAGTATAAAACTTGAAAATCGGATTGATTCTCAAGAACAGATTTTAAAAGACCTGATAAACAGTTTCTTTTTGACCATTAGGTGGTAAAGAAAGTTTGGCTGCAGCCTCCGTCTCTCTGTTTTCTAATTCTTGTGGTTGGATTTCCTTTACATAGCATTTACTTTTATTTTTGGGTGGACGGAAGGAATTTCAGGCTGAGACCAGGAATATACTGCTTATGGTTTAAAATACAGTCAAATGAGAAAGGTATTCAACACCTTCAGCCTAGGTATTTTAGTCCGCCACACCAATGTCATATTAGAGAGCAGTAAAAAGAAAAATACACCATCCAGGAAGAAAATAGATGCCATTGGCTACAATTCATTTGTTGGTGTCTGTTTCAGGAAAGCTGAACACTTCGGACAGGCTGTAGGAGGGGAAATATATACTGATAGAGATAGAAAGATAGGAGAACATATATTTTTACGTTCGTTTCAGTATAAAACGTAGAATAAAGCCAAATTGTACTACATCACTCCTAATTATTACTTTGCAACTGCTCCTTAAATTTAGAATAATTTGTTGAGGTTGTAAACAAAAGAGAAATCTTTCATATAATTTCAAATCAATAAATATGTCTCATCATGGACTGCTCATGGAGGTTTTATTGCTAATGCCTGTGGAAATACCATATTTCATTTTATGAATTACAGTAAATATGTTGTAGTACAGTAACAGTAGATATTAGTGCATATTTCACAAGTTCTGAAGTCGTTTAATACATTATAATAAAGCACTCTGCATGTATGTGATTTTGCCTGACCTCTGATTACCTCAAAAGCTTGGTGGCTAAGGGATGAAACTTGATGATGAAAAGCTGTGTAAAGTGCAACCAATAAACAAATCCAAGTTGTAGCATGGTTCTATAAACCACAGCTGCCACGCTGAGTGAGTAATTATGCCATTGCAGGAATGACAAATAACGCTATGCTATCTTCATTGGGAAAATGAAGTATTTCTTGCCCCTCAAATTGCTAAAGGTGAAACCTGCTTTCTGGAACCAATCTGTTAGGAGGGAAATCATCTGACAAGATAATTCTTCTAAAAGGACTACGTGTTTGGCTCTATGGCATGAAATATTTAGTTTCTAAATTTTACCTCTACTCCTTGTGACTTAGTAAGAAGAAAAATTTAGGCCCAATTGGGATTGAGAGAATGATGTTTTAAGAAGTTAGAAATTTTTAATAATATTTATTATGATTGGGATTCTTTGCTTCATTCAAACAATGACAATGTTTTTACTTCCATAAGAGGAAATCATAATATATTATTTGATCATGTTATGGAAGGCAAAATATAAAATAATGAAAAGTGACAATGTACTGTTACGTATGTGTATTTCATTGTATACTAAAAATTCTATAAAGCTAACAGTAAGTCTAAGCTATCAACTACCCATTAGTATTCTATGCGTTGAAATAATTGTCAAATGTTATGAGAGTTTTACTTCTATCTTCTTTCCAAACATGATTATAATTATACATGTATATTAGTATAATTATATGGCAGAATTTCTAAGATCTCATCTAAGCTGGGCCACCTTTTATTCAACCCGGCATTAAATTAGCATCCGTTGCAAAAGCACATGAGGCTCTAAAGAGACCAAAAATGTAGACAGACCTTTACTAAAGATCTCTCGAGAAAGCAGCAACGAGGCCTCCATAACGCGGCACCCAGTGCACCTGCTTACAATCCTCTGTAGACAACTCGTTCTAGCCCCAAAGTTCATCCCACGTGGCCACTGCTCATATTTTCTCCGCCTCATTTAAAACTCCCTCATAGGACATGAGTGTCCTCTTGTCCTCCCTCCTTTAGACTGTGTTAATTTGCCTCTATCCCCTTAAAATTCCATGCTGCCAACTCAATCTCCCACAGCACGAGTCTCTGGAAACATGAGAGCCATGTCCTTCTTTGATTGCTTTGCCGGGATCCTGAGGAATGAGAATTCCCCTTTGAAGCTGATATTTTCAATGAAATTAATATTTTCCTTCCAGGAGATTAAAGTTCTGCATTTGTCCTCTTTAACTTCTTTTTAGCTTCATCAGAAGTACTACTACACAATCTGAATATTCTAATTGTAGAAAAAAATGACTACTATATAATTGTAAAGTACAGTTTGAAATAAAAGATTTACTTCAATTGATTGAATTTGTGTGCTTATTATTAAAGCAGAAGACATTTTCACTGCAATGAGATAGAAAGGTATTAGCGGGGCCTTGGGTCTCAAAAACCCTCGATCTGGTTCCTATGGCTGCCATGAGCTACTGAAAAAGTTACATAGTGAAGACACAATGAACAAGGAGACACTTTTCAGTACTAAGGCTTTGACTTGTGTGGCCACTTCACCCTAGGTTACTTGGTGACATCACCTGTGAGTCTCAAGGATGCCTCTGTCCCTGGGACCAAAAGTTTAGATACTGTGTCCTATGCCTGCACTTAATTTTGACTTTTGGGTTTTAATCGCTCCTAGGATGAAAAAAGGTAAGTAGCAATTACTTCAAGGAAAAGACTGATGAAGGAAGTGGAGCTTTTTTTCTTAAAGCTGGGAGCAGCTGAACTATGTTCACTATGAATATCCTCCCAATTCCTGTAAGGTCTTAGTTAGTTGAGTAGGGGGAAGTAGGCAGAAGGCTCAGCATCAGATTGCACCAGGACACATTTACATGTTCTTTTTCACTGAACTCCCACAGATAGCCCAAAGTTGCTATCTTTGACCTGTGTCATCTTTCTTCTCTTGAGTTCACACTATGTGTTAAAATATACAACTTATTATTTTAGCAATTTCCTAAAAGTATTTCATGATTAATCAGTATTCAACTCAGAAGTTATATAGTCAATAACGATCTCCCCGTGGTCCTCTGCCACATTTTTTTAAGTGACCAAAATAGTCCTATATCCCAACTGATATAAATTTTACAGCATTATGCATTCTTTTTCTGGATATATCACTATATAATCTGAGTTAATGAAAATCAAAGAAACTAATTTAATGTGTGAACTCCTATCACTGAACATTTTAAATACCTTGTATTAGTAAACTTCTATTCAAGGTAATACCACAGATCATATACTCAAATTAATGTAAATTCACAGTGGACAACACTGTATTGTCAAAATCACACTGACACAGAATCTCAGAAATAGAAGCTTCATATCAGAAGGTTAATATTTTCTGGATATAATACTGCAATAATAAAAGGCAAGCTCTGGATTAGACAGAAATCCAGGGATTTAAATGTTGGGGATTGTGACTCTAAATTTATGTTAAATGTAAGTACATGCTACTGTAAGAAAATTATTCACGTGTTCCTTGCAATTCTGCGTATCTTACAAATAGGGACACTGACTGTCCTTTGGACTCTCTCATAAGGATATTTGTATAGTAAGCCCTGGAAAGGAGTATATTTCTCTGGAACAAAGACCAAGTTGGCTCAGAGCCTTAAAGATTGTAACAGTGTCTCCCAGCAGAGAAGCAGCAGGTGTACCACCTGTTATAAAATTTGTGGGTTCCCTAAGCTCAGGGTTTCTTTCTTGTAATTAAACTCATTGTGTCAGCATGTGCCATCTGACTTTTTTTTTTTTTTTTTTTTTTTTTTTTTTTTGAGACAGAGTTTTGCTCTTGTTACCCAGGCTGGAGTGCAATGGCGTGATCTCAGTTCACTGCAACCTTCGCCTCCTGGGTTCGGTCAATTCTCCTGCCTCAGCCTCCTGAGTAGCTGGGATTACAGGTGTGCGCCACCATGCCCAGCTAATTTTTTGTATTTTTAGTAGAGACTGGGTTTCACCATGTTGACCAGGACACTCTCGATCTCTTGACCTCATGATCCACCCGCCTCGGCCTCCCAAAGTGCTGGGATTACGGGCATGAGCCACCGCATCCACCTCCCTGACCATTTTCATACTGACTTGTATAAAGTGGGGCTTGGAGAATCAATGCAAAAAGTGCTGGTATTCTGGCTACTGTTACTGTTGTAAGAGAACTGTCTCATCTTCTGCCCTCATTTATCAATCTGTGGTTGGATAACTTGCAAGAAGGGTAAAATCTCAGAATATTCAGTTTGATATGTGCATCCTACTGAAAAATGTGTGAATGGACATGGCAGAAGTAAACATTTGGGAGTTTCCATTAAAGCGTTTGTCTAGATTCAAGGACCTTTTTCACTAGATTTAAATTTGAACATTATAAATAGATGTTCTAAGGAAAATGACTGAAAATAATTGCATTCCTGAAAAATTTGCAATGTTCAGAAGCATCTATGTCACTCAGATTTTTTTTTAATTTGGAAAATATTTTTATATGTTTAGTTATGTGACATTTCTTATAATGTTCATTTCAGCAATAGTTTTATTTCACATCTGGAAATACAGCTCGCTCCTTACTGAAGAAAAGCAACTTCGAGATTTGCCATAAAAATCCACTAATAAAACTCGCAGATAAAAGAAACTTTGATTCAAGAATTGTTAATAATAAAATGACCTTTCTTCTCTCATTTATAAATGTAAGAATTACTTGTTATCTAAAAGTCACTTTTGATTTTAGAATGCAGCATATGAGAGAAGGTTGTGAAGCATGTGTAGGTGTTTGGAAGTGGTAATATTGCAGGCCAAGAGACATCTACAGCCCTCACAGCTGTTTAGCAATTTCTTCATTCACCTCTAGCTTACTTCCTACATAGTTCTTCGTAGCATATGTTCCAAAAATATTTAACTCTCCCAAGTCTTCATTACACTCCCTTCTTACTGTGAGCAGATGGGCCCTGCAAACACCCCACTCTTTTACTGACAACATTGAGTCTTTCTGCAGTCTTGCTCTTTACCTAAACATTTCTTCTGTGCCCCTTCATGTAACTGTTTTTTTTTTTTTCTTGTTGCTGTTTGCTTGTTTGTTTTGAGACAGAGCCTCATTCTGTTGCCCAGGCACAATCTCAGCTCACTGCAACTTCTGCCTCCCAGGCTCAAGTCATTCTCCCACTTCCACCTCCTGAGTAGCTGGGACCATGTAACTTTTAACTTTTCTGTTATCTCAGAGGAAAAAACATGTCTCCTCATTTTCCTGCCTGAACATTTCATTCCTTTCCTCTTCCCTCAGACCTCATTATTTTCTCTCTTTTGCCACATTCTCACTGAGGTGCTAACCCACTTCTGCCAAGTACTTTTACAGCTATAAAACGGGTTCTTCCAGCATTCACCCATCATCTAATTTCAGGTTAGATAAGAGTATAATGTCTCATTAAATTTGGTAAGACTCTGATGAGGATTTTCTTAAAGAGGTAGTTGGCATATTAATATGGATTAGTAAGACCCAGTCATGATGGCTCACGACTGTTATCGCAGCTACTCGGAAGACTAAGGAAGGAGGATTGCTTGAGCCCAGGAGTTCAAGACTACAGGGGAGCCAGGATCATGCCAACACCCTCCAATCTGAGTGACAGATCAAGAACCTGTCTCAAAAAATATATATATATATATCAGTCAGTGGAATAGTACAAAATGTTAGAGAGCATCATAGAGAGAGTAGGGTGCCTCACCTCATGTTAATTCAAACACAACATTCAAGGTCCCAGTAGGGGATAGATAACACAATTAGCATTTTAATAAAGAAATTTTAGTAGAGGAACTATTCATAAAGTTGTGGAGAAGGTTGAGGGAAAACAAAAATAAAGCATGCAGCCTCTGGTGTGAGCAAGAGAACAACTCTAACCATCCCTGAACCTGAAGATGGAAATAGAAATGGAGGTTTCAGAACCCAGACTTGCCGTGGCATAGCTGAGGATAGGACTCCAGGAGGATCTGTGTCTTTAAGACAGGAACAGTGCCACTGCTGACCCAGAGCCTGGCAGGGACAAGGTCAGAAAAACGAATGCCTCAGCATCTATTTCCTCCACACATTCTTCTCCTGATGGTGCTAGGCAGAACTAGAGCCAGAGGACTGGAAGCTGTGGCAAATCATCCCAGGGGCAAACGGGAAGGGTTTGAACCAGATAGAGAATGGACGTGGAGGGGTAAAGAGAAGGTACTGAAGCATCAGCCCAGGGGGCTCTCAGGAAGATACACAGAACTTGGTGTATGTTCTATTATTATCATTGTTGTTGTTGGGTAATATGTAGGGACATGGACCTGATTCATGCTTTAAAAGCTTAAAGGCTAGAGACTGGCAGGAGCTGGAGACTGTGAAAATATTTATTTATTTATTTACAAACAGGGTCTTTCTCTGTTGTCCAGGCTGAGTATAGTGGTGTGATCTCAGCTCACTGCAACCTCGGCATCCTGGCTTCAAGCAATTCCCATGCCTCAGCCCCCATGAAACTGTGATTACAGACACCTGCCACCACACCCAGCTTCAATTTTTAAAAGTTTGGATTTTTAGGAGAGAGAGGGTTTCTGCCATGTTGGCCAGGCTGGTCTCAAACTCCTGACCTCAGGTGATCCGCCCTCCTGGGCCTCCCAAAGTGCTGGGATTACAGGTGTGAGCCACCGTGCCTGGCCAAGAAATATTTCCATAAGAGTAAAATGCTTCAGTATCTCTGGAAGTCTGGGCAAAAGTTCAGTCATGTTTTCTGTGGGCTAGACGTTGGCCTCACTGCAGAAATATGGTTCAATTCATCTTTACTCAAAGGGATTTTATCCAAGGAGACCATTGGACATAACTGTAACAGAGGGATGACCTCTGGCAGCTAAGGCTTGAGGCAAATTCATAAGCGTCTTGCCAGATATGGGAGCCGAGGGTGGGAGTGGAGTCCGTGGTGGATACCATCAGGGGTGAGTTTCCCAGGAAGCCACGTGGCCAATGGCAGAGTTGGTTTTGGACAGTTGCCTCAGCCAGAGGGTAACATTATCTGATGACAACTCTGCTTGCATAAAACTGTCTTTTCTCATTTTTACAACTTCACTCCCTGGGCCCAAGCAGTAGCCAGTGAGTGTGACATAAGAAGAAACAAGAGAAAGAGATGTTGACGTCACCCCAGCTTCCCACCATAGGTTTCCCAGACTCAGTAAAGACAAAATGGTGAAAGGAAAATTTTACGTTGACTGTGTTTTCATTTACAAGACAGGATTGGAAAAGTATTTCAAAATGACACTATAAATTCATCCCCGAGCACGAGAGAGACATCTATACTATCTACCTGAGGTTTCATCTAGAATTGATATAGAAAAGGGCCACAGACCTGTTTTAAAGATAGTGATATGGGAAGAGAAAGCCATTCCTCTGTAACAAGTCCCATTCCTTCAACAAAGTGTAACGTTTACACCAATATGTTGTAAATTTGCATTTTCCCTTCCCTGACTTCCCACATTCTGCCGACAATCACACTTAAGCTTCCCACGTTCTAAAAATCTTCCCAACTATTGACACTGGTAATTCATTTAGCTATCAGTTTCAGTTTCTTCTCTTCCTCACATACTTGAAATCGTTGCTTTTGGTAGTATTCCTAGTTTTATCTTTTGAAACTATTTTAAGTGTTTTAATATTTTAATCTTTAAGTCACTTTTAGAATTACTTCTGTATGAATATCACCAGTGACTTTATATTACAAAACGTAAAACGAGAAACAAATAATCTGGTGGAATTCCTGAAGATCTCCAGGAATGCTGATGCGTGTTACCAAAGATGGTTCATTTTAGGCCAGCTCATTACTTATCTGATAATTGTGGAACTCCCTTTATCAAATGATGAACAACCTGGATTGGTCCTCTAAATATTTTGGGTTTTGCCCTTTAATTTTTTTTACTCTTATATTTTTATTAGATATTTTTCTAAAATGTTTTTCTTAAGTTTTTAGTTCTGTAATCTTTTTCTTTTTTCCACTTATGTCTTCAATTATTCTCTTTGTTATATATTTTATTAAAATCATACATGCATTTTAAAAATAAATAATCAAGTATACGGTATAAAAGATTAATAATAAAAAGTGATCATTGTTCATCCTCTAAGCCATTATTCTCCCAAGGATATACTGACTCGGATAGCTATTTTTCAGGTCTTTATTACCATCTTTCTAAATAAAACTGATTGGTATGACATCTTGATTTATTTTAGCATTATTTACTGTCCTCTGATTGTAAATTAGTGATATGGTTAAACAATATTCAAGTGATTCAATAAGTCAGTTTTAGCATAATCTTAACTAGCAAATTTTATTTGTTTCACTTAGTGTATTATTTCCTTTTCACTTTGGTACGATTTTGCTTTTCCCAGAAATAAAAAATCTACTTTTTGTTGTCTTTGTTTTAAACATACTTTTCTAATTACCAGCCAACCCTTGTCATACTTCAAATGATAGCTCCATCAGTTATTTGTCTAAAATCTCTCTTACATCTCATCTGATGTCTCACAATCATTTTTATCATTAACAGCAATCATTTTCTCTTTCATTTTAGAATGTTGTGTATATGGTTAATCTATACTATCAAACTAAAAGTATTTAAGAGAAGAATTTTATTGTCATCATCTTTGTACTTTCATTGTTTAGAATATGCAGGTTACTTGAATTTAAATGAATTTGATTAAATTAATTGATTTTAAAGAAGTGTATGCTATCTTTGAAAAGGATGTGTTAACCTAAAAAAATTTGGTGAGTTATTTCATAAAATTGCTTATACAGCAAATGTTATTTTAAAATTTGCTGTTCTATTTTAAATAATAAATGCATTTTTGTGTATGCAGTATGAAGCCATTCATAATAAAAATGCAGTTATCAACACTATGAAGAAGTGCAATATGACATAAAAATTAAATATTCCACTTTAAAAATAAATAAAACACATTAGTAGTGATTATGAATTTGTTAGAAGTAATCTTGACTCCTAGTTCTCAGAAAATTATCTTCATGCATAAATAATAATGTGTTTACTGATACGGTAAAACACAACTGCTTGGCAAGAAGCCCCTGAAGTATTTTCTTTATTATTTAAATTCAAAGTGAGTGATTTAGTTTTGAGAAAATTTATGATCATTATTCTGCAATTACTTTTGCATTTGCTATTATAAAGTGACAGTTGTGATTTAGCAAACTACTTTTTAATACAGATGTGACTAAATTTATTTTTGGTTTCTAAATATGTGAGTCAATATAGAAATTTAATTTTAATAAATTCTTTGTTTTACTTCAATATCTTAATACCATTAATAGTGAGACTCATATTGTGATAAAAGATTGTTAATATTTTATAGTAACATACACATCGCCTAGTATCTCCCATCCTTATTTCATATGATTCTCTACAGTTATGTCACATTAGTGGTCAATCTAATCGTCAGGGCATGAATACTAAACTTTATTTAGTCACAGTGCTCTGTTTTAGACTCTTTAAACATTTTCTTACAAACTTATTTGGAGTTATTCAACTTGTCGGAAACATCTCTATTAATATGAAAGTTGAAATCAGCAAAGATTTCTTATGAAAATCTTTAAAATAAAAGTGAGAAAATAAATAAAATGCCCTTGTTTTAATCACTGGTATACCTTTTTACCCATGCCATCCTAAGTGTATACTACCGTGTTTTTAATCACTGGTGTATCTAATTACCTTTTCCCCCATTATTAGAATTAGGAGGAGTTAGCTATTTACTTTTTCATCTTCTCTAGTTACTCAGATCATAACACGTGACTAAAGTTAAGCATTTGGGGAGCAGAAATAACTAAAGTTAAGCATTTGGGGGGCAGAAGTCAAATTGACCTAAATACTATTTTTTCTACTTTTCCTTTTAATAATATATCAGACTGTCAACAATCAGGTTATTTATGACAATCAATTGTAGGAGAAGAATACTATGTTACTTTGGCTTGAAAGACGTACGTCAATGAAATCTTAGAGTCATTTCTGCAAATAATTATGTAATTAAGATATCCAAGAACATTTGCCTTACTTTTTAGACGTTACTTAGTAAAAATCAATAGGGGATAAAAAAGGTTGCAAAGTCTAGCTGCTATTCTTAATTTCACTGGTACACCATTTGCATGGCAAGTTTTTATTAATTTCACAATGGCAATTACCATGAAGAGTACTTAGGAGCTGCACATATCTGAAGTATTAGATGTTATTTCCTTTTAGCTATTGCCAAAATGAGGGTGGTGCCTTTTCAATTTAAATTCCTGTAAGTATGTAACTCCTATAGTATGAGTATAAATTTTGTAAATCCTTGAAACGTGTAATAATTCTAATCATTGTTATGTTACTACCAGTCATTGTAATTTGTAAATGACTGGTAGTAACAAAGAAGTTTCCTGAAATAATACATATAGTAAAATTTTTCCATTATCATTAACATTAGTGCAATAGCAAATAAAATATGTCTGATGCCTAGAAAGAGAAAAAAATCATAAATACATATCAAGTGAAGTGAATCTTTTATAAGAATTACACAAGGTGGGAAATAGAGTGGGAGTTAAGAGACTCAGGTAAGAAACTGAGTTACAAATGGAACTAGAAGCTTCTTGGTGAAAAAAGTAGTGAGCATATGTAAGGAATAAAAACCCTGGAAAATAGCAGAAGGGAGAAAAGATTAAACTGATATCTAGCAGAGAAATCTATAGTAAAATGTGAGTGATTTGATGAATAAAAGGAGATTTGGAATGAAAAGAAGAGGTAAAGAAACTGCTGGATTTTTGATAGCTGTTTATTATGCTATCACTGGCTTCTATATGGAGCATGATTTCTAGGTCGCAATACTTGATATGAAAGGATCACGTAGAAGAAGTCACAGCAGATGACCTCCGACAGGAACTTTGAGGAAGGAGTAACTTGATTCTGAGGTTGCTTCAGAGATGTTCCAAAGTCCTTCAGGGCAAAGTTCTCAGCAAGCCAAATCACCACGCATTGGATATGATTTTCTAAGCCCAACAGCATTACATGTGTCTATTTTCAAATGTACTGTCTGATTTATTTAAATATCCCATAACATTTGAAATAAGGGCCTCTTTTCAATATAATGAAACATATCACTGTATATGTTTAGGCGTATGTATTATATTCAATATCTTATTGATATTTTCCTTATCTGTATGAATATTTTGCATATTTTATCTTTTATGACCTTAGAGAGGGAAGAATGTCTTTAGCATCATTTTGGGTCTATCTTTTCTTGTTTGTAGTTTCTACAGTCAACGCAGTTCCTGTTTTATGCATTTTGAAGTTGTGTTATTTGATACATAAAGTTTCACAAGAGATAATCCTATGTTATAGCATTTTCCTTTTACATCATGTTTCCCATAAAATGCCCATCTTTCGCCACTGCACTCCAGCCTGGGTAACAAGTGGGAAACTCTGTCTCAAAAAACAAACAAACAAAAAAAAGCCCATCTTTAAAGTTGAACATTTGAGCAATAAAATATTGTAATCCTTCATATAAATATCTCCAATATTATCAGCAGTTGGATGTATCCAGATTGTGGTAGTATAAAAACACAGTTCCTAAAATACATTATAGTAAAATAGGAAGGACAATGTTATGTAATACTTCCTTGCTAATTTTATTCAATATTTGGATACCAAAAGTATTTTGTCATCTTCATAAATGCTGCACAATCTGTTTCACAGTTACCAGTTATGTCCCCCATAACTTCTCTACACATCCAGACTTGTTTTACACTTTATTACCTATCTCCAAGGTATGCTATAGTCTTATTAAATAAGCATATTTGATTTCAAGATGCCACTTCTGATTACTATGCATTGGCAAAAGACTAAAATATTGAAAACTCCTTATGTATGTCTATAGTGGAAGAACAAACATAAATTTCTATATTAAAATGTGCTGTAGGTATCAACCTAGTAAGTTTTCCTTAGAAAACTTAAATTTTATCTCACTGTCCCTTTAGATTATTCTATTATAATGGAGAAAAACATAAATCCTTATATTTATCAGCCTTTTCATTTGCTTTACATGCTTTTTGGGTGTAGGTGTCATTGGTAGGGGAAG
The DNA here is from genome assembly GCA_031835075.1 of Saguinus oedipus. Lineage (NCBI taxonomy): Eukaryota > Metazoa > Chordata > Mammalia > Primates > Cebidae > Saguinus > Saguinus oedipus. The sequence continues at coordinate 21,918,718 of CM063169.1, forward strand.
CTTTACTGGTCAAAAAAGTTTGGGAAATGCTGTGCTGCTTATAGCCTTTGTACCACTTCTTGGAGACTAAAGTAAACATTAATTAGCATATTTAAATCATAATAAGCCCATTTTATTGCCTTTACAGTGTTTTTTAACACACGGCTACATAGCTTCTTAATGCAAATGAAAGATCAGCTTTAGTTATAAATTCCAATAAACAGGAATATTCCAAACTCCTTCTGTGGTCACTGTGTGTGTTCCCTCCCAGTGAGCCCACTAAACCACGTGTTCTATAGAAACGCAGACACATTGACAGCGCTGTATTTTCCAACTTCACACACTGCTGGAAATGCAACCTTCTCTTTTTGGGCTCAAGTGACTAACACGTTTGATTTTATGTCTATTATCTTTCTAGCACTATTTGAAATAAAATATTCCTATTGCTTTGGAAATTGTCTGTAACACTAAGCCTTAATTGTCAACATAAGAAAAACTGTTGTAGTAAAGTGAGCAGCGGACTTGGAATTGGAAAACAGAGGCTTAGCATCTGGCTCGACCACTGCTGAAATATGTGATGTTTGAAAAGTCATTTCAATTATGTGACTCTGCTTCCTTAAATGTGAAATGGAGGTAATCATATGCATAACACTATTCTTACAGATTTAATTATATGACCCTTTCAAGGAGAAAAGCATTACTGTTTTGTCATTTTCCTTTCTATATTTAAGGAAATATCTCCTGTTAAATGGAAGTTATACAAAAGTTTTAGCTGCTCACATCAATATGTTGTCCTTCTGGAGAGTTAAAACTATTTTGTAAATGATATTTCTAGAGAAATATAGCTCTGCAATTAAATCTTGCTTTTTGAATAGGTCAAGATGTGTATCATAGAATGAAGATGTAAGAATTTGAAAAGGTATTTGAAATAACCTTGCTTCTCAGTATCTCTCCTCCTACCCATTTCATTGTTGGAGAAAATGGATAACTAGAGAAGCTAAGAGAAACAAAATTACTTGCAACAAGTAAGAGACAGATCTGGACACTGAATCCAAAGGCCCCTAATTTGCTACTCTCCCAGCTTTCTTAGAACCAACGATTCCCAATTATCCACAGGAGTAAGAAGATGGATTCTCTGTCCCAAATTGACTCACAATTCTGACAAGTGGCCTGAAATGTCAATACAGAAGATCTCCAACTTACCTTGGTTTGAATTAGAGTTCTGACTTTTATGATGGATTTATCAGGACATAATTCCACCCTCAGTGGAGGAGTATCTGGACTTAAAATGGTTCACCTTACAATTTCTCAGTTTTACAATGGGTTTTTCAGGGTATTAAATGCATTTCAGCTTAGGATATTTTTGATTTCCAATAGATTAATTGGGACACAACCACATCATAAATCTAGAAACATCTGTCTTAAAACTTAAAGGCTATGTGATCTTCAAATATACCATAATGAAATTTAAATATCTTTTAAAAATAATATTAGTGAATATTCATTTACATCCAATTATTTTTAATGGTATTAGACAGACAAGGAGAGCCATAGGAAAAAAAAGGGGACAATAATAAATTATATTTGGTGAGTGAGAGTTGATAGGGTGGAGATTCATTCTTTTGCTGAATATCTTAAAAATTCCTGCATAAAATCAAGCAACTTAGCGGAGCATAGAGAACCCTTCATAATCTGATAATACTCTGGCTTCAGTCCTTGCCTTCCCATTTAGTCTTAAATTCTAGGCATACTGAATAATGACTTGGTACTTTCCAAATCTGGCATATATTCTCACATGTGTGTGACTTTTTCAGTTTTGTTGTTGTTGTTTTTTGTTTTTTTGTTGTTTTGTTTTTTATTTTAAAATAATTTTTTTATAGACAGGGTCTCACTCATTTATCCAGGTAGGAGTGCAGTGGGACCATCCTAGCTCACTGCAGCCTTGACCTCCCATGCTCAAGTGATCCTTCTGCCTCAGCCTTCTGCGTAGCTGGTTTTATAGGCATGCACCACAATGCCTGCTAATAAATATACATATTTTAATTTAGAGACGATATCTTGCTTTGTTTTTCATACCACACACATAGTGAACACAGTTCCTCTCTCTGCTGATTTTTTCCTCATCATGCCAAACGTAATCATTTTGGAAGTTTTATTCAGGTTTATTGCTTCTATAAAGCCTATCTTAATCAATGTATGAATCATTTAGGTAAAGTTATATGTCCTCTTCCTTGACAATAACCCATTTGCTTTGCATCATAATTTCTTCATTTATAAAATGTGGATATTAACAGTGCCTACTAGGAGTGTTATAAGGATTAATCCATGTAAATTGTTTAAAAGGGTTCCTGAAAAATAAATGTTATTTGTTATATTATTTTTATGATAGTATGCATTAATTACATGTCCATCTTTTCCACTAGACTATGAACTATTATAGGGCAAAGAATGTTACAAACATCTTATTTAAGTGATTATCATTTTTGTAAATATGCACCATGTTCCCATCATAATGTCTGGCCCAGAACAGGCAATATTGTTTCTTCACTGATGAGAAAGGTGAGTTCTGTTGGGACAACGAATGCACATTTTGTCAACCAGGGTCTCCACAGTGAAATCTGAACACTATGAAAAATAAGGGTCCTGAAATTCCATAGTAAGTTGTGTATGTTTGCCTTTGATGCAAAAGTTGCCAAGAAATAACACAGACTGTAGAAATGTGATGATATCAAAAGCAAGTTCCGTGACTTTATAGTTTTTCTCAGAAATAGCCATCTCCATAAAATACGTTTTACTGGCCTCATTGAATAACTGATTCCTTTATTTGTATCAAATATATAAAGAATATAATAGATACAAAAGAAGATAGTGTAAGATTTATTTTCCATATGGATTCAAGACTCTAAGAATTTAATAATAAATTATACTGATAATTACTGAAATTCAATATTTACAGAAAACTTACACAAATGTAGATAACAGTACCATTTGTGATGTGCTTTGATTGCTCTGAAATGGCAGTTTTCAATAAATATTGAAATTAGGTCATAACTGCTAGCATTATGTATTATTTATCAGCATTCAGACTGCCACGAATAGGGATGCCCTCTTACACATTAACCTCCCTTCAAAGAACTTGGAGAAAAGACCTAGTTCCAAATGCAGTAATATTTTTCATACTTTTTCATTCCTCATTATTTATTGTAAAAATGTATGCATACTCTTGGGGTAGTAAGAAAGTTCATTTTTACCCAGTCATGTCTAAAATAGCTCTGAGCTAAAAATATTCTCCCTGGTATGCAATGCAAATAAGCCTACCATGAAATTTTCATGGCTGATTCTTTGAAAGTTTTACAAAACTTAAGCTCTAAAATATTTGGAATCTTATGGCAGTAAAAATACTAGGAACATTCTGTTTTAAAAACTGCTATAAAATATTCACCAAAACCATGTCTTCCCGTACTAGAAGTGCTTTCTTAGTTTGATTGCCTGAGTGAGAGAGAAGTGTTTTAATAAGAGAAGAGAGGATATTTTTAGTATTTTAATAACAATTAAAATTTTTGCCTCAAAAATAATTATATAAGTGTTTGGAATAAATCCTATAACTAGAACATAGTCCTGAGCATTAAAGAGTCATTTGCAAAGGGAAGGGCAAGTGAGCTGGTAAATTTGAAAAAAAAAAAATCTTGAAGACTACTAACAGATTTCATTTTACAGACATTTGAGAACAAAACTATAGATTTTTGAAGGTGAATTTTCATCAAAGAAAATACTTTGAATAACTTCTGTGACTGGAATTTAAATATGAATTATCTTTTTTTCTTGAGGATCCATTTTCTGAGATGGTGATGATAAAGACGTTGGCTGTCCAGTGGAATCTCAGCAGTCATTTTCAGACAAAGTGAGAGAGAATAAGTATGTAAGATGCCTGAGGCTCAAAGAGTTATTCAGTCTTGTGATTACAGCCTATGTTCATGGAAGTGAAAGTCCTCTTTTCCATTGTACCACTTACTTAGATAAGTCTGCTGCAACTGAGTAACTTAGTTATACTCTATTCATTGGTTATAACTATATTTTAAGTATGCCTGGTTTTTAAGATTTTAACCTAAGTGCCATACCATAGTTACTGCTTCAGAATCATATGTGATTTTATTATGGTCATAAAATTATTTTAGATATCTTCATGCCTCCTTATGAAGGAGGCTACAATGCACTCCTTAGGACATGCTGTAGATAATCACTCAGCAGAAAATCTATCTAGATTAAACAAAAAATGTATTGAGATTGATATGGTTAGTTTGTGTGTCCCCACCCAGTTCTCATCTTGAATTGTAATCCACATAATCCTCATGTATCAAAGGAGAGACCAGGTGGAGGTAACTGAATCAAGGGGGTGATAGTAATTGAGTTCTCAGGAAATCTGATGGTTTCACTTGTCACTTCTCCTTCCTGCCATGCTGTCAAGGTGACTGCCTCCCTTTCACCTTCCATCATGATGGTAAGTTTCCTGAGGCTTCCCCAGCCATACTGAACTGTGACTCAATTAAACTTCTTTCCTTTAAAAATTACCGAGTCTCAGATAGTTCTTTATAGCAGTATGCAAACAGACTAATGCAGAGAGTAATCTTAATTTTTCCTTTCGGAAATGCTGAATGCTGTTTCTAGATTTGTAAAAGTGAAGTATGCATAAAGCTGCCTCAGTGTGACTCTTTTTGTGAGACCATGAAGGTACTACATGGTACCTCGGAATTTTCATCGAGATGTTTTAAAAGCCAACTGAAATGCATTTCCTTGATGTTCCTTTTAGCTGAAATTAGAACATTTATAAACTATTATTGGTATTTCATTAGAAAAAAATTGAAATATATGATAAATTAAGTGACACTTTTTTGTGAAACTGTTCTGAAGCAATCAATGAACTCTCTAGATTAACTCTACTAGGATAAAATAAAATATTCCTATTTATTTCCATTCACAAAATAGTTGTTCTCTAGATAATCAAATATCCATAACAATAATGAACCCAGAAAATGTTTATTTTACCTGGTATTTATTATAGTAAGGTCAAAGTTCAATAGAAATGTTTCCTAAAAGTTTTGAACACAAAGTTCAATTTTACCTAAGGAAATGTTAAGGCTATTTTTTACGTGAACTTCAATTTTAATACCATTCAGGTCTTGATATAATTTAACTAGTAGGGATCTTATGTTTTTCTTACTTAAAAGCATCAACAAAATGCATTATAAGATTAGCTGCTTGTGCCTCACAGGTTTTCATGCATGAAAGCTGGTCAAGACAGAAGGAGCATAAAACTCATTATTGGCACTAGTTTAGGTCCATTAACTGGCTTCATCACAAAGCACTATTTTTTGCTTACACATTAAATAGTAAATGAAGATTAGATAAAGTTTTATCTAGTGAGGCAAAATATCTGGCCATTTCCAGTATTTTCCTTTTACCTTTTTATTGAATCTTAAAAAAATCTGCCAGATAGGTATTATTTTTCTTTCAAAAATCTGAAAAAAAAGGAAGTAATAACTTATATAAGGTAATAAGTGGCAGCACATATGCATTCCCCAATTTCCTCTCACTGTGTCTTCTTTTATTCCTTTATTTCCATTTCCTGATACACTTATTAAATACCAACTGTATTCTAAGCATTGTTATTGTTCCTAGGGTTTCAAAGATTTGGCATGTTCCTTCATACCCAAGATGCTGGAAGGAACCAATATTCAAATACAAACGTAAGCTAGAAGGTAGTATGATAACACAGATTTATGCACAGAATCCCCTGCAGAGAGGAGCTATCATTTTGAGGTCTGGATGTGAGAATTGGGGAAAATTGCATATAGGAGACTTTGCTAATTAAATAAAACTAGCAATTTTTCCAGACAGAAAAAACAGACAAGGTGAGAAAGGATATTAATGACAAAGAGAATTCAGAAGTAAATTCACACGGGCATAAGTTAGGTTATATATATATATATATATACATATATATATATATATATATATATATATATATATATATATAGAATAGTACAGTTGCTACCTATACATTATGGTTGAAGCACAGAAAATAACAGAAAGAAATAGTCTAGGCAGGGTGCACAGAGCTAAGTTATGACAATCATGACGATCATGTATAACATACAACTGAGTGACTGGATAACGCTCTACAATCTCTTCACAGATGGAGGGGAGGTACTCAACTCAGATTCAGCACATGCAAACATGTACACCCAGGAATAGGTGAGTGCCTTTTTAATTTAATATGAATTTAAATATTAATTGGAGCTTTCTTTCTTTATATTGGACAGTTCTTCCACTCCCTATTATATCCGGGCCAAAGCAATGCATTTATATTACAAGTTTTCCCCTTGCATGAATTTAAGTTTAAAAATTGTCTATAGAAAAAGGTGGACAATTTAAGATTTTAAACTAATATGACTAGAACTGTGTCTTAGAATTGCCAACCATTATATGATAGTGTTTTGTAGACAATAAAGTACTCCTAGACAATGGCAATGGGTGGAGGAAGAAGTTTATATTCTAAGCTCAGTTGGTCAAATACATGGCTAAGTGCTTTTAGATAAGTAAAGCTTCACAGCTCTTGGAAAGGACTGTCCACAATTACATTAATAACAATGTACAGCTGACCCTGGAACAATGTAAGAGTTGGAGGTGCTAGCCTTCCTTGCAGCTGAAAATCCTAATATAATTTTTGACTTTTCCAAACTTTACTAATAGCTGACTGCTGTCAAGAAGCCTTACCAATAACATAAATGGTTGATGAACACGTATTTTGTATGTTAGATGTATTATATACAGTATTCTTACAATAAAGTAAGCCAGAGAAAAGAAAATGTTATTAATAAATCATAATGAAAATAATGACTATTCATTAAGTAGAAGTGGACTTTCATAAAGGTTTGCATCCTCATTATCTTCATGCTGAAAGGAATAAAGAGATGGTGTTGGTCTTAATGTCTCATGGGAAGCAGAGATGGAAGAAAATATATGTATAAGAAGTGCCTGCAGAATTCAAACCCATGTTGTTCAAGGGTCAACTGCATTCATGAAAATTTCCAAAAGAGTACATTTTAAGTGTTGTCACCTCAAAAAAATAGTAAGTATGTGATGTAATACATCTTAACCAGCTCAATTTAGCCATTCCACAATGTATACATATTTGAAAACATAATGCACGCAATATATACACAATTGTATTTGTCAGTTGAAATGGCTAATTTAATTAATTTAAATAATTGTACACAATCTCAAACTGTACACAATTTGAGGCTCTACCAGGGTGGACTGGAATTGAAAATCTGCCTTATTATCAATCTCTCTATTAGAAAGAGAAGAAGAAAAAAGTCTGTTCTTATTTTTATATCTGATATTTTAAAACTTTTTCTTTTTCCATTCTCTTAGGAAGACTAGAATACAGCCAATATGTTAAACAAAAGTCTTCTTCCTGAATAAAAATTATTATTTCTCTAATGCAAGACATTTTAAACAGAATTGTAGGTGCCACTGGTAGATAATGAGCAGCATGAATATGTTGCTCTTCTCCGGGACACAATCACTGAAAGTAACTGAGTTGAACTTGGGGAAGGGTAGGTTAAAATAGAAAAGACAGCTCTACATTTCTTCTCATATTACTTTATTTCCAAAGGACAAAAATATTATATGATTTCTCTTTTTACCAAATCTTATAATGTTTGTGGTCTGGCTCAAACTATTGTTATCCAGATAAATTTTCCACATAGCCAGATATGGTCACTGAAACTCTGGAAGATTCAGAACATGATATCTACATACAAAGTACAAATATTTGTCAATGATTACAATTTTTTAAAGTATTTTTGCCTGAAGATTTGACACAAATACTAAAAACATAACAGCAATATTTTAAGAATGAAAATTAGTTTCACTTTAAACAACTTCCCAAAGTCATAACTTTGAAGGGGGCAAAACACATATGAACTAATTGCTTATAAAATATTTGCAAGTGAAATTTACATTGTACCACATTAACAGACAGGATTTCCTCATGGTCAAGATGGCAGCCATACCATTCTTGAAGAAAATGAAAACAAATCTTCCCCAAAATAAAACAAAGGGAAGAAAAGCAAATAAGAAAAGTAAGATAACTCCCTTGTGATATCACCCTTCAAATAAACGAATGCAAAAGGCAGTATTAAATATGAGGAAGTTGATGCCAGATCCTAATAGCCAACAAGAACTGTCATATATGGAAAATATGGAAAGGACACTGTAGACACGAGCATTTTGCAGGATAAAACCTCATCCACATTCTACAAGTTTATTAAAATATAAGAAAAGAGAAATGGTTGGTCCAAGTTAGGTTCCCAGACCAAGTAACTAAAAGGTTTAATACCTTCTTAAAATCACTTTGTGGAAATATTATTTTTAAAACTTCTTCCTACTTAAATTCAAAAGTTACAGTTCCCTCCCTTTCCCTTCACATCAAATAGCATTTACTCGAGTTTCTAGCTCTTCTAAATTACTGATTAATAAACTAATATTATATTTCCTCATTTTTTTCCAATCCTACCATGATTCTTTTAAGAAAAATCCAGGCAAACTTTTTTTCCCTTGGTGTCCTAATCGTGTATTTTGTAAAACTAGTGAACATGGCTGCTCATTTATATCTCAGATCTCTCTGATGCAGAAATGTTTCAAAGGGATGAATTACAGGCAGAATTCTAATTTAACTATTTGCAAAGTACTACTCTTTGCTAAAACTGATTGAACTTCAAAGCCTCCCTAAAACTTCATACATAATTTATTTTAGGGGAAGAAAACAATAAAATCCAGGACAAAGGCTGAAACAATGGTATTTTAATAAGCCATACTGACAAGTATTTGCTTGAAGATGAATATACTTTTATCATAAACTATTTTTAAAAAATTTATAAATCTAGAAATATTGGAGAATTAATGATTACAAAAATTTATGGAGTAGAGGAAAAAGCAAATAATTCATCTTCCTTTTTTTTTAACTAGGCAATTAATTCTTTCTTCATCATACATTCCAATCACAGGTTTCTAATTGGGTTTTGACCTGCATACCATGATGGGTTGATTAACAATTCTCTAATCAAGATTGTATAGTGTTCATGTGTGTTCAATAATTCAGCAGTTCTTCTGGGAGATGTAATGGGACCCTGGGATCTGGTTGACATTCAGAGACTGCTTAAAGCTCCAGAACACTTTATGCCTAAATTGCCCTCAAATTCCTTAATAAAGAGTCAGCAAGATTCCACAAAGTGCACTTACTGCTATACTTTCAAGATTGAAAGAAAAGCTTGAATGTTGATGAGAAAACACAGCCATTTGTATTGTCCAGGAAAATCTATATGTGAAATGTTGAAAAATATGTATAAAAGAAAAGCAGTTAGTAATGGATACCATCTATGTTGTAAGCACCTCATAAACAACAACACTGAAATAAAATTCCTTAGAAGTGCTGGATTTTTATTATATAAATGCTTGTTAAAAAGCGATTTTCCTGATAAAAATCAAACGGGTTATTTCTAGATAATTCTTCACTCAATTTGAAAAAAATTAGTACCAGAAGGAAAAAGTGAGTATGAAATTAATCTATGTAATTGCGTAGTTTCAGTGTGCTTTGTTCAATCTGCCACTTTTAAGAGGGTTAATCTGAAGAAAAAATAAAATTTAGTGAGTTCTAGGTGCCCACACATGGCAAGGTGTGAGAGTTCTGTTTTTAAAAGCCATTTGGCTTGTTAATTAATAAAGACAGGTTATTATCTATTTCTTTTATTTAATTTCTGTAGCCTTATATTTTTAATGTGTAGAATATTTAAAAACAGTTTGTTAAATCACTTCTACATTTAGATAGGTAGTGATTTCTGAATAAAAACTTCTCACATGTAAATCCCTAAATACATTTTTTTTTTAAATGTAGAGATCCTTTTATTTTTTTAATTTTATTTTTTATTTTTTCTGAGACGGAGTTTCACTTTTTGTTACCCAGGCTGGAGTGCAATGGCGCGATCTCGGCTCACCGCAACCTCCGCCTCCTGGGTTCAGGCAATTCTCCTGCCTCAGCCTCCTGAGTAGCTGGGATTACAGGCACGCGCCACCATGCCCGGCTAATTTTTTGTATCTTTAGTAGAGACGGGGTTTCACCATTTTGACCAGGATGGTCTCGATCTCTTGACCTCGTGATCCACCCGCCTCGGCCTCCCAAAGTGCTGGGATTACAGGCTTGAGCCACCGCGCCCGGCGAGATCCTTTTATTTTTCATTCAAAAGAAATGTTCTCAAACTGTTGACCTCAAAGTAAATTCCTGTGAAGTAATTCCTGTTTTGTTACTGATTTACATTGAAAACTAATGTGTTAATATTGCTTTTTGATCTTTTAGTTCATACTCAATTGATTAATTTGTGGCCAAATAATATGTATCTTACATGAGGTAGAGACTGAAGGTTGACTCACAATACATTTTTCTCTTCTTTTTGAGCACATGGGTGAACTACATACCCCGTTCTCTGTTAACGTTAAGGATATTGATGTGATTATGTTTTTTCCAGTGGAGGAAGTTGAAAGTTACACTTACAACTTCTAGACCGGGTTCCTAAGACAGTGGTATACCTCCTGTCCTCTCTCCCCTTCCTGCTGGTCAGAACTTATGATGCAGTTTTGGCTATGGAGATGATGGCAATTTCTTGAATGATGGCACAAAGAAAGAAAGAAGACTTCATTTTGGAGTGACTTCCTAAGGCAAATTCACCGATATACCTAACTACTCACTTAAATATGAAGCACAAGAGAGATATATACTCTTCTTTTGCAGGTCCATTGGTGTTGAGTCTCCTTGTTAAAGTAGTCTAGTTTTACCCTAGGTAATACAAGCATGAAAGAGGCATATCCAGCCCATAATATTCCTGGAGCTCTCTTGGCCAAGCTGTGTTGTGCCTCCTAGGTGTAATCTATTAAAAAATTATGTCTCTCTATCATTGAAACCTCAGCTATAAAATAATCCAAATGTTCTTATCAGAATTTTTAATTACTGAAGCATGCAATCTAGGTTTAGTAAATTTTTGTGAAAGCAAAACAAAACAAAACGAAATCCCCATAACATCTTTAAAAGGCTCCATGTAAGGGAAGTGGTTCTGGGATTTGCAAAGAGTAGGCTGCTGCTGGGAAGACAGAGATTTTCTCAGGCTTTAGAATATGGAAAACAAAAATAAAAACAAAATGAAAGCTATTGTTCAGGAATGAGCCAGCTCAGCAGACCTGACATACTCAAACTCTGAATTTTCCCAAGGACCTAATTTCACAACTGGCCTTTGGACAGTTCTTGGAAATTGAGAACTTCATCCATACTATACCAGCATGTCAAGATAGTTTAAACAAACAGTGGGACTTACTAAAGAGGTGCTTTTCTTCTGGGAGTCTACAGCTTCAGTGACTGAACTCAGTTATATAGACACTATGACTACGTACATAAGTTCAGATGAGCTTCCTTGGTAGGCAACACTTTGCACATGTTGTCTCAACTTTATTGGAGGAATCAAGTGTGTCCTATGAAACTGTTGAGAGAGGACATGGAAACTTGCACCTTAATCCTTCAGACTATACCCCATGTGGCTTTTCCCTTTAATGTTATTGCTTTGTATCTTCTTGTTGAAAAAAAAAAAGTCAAAACTATAAGGACTTGTGAGTCTTATACGTCTTTTTAGTGCGTCATCAAGTCTGAGTATGGTCTAACACAGCTATTCTTTTGAAAACTTGTTGTCTTACATAATTAGGTTACTGACCTAATTTCCTACTTGGAATTGATTACTTGAAGTCTCAGTTTCAAAAGGGTTAGTCTGCCTCCAGCAAGAATCCCCACACTGTCTTTCATTTTCCGCCTATACTGTTCTCAGAAAGAGTCTGCAAGAACCTAGTGCTTTGCAGTCTTCAGAGGCAAGAGGTTACACTGATGTAAAAGAAATAAGCTGCTAAATAAGAAAAACTGCCTTAGTGGTAGCCCTTTAGCGATCATGTGGAATTCGAGCAGTTAGTAAACGATCCAGATGGCAAGTTTATGTTCACAACTACCCTGCAACTCCAATCAACAGAGCTCTAAGTCAGCACAGTTCAACAAATTAGACAACTAGTTGGAATAAACTCATATTAAGGTTACTAATTGTTTAGTTGATGAATTATACCTTTAAATGCCACAAAGGGACCAGGAATTATTCTTTATAGTATACTTATAAAGATATAGTATACTTATAAAGTATATACTTATAAAGTATATACTATGTAAAGTATATACTTTATAAGTATACTCATAAAGTATACTTATATATATACACACGTATATATACAGTATACTTATATATATAGTATACTTATAAAGATGTGTCTGTATATATATATATATATATATATATATATATAAATACCATACTTATAAAGATCTATACTTATAAAGATGTGTCTTTATAAGACACACACATATATACACACACAGACACATCTTTATAAACACACACATATATATACACACACATGTTTTGTATGTATATACTTTCATTAATAACTTAAGTAATTATAATATACATCTATACTTATAATGTATTCATAATATACATCTATACTTATAATACACATCTATACTTATAAAGTATAAGTATATACATCTAGACTTATAAAGACGTGTCTGTGTATATATACACACACACACACACAGAGACATCTTTATAAACATACACATATATATACACAAACATATGTATATGTATATAATACTTTCATTAATTAATAATTTAATTATAATAAAGTAATATAAATGCATGCCAACAATTATTTTTCAGGCATTATACCCTAGGGGTATATACATAAATACTAAAATTTCTGCCACCACAAAAGTGAGATATGTATGGAAATAATCTGTTACTAGGCTTAAGCACAATAAAATTAGTAATAAAAAATACAAATAACCCAAAGCATTAAAAATATTTCTGATAAATAAAGCCTAAGTTATGAAAAATGTCACAGAAGAAATTTCAGTGAGTTTATGCATTCACTTTGATCCACAGATTTCTAGATTTCTCTTCCACAAATTTAGCCTCTAAAATTTAGCCAAATTCCTATTTTGTTAGTATTGTAATAAAATTAATGTTAGCTACAACATATTAATGCATTCATATAAAGCATTTTAATATGTTGACTTTTTCAAATGATTATTTATTAAAAACACACACACTAAATCTTTTGTTTTAAGAACAATATAATGCCTATGGAAGACATTAAAAATGAGCAATATGTGTGTGTGTGTGTGTGTGTGTGTGTGTGTGTGTGTGTGTGTGTTTGTTTTTTTTTGAATGGAGTCTCACTCAGTCGCCCAGGCTGGCATGCAGTGGTGCTATCCTGGCTCATTGCAACCTCTGCCTCCTGGGTTCAAATGGTTCTCCTGCCTCAGCCTCCTGACTGGCTGGGACTACAGGCACACACCATCATGCCTGGCTAATTTTGTATTTTTAGTAGAGATGACGTTTCACCATGTTGGCCAGGCTGGTCTTCAACTCCCCACCTCAGGTGATCCACCCATCTCAGCCTCCCAAAGTGCTGGGATTACAGGTGTGAGCCACCATGCCTGGCCTATTATGTGTTTCTTGTTCTTCAAAAGTTGGCTCTAAGGTGGTACAAATAACTACATTACAATAAAATAAGTTTAGTATTGGAAAGGAAGTGAGAAGAATAATTAAATTCAAGACATGTTGGAAATTTTTCAAAATGCTATAAACTAAAATTAAAAACCAGAAGTTAAAAAATGTCATTGACTTCTATACCTTATAACTGAGTTACTGATTTCTGAGAGAGGTATTTCATTTAAGTGATAAGGATAGAAATCATGCTGCAAGAGATTACAGTGAAAGAGTGGAGGATGAAACAAGTACAAATTTTATTCCAAACAATTTGATGATAAGGTAATAAAATCATGAGGTAGTGGCTTGTAGGGGAGTTCCGGGTCAAGAGAAGGCATTTTTATATCTGGGTAAATTTAATGTGCTTATACCCAGAGAATGAGCCAGTGAACAGCAAAAGATTTAAAATACCCTGAAAAAAGGCTGGGTGCAGTGGCTCACACTTGTAATCCCAGCACTTTGGCAGGCTGAGGCAGACACGTCACCTGAGGTCAGAAGTTCGAGACTAGGCTGGCCAACACGGTGAAATCCTGTCCCTACTAAAAATGCAAATAATAATAATAATAATTAGCCAGATGTGGTGGTGGGCTCCTGTAAACCCAGCTATTCAGGAGGCTGAGGCAAAATAATTGCTTGAACCCAGTAGGTGGAGGTTGCAGTGAGCCGAGATTGTGCCATTGCACTCTACCCTGGGCAACAAGAACAAAATTCCATCTCAATAAATAAACAAATAAACAAACGAACTGAAAAAAAATCACATGGGAATACTTTCTTTACCGGCAGAATCTTACTAGATATATGCTAAATAATACTGGCTTTAAAAGGCTCCACAAATAAGACATAAAATGTGAGAAATAATTTCAAATAAATTGCTGTGCCAGTAAGAAAGTTAAAAGAAAAAATACCTACAAAAAATTCAGAAGTAAAAAATAAGATCGAAGCACATAAAAGATTATAAAATATATTCAAATATATCCATACTTCCCTAAATATAAAGAAACTCTAGGGTTGTACTGGATTTGAAATGTTGACAGTGACAGCACAGAAAGTTCAAGAAAATATTAAGTTAAAAAGTTAAAAGCCATGATAGCAAAAGTAATAACAATTAGCCTTCAACAGCATTTTTTACTGCTTCTGCCACTCTATATCCTGTAAGTCACCAAGACCTATGTTAAATGTCTCTTAAGACTGGGCGCAGTGACACACGTATTTCTGCACTTTGGGAGGCCAAGGCAGATGGACTAAGGTCAGGAGTTCGAGGCCAGCCTGGCCAACATGGTGAAATGCTGTCTCTACTAAAAATTCAAAAATTAACCAGGTGTGGTGGTGGGTGCCTGTAATCCCAGGTTCTTGAGAGGCTGAGGCAAGAGAATCGCTTGAACCTGGGAGGTGGAGGTTGCAGTGAGCTGAGATCTCGCCATTGTACTTCAGCCTGGGCAACAAGAGCAAAACTCCATCTCGAAACAAAAACAAAAAAGACAAAACGTCTCTTAAATATTACTCATTTGGTGTGATTAAAACCTTTTGGAAATAGTAGCAATGATTGTACAACATTATAAATGTAATCCATGCCACTGAATTGTACACTTTAATAAGGCTAATGGGGAAAATTTTGTGTCGTATACATTTTAGCAGAATAATTTTTTTTTTACCGTAAAAGTCTTCATTTAACCACCCCCCTCCGTTAATCCAGGAAAATTATTCATTAGTGAAGGCTCCTTCCATGCATAACTTATTACTTCCTAACTGGTCTTCTGGCTTCCCCTGTTTTCTCCTTCAATCTCTTATCTGCTAGGAAGCCAGAGCAATCCTTATGCTGTTACCCTGTTTAGAAAGGCCCCTCGACCACCATCAATCATTCCACTCTGTCAGCAGGTTACATTCCAGACTCATTAATATAGCTTCATTATCACCCCCTTCATTTTCCACACCCTGAATATCACTGTAGAGGCATCCTTTATATATCCTGCTTGACATCTTGCCTTGAACTGTGTTCAGCTCCTCAAACACATGGTTTTCTTTAAAATCAAGGCCTTTGTCAGGCTCTTCCTTCTATTTAGAACACCTTATCCTTCCCCCTCTTCCATCTGCAAACCAACTTTTCCCACTTCTCTAGCTGATTCCTGCCAAGTCTTCAAATTTAAGCATAGGCATCCCTTCCTGCAGAAGCCTTTTCTGGTTGCCTAAATATAGTTCAGGGGCATATTTACCTAACAATTGCACTCACTGCAAGTATTGTAATCATCTATCTATAAGTCTGTATATCTCTCTATATTATAAGCAGTGAGGTCAAGAAATATGTCTGTTGTACCAAACATTTAACATCTTGGCCCACAACTATACTAAATACTTAGCCAACAACTTGCAATGAAAATGTTATTTATTGTTTTGTAAACATCAATACAAGAAAATCTCTTGGATAATAATTGTGTCTATTGCTAGATAGTACTAAAAAATACAGTGTCACAACTCTGGAACAGTCTACATTTGAGGTTAAAGCATTTTTGTTTGTTTTTGAGAAAGTCTTGCTCTGTTGCCCAGGCTGGAGTGCAATGACAGTACCTCTGCTAACTGCAACCTTCACCTCCAGGGTTCAAGTGCTTCAGCCTCTTGATTCTTGTGCTTCAGCCTCTTGAATAGCTGGGATTACAGGCACCTGCCACCACACCCAGCTAATTTTTGTATTTTTAGTAGAGATGGGGTTTCACCATGTAGGTCAGGCTGGTCTTGAACTCCTGACCTCAGGTGATACACTAGCCTGTCTCTCAAACTGGTGGGATTATAGGCGTTTAAAGTGCCCTATTTATTGATCAATAGGTAGAAAGAGGATAAATTCTAAATTGTTTCCCCTTAACGTGACAATTTGTTTGTTGTACATTTATTTTGAAATGGTATCAAAAAAAATTTCTTTAAACTCATTCTACACAAGATGTTAGTTAAAAAGAAACACTAATTTCATGTGAAACTTGCATTTTTTTATTATTTCATAGTTATCTAACATAGAAAAAAGGGTTAAATAAGAGGGAATTAGAGCAACAAAAATCTTCATAATCTAGAAGCTAAAGTCCCCATGAAAAACAAGTTTGAAAGCTTTTAAGGGGAGAAAAGCAACAAATATCAAAGTCAGAGACAATATAAAAAATTATTTTGATCTGACATTCCAAACACATGAGAAATTAGTGAGAGGAAATTAAAAATTAAAGCCACAAAACATATTCCGCTACAGTCCAGCCTCCCTAGCAACAATTTGCATCCATATGCATTTTATACTCCATACCTTGACTGTGAAATTTAATTAAAAATAATTATAAAGACAGCTCCTTGAGGCTATTGAGGATTTTACAGCTTGAATCTTTACTTTCAAAACATTTTATTTTCATAAAATAACATGCATCACTAATGGTCTTGTTAGAATTTGTCTTCAGAAGAAATGACAACTCATCCACTTCAAATCTATCCAAGTAAGCTAAATTTAGATGGAATGACCTAGGAACCTTGACTCCAGGTTCAGTCCATATATAAAGTGAATAAACTGAAAACTGTCCCTATAGTTCCAAATTTGTCCTTGATGTTCATTTATTTCAGAAGGAAGCTCCAAAGGGAACACAGCAATAGAGTTATCTTCAGCACTACTAAAGTGTTAGTTCTGCAAGAAAATAACTGGATGAACAACAAAATGAATGAATGAATGAATGAATGAATGAATGAATGCCAGATGCCATAGTAAAAAGCATTTTAGGGAAAGAGAAGGGCTAACATAAAGATAGATTCATTTATCCTATGAAGTTTTGGTTCCTATTTTTTCTCTGTTTTCTTTTGACCCCAAAGTAAGCTTGCATGCAAAAATGTCAATGAATACAATAAATGCCTAAAATAAAAATGTGATCTAATTTGTTTCCTCGGTATTAATCAGAAAAATTGCAGTCCTTTGTTTTTCTTTGACATTATCTTAGATTTTCTGTGAAAAGAGGGAAAAGTGTGATTCTGATTCGTCCACTCACCATCCAGAAGCACTCAGTACTTTTGTGGAAATGTAATTGATTTATTTTTGTTTACTTGATAAACTCAACGCTTTAGCCGGAAGGATGTCAGACTTAAATGCAATTTTACCGTCTCATCGAAGGATGCAGTCAGTCAAACATCACACAGCTAAAGTATCCGTCTGGCTCCTGAATGTCTTCAGAACATGGAAGTAAGTGCCCTGGTTACATGTTTCTCCAAATGAGCATTAAGAATATTTCCTTTTCTCTATGTCCATGTTGAAAACTCTTTTTTTTTTTTTTTTTTTTTACTTTTTCCTGGTATTATATACTGAACTCTGGAATATGAGAATATGAATAGTTGAGATGCTTTTGAACTTGGAATAAAGGCAGATGCTAAATTCCTGAAAGCATTAAAACAGTAAGACCTGATACTGCATGTTAAATCATTGTAAGCAAGATCCCAACAGAGTGTTTGTGATTCGTAAAATAAAAATTAAAAAATATATAGTGTTCTGAGTTCCCTGGTTATTTTGCATCACTGTGAAGAGGGGGAAATTAATAAAGAGCTGAAGTAGCTGTCTCTCCATAGTGTAGCTGCAGAGCTGCTGATAATCTTTAGTGCTACAGATCATGTCAAATAAGGTGGAAAATCTGTGTGCTTTCTGAGTACTCTAAATTTTTTAATTTTCTGTTAATGTTGTCGGAATTAATAAGGAACCTACTTTAGAATTAAATTATTTTATCAGTATTATGACTTTAGAATTATAATGCATACACACACACACACACACACACACACACACACACACACACACACACAAAGCTTGTATAAAAGTATATTTAGGAGAAAATTTCACTTTAGATTTTTCTAACATTTTAGTTGGGGGATATTATATGTCATCTGACTATTTAAACATGGTGTTTTATTTTTTGTTTATATATATCTCACTTTATTTTGTGTTTACATGTTAGCATCATTTCTTTCAATGCTTCTCAAAGTAAGTGATATTTTCTGAGAAACGAACATGGATGTCAGTGAAAAGACTAGAGGCCTGGAGTTTCAGTATGGGGACCGCCACCAGTTACAGGTGTGGCCTTGGGTTGCCACTTACATTTTCTGTGTGAACAACATTTCTTCATCTGAAAAATTAAGAGGGTTAATTAAATTATGTGATTCAAGGTACTCAGAACATCTCTCTCAGAAAGAGAATGCATGTGTGCACTTAGAAACAAGGATGAAATTTTTATGTAAGACTAGCAAATAAGAGCAGTGACAAATAAGTTAACTAGATGAAATAAACCGATGAAAGTAACAATATATTTTCACATTGTCACCTTTGATTTTACGATGATTTTGAGAGAGCTCAGGGGAAGGATTCTATTTTACAGTAAGAAAGAATGAGTTTCACTAAAAATATATGACTTTCTCGAAATTACTGAAAAATTGATTCCATAAAACGAAGTGAATATTATCTTTTGACTGACTTCCAGACAAGGCCTATGCACAACTCATAACTGTAGGTCTGCATATGGTAGGCGACCTTACTACAACCATTGTTTATGGCCATATAAGACATCAATAATAAGCTAATATAATTGTGCATAGATTCATGAGAGAATGATTTAGGTGATCCTTGACAGAAAAGTGGATGGTTTTATGGATGTCTGCATTGGCCTGGGGAGAACAGGTAGTTGGTCTGCTTTTAGATTACCATTTAAACTTTGAAAAGGGAGGCATAAAGCGTTCTCTGGTTAATTCTGAAGGTCTTCTATGACAGCTTACTTACAAAGAACAGTTAAGAAGTGAATTTAATAATGAGGTGTAGAAAATATGGTACAACATCTGGATCTCTGCCTCCTTGAATCTAGGTAATGATTTGGAAAACTGAGAATTTTAAAAAATTTATGCCATGAAATATCATTAAACACCTAGACACATGTGTTGGTGAAACAGGTCTGATACCCACCACGCTGGACCATATGTTTTCATATAAATACCTACTTAGCTGCATTACAATAGTATCTGTACAGATTTTAATCACATCCAAATTACATAAAAACACAAATAATAAGATGCACTGGGTGAAGTAAATCAGCGATGATTACAAGTGTTTGCATGCTAACGGCCTCTTATGTTTGACATAATATTCAATTTAAGGCTGGAAGTAGATAGGAATGGGGACATTTCATTTCAAGTGGTATTTTTTTCTCCTTTTTTGTAAACATGACAAAGTCCTTTGGCTAGATTTGAAGGAGGGCTTTTCCAAATACAGGAAGCAGCCTGAGACATGTTTTAGCATTGGTTGCAGAATAAAATAGATGGTGTCAACGATGAGAGGATTAGCAAAGATGCAGAAGAGGAAATGGGTTATTGCTATAGGATCATAACCCTCAAAACTGAAGATGAACTTTTTAAGATGCCTTATAGTGGGAGGGCACTGGTGTAGGCCTGGCAGCCATCTCTGTGAAGGTAAAGCAGAGAAATAGACAAGGAAGTAGGGTAAGAAGTGTCTTACCATTTATTAAAGAATTTACTTAAAAGTTCTCCATGTCAGTAAGGCACTGCACATTCACTCTCACCTGTGTCTGCCATCCCCACGTTTAAAGCCTTTTAGCCCCTTGTCAAACCTTTCCAGAGAGTGACACTCCCATACCTGCCTGCACTGAGCTAGGAAGCAAAATGTGGTATCTGGTAGCTACTTAAAAAGACCTTAAATCAACCCTGTTTTTAGTTCCATTTCATACTCCTGCCAGCTAAGGAAGCTGATTTCCCACTCTCTGAAACTTCTTGGGGTTTAGTCATAAATAGAATTATATCCTTCTGGATTCCTGAATATAGGGTAAATTCCACCTTCTCTGGCCTACTGAATCAGTTACCCCCACTCCATTTGTTGCCAGACTGTAAAATTTTGTCAATGTGTTTTCTGCCTGTTGTTTCCTTTTCTAAACTCTTCGTTCTTGTAGTTTACGCCTTAAAAAATTCCATTCTATACAGTTTAGTATTGTTTCGGAGGATGGGTAGATAAGCATATTTAGGTAGAAGTTCTCCTCACCCTCTCTTTAATCCTCTCCAATTACACTTTCACCCCCACAAATCCACTGAAATACCTTTGCCAAGGTTACATCTTCTTGCCACTTCAGGGCATTTGATGCTGTTGATTACCTCCCAGAAATGATTTCTTTCCTTGACTTCATAGACACATACACTGTACAAGTGTTCCTCTGATTAGTTGCATTTTCTTGGTCTCCTTCACCATGTCCCTCTTCTCAAGAAAGTCAGGGAACTTACGGGCTTGATCCTAGAACCTCTTCTCTTCCTGTTCCAAATGTACCTCCTGGTCGATAAAATCCAGTCCTCTAATGCCGAATACCATCTCCGCTGATGATTCCCATATTTATTCTTCTAGCTCTGACATCCATCCTGAGCTCCTGACTGCTTTATCTAGCTGACTACTTAACCTGATTCTCTGGATGTCTAATAAACATTCAAATTTTATGTTTCCAAAAACGTAACTCTTGATCCCCCATATTTCAACCTCCAATCTTTCTTATCTCAGTATATAGCATCGACACTCATTCAACATTTATACATTCATCTCACCAGCAGTCTCCTTCCTCCCTACCTTCAATATATAACCCAGATGCAATCCCATTTCCACCATGGAACCAGCCACTCTCGTGCATTCCTGCAAATATTGTCATCTTTTCTTATTTCTCCTTTTTTTTTCCTCTACAGTCAGTTCTCAATAGACCAAGATGGTTTAAAAACTTAAAGTAATCACTTTATCCATCCATGCTCAAATCACCTCAGTAGTAAAGGTGAGTTAAGATCCCATCAGCACCCAGGGAATAGTGCTGAATCTCTCTGATCTGTGCTCTCTTGGCTTCTCAGTTCATCCCAACCCCTAAACCTCACTCACCTGACTCTAGTCACACACTCTATCTTGTATTCCCCTCCACTGGGTCACACTTGTTCCAGTCTTGGGACTTTTTGTAATCACTGTTTCTCTCTCACCAGAAGGCACTCTCTGCTGCTTATGAACCACTGTCCCTCATGACATGTAGATATTTTCTCTCAATTGGCACTTCATCAAGTAGCTTTCCTATGATCAAATCTACCTCGTTTTCAGTCCCTTCATTTTTCTTAATGCCACATATTATCTCCTGATATTCAACATATTTACTTGTTTATTTTCTATTTCTATTTCTATGTCTTGAATTTAAGCTTCATGAAGGGTGAAGAATTATTCTGTGGTCCTTACGACTCAATCCCCAGTACTTGGAACACATCCCAGCAGGGAGTAGACATCTGTTGAATATAAGAAGAGTGTGAGAAGGAAAAACGGAAGAGGGGAAAGCAGAAGGAAGAAGTGTATGCTCCAATCAACTCTAACTGTCAGCTAGGAGGGGGTGGATGACTGAAATATAAGAGAAGTTTACATGGGTTGACAGGAGCAATGGTGGGATATGGTCTTTACACACTTGGTGTTTTCTTTCATAAACTGACATAGATGAGAACTCCACAGGTGTGTGGCTTTTATAGCCTGTCTCAGTCCTTGCTTAACATAGATTTATCAGCAGATCTAGCACACAGCCAGTCACTTCAGGGAAAAGTGACCCTCAGCCGGAGTTAAGGGCGCACTCCCAGGTCAATGGTTTGGGTGAAGGACTTAGCAGTGCTCACATTTATTAACAAAGAGCACTTTCTGGAGTTTGAGCCACTTCTCTGCACTATCACTGCCTAATACAAAGATGTCAATCATAGGTAGAATCTGAAAAAGTTGATCTTATAGAAGTAGAGAGCAGGATGGTGGTTACCAATAGCTAGGGTGGTTGGGGGGTGGGGGAGTTGAGGAAATGTTGGTCAAAAGATATGTAATTACAGTAGATAAAAGAAATAAATTCAAGAGCTCTGTTGTACACCATGGTGACTAATGATGATATATAGAATTTTTAAAAATGCTAAAAGAGTGGGTATTAAGTGTTCTCATCACAAAAATGACAACCACGTGTAATAATCAGGGTGTTAATTAGTTATTTTTACCATTTCACAATGAACACATACTTCAAATATTATGTTGTACATGATACATATAATTTTATATGTTAATTAAAAAATACAGTATAAGTAAAACTTCACCAGGCAGAGACTGCAAACACAAGCCAGAAGTGACAAAGCACACAGGGTAGAAAAGGGCATTGCCCTTGAGTTGATGAGATAACAGCTTTAACTCACACTGGAGGCAACAGAAGCCCAAGGTGCATGTTCCCTAACAGGGACACACATCAGGATCCCCATTCAATGTTCCCAGTCATCTTAGGGAGAAATGCTTGTGGAAGAAAAAAGAATCTTTGAGATGAGAATTTTTCCAAATCAGAGACTGAGACTTTTCTAAAACCATAGTTTTAAATATCTGATTGAAGTGAGATGAACTGATTCAATTATTTTTTTTTCCCAATCAATATAAAGGAAGATAATGGAACATAGAGTTATTTTAAGAATCTTACATTGTTTTTTTGTCCTTTTAAATGTTAGCATTAGTTGTCTTATGGGGTCCTGTTACATACTTCTTTCATGGGACTTGCACTGCTGAATCAGAACAGACACATAGAAAGGACATGCCAGGGCACATGCCTAAAAAGAGACTAACAGTGTTACTTTACAATGAGAAAACCTACTGAATAACAAGCTCGTAGCTATCTGGATGGGGAGAACTAGTCAAAAGGGCTTTTCTAAAGCAGATCTTGACAAACAGCAAGCGCTCAATAAACAACAAGGAAACAAAACAGTGGGTAGAAGTGTAGATGACTCAAGTGTCTGTGTCAGAGAGTAACACACACAATGTTGAAACTGTAATAACAATGTGGGGTGAGATCTTTATCATAAAACTGGAATTGATGGAGGAGTCCGCAGGTCTAAATATTTTGTGATCCAAAAGAGAAGAGGAAGTGAATTCAGAAGAAATGTTTGAATGAAGTGTCAATTCTCATGACTCAGCTCTGAGAGCAGATTAAACCACCATGAGAACAGCGGTGAGATACAATCTCACACCAGTTAGAATGGCCATCATTAAAAAAACTGGAGACAACAGATGCTGGAGAGGATGTTGAGAAATAGGAACACTTTTACACTGTTGGTGGGAGTGTAACTTAGTTCAACCATTGTGGAAGACAGTATGGGGATTCCTGAAGGACCTAGAAATAGAAATTCCATTTGACCCAGCAATCCCATTAATGGGTATATACCCAGAGGATTATAAATCATTCTACTATAAGGTCACATGCACACGAATGTTCACTGCAGCACTGTTTACAATAGCAAAGACCTGGAACCAACCCAAATGCCCATCGATGATAGACTGGACAGGGAAAATGTGGCACATATACACCATGGAATACTATGCAGCCATAAAAAAGATGAGTTCGTGTCCTTTGTAGGGACATGGATGAACCTGGAAACAATCATTCTCAGCAAACTGATGCAAGAACAGAAAATCAAACACCACATGTTCTCACTCATAGGTGGGTGTTGAACAATGAGAAAACATGGACACAGGGAGGGGAGCATCACACACTAGGGTCTGTTGGGGGGGAAATAGGGGAGGGAGAGCAGAGGGTGGGGAGTTGGGGAGAGATAGCATGGGGAGAAATGCCAGATATAGGTGAAGGGGAGGAAGGCAGGAAATCAAACTGCCATGTGTGTACCTATGCAACAGTCTTGCATGTTCTTCACACATACCCCAAAACCTAAAATGCAATTAAAAAAAAAAAAAAAGAAAAGCAGTGGGAAGAAACAAAGGAAGATAGAAACGACATCTCCTTGAAGGTTTTGTTCAGAAAAGTTAACCTTGGGAAAGGTCTCCTATGAACAGTCTGTTGACTCCAGCTTAGCTGCATAGGAGCAGGTTTTAGGCCCAAAACACTCCCTTTTCAATAGATAAACCGTCTTCACGGCCTGTTCTGGGCTTGTCGCCTCATGTAGAAACAGCTTTCCATGTTTCAGACTTAGCGTGTCCTCTTTTGCTCTGCTTCAGCGGTCCTCATGCATGCTCCTAGCTTTCTGTATTTCAGACTCCCCCAGGGGAAGGCGTTGAGGCCCTTTCACTGCAGCAGGAAGTGGGCTCTGTGCAGTTAAGTCATCCCTTCATGTTGGCTGGGGAATAGATCCCTGGCCATGGGGGCCTGAAGTATTGCAGGAAGCTGAATCTTGTGCTCTCTCTCTTCTTGCTATTAACGCTGCATCACTAACCGCCTAGCGTGCATATTGCCTGTTCTCAACAACCTCTAATGATGCACTCATCTCTTCCCTGGGTGGCACTGATCAATCTTTTTACCTTGGCCCCACAGTCTGAACAACAAGCAGTGCAGGAGTTAATTTGGTTCTTAGAACATGTTCATTTTGTAAAACCAGTGATCATCATTTTGATTGACTAAGTAGGATCATGCTTTATACACATGTGAAACAATGAAGAATGTCGTATTTCTCTAGCATACAAAACACCAATTCTGAATCTTATGTGGACTTCTCTCCAGTTTAACTAACTTCATGCAAGTTAGAAGTTGTTAGCTGTTAGTTGATTGGGTCACTACAGAGCTGATTACCTTATTTGTTGTAAGAATGAAACTGTTTATGGAATTTGGCAAGGCAATATTTAGAAAAGTAACTATTTATTTGGGTTGGAGAATAACACAGTGCCATGATCATAAAATCTCATGAATTATTCTTCTACTCACTAACAATTTAATGATGTTTAAGAAAAAAAAATGTATTTTTTATGATTTTAAAATAAAAGAAATCAAGATCTGATCAGAAATACTGGGTATAACAGGGCAGGATCCAATTTTGTGGAATAAAACTGGGGAATAAAATGGACCTTTGTGAATTAGAGAATATTGCCTTCAGCCTCAGGGGTGAAAAACAACAGTAGAAAATTGTAGCACTATGTATAAATACATGATGCTTTTTTGCTGCACTTAACTTATGATTCTCAAGATTTCAAGTAAATCTTCTCATTTGAAAGGATAGTAAAAAAGGAATATTCTCTAGGCTTCTTCCAAGTTTTGGTATACATGGTATATGGAAATCTTTCTAGTGTTACTCAATGTTGCAAACACCTTCATTGGAATAGAACACAAATTAGCACTAACTAACTAGGAACTACAATGAAGCATTTGGTAACCAATGTCAAGAAACATTTAGTCAACTGACTTGAAAAATGGTTCCTCTAGTAAGAGGCACAAAGAAACTGCCACATCTTTTTCTTCCTTTGAGATATAATTCTGGAAAGCATCCCCCTCAGCTTTACCTGAAGCCTCTCATTACTTGCACATTTTCTCCCAATGTTATTGAGAGAGAGATTTCCCTGCATCTTGGTTAGAATGAGACTTCTACATAGAACTGCAGTAATTAGAAATCTGAGCAACAATTGCTTTAGAGGTCAAAGCAATTTATTTCATTGCTTTGTGACCCAGGATGCCAAATGTATGGAACTAATCCTTCCTCTATCAGGGATCAGGACAATTTTCAGATAATTATAAAAAACATGCTACTGTAAATAGTGCTGCAAGAAACATAGACGTGCATGTGTTTTTAAAGTAGAATGATTTATAATCCTTTGTGTATTCCATCAATAATAAACTAGATAAAGAAAATGTGGTACATTCACATCATGAAATACTATGTGGCCATAAAAAAGAATGAGTTCATGTCCTTTGCAGGGACATGGATGAAGCTAGAAACCATCATTCTCAGCAAGCTGACACAGGAGCAGAAATCCAAACACCGCATGTTCTCACTCCTAAGTGGGAGTTGAAGAGTGAGAACGCATGGACACAGGGAGGGAAACACCGCACACCAGGGCCTGTCAGAGGAGTTAGGGGAAAGGGGAGGGAGAGCATTAGGACAAATACCTCATGAATGTGAAGCTTCAAACCTAGATGATGGGCTGACTGGTACAGCAAACCACCATGGCACATGTATACCTATGTATCAAATCTGTACATTCAGCACATGTATTCCAGAACTTAAAGTAACAACAACAACAAAAAAAGGATAGGACTTTCAAAAAAAAAAAAAAAGCAAAGAAAAAAGAAAACCAAACAACCAAACAAAAGACCCCGGGATCTCTACCCAGTAATTCCAGCAGCACACTACCCCTAACCACAAATATGCAACACTGCTCCAGAGGGTGGAGACTGGGGTAGAGAGCATGGCTGCCTCCAGCAGTGAATGCCCAGGAAGCTGGACATTTAAGGGAATCAGAATTACTGGCTGGTATGGTGATGGAAAGACTATACCTGTATCTTTATTTTTCTTTTTATAGCAAATCATAGGCTCAATAATTTTAAACATTAAATTTTTATTGAGACTAGACAATATGCTCTCTTCCTTACATAGCCATTCTCTGAAATATTTTTCTGCAGGAGTACCATAAATAATGTACAATAAGATTTTTCTCTTTTTCTTTCTAACAAAACACTGCCTATTAGACAATGGGGTGGTATAATAAAAGTCATCCTCACTTTGGAGACAGAAGATTAAGGTTCAAGTCCTGGCTATGATATTTACTTGTAAACCTTGAGAGAATCACATAATCCCATGAATTTTCATTGAATATTAAAATAAAAGAATACCAATCCCCATGTACCTCCAGAGCTTTGTAAGGATAAATTAAAACAGAGTATGTATCATTATTTATAATTTTATAGATTTACAAATGTAAGGAGTTATTAGCGTCCTTTATAGTTATTTAATAGGAAGTCAATTCATATTATTGAACAAAAACAAAAAATATTTTTTCTTCCATTTTTTAATACAAGATATGATAATCAATATTTTACTTAAAAGTAGAATAACAGTTGTCTCCTCAAACCATATGTATTTACTAATTCTTAATTAATTAGATGTTGATGGAGATGTTTTTGATCAATGGTTCAAGAAGAAAAGGGCTAAGTAAAATTGTGTTCGTGTGTGTGTGTGTGTGTGTGTGTGTGTGTGTGTGTGTGTGTAAGAGAAAGACATACAGACAAGTGTACTGTGATGTCTTTGAGAACTAGTTCAGAAATGCTAAAAGCTCTGGGGAACTCTGTGAGCCCCAGTAGTTGGTACTGGCCTTGCTGATAGAGAATGGTCATGCTTGACCTATTTCACCTTCATTTCTGTTTCTCTCCTAGTACTCTGCTCCCAGGGCACTTGGAGTGATTGCCTTTCTCTTTTGTAAGCTCTTCAGGGGCAGGGCAGGACTGTGTCATATTCACAACCATCCATTTGGCACCTACCCTGGAATCAGCACATAATGGCCACCCATAAATGTGAAACTTAACTGAGTAAATCTGAACTCACTGGGTATTTTTCTTCAGTCTTCTTTCCTGGTTCCACTTACTCAGCTCATTGTTCCATTTCATTCTGTACACTGACACCAAAGTGGCTGCTTAAATGCAAAATTTCATCATGACAACCCAAGGCTAAGAATCCAACTTCACATGCCAGGCTTCTAGGCTTTTCATTATCTAACTGCTTTACTGGGCATATTTCTCACATTTTGTTCTCACCTGTTATGCTTTCTGTTCATATTGCGGCTACCTGCAATTCTAAGAATAGTACATGACCCTTTATTTCTCCGGATATTTGCATATGCTATGCTTTATGCATGAATATCTTTCAGCTTCATCTATGAGAACTCACTCTTCACTTCAGAATTTCTTCAGAAATTTCCTTGCAGTTTCTCTAATCATAATGTTTTAGGGGAACACGCTGGAAAATATTTCTCAAGCTTGACACCATTCTGTGTTCTCACATTGAAAGCACACATGACTAATCCATCATTACACAAGTAGTATGTTTGTAATACATTTAAGCACCTATGACCAAATGATTAGTGTCAGCATATAAACTAAGCTCTGTAAACCTAGTCAGTATGAGTCAGTTTTCATGCTGCTGATAAGGACATGACCGAGACTGGGAAGCTTGCAAAAGAAAGAGATTTGATTGGACTTACAGTTACACTTGGCTGGAGATGCCTCACAATCGTGGCAGAAGGCAAGGACGAACAAGTCATGTCTTATATGGATAGCAGCAGGCAAAGAGAGAGCTTGTGTAGGAAAACTCACCCTTACCATCAG
Organism: Saguinus oedipus; assembly: GCA_031835075.1. Classification (NCBI taxonomy): domain Eukaryota; kingdom Metazoa; phylum Chordata; class Mammalia; order Primates; family Cebidae; genus Saguinus; species Saguinus oedipus. Next base: position 21,947,498 of record CM063169.1, read on the forward strand.
ATCTCATGAGACTTACTCACTATCAGAACAGCACAGGAAAGACCTGCACCTATGAGTCAATTACCTGCCACTGGGTCCCTCTCACAACACATGGGAATTCCAGATGAGATTTGGGTGGGGACACAGTCATACCATATCACCAGGTTTCTAAATGAGAGAAAACTCACCCACCACTTATTCTTTTGAATAGCTTCTTGCCTGGTAACCTCAAACTGAATGTGTCTTTCACAGGCCCAAGCTCTTCTCAAAATGGCCCTTTTTCTTACAACTGTCTAATGCTGGGTTCCAGAAACTCATCCTCTAGCCTGTAATGGCTCCACTGTCACTAGAACAGGGCACTTCACTCTGTTCTTTTACTGTATGCTGTTCTTACCTTTGTAAATATGCTCTTTACTGAATCTTCTCCAATTTCCTTTACTTGTTTGTGACAGCTGTTTTCTGCTGGTAAACTAACTGACATAGTAGGAATTATGAAGCTACCAGTTTAAATAGCAAGATAATTTTCATGATTAAGTAGGATTTATCCCTGGGATGCAGGAATTGTTCAGCATACACAAATCAATATATGTTATTTACCACATTAACAGAATGACGGACAAAAATAATATGATCATTTCCATAGATGCAGAAAATATGTTTGACAAAATTCAATACCCAATCATTATAGATACTCTCAATAAATTAGGAATAGAATGAATGTAACTTAATACAATAAAGGCCGTATAGGACAAGCCCACAGCTAACATCATACTTAATGGTGTAAAGTTGAAAGCTTTTCCTCTAAGATCAGGAACAAGACAAGGATGTCCACTCTCACACTTTTATTCAACATGGTACTAGAAGTCCTAGCCAGAACCGATAGAAAAGAGAAAGAAAAGGCATCCAAATAGAAAGGAAAACATTTAAATCAACACTACTTGCAGATGATATAATCTTACACAGAGAAAATCACAAAGACTTCACCAAGAAACTGTTAGAATTAATAAAGAATACAGTAAAGTTGCAGGATGAAAAGATCAACATACAAAAACAAATATATTTCTAAAGTAACAATGAATTATTTGAAAAAATATTTTAAGACCACAAATCCATTTACTATAGTCACAAAAAAATTATGTAAGAATAAGCTTACCCGGGGAAATGAAATACCTGCACACTGACAAGTACAAAGCATGAATGGAAGAAATTGTACAAGACATAAATAAATGAAAAGCTATCTTGTGCTCATGAACATCTAGTTCATGACTTAATAATGTTAAAATTTATGCCACCTAAAACAATCTACAGATTCTGTATAATCCCTATCAAAATTCTAATGGTCTTTTTTTTTTTTTTTTTTTTTTTTTGCCAATCATTGAGAGCTTATAAGGTTGCTGAGGTTGGTTGGCCTTGAACTCTTGGCCTCGCCTTCGCAAGCACCACGACATCCGGCCGGAGCCACTTTGGGCCCCTCTAATGGTATTTTTATAGAAATAGCACAATCACTCCATAACTTTGTATGGAATCTCAAATAGCCTAAGTAACTTAGTCAAAGTGAACAAAGCTGACAGAATCATACAACCCAATTTCAAAATCTCCTCTAAAGCTATAGGAATCAAAACAGTATGGTACAGGCCTAAACAAATAAATACATCTACTCATTTTTGGTCAATTGATTTTCAATAAAGCTGCCAAGGATACACAATGGGGAAAGAAGAGTCTCTTCAATAAGAGGTGATGGGAAAACTGGATAACCACACACAGAAAAATGAAATTCAACTTTCATTTACACCAAATACAAAATTCAATTTAAAGTGGATTAAATATTTAAACCTAAAACCAAAAACTATAAAATTACTAAAAGAAAGTATAGGGACAAAACAATACAACATTCATGTAGGCAATAATTGTTTTTAGCTTTGACCTCAAAAGCACCAATCAAAAATAGACAGAGAGGATTGCATGAAACTAAAAAGCTGCTGCATAGCCAAAGAAACAGTCAACAGAGTGAAGAGGCAAACTACGGAATATGAGAAAATATTTGCAAACCATGCATCTGAAAAGGAGTTGATATCCAAAACATATAAAGAATTCAAAAATAAGAAACAAATAATCTGATTAAAAATAGGCAAACTATGTGAATAGACATTTCTCAAAAGAAGTTGGCCATACAGTGAACAGGTATAAAAATCCTCAACATCACCTGTCATCAGGGAAGCACAAATTAGCACCATAGTAAGGTATCATCTCACATCTACTAGAATGGCCATTATCAAAACATTGAGTGACAAATATTGGTGAAAATGTGAAGAAAGGGGAAAACTTTTTAACTGTTTGTGGAACTGTAGATTGGTACAGTCATTATAAAAAGTAATATGAAGCTCCCTCAAAAATTAAAGATAGAACTATCATATGATTCAGTAATTCTACCCCTTGGACATACATCCAAAGGAGATAAAATTGGTATGTTGAAGAGATATCTGCACTGTCCTGTTCATTGCAGCACTATCACAAAGGCTAAAACATGGAATCAATCTAAGTGCTCCTCAGTGGATGAAGGATAAAGGAAATGTGGTAATATATACACAACAGAATACTATTCAGCTTTCAAAATGAAGGAAATCTGGTCATTTCTAGCAACATGAATAAATATGGAGGGCATTGTATTAAGTAAAATAAGGTAGGCACAGAAAGACAAACACCCACCACATTATCTCCCTTACATCTGCAGTTTAAAAAAGTCCAACTTATAGAAATAGGATATAAAATGACACCCAAAGCAGGAGAATGGAGGGACTAAAGAGATGAGAGTGAAAAGAGAGGAGATTTCAGTTAGACAGGGGAAGTTCAAGAGCTCTGTTATACGCCATGTTGACAACAATTAATGCAAATATATTGTATATTTGAAAATTGCTAAGACAGTAGATTCTAAAAATTGTCCCTACAACAGAGAAGAATACGAGGTAAGGTATATGTTATGTAGCTTGATTTAATCATTCTGCAATGTATACATATATCAAAAACATGCTGTATAACATAAACATGTAATTTTACTTGTCAATTAAAAAGATAACTTTGGTTGTTTCTGTACATATGTATATACATATTTATATAGTTTGGAGATTTGTCCTCACTCAAATTACATGTTGAGATACAACCCCCAGTGTTGCAGGTGGGGCCCAGAGGGAGGTGACTGGAGCATGGGGGTGGATTACTCATCAACAGTTTAGTACCATCCGCTTGGTGCTGTCCTCGCGATAGAAAGTGAATTCTCACAAAATCTGGTTTTTTAAAAGGGTGAGTGGCACTTCCGCCTCTCTCTTGCTCCTGCTTTTGCCACGTGATGTGTCTTCTCCCACTTTGCCTTCCACCATTACTAAAAGCTCCCTGAGGCCTCTCCAAAAGCCAAGCAGATACGCCAGTGCCAGGCCTTCTGTACAGCCTGTAGAACCTGAGCTAATTAAACCTATTTAACTTATAAATTTCTCAGTCACAGGTATTTCTTTATAGCAATGCAAGAATGTCCTAATATACACATAGACACATATTTATACATTTATGTGTATATTATACACAATTATTAAGATATACTTTTTCTGATGACACAAATGCTACTTCAGTGTGCAATCCAATGGACAAATTGGGAAGACAGAAACCACACTTCCTATCATGAATAATTATTCTTTTATTTACATTTGCCAGTCTTTGCAAAATGTCACTCTTTTGGATTTGTGCTTAGCCTGAAATTTTGCTCAACATGGGTCATTCCATTGTTAAGATATTTTTATGCTTTAATGTTTAGTTGCCACCTTCCTTCAACTCGAATTTCTTTGATATGAACACAGCATTTTCCCTTGAACATGCTGTCTTTAACAAAGGCTGCACACAGCAGTTACATTTCTACTTAAAAATGTACAAAGTTATCCTAAGTGAGTAATGAAAGTGAGAGAGGTGTCTCTCACCTCTGCAATAAAGTCCTGTCATTCAAACATGGAGAAAGTTTTTAGAATATATGCTTGCTTTCTTATTTGAGAATATTCAATGCTTTGACAAAAAGAAAATAAACAGGAGTGATACAACTGATAAGAATGTTAAGCACACATAGTGAGAAAACTAGCTTATGCTAGAGGGAGGGAGACAGAGAGAAACCTTACAGGATGTGTTAAGTCTAGGCATGATTAAGCAAGTAGCTTTTGCTATGTAGGCAGAATTCAAAAGAGATATTAGCTAGATGATGTACAATGGTAATCTCTAAGAAACGTTAAAGACAGAAAGAATAGGCTGGGTGTGGTGGCTCACACCTATAATCCCAGTACTTTGGGAGGCCAAGGCAGGCGGATCACAAGGTCAGGAGTTCCAGACAAGCCTGACTAACATGGTGAAACTCCATCTCTACTAAAAATACAAAAATTAGCTGAGTGTGGTGGCACATGCCTGTAATCCCAGCTACTCAGGGGGCTGAGGAGAATTGCCTGAACCTGGGAGGCAGAGGTTGCAGTGAGCCAAGATTGTGCCACGGCACTCCAGCCTGGGTGACAGAGGGAGACTTCATCTCCAAAAAAAAAAAAAAGGATAGAAAGAATAAATGGGTTACATCATGTAACAAATACAAGAGTTTCTTCTAAAACTATGGAAAGGTTGAATCATAATATATGATATTCTCAGTTCACAGTTATTTCTAAATTCACTGCCCATTGGTAGCACATTCCATAGTCCCCTTATACTCCCATATATGCTATGCCCAATAAATACAGATAAAACCCATGCCTGCTCAGCAAGCTAACTGGTGATTTAATCTGCAGTCAGGAATACTTGCTTGCTTATCTCAAAAATAGCAAGTTTATTCTGTTGCCCCAAGCATCATCTATTGGCCCCCTTTATTCAAATGCCAACTCTACTCATCAAGACGACTACCTCAGTTGGGAAGGGTGAAGCGGAGAGAGATAGAGAGAGCATCTAAATGTGTTAATGTGTTAATGTAAAATCTATAATTTGGGGAGGGTGGCCCCTCTACCTCCGTGAATCCTACCTTACCCCATTTCTTTCTTCTTGTTTCTTAATATATATCTAAAAGGGATTTGATAAGTGTGTGACTGAAGAATGTTAATTTTGACAGTGAGCTTTTCTTTTCCATGACCTCTGAATAACTTTGCTACAAGTGTCCTGCGGAGCTACTATTGCACTAAGTTAATTTTCCTATATAACTGTTGCCAAAAAAATCTAGTCTTCTATTTGAATTCTCTGGGGTTGTTACTTATTGGATCATGTGATACCTTTTTAAGAGGACTGAACAATCCATTCATCCATGTGGTTATTAAGCCTATTGCTTGAATCCATGTTTTCTTCTAGGCCAAGTCACTATGCTGGCACCATCTGTGAGGGTTAATTTTAGTCATCAACTTGACTGGGTTCAGGAATACACAGATAGCTGGTAAAACACTATTTCTGGGTATGTCTGTGAAGGTGTTTCCGGAAGGAATTCGCATTTGAATCAGGAGGTTGAGTGGAGAAGACCTGCCTTTACCAGTCCATGTAGTGACTAGACAGAACACAACAACAAAACAACAGAGGAAAGGCCAATTTCCTGTCTCTTCTGTAGCTGGGAGCTTCTCCAGCCCTTGAACAACAGAGATCCAGGTTCTCAGGCCTTTGGACTCAGACTGCATTACTCTACAGACGTCCCCAGTTCTCCTGCTTCTGGATGGTGTATCTCAGCCTCCATAACTGAGTGAGCCAATTTCCATAATGTATCTACCCAGGCATCTCTATCTCTTTCCTTTCTTTATACCTATTTATCTCATCTATCTGTATCATATTGGTTCTGTCTCTCTGGAGAAGCCCAATTAATACACCATCCTATGCAATTAAAGTAGCAGTGCTCAAATGTGACTCCTCATTGGAATTACCTCAGAAGTCCTAGAAACCAACCCACCGGCTTTTAGTGCTGTCTGTGGCTAACATACATAAAAGGGTTTTGACCCAGGCATTGCCCTGTTCCTCTTACCTTGATTTCCATAAGCCCAACTGCACCATTTACAACAGAAAATAAGAATGCTTCTCCACCTCTACTACAAAAGAGCCAGGATGAAATTGGGAGCCAATGGTCAATCTTATTGTAAGTACATTCAGGATTTGTAGGGTTCTATAGCATTTGTAATCAACGGCATTTTCAAAAATAATCCTTCATTGCACTGTCTTTACTGACACCCAAGTGCACATATTTGCAAAATCTTTTTAAAAAGTCTAAAATATCATTGACTCAAAAATGACAATAATAAAGCCATTTCTTTATCGTCAATGTTTTTGTTTTTCTTCTGCTCCTTGTTTTATTTTTCTTGTAACCAGACTAATCTCTTATATACTCTCTGTTTCTTATGCTATTTACTTTTTCTTCTGTAAACTTGCTCTCACATGACTTTTATTCACTGCTTTTCATGATGAGATTTTGTACTTTGTGACTTGTAGGATATTAATTAAATAAATAAAAGCAAAACTATAAACTCAGGGAATCAAAGAGCTTTTAGTACATTCCAGTTTTAATTTACCTGTGTAGGATCTGAAATACAAAGTTTTACTAGCAAGGAAGGTGACTTAATGTGAACCCATGGATTTTGGACATTGAGGTTTGAGTCTCGGTTTCGTTAGTCTATGACCTTGAGAAAGTTATTTACGTGTCTGCAAAACAAGGCTAATAATACCAGACTTTCAAGGTCATTGACACAAACATACACACATACATATATTCATGTCTGTATCTATCTATCTATCTGTATAGAATTTGGAATATATTAGTGCTCCAAAAAGGTAACTACTAATAGCTTGTCAACTCTGGGCTAAAGCGAGATTGACGACTGGGGTGATGGGTTGGTGAAATACAGGTCTTGTCAATTACTTTTTAGACATAGCTTCACAATAATCCTCAGTAAAGAGCACCAAAACCTCCAAGAGGAGAATTCAAAAAAGAAGCATGGCAGGTAGGATGAGTTTGAATATAATATACCCACATGACTTTCCTAATGACTTATGACTAAAAAAGTAAGTGGCCTTTTATAGCTTTTAATATTGCAGATAAAACGACACAGCCTCTATCTTGGGAATTTGCTATCTAAAATCTTAACGTGTCTGAATAATCCATTTTATTTTGAAGATTACAATACTTCCATTTTTTTTAAAAAAAAGTACTTATTGCAGGACTCAGAAGATTTAAGGTATGGTTTTTTTTTTTTTTTTCCCCGGAGACCGAGTCTCTCTCTGTCACCAGACTGGAGCGCAGTGGTGTATTCTCAGCTCACTGCAACCTTCGATTCCCTGGTTCAGGTGATTCTCCTGCCTCACCCTCCCAAGTAGCTGGGATTACAGGCACACGCCACCACACCTAGCTAATTTTTTTTGCATTTTTAGTAGAGACAGGGTTTCACCATGTTGGCCAGGATGGTCTCGATCTCCTGACCTCATGATCTGCCCACCTCAGCCTCCCAAAGTGTTAGGATTCCAGGCGTGAGCCACCACACCCAGCCGGGTATGGTTCTTGACTCCGCTGAATTTGTAATTGCAATAGGAAAACAAGCTATATGCAGGTGAAGTAGTTCAGAGGATGCTACAAGTTGGTACATGATTTCAAATTTATGATTGACATAGATAAAGTCTTTGGAGAAAGATCAATGTGGGCTGAAACTGTCTGAGAAGTTTCACCAATAATCATGTGATCTGTGCTGGCTTTAACATATTTTGAGGTTAAGGGATGGAGGGTATTTTCTGATATCAAATGATTTGAACTATGGTTTCCTATCACATAGGGATTCATTACATTATATTTTACTTGTTCTAATTTTTCTTAGAGTTACAGTTATTCATTTTTAATGTCTGATTCTCAGGCTTTGACATCAAAGGGAGATATTTAAGGGGTGTTCTGTTGCTTTAGTGCTGAACACCTTGCTGTAGCAGAAGTGCCACACAGCTTCTCATCTGTAAAACTTTATGCACGTACAGGAAACTTACTGCAGTGTCAAGGTACAAAAATTCTTTCAATTTAAATTATCTTCACACTGAGCACCACACTTTAAAATGTCTTAATGAAGAAAAACCCATGCGACCGCCCATCCATTCCTAGGTACCATCTGCCTTCAAATGCCCTTTCCCCATTTACATATCTAATTCTTCACTGGCGGAAACAGATCACTGCATTATTTTTGCTGGAGGAAAGAAATAGTAGGAGCTTTTCATAAAGCACATTTATGTCTCTGAAGGTTTGAAGTCAAAAACTAATGTTATGAAGAGAACTGATTTTATACTTACTCTGACTGAAATTAAAATGAGTATTGGCTAATCTGGAGGGATTTTGTGAAACAATGCCAGTGGAAGGATTAGAAACTCACACATACACACCTTTATGGATGAGATGGCATGGGGGCCATTGAAGCTGAGTAAGTAGCTGTCAAACCCGTCAGTCTTGATTGGCTTTCATCGTAAATGCACTTGGTCTGACACCATTGCATCTGGGGAGTGCATACTCTATGTGCCAGGGAACCAAAAATTGTATCTCCTTCCTTGTAGTTGAATGCTTTCCCTTTAGTCTAGCCTGAATCTGAATCTGGCTTCTAGGGAAAGAATGAAGATACACTGTAGGTAAATATTAAGTATTATTTTAAAAATTTCAATGCAGACTGAAACTAGTTCACTTCTGTCCTAGTCAGGAGAAACAAAATGAGATAAATACACAGCAGTGCTGAGAGTACTATGGGCCCAGGGTTTACACAAGCGGCTCAGAGGTTTTTGGAGGACTTCTGAAAGACAGGAAGTTAATGGGATTCTATTTATATTAGTTTCCTAGGGCTGCCATAACACATTACTACACACTTGGTGACTTACAACAACTGCAATGCATTCTCACGCTGGTCTGGAGGCCAGATGTCCACAATCAAGGTATTGGCAGGGCCACGTTCCCTCTGCAGGCTCTGGGAGAGTCCTAGCCTCTTCCAGCTTCTAGTGGCTGGAAATGTTCTTTGGCTTATGGCTGCGTAACTCCAATTTTTACGTCCATTTTCACTGCGTGAATGGCCTTTTTTCCCATGTGCCTGTGTTTCAAGTTACCTTTTTTAAAAAATTATAAATACAGCAGTCACTGGAATTAGGGCCCTAAATCCAGGATGGTCGCCTTTTGAGAGCATTAACTTAATGACATCTGCAGACCCTATTCCCAATACAATCACATTTCTAGTTTCCAGGGGTTAAGACTTGAACACATCTTTTTGGAGGCCACTATTCAATCAAGCTACACTATTAAAAGAATGAAAGAGAACAGTGCTGCTTGTTGTCCAAAGTTTGCCCAGAAGGGAGCAGAATAAGTAGGAAAAATTGAAATTGTTGTCAAGTGTTGGGCCTCAAGGAGGTTTTAAGCTTCGTGTGAGCAACTGAGCAGAACAAAGTTGTAATGGAACAGAAATCAGGGAAACCACTGAGGTTTGGTGGATGAATAAGTGTATCTCTTTCCAACTTCCCCTTCTCTTCCTTCCTTTTTGCCCATTCTCAGATAAAAGCTGGCAGAAGTGTCTTTACTCCTGACCTTCTTGCTAGCTAAGACCAGCAAATAACATTCTAAAGTAATAAACATTCTTCCTGAGTAGGATTAGTCCTTTGATTTATTACGATTCTCCAGCATTTTAGGGCAATCTTAGCTGCTCTCCTGCCCACCTCAAAGTTGTCATGACATGCCTGTCTGCACATAGACTTCAGAGCCAGCCTGCGTACTCAGAAGAAAGACCTGCTGATGATGAAATCGTTTGCAAATGAAACAAAATGTTTTAGAAGTTATATATGTCAGTAACCTAGTTCTTTCACATGTATATAAAGAATCGAAGATCATGAGACACATGCAGAAAACTCAATATTATGAGAATGATCAAGATTTTCCTGATACTTCATATCAATTATGACCATTTATAATATTTATAAAGAGATTACTATGTTCTAGAAACTGAATGAAATTCTTCAAGAAATTACCTCAATTTTCCCTGTCCAAGAAATAGAGTTGTTAGAGGATTAAATGAGCTTCTAAACGAATGCACTTAGAAAAGGTGCTAGCATGAAGAGCAGCTCTCTTTCAGTATTTAGACAAAAGTCATTTCCTTGGAAAAAATGATTTCTACTTTATCTGTACTACTCTGAGTTGAATCAGTAGACAGACCTGTAGTATTTTAAATAAGAGAAGCTTTGTTATAAAGAAGTATTAAGCAAGGAGAGGAATATAACTACACAGTTGAATGGAAAGCTAAAAGGTATCTTAGGCTTGAGGGACAGTAATTTAGGAATGACTGACTTGGAAGGATACCTCCCCAGGACTCGGGTTCAGGCCTTGCTGGAGGTTGGAGAAGGTGCTTTTGCTGTTCACTGGATGATGGAAAAGTTCCTTGGTTTGCCCAGACCAGATCTGATGCCCATTCACTAGGCAAGTAAGAAGTTTCTCTTCAGGGTGCAGGTGGACTGCAACTGGGCAGGTATGCAGAAGGCATTATTATGCTGCTGATGACAACTGAAATATGCAGTGTCCATAGAGGCAGGGCTCTAGGAAGAGGCTACCAGGCTGGACTGGGACTGCAAGGTTACCAAAGGGACACGCATTTTAGCCACCTGGTAGGAGCTATCACCAGTTGTCTTCACACATGCTCTGCTGACCAAGGGTGCAGCAGCCTGAGCCCGCAAAAGCCCTCTTCCTCCTGCAATGTCACTCTATCGCCCTCTACCGAGAAATTTTAACCACGTACTCACTGTTCAGGAGAAGTGCTTAAAGGAATCCCATTCACTAGCACAGAGCGAATAGTGCAAAATGAATTTAAAGCTGAGAGGCAAGAAATTGATAACTATAAAAACATCATATTGGAAAAAATATTGTATAATTAAAAATCATCTGCCTTCTCATCTCTGTAGCACAATGAGGCAATAAATGTTCAGCACTACTTTTTAAATTTTAAGTCTCTCATAACTGGACTATTAATATAATAGCTAACAGTTTAGTGCCAGTCACCTTTAAAAATGGTTTAGATGCACGAACCTATTAAATGCTCACTATAAGCTTTCGAGTTAAAACCCATTATTATGTACACCTGAGGAAACTAACGCACATTTTATTTACCATTTATTTCCATCAGACCAGTAGCCACAATCTTTAAAACCATGTGCTAGTGAAGGTTTGAGGGAGAGGTAGTGGTCTATCTGGACTAATGTCATGATAGTTTTGATAACATTCAACCTCTGTACACTTATAAAAAAAATCTCATAAAACTTAAGCATTGATCCTGGGAGCAGTTATTGGTAAAGTTAAATTGATCACATCAAAGTCAATTTATTTTTTATTTATATTTTGAAAAATGATAAGTAACTTGAGAGATTACTTGTGCTTTATCATCTCAAAGAAGTTAATATCTAAATATCTAATCTTCCTATGACAGTTGTTATAGGCATTAATCATTTTGGTTTTTGTTTTTTTTGGGGGGTGGAGGTTTGGAAAAGCGTCAGGAACAGAGAACTGCAATCCCTGTTGTAGAATGGTTGAGTTTTTGCTGTTACTTTGCTAACAGATATTTCTTGCTTTCTATTATATACAGAATAATAAAACAGAAGCTAGACTTTTTGTGTCATATGGTGAGATAATACGTTGAGGAAGAACATCTTGGGAGAAAAGGTTAATGTAAAAAAGAATTCTTCTTTCATTGTCTTTTATTCTTAAAGAATTATTAAAACTTCATTCTTAGCATGGATCAGGGTATAAAGAAACTCTGATGTCATTTTATTTTCAAAAAGAAACCCCTCTTTTTGCCTAATGAATCCAACCAGATCTAAAAGAAATGCTTCTGTGACATCAGCATGGCTTCCTTCTCAAGAGGCCAGGGTCACCACAGCAGTATCCATCTTCCCTGCTGAAAACAGAACAAAGAACGCAAGAAAAGAATGAGGGTATTCAGCTTATGGTGAAAGGGCAAAATGTCCCAACAAAAGGTGACACCATTAACAAAGGGACAACAATGCCTGAACACTCAGAAGCTTCCTGACAAAGAAGGGCCATTGGGAAAATTGTCTTTTTTAGCACAGTATTTTTACTATGAAAATGAAGGATAATAGTTCTCTTATTTAGTCAACTGGGACCAGATATTTAATTCTAAAGAAAGGTCGACATACAGAAACAAACATATTTTCAAATATGCACATCCTTATTTTCCAGTATCTCAATCAGAAAAGTAACAGTTTATCGATCATTGTATTTAACCTAGATGAAGTAGATTTATAGCCTAAGGAGATTTCAGATGGCTAACAGCTCACTTTTTCTTCCTTTTTTTCCAACAGGGGCTTACTCTGTTGTTCAGTCTGGAGTGCAGTGGTGCAATCATGGCTCACTGCAGCCTTGACCTCTTGGGCTCAGGAAATCCTTCCCCTCAGCCTACTAAGTAGCTGAGACCACAGGTGCCAACAAACTCATTTAATTTGTCTAATTTTTGTAGAGATGGAATCTCGCCATGTTGCCCAGGCTGGTCTTGAACTCCCGGCCTCAAGCAATCCACTCACTTTGGCGTCCCAAAGTGCTGGGATTAAAAGCCCACAATTTTGTAATATTAAAAGTAATCCTGATAAAGATGCCTTGAAATAATGGATGTTACAAAATGAATTTGCCATATTTGGATTTGGAATTTAGTTTTGTATTTACATTTTAAATTTGGATTCATCTGGTTATTCGGGAAAAATATAAAATTAAAAGGACTAAGTGCCGGAAAGGCACTTTAGTATACACCATCGCACATGGCCTGGCTCCTCTTTTCATTTACTGCTTGTGTCATCCTGTTCAAATCATTTAACCCCAAGTCGCAAGCCTCAATTTGCTCTATGATGAAATGCACGAAGTCGCTGTCTTTTTATACTTCAGGATGACACTGGGGATAGAACTGGAATCATGTTTATGGCAGCAATTTATGAACTGTGAGATATTAGTCTAATCACTCTCAGAATCCCTGCCTCAGCTGTTTGGATGCTCCACCCATATTTTCAGAAATGGACAAAACCGGCCCCCTCTCAAATCATGTATGCAACAACTGATTGTATATTTCCCCAAGGGAATATTTAATGTTGGGGATGTCTCACAACATATGTTAGACTTAAGAGTCAACAGAGATGGTGATATGTCTTGGTGAGAAGGGCCTAGAATTTGGAATCAAAAGGAGGAGGAGAAACACGTGGAGCAGTCACTCACTCACCAGCCATGTGGCTTTTAGCGATTTGCTTATTGCACTAAGCTTCAGTTTCCACATTGGTAAAATTAAGATGATATTTGAACTCAGCACTTTGGGTGGCTGTTGTGAAGGTCACCTCTAGCAATGTAGGTAAAGGTGTCATAAAAATACATGCACATTATAAAAATAACATTAATAGGCATAATTGTAGTTGATATATTTCAATTCAGACACGTTCTTTTGAATATTTGGTAGGTTCTGCTGTGTTGGTTGCATGTGTTTTCCTCCATATATAATTTTTTGGACTTAATCTCTCCATGTTTTTTACATGTAAACATATCACGATATTAACATTAATTCAAAGTTAATTATATCAACTTAGAAAAATCTTTAAATCAGAAATAAAATGTATTCGTATTTGAGTTACACAACAATATCTGCTAAAAGGTTTAAGTTAAATAATCTTTACTTGTGTGTTACTAAAATGTTTTGGAGGAAGCAAACCTAATTCTGCAGGGCCAAGGAAATTATTTCACAACGCTCTCAGTAAACTGAAAATAAAAAATTATTTCAAATCATAATTGACTTGATCAGAATAATTTTTTAAATGTTAATCACAGATCATAATCTGTAATAAATTTTTCCTTTCAGTTTCAAAACTAGTTCTTCAAATCGTACTTGAATTGATTTGGAAATTATAGAAAATACACCGATATTAACTCTTGGGATTTCAAATATATTTTTAGGATTTTAATTTTGCCTCCTAATTTTACAGCTGACTCTGATTTTGCTCTTTTATGATTTTTAAATATCATCTACAGCTAGCACATATAAAACATTGTCTTTCTTTAAACACATACGGTAAAAATCATTCAAGCAGATGGCCATCCACAGTCATTGGTAATAGAGGATCGAGTGTCAGCTCAGTTGCTGCCGAAATGGAGTCCAACTTAATAGCTCAAATGAGGACACGAATTAAATTGGAAATTGCAGACTAAAATATTCTACATTTGATCATAAAGCGATTATAGGAAGGAAAGAACACAGTGTAACTGTCTGTATTTTAAAAGGAGGCAGGCTCCTGACAGTTCTGTGCTGTATCAGTTCATAATCAAAGTAAGCAATATAAGTTCATTTTTAAAACACTAATATGTCTTAGATTTTCTTTATAAGAAGAGGCCAAGTTCCTGCAGATGTACAGTGGCATTAAAATTCTCTTTCTTCACGTTTATAATCCTGGTGCACTACACTTGCAAAACAGAGTTTAGTTTTGCTTTTCTGCGGGGAGGGTAACGTCCCTGACCTGTTCCCCATTCATTCTAGCCAGGTGTTCAGGTGTTTCTGATGACTTTCTCTGCTATTCCCAAGACCCATATTTAGTGGCCCGCAATTTTATTTAGCACAAACAACACATTCTAAGATGAGGCAAAGATTTGGGTTGCTCATGAGCTCCTATTTGAATAACCACATTATGTTCTAGCTATGTAACTAGTACAGTTAGATCCTGGCATACCATCAGAATAATGTAACATAGAATACAAGGGCTTATTTGGTGGAATTAAAATATTATGGAACAGAGTGAGTGGAGCAAGTCACTTAGCCTCCTTAAGCCTCAATTTCCTCCTCTGCAAAAGAGTTAACAGTAGTACCTACCAGAGGACAGTGTGAGCATTCATTGAAACAATGCATATGAGATGTATAGAATATGCCTGAACTAGAGGGAGAGCAGACACAGTACACACCTTGCTTGCTCCACCACTTGCTTGCTGCTAGATTTTGGGCAAATAACTTCATGCCTCGATTTTCCTAGTTCTAAAGTGGATTAATAGTAGCATGTGTTCACTGATTTCTTATGAGGACTAAATGAACTAATGTTTATAAACTACTTAGTACAGGGCCAGCCCTTGGTGATATTACCATAAGCACAGAGTCATAAGCACACAAATGCATGTTATCATTAGTATCATCATATATTTGTTCAAAACAAATGGAGTGTTGTCGGTAAAATAAAAATTGTCGTCTTAAGATGTCATGAAAGTTAGAAACCTAAATAAGAATATTATAACAAACTAAATATTTTGTTGACATAAATATATTTTAAACAAAACAAGCTGGAAATATCTTTATCATAAATCGATAGTGGACAAAAAAAAAGTATTCTCCCATGCTGAGCAATACTAAATGTAATTGTCTTTTTTACTTGTAGTTTTAAATTTGTCTTTTCCTTTTCATTTTGTGCAAAGAATATCCCATTCTCTGCTCAGTATGGGGAACTGTCAGGTAGGCATACTTAGAATTTTCTCAAGGTAACAGATGGGTTAAAATATTGTTTTTTTCCCATTTCAATTTTAATAGGCAAAATATTATTGCATTGGTAATAAATATTAGTAGTAACTTGAACATTTATTTATTCTCTTTTAGAGACCAAGTCTCACTATATTACTCAGGCTGGTCTTGAACTTCTGTGGCCTCAAGCCATTCTCCTGCCTCATCCAGAGTGTTGGGATATCAGCGTGAGCCAGTGTCCTCAGCCAGTATTGTAACAAACTAAACTGAATATTCTGTTAGTCTCTATTGCTCAGCCAATAACTTGAATATTTCTTTTTCAGTTTCTGGGATTTTTCTTCCTTTAATTATCATTCATTTAAATCAGTCGGGCTGAATTAAGAAATGCCAAAAAACCAGTATATTAGTTTTATAGTGCTGCCATACCACATTGCCACAAACTGAGTGGCTTAAAACAATAACAGATTTAACATCTTACAGCTCTGTAGGTCAGAGGCCAACACAACCTCACTGGATTAAAATCAAAGTGAGGGTTTTCCCTGGAAGCTCTATGGGAAAATTCATGTTCTCTTTTCAGCTTCTAGAGGCTGCCCCCATTCCTTGGCTGCTGGGCTCCTTCCTCTAGCATCTGCATTTCACACATCTCATCACTATGATACTGACTTTTTACTCTTTGATTTTTAATGCCCCTTCTGGTTACATTCAGGCCATTCTGTTAATCCAGGATAATCTCCCCATTCTAAGATCAGTTGATTCACAGCATTCACGCCATTTATAACCTTAATTCCACTTGATCATGTAACTGAACATATTCATAGTTTCTAGGATTAGCATATGCACATCTTTGGGGAGGAGGCATTATTCTGTTCAGCACAGACAGCAATCATATTATCAGCCTGTGAAATCTTGTGTCTAACTGGGTCATTACAGCACGAATTATGTGAAAAAAGTGATAAATTCCCCTTTGCTTACAAATGCTGAAAAGCGGCATAGGTGATGGGTTTTCTGTGCACAAGATGAAGCAGATGATGCCAAAAGTATTTTACATATCATCACATCTTTAGGAAATGTTGGCCTCAGGAAATTTTAGCACTGGGAACAAAACTGAAAGAGTGGATTTTCACATGGGCTTTAAGGAAATAACTGTCCATTTTGTGTGAATACCTGATGTGGGTAAAGACCTCCTCACACTTTCAAACAAGAAGCATCCAAGTATCAAGTTTTTATCAACTTCTATGAAAGCTGTCTTTGTAGATGGCATCAAAGACTCCCCGAAAGTTCTGCTAATATACTAGATCTTAAAGGTCAATCATGAAGAATTTCAATGTGTCATCAAATATTTATTATATGTTATCCTCTAGGTCAATTAATAGCGAAAAAGCAAAAAACCTAAACTCAGAATTAAATAGAATAAGTTTGACCAATTTGGTAATCTCTTCAATATTGTTACGTACATATTTTATTTATATATTTACATTTTTTTGCATTATGCTATTAAGCTTTTGCAGTTTGGCTTTTCTGGTTGAGAATTGGAAGGCATGGATCAAAATGCATCAATAGAAGTGAAGAATGAATTTTTACATTCTAGGTGAGGAAACAGAATACACTGGAGCACTGATGGATATTACTGCCAAAGACCAAATTGTAACACTAGAGCCAAATTATCATGAAAATCAAGAAAAAAGCTAAAATGTGTTTGAGGACCATTCCATTTATTTGCTAATGGTTGGACTGACTTAAAATCCATTAGGCTCTTCAAGGGCCATGATCAATACTTTTGAAACTTTCAACTCCCTTGGGGACCTGAAAATTTGTGGAACATAATGTAATGAATTGGCTGAATCAGCTTATTTTCAATATTCTTCTATTCAATCTCCTTGTCTTCATGTGATTCCTTTAGCTTTAAAAATATTGAAAGGTAATTTGAGCTAGTGGAAACAATATTCTCTTAAATCAAGATCTGTATATCTCCAAACATTTTGATTTTCACTCATGAGAAGATGACGGCTGCCGATTTCTAAGTTCATAACTACTCAACAATTTGTAAGCATGGATCATCTTCCTGCTGAACTGTTATCAAATTCTGCCTGGAAAATCAGTATTTCAATAGTGTATAGGACTTTGAGTGGTCTGAAACACTGACCTTTCCAAGGTCTCTAACAGATTATCAAGATTAAATGATGGTAAGTTCCACACTCAAGACCTCTGATCCCATTAGTCGAGTTACAGTTATTTCCTCACCAGTTTCTATTTTATACTGTAATTATATAATTATTAAAATGACTATTGACTAAAATAAATTTGAATTCACAAACAATATTGAATATATTGCAATACCTACTAAAGGTTAATCAAAAAAATGTTCATGTCAAATGAGAAATGAGAGACACAATACTAAATAGGAGGATAAAAATATGAACTCATGTTTCTCTAAAAAATAATTAAAAAATAGAACTTAAAATAAAAATGTATTTCCTTTATGTAAAACAAAAATGAAGTGAAACTTCAATCAATAGGCCCATTCTAAAGAAAAAACAAAAAAATAACTGGTTTTAGTAGTAAGTGCTGGAAAAGAATGTACATTTCTACATATTTAACTGAAATAAAATGTAAATATATGCTCTCATGATTTTTTTTACAACTCTGTGCTCTAACCAAGTTTCTAAATAATGGAAAAAAATTTGTGGTCTTAATTTGAGAGACAGGGCAACTTTACTAAAAGTTATTAACTCTTTATGTTAATTTTAACTGTAACTTCAAAGCACTAAGAACCCTTGCTCGACACACTTCATAGCACTGTGAAAAGGCTATATATGACAATGTCATCCAAGGGGAAGAAATAAGGCCTTGAAGTGAAATTGGCAGGTTTTTATTTGCATGACTCTGGACAGAGATCTTAACCACTTAGATTCAGTTCTTTTATTTAAAAGGATCAAACTTCTAAAACTAATCTTTAAG
Source organism: Saguinus oedipus (assembly GCA_031835075.1). NCBI lineage: Eukaryota > Metazoa > Chordata > Mammalia > Primates > Cebidae > Saguinus > Saguinus oedipus. The sequence goes on from CM063169.1 coordinate 21,965,935, forward strand.
AGAAGAAATAAAGAAATAAAGGTGAAAGTGGCTGGAGTAGTATAGTCATTCAATAAATGTCAGTTTCTTTCTCCTTCTGGAATAATATATAACCTGTTTTGGAAAACTTATATAGAACTGTGTTGATTTTCTTCAAAATCCAGTTTCCATTAAAATATGTAAGTATTCCTATAAAGCTTGCTATTTCAGGCAAAAATATGCTTAAAATTTGCAAACACTTTAGGCACTAGTGGACTCCAGATGGCTTGTGAGTCTTCAAAAAGGAAATAAGTGCATTTTTACCTTACAGAAGAATCCTGCTTTTCTTGCCTAAAAGTGAATGAATGCAAGAAGAGTGTAAGAGGTGTCATACTTTTACATCTGGATGTTTAATGCAGTTCTCCCTTCAATGTGCCAACTGTAAAGTTTATCTGATTATTTCCTGAAGTTTTCTTACTAGGATAAGGAAAGAGTAATATCTTTTATTTGGATTTAAACCAATTTGATCTGAAGTAAATTAGCCTAAAAGTAATAGTTCTAGCTGAAGGCCATTATCCTAAGCAAATTAATGCAGGGATACAAAAACCAAAACCACGTGTTCTCATTTGCCAATGTGAGCTAACCCCAAGTACACATGACCATATAGAAGGGAACAAGAGATAGTGGGGTCCACCAGTGAGGGGAGAGAAGAAGGGGAACAAGGACTGAAAAACTACTCTTTGCATACTCTGCTCATTACCTAGGCAGTGGGATCATTTGTATCCCAAACTTCAATGTCCTACAATATACCCTTGTAACGAAAATGTTTATGTACCCCGGAATTTAAAATAAAATCTGAAATTATGAGGAAATTAATTAACAAAACACCAAAAAATAAAATAAAGAAGAAAAAATAGACACAAAAATGACAGTGTGGCAAGCCATATTGCATTAAAACATCAACACAAAACACATGGATAAATCTCTTCAATATCTCAATCTTCATTAGGCTAGTGAATAAAGCAATATGAAAGTTCCAATTGTGTAATTCCATTATCTAGGACACTGATGACTTAGAATCTCTCGTTTCACAGATAGATTCATGCAAAACCTGTTGACACAGAGAAGAATAGGTTGCTTTGGGTCCCATTTACTGGCAGAAATGGAAATTATTACTTGCTAAGTGACCATTTGAACAACTAGCACTGCAAGGCATATGTCTGCTCATATGTTTAAAGCACATTCTATATGAGAACTGCTTTTATTTTAAAAATATAAAATAATGTTTTACTTCTTGAAGTAATAATTTATCTCTAGATACTTGGCAATAGCACAGTAAAAATGCAAGACTTTTTCTCTGTAACTGGGATGTATCTTAATTCCTTTTTTTAAAAAAATAATTAACTACATAGTATTTAGAAATAATAAAACACTGATGAATAATTAATAGATGATGATGAAGACCACTGAAAACTGTTCTCTTTGTAGGTAAATTTCTAGATCCACAAGGCTGGCTTTAAATCCAAATAAAATATGTTATTTATTTGCATTAATGAAAGTGTTTAGAATGTAGAAAGACTGTAATAATACTAATTTAACTAACTCTGAAATTAAACAGTGATGTCAAAGGAAAACATGTGTCTTATAACAATTAAACACAGTGAGGAGTACTGTCATTATTATAATAAAATAACAATCCTATTTATTATTTCAGATTGAATAATATGTTTTTCACTCACTAAAATGGAATTCAAAATACATCTTCTATCTTACTTGTCTTTTGATAAAATGTTAGTTTTTCTATACTTTTTAACACAGACTAATATACATTATTAGGCATTAAATTTTAACAGTGGAGTTAGTCCAGTTATTCATGATTTCTTTGTACAAGCAAGAAAGAATACATTCTTCAAGTCCTTTTCAACATAAACTGTTACTTTATACAAGTTAAAATTAAACAGAAAACTACATTTAAATAAATGTGAAAAATTCAAATAGTAAATGGCCTTTGGAATTCTTTTTATGTTTAGTCATCTGTTTCTTTTACAAACTATTTGATAAAAAGCTTAGATAGAACAATTAACACAAAAATAGCTTTTTGAGGGGAGAGGGGCTCTTTTGTAAACACTATTCAGTATTATGAGATCCTATTTTATTTTATGTGAGACATTTGCATGGACATATTAATTCTAAAAAGCTAAGAGATCTTAGACAATCTTAGACATTATAGATGAAGTAAAGCAAGAAAGAGAAAGCAAATAATTGCACTATTATTACTGGCTATATGGCAGGTCCTTAAGAATTTAAGACCATTACAGAAAAATGATATTGATTGGTACCTGCCCATCACCAGATTGGAGTGGGGGAATTTGGTATTTAGAGACCTTTTATTTTCTTCTTGCTATTACACAGTATTATTGAGTTGGTCATCAGTGAACCGTCTTGTGTTTTGAAGCTTCCCTAATATTATGCTCCACTGCTAGAGTACATAATATGATGTTTTCCTGTTCAGCCAAACCTTTTGTTTTCACACACACAAAAAAGCAGTCCTGAGATGTTTTTAAACTTGTAGTATAATTGCCATGGTTTTAATGAATGGTGCCATTTTATAGGCATAAAAGACGAAGTCAAACAAGATGTGTTACTGTTTTAGATAACTTTACCCACTTTTATAAAACCTAAGAATAGTTATCTGAAAATATGTAATTCTCGTGGACTCAAATCTAGCCCCCAGACCTATGATGAAGCAAAGATGATTTCAGCATACTGAAGAAATAACGAAGCAAAAGAGAGGATCCCACGTGGGGTTCTCTTCAGTGTGTTTTAGAAGTCAAAATACTCTGGTTATTAACAGAGTATTTCTGAGTTTTCAGAGACATTTAGAAACCAGGAATTTACTTCTGCCCTTTTACAGGAAATAACACAAAAGATAATTCTTTGCCATCTCAGCGCCCACAAATGGCTTCCACGTCACCATTCAGCCTTGTAGGTGGTAGAGCTGGAGGACCTATGTGAGGTGACAGGCATCAAAAGGACTGAGATTTGGAGAGAATATGGTGGAAGGAGAATATAAACTTCCTGGCAAGAACCAACATATTGAGGGAATGTCACAAGAAGGCTGTGGTGTGCCTGGGCGAAAAATGCACAGGGTAAGGGTGAAATTCATAAGAGGCTATGGAATTGCTGAGAGCTGGGGAGCTGGGGAGCTGGGGAGCAGGTGAGAAGCTATCTTGTTAACTATTGCTGTTTTATATGTTTGGACCTTATTTTAATGTTCTTTGAAGGCACAGTGAAGAATTATAGTTATTTCTGAATTCCTACTGGAGGCTAAAACTGCCTTCTTAAACTATGCAATACATCAGCTACTGTATCAAGTGGGTCCCTAAAATTGATAGTTTACAGTCATATAAAGAAAGAGATATCAGGAAAGAGAAGACATTTATCTAATGAGTTGGTCTCTTCAGTCACAACAGTCAATTTGGTTAATGTTACTCACCAGTGCTTTCTTCATTCCTTTCTAATCAGCCCCAAGTTTATCTCCTCTGAGGCTCACGCTCAGCAACAGATTGATTTACTGAACTATATAAAAGCAGCTTCTCTCCTGCTACAGAAACTCCAAACCTTCTCTTTTCTTCTAAACTTTTCTTTCATAATAAAATAATTTAAGGCAACCTTTCTAATATGAAGACAACTTTACTACATCAGTTGCAGAGGGAGAAGAAAAGCTTGGTTGGTGTTAGTGATAACACCGCACAGGTGCACATTTGAAAGAAATCTAGGATTTTCTCTATTTATGACCACGTAGCATGCATGGAAATGAATAAATGACGTTTGTATATTGCTTACTACATGCCAGGCATTATTTTAACTGCATCATACAGTTAACCATTCAGTATTTACAACATGTTCAGGAGATAAGTTCTCATTTTGGGATTATTCTCATTGGGATCATTCTCATTTTACACAGAAGAAACTAAGACACTCAGTATTTAAGTGACTTGTTCAAATTCACATCTTTGGCCAATGGCAGAGATGGGCTACCGAGCCAGAAATCACATGCTCAACCACTACCTATGTTGCCTTTATTGACCAGAAATGACAGTATGTTTAATTAAAATATATGTTAGGTATTCTTCATATTTACATTATCTTGGTAAGTAATGTAATGATCATATGTAAATAAGTCCTGCATAACTTACTGAAAAGAGAAAATTGCTTTAAGTAGGTTGAAAAATACAGCAGGCTGTGCATATTATGTTATACTATTACTTCACTGAATAAGAATTTTACTATGGCTAGTCCCATGGATAACTAGCCAAGGTCACGTCTCAAAGGAAATGCTCTTTCCATAAATCACAAAGGTTAATTTCATAAATTATATTGTGTTTTCCTTTGAATGTACTTCAGAAATTTGGAATGTAGTTTGGTACTGTAGACATTGCCTACTCCTGTATCCTTAATGATATGGCTGTTAGGATGGAATATATATACATAAATATATACATGTATATATACACATATATATGTGATGTGTGCATATACATACATATATACACAAATGTACATATGTATATACACACATATATACAACATATATATGTATGTACATATACATATCATATACATGTGTATATATTTATACACACATGTGTGTATATGTGTGTGTATATTCACATATATGCATGTATGTATATACACACATCCCATATATATGGGATATATATGTATATATGCACATCCCATATAAATGTATATTTACATAGGTATATACGTATGTCTCATACATATTCCATATATATATATATACACACACACATATATATGGGATGTGTGCACACATATATCCATGTATATGGGATGTCTGTATATACATATATTTACACAGATATACGTGTGTGTGTATACATATACACATATATATGTAGTTTTCTACTTCTCTAACATTTATGCTCATTGAGGAGAGCTGGCCTTTTCCTGTCTAAAGGTTCACTATAAAACAGACACACTTTTCCTTTGCCTTGTTGTAGAATGACATTTCCCAGAATCCAGGGAAATCATTTTAATTCTCCATATCTGAGGCAGAAAGATGTCATGTGTAAAATAAGGTGAGAATGTTTCTAAACTGGAAATTTCCACTTTTGCCTGGCATGGAATCTCATCCATGAGTATTGTGCTAATGTGTATGCCAGTGATAAAGAGAACAATTACGTTCTAGACTTGCTCCATTTACGCATCTCCTTTTCTCACTACTTCCACTATCAACATTAACGTGACAGCCAATCACAAACTTTAACTGATTTTGCTGGGACCCATTCAGAGAGTTTCTGGTTTATCTGCTTGTTAAAACAGTGGGACGTGGAAACGTATGTGAGGTAGGGGCCATACTGATTTGCAGTATTGATTTTGGCAGAAATCGTGCGGCAAAGCTTGTAGGCCAAAAACTACAAATGTATGAGGATCTGTGATGTTGTCACCAGCAGAAATCCAATATTTTCTTACCAGTTATTTGCTTTCATCTCAAAATATCATATACACATCCTTTGTAATCAAAGCAGTTCTTACACTTACTTATAGATTTTATCACTTCATATGTTGAAAAAATAAATATAGGCTCTATCATGATTTGTTTATATTTTGCTAACAAGATTTAAGATAATTGCTATCTTTAATAATTCTCCTTCATTTATGCCAATAAAGTCATATTCTGGGTAACAAACCAAAAGGTCAAGAATCCCTGCTATGAAGTGATATACTGTGGGAAAAGGGGGTAGAAAAACAAATGAACCTACAGCCTTTTCTGTTTGCATTTTTGAAATTAATGCTGAACTCCTGGGTGCCTGCAGAAAAGGGACAGAGTGTTTAATGTTCTTCAGTGTGATGGTCAGTCAGATGTGGTCACATGAGGCAGTGGAGAGAGTCCAGAAACAAAATTTTTGTGCTCACAGGCCCTGTAGACAGTAGACATGAGATACCAAATGGGACCATGTGGAAAAAACACCAGGGTAGTCAGAAGACAAAAGATAAGACAAGGGGAAAGGTTAGGCCCGAGGCTTTGAGTTTACCTGGCAGGGTACCGCAAGGTGATCGGTTTAGGATTAAGTAGTCTGAATAATTTTAGTGAGCTCTAAGCAACAGAGTGGTCCTTAGTCACCAGGTATCTGTCCCTGGAATGATTCAGACAGAAGAATATTGCCTGTTGTGGTTTAAGAGCCAGAGAGCGGAGGGCTGGCTCTGGACTGGTTCATTTACAAATGAAAGGTGTGCTCCTGACTAGGCACTTCCATTTCTAAGAATTGAGTAGCAGCAGGAGAGGCAGCCTCTCCTTAGCTAGAAAGAATTAAGATGTCAAAACATCATAGTATGCAGAAAATAGTAAACTTACTGGCCCTCACCCACTACCCGTTCCCCCCAGCCACACACATACTCACACACTACAAAGAGCATCTGACAGAAGTCAGGCTAGCTGTCCAGATGCTGATATATCATTGCTTATACATATATTTTCAGCCCGCCTCTTTCATCATTGCATTGTATGCTTTTCCATTAAATCTAAGGAATCTCCACTTCCTTAAAGATAACGTTTTGAAGTTGTCCCTTACATTTTCATCTATTGCCGGGTGATGTATGCTTCTGTAGTTCTGAGGGGAAATAAGCCAAACACCAAGGGTGGGCCTTGGTCTCTTGCAGGCTGAGCAGGAGTTGAAAGGGGAGGTCCTAGTCTTTTAGACAGAATGTCCAATGGCCTGGAATACTGTTACCACAAGAGTATTTTTTGATGCTTGCTCCCTGCTGATCATGCCTGAAAAACACTTTCTAGAAATCTGATGTGTCGGAAGGGAACTCTGTCATGCTGACTTCACAGCACCAGGATCACAAGGAGCTCTGACGCTTCAGGGGGTTGAGTACGCAACTGCCTGCATGTGGTGAGACGATATTAATATTTATTCAGGTATTTCTTTTATCTTTTTTTCTATTACTATATGTACTAAATGATAATGTTGTCTTAGGTTATGTTCTAAGGGTTAGCAACAGAGTTTGCTTTGTTTTCTAAGTCTTATATTTACTATTTTAAGAAGTGTACAGAAGAATCACTATCTTCCCTGCTTACCCCAGTGATATTCTCATTTCAGAAACATTGGAGGTTTTCAAGAAACCATATTTTTAAAAAGGTGTACATATAACAAACATAACCCTGAGAAACTAGCTTACTGAGTTTATGAATGAATAAGCCCTTATATTGTTTTGAATATGATAATAACTGCACAAATGCACATAATACTTGGGTGGCATTGGATAATATTTTATGTAGTTATGTGCACTTTTATCATTTTTGGAAAAAAAAATACAAAATAACCTACCCTAAGATATAATGTTATTTGCATATGATTTTATTAGAAAATTCATAAATTTAAAGAATTAAAAACATCGAGATGATCATTGTAATTCATGTACTACATTTAGAATCCAAGTCTACATGAAAGTATAACTTCCTTTAATTGAAAGAACTATCATTATCAGCTTTCCTGAAGTCCCGTATGCTTGATTTACTACCAATTATGCCACCGATCTCTAAATAGCAGTTACCTTTTGTCTCATATTTCCACTGCCAATATTAATCTTCTCTTAATTTTCCAGTTACCTCTTTTCTTGATGATGTAAATAAATCTTGTTTTAGTACCTTGGATCCCATCTTGTTGCTCTCATGAACTCTGAACTCGTCATATTTATCATTTTCTTTTTTAATCTAGATATAGAATGTAATTTTGTTTCTCAAATACAGTCTTTACTAAATGTCAAAAAACATTTTCTGATATTCCAGGTACTGTTCCAGACCCTGAAGATGCTGAGTCCCAGTCCTCTGAGAGCAAACGACCAGTTACAATAGCAGGTGAGGATTGTCATAATCCAGGTAAGCCTACGTGCTGATTGAGAGTGACTCTGTGCAGGCTTGCCAGGGGAACTGATTCCTGAGTCAATTTACAATCATTAGTGGAAGTTAGGCATTCAGCACTATGACTTACCCACCTGTATATCACCTGCCCCTTATATGGTACTTGTGTCTGACACAGAGGAGATGTTCAATAAATGTTAGATTTGATTGAAGAATGAGGAAGACAGAGTTTTGGCAACCGAAAATAATCATCTGGGTTTGAGGACAGACTGCAATTCATGAAAAAGTTTAGAAATGTGTTTGAAAATATGCCAGGATCTTTAAAATGAATTTCTAGGCTTACAACAAGGTGTTGACAATTTATTTTAAGACAATGAGATTCCAATTGGGGTAAAGTATAATCTAATTTAGTTTTTATAATGTGTAATTGGGCTTCTTATACAAAGTTTGATCTTGTAAAAAGGCCTACCAGTGCTTCTCCCAGATGTCTAGTAAAGAATCTACATAGCTTTTTAAAAAATCAAACTTTAACCACATCCACATGGTAAGACAGAAGAACAAGTATTTCAAAATCTGGAAAAATGCTGACGCTATCACTGATGGAGCTGAATTGAGAGAAAGAATTGGTGGTCTATTTATACATACCTGACAAAAAAGGCAAACTCGGCACCATCAAAAGGGGCTAGGAAAGCACTATAGCCCTCCACAAGATCTCTGCCTCTCCATTTTTTTTTTTCTCTCAGAGATCCTAAAATTGTGCTAACAACAAAAAAATAAATATTAAGAGCCATCAGTTCTGTTATCTGATCTCTGATGACTGTTGCAAAGATTGAAACATTCCCCATGTCTCTCCTTTACTTCTCTCTTGTTTTAGAAATGGCAATGAGGAACTCTTTCCTCTCCTGTTTATAGGGAATCCTTTTTAAAAAACCACTTATACACCAGACTATAATATGTAGGCTATCTCAACATATTAAAAAGGGCAGAAATTGGGCCGGGCGCGGTGGCTCAAGCCTGTAATCCCAGCACTTTGGGAGGCCGAGGCGGGTGGATCACGAGGTCAAGAGATCGAGACCATCCTGGTCAACATGGTGAAACCCCGTCTCTACTAAACATACAAAAAATTAGCTGGGCATGGTGGCGCGTGCCTGTAATCCCAGCTACTCAGGAGGCTGAGGCAGGAGAATTGCCTGAACCCAGGAGGCGAGGTTGCGGTGAGCCGAGATCGCGCCATTGCACTCCAGCCTGGGTAACAAGAGCGAAACTCCGTCTCAAAAAAAAATAATAAATAAAATAAAAAATAAATAAATAAATAAAAAGGGCAGAAATTGTACAGGTGACACTTCAGACCACAGTGCACTACAATGAAAGACGGTTAACACTGTTTTAAGAACACATGATAATCTATAACAAAAGGTTAGTACATATTTAATTGCTCTCTGGATGGGCAATGACTTTCTAAGCATGTAATTTTAGGAACAGAGGAAAAAATTACTACATTAATAAATGAGCTTGTCTTTGCTCTCTGGCAGCTTTTGCTTGTTATGAAAGGAGCACCTATCGCATTAACACTGAGGCTGGGTATTTTCAAGTCTGCATTAACTGACAATCTGTACATTCATTGAAGATTGCAACTGCGTACCGTAGGTCTCTATATACTGCCTGTCACATAATGGATATTAATGAATATCTCATCAAGGACTTTTTCTAAAATCACACATTGAAAAAAATGTCAACAAATATAAAAATAATATTTGCAAGTCAAAAAGAAAAGACTCATACTCTAGTAGAAAAAATGTTTTAAAAAGTCCAGACTATTCAGATATCAGAATTATTAATAAATTATTCTATGTTTAGTCCAAATGCAATTAAAATAAACAAAGTTAAAACCAGATCATACCAATTTTGCTTAGTAGGTTAGCAGATGTATACATTGTTTCACAGGGTGACGGTATGAATGCAGATTCATTACAATCTTCCTAGAATACTTGTAAAAAGGAAAAGCAGGAGACACTTTACCACCATCACAAAACAAAAACAAAACAGAAATCGAATCATATTATTTATTGTCCTATATAAATTCCAAATACTCAATTTACAGGAAATAAAGGGGAGTATAAAAATATCAATTCATGAAAAAAATCAAATAAAGTTGCTGAAAGTGATTCAGTCACAGCCCAAGAAGATTACTTATATTATTCTCCATGTTCTCCACTATAATATACACTTGGATATGAAATACATTTCCTACTAGTAATGTTACAGACGTAATACTCTCCTTCTTGGCTGCACTCTAATGTATTACTCTAATAGATTTTACCAAGTCAAGAATGCAACCCATGTAGCAGATGTATTTTGCTAGTCTATGAAATACAGATATATGTAATATATATTTTGACATATTTATTAAATATATCTATATATTGTATTAATGTATACATTTATATAATACATTGTGCTTATGTTTTATGCAATATGTGCTTTCATTCTAAAATCCCATATTCTTACATGTCTAATTTTTAAATTAAAATTGAAAATAAATTATATGTATTTATCTTATAGTATGTATTTATATAATTTTATTTGTATAAACAGAGGACATTTTCAATGGTAATGGTAAATCATTTCTTCATTGCTGACTTTATTAAATTTTTTCTCCTTTTAATTAAGGTTTTTGTTCCATATGTTTATAAGATTAAGTCATTTTCTTTTATTCTAAAATGGGCGAAATGTTTTATTACCAAATAAAGAATGAACATCTGACTTTTGCTAAGTAATTTTACATATCTTTCAAACTATCATTTAAATATTATTTTAAATATATTTCAATGAGGATTTCCAAAGTTTATTATTGTTTGCTTTTCTGAGATAAACCCTATGTAATCAGGATGTCTTATTCTATCAATAAATTGCTGCTGTTGATTTGGGAGTATTATCTACTATTTACACATAAGTTCATAGTGAAAATTTGGTAGAGACAGATGTGTATATACCATCTTACAGTTTTACTGGGATATAATTTACATTCCACAGTGTTCACAGGTTTAGTGTACAATTTCATGCTTTTTAGTATCTTAATACAGTTGTGCAAATACCACCATAATCTAATTGTAGAAGATTTTTATAATCTTGAAAAAGAAGCCTTGTACCAATTAGCTCCCTATTTCCAACTTCTGGACTTTAAATAGTGCCAGAACATAGAGAAAAAATTAAAAAATTTCTAAAAAGTCACACGAGGTTATGAAGTTGTAAAAAAAGAAAAAATTATCTATTAATTGTAGATTTAACAGATCTCATCCAAATTTCTTTGCTTTGTAACTTCGTATACTCATATACAAAATTGTATCGACTGGTATCAAACATATCTCTCTATATATAATCTTTTACATCAAAATTTCAAACATATATTAAGAAAATGTTAATATTTTATATAATGTTTCATATATTTTGTTTATCTTTAGTTTGTGGTTTTTCCTTATGGTAATAGCATATCCTTTTTGTCATTTACATTTGAAAAATAATTTATTGTTAGTTTCTTTCAAATAGTTTTGAGGATGAATCTTTGTTTCACTAAGTTTTTAAAATAATTCTTGAACATTTAATTATATTGCATTATACTGCTTTTCTTTCCCCCCTCTAGCTTCTTGGGTTAAATCTATAGAAATAGAAAAATGTAACAGAAATACATAAATTAAAATTAAAAGTATAATATAGTTGGCTTATTGTTGCTTTTAATCTTCAACATTAGGTTTTCTACATTTTTGATGCTATCAAGAATCAGTATGCACCACTGTTATACTCAAAAAAAAAGAACCATTATTTTTAAAAATTTCATTTGAATGAAAAGACAGAGGGTGGTTTATAGATAGAAGAGTACGCAGCAGGATACTTTGATTCACATGTAATTTTCCAAGCCATTTGTGATATGCCTGTTCTGATGACTGTAAACTATTTGAAGTGTACAACGTCTTTGTTATCAAATCATATGAGCATAATGTGGCCTAACTCTTCCTCTTTCTCTGCCCCTTATTGAACCATGATTACAGGCACATTTTATTTTGTCATCTCTTGTCTATTGTTTGAATGCATATGCATAAGTGTACTAATTATATGTCTTGTAATTAGAATAAGAGCCACAAAAATATTTTTACTATTTTGGTTATGGCCATATTTGCCTCCGAGAAGAAATCAGTCAAGATGTCGAATGACATCATCATAAATGTGTGATGTCATTAAATATGAGGTACGTAGATTGTGGAATACATTGGGAGAACTGTTAAAAAGTTAACTGAGGAATTCCTGTGGATTCTGGAGAGGAAAGTAAAACTTATGCTGTGGCCCACATAAATTTTTACATATTTGTATAAAGTTGAAGAAACCAGAGATTTTGAAAGACAAACCATTCAAAGTTCGACAAAGTTGGGAGCTGATAAAGAGCACTTTTGCCGAGAAAGATTGAGTCATCTGGTTTGATTGTGTAATTCAGCTGTCAGATGGTTCCTCTCCGTTCCCTTGGCTTGGACCTATTCCGAATGTTTATCTTCTACAGCCCTATATGATCCCACACTCAAGGGTTGAGTATGCCTTGAGGGTGAAACTGTTTGGAGACATTACTATACAAATTTTGCATAGATTTGAATCATAATGTCTACATTTCAAAAGGGCTACTTCCAGGTAGCCAACTCAAATTCCAAAGTTTCTGATGTTACAATAGCAATAGCAAAATAGGGGTTTTGTTGGTTGGTACAATCATCTAGGTAAGAAATTATAAGGACTAAAGTAATAAACTAATGGCATAGGTGACAGAACATAAATTAGTTCTGAGAACAAGTTAAAACTAACAGGTTTGATAATGGGCTAGAAATCATACTGAATATGATGGGGTACAGGTTAAAGTCATTATTATCTAATAGGTTTCTGTGTTGTAAGAAAAGTTCTCTGAAGGTTGTATTAATTGATATTGATCAATAAATGCAGAAACAAATGGCAGAAAAAATGGTAACATCAATTATGCAAATTTCAATTTTACGTGGCTTATTGGTTGAGATGATTAGTAGGTATGCAGATACCTATTCTAGAAATCAGAAGAATATCCATTTGGTCTAATCAAAACAGTCATAAATAAAGCCTTGAGAGTATGAGTTTAGCCACAGAGAGTCACTACAGTGAGGAATAAAATAAGTAAAAGTGAGACTCTTTAGAAGTAAGAGAGAACCCTTTGAAGAAGACATACAAGTTTCAAAGTAGAAAGAACGGAGAGATGACCATGGAAAGTAAGGACATGTCAATGAAGGGAGTGACCAACAATGTTTAGTATTCCAAACAGGTTAAATTATTTAAAAACTAGAAAAGCATTTCTTGGACTTAGAATCCAAGAAAACACAGTGAAACAGTCAAGAAATCTCCTGGGAATGTGAGTCCAGGATGGAGAGATCACTGAGTAGAGCAATCAATGCAAAGCATGGAAATGAAAGAAAATTATTTCAAAGGGTGGAATGAATCCAAAATTCTTTTAAAATTCATAACTTCTTCTGAAATAATTAACATTCTGATGTCACTGGCAAATTTGAGCCTTACCACTGGTTTAGCCTTTAAGCTATTTTTTTTCCATGTATCTTCCTCTTACAAAGTAACTTAGGTTTTTAAAAATTTTCTTGCTCTTTAAATATAAAATTGACTCTTCTTCAATTTTATAAAGTGAGAAAATATGATTCCTGCAGATCCCACAGATATATTATCTGGTCATTCTTACTTTTCTTTTCTGTTAATCCTTATTTTGTGACCTCTTTCTGAGACCACATATGTGCTCTTAAGGGCAAGGACTGTAACTTACTTCTCTCAGTATTTACAGTGCTGAAAAAGCAGCTCCCATTTCAATATGCGTTTGTTGAAATGGAAATTTTTGATAGGCATTATTCTCTTCCTTCACTCTTCACACATACTTTAAGTTAGTATTTCCAAGATGGTATTGTGAAATATTACACCACATTCTCACAATTAAAAATGAATTTTCATTAAACAAGTTTGGGAAACAATTTAGAGTATTTCAATTTTTGGATATTTCTAATTTTATATTAGCACAGTAAAATCTCAGAGAAACCCCCGAATGTTTTAATATGTTCAATTAACACATATTAGCATCTTGTAGTGCTAATTGGAAAATGATAAACTCTTTAAACAGCTAAAATTTATTTCTAGTTTGCCCTCCAGGAAAAGTCTTGAGAGACTTGCTTGACTTCTTGTCTCTCTCTCACCAACTGGTCTACATTTTGATTAGTTTTCTATTTCCATAGAGAGTTTCATAATTCCTTTTTTTGTTTGTTGGTTCTTCTCACGTTATTCTTGCACCGGCAGTATTTCTTCTTACACCTCCTACCTCCTACTGTTTCTCAAAACCAAATGAGTTTAACATCTAGACTTCATCTCAAGATCCCTTATGTTTCACCCCAGTGAAGCAGTTTTCATGCTCTGCCACGCCAAATCTAAATCAAAATAAAAACAGGTTGCTTTCTTCTTGTCTTTACACTAAGCCTTTATCTTACTCTTAGTTGCTCCTTCAGATGAAATGATATTCCTATGTGCAAGTATATTATGGCAGTTCTCTGTTTTTGCAAAGTAAACGACTTTGGAGAAATTCTTTGTTGCTAAGCATCTCAAATTTCAATGTTACTCAAGATTTTTTTTTCTTTAAAAATATCTGTTTAATCTGACCAATTGTGACTTTAAAGAATTTAAGAAGGCTTTTAAGATCTCAATTTTTATTTAATTGTTTTCTCTCTCTTTTTTCTTTTTGGCTACCTGGTTTTAGATCACCCAAACTATGATAAATGTCATTGTTTGGGTGACAGAGAGACATAAAAAATCTTAAACTATCATATATTGGGCTGCACAGTGTGCTTCAATTCTTCAATTTTTTAAAAATTATATATATATATATTTTTTATTGTACTTTAGATTCTGGGGTACATGTGTACATCATGCAGAATTGTTGCATAGGTACACACATGGCAATATGATTTGCTGCCTCCATCCTCCTTGTCACCTATATCTGGCATTTCTCCCAATGTTATCACTCCCCAACCTCCCTACCCTAGTTCCCCACAACAGACCCTAGTATGTGATGCTCCCCTCCCTGTGTCCATGTGTTCTCATTGTTCAACACCCATCTATGAATGAGAACATGTGGTGTTTGATTTTCTGTTCTTGTGTCAGTTTGCTGTTTCAAAACGTAAAGAGATTCTCTCTGTTTCAGAATTCAAAGAATTCTAGTCCTGGGAACATAAGTATGAATATATATAATATTCATGATTATCACAAAATCTAAACAACATCGTAAGCATTGTTTTCTGCACATTGTGTGCTCCACATTCTAGTTAGAGCTCTATTTGATTATGTTCCAAGATTAGAAGTAATGGGTGAGAGTCTAACTCAAACATTGGTAGGAATATTAATCCCTTGGCTTTTTCTAAAAGTTGAGCTTAAAAATAAACAAACAAACCAAAGCAAAATAAAACAGTAAAAACAGATGGATATATGTTTCTTTTCTGCCTCACTGATCCAAATATTATCAGGAAAATAATTATGTTGTTTATGCTGCTGTTGCTGCTGCTGATAATGATGTAAACACATATTGATCTATCTTTCCAAGTGCCATAAATCAAGTAGTTTTTACATAAAAAATAAATGCAAAAATCTTCTATGTACCTTTGAGTTTTGACAAACTTCTATACCTAAACATGAGTCAAAACATAGATTCAAAGCAATTTTTACTACTCCTTTTTCAGGTCTTACATAGATAATACCTGCCATTGGAATACGTTACTGGAAACATAATCTTTACTTTTGGCCTCTGGATCCTAATTGAATATCAAGACAAAAGAAATCCATTTTGATACCTAGTTATTTCTGTAATTTAATAAAATTATAATTTCGCTTTCACTTTGTACATGCCATAAACCTCATAGATATTACCAACTACTCCTCAAAATGACAAAGGTATTATCAGACACATATATACTGAATAGAGAGAACATAATTATTTGGGGCTAAAGAACCCATTTCCATGGAAGTAATTTAATAAATAATATAGGCTGTTGACCTGGATAAGAATGTTTCCTTCTTACTGAGAATGCATTGAAACATTAGCTAAGATTCTTATATGTTCATTTTTTGAATAATAATTCTATTATTGGAATTAATATCTAAGTAACATAAATGGAATCAAATTATATGTAAGATAAAAAATTCACAACCTATAGATTTAAAATGCTTAAAATCAAAACACTAAAAACAAAAACATTTTTTATTTCTTTGAGGAATAGATATTTCTGGCTTAAGAAATGGGAAATCATTCAGTATACTTGAATTAAGGTTGCCAGTAATATTATATATTGCCAGTGATATATATATTGCAGATAAATAGCTGCCTCCAAAGTCAAGGCATAGAAAAAGGTCTCTCTCTCTCTGTGTGTGCTCTCTCTCTCTCTCTGTGTGTGTGTGTGTGTGTGTGTGTGTGTGTGTGTGTGTTTTAAAAGAAGTTTTCCCCTTTTTACCTCTATCTTCCTGCCTAAAACTCTTATTTTGAAGAGAGGTTTTTAAAATCACTTGAAATCACAAGTCAAATCAGAAAAAGGCAAACTGTTTGAGGACGTCAAACGAAAGGATACTTTGTTTTTAGCAGACTTAATTTTCTCCTCTGCTGTTAATGGGTAATAAGTTCTAGTTTGTTGTTATTTTTCTTGAAGGAGGCATTGTTCTCATTTGCTGAACATTCAAACACTGTATATACTAGTGCATGATGGTCATTCATACAAATATTAAGTCATTTCAATGCCAGAAAATGCCATTAACATAGTAAAATACATAGATAAATGTTAAATTGACTTGGCTTTGGTTCAAGTGTCTAAACGGAGGTGAACTCTGCCTTCAAACCCATAGAGAGAACAGCTTGCAAAGTGGTAAACCCCAATTTGTTTTACTTGAATACGAATTATTAACTTGAGTCAAAGGTAATTTTTAAAGAGGAAATACAGATCCTTCACAACCTGCAACATCAGAAAAATAAAAAAGGTTTTCTATCTCTGTTAGCATGACTAGGTAAGTAATTAAGCCACACAGAAATTAGCTGCAATTTGGTGAGTATAGTTTCATTTCTTGTATTTTCTTTGACCTGATATGTTGAGTCAGAAACAAGTATAATACTTTTATATTTGCAGACTGTACCTTATTCAATAAAGCCCATAATCTAAAGAGTTCCCTATAGTTAAATTATTTATTTTCCATCTTGTTTTTCCTTTTTTCATTTCAAAAATGAGAGCATTCGTATTTTAAATATAGCCAGAAATAGTAGTGGGTATTGGAAAAGGCTGCCCACTGGAGATATTTTACCATCTATTTTAAATGCTGCATGTCTCTAAACTTCATTTACATTGTACCACCTGTCACCTTCAGTATTGATAGTTTTTTCTAATTTTCTAATTTCTGTGGGTACATACTAGGTGTATAGGGTATATGAGATGTTTTGATACATGCATACAATGTGAAATATGCACATCATGGAGAATGGGTTATCCATTTTGTAGGGCAGATTTGATATTAACAAAGTAAACCAAGAAATAAAACCAAGAAATAAGAATTCTGGGAAAAGTAATGGAAAGGTTAAGGTGTTGAGATTTCATCATATGAAGAAGAAAAATATAAGCAAACTGGGGATAGTTTTAAAGTTTTTATGTCTTCACTTTTCCACATAAAAATTGTACATAGGTAGCTTAGTACATAATACATTTTACTCAAACTTAGTATTTCTAAATATTGTAATTGTCATTAATGTTTAAAGCTCTTGTGTGTGAAATTTGACAAATACCAGAAAGAAAGGCTTGGAGATTTTATTGCTGGAAATTATTAAACATTATTGTTATTTGTTTAGCATAATTTAAATATAACGTATTTTATATGTTTAAAATTTGTTGGCATTCTATATCTATATAATTTATTTTTAATATGGAAATATTGCCTAGTGTATGAGATCATTCGTGTCATTTTGATAATGTTAATTCTATAATTCTTGCTTGGTACATTTACTTTTAATATTTTATTTTCTTTATTTAAAAATGATGGTTTTTCCCACTTTAAATCAACCACACTTTTTATCTTCATCAATTTTTATGTCCTTTGCCTGAATTTAGAAGTTTAAAGGTTGATCTCAACTTTCATGTTCAATTTGAAAAGAATAGCCATAATTTTTCTAATTTGTGAGTTTTTAAAAATAATGTTCCATTGCTAACAAGAAACTATGAATAGGATACAACGATTTTTCACAGTTGGTTTTATGCCCTTATGCTTGGAGGCAGGCTTAAATGCTAAATTGCTATATTGATTATAGAGAACAATAGATCTTGAAAGGCTGGCTGTCTGGGGCTATCCTATCAGAGAATAATTAATTTATCCAGTCTGAGGTTGACAGGTGCACAAAATATAAGAAGAGAATTCCTTTAAAATTCTGCTGTTTTATTCCTGGAAACTCATTTCGAGTTTCTCTGATGAGTCAGTGAAAGAGACTTCCTTCCTTCCACATCTGCCTCCAGTGACTAAGTCAGCTGAAAATAAACAGGTAAAAATTCCTCAAGCATCTGTATCAACTTCAGGACTTTGTGAATGGCAGAAAATTTGGAGTAATGTCATTCACAGATAAAGTCTTTCCTTGCAGTTAGATTTTTCTCTAAAGAACTTTGAAAAAATATATTCCTTCACTGATTCAATTTTATGTTTATTATTTTAGGCCATATTTCTCTCTTTTTTAAAAGGAAGTACAATTCATTTTCATTAACATTAATATTTTCCTTTTAATCTAAATGCTGTTTCATTTTCTCATTAAAAAACACCAACACCGATCTATTTCCCCTCGAATGTGAATGCACCTAGAATCATAATGCAAAAACATCATTTGAAACAAGAAAATTTCTTAACTCTCAATGACAAAATATTTTTTTACTTTACCCCATCCGTTCACATAAGAAAGGAAAATATGATCCTAAAACAAATGGAGAAATTATCTAAATAATGTGGAAATTAAATTTCTGTATCAAGCTAGTGATTTTGGTTCACATATTTAGTGGAAGCTTCTTTCCAAATAGTAATTAAAATGATCAAAAAAAGAAATAAAAAGAAATTATGTTTCACTATTAATACAACAAAAAGTTGGTCCTACAGTTTTGATTCACTCAAATGAGGGAAGGGCCAGCTGCCTCATGCATTATTTGACACGAGTTGGGAAAACAAACAAAACCACTTGGGTTGTAAGACAGCAGGAGCTGAGAAAAACATAAAAAAAAAAAAACAAAAGCAGAAGATAAAAACCATCAGCAATAACATCCAAATCATGTCTCTTAAAAAACTGTCAGAAAAGTCTTCCAGTTTCATTCTGGCAAGAAGGCAAATTTAAACATACCTTTGAACAAAGTCATATTTTTATTAGACAATTCACCAAGTGGGCTTTTATAATTACAAAAAAATGTTAAGAAAACACCGTTCTATTAAATGTCAACGGATTTCCAGAATTTCTATGGTTCTGGGATGAGGCTGCAGAAACAGCTTGCTCCTGGCTTTAGCTAGCTCCTTTCAAAAACTTGTTTACTGTTTATTATCACAAGCAGTAAGGATGGTGATGGAAATACTAAGCAGGTTTACAAGTGAACACAACGTCATGGAAAACTAAGGTTACATGTCACATCCCCCTCTCAAACCAGGTTTGGTATGATTAACAGTTGCTATCAGTCAATATGACCAAGTAACTTGTACATCTTCACTTATTTAGTATACCTTCACTACATCAAGGGTACTTCTATTTGGCATTTTGAAATTTCAGTTTGGCAATGTAATATTTAAAAAAAAAAAAAAAAAGCAAAACAAAGCAATATAGTTCAACAACAAAAAATGAGCACATATTTTGATATGTATACAGAAACTGGAGAATCTTGTTCATTAACTATACATATGAGATGCATGTTTATGTTGTGAAGGGTAAACTGCAATCTAGTTGAAAAATAACACTTAAAAGTGTATGTCGATTTTAAATATGTAGAAAGTCTTAGGCATATTTTTGGAGCCTAAGTGAAATATATAGAAAAGGCAACATTTAGATGAAAAATTTTAGTCTTCCTTGCATTAAAAAATGAGAAAATAAACCTTCACCTAATATTAAGGCATCCATATGATTTTTCAAATTCTTTCTCTGGTGAGAGTTAAAGGAGGTTATTTTAATCATTAGATGGGGTAAATATAAGTTAACCCAGATTGCCCCTGGAAAACAAGGATATATGATCATTTTACCTAACATAAAACATAAAGAAAGCAAAATCTTATTTTTTATTTTACAGAATTAATAAGTTGGTGAAAAGGATGTTGAATCTGGGGCAACAAAATAATCATTATATCAAAAACTCCAAATATTGTAACATATATATTAAAGAAATAAGCTTTCAAAGCAATAATGCAATATATAAAGATCTATTATATCACTAGGACACCTCACATTTAAATTAGCACTCCCTGTCAAATTACACTACTCTCTAAATACATCTTTATCAGAAGGCTTATCAATATTTATTTAAAAAATAGTAATGAATATGGGAAATACAAATGTAAAAATTCACCCATTGCTATTGTTCAAATTATACAAGTATAAATGGAGCATCTATTGAAAACTAGAGAGTATAGGCTTTAAGAATATGGGCTTTGACATTTGGCAGACCTGGATTTGGGTTCTGTTACTATCACAAACCACCTTTGCGACCTTAGATAAGTTACAACCTTAAATGTAAACTGAGATAACTATGTTTATTTACATTTAATAAAAATAACCAAAACATTTACTCATAATATTGTAATGGAAATAAAATACTAAAAATTGAATGAAAGCACAGGGTCAGACACATTGTAAATAATATTTACTCTTATTAGCTACTATTATGTAATAAGTATATATGAAGCATATTACTGGTTTTTAAATATTTCATTGAAATATAGCATGCAAAATGTTAAGTACAGAAATATAAAACCCTATGTGTAGTTAATGGAGACTTATAAAAATACAAGTATATGCATATACCATGTTCATGAATTGGAACATTCAATATTATCAAGTCAGTCCTTGCCAAATTAGTTTACAGATTTAATGCAATCCCAATCATAACCAGATAAGATATTTTCGCTTGTTAGTTTTTGTTGTGAAATTAGAAAATTAATTATAACATAGTTATGAAATGCAAAGGACTAAGAATTGTGACAATTTTTAAACAGAATAAAAGTAAAGCGCTTTCACAGTTGATCTAAAGATTTGTTATAGAGGATGACATCTGCAAAGTGACTGACTAGAAGCTCTTAACGTTCATCCTCCCCACAAAAACAGCCAGAACAACAAATAGAAAACAGTATTTTGTTGAAAATAAGAAAAATACCAAGGGTAATCAAAGGAGTAGCAGAAACCCTGTAGAACAACCCATGAGAGCCACATAGAGAATAGAAGGGACCATCTAGTCTCCATCCCACAGCAAGAACCAGCTCAAGCCAGGAAGAACTTTTCTCTCAGAGGAAAAAGTAAGCATAAGGATCCCAGCAGCCTTTTCACCATCTTGGGCATTTCCAGCCTTACCAGTGGGAACCCCTACAGCCCTTGGAGACACTAAGCCCAGCTGGAGCTTTTTGGAATTCACACAGCTGTGTTCTCCTTGGTGAAGAAGCTGGCACTGTGTCCCAAGCCCTGTTGCTGGTGCAACTTATGCCCATCTTAGAGCTGGAACTACTACTCATGTGTCCTGCTCCACAGGCCACTGTCCATGGATCTTTCCATGCCAGAGGCTTAGCTGCTCCTGAACTACCCCCATCCCATGGCCCCATATCCATGAGCCAGTTTGCTAATCTACTCCTCCCAATCACTGTGGCACATGGTGCCTCGAGATCCCAGCTACAGCTGTAAAATCAGTGCCTTGGCAGAGCCTCTCCTTCTATCCTTCCCAGTAAATGCTGTGCCCTAGACTTTAAGCTGAAACTGAAGTGGCACCCTACATCCTAGGAAAATGGTTCCATAGACACTCAGAGTAGTCATATCCCCTCTCCCTGAGCTGAAACAGTACTCTACTTTCTGGGAAAATAGTACTTTGGATACCCAGAGCAGTCCCACACTTCTCCTACATGCTTAAATCATCAGAAAACAAAAATTATAATAAGTATTTTAAGAAAATTCATTTAGATACAAGAGAATACAGAGACACTTCAACAAAATCAGAGAAACAATTCATGATCTGAATGAGAACTTTAACAGAGATAGGTATAAAAAAAGAAACAGAAATCTTGAGTTGAAGAATTTCATGAATAAAATAAAAAACACAATTGAGAACTTAAAAAACAGACCAGATCAAGCAGAATAAAAAATTTCTGAATTTGAAGACAGGTCTTTTGATATGACCCAGGCAAACAAATAGAAAAAATGAAGTTTTTAAAAATGAAGGGAGTCTACAGGGGTTGTGCCACAGCATTAAACAATAAAATATTTGTATTACAGGAGTTGCAGAAGAAGACATGAGAAAAGGCATGCAAAACTTATTTAATATAATTATAAATGAAAATGTTCCAAATGTTGGGAGAGATATGGACATATAGATTTAGAAAGCTCAGATAGATGCTAATAAATGTAATCCAAAAAGGTCTTCTCTGAGGCATAATATAGTCAAATTTCTAAGACAGAAAGAGAATTCTGACAACTGCAAGAGAAAAACATCAAGTCACATGTAAGAGAATCTTTCTTAGCCTAACAGCAGATTTTTCAGCAGAAACCTTACATGCCAGGAAAACACGGAATGATATATTTAAAGTACTGAAAGAAAAAAAAAACTGCCAGTCAAGAACACTGTACCTAATGAAAATACACTTCAGGGATGAAAGATAAAGGCTTTTCCAGACAAGCAAAAATTGTGATAACTAATTCCAAGTAGGCTTGCCATACAAGAAATGCTCAAGGGAGTCTTACATCTGGAAGAAAAAAGATAGTAATTACCATAGTGAAAAAAAATACAAAAGTATACAACTCACTGGTAGAGCAAATATACAAACCAGAAAGACAAAGTAATCAAAACATAACTTCAGAAAACCACCAAACTGCAAAGATGAATGAGAAGAGATGACATTATGTCAAGTGAAATGAGCCAGGCAATGAAAGATAAATATTACATGTTATCACTCATGTAAAAGCCATAAATGTTGATCTTACAGAAGCAGAGAGTGGAATAGTAGTTTCTAGAGACTAGAAAATGTAGGTGGGGGTTGGGCAAAACATAGTGAGGTTGGTTAATTGATACAAAATTACAGCTAGATAGGAGGAATAAAGTCTAGTGTTCCATAGCACTGGAGGGTGACTATAGTTACCAATAACTTATATTTTCAAACAGGTAGAAGAGAGGATATTAAATGTTTCCAACACTAAGAAATGATAAATGTTTGAGGTGATGGATATGCTAATTACCCTGATTTAATCACTACACATGGTATACAGGTATTGATATATCACACTTTATTCCATATTATAGACAATTACTGTGTGTCAATTATAATTTTTAAAGTGGAAATTTGTTATAAAGACAATGAATGGTATTTAAAACAGACCCTTTCTGGTAAAAGAACCGAGAAATAAATCAATGGAAGAGAATAGACTTCAGAGACAGACCTACAAAGATTTAGTCATTTGATCTAACACAAACATGTCACAGGAATAAAATGAAAAAATAATGTGTTTGGTAAATTGCACTGGAGCACCTGAACATCCTTACGGGAAAAAATAAAATGAAACTTGATTTCTAATTTACACGACACAAAAATGAATTCCATATGGGCTAATAGGCATACATGTGCAAAGTAAAAATCTTTTAGAAAAGAGGGTAGGAGAAAATACTCATGAGCTTGGTATGGTCATGAACATTCTTCAAAAACACTTTTTGTAACAGAAAAAAATCAATAAAGTAGCCTTCATTAAAATTAAGAACTTCTATTAATTTAAAGACACCATTAACAAAGCAAAGAAGACAATTTCTAAAGAGGGATGTTAGCAATATAACTAGTATCTAAAATAAGAAAAAAAAATAGAAAATCAAATGAAATTGAGTAAAAAGAATTCAGTCCAAAAAAGGGAACATGCATATTATCAATGTTTTAACTTTTCATGCAGTAAGTTATTTTTTCGAATTCTATTTTTCTTATTTCATCCAAGTATGTTTTTAAGTTACTGTTTCCCCATAATAAATACTTTTCATACAATATTTTAAAAACACTGGCAAGTAATACATAGATACAAAACCATCCATCTTGTACTATCTTGCCAAGAGGGATTCATTTCTACATTTTATGTACCACTTTACAAGCATTTCAGAAACATTTAAAAAATATGCTTATGGTTACTAAAAGATTTTTCTCATATATTCTATTTATTTAATATTATGATCTCAGTATTTCTCTGTATTATTCCGTAATCTTCATAAACATTATTTTTAAATTAACATCATTATAATAAGCCATACATATATGTCCTTATTTACTTGAATCTTCATTTGTTATACCCAATATGGAGATCTAAAGTTCTATGAGTATTTATGTAACTTTCTATATTTACATTTTAGAACCAGCTAGTATTCCCTACCAGGCCACCTACTGTACCTCACCCAACTAGGTAAGTCTTCTGGCCTTCTTGGACTTTAGTGTTCTCATTATTTTATTAACATGATTACTATTCTGAGATGTTGTAGGGACAATGGTCACACAACAAAAGTAAAAGTTCTCTACAGTGTAATTCATGTGTTGTCCTTACATCGTATTTTCTATAGTCTCAGGAGTATTTATCATTACAATTTTGTATAGAGGCATATGTAGCCATTAATTATTTTCTACTGAACAGAAGTTTCTTTCTTCCACAAAAACTTCCTTCTCTTTTTCCTAATCAATCAAATCTATTTTTGAACTGGACCACTTGCAAATTGTCTGGCCACTGCAAAAATAAGCTGGTCAAATCAATTAATAAAGTACCCCAGACATTTACAAATTGATCCAATTTTGTAAATATAGATTAGATCAACTTTAAATGTATTTTTAAATAACATTAAATATTGATGGTAAGAAAATAACTTGGATCCCCCATTAACAAACACTAATATTTTATTACATTGTATTTTTCTTCAATTCAGAATTCCTGATTATGCTTTTCTATAGGCCCAGTATTATCTTATTCATATTCACATTCATCTAACACCTTAAGGCACATCTCATACAGCTAGGAAGCTGCAAAGCAATTGCTTTTATTTGTGTGTTGAAAGAAGAAGAGAAAACTACTTAATAACTTTGTCTAAAATTGTTTTCTTCATATAGTTTGTCACATTATTCATGATAGAGCTTTTCGTATGGATTAACAGAGATGAGCATGCTGGAGATTTTTCGATTTATTTTAATCTACATACATATATTGTTACTTTGCAATTCATGTGTGAAAAGGCCCCAACATTTATAAACAGTCACATAATGAATGTAAAAACCAAAGTCAGTTAATCTAAAACTAGTGCTATAATGTCCTTAAAAGTGCTTTCTTAAGGAAAATGTTTGTTTCCCTAATAATCCAGAAAATTCAGTAAAGAATCTTACTATCAATTAAATAGAATTATTAATTAATTCTAGCCTTTGTGTTTCTTTTTTTTTTTTTTTTTTTTTTTTTTTTTTTTGAGGCGGAGTTTCGCTCTTGTTACCCAGGCTGGAGTGCAATGGCGCGATCTTGGCTCTCCGCAACCTCCTCCTACTGGGTTCAGGCAATTCTCCTGCCTCAGCCTCCTGAGTAGCTGGGATTACAGGCATGCACCACCATGCCCAGCTAATTTTGTGTGTTTTTAGTAGAGACGGGGTTTTACCATGTTGACCGGGATGGTCTCAATCTCTTGACCTCATGATCCACTAGCCTCAGCCTCCCAAAGTGCTGGGATTACAGGCTTGAGCCACCGTGCCCGGCCCACCTTTGTATTTCTTTCCTTGGATTTAAGACAATAAATTAAGAAAAGTGAAGGGCGGTAAAAAATTATAGCCCCGATATACCTCCTTCTCAAAATCAATGTTTAGGTGAGAGAAAATTATATAGAAGACATTATCGAAATGTATTCTGTAAAGTAAGTACAGATAGAGATGTGAGTAACAATACTACCAAGATACTGGGGCAGAGGAGGCCACATGGAGGCAACAGAAGGAGAAAAATGGGAAGGGAGGGATAGAAAGAAAGAGAAAAGGAAAGAAAAAACTGTCATGAGAGTGAACAAGCGACCTATAAAACGGAAGAAAATTTTGGCAATTTATCCGTCTGACATAAGGCTAATATCCAGAATCTATGAAGAACTTGAACAAATTTACAAGAAAAAAACAAACAACCTCATCAAACGTGGGCAAAGAACAGACACTTTTCAAAAGAAGAAATAATGTGGCTAACAAACATAAGGAAAAAAACTCCTCATCACTGGTCATTAGAGAAATGGAAATCAAAACCGCAGTGAGATACCATTGCAGGCCAGTTAGAATGGTGATCATTAAAAGTCAGGAAACAACAAATGCTGGAGAGGATATAGAGAAATATGAACGCTTTTACACTGATGGTGGGAGTGTAAATTATTTCAACCACTGTGGAAGACAGTGTGGTGATTCCTTAAGGATCTAGAACTAGAAATACCATTTGACCCAGCAATCCCATTACTGGGTATATACCCAAAGAATTATAAATCATTATACTATAAAGAGATAAGCACACTATGTTTATTGCAGCACTATTCACAATAGCAAAAACTTGGAACCAACCCAAATGCCCATCAATGACAGACTGGATAAAGAAAATGTGGCACATATACACCATGGAATACTATGCAGCCACAAAAAAGGATAAGTTCATGTCATTTGCAGGGACATGGATGAAGCTGGAAATCATCATTCTCAGCAAACTAACACAGGAACAGGAAACCAAACATGGCATGTTATCACTCATAACTGGGAGCTGAAAAATGAGAACCTATGGGTACAGGGAAGGGAACATCACACACTGGGGCCTGTCGGGGGGTGAGGGGCAGGGGGAAGGAAAGCATTAGGAGAAATACCTAGTAGATGACAGGTTGATGGGTGCAGTAAACCACCATGGTATGTGTATACCTATGTTCAGGTTAAAAAACCTGAACGTTCTGCACATGTATCCCAGAACTTAAAGTATAGCAACAAGAAGAAGAAGAAGAAAGAAGAAAGAAATGGGAAAAAGGAGGAAGAGAGGTAGGGAGGAAGGAAGAAAGTAGTGAAGCAAGAGAGGGTAAGAAAGGAGACAGAAAGAAAGAAAAAGTAGAACAGGAAGGAGGGAGGAAGGTGAAAAGGGATAGATAAAAGGAAGGAAAGAGAAAGGAAGAAAGAAAAAGGAGGAAAAGGGGAGGAGAGAAGGAAGGACAGGTGGGGAAAGGAGGAGAGGGAATGGAAGTGGAGGAGGAGAAATAGATAATCCATTTTTGAATATGTACAATGTGGTTACTCAAAACAGACTAATTTGGAAAAGTTCAAGTTATTTGGTGAACTAGCCTGTTCTAATGAAATTAGCCTCAGGCAGGGAATCAAAATACGTTAGTTGTAGTTCTAAATAGGTCACTAGCTTCCAGGGTAATTTTCAAGAAATATATTAACCTCATTCTTCTTTAAGTTTCTTTACATGAAAATTAAATGTTTAGACTGCCATCTTTAAGATTCCTTCAAGCCTTAAAATCCCATCCTTTCAAAAATTTCCACACTAGGAGACACATTAATAAAAAAAAAATTAAAAAGACTAAGATAGTGACGCTATTTAGATGAGACATTTTCAGTGTCTTTATAATTGATTGGATTTATAAAACGCCTTCCTCTTACAACTACCGTCAACTTTGTATCTGAAGGTTTGTTTGACTAAGGACTTTGGAATGAGCTTCTCACTTGGTATGTCAGCAATGAAATATGGAGATGGATAATATACTCTTAGGCTGGCAGGATTCTGACATTCATTACCAAAGATGTCGCTGTTTATGATATCTGTGGGAGAGCTGTAATGTACTAGTACACCTGGGAGACTGGTTGTAAACTTATATTAGGCAATCAGGGAGATGATGATAAACACTACTTGAAAGAAGCTAGTGACATGAACATATTTTACTGGATGCCTGGAATACAAGAATTCAGATAAGCCTGTGCATATGTTTAGCTCTGACAGTGGAATTTACAGTCTGTGAGTTGATCAAATCACATAAAAATTAAAACTCCTTGAAGAAGTCAGTTGTCTCCTTTTACTGATCACTTGAGCTATATGGTGCAGTTAGAGTTGCCTTTGAAATGGAAAGCATTTATTTAAGCCACAGATAAAAAGGTTGTTCTTAGGAACCTTTCCGTCACAATTTCAATTATTTTCTGACAAATTATTTTATGATAAATTTTCTTTCACAGATGCTTACACCGACTACACTGCTGTAAATCTGCACTTGGAAAATGCTTTAATTTTTAACATTGAAATATGCATTCAGCTATTTGCATTTAAAAGATTGTTCATGAGTTGCCAAAACATGATGTAAATGAATACCTTCTCTTCATACTACTTTAGACATGGAATTTTAAATGTGGCAGCAGTTCTTGGAACACCCCTGCATTGTAAGCCAAAAACAAGGATATATAAATCTTTTCAGAGCTAACCACTGCAACATACCTCATTACATATTTTCTTTGATAAATATGAACAAAGCGGAAGATGTGAAAAATGTCAGGAGATCAAAACTTACAAAGAATTAGACATACACACTAACAAGCCTGCATAACAAAAATAATTAATATTTGATATATTGTATTTGACTATTTTTTCTTCGATTAATGTATATGAAATTATATTAATACATATACAATTTTATGGTCTTTTTTGCATTAAATTTTTACCAAAAGGCTTTGTCCAGATCATCAGTCTCCAAAAACCATGATATTCATGGTTACTCAAGGTTATATTTGTAGATATGCCATAATTTAATAATTTCCCTACCTGAAAATAGTTGCTTCAGATTTTTGTCATTATAAACAATGCCAAAATGAAAATCTTGCTCATAAACTTACTTTTTGCCTTTGTTTTTCCCTCAGGCTGGACACCTAGAGTGTGAAGGCCTATCTCTGAACATTCCAATCTTTGCAACAAAAAGTATGCTAATGAAAGTAAAATAGTACCTCACTCAAATCTGTTGCCCTTTTATTAGTGGTGGAATGAACATTGGGTTCTTATACTTTTTTACTGGTATACATCCTTCATTTATAGATTTCTATATCTGTGTATATATTCAGCATCATTAGAACTACTAACCGAACAGTACTATTGGAAACGTATCTGACAAAGATAGTCGAGAACGATAGTCAAATTGTCTTACAAATGCTGCATTTTACTATCTGCCATGAAGACTACTGCTACATATTAGTGTATTAAAGGCTTGGAGACAACGGACACTAAATAAACTTGAACATTGTTCAGTTAAAAAAATACTGAAATACATTTTAATACTCATCCATTTTTCCAATAACTATTCATATTCTGGTAAGCTAATGTTACATGAAAAATACATACTGGAAATTCACTATTAAATATATCTGTTCCTTGTCTAATTTTTGCAAATAGTTTTTCATGCTTGCCTCTTAATTTAATACATATTATTAAAATAATCATCATCAATGCTCACACTGTTCTACTGAGGTGAGTTTTTGTACTGTCCTCAAACTTGCTCTATTAATTCCAACTTCCATGCTTTGTCATTTCCATTTCTAATATGCAAGCGCAAGGGAATGTGGTGTTTTAGTATGAAATTTCTATAGCAAATGAAAGCTACGTGCCACATAAGTTACTGGCAAACAGGATCATGTGAAATCAACCCAATATTCCCATAGACAGTTTTTTTTATAAACATATAAATGAACTCTTCTAGGCTTAAAGATTAAAATGTGTATTTGCTTGAGTTCCTTCCTCAAGAAGTTACTCTCAGGACTCTCAAAAAGCATTAAAGAACAGAAACTCATCAAATCACTGCCTCCAATGAGATGCCAGAACCCTCACTCATCATGATCGCTTCTGGACCCCACCCTAGTTTCTGTTTTCTTACATTTTGTTACAGTTCTTTCCCGCTATATAAACCCTGAATTTGAGCCAGTCAGCGAGATGGAGTTGAGGCTGAGCTCCCCTTTC
Source organism: Saguinus oedipus (assembly GCA_031835075.1). Lineage (NCBI taxonomy): Eukaryota > Metazoa > Chordata > Mammalia > Primates > Cebidae > Saguinus > Saguinus oedipus. The sequence continues at coordinate 21,996,051 of CM063169.1, forward strand.
CTGGGCTGCAGAACCTGATCAAAGTTTCTTTGCCGGCAATCATCACTGTCTCAGCGATTGTCTTTCTGTGCAGTGAGCAGCAAGACCTAAACCCAAACCTTGGTGTTTTGGTAGCACTGAAGAGGGTAATTATAAGCCCAGCACTTTGGGAGGCCGAGGCAGGCACATCACAAGGTCAAGAGTTTGAGACCAGCCTATCCAACATGGTGAAATATCCTATCCCATGTCTACTAAAAAATTACAAAAATTAGCTGTGCATGGTGGCATGAGCCTGTAGTCCCAGCTACTTGGGAGGCTGAGGCAGGAGAATTGCTTGAACCTGGGAGACGGAGGTTGCAGGGAGCTGAGTTCATACCATTGCACTCCAGCCTGGGAGACAGAGCAGGACTCTGTCTCAATAAAAGAAAAATAAGAGTAGAAAGAAGCAGACATGAAAAACGTGGACTCAGAGAAGAAACAGCAACGAGAGAAGCCACAGCGCTCTAGGTCTTTATTGGTTTCCATTTCTCCCCTCAGGACTCCATGAATCCCAACCACATTCCTGACCATGGAAGTTCCTGACATTGCCCAGAATAATTCAAAGCAACCCTTTGAAACTAGCCTAATTTAAATGGGTACTGGTTCTTTGCAATTTAATGAATTTTGACTAGAACTCTGATAATATCTCATTTGACTTTGTGGGCCAAAAATCTAGCACAGAAGGATTCAATCTAAGATCAAGGATACGATTACATAGATATCTTTGAAAGTATAACTGAAAGCGAATATGGCTTTCATCCTTAAACCTTTGGATATGTTTATTGCTTCTTTCCTACCCTCCTCTAGATATTATTTCTTGTACTATATGTTTTGGCATTTTATTATTTTTTTATCTTGTACTGTTCATAGATTGTTTTATATCTTAATATATAACCCTTTCTAAAATTTAATTCTATACCATTTCATTTTACTGTCTAATTCGTAGTGTTTCCTCTACTACTTGTGAGCTTTTTGAGCACAGAGAATACATCACATAATCTTATATTTTTCCATATAGGAAATACTCACTAAAAGCTACTTGAATTAATATTTTGCAGTAAAGGTCTAGGGAATTTTCCTACCTTACTAAAATTTCCATTTTCCACCTTTAAAAAAGCCTGGTAATGATTCTTCCTTCCATTAAGGGCTGTGAGATGCATGTAGAACGTTATGTATGAAAAATACAGTCTAGGAAGTTACTGTTATGAGGCAGAACACATAAAATAAATGATGACATGCCATCATCCTCCTTTGCCTAACTGTTTTGTCGCTGTTCTCTGCTTGATGAAGAGGTATATTCTTCCAAGGTGAAAGGCCTTGGGAAAGAAAAAATGTTGCATAGGACAAAACCATATTTCAAGGAAGCCTGACTTCTGTCATTTGTTTAATTGAGACAGAGTTGCACTCTGCTGCCCAGGCTGGAGAGCAGTGGTATGTTCACTGCAACTTTTTTCCTCCCAGGGTCAAGCGATCATCCTACCTCAGCCTCCCAAGTAGCTGGGGCAAGAGGGTGCCTCCCTGCTCAGTTATTTTTTTAAAAAAACTTTTTATAGAGATGAGATCTCACTATATTGCCCAGGCTGCTCTTGAACTTATGGGCTCAAACGATCTTCTCACTTCAGCCTCCCAAAGGGCTGGGATGGCAGGCACGAGCCACCTTACCAGGTCTGTTTCTGTCATTTAGTATCATCACCAGGTAGTATTGGAGAAAAGGGGTTTGTTATGAAGAAAACTCACATCCTTAGTTAGGTTTTTGAATTGTAAATCTAATCTGTGTAAAAGTTTTATTAGTAACATAAACAGTTCCAATCTTTTTTTTTTCTTTTGAGACAGAGTTTCGCTGTTGTCACCCAGATTGGAGTTCAATGGCAGGATCTCGGCTCACCACAACCTCCGCCTTCTGGGTTCAAGCAATTCTCCTGCCTCAGCCTCCTGAGTAGCTGAGACTATAGGCGCACACCACCATGCCCAGCTAATTTTTGTATTTTTAGTAGAGACGGGGTTTCATCTCGTTGACCAGGATGGTCTCGATCTCTTGACTTCGTGATCCACCCACCTCGGCCTCCCAAAGTGCTGGGATTACAGGCGTGAGCCACTGCACCTGGCCAGTTCCAATCTTAAATATTCTCCAAGGACCCTAAAAAAGATGTGGTTCCTATAATAAAAATAAAGAAATAAAAAAGTTGACCCCCTCATCATGAATTCCCTTTAATTCTACTTTTCTCTGTCTAATCCTTTTGCTCTCATAAAGCAATGGCTTTCATACCAGAATGTAGTTCTTCTGATGGAAGCCCACCAACGAGATCTTTTCAAACATACATTTACCCTCTATTTAATGCTATGAGACCGGAATGTCTGCTGAACGTATGTTAAACCAAGACGTGGGGCTGAGGAGATATGTGCTTTAGGTTCCCAAACTCACTATTATCTAAAAAAAGTTTTGTTTAATACTCAAAGCCATATTATGCTGGCTTCAGCATAATCTGTTAGCTTCTTTCCTTCAATAGAATGTTTAGACACAATAAAGGTAAACGAATATTTCCATTATAAATCACTCAATTAATGTAAAGAAATGTTCTGATGGTAATGTTAATGGAGAAAAAAGATTTAGAAAAAGAGAATTAAAGGGACATTTCAGGATTTATCAAGATATGATTGATAGCTTTAAAAAGATGAAGTTACAAAACCTATGGTATGAGAACATGTAGTAAGATAAATTAAAGTTGGAAATAACTTTAAATATTTACATGTATTTTCATCATACCTATTTTATTTAAAAAGTACTGTTAGGGTAATTATTTGCATATTAAATTTTTTTCCATTAGATTCTGTAATAAAATTGAAAATAAATTCCCATTATATACTAAATATCAAGAAGAAATGAGCCAACTTTTTAAAATTGCATTTATAATGAAGAATATATTTTTTCAAAAAAGGAGTAATTACTATTCTGTAATTTGTCATAAAATGAGACTGTCATATAGAAAGGATTATGTTAGTACTTTCCAAAGAAAAGTGTTTCAAAAAAGGAAAATGCCAGCTTAATAAAACTGCCACTTAGGATCTACCTAAACCCACACTGTTTTGATTATTTATAATGCTGTTTGTTATATGTTCTTTCATTTTGCAAAAGATGCTGCGTTTTACAAGTAAATTCATTTATTGGGTCCTAAAGGAAAGTGAAACAATAATATTAAATAACCACTCTTGAAAATATAAATAAGCAATGGAGAAATTTGGATCTGAAACCCCAGTGAAGATAACTGAATCTTCATGTAGTTCATGCTGTATTACCATAATTTTATGAATCCCTGAATAAGCCAGATTTAGAGATTATAGAATGAAGAGGAAAGAGATTAGACTGCAGTCTTCTTGGGGATCCTCTGATAAGTGATAAAAAGAAGTGGTGCCAGCTTGCAGCAATCCTATTTGGTGTCACATACAGCGTTTTCTATTTCTTTGGGATTGAGTAACCTACATTTGGCTATTACACTATTTTGACTGTTCCATAAATTAGAAGCCACTTGCATCATCTTTTATCTTTCATCCAAATCTATTACACGAAATATTTTTATTTATGGTCATCTACTCCTCTAGAAAATAAGTTCAACGAGATCAGACAGTTTGTTTTCATGACTGTAATAATCATCGATGTCTATTTCATGGTTGGTATACTATATATATTGAATGAATGAATGAATGTTGGAGTTATGTGTATGGTTGTCTTACTGATGTCAAAGAGCTAAACTACAGCCTTGTGGACGTGGCTTTTCCCAAAAGAAACGGTCATTTGTGTCACTTCTGAGAAATAAAATGAGGACTTAGGAAACTGGATAATAGAAACTTCCTCTTTGTTTCAGAAGTCAGTGATACATTTCTATTTGCAGCCTGGATATATGGATATAGGGGATGAGCCACCTGCCTTTAATTAGAGGCAGCCTCTGGGTGAAAAAAAGAAGCAACCATAACCATATAAAATTATCTAAAGTGCATCTGGGGAGTTACAAGAGTTAACAGGTAACTTAATGACACTATACTATCCAATGTCCATATCTGATTACTTTAAAATGAAAAATGTCAAGCAGATCTCAGTTGGACTGTGTGAAATGATAACCATATTATTCCTACCCTTAGGACAACATAATTCGTGACAAAACATAATATAAAAGTGGCAGAGTGTCCTTCCCTCAGGATGCCAGAGAGGCAACACCTGCCCTGATCACTGTGAGTGGACATCAGTACTCACAGAATGTCAGTCTTCATTGTCAACCGAGGCAATGGAATCCTAGCATTACCTGGAATAGCATCAGAAGAGTTTGAGGAATGGTTCTTCAATGGAAGCAAGGCAGAGCTTGTGGTATGGGGCACTCATTTCTGGCAAGATTTGAAGAAGGTGATCACAAGATCTAATCTTGTGTCTATAATTATTATACAGACATACACTATGTATCTTTATATATAAAAGATGTATACATATGTATCTTTATAAAAATATATCTCTTTATATGAATATATACACACATATATGTATATATTTAGCGTATTATTTTTACTGGATTGTATACAATGAAACATATATTTTTATATCTCTATATTTTAAATGTATATATTCATTGTAGCAATGCAGAAAAGGTAATATATCTTAAAACTAGTGATTCATTCAATATCAAAACATGCATTATTTAGTTTTGGGTAGCCCAGTTCTCCATTGTAACAATGTTCTTACTAAATATTAATCTTTTATCACATAGATATGATTCCTTGAGATCCGTGAGATTATGAATGGCTCACAGGAACTTATCACCTGTCACAGTAGGAAAAGAGTATAGGCTTTGGCTTCAGGAAAAATCTGCCAAGTTTCAACATCTAAGATGTGGTACAACAAGAAAGATTGTACAACCAGAATGAAAGCCTTGATATTAGAAACTTCAATTTCTGCCATATTGTGCTAAGGATTTAGGTCTTTATATTACCTGCTTGGTATTTGGGCTTTGACTATAGAGGTAGATAACCATTGAAGGATTTAAGCAGAAAGTGACAGGATCATGCGTGCTTTTTAAAAGATCACTTGGGAATCTATATGGAAAACATTCAGGGGAAGATCATCTTTTATATGATGATTTATCAATCTCAATTAGAAAGAGTAAGACTCTGAAATAAGGTAGCAATAGGAGAGACATACAGAAATGTGCAGATGTGTGAGATCTTAAGAAAATATGGTGGAAGGCATTTATTCACACGTGAGGGTGTGAAAATGGTGTTGACATAGGAAAAATAAAGAACTCAACCCAAATACATTACTTAAACTAGAAACTTTGAATGTTAGAGATAATGCCTTGGGCTTATCAAGCCCTTTTCCTCTGGTACACAACTAGACTGCATTTCCCAGGCTCCCATATACTTGTTTGAGGCCACAGGAGGGAGTTCTAACCAATATAATTGGCTGGAAGTATGTATTCTACTTTCTGAGCTGGAAAAATAAAAACAAAACAAACAAACAAAAAACTTTAATGCCATGCTTCATGTTTTCTCTTTTTTCTTACTCCACTAGCTGCATTCACAAAATACAGTGGGGAACTCTCAGGTATTACTCGGTGGATGGCAGTGGCACTAGATGTGTCTGTGAATACATACCGTGAGCTAAACTGTCCCCTCCACCTTGACCCTAATCCATATGCCCTAAATTGAACTAATGCGTGAGGAAAATAGTAGCACTTTTTAACATGGAAGCTCCTAAAATTTCATTGTGTTTTATTCTATAATAGCTCACCTCCTGTCTAAAATGTGTAAGTATTCTATACATTCTCTAGTAATGAAAAATTTGATATGATGCTTAGGACAATGCTGCATATTATTGTTTTGTTCTTTTTGTTTTTGTTTTTGAGATAGGGTCTTGCTCTGCCACCCAGGCTAGAGTGCAGTGGCACGATGAGTACTCACTATAACCATCTCCTGGATTCAAGTGATCCTCCCACCTCAGCCCTCAGAGTAGCTGGAACTACAGGTGGACACCACCATGCTGGGCTAAATTTTTAAATTTACAGTAGAGTTCTCCCATGTTGCCCAGGTTGGTCTTGAACTCATGAGCTCAAGTGATCCTCCTGCCTTGGCCTCCCAAAGTGCTGTGATTACAGGTGAGAGCCACCATGCCTAGCCATATTTATAATGCGTTGTAGATTTTAATGCTTAATATGACTAGTTCTATGGTGTGATCATAGTGTTTCTTAACAATTCTTTTTGTTGTCCTTGTAAAATTCTAAGTTAATGTGTTTTCTTATATAGCTTAGGAATAATATTTAAATTAGTTAAATCAGCTGAGAACTGTGATCAGAATTCTGGAGGCTGGAGTGGGCAGAGCAGCTAAACAGCAGGTTGCTTGCTAGCTGGTTACCTTCCTGTATTATATTGTGCCGCCTAGAGACAGTTACTATTCTTTAAGGTGTCTTTGGAGACAGTTACTATTCTTTAAGGTGTCTTTGTAGCTTATTTCATTATGTTGGTTGCTGATTGAATCATTAATTCTTCAGTTATTTGAGATTTGATATGTAAAAATAGTATGTTTAAGACCCTAAATAATATTCCATAATATCTATTATTTTGTGTATGGTATTGGAGTTCATTTGTTTACTTTGGACAAACAAAATAAAATCTTCAATAAATCTTAAGGTGAATGGTTTTATTTTCATAGATTAAATGTCTTTAAGACTCATCCTAATTGTCATATTGAATCCATATAAATTATCTATTTGAGTCCCCTTACACTGAAAATTTTAACATATTGGGCAGGAAGGCCAAATTTTAACTGTTCGTTAAAATATCTCAATCTGGATTATATATCTTTTCAATTAACAACCCAGGATTTTGCACTCTTGTTTTTTATGAAGTATTCTCAAAAGCAAGACTCATTCTTAAATGTTCTATCTTAAAGAAGGCATGTAAATATAATTGGCAGAGCATAATTAGCATCTTCTTTTCCAATGTAAAATGGGTTGACAGAGATGCAGTAATAGTTCGGTACATAGCACTTGAGCTAAACTTTACTTCATTAGGTTTTCACAGTTCTTATCATGCAAAAAGCATGAGTTGTAAGCTTTATGATCATTAAAAACGCCTATTTCTTTCAAGAAAATCATCTATTTTATAAAATATGGGTACCCTATTAAGAAAGAATTATTTTAGTGACATATTTAAGGCACTACTAAAATAGAACTCAATTTTTAAACTGCTTCTGCTTAAAGAGCACTTGCCACATGTATTTACCTTATTAAATTAAATTTAAACTTCATGTTGCAGTCCAAAATTTCCTTTCCTTAGAACATCTATTAAGCATTTATTAAAGATGGTGGGTTAATTTAAGATTTTAATGTATCCCTTCATCAAGAAATACAGTATTTATATAAATCATTTAAATTTTGATAGGTCCTGAAATGCTTAATTCTAATACATACCTTATCATTTAGAGACAGAGATAGTAGACATTAATATAAATTGTATCCCATAATAAAGAAAGAACACTCTGTATTTAAATTCTAGAAGGACCATCGTAAAAATTGACTTATCATAGGGTTCTACATGGCTCCTTTTATAAAGGAACTCTGTAAGCTAAGCCAATTTTATTCCAATTGGCAATGACTTACATTAGTCAAAAGGACCTGCATGGCTAAAAGTTTTATAAACTTTTGAAAGTTTATAAAAATGCAGCCAAATGTTAATAGTTCTTGGAAAAATTAAGAAAATCAGTAATAGGAGTAGCAGGTGACAGATTTTGTACAGCATTCCCATACTAAAATGTACAATATTTTACAGTTTTTGCAGAAGCTCAAAATTGGCACCACTGAGCATAGAGACAGCCTTTATTGGATATCAGTTTAAGTTTCAATTCTCTAGAGGTTAACATTTTTGAAATAGAAATATACTTCAAATTAACTCATTTTTTCTAAGTTTCACATTACAGTGACAATGAATACAAATTCAGTTTTTATGCTTAAAATTATTATCAAATCAACATTGAAATAGCAGTGGTTAACCACCTAATGATAGTTTAACCATTTTCCTTAAATTCAAGGTAAAATCACTTTTATATCACAATTAAGTCACCCTTAAATATTTGCTTTAACCAACATTTTTCTTATCTACTTGTAGCTTGAAATTAAGAATTTTCTCTATGTTATAGAAACTAAACTAAACCTCATAAATCAAAATTAAGAAAACTTTAGTATTTAAGCTCATGAAAGTAATGCATTTAAAGGCCATTCAAAAGTGTCTTAGAAGTGACTGCACTAAGTTCTATTGACAATAATGATATCGAGATAGCAGCTTTATAAACTAAGCTGTTTCCTTCGCAGCAAAATTTAATAAAAGAGCTGTAATCATCATCTCCACCTCCTTCTTCCTTCCCAGTTTTCTTGTACTCACTCCACCTGATATAACCTATCCATTACTGGAATGATTTTACTCTTCTCAAGGACACCAGTGACTTTCAATTTTCCAAATACATTAGCCATATGTTACACCCCATTTTACTTGTCCTCTCCGCAGGATCCAACTTGATTGACAGTTTTGCCTATTAAGTATCCTCTCCTCTTCTATGATATCACTTCTCCATTTTTCTCACACTGCTTTCCTTTCCTCCTCCATAAATGTGATAGATCGTATAAACGTGATAGGTCCCAGAGCTCTGCTCTGGGATCTCTTTCTCTGTTGACGGTTTTCTTTTTTTTCTACAGATTCTCATATATTTTGGGATCTTTCAGTTTAAATATTTACTCTGAATTTCTAAGTCCAGACTTGAGTATTCCCTCAAATTCCAGAATTATACAACTAATTGCCTTACATTTAACAAGCGTGAACACATCTCTTGATTCTTCCTTACACTTGTTCCTCACCCATATTTGGGCATCTCAGTCACAAGCATAGTCATTAATATGTACCCAGTTACTTAAGAGTTCTAATTCATTCCTAGATTTCCATTATATTTAGTACCTACCTCCTCAAAATGATAATTTTAAATCAAAAACACATTTGAAACCTTACACTTGTCTACATGTACTTTAATAATAGAAACACAGACATTTTTATCTCTAGTCTCCTAAAACCTCTGGGGTCTTCTACTTGGTTTTCCTGTTTCTATGCTTTCCTTTGTCTCTATCCCCCCAAAACATCCACAGTAATGACTAAAAGGCCTCATTACATCATCTGACACTTTCCTCTTTAAAATCCTCCTATGTCTTCCCATTTATACTTTAAATAAAAGCAACACTCCATACCCCACAAGGTCCTACCTTACAAGGTCCCGTGTGATCTGGCTCCTGCTGTCCTCTGACATTTCTCATGCTCCCCATTACAACCTTCTTTCACCCACACTGGACTTATTTCTGTTTTTGAAACATGTCAAAACTCCTTTTGGATTTGAGGGTCATGACACTATCTATGGAGCTAGTGCGTGCCAGGAACACTCTGACCCCAGATTATGACAGCACTATTTGCTTAGCATATATCTCATTCACTGATAACCCAATTGGCCTATTAACATGCATATCTTTTACTTTTCTTATCGTTCTTAATTGCCTTTCATTTCCTTGCACATCTGCATGTTGATTGTTCTGTGAGTCTGTAATTCCATACTGTGGAACAATGCCTGGACCACAATAGGTTTGCAAAACAAAGTTTGTTGAATAAAGCAACAAATGAATGACTATTATATAATGGGGAGCATGAAGTCAAGGAAGGTTTTCTGTTTTCTGCAGTAACATTTAAGACAGGAGATTACATAACTCGATGACATAAACTTGAGCATGTTTAGGTAATCAATGGGTAGTGAACACCGAGAAGTTGTAGATTTTATTACAGAAGTTGCAATGATAACTGATAGAGCATGAAGGTAGGAAAGAGACATTCAGTGATCAGCACTGGAAAGAACAGTAAACACTGTGACTAAGAAATGGATTGGTAAGGAAGAGTTGAAATACAGAGGAGTACGAAGCTGTCAATGTTGGGATCAGCGTACATATCTGTCAGGATTGGCTCTCATGGGTAAGATCACCATCAGCTAGTGCCAGAAGTGAGCTCCCTCCACTTTTCCTTTGCTAGTTATTTTGAGAGAAGAGAGAAGACTGCATCAAACGACTGTCTGCTCTGAGAGAAACTGCCCTTATCTTTTGCAGTAGTCCCTTTGGAGCAATTAAATATTAATATTCAAGGTGGATTATGTTATGATTTCAACCATGTAGATATATTAGAAACATTTAACTTTCTCCCCTTATATTTATGCCACTTTCCTCTTCTCACTCATTACTGTCATCCATAGTATCTTCTAAGCTTTTCTGAATATTGTCTCTGACACACACACACACACACACACACACACACACACACACACACACACACACACCGCTACTTCTGATTCATTTTTATTCTCCCAGTTTCTTCACTGTATTAAACAGTATCTTCAAATGAGGCAGTTCATATGCTCACTTGAAACATGTGACATTTTTCTTCTCTGAATCCATTATTTGCAATTCGGAGTACTATGATAAACAGAGTAAAATCTCTCCACTGTGTAGATTCCATTAAACAAATGATGGTAGCAATAAAAGCAGAAATTCATAAATAATTAGCAAGTAGTAGGCCGAACAGAAATCATCCACTGTGAGATGATTGAGGAAAATCAATGGGAGGGCCACTGAGACTGTGCAGAATCAATCACAGTAATATGTCATGCAATGGTACGGCCTTTCAGTCATAACTGCTTCATACAATGGTACGGCCTTTCAGTCATAACTGCTTCATACAATGGTATGGCCTTTCAGTCATAACTGCTTTAATAATCATTTGAATTTAAGATGACACAAAATTGAATGCATGATCTTGTTTTTCTTAGTTGGTAAATCCCACTCAACCTTTCTTTATTTTTCAAAATACTTAGAAACCCATTAACTTAAATAAAGAAGGCCTTAAATGGTTTTCAATGTTATTCATCCCTATTCATCTCCACATCTTGTGTTGAAATTAATTCTTGCTAAGATTTGCTTCTGGACCTTGTATTTAGCTTGCAAACCTTCACATTTTAAAATGAAGTGACGACCATTAATGATGGTCATGCTACAGAGAAATCTTTCATGAAAGAAAGCATCAATTGATGTGGCAAACTGTATCACTGCCTCCTTTTAATAAATTGTTACAGCAACCTCAATTTGTATCAACCTCCACTCTGATCAGTCAATAACTATCAACATTGAGGCAAGACCCACTACCGGCAAAAAGATTACAACTTGCTGAAGGCTCCTATGATTGTCAGCAATTTCTGACAATTATTTTTTAAATTAAGGTACATACACATGTTATTAGACATCATGCCACTGCACACTTAATGGACTACAGTCTAATCTAAACATCACTTTTATATGCATGGGAAACAACTTGTGTGATATAATTGACACAGCTGCCTTGTAAAATAATAATTCAAATGAAAGAATTAATTTCTTAACTATAATGGGTAAATATCCATACTATGATACAAAAGCTTTTGTTGAAATGTGGCTGACTGATTTCAATGTTCTTTGATGTCATTTTTTTTTTCCAAACTATTTTAATTGTCTTACATTTGCTATGTTCAACAGTTTGAAATTCACTAAAACACTTATTTAGAAGACCTGAAATTTTGCTTCTAAAATAATTATTAAAAGTTTGCTTCCACATATTTGAAACATGGAGAGTGGGAAAATAGTGTATTGACAAATGGACCTTGATTTTAGTTACAAAATCAAATACTCAAGTAATTGATGAAAATGTTTCTAAATACTCATTTAAAAATTATCTTTACTTTGTACAAGTTACATTCCAAAAGGAGGTCTTTGCCAAATATCAATCAAATGGTATTTTTGCTATAAAAGGATAGATGAAGTATCTATGTTGTAAAATGTTAAGCTAAGTAGCATATGACTGAGAACCTACTGTCCACCTAGAAAATGTCAACAAATTTGGAATACTTGTCTGTTGTTGCTGTTGTTTAAAAAAAAAAAAGTGTGACTTATCTTTGAGTTTAGCACCACATGAGTTCCAGAAGGCAAATAGTATCTGAGTACAACAAATTTTCATTAAAATTCTGAGCATGATTACAAACTATTAGTAAACGTCTTTTACAATTATCAAGGACGTCTTGTTTTAATTAAATGAACTGCATCAATAACATACCGTATCACTTTTCTGCATTTTCTGGCTTCAAATTCTTGCCACAATCATTTGCCAACAATTTTTTTTCACAAAACCAGAATTTATTGAAAGCAGGTACCAGCTCTGACTAGAACAACCAGCTTAGAGATACCATTACTCAGAACTATACATACAAAAATCTCAGGGAAAGGAGAATAAAAGAACTTAAAAGAATACAACTTGAGCAGGACCTTACCAAAATGGTCTTGTTGCAAAATAGTAACTTCCACAAAGATCCCTACATGAAAAACCATGTGTCCTTAAGCCTGGGGGTGAGGACTCTAGTTCTCAAATTCTTAGAACACAGTGCATGATTCTCCAGGGCAGAGAGACTGGCTGGAGCATGAGGACCTCACTGCTGACTTGGTTTAACAAAGCCCATGCCCCAGGCACAGGCACACATGGAATGAGACCACCATCCAAGTCACACCCGCCCCTGTGCCCATGAGCTCCATGAGAGAGAAGTGCTCTCTGAAGTGACTGTCCATAGAATAACTGTCTCCAAGCTGACCACTGGACCATGGACAGCTTAGAGACAGTTATTCTATGGACCATCATGTATAACCCCCAGAATCTAAGCCCTACAATTACCTTATCCAAATTCCCACTAACTGGGGAAGTTGAAGAGCAAGACATGGAAGTGTCTTGCTCCAAACCAGTATTTGGTCTCCAGTAAAAAGAGATAAACATAAAACACTGTTCCACAAGCGGGTTTCAAAAGAACTACTGGGCACAGCAGGTGAAAAACCCCAAAGTCCTATTCAGCACCTCCCACAGGAGGAAGACGAGGAGGAAGAGGAGGGCTGGGAGGGGGAGGTGTGATGAGTGCAGGAGGGGAAATGGGCATGTTCCCTGCTGAGGTCACTGCTGCCAACTGTCCTGTTCTGCTGATCTGTACAGTTCCACCCACTTTCTGGACTGCCCTCTCATGGACTAGAGCTCATTTATCTGAGCCTAAACCTCCCAGTCTCAAGCATAGAGAACAGAGATGCCAGATGCAGAGGTTCTCTGGGTAGAGGTGGTAAAGGCAGTCTTCCTGAGAACACAGGGTTCTTCTGTGCCCCCTCAACTGCAGGGAGGGCAGGGTGAAGAGGATGCTGAGTTACAGGAGGCAGAAGGAGCAGCTCAGAGGGCAGGGAGGATTTAGCTGGGAGACTGACCGGAAGCTTCCATGGCATGGAGCCAGCAAGCAATGGCTGGGGTCGGCTGAAGCGGGGAACTGAACAGCACAGCTCTACCTAACTGGTGTGGGAAGATCATGTCTGAATTCCTGAATTTCCCCAGTGCAACACAGGTCCTTGCTCTGGAACTTCACACTCAAACAATAAGCCCGAAGGGAAGAAGTCTCTTCAGGGTCCCAGAGGTGCCCATTAAAAGTCCATCCTGTCAACTTCAGCTTCTCATTTGTGGGTCCGTATGCTGCTGCAGATTTGGGTGAGATGGTTGGAGAGCTTCTTAGTGTTTCCCAAGGCCTCTGGATCCAGCTGAGCAATACTGTGCCCCTGCAAGTCACTGGCCAATAATCGCAGGCTCTCTCTGCCACCCACTAGCACAGTGAGGAAGATCTCATTGCTGCCTGCAAGAGGGCTGCCATTCCCTGAGATGTGGGAAATCCGCTCTCTTACTGCTGGAGTGCGCAGGCCAGGGGTCTTGAAGACCCTCGAGTCAAACCTAGGTGTCAGGCCTGGAGTTGGTTTGACCATGGATGCCTCCAGTCAGCCCACGGCTGGGGTAACTGTGTTAGCACGGCTTGACCTTTTCCTTTTGCCTTTTCCTTGTACGGACTGAGTTCTCTTCTTGGATGGAGGACACCTTTTGACTCTTGCAGTTTGAAGATTCTTATGTTTATTTTTTTCTTCCTCTTTTCTACTATCATTTTGTCTAGTTGTATTACCTTTCATGTTTTGGCAGATTTCAGGGATGTCTGAATAGCTTCTGCTGTTAGTGTGTTTGTTTCAGTGATATCCAGGTCAGCTGTTGCTGCCTCTTCCAGGGCCTGCTTGTTTCCTTCAAGGGCAAAGTAGTCGAGCCAGCTCATCTCATGCAGCACCTTGGGGAGTCACAGGATCTTGATGTTGTAGAGGTTATCCACCTCCTTGAGGAGGTTCTTGGCAGTAGGCAAAGACCCAAGTCTGATCTTTACTGATTGAAGAGACATCAGGAAGATTGGCTTAGAGAGGAAAGAATATATCCAATTCGTTGAACTGTTAAGAAATACTATGGCTCTCCATGCTGACATTGCTGCTCAGAAACTGTTCTGGGCTGATCTAAGCCAAAAGGCCATCTTCAGTACCTCAATTGATGACAGAGTCAGTAGACATGTTAAAATGATCGACAGTGTCTATAATCCTGTAGCCACTGCTGTTGATTGGGTGTACAAGACCATCTTCTGGACTGATGCGGCTTCTAAGACTATGTCAGCAGCTACTCTAGATGGAACCAAGAGGAAGTTCCTGTTTAACTCTGACTTGGGAGAGCCTGCTTGCATAACTGTGGATCCACTCTCTGGCTTTGTTTACTGATCAGACTGGAGTGAACCAGCAAAAGTAGAAAAAGCAGGAATGAATGGATTTGATAGACATCCACTGGTGAGAGTGGATACCCAGTGGCCTAACGGAATTACACTAGACCTTATAAAAAGCCACCTCTATTGGCTTGATTCTAAGTTGCACATGTTATCCAGCGTGGACTTGAATGGCCCAGATCTTAGGATAGTCCTAAAGTCTCTGGAGTTCCTAGCTCATCCTCTTGCACTAACAATATTTGAGGATCGTGTCTACTGGATAGACAGGGAAAATGAAGCAGTCTATGGAGCCAATAAATTCACTGGATCAGAACTGGCCACTCTAGCCAACAACTGTAATGATGCCCAAGACATCATTGTCTATCATGAACTTGTACAGCCATCAGGTAAAAATTGGTGTGAAGAAGACATGGAGAGTGGAGGATGTGAATACCTATGCCTGCCAACACCACAGATTAACGATCACTCTCCAAAATACACCTGTTCCTGTCCCAATGGGTACAATCTAGAGGAAAACAGCCAAGACTGCCAAAGGATCAATGTGATCACAGCAGTATCAGAGGTCAGTGTTCCCCCAGAAGGAACTTCTGCTGCATGGGCCATTCTTCTTCTCTTGCTCTTAGTGACAGCAGCAGTAGGTGGCTACTTGATATGGCAGAATTGGCAACACAAGAATATGAAAAGCATGAACTTTGACAATCCCGTGTACTTGAAAACCACTGAAGAGGACCTCCCCATAGACATCGGTAGACACAGTGCTTCTATTGTACAAACGTACCCAGCAATATGAGTTGTAAGCACAGATGATGATCTAGCTTGACTTCTAAGATGATTCTTGACCTTTGAGATCTAAACCAGTAATAACCCCACCGGAATGGTAACCGAGCCATCAGCTGAAGTCTCTTTCTTACTCTCATCTGGAAGAACATCAAGATACCTTTGCGTGGATCAAGCTTGTGTACTTGACTGTTTTTATATTACTTTTATAAATATTCTTGTCCACATTCTACTTCAGCTTTGGATGTGTTTACCAAGTATCTGTACCCTTGAATTTCTAGACAGTATTGCCACCTCTGGCCAAGTATGCACTTTCCCTAGAAAGCCATATTCCAGCAATGAAACATGTGCTGTAGTGCATACCACCTGTACATACATTGTATAGGCTATTTTTATATAACCCAGAGAATAGTCACTATTCTTAAGCACTTTGAAAATATTTCTATAAATTATTGTAAACTTTTTCAATGGTTGGGACAATGGCAATAGGATAAAATGGGTTACTAAGATGAAACTGCCAAAACAATTTGCAAACTAATTTTGTACATATGAATGAAATTTTTGACCTCAGTGGAGGTTTGCAAAAACTGAGTGTTCAAACTACTGTACATTGTTTTCAAGTGCTAAAAAATTAAACCAAGCAGCTTAACCATGAAAAAATATATATGTTTTTATAGAAGACATTCATTCTTGCACAGTCTAATTTTCATCAATGATTAATTTGTATTATTTTCCATAAAACATTGTTTTTATCAGAGACATTTTTTTAAATTTTACTTTAGGTTCTGGGGTACATGTGCAGGCCATGCAGGGTTGTTGCTTAGGTGCATGCATAACCAGGTGGTTTGCTGCCTCCATTCCCCCTTCATCTATATTTGGCATTTCACCCCATGGTGTCCCTCCCATTGTTTTTACCAAAGACATTTATTTTTTAAAAACATATTTTCTCTGTTATACTTCCTTTATTGCTCAGAAAAAAAATTGTATATGCATTTCAGTATTTTAAAACAGAATTTAGCAAATATCTTAATTTGAGATGTATTAGAAACATATGCTTTTTTTACCAGCTTTACAGAAAACTTTCCACACTGAATAACTTGTCCTAATACTTCTTTCTTCACATTTTCAAAAAAATATCTCTTCATCTTCCAAATATATTTACTGATAAAGGAATTCGTTTTAGCCATTTTGACTGTAGCAGGAGGAAGTTTTATCCCCATAAAATATCAAGTGCATTAGCATGTCTACGAACTTGTATTTTTTTTTTTTTTTCCAAGACGGAGTTTCGCTCTTGTTACCCAGGCTGGAGTACAATGGCGTGATCTCGGCTCACCGCAACCTCTGCTTCCTGGGTTCAGGCAATTCTCCTGCCTCAGCCTCCTGAGTAGCTGGGATTACAGGCATGCACCACCATGCCCAGCTAATTTTTTGTATTTTTAGTAGAGACAGGGTTTCACCATGTTGACCAGGATAGTCTCGATCCCTTGACCTCATGATCCACCTGCCTTGTCCTCCCAAAGTGCTGGGATTACAGGCATGAGCCACTGCGCCCAGCTGAACTTGTATTTTTTAAATTTAACTTCACAGATAAAAATATTTAGTTTAATAGAAAAACAACAATATGGACTTGTGTATTTTATGCCAACATTAATTTTCACATTTCCAATATGTTAACTGTTGCTATCTGGACTATATTATTATTATTTGTGTAGACCTCCATATGTTCCCCTACAATGCTCAGTGCATATTTTTAAAAATTATAATATACATTGAAAATTAGAAAAAATTAGCTGAACCTAACAAAATGACACCAGTAGGTGAGCTTCAGTAACCCATATTGTGCAATTAAATACCAAGCAAGGCTCCCAAGTACCTATAAGCTAACAGCTAGGTCTTGGCATGAAGTTAATAGTCATATGAAAATACAGAATATATGATTTAATAATAATATCACATTAGAAAAAGTCTAATGCTACTTTCAGGATATAAGGGCTTCTTGTCTGATATTTATATTCATGAGAATAAATGTGAACAATTGGTAGTTACTGGTAGTATTTCAAGTTAAATTTTTTAATTAAATTTTTTTTACTTTATTTTCATGTTTTTAGAATAACTTAATTATAGTCTTCTGGGTTTGAGGGTAGTGTTGTGAATTATGCTTTCCTCAATATTGAATGCAAAAAAATAATTATCTTAAGGCCTGTAAGTGTCATTCATAAACCAGGATTTCAATTTTTGGTGGTAAATAAAATAATACACTGTGTCTTATTGACTAGGTTTATTGATTCAATTCATGTTAAATAAATTAGTACTTTTATCTGCTTTAGAAATTTATGTTCACATTATGAGGAAATTTAAAAGTATCTAGTGCTTGAAAAAACAAGCAAGTAAAATTCTATGCTGTATTCTCAGTTATATGTACATAGGTCAGACAAAAATGCCACCTTCTCAAGCATCTAATTCAGTCCAGAACTTCATGCCAATCTCGTGTGAAGTTTCATGTTTTATCCTGAATAAAACCCAAAAATCTCTGGAACTAGATAAAAGAAACACATTAAGGTACACACTATCTTTAATCTTCCAGGTATTTTTACTTTCTTCCTTGGATTCTCAAAGAAAAAAAAATGCTGCTCCTCTCTTGGTATAGTCAGTTATACTTCCGTATATCAATTATTTGGTTATAAATTCTTTGGGTGTAAGGATTACGTGTTCATTTACTTATTCTTAGTACTAAGCCTAGTGGTGCCTGACACAGAGAAAGCACTTAATATATGTTATGAGTTTTAATGAATTAAAATAAATTCTCATCATTTTTCTGCAAAGATATCATCTCTTTTTATTCTCTTTACTGGCTTTATGTTGACTACTATTTTGAGCTTATTTTATATACTTATCCTCCAGGTTCTTCAATTTTCTCTAACCCTCAGCATTTTTGCTTACTAATTTTTCAAGAAATACGTTCTGTTATCTCCCTGCATTTCTGCAGAGTCTGCCCATCATGAGGAATGAAGGAGTCATGATAGTCATTGAGGGTGCTTGAAATATGTGGTTCCTAGAGCCTTTCTTTTTCAGGGTGCTGTCACAGAGAAGAGTCACGCTTTGTCACAACAGAACTCTTGGTCAGAACCAAGAGTTCCTTTACTGGAGAACGTTGAATGGGTCTTATGGATTCTTTGTCTGACCCACTAGGTAATTCTGTCCTAGTTTTATTCAAAGGAGTCCAGAACTGAGCTTAGACGTTCTGCTCCTCACAAAGCATCAGGCTCCTTCTCTTGAAGGCCTCATAGCACTGTGGCAAATGAGCAGGCTCTGGATTGGGCAGATGGAGGCCCGAATCTTTGCTTGCCACTCTTACCTTTGTCATCCGAAGCATGGTATTTGTCTATCTGTGCCTGCAGTTACACATCTATGAAGATAATATAGTGCCATGCCATATGTTTAAGAGGATAAGATAAAGCACATAAAACAGTGCCTTGGGCCCAAGTAAGCGTGGAAAAAGTGGTAGTTCTTTGTATTGTTTCTTTGCATCAGATTTTCTGGGCTTGACCACAGGGCCTGATACAAGGACTTCTAAATTTCTCTAGACTCTTTCTAATAAATATTCGGCATTCTCTAGAACAGCACACCTGGTAATTTTGCTGTTGAAATCACCATAGTATATTTCTCAATTCTTGGTCTTCTAGCTTGGAATTTTATCCTTGACATGAAAACAGTAACAGTGAATTTGAGAGAAACGTCTATTAGAACAGTGTGTTTTATAGCGGAGCACACACTAACAAGTGACAAATCAATGTGACCTGGGTGGGTGGGAGGGACAAGAAGAACCTTCAGCAAGAATCATACCCCTTCTAGGTTGTTTGGTTTTGTTCGGTTTTTAGCCTTACTCCCTTTCTTCATACTAATTTTTCTAAATAAATTACTAAATTCCTAGTTGATCTACATTCAAAGGCCATTTCTTTTAAGACAAGTTGAACAGCTTTAATCTGAAAAGCTAAAGTTCAAAATGCTCAAAATCTGAAACTTTTTGAGGGCTAACGTGAAGCCACAAGTAGAAAATTTCACACTGACTTCATGTGATTCATCATAATCAAAATGCAGTCAAAACACTGTGAACACAATTACTAAAAATATGGTATAAAATTACCTTCAGTCTATGTGTATAGATGCATATAAAACATAATAAATTTTGTCTTTATGCTTGGATTCCATCCCCATGACACCTTTTTATGTATACGCACACATTCCAACCCCCCAAAAAAAACCTTAAGTCTGAAACACCTATTGTCCCAACCATTTCAAATAAGAGATACCCAACCTGTAAAACCATTTATTGAATTCTCTTAGTTTGAAGAAGAAAGAAAGAAAGAGAAAGGAAGGGAGGAAGGAAGGAAGGAAGGAGGGAAGGAGGAAGGGAAGGAGGGAAGGAAGGAAGGAAGGAAAAGAAAGAGAATGAGAGAGAGAAAAATGTTTTATATGCCTTAATTAAAAAAAAAGAAAACAAAAAAGTTTTAGATTTTACCAGGACATGGAAAAATGCTCAGGAACAGAAGTTTATTTAGTTTCACAACTGTGACAGCAGCAATCCAAGTGAATTGATTCATAATACTTTAAATTTTCATTATTATAAATTCATTTTTCACCTAAACATTGGACAAGAAAGGATTACATGTTCTCCTATGTTTAATGGAACTGTAGGCACACTGTCCATAATTTCTAAAATGCTACTTCTAGGTTCAATATGAAAAAAATCATGTTCTTGCTGATTTTCACTACAGAAAAATAGGGCCTGCTGATTCCCTCCCTCCTCCTAGGAGAACAGCATGCAGGTTCAAGTGCAGACAATAGGTCTTCCCACGTGTAACATGGCCTTCCATGCATGACCTTTCCAATACACCAGCACAAATGTACACCTGTTACCCTGCTGCTTGGCTGAGTACCACATCTGCATATAGGACAGTTGCCAGGATGTAGCAGTGTGGCTTGTAGCCGGGAACTCTGTCACAGCATCCCATCATGTGCTGGCCCCATTCAATTTATGAGCAAAACCAAAGCCCTGTAGACATTTAATGACAGGAAGGAAGACTGTAGCTACTCATATTACAAATGATCATAACAAAATGAACCTTGCAGAGACAGAAGCTATAAAGCCAAATGGCTGCAGTCCACAGAAAACTGATTCTAAGCATGTTAATTGAGCACAAATTAATGTGAAAGCAGTAATGATCCATGTGAATTTCAGATGATTGACTATATCATTAATCTCCAAAGTATGAATAATGTGAAACCCTCCCTTCTCTTCTGAATGAACACTGAAAATACAGACGATCTAACTGGATACTGATGGAGGGAAAATGAAGAAGTAGGTGAAAGAGTGACAGATCAACATCTGGATTACTACAATTCAGATGATCATTATGTTGGTAACTTTCTCAAAAAGCCTACAATGTTGATACACTTGATAGCATATTTATAGTAAAGTTATTTCTTAATTTTATTTTTTATCTTAATTGTGAGATATATTTTATCTATGGAAACGTTCACATATAGTATCATTAAAATATTATTTATTTGTTGCTTCAGGGATTCTCATTTTAAATGCAGTAGTATTAACGGTTCCTTCTGTAGCTTCTCCCCACTTGTCACTAAAGTATTTTAAGTGACTTGGAAATAGTAAAAACATGCATGGTAACTTGTGACAGGCAGACAGACAGAGAGACACAGACACACACACACACACACACGCATGCAATCTACAAAATAAATAAAAAAAAAAAACTAGGATTGACAATTAGGTGTTGCCAGGGCAGAATCCAGGAGAAAATTCAGTTAGCTATAAGATAAATGGGTTAGATTAGCAAAAATCATCAATATCTCATTGATACATGCTTTACTATTGAAAACAGGATAAACTTGGTGGTCTTAGAGAAGATCAGGAGCTATTTTCCTTCTTTCTCACTGACTGTTTCCAGCCCAGATACCCAAGGTACAAAGCAAGTAGAAATCAGGGCACCCAGAACTTCACTACAGGGATGTTGTATTTTGAGACTATTTGCCGCCCACTTCTCCATCCTGCACTCCACCTGTCTTTCACCATATGACAAGCAGAACCTAGTGAGATGTAAAATGATCACAGGGGAAGTGCCGCATGAGATGATGGAGTCAGGAAGAGTCTAGGAGTCACACAGGTTGATGATTGCAGTTTCTCCCTTACTCAACGGAAAATGTCAAAGAGCTAAGTATCAGAAGAAGGAGAAAATTATAGCCCTGGCAACATAAACAACTTTACAAAAGAATTTACATTTCTTAAGGTTAAAGGGAAAAACACACGAAGAACCATGGAGTTTGTGGGAAAAGTATGAGAGCGCAAAGAAAGTAAAACATCATCCAAAAATGGCCACAGAAATCTGCCCTTGAACAACAGAGATATTGTTTAATCAGCTGGTATTTTTAATTTGTAGGTTAAATGAGCTTATTCCTCTGAGATAAATGCACAAATCCATTAGTAAAGAAGATCCCCAGATGAAAAACTAATATAAAGTAATTACAAGTACGACTGTTAAGACATCTCTGGAGAAAGACGACAATGGGAAAAAAGCGTATTTAAAATATACATTTGTGCTACTGGAACGTACAGTAAGTCCAGTCAATGCTGTGAAGGACAAATTTGAGATAGTTTCCCAGAATGCAGAAGTGAAGAACCAAGAATAAAAGGAGAGCCAACACGACTATGGGAGATAACAGATAGAAATCAATTCTAAAAACAGCAGATTTACTGGAGAAAAAGCCAGAATAATTAAAATAGAAAAATACATTAAGAATAGAAATAAAGTCTGTTCAAGAATTTTAAAAGCCAAACTAAACATATCAAACCAAAGAAAACCCTAAACTTTCAGATGAAATGAATTCATCCGTTTCTCTGTAAGATGCCTCTATAAGACACCAATCTAGACATTAACAAAGGTTTTCATTAAAATCTTAACATTGAATTCAAATGATGGGAATGATCTACTTTAATGTTCAGAAAGGCCCACACATCACAGCACGATCTTATCCTCCCTCACTTCATTCCATTTCCTAGAGGAGTCAACTGAGGCTCGGACAGGCTGCATACCCTAGAGAGAATGCTGAGGCCATGGACTGACTCATTTGGTAATGGAGATGCTATCAATCTAGTTACTCTTACTTACGTCCCACTCTGAAGTTAAGACAAGTGAATTCTCACAGTCCACTATAGGTGGAAAATCAGCATAAGCCACTGATACCGCTGAGATCTACAAGCCAGAGCCATGTGGCTCCATTTAAAGTAATCTAGAGGTGGGTTCATAACACCAGTTTCTACAAATGGTGTCTTGATCCCAGCAGGAAAGCTCTTATTACATAAATTCAGTAACTGAATGCCCTGAGACCTTATGTCAATTGTATATACAATAGGCAACATTGCAATTGAATGAATGATACTTTCCTAAAGATCGAGTACAAGGGAGCTCTCTGAAGCCAGTTGTTTGTATGCAGCTCAGTACAGAAAAGACAAAATTCCCTGCTGCCATGTTCCCCATCATTCCCTTCCACATAGGTCTTTTATTCCAACCTACCAACATCTTAAGAGGCTGTTATTAGGTAGGCTGGTGGGCATTTTGGCATCCCTCAAACTAGTTCATTTGAATTTTACTTGAAAGTGGGCAAAGATGAAGTTGAGTTACCTCTAAGTAAAAGGATAAACATAAAGATGCCTGCAGTTTCTCTGAAAATAAAAAATAAACAGCAAAAGAGGAAAAAAGTTACGTTTATTTAGAAACAATTTTTAAAGTGAAAGCCGTGTTTATAGGAAAATACGTTGTCAGAAGAAGACGTTGCTAATTATATTTCAAAAATTACTTGTTTTCTAAGTAACCCTTGGATTAGGATGGTATCCCTATTTATGTTATTTGTATGTATAATAACATGCCTCAAAATCTCTTATACAATCTGGAATATTAAGCTTACAACATATAGAGTGTGTATATGGTATATAACATGTTAGTAAAATGTGATTGCTTATTTCAAGTGTATTCATTCAGGAATCTGTTTCTACTAAGTATTTGTTACATTTTCTAGCAGAATGAGCAAAAATTTTCATGTCTACAGCTCATTTATCAGTTTCTCTCATCTCTCATCGCTCCCATGTTGAGTGAACAATGAAAAAATAGTAATTTTCCCCCAACAGATGAAGGTGAGTATGTCTTTGTTTGCTTGCTTTTAAATAGCTGGAAAATTGTAGAAATTTAGCTTTCTTGAAGTCAGTTATTTCTGTCTCCCTTGGATGCCATATCACCATACTGTTAACTTTCATCTCTGAAGGAAGAATTTTAAATGTCATTTCTCTCTTTTACCTCTGTCACATCTTTACCTATTTTTCAGTCCTAAAATATTTGTAGAATGTCTCCTCTGTGTGAGGTACGATGGTGGTCACTGAAAGAACAAAGTAATGAAAAATTAAGAAAAAGGTAAGAAAATATAAGAGCAGACAGACTATCAAAGGGAGAGGTGTGTCAAGAGGCAATGTTAAACAGAAGATAATGGGACAACAGCAGAGGGAATCAACCAGAGAGAAGCTTTTGGGGAATACAGTATTTTACCTAAGAAAAGATTTATCTGATGCTTAAAGGGTCAGAGATAATTAAAAGCAATAGGGAGAAAGGAATTCCCATTAGAGCAGACAGAAAAGACAGGGAGAGGAGGTTTAAAAATACCGGGAAGTGTACAAGGACATGATTAGCAGGTTGATGTTCCTGGGATATAATTTTGAGGCAGGGAAAAACCATGATAGAGGCTACACCATGGAATTCTTCATATCAAACTTCTATTACTCAGCCACTTTGTTTTTGGTTAGAGTGCTTATTACTATGAGGCAGATTTTATGTATTTATATCTACGGTCTGTCCTTCCTTTTAGAATGTTCTCTTCCTAAGCACAGGGTTTTTCTCTCTCTTGTTCACTACTCTACCCTCAATACTTGCACAGAGATTTACACAGAGAAGCCCAATCCTCCAGAGAGAAATGCAGAAATGAATGAATAAACTGAATGCTTAATATAGTATCTTTCAAAACCATCCTCTGATTTCAATTCCTTTTTCAGTTTGATCACAACATAACCACAGTCAAATTCTTCACTATTTCCAATCACATCAATATTTTTATTAAATTGTTGTTTTATTTCTATGACTTGACTAACGTATTGCCTGTAAAGACAATGACTTTTGAGTGGGTTTCCAGCTAACATGCTAATTATCTGCAAAGTTATCAGACTTCAAGACAGAATTAATCTCATCTAGAAAGCATAGATTCTAAGAACTTGAACTCTATCTACATTGACACAGTCAACAGCAGCTTCTCTATTGACAGTGTGTCCTCCGGCAAGTTACTTAACATCTCTGTACTTGTGTTTCCTCAGATGTGAAACAATGTCATCCACTTCTTTTGCCTAAAGGACCAGCTGTCTTTAGGCAAAAAAAGAAAAAGATAAGAAAATGTAATAGGAGACAGATTATCAAAGGGAGAGGTTTTGCCTTTGGCCTGCCCCAATAAAGCCTTTGGCCTTCCAAAATGTTTGAGACTAATCTATAACTTTCCCCAATATTTTGCTAATATTTTGTCAGCCACCCCGAGTGAATTCCAACACACTTCACCATTATTGAGAATACTGGATTGTACAAAATCTGCGAAACTCTTAAAACCATACACAATGCATAATACATTTTGGCTTTCTTATATTAATAGTCCTGTGTATGCTTGTCCATAATCATTATTATTGTACCCATGCTGAGGACACTGATTAGAACTTTAAAATTTTTGTACCTACTTGTCTAATGTGATGTTCTGTATATATTTGGATGATTAACAAATGATTGCTCATTTATTGTGTTAAATCTTAAAAGGAGGACTTTCTTTTCAGCAATAGATACATTCAATATACATAAAATGGTTTCATAAATTTTCAAATACACAACAATTCAAGCAAAAAATAATAAAATAAGATAAATCATTAAATGTATGAGGTTTTCTTTCTCTTGATTGTTGAAGTTTTTCATTTGTGCATGGTATGTTTTTTTCCTATGTATCAGTCAAGCGATTTCCATTTAATTCTAAATAAAGGTACCTCAACCTTTTTTTTTCCTTACAAAATCATGTACCAGTTATAACATTTTCAATTCTTAGTGGTATAACTTGTAAATAACTTTACTTTGCTTTTAGAAATTCTGCTAACATCAGAGCAGAGATGTTATAGGTACAGTGGGTATGAGTTTATTCAGTGTTGGCTAAACTGGTTTTGAAAACAATTGCACACTCTTATGTGAGAAGGAATTTCATCTATTCTGCCAGCTTTTGTAAGTAACACATTTTCAAATACTATATCAACTACAGAATGAAAAAAAATATTTGTAGAGAATATTTTATAGATGTTTTATAATGAAAGGACTCAAGCCAAAGAAAGCTAAATTCATTCATTCATGGTTTCATTTATATATTTACTCATCAAGCATTTGTTGAATTTCTATAGCTATTGCTGGCAAGAGAACAAAAGTAAAAATGTAAATAGATGAGAAAAAAATTTCTTGTAGTGCTGTAAGTGGATAAGATTAGAGGCAAACTCAATGTACTATGAAGACAAATCATGGATGGGGTGGTTGAGGAAGTAGTTGATCTTTCACTGGGGAGTAGAGACAGGTTTTCCAATGGAAGTAATTCCTGAATAGCCTCTAGAAGAAAGCATAAAAACGATGAGGGTGAGTAATGAGGCAAGAATATTCTAGGCAGTGGAAGCTGCATGTGCAAAGCATGAAGACGTGGAAATGCATAGAATTAGGGAATCACATACTTGAGGTGACCAAGGAAATAGCAAAATCAAGATATAGACAGAGGCACAGACTAAGTAGAAATCTCTTCAGTGCAATCATCTCTATGTATACAATTCTAATATTCTAATAAGAGCCTCCTGATTCTTAGAAAATATATTCTTGTCATAACACAATTTTTTTTCATTTCTGTTTCCAGAAATTTTAATCAATCCTGCAACAGGCTATGGTAATAAAGTAAGACATAATCTTGAACCTAAAATCATTATATGTGAATCAATTGTAGAAGATTCCAAAGAAATCACCCAGAGCCTTGATACAAGGTAGAAGAGCTTCCTACGTTCTCTTCTGGGATGTTAGGTATTTGAAAGACCACAAAACAAAACAGAGGCTAGAATTTCACTCTTGGAAATTTCCTCAGAACCACAAATAAGAGCTGCAAGTTGTAAGTTTGGTTAACCACCATGTTTAAATCATATTCTGGTTACTCTCCAGTATTTATATAGGGAACATGCTTTATTTAGGGTTTACTTTGCTTGAAAGAGACCCAGAGTTTTCTTAGTTATAATTTTGTAATCAATGACTATTTTAAACATATTTTATGTAATCTATTTTTTTGACTGGCTTTAATTTTTAACCTAGCCTTAGTTTATGTTATTTTAATCAAACTTTTATTTTGAAATTTTAATGTCTGAAATAAAAAACACAACGTAATACTGTTTTCTAGAGATCTTTCATTCATATGATCTTTTTGAAAAAGGGTGTGTGTGTTCCTATAATGATTCCACTTCTCTTAAAGTCCTCAGAGACAGTCTTTATTTTGCATTTTCATGCAGCTCATCTTCTAAGCTTTTTGCTATTATTAAATACAAGCAAAGTTTGGTATATAGTGGATGATTACTTTTAAGTTCATGTTTAAATTAACGTACAATAAAATTGACCTTTAATTGGCATACAGTTCTACACGTTCTCTCCTGTGTCTATGCTGATGTAGCCACCAACCCCAAAAAGAAGGCAGAACAGTCATATCCCATTCCCCAAAGCCCATTCTCTCATCCTATCCCTTTACAGCCCCACTACTTCTCACTCCTACATCCTGGCAACCACTGATCTATTTCCCATCACTGCCGTTTTGTCTTTTTAGAGATTAAAACATAAATGGAAACACGGAGTGTGTCGTATTTTGATACTGGCTTCTTTCACTCAGATTAAGGCCTTCAAGATTGATGTAAGATGTTGTGTGTACCAAAATAATGCACACATTGTAATTGCTTAGCAGTATTCTATAGTATGGATGGATCAGAATTTGCTTAACCTTTCAACCACTGAAAGATATTTGTGTTATTTTGAGTTTTTGGCAATTATGAAGAGAACTGCTATAAACATTCATATGCAGGTTTTTGTGTAAATCTAAGTTATTTTTCCAGGGTAAACACCAAGAAGTGGGTTTCCTGGGTCATATGGTAGGTGAAAGTTAAATTTAACATAAAACTACCAAACTATCTTACAGAGTGACTGTATCATTTTTATTTTCCAATGGAATGTATGAGAATCTCAGTTGCTCTATATTCTCACCAGCACCAGAAACTGTTAGTACTTTTTTTTAGTGGGAGTTGTTCTAATAGGTGTACAGCAACATCTTAGTTTTAATTTATTTTTCCTAGTGGTTATGATTTTGAATATTTTTTCATGTTTACAGGACTTCCATGTCTTCTTTTGTGAAACATGTTCAAAGTGTTTTGCCCCTTTTAAGTTTGATTCTTACTGTTGCATTTGGAGATTTCTTTACATATTCTGAATACAGGCTCCTTTTCAGATATGTAGCTTAGACATATTTTTGCTCTTTCAAGTTACTATTAAAGGTAACTTCTCAAAGTTAATGGTAGTTAATGTTGACAGTAACTTTAAGAGACTTTCTAAAGTATCTTAACCTAATTTCAACCTAACAAAAGGTTTAGATTTCATTGTGGTCCTATTTATATGTATATATATATTTGACTTTCATGGTTTTGCTTTAGTTGTAAGATCTAACTCTACTCCCTGGGAATGAAGATTTTCTTCTATGTTTTTTTTTTTTTTAAATGTGTTACAGTTTTGTGTTCTGTATGTACATCTATGATCAATTTAGAGCTAATTTTTTGATAAACTGTGAAGTTTAATTTAGTGCTCACTTTCTTTGCATGTGGTTGCCCAAGTGTTCCAAAGCCACTCGTAGAAAAGCCGATCCTTTATTGTCATTGCCTTTGCACCTTTGTCAAACACTTGGCCATATTTGCGTGTATACTTCTGGACTATCTTTTCTGTGACATTGATCCCTGTGGCCAGCCCTTAGCTAATAATGGATTCTTTTGATTACTACACAATTTTTTGAAATTAGAAAGTGAAAGTCTCACACTTTGTACTTATTCAAAATCATTTTGGTCATTTTATCATCTTAGCACCTTCATTCTTTCCTGTATACATTTCAGAATCAAGTTTTACATATTGAGAAAGAAATCTTGTTGAGACTTTGATTGGATTTGCAGTAAATCAATAGATCATTCTGGGTTGAATTAAATTTATTACTGTATTGAGACAAGTCTATGAAAATGTTATATCTCTATTTATTTAGGCTTCTTTTTATTTCTTTCACCAGTGTTTTATACCTGTCAGCATTCTGTTTCTGTACTTGTTATGTTAGATTTACAAATAGATATTTTGTTTTTTGGAGCCATTACATGATTTTCAACAGTTCATTGATTCTATAGAGAAGTGTATTTCATTTTTTGTTGTCAATTTGTATCCTATAATCTTGCTACAATATCTTATTAGTTACAGAAATTTTTTGGTAAATCCTTTCAGTTTTCTATATGGAATACGTCTTACGTGACTGAACACAATTTAATTTCTTCATTTTCAATTGGTATGCATAAAAGTAAAACAGGAACAAAACAACGTACACACACAAAAAAATAACTCTTTTTTAAACATTTCTTAGAATTTATCAGAAACAATCTTGGTCAAGAGGGTATTATTTTCAGAAAAAAATTAACTACAAAATAAACAGTGATATGAACATGCTGGTTATTTAAGTTACACTTGGGTGTGCATTGATTTCTGGCTTCCAGGAATTAATATATTTCATGCAATATGACAAACTCTAGTGTGTCAAATTTTTTGTGATACAGTCTTATTGTTTTAATGTTTTTGGAGTCTGTAGTGAAAGTCTATCTGTAATTTTTTATATTGCTAACTTGATACCTATAAAGACAATTCATTTTTACTCTTTTTCTTTATTGTTTTCCTGTTTTTTGGGGGGTGGTATTTCTGATTTTCACTTTCTTATTTTCTTAATTCTGCTTGCTGTGGAATTTACTTTGCTCCTTCTTCTAGATAGAGGCTGAGATAATCTAAGCTTATTCATTTCAAGCTTTTCTTCTTTTTTGTATAAGCATTAACTCCTACAAGTTTCTGGCTAAGCGCTGCTTTAGCTACATCTCACAAATTTGATATGCTGAATTTTCATCTTTCCTCAAATCAGTATGTATTCTAACTTCCCTTTGGATGTTTTGATTGTTTAAAAGTATGCTATTGTGGAATAACAGACTGGCAGACTCGGTAAGTGGGATAGTGGGAGGGAGGTGAGAAATGATAAATTACTTAATGGTGCAATGTACCTTATTCAGATGATGGCTACACTAAAAGCCAAGACTTCATCACTATACAATATATTCATGTAATTTTGTTCCTTGTTTTCCACACTTGTCCCCCTTAAATTGATACAGATTTTTTAAAAAGAAGAAAATGTGCTAAATTCCCAAATATTTGAAGGTGTTCTTGTTATCTGTGCTATTGTTGTAGACACATTATGCGTGATTTTAATTCCTTTATATTTGTTGACCTTGCTTTACAATCCAGAATATGGGCTGTCTTGGTGAATGTTCCTTGTGTATATGGGGCAAATGTATTCACTGCTGTGTTCAATGTCAATTAGAACTGATTGATGTCACCCCTTAAGTCAACATTCTCCTCTATTTTCTGTTTATAAAGCATATCAATTACTGAGAAAAGAATGCTGAAATATCTAACTGTACTTGGAAATGTGTCTGTTTAAGTTTTCAGTTCTGATCGTACTTGATTTATGTTTTCTAAAGCTCTGCTGTTAGGTTCATACACATTGGGATTGTTTTGTGCTTTTAATGTAATGTCGCTCTTCATCTCTGGTCATGTTTCTTAAGCCTACTTCAGCTAATACAGCCAGTCCAGCTTTGGTTTTGTCCGTGTATGCATGTGTTATTTTCCTCATTCTTTATATCTAGCCTATCTACATCACCATATACATTTGAAGTAAACTTTTAGTAGACAGCATATAGACATTTCATGCTTTTTAAATCCATCCTGACAATCTTTGTATTTTAATATGTGTGTTTAGTCACTTTGCATTTAGTGCATTTATTAACCTGCTTAGATTTAGGTCTACCATTTTATTATTTGTTTTCTGATTGTTCCCTCTGTTTTTCAATCTTTATTTACCTTTTCTCATTTTCTGTGGGTTATTAAGACATCTTTTTAATTCTATTTAAATAAACCTACTGCACTTTCGGCTGTATCTCATTGTATAATTTGCAAGCATATGTATGTGTCCAGTGACTTTAGAGATTATCCACATACTTAACTTTTCTCAGTCTACTTAAAATTCATACTACAGCATTTTAACCAGAGCACAGAAATCTAATTACTTTATAGTTACCAAACATTTTAAAGAATCGTGAGGAGAAAAATTGCCTGTTTAACCCAATAGATGCTATTATTGTTGCTCTTTTTTCATTTGTGATATTCCAAGTTTCTTTGTAGTGTAGTTTCTTTCTATGAAGAGTTTCCTTTAGCAATATTTTCAGAGCAGTTCTGACAGCAACAGATTCTGTTATTTTCCTTTATTTGAGAACACTATTATTTTGTGTTCATTTTTACTTGATTTAGAATTCTGGCAGGACAGTTATCCCAGCAATTTGAACATATTTCCTTTCCTCTCTTCCTAATCTCCATAATTTCTGATGAAAAAAATCTGCAGACATTTAACAGAATGTCTCCATGTTTGTTACTTTTTAAACATTTAAACAGTTTTCTCTGGATGTTATTGAGGCTCTATCCTCTTCTTTTCTTTGATTATGCTGTGTCTGGGCCCATACTTCTTTGGGTTTACCTGATCTAGGGTTTGATGAGTGTCTTGAATCTGTAGATATAAATTTTCAGCCTTTATATCTTACATATCTTTTTCTGGTCTGCAATTTTTGCCTCTCTTTCCGGGACACCAGTGCAAATCGTAAACCTTAGGAACTATTCCAAAGGCGAATTAACAATTGTTGATGTTTCTCAATTTTGGTTCTCTCTGTTTTTAATCTTGCGTAATTCTCACTGATCTGTTTTCAAGCATATTGACTCCTGTTTTGGTCAGTTCTGTTCTGTGATTGTGCCTATTGTGATTTTTTTTTTAGTGCTACATTTTCCATTTGTATCCTCTATCATACCAATTTACTGAGATTTTTCTATCTTTTAATTCCTGCAATATATTTCACCTTTATTTGTTGGAATATAACAGCTTGATAAACTGTTTGCCTAATTATTCTAATTACTATGTAACTTCAATAGTGACATTTATTGTATTTTCATATATGGGTTGATATTTTCCTTGTGAATCATATGTAAGGTAAGCTTTCATTTTATCCTAGACATTTTGAGTATTGTTTTGATAATCTGGGTCTTATTATCTTATGAAAAATATCTCCATTTTTGTTTTACAGTCAATGCAGCAGGGGTCAAGCTACTAGATTTGACTAGCTTTCCTTAGCTCTCCCTCTCTGTCATGTCCTCTGAAGTTTCCAATTCCCTGATGTTCCCTTTTTCGGTCTTTTATTCAGAAGGCTAGGGGTTTGTTTATCTTACTCCTGTGCTCTTTCTCTCTAAGCTGTACCCATATCTAAGGCAGATGGTGGGTGGACAAAAATAAAGTAAACACGGTGTGAGTTTGCCTCACCCTCTTGAGGCCACAGCTGCTTAAATCAGAGAGGAAGGTGCCTCTTCTTCTGCATAGCTGCAAGCCCTCACTGCTGCTGCTGCTACTACTACTGACAAACCATTTTCTCAGCTCTTAAGCCTAGACAAGAAGGCTTCTCCCGAGTTCCGTATGTTCATGCCGATACCCACTTCCATCTTTCAGGTTGCCTTAAGTCCAGGAGGGAGAAATTTTTAAAAAAGAAAAGTCACCACCAATTTAGTCATACTTTGAATTCTGGTCTTCTCCAATCTATCTTGTCACTATTTACTTTTCAAAGTAAAGAAAGAATGTTCTATGCATTCTGTCCACGTTTTATAGCTTATTCCATTTTATCCCAAACTGAAAATCCTAGATGAATAAAGTTTGTTTCTTAGTGGCATATAGGTAAAAACTGAGTCAAAGCTGAAGTTCCATTTTTCAATGAAGAATTAGCCTGATCTTTGAAATGTTACTGAATTAGTATGTAACAAGAAGATTCACTTAACCAAACCAGAGTATTTCCCTACTGAGTTCACTGAGAAATTACTGTACATACATGGCATTATGTATGAAAATGATAGGAAGTTTTAATCTTTACTGTAATATTGATTCTGGCATTTTATGCTCTTTTGTAGCGAGTTATGATCTGGCTGCTATCTCCAATCACTGTAAAATTAATTAATGCACTTTTCAGATAAATTTATTTAAAAATACACAGTTCTCTTCGTGTCTATGAATCTCTTTATATGCTACTACCTTGACTAGAGATTGTGTTGTCAATATCATTACAATACATTTTTAATAATCTTTTATCAACTGATTCTATTTATCCAACCTTAGGAAAATTATCTTTCTATTGAACAGGCCAAGAAATAAAAAGAACAAATTGATTTTTCACAGTAATTTTCATGTTTCATCATTCATCAGTACAAACTGTTTTGCTTAAAAACAATATGTCAGTTTGGGAGGCCGAGGCGGGTGGATCACGAGGTCAAGATATCGAGACCATCCTGGTCAACATGGTGAAACCCCGTCTCTACTAAAGATACAAAAAATTAGCTGGGCACGGTGGCGCATGCCTGTAATCCCAGCTACTCAGGAGGCTGAGGCAAGAGAATTGCCTGAACCCAGGAGGCGGAGGTTGCGGTGAGCCAAGATCGCGCCATTGCACTCCAGCCTGGGTAACAAGAGCGAAACTCCATCTCAAAAAAAAAACAAACAAACAAAAAAAAACAATGTGTTATTGCCAGTAATATTTGGGAGAAATTCTATCGTGTCAGGAAGATTTCTCCTGGGTTTCTCAGTATAGGCGTGATGTCTTCTTGTTTGAACCCTTGAGCCACCTCACTTTACTTTTGAATATTGTTATTCTTCACTTATAAAAGGGACATCTGTTGGTGCGCTTCTCATCTGTATGGTCTTATTCTTACATCCAAACTATTTTTTCCATGTTAAGGACATTCCAGGATCCTCTCTATTTTCTTCACTTGGTCCTACCCATCATACTCTACTACTTAGGATGAAGTAGAAGAAAGAAATTTCTAGTATCTTTCAGCATTCTATCTAGGATGTAATCTTTTATTTTCATACGCATGTGAAAGAAAAGGGCTAATATCCACCTTGGGGAAACCTGATGATTTGTCACTTGCTTTATTTCCCCCTTGCCACATTCATTCAGGAAATGTTAGGAGTTTATCTATGCTAGTTGAGAGAGAGAGAGATAATTTGCCCAAGGATGACATGCCAGGCCAATCTCCCTCATTTCATGGTTTCAATTAGTTATGGAATAATGAGTTACCTGTACAGATGAAATAGCACATATAATGGGTCTAAGTGTAAATGGTGAAGGCATTATAGTAGATAGCTAGTCAGATATGAGCAGGGCAGGGGAGACTCCCACCCCCCATCCCACAAACCAGGAATGTCAGATGACCATCAGGTGATGGTCAGGCAGTTGTTAAGCTGTCCCTCTAAAATAATAATTGGTCCCAGCCAGAACCAGGAAAAGAGGGCTTGAAACGGAGTCTCACAACAGACAGAAACACCTGTAGCTGGTGATCAGCGGCTTCTTAATAAGATCTCACATGTTGGGCAAAAGGTCTCATGTATGCCACTAAGAGGCACATTGGAAGCATTTAACTGGTATATGATCTCTCTCTAGGAACACTGGACAGAAAAGAAAAAAAAAATGCCTCAGGTGAGCATGTGTGCAACTCCAGTAAACATTCTGTACATGTGGCTCCTCCCAAGTGCTAAAAGCCCTTTGTGCATGCAGACAGTCCACCCCAAGGAAAGAATCAGAGGAGAAATAACTCAAGACCTCAGAAGCATGTCATCGTATAAAACCCCAAGTCAAAAGGTCAAACTGCACACTTGATCTCTCAAGTCACCCGCGTGGCCCTCTTCCAAGTGTACTTTAGTTCCTTTCATTCCTGCCCTAAGTATTAGAAGTTCTGGTCAGTACAATCAGGCAAGAGAAAGAAATAAAGCGTATTCAAATAGGAAGAGAAGAACTCAAATTGTCTCTTTTTGCAGATGACATGATTGTATATTTAGAAAACCCCATCATCTCAGCCCCAAAACTCCTTAAACTGATAAGCAAATTCAGAAAGTCTCAGGATACAAAATAAATGTGCAAAATCACAAGCATTTCTATACACCAACAACAGACAAGCAGAGAGCCAAATCATGAATGAATTTCCATTCACAATCACTACAAAGAGAATACAATACCTAACATACAGCCAACAAGGGATGTGAAGGACCTTTTCAAGGAGAACTACAAACCACTACTTAAGGAAATAAGAGAGGACACAAACAGATGGAGAAGCATTCCGTCCTTATGGATAGGAAGAATCAATATCACAAATACAGCCATACCGCCCAAAGTAATTTATAGAGTCAATGCTATTCCCAGCAAACTACCATTGACATTCTTCACATAATTAGAAAAATCTATAATTTCACATGGAATCAAAGCAGACCCCATGTAGCCAAGACAAGCCTAAGCAAAAAGAACACAGAGAAAAGCATCACCCTACCTGACTTCAAACTATACTACAAGGCTACAGTAACCAAAACAACATGGTACTAGTATCAAAACAGACATATAGACCAATGAAACAGAACAGAGACTTCAGAAATAACATATCTATAACCATCTGATCTTAGACAAACCTGACAAAAAGAAGCAATGGAGAAAGGATCTCCTATTCAATTAATGGTGCTAGGAAAACTAGCTAACCATTCGCAGAAAACTGAAACTAGACCCTTTCCTTATACTTTATACAAAAATCAACTCAAGATGATTAAAGATGCAAATGTATAACCCCAAACCATAAAGCCTAGAAAAAAACCTAGGCAATACCATTCAGGACATAGGCATTGGCAAAGACTTCTTGATGAAAATGCTGAAAGCAATTGCAACAAAAGCCAAAATTGACAAACAGGATCTAATTAAACAAAAGAGCTTCTGCACAGCAAAAGAAACTATCATCAGAGTGAGCAGGCAACCTACAGAGGAGAAAATTTTTGTAACCTAATGACCTGACAAAGGTCTAACATCCAGAGTCTACGAGGAACTTAAACTTTTTAATACTCTTCCACTCCTGCTTAAAACTTATCTCAGTCTGTCACTCTGCCCCATGCCCCTCAGTTGAATTCTTTCTTCTGAAGAGGAAAGTTAAGAATTTAGGCTGCAGGAGACCTGTATAAATTCATCATTGGTAACAAAGGGACATCATATTGACCATACTAACTCAGCCTCTCTTGAATGTATGTCTTGAGTTAAAAATGACTGAGGATGCAACTCACGAGACCTCTCCTCTGTCTGTATGCATGCTGTGTATTTCCTGTCCTGCACCTTTTCTTAAAGCTTAGTAAGTTTGTACTGGGTACTGAGTTCTGTGGATTTGGTTGTCAATCCACACCCAACACTAGTATTGCTGCTACTAACACAAAGTTGCTATCAAAGCATACCCTTTCCCTTTTGTTTTTATGGATGAGTTTCTCCTCATTTTGCATTTATTTGTTTTCATTTTCATGGAAGTACCCAGGGCAAGCAGATGAAGCACTTATTCTTAGGTTCTGATTTACCTTGCAATTATTTC
Organism: Saguinus oedipus; assembly: GCA_031835075.1. Classification (NCBI taxonomy): domain Eukaryota; kingdom Metazoa; phylum Chordata; class Mammalia; order Primates; family Cebidae; genus Saguinus; species Saguinus oedipus. The sequence goes on from CM063169.1 coordinate 22,032,534, forward strand.
ACTTTGAGAAAAATCTACAGAGTAACACACACTGTATATTTCTCAATACTTCTTTGTTTTATCTTTTCAATTTGGAAACATCAAGTAAATTGTTATGACAAAAAACTTTATCTGAGATTTTATAGTACATGAAATTGATATGTTTGGTGCATCTGGTTTCAGAATTACCTTGTCAGCATCTCTCTACCTAAGAAATAGTTTTCAGTAACATTTAAAATTCCAGCTCTAGACTCTAAATGCCATTTAAAAATCTGTCATTTTTTATTTCTAATGTTTTAACTTGTCCTCCTATGATTCACTGCTATAACAAATTGTTGATTTTGATTCCATGGTACTCCATGATAAATTTTCATGTTTCAAACATAATCAATAATTATATTTGAATTATTAAAGATCTGTAGAAGTTTTAAAAGAATTTGCAGCACTACCACCTGCAATGTGGAAAATTAGTAATTTTGATAGGTCCTGCATCGACAGAAAACACTCAATGTGGGAAAGCAAAACAAAATACATGCTAGTTCATTGCAGAGTTCAACAGAAAATAGGAAAACATTCAAGAGACAAAGAAAATTAAAATAAAGGTAAAACTTGAAAAAAATGTTGAAAAGCAAACCTTTGGAGTTAGCATAACTCTAAATTCCTCTAACTTTAAATGTCAATCAGATACCTGGGATTAAGAATATTTAGATGAATGCATCTGAAGATAAATGAGAGCCTGGGGTTTACAATGGTTCAAAAATAGACTCTGAATTGCAGATTCATGAATAATATGAAGACACTTTTAAGTGCTACAATTTCAGCAAAGGTATAAATCGGTATAAAAAACTGTCTACAACCAATGAAGTCATCTCTTAGAATCTGTTCCTTCTCTTTGTGGCAAAAGAATAATAATATTTTAGTCTCCTTAAAGATTGTAATGATGGGCCTGTTGTTTCATTTTTCTGGGTTATGGAGTTTACATCACCCCTACATGTGAATGAACTCCCCAGTCTGAGGAATCAAATTAAAGTGGTTCCAGACCGGTAGCATATTCCCATACCATTCAGAATAAAATTAAAATATTTTCTGTGGATAAAAATAGGCTCAGTGAAAGTCATTCAGGATTCCCATCTGGTATGCTACTAGGTATGAATTCACAATGTAAAGTCATCAAATATGGAAGGAAAAGAAATCGTTGTAATTGAAAGTACCAACAGAAAGCAAAGCTAAGAGATTTACCTCCACCTCCCCAAACTAATTTAGTTCAGTAAACTTCAAAATATCAAAGATGAAAAGGACATTTAGAAGAAGCCAGAGAGAAAAGACAGATTACCTACAAGAAAGTATCACTTAAAAACAGATTTTTTTGTGTCCATAATGACACAGGCACTATAATATTATTTTCAACATGCTGAGAGGAAGTTACTTTTCTACACTGAATTCAGAAGAACTTTGAGAAAAAGACATCCTTATATAATAACCAAGAAATGTTACTTTCTGAAACCAAGAACTAAGTGGACTCTTAAAGAAGCAAATATCTCAAATGGAAAATCAGAAACAAGAAGGAACAGTGAAAGCAGAAATCTTACCTATCTCAGAAAAAAAGTTAAAAAAATAAACTGTATAATAAAAGAACTATAATGTTTAATTTGTGGGGTTAACTACAGTAATAGATTTTGGTTGATAGGAAGAAGGAAAGGAAAAAAAAATTTTAAAAACATATAGGGAAAAAGGAAGATTAAATCCTGAATACCAGAGTCTATGATCATGACATTTTGGTAAATGTACACACAATTCAGTAATTTCTAGTGTAATCAAAGCTGCTGCTTCCTATGAGAAGCAGAGACATAGAGACATTCCCTATACAATAAAAACATTAAAAATAATTTTAAAATAAACTAATGCAATATGTATTTTTAGGATGTAAGAGAACCATTTGTTGGAAAAATAATTTTAGATAGAGCTGTAGTTACTTCACATATATGATTTATATATGTTTTTGAAAATAGAAATTTAGAATACTAAAAGAAGAAAAAATTGCAAGTTTATAAGTACAATTTGTACAACAATCCCGGGAGTCACAGCAAAGCATATTTAATGATTTCCTTTCAGGAATGAGAAAAATACAATTGAAGAACTTCAAAAGTAGAAAGTGGTAGATTTAAAATTAATCATTTTAAGATAAATGTCCAGTGTCCTGCAAATTCATATTCTTCATTATTAAATGTCCATATGTGAACTGTGAAAGCATTATATTTTTGTATTTTCTAAAGATACAAGAGAAACAGTGTACATTTACACGAACATTGATTCAGTTCATAGTACATAACAATGTCCATGATACAACATCAGTCATATTATTCAGTTTTGAAGCAATTGTCTGAATTATTTTTCCCACATTGCAAGTGAGAGTATCAAGATTCATACTGGAAGTGACTTGTCAAATTGCTAGTGCCAAGTCTGAACCAGGTCTTTCTGAATCCAAAGCCTTTGCTTCAGTAAAGTCTCAATTAAAATGCCTCTATGCCTCTGGTGTCTCACCGAAAAAGAAAAATAAGATGGAAAAATAAGAAAGATGTGGTTAAATTAGGAATTACTGAACTCTGAACACAGCAAAGATGGCAAGATGTCTTGAAGACAGACCTTGAGACTAAGGATTTACCTCACTCTTTCTATGTTTTTTTTCTCTCTCTTCCTATCAACCAAAACCTATTACGGTGGTTAATCCTACAAATGAAATATTATTGTTCTCACTTGCTCAATGAGATCAGTCAAATGTGCAAATTGTCAATACTAACGTAGATAAGGAGCAACAAATTCTCCTATTCATACTGATAATTTCATGTTTTAAAAAAAGAAGTGTTCCTTCCGTTATCTCTTAAAATGATATGCATGCAAATTATGTCTTCTAATTTCTCCAAATATGACCGTTCCTGTCAATGTATAGAAATTAATGTACAATATTTAATCTGTCCATACTTAATGCTAAAAAATTCTAATTTGAAATTAATGTGTACATTTCAACATATGAGTTTCAAACATATCTCATGCAGATGAGAATTTTTAAAATGTGATTTCTACAGAAACTCTATTAAAAATAATGTCTTGAACCCGTAGAGTTTGTGTCAAGAAAGAACAGCTGCACGCTTGGGGCCCTGGAAGGGAGCCCGATCAGTGTGAATTCAGAAGGCAACCAACAGGCTTACTGTCATTTATGTGTGAGAGAACAGCCATTTGTTTGACATACTGAAGTCAGCCTCAGGGTGAGGCTGCTTTGTTCCACAACTATCAGACAGAAAAACTTATTCCCCATCTTTCTGATAGGAAGTCAAGGAGAACTTTGAGACAGTCACTGGTGGATACAAATGAATGACTGGACAATAGTTGGAGATTACTAGGAATTGCATTTAAAAAGGCAAATTTCCTTTATTTCTGAGATGCTGAAAATTGTTATATTCATTTTTTACTCACCTGGCTTTCCTAAGTAAGAACATTACTCTAGCATTGTGTTTATTTGATTGTTCTAGTTTTACGTTTTTGCCTATAATATCATCTCTTTGATTAAATATTTTCCCAGACACTTCTATATTTTATGGAATTTCTTTCTTAAGAAACTTAACGTGCTACTCTACTCAAAATTGTCTTAAAATTGTTTAATTAAAAAACACAACATAGACATCATTAGAAATCCATAGAATTTTTTTAAAAACACATACACACAATACTTTTCTTCTGCAAAATATTGAGTCTCTACCTGTTTCTTCTATAGAGTATTGTTGTAGAAGAAAGATAAAATGAAAGATTTTTAGGTCCAGATCACAGCATGCAAAAAACATCAAAGGGACAGTCTGCCTTTTGAGGACATACTTAAATGATGTGGACTCTACACTGAAAAGATAAAAAACTCAGAAGTTGAAGAAAGAACGATTCTGCAATTATGAAGTCTAAGGATATATTTCAACTGAATTCAGTTAACAAGAATCTCCTTTGAACCAAGAGAGAAGAAAACTAAGGGCAAATAAAAAGAAATATTACTTGACATAGTATAATAATTTTATGAGGTTTGGTTTTCTAGTCAGAATTGACACAGTCTGAATTTGGAGTAGTCTGAAAAAAAAAAATCAACAGTTTGGGCATGCATTGCTTAATTTTTAGAGGAATATTCAGGTACAAAACAGTACATTTGACAACATATTTCTTATTGTTTGTCAGAGGCAAAATGCTGAACTGGATAATCTACACAGTTGGCCAAATGCACTAGTTCTTCTATTCTATTATGTTATTCTGGAATCCCATTTATTCACAAAATCTTCTGACCAAATGAGCATGAAAAAACAAGCTACTGATGTGTGTTGAGAAAATCTGTGCTTTAACATGAGAAAATATTGATCAAATATCCTTCTATAGCATTAAAAAACACTAATCTTAATATATATATTTAAAAAACATTAAAATGCCTATTCATTGCACATTTCTAAAATATAATTGTTTTACAAGGTACCAAAAAGTTGACTGAATTATATAAAATAATTCCGGTTCTTTCTTTATTAGCCCTATTTTTGTGGACTTGAAGACTAAAAAAAAAAAAAACCACATCTTTTTTTTCTGCATAGCTTGTGATTATGGATATTTCAAAACAAATTAGAATAGCACTTCACATATCAAGGATATCTCAGAATCATTTTCAAGTTTAAATTTTTAATTAACATGTATCTGATAATAAAACATTAGCACAGGTTTAATCCTGAAATAATCAGCAGTTGAGTACACAACTCCTGACATGAAAACATAATACATTCTGATTTGTCACTAAGCAGAAACTTAGTTTCATCTAGTAAAGAGACCATCGAGTCCTTCTCAGCTGCCATAGGTATCTGTCTTTGTTCTACCTCATCCTATACCATTTGTATGCGATGGAGTTGACAGTTAATTCTGTAGAAATGTTGGAAGGTTTCCTTCATATAATAAGTACAAAGATTTCCACTGTATTTTCATTGCCTCCAATAATTAGCTTGGATTTATTGAACTACTATTTATACTAATATAGGGTTCAACCCAATGTATCTTTTCAGTCAATTATTTTTAACCAGTTTTTGGTTCCTTATCTGTTACACGGTTAATTCCTCCTAGGTTCCTATTTTTAAAAATATAGATAATATTAGAATTAGTCATAAAAATGAAGAAGTGGAAAATACAATTTACAAAGCACTTTTCTATATGTTAGTCAGTGTGACTCTAAACAGACCACTGGGACAAACACCATTTATATATTTATTTTAGACCTAAGGATACAGATGCTTACCAAAATGTTTACAATTATAAAACCATTAAGTGACAGAGCTACTCTTCCAACTCTGAACTCTGTATGAATACTTACTATTCCTCTACAATGCATACCAGGGATACTGATTAAAGAGCCATCATCTTTGATGAGGTTTCATACATTTTTCTACCTGTAAGTTAATCATGTGTTCATTTACATTAAGGTTTAAAAATATGCACAACACTAAACTAAACATGAGGGTCATTAAAATTATTTCTCTCAGTAAAAAATAGATAATAATAATATAATGAAAAGTGGCAGAATCTAGAGGATAATTGCAGATTGCTATAGGATCAGGCAGGTTCAAATGTAATTGTGTGTTTAGCGTGAAAAGTAATGGCAAAACCCATTACTTTTTTTTGTCACTACTTTTAATGGTAAATCCCACAATTACTTTTGCACCGACCTAAGAATTCACAAAGAATCATGAACAATTTAGCTTGGTGCTTACAGGAAACAACGCATTGAAAAGTTTAACTGTGTGTTGTAGATACATTTTTTAAAATGCGCAAGAAGAATACGTAAACAGACATTCTAAGAAGAAGGGTTACATATTAAAAATAAAAACTTGCATACAATGTTTAGGGGCAAATATGCCATAATGAAGTCCTGCCAAGAAACTTGCCCTACATTTTATCCTTTTAGAAGCTGATTTTTTTTCCTGTGTTTGAAATATGACTGTATCTGTTGGTTTTTACACTCAACCAAGAGTTCCCTCATCGCTTATGAATGGGTGAATCAGGTCTTAGTCCCAGCTCTGTCTGTACTTCCAACTACTGTAGATATTTTGTATATCCAGACAAAGGAACATGGTGATATTTATTCATCCATATCATAGGGAATGTGGAGAAAGTAAACTACTATTCTGAGGTCTTCTGAAAGTAGTAATGGCAAGCTTTAGGTGAGTTTCTGAAAGTGGTAATACCAGCTCTTCCTCAGGTATCCACGTGGATAAGTGAGAGCTACTCTACCACCACCTTTCCAGTCACCTGTCCACATCCCTCAGCTAAAACAGCAACACCAATAGGCCATCTCATCTCACACTTTTTGTCCAAATTACCTTGTCTAATTCTTCTCCAAGCTATGTCATCAATATCTGACACATGATGTATTTACTGGTTTGTTTTCTGCCAGTATTCTGTTTCTCCATTAGAACAGAAACTGCACAAATACAGAGAATCAGTCAGTCACGTGATGTATCTCTAGCCACAAGGACATGGCCTTGCACATGATACTTAGGAAATATTTATAGGATCATTAGATAACTAAATGCACATAAGTAAAATGTACATGCAAATGAAGGATTTTTCTTTTAGTTTGGTGATTAAATCATTATATTGTGTCATTTCATGAGTTTAGTAGTAGACTAGCACCTGGAATTTCACAGTCTTTCTCTACTCCATGATGCAATGTATTGTCAAAGAGAAAGAGACGGAGAGCTTGATTAAATTATTAATGTGCTGATTTGAGCATAAATAGAAAACAACTGATAAATTAATATTTATAGGAACGTCCAGGATATTGTACATAATTCTCTCTAAACGTTAAACCATTCCCCTGAAATTTACTTGTTAAAAAAGCCATTTCTAATGTTTTATTTGTTAGTAGCTGCCTCTATTGTCAAGCCTTTAAATGCTATTGCTGCATTAGTGCTCTGATACACATAGGCATGAACAGTTTTCCGGAGGGCAGTTTCACAAGTAGAATTAATTTTAGTCAATTTCACTTTCAAAGCCTCAAACATTATCATGAATCAAGAGACATGCAATGCCTGAAAGAAGCCACCAGGTATGACAGAGTATTACTGCGAATTCTGAGCATACGCACGGTAAATACCAGGTTTTATGTCATTGTATTTCTTGTCTGGCTTTGAATGAATTCTGCCCTATGGGACTATCAGCAAACAACAAAAATGATAGCACTTCACACAACAAGGAATAACTAACCTACTTAAATATGTCTTCCTTTTGGACAGATTGAAAATGCCAGCAGTTAAGCAGCTGATGTATCAGCATGTACGGCCATGGAGAGATTTTTGCAGGAATACGCACTTATATCAAATATTACTTTTCCCATCACTGCCTAGAATCTATGTAATTTAATTAACTTATGCTTCAGTGGCATTTTAGAAATGAAGTGGATCTGAAGTAAGCATTGGATAGGATCTACTTAGCATTCCATCACAGAAAAGTGATGCATACATTTAAGTCTTTCAATAAATTATGCTTTGATACAAATTGGTTTGAAAGATTTGAGACTGCTTAATAAGTTTGCTATCTTTAAAAAATTAGTCACAGCCACATTAGAAAAAAATGGGGTTTCAATGAGTTTTGATTCTGGATGAAATCTATAAACTTACATCACACACACACACACACACACACACACTCTTTCTCTCTCTCTCAGGGGCACATATATATCTGAGCATGTATGTGCATGCATATGTTTACATTTTTATTGAAGTTTAATATGAAGAAAAGAGCAAATATTGTAAGTATATAGTTTGATAACTTTTCAAAAATTGCACATAATCACCCTAATCAACAAACAGAAATTTATCCATCCTCACAATTCCCTTTATATTTCTTTCCAATTACTAATCCTTAACCCTCATCAAAAGGATCTGCTATCCTGGCCTCTAATAGTATAGGTTTTTCTTTTTTTTTACTGTTTTTAAATATAGTCCATATATATAATCATGATTTACAGAGAAGTTTGTTTCACAACTCTCAGCAAGCTACTTGGCCTGAGATGGGATGACTTAAAATTTATTTCCATTTCTCACAGAACTGTGTCTCAGTGTAGTAACTAATTTCAAGATAAACTTAGGAGTCATGTGTAGCCCTTAAAAGTAGTTTGGAAATAAACACTTCTGTTGGATGATAAAAATCACTGCTTTCTGGGACACAGGAATTTTTCCACTCTTTGAAATATACTGAGGCTTATTTGTACAAGTGGTCAATACTATAATCATACCGTCTTATAGATAAGAATTATTCCATCTCAAAATGCACATGGTACAACATGACATGCCTTTGGTGAATCATGCAACACAATTTAGACACAATTAAGAACAGCAATAGTCTCCTGATTACAAATTCCGTTAGATAGTACCTGCAACAGGTGCATAGGCCTCCATTTATGTTCACTCTCACAAAATCACATGGTTTTCGTTTGTCCAAATAGTCTCCTGAGGAAACCAGTTTCTCACCTTAGGGAATTTATCCTCCTCCTGAAAACACTGTGTTAACTGCCTGGAGATAGTAAATCTACATGCAAATACACCAAAGCAGCACTCTCCATAGGACTTTCTAAGATAACAAAAATTCCCTGACTGGGTGCAGTCGCTCAGGCCTGTAAGCCCAGCACTTTGGGAGGCTGAGGTGGGCTGATCACCTGAGGTCAGGAGTTTGAGACCAGCCTGGCCAACATGGTGAAACCCTGTCTCTACTAAAAATACAAAAATTAGCCAGCTGTGGTGGCAGACACCTGTAATCCCAGCTACATGGGAAGCTGAGACAGGAGAATCAGAATCGCTTGAACCCAGGAGGCTGAGGCTGCAATGAGCTGAGATGGTGCCTCTGCACTCCAGCCTAAGCAACAGAGTGACACTCCATCTCAAAAAAATAATAAAAATAAACAAGTAAAAATAAAATAAATTCCCCATACCTGCATTTTCTAATCCAGTAGCTGCTAGTCATGTGACTACGAATTACATGAAATGTGACTGATATGACTGATGAACTGAATTTTACATTTTATTTAATTGTAATTAACTTTAAATCTAAAAAGCCACATGTGGCTATTATTTTGGAGAGCAGAGCACAGTGAATATCAGGTATTAAACAGTGATCCTTCTTATTCTTATAATTTCCTTTCATAGAAATACAATCAAGCACTTCCAAATTGTCAAAAAAAAAAAAGACAAATTTAAAGTTGCTATGAGAGCTAGAAGCTAAAACTCTTTTATTTTTCAATTGGGCCCCCAGTTTCCAGTTCCTATGTCAACAAATCAAACACAGTATTTCTTAAGGAGCTGGAAATGTCTAGAATGTTTTCCTTTTTATTTAAAAATTATATCACACTTTAGGAAGCAAGTTTGATGTGGTTTTTATTTTACAAAATTTAAATCAGAATCACTGTTATTATACCACATATAATTGTAATGACAACGATGCCAACAGATAAAACTTGACCTGAGGATAAGAGGATAGAAATGTCATTTTTCGATGTATTTTTCAGTAAAAGTCAGGCTAGAGTAAGCGTCGTCACCGAGATCCCTCAATTTTGCCTGACAACCCACATAATTAAGTCAGGGACTGTCATTTTAACCAGCATTAACTGTTTCGAGGATACTGATATATTCCAGTATAAAAAAGACATTCAAGCTGTAGGGAGACTACACAGAATGTGATGGAGCATGTGGCAGTTGCATTTATTAATAAGGAAATGTAAATCATTAAGACCTCCAAGTTAAGTTTTCAGTCTGAATGATCTGTAGCTGCTAGCATCAGTCAATCTAACTACATAATTTTTTAAATGTCTCTTTTCTTTTTTTTTTTTTTTTTTTTTTTTTAGAGTTTTGCTATTGTCACCCAGTCTGGAGTGCAATGGCGTCATCTCTGCTTACTACAACCTCCCATATTCAAGTGATTCTCCTGCCTCAGCCTCCTGAGCAACTGGAATTACAGTCATACAACACCACACCCAGCTAATTTTTTTATTTTTTAGTAGAGACAGGTTTCACCATGTTGGCCAGTCTAGTCTCAAGCTCCTGACCTCAGGTAATGTGCCTGTCTTGCCCCCACAAAGTCCTGGGATTACAGGCATGAGCCACCAGGCCTGGCCTAAATATCTCTTCTCAAATCTACCCATCCACCTGCTGTGAGGTAGGTCTGTAATGATCCAAAGTGGAATGACCATCTAGAAATTTCTCGATTATTCCATTAAGCAATCAACTTGGGGTTTATTCCTCAATTGCTATTTGCCTAATTTTGCCACATGGACTGTGAATGAAATAGAAGAAATGTAAGAAAGTGATTTTTTTTTCTGCTCTTGATGAACTTGTGATGTTATCTTACAGACAAAATAAACAATTTGAAAATTAGAGAAAAAGAATTTTTCTATGAGAACAAAGGCTATGCCTTTACTTTGCGTTCACCTTATCTTCTCTGGCTCTTATTTTGGAGTCTGCCAATTAGTACTCAAAAATATTTGTATAATAGATGTTGAATTAATAACATTTAATTAGTAAGATTGCCTGAAATTTCACCTTCCTGTAATACTGTTAACGTTACATTACTCATATATTCAGAAAAATGTATTGCATAAAAACAAGTAACAAAAATTGAACAGAATTTATTTGCACAGGTTTATCGTGTTTGAAACTTTCCACAGACTTGCCTCCAACTAACTTCCAGAACTCACTCCCATCGCATCCCTCTAAGTTTTAAACATGGATTGTTTCACTTGTCAACATCCTCTTACCTGCATGCTTCCTTAAAATCTCCATTCAAGGCCGGGGACAGTGGCTCACACTTGTAATCCTAGCACTTTGGGAGGCTGAGGCAGGTGGATCACAAAGTCAGGAGTTCAAGAGCAGCCTAGTCAACTGGTGAAACCTACCTCTACCAAAAATACAAAAAAAAAAAAAAACTGTATAGCCGGGTGTGGTGTCACACGCCTGTAATCCCAGCTACTTGGGAGGCTGAGGCTGGAGAATCACTTGAACCTGGGAGGCAGAGGTAGCAGTGAGCTGAGATTGCGCCACTGCACTCCAGCCTCAGCTACAGGAGACACTGTCTCAAAAAAAGAAAAAAAATTAATTCTATTCAAGGCACATCTGACCTGTAACAGTCTAAATTCACATGTTGTTTGCCCTTCTAAAGACAGTAGCTTTTTATCATATTTATCATACATGTGCTACATAAGCACATTTTGGTCAACAAGTGAGGTGAAAAATTCCTATTGCCTGGTGATGTAGCCATTGTGATGTCAGAGCACAATGCATTATTCACATGTTTATGGTGATGCTGATATAGACAAACCTCCTGAGCTGTCAGTCATACAGTACATAAAACCAAATATAGCCCACGTGATTCCGTATAGTACATAATATTTGGTAATGATAATACATGACTATGGCTACAGGTTTAGGTATTTACTCTACTTTTTATAGTTATTTTGGAGTATACTCCTTCTGCTTATTAAAAAAAAACAAAAACTAACTGTAAAACTGCCTTAGGCAGCTCCTTCAAAAGTTCTTCCAGGAGACATTGTTATCATACAGGGTGACTGCTCCGTGAGTATTACTGCCTTTGAAGACCCTCCAGTGCAACAAGACGTGGAGGTGGAAGACAGTGATATTGATGATCTTGACCCTATGCAGGCCTACATGTTTTGATTTTTGTTTTCTGAGACAGGGTATCACTGTGTTGGCCAGGCTGAAGTGCAGTGGAGTGATGATGGCTCACTGCAGCCATGAACTCTTGGGCTCAAGCAGTCTTCCCACCCCAGCCTCCTTAGTAGTTATAACTACATGTGCAAGCCAGCATACCTGGCCAATTATTTTAAATGTTTTGTAGAGACAAGTTTTGCTATGTTACCCTGGCTGGTCTCAAATTCCTAGCCTCAAGAGATCTTCCCACCTTGGCCTCCCTAAAGCATTGGGATTACAGATGTGAATCACAGTGCCCAGCCAGGCTAGGTGATTGTTTGTTTTTAATAAAAAAGTAAAAAAAAAAAAAAAGAAACTAGATAAAAGCATATAGAATAAGAATATACAAAAAAAAATTGTGTATAACTGTACAATGTGTTTTAAGCTACATTCATTATAGAAGAGTCAAAACGTTAAAAAAACTATAAAGTAAAAAATTACATTAATTTATTAAGGGAAAAGGAATATTTTTTAATAATTGTGGGGTATTTTAAGTGTACAGTATTAATAAAGTCTATAGTAGTATACAGTAATGTTCTAGACCTTCACATTCACTCATCACTCACTGAATCACCTACAGCAACTTTCTGGCCTAAAAGCTCCATTCACAGTAATTTCCCTATAAGTTGTACCATTTTTCTCCTTTACCCTGTATTTTTACAGTATCTTCTCTATGTTTAGAGACGCAAATACTTACCACTGTGTTACAACTGCCTACACTATTCAGTACAGTGGCATGCCATACAGGTTTGTACTCCAGGAGCAAAAGGATCCACCACATAGCCTTAGGTGAGAAGTGGGCTATGTCATCTAGGACAGTGTAAGTATGCTCATGATGTTCACACAATTATGAAATCACAGAAACATGCATTTCTCACAATGTGTCTGATACTTTGGCTGTGTCCTCACCTTTAACTGTAATAATCCCCACATGTCAAGGGCATGGCCAGATGGAGATAACTGAATCATGGGGGTGGTTTCCCCTATACTGTTCTCATGATAGTGAATAAGTCTCTGGAGATCTGATGCTTTTATAAATGGCAGTTCCCTTGCACAAGCTTCTCTTGCCTGCTGCCATGTAAGACGTGCCTTTGCTTCTCCTTTGCCTTCTGCAATGATTGTGAGGCTCCCCAGCCATGTGGAACTGTGAGTCCATTAAACTTTTCTCCTTTATAAATTACCCAGTCTCAGATATGTCTTTAGTAGCAGCATGAGAACAGACTAATACAGTATCCTCATCATTAAGCAAGCATAACTGTAGTTACTCATTCCTTCTTCCTACTGTTCTTGAGGATGAGAGCTATTTGCTTTTGTTTTATTGATGAATTATTCACTCACTCAGTAGTTCTAGTTTAAGTGCAATACAATAGTGGGTAAAAGTGTACCTGAATTCCTTTGGTTTGTGGTTGATTGAGAGTACTCGTGTAGCCGAATTCTGAAAAGGGCCAATGAGCAAATGAAAGCTCAGTAGGGTTTCTATGAAAACTCTTGCTTTCCTAATAGAAAGTGACAAACTCAACAGGCATGACTCTTTTCCCCTTTTTGCCCCTACATGTTGGTTCATTTACCATTGCTGCTATAACAAATTACTACAAGCATGGTGTCTTAAAATACCAAGATGAGTGATCTTACAGTTCTGGAGGTCAGAAGCCTGGAGTAGAACCCATTGAGTGGCATCATCTGGATCTTCTAGGCAGAACCTGTTGCTTTGCCTTTTTCCAAACTTAAGAGGCCACTCACATGCCTTGGCTCATGATAGCCTTCCATCTTTAAAAACAAGCAGTTGCTAGGTGAGTTCTCAAGACCAGTCATTGCTAGGTGAGTCTTTCTCACTCTACATCCTTCTGCTTCCATGGTCACACCTCCCTCTCTGAATCTCCTGGCTCACTTGACTCTTATGATTACATTGAACTCACCCAGATATGAGAGTTTAATCCCTTCAAGATCCTCAATTTAATCACACCTGCACAGCACATCTGCAATGTAAGGCAACATATTCAAAGGTCTGGGAATTAGAACTTGGGAGTCATCTCTGGGGAGGGGCATTTTCTACCTTTCACAGTGTTTTTTGGTCTTTGAATGTAAACATGAGTCCTGGAATAATCTGTCATCTTGTGATCATGAGACAACACATGTGAGAGAAAGACCATTCCAAACTACAAGTTCTAACATGTGTCTGGCCATGAAGCTATCTTTAGTAGATGTATACCTCAGGACTTCTAACATGACATAGGTAAATACTCTATTGCTAAACCTTCTTAAACTTGGGTTTTCTTTTTCTTGGAACCATCCACAATAAGAAATGTATTTTATATTATGACCCAATAGTGAGCTATAACCCTTATCTGCAAAACACTGTCCTAAGAGTGAAGATTATTTAAGCTTTTTACTTTGTTTTCTGTATATTATACGGCATTTTATTTGAGCTATGTAAACAAGGCAACGTTCACATTTAAATTGCTTGTTAAAAAGACCTTTTAGCACTGAACTCCATACAAATCTTAGCACCATCTGATGTTAATCAGCTACTGTTTGCTAAAATCCCCCTACTGTTTGTATAGAAGATTCTGTTTCACTCTGCTTTTTCTACTTTGCAGTCATTTATTTTTATTTTTGTAGAGATTTAGAATTTTGCCCAGGCTGATCTAAAACTCCTGGCCTCAAGTGATCCTCCCAGCTCTACCTCCTAAAGTGCTGGGATTACAGGCATGAACCACCAAGCCTGGCCCACTCTACATTCTTCCCGATGATTATCCTTTATCCTGCTGTCCTCTAACTGTAGTTCCCTCGACATAGTTTATGTTTAACATTTTTGATGAGGACCTGCATTGAGAAATGAATTTTACATCACAAGTTACCATACACACACATAGGACAAATGTTTAGTTTTCAGCTATATTTTTGTAATTAGATTTTCTCTGAAAAAATAATTCTTATGTGGATAAAAGAACTCAATTCCTATCAGATGTTAGCCCCTTTGTGTGCTAGAGCCATTCCCTTACTTCATCTGAGGATTTATTTATTTTGGACGATTATCCTATCTCTTTCCTGCATCATTGATTGCTTACTTTCTACAGGATGATGCCCTAAATTTCATTCTGTTACACCCAAGGAAAGAAGAAGAAACTGGAGGCAGAGGGCAGGGAGGAGGGGAAATTACGTCTGCAACTCTACTCCAGTTCTCTGCCATCCTTAAAGGTAAAACTTCTATAAAGAGCCACCTATAGTCACCTTCTCTACTTCATCACCTGAATTCTCTCCTCAGACCACTGTAATTGAGCTTTCATGGTCTCTGGGTTTATGAACTTTTGTTAAGCTACACACAGTTAAATCCAAAGGTAACTCTTCTGTTCTTGTTCAAAATGTCTTAGAAGCATTCGGTGCAGTTTATCTCCTGCTTCTGTGCTAATGCTTTCTTCTCCTGGTTCAGAAATCTCATCCTCTCCTTGCATTTCCTTAATCACTGACACTCTTATTCTCTCCTTGGCCCAATGATGGTACATCCGTCGGTCCTTTCCTGAACCTGTTCTCTTTTCTATTTTGTCAGGAAGGTCAAATGTTGGACAAAGCGCCACTGGGTAGACTCCTATAAATTCAAGCCTCGTGGTGGGGCTCCTTTTGTGCTATGCTGAGTAGCACAGCAGAAGTATGACTGCATTTCTTTTAAGATTTCCCCCAACATTCAATCTGATTTTTACATTTTTATCTTTTCTCTACCTGCTGGCAGTTTTCACTGAATGAATACAGATTTGCATATTCCCCAATCTGATTATATTTGTTTACTGATCAAAAATTACTGCTGCGATATTAAGTTATTACAAAGTTAGGCACAATTTTTTAGTGAATTATCACTTTTGTAGATAATGATCACTCTGATAGCAGCCTCTCTTTAAATTATCCCATCAAATAGTTATTGTTTATTTAGAGCTTGCAGAGATTCAGATCATTTATGTAAATTTCCAAATCCCCAAGACTCAAAGCTGATTTCCAAAAATATTTGACTTTAACAGTATAGCTTCTTCAACTGAACTGTCTTTATTTACAAGCCTTTTAAGGATCAAGAGAAATCTCAGGCTTTGACACTCAAAATTTGAAGGCGTACATTAACTATTAAAGAATGAATTTTCCACATAATATTTTTTCTCTACTGGGTCTTCATGCAATAATGTTAATTATCAAGACAAACAATTCAAAATGAGATTATAGCTAAAAATCAAAATACTAAACAAATTCTCCATGATCATGAGGATGACTCAATTAAAGCAAATTGCAGCAAAATGCAAGGCAGCCATAAGGGAAACAGGGCAATAAGGAGATAAATTATCTGTATCAACAACAAAGTTTTAAAGCCAAAATATTTTAAGAGAAGTACAAATTGTCTGGCTTTGAAAAATAAACCAAATGCCAAGAGTTTACTATGACAGTGGTTGCAAGTGCCAGATACTTTGAATACTTAGCATTTTGCATGCCAGGTAGTTCACTGGGCAACACCAGTTACAGCAATGTAGGCTGTACAGTGAAGGACTGCTTGTTTTATTTTCCCCTGTCACAACACATCGCTTCTGTAACTCTGCATGCTTTCATTTCAGCATCCTTTAGAGGTCCTTTGTTACAAGGTATCAGAGCACTAAAAAGATTTCTGGGACTTCACTGAGTTTACAAAACGGATTCATATGACTATATTTGTAATTGTTATCAGACACTTTTTTACATGGGACAGGTTTCAGCCACAGCTACTTTTATTATAAAAACACGACATTTC
This sequence comes from Saguinus oedipus, assembly GCA_031835075.1. Lineage (NCBI taxonomy): Eukaryota > Metazoa > Chordata > Mammalia > Primates > Cebidae > Saguinus > Saguinus oedipus. Next base: position 22,049,034 of record CM063169.1, read on the forward strand.
CAGGAAGAAACCTAATGCCCTCATTTTATGTTATCAATTTTAGAAAGGAAGAACAATTAAGCATCAGTCAATTGCCTTCACTTAGGAGAGTAAAGAAGAAAGCATAGCCCTCATCCAAACTGGGGAGGCAGGAGAGAATTATGCCAAACAGGAATTTTACTAAGCTCCTACAGATACATGCCTGGGTTCTTCCAAAATACCCTCACCCACTCTCAGATACTGGTCTTAGGACTCTAAAGTACTGAGCTCAGTTCTTCTGGAAACAAGACATCAGATTCTAAACAGTCTCGGCTTGAAATGGATTAAGGTTTTGTGGAATTGCTTTAACAACGGATGTGACCAAGTTGTTCTTCACTGCCAAACCTTTTACCCCCACTTTTGCTTCGTAAGTTATAAAGCAATGGTTTCCTGAAATAATTGTTTTTGCAAAGGTGTGCATAAATATTGTGGAACACAACAGCATTTGCTCATTATTAAATGTGTCAGATTCAGTATCTTCAACTGTTTATTTTCAATGCTAAATTTGCTCCTGTGTCTTTGTTTCCACAGTTTGTGAGTATACTTCCTGGTTACAAATTACTAGTTAAAAATAAAGTTGGAGGAAGCATTAATTGTACTACTTTTAGTACAATTAGAAAGACATTGTACTCATTTCCTTCACACTCAAAAAGAAAATTGGTTTTATGATTTTATGGCAAGGCTTGATCTAAGAACGGAATATAACTTTTCTGTAATCACTGTATATTAGTCTTCTAACCTCAGCAGATACTTTTCTGAATACATTTGAATAATTTCTCATACTCTTCCTGTCTTCTTCACTTTGCTAAAACATATCAAGCCCAAGTGTCTTTGGGTTGTCTACCCATTACAATAGAGAATCTTGACTTGGAATTAGGTTACTCTGAAATATTTTCCAAAGTAACTCAATTTTACAGAATCAAAGTGTATGTGTAGTTCATTTTATAGCTTTGGAGAATATGTATTTCTAATTTTCACTTGACAGGTTTTTTTTTTAAACCATCAAAACTAGGAATTTTAATTCTTTGTCTGTAAAATTATACCATACGTATTTCCCTAAAAGCCATTTGGCGTGAAGTACTGCCCATTAGAAGCAAGCTGAGCATTTTGAATATATATTATTCATCTCATATGGGATGACCTTGCTCAGTAGATCATAATTTGAAGATCTATTATTACTGTGATTAATAGGACTCCTCCCGACCAGTATCTGAAATAAATGCAAATGGCCACCATAACACCATGACTTGGTTTTCATGTTAAAGTCTTTCCACTTAGAAACTAAATATACATACAGGTTACACATCTCAGTCTGGCTGACAGACTCTCAGATGGATGGGCCTATTACAATGTATGCAAACAGGAAGACCAGGTCACTCATTAAACCATGGTCAATATAAATGGTACAATGCGTTTTGTTCCAAGGACAGATGGCTGGATAATTTGACAAAACAACAGAGAAGAACTGTGGAAAAAAAAAAGAAACAAACAGATCAATAGCTATTAATTTGAAAGCAACACATATCCTAGAAAGAAAGAGTTTATGCTGTTATTTAGAATAATTACCATTTTCAATTAGCTGACATTTCACATAGCTTTGGGATCATAGCAAAGCAATAACCCTCAACATGTAATCTCAGCTCTGTCTTTTGTCAGTGATCTCCTGATATTGCTTCAAAGGCAAACCCAATACTTTGTGAGCAATGGCTTTGTCATAAATAGCAAGTAGCGCACAGAGTTCAAAGGAAGTTCAAGTGATATACACACTTAGGCAAAATATCTTATGTTAATATTTCTCTGAGTACATGAATACTTTTTTCCTGGTCATTTCCTTAATGAGCACATATTTTAATGCAATAGATTAGTAATTTTATTGTAATATGACACTATAAAAAACATAAGGGAATTAATAGTTCCAATGTAGATTTCTGTCCCATCAGTGTCTATATACAATTTACATAACTGTTTTTAAGCTAAATTATAAAACTTAAATATTCACATTCTTTTATTAAGATACTGTTTGAAATTTGAAATGTATACTATGATATATAATTTAAAATAAATTAGCCATTTCCTATTTGAAAAATAAAATCCTCAATCTGTTAAGAGAACATATAATAATACTGATGAGAATTATTTGTTTCAAAATGCTTATTTGGTGAGCATACCAGACCATTAGTCCAAAAGCACAGGATTAACTCTTGTCTATTCTGTGGCCCACATGATATGTACTAGTCACCTAGTCCTCTGCCTGGTACAAGACTTAAATCACTACACTAGAGATTAAGAGAAACAGTGTGATCCAGTATAAACAAAACATTGTAACCTATAACTCCTGAAACACAAAACTCAAAATCTGTATGTATCTCACTGGTTATTGGTTAGTTTTATCATCTCTATGGGGTGCTGAGGTACTAGCAATAATTAAAAACATAAACTTGCAAAAATATTATAAATGCATTAGGCCTAAAGATCTAGACAATGTATTTAAAAAAATGTGGTTTGTGCTGTCCAGACCACAATTCTTAGAATCTAGTTATAATTTAGAAATATATTTAATATATTTTAATATATTAATTTTAATATATTAAATAATTAAAATTTAAAAACAATTTAAAATTAATTTATAATTAATTTATTATAAATTATAAAATTTATAAAATTATAAAAATTAATTAATTATAATTTATAATTAATTATATCATTTAATATATTAAATAATAAATTAAAATTTAAAAATTATTAAAAATTATTATACTTAATTTTTAGAAATATCATCAATACCTGTTTTTGACAATTTTTATTAAAAGGGCAAATGGTCATTAATGGTTTAGATCAGTTTTTCCATTAGATACCAACAGAATTGTCTAGGTATGAAAAGCCAATCATAAATAAGATACTATTCTGTTAAATTGCTTTGTTCACACTAAGAATCATGCTATTAGTTTACTACCTCTTAAGATTTTAATTCCATACTCTTCAGAGTCACAATTATATTGTGAATTAAGTATGTCATTAGCAAAACCGGGAGCCCTCAGACATAACATTTCCATACAAGTCACAATGAATATAGAGTGACGATGTCTAAAACGCTTACACTTACAAGATTTATCTTACTATAGCTCAGGTAGTGCATTCCACGTTTTTGTCACTCTATTCATCAACAAATGAGCAACAAAATAAAGTCATTTAAAGACAAAGAATTAAGTGTCTGTTAAACTTCTCAGGCATTGTAAAGTATTCATCGATTGACCCTACTCTCCTAGGCTCTGAACAACTTGTAATATCTGGGCAACTGGCAAGAGGTAATTGGAACTTCTGAACAGAATGCCCTAAGTGATTCATAGGCCCTTCATAAGAAGAAAGAGTCTCAATACTTACTGAAACACTGCATGTGACCTAACTTATATATGTTATCTTATTTAATCTTCATAACAACCTTACTAGCCTGAAATTGCCAGCAAACCAGGAGTAGCACTGGTTTTGCTCAACACTGTATCTTAAAGCAGCCACCAAATTGGAAAGAGAACAAACTTCCAATAAATATGCCTAGAAGGGGATACAAGTGAAAGGAAAGATTAAGATGATATTATTGTACTCATTTTAAGAGTAAAACAGCTGAAATAAATACAAAGGAGTAATATGTCCAACATTACACAGGAGAAAGTTATGGTCCTAGCATTTAATCCCTGAATCCCAAACCCATAGTTTATGTACTAGATATGCTTCCATTCATATGTGTACTTTTCATTTGCATTTTTAAAACAATACTTGTGACTTCATTCATGCTAGCGACCAGTTAAGAGTGTCCCAATTACCTGGAATCTAAGTCCAAAGGAACAAAATGAGTGAATAGATGTGCTGTCAAAATATTTCTGCATCACTCACTTTCTGCAGAAACAGAACCACCTATTGTGGCAAGGCTGTGAACAGGTGAATGCTTGTTTCACCCCCAGCTCTACATTTTGAGTCTCATTGTGAATCTAGCATGCAAATGCCTGAAGTTCTTTACTATGACCTAACACATAGGCATTAGGAAAAATCATTACAAAAGTAATTTTTTGAATAACCAAATAACTCATAGAATTGTTTTAAAGTCACTGTAGAATAACTCAGCACCTGTAACTCCTTGAAATTCTCCTAATTATTCTCATTCTCTCTATGGATAAATTATGTCTATGTGTATTTATATATAACATATGCATATTTATAAATAACTCTCTGCTAGTTAATTAACGAGGTTTTCTTGCTCTGACTCTGCCAGAACATACATTTCTTATTATAAGTGCAATCAAAGGACTCCAAGTTTCCAGCTCTGGATGGTTTACCTATAAATAGGGAGATATAAGTAACCAAAAGACCTCAGTGTGCTCCTCTGGAGCTTCCCTTTCTTTCCTGGTGTGTGGAACATCTCAGCCACATCCATCTGCAGGCTGTTGCTCACAGGTGCATGCTTCACCTTCCATTTTGTCTCCAAATTGGAGCAAAAATGCCTTTCCCGGGCCTCTTAAGTAGAGGAGTCTGATATTTTTAAAAACAGGATTAAAAACTATAGAAAGATATAAAGTAAAAATAAGGAAATACAGACTAACAAATTGAATTTAGTTTATAAATTACCTGTTGCTGATTATCCCTTAGGACTTACTTCAGGATCTCATGCCCACATCCCCTTCCATGTTCTGGCTGGGGGCACTGCCTATTTTTCTAGCCCCGATAAGGACACGGCTGCCCTCCTAGCTGCACAGGGAGGGCTCACTGTGTTTCCCATGACATGGCATGGCAGTCAGTCTCCATCTCCTCCTTTCTCTGAGACAAATTCAGGAAAGAAACCTCCCATTCCCAAACTTGTTTCCTCCATTTTAATCTCTCATCAAAACAACTTGCTTCTCCTCAAACAGGATTAGTAGGTCTTTAATAGTTGATGAAAATAGATGTTCTCTGTCAACCCAGTAACAGCTAGAGGGGCAAGCAAAGTTCCCTAAAGCCCTTTTAATACCTAAGAGCCCTAATATTTACATCCACGTTCACAGGACGTCCTTGTGTCACTATGAAGGTTAAAACTGCATAATCAGATAGGCTTTCAGACATACAGTAAACAGGAATTTTTTTCTTTTTTAAACATGGTATAGAGATGACTGAAATGAGAAAGCTACTACTGAGCCGTGGTCAAGGGAGAAAATGCTGAATAGAGAGGTCAGTGAGAGGCCAAGCATCTTGGGCTCCTGTATCACGCTTTCTTATTACAGTTTGTCTTTCTGTTTTTTTCTGAGTTTTACTCTCTTCTCTTAAACCTGGATGTTTTAGGGATAACTCCAATCACGTTCAGATAAAAGAAGAAAATAAATAGAAAATATAGTTGAAAATCAGTATCATGATCAACTACGTTATAGAATAAAAGTTTGAATTTCATGCGATCTGCTGTGACATACAATCTGATTTACTATACCAGGACTGGTAAAAAGTAATCCTATTAATATTTTAACTGTTGTATAGTAGACCCTTTTTAACAGGACCATTTATATGTGCATAGGTATATTCGTCTTTACTCCTATGATTACAAATGATCCTTAAGTATGCCCCATGGTTGAGTAAAACACGAGCAAGCTGAGTGATTTTGTTCAAGTTCAAAGAAAATGACCTTTTAAAAATCGTTATGAGCACGAAAGTTGTTCCAGCTCTATAATACCAGCCTTTGCTTCATTTAATACCTCAACTCATTTCTGATAGTTATAAAATATTTACTGGACTATAACTATTAATTCAATTTTGATCTTAAGACACTTTGTCATGATAAAAACAATTTTAATGTTTAGTAAGAGTTGTACATGTACCTCACTGTCCCTATATGACATAAATTATCACAAGACAGTGATAAAATCTGTGTTTGAGAACCACTACTTTTATTGTTATACACTTAATTCCTACGTGAATTCCCCTTTTACTATTTACCATAATGAAGGTCTTTGCAAGAGATGAAGGAAATAGTCTTAAACATGGAAGTTACAAGCAGTTCAATTAAACAAAATTTTACTTCATGTCCATCCTGCACTATACAAATAGAACAATTTTACAGACAAGATTTAACACTTTAAAATGAGTTAAAATATCATACTCCAAGTAAGCAATTATATAATATGAATCAAGTAGTGCCCCATAAAGTAAACTGGTAGATAAGAATTCTAGTCTTAATCGTAATGCTAACCATATGAGAAGCCTTACATTAATGATGTAAGTTTTCTGCCCTCTTTCTTCAATGGTGAAGTAAATGTTTGAACTAGTTAATATTCGAATTTTCTTTCACTTCTCACATCTTGTTAGAAAACACTCTAATAATGGTATTAAAATGGTATAGAAATTTAGAGAGGAAGGAGACCTTAAGATAACCTACTAGGATGTTTTAAATAATGTAAAAATATCTTTAACAAAATCAGTAACAACTGCCCATTCATTTATTCTATACATATATCTTGACCTGTCACATGCACCCCACCCTGTATCCAGCACTGGAAAACAAAAAATAATACATCAAGGAACATTTAGACAATTTTCAGATAGAGTGGTAATTTGTCCGATAGGAACAGGATGCTATGGGCACATCCCTAACAAGACAGTGGAGGAAAAGGAGGTTCTTTGGAGAGAGTGACGCCTGGAGAGAGTACTGAGAAAACAGCAAGGCAAAGACTGAAGGTGGGTTTTCTAGGTGGAGAGGGAATGGGTATAGGATGACACTGGATGATTTGCAAGGGACTGCGAGAAATTCTTGGCTGGAGCAAAAAAAAAGTGAAAAGTGCTCAGTCAATTCTGCTGTGTTTTTCCTCCCGTTGCCATCTAACAACACATGGGCTGTGTGTGTGTGTGTTTCATGCATGCAAAAACGTGATATAAAAATACAGTATTATTCTTATAAAAGTATGGAATATTTTGCTTATGTAAGTACAAATACTTTCCAAATAATCATGTGCAACAAGGAATGTATTAACATTCCTGTCTTTTCTCAGAAATCCCCAGCTCATGTCTATTTGTTTTGTTTCAGATCAGACATTTTGCTTACCCGATACAGATGAGCAGAAATTGAAAAAGCCAAAAGTGACTGTTTCTCCCCTGACTAACAGGCTCACTAGGTCTGCATTCCAAACAACCAAGAACACTCTTCTGCAGTGAGACAGACCTTTTTTCTACTCACTTCCTGCACACCTTTATTTAAGTGTTTCTCTTGTGAAGTTGTAATACGCTGTTTGTATGCTTGTTTCCCTTGATGGGAAGCAACAGCTTTGTATTATCTGGTTTCCAACACCTAGAATCTTGCTTGATGAATTCTTAAATCCATAATTGAATCAGCCAATTTAGTAGCTGCCTCTCCCCCAGGTATTGCACTAGTTTTGCCTATAAAGAGTTGGATTGCATACTGTCAATGTTATCTCAAAAACACTTACACCCATTTTATATTAAGAATATATTCAGAAAAAGAAGTGAGAGAGTTAATCTAGAAACATTAATTTCAATTTGTAATAGGGGAATAAACTGAACTGGTTGGTTCAGGGACTTACTGGTTTTTTTATTGAACTCTCCTCTGTACTGGATATCTCATAATCTAGCTTGTGTGTGTTACCTTACCAAGGCACATCAAGCCTACTTAAAACTCCTGCCTCCACTAGAGAGACATTTACACAGCATGTATCTTCTTCCTTGAACAAATGTTGTTTCAGGGAGGGTAACTTCAAGTTCAGAAGTCTCCTTTTTGTTCTCAAAACTAAATCTACATCTAGGCAATACTGAGAGGCAGTGGAGCCCAGCAGTTAAAGAGAGGACTCTGGAGTCAGAGTGCTGCCTCTTTTACATACGCGTTTTACGTATTCAGCAAGTTATTTTACCTCCCTGTGATTCAGTTTCCTCACCTGTGAAATAAAGACAATAAAATACCTACATCATATATTTCTTTGTGCACATGTCTGTAAGAATTAAAGAATGCACAAAAGATGTGTAGAATAGTGACTAATACATAATACTCAATATTTGCATCAATGAAGATATCATTTTCTCTTTAATCTTGTGTTTAGGAATAAGCCTATGAAAGTGAAAATAAAGCATCCAGCCAGACTCATCTATAAGCCTAAATTTATACTGATGTATACTAATACACTTTAGATTTCCAGTTTGATTATTCAGAAGTCATCCTGTGCTCACTTACTTTCTTAAGATGGACATGAATTTCTGCCCATTATTCTCTCTCTCTATTTAACTGTCTTCAAACAATCCCCACGCTATATGAAAAGCTCCAAAGATAAAGGTGAAATGCTTCCAGGTCCTTACTACCTCTCTAAGCAGTCTTATGATGTTCACACAACTTCTAAGAGTTTCTTCAAAAGCCATTTGAGAAAGGCTTGCTCACATATCAGATCACAAAGCATTATTGACAGATGGAAACTGGAAGCGCTGTCCTACCTTTGGGAAATGGAGGCCTCTTTTCTCCAGCTTTCATTAGAAAGGACGACCTGAACAGTTTGAAGCCTATTTAGCATGGTGGGCACCAAACTTCTAATTAGCACCTCATATTCAGTATCCTCTTGTCTCAACTGAATCAAAATGTAATCTGTCTCATTTTTAGAAGTAGTAATACTCTACTTACTGAATATTTGGGGATTGTTTACTATTCACTCAATGATTTTATGCCAGCTTTACTTTTCACAGGTTTAACCCAAAACTTCACAGCAAGAACCAGAGAATTTCTAGGTACCACCATTTACTATCAACAACTGTTTAAACCTTCATGAAGAGATTCATCAAGGGCAATGTAAAACTTTATAAATGTTTAATTACTCTATCAATGACCTTTGATTAGAAGAGAAATACGGTCAAAAGCCCTAACTACTATACTTTCTATAAAATCCAAATTTTAGTGCTTCCACAAGAATTAGTTTTACCATAAACAATGTATTGAAAGTAAAAAAAAATCAAAATCTCAAGTAATACATTGTAAATCAGTCTCAACCCCATTTTCTTTACACTACAATGATCTAAAACTATTTAGAAATGAATTGAATGAAAAAAATTCTCTGAGATTAAACAGGGAGGTAAGAGTCTTCGTGACTTCATGGTGTGATTTTATATACCCAAACTAGGAGTGACCTGGAGTGATTTCTAATTTTGTTATCAATCTATGCTTACTTGTATTACCATCAAAATCACTGCTTTCCAAAGCCAACGCTATGTCAGTCTGTCCTGACATGCAAGGCTAATTCACCACTGAAATTATCCTGAAAGACAAAACTACTCCTACTATTACTACTCTATTTAACTATTTATATATTTTTAATTTACAAATAATGTGTATTTATGGGCTATCACATTATAAGTCTATACATTGTGGAGTGATTAAATCAGGCTAATTAACCTATCTGTCACCTTGCACTTGTATCATTCCTTTGTGATGAGAACATTTAAAATGTCCTCTTTTATCAATTTAGAAATGTACAACACATTATTACTGTGTTTACATATTAATAATCTCACCTTTCATCATCCACCCCTCCCCCATCCTCTGGTAACTGCTATTCTGCTTTCTACTTCTATGAGTTTGACTTTTTAGATCCCACATCTAAAAAAAAAAGTGAGATCATATAGTATTTATCTTTCTGTATCTGGCTTATTACACTTAGCATAATGTCATCTAGATGCTGGGCGTGGTGGTGTACGCCTTTAGTTCCAGCTACTCGAGAGGCTGAGGCAGGAGAAATGTTTGAATCCAGAAGGTGGAGATTGCAGTGAGCTGAGATTGAGCCACTACACTCCAGCCTGGCGCCTGGCAACAAAGCAAGACTCTGTCTCAAAAAAAATAAAAAATAAAACAAAATAAACTTTTTAATGATCATCATTGGGCTAATGTTTTCTTATAAAACTCTGCAATGCTGTCAGTATGGAACTCTAATTTTATTCAGCTGTTATTCAAATGCTGAAATGAAACCAATATGACTTTTTCAGAAAACAAAAGACAAAGCATGGTTGTGCTTGAAGAGATCTTGGTGATCCAATCCATGTAGAAATGATGTGGCCATCCACCTCAGATTAAATATATATATAATTGTATATGTGTGTACATATGTATATATATGTATATATACCTATGTGTATATATATATGTACACACACAGATATATACATACATACATACATCATTTGGTTTTCAAGTTTCAAAATGAAGTGTTGACTCTACTATGAGATAGCCTAATAGATAACCTAATTTTTTAAGTATATATCTATCCCTAAGAATGATAACCAATGAACACTCTAAGTCAAGTCAAAGCATACCATCAAATTATCTGACACCTAGCTCAAAATCTAATGTTAAAATACCTTAAAGAGTATAATCTTGATTCCTTTTTCTAAGTCATATATACTTTATTCACGTTAAGATTTTCTTAACAGAAAGGAATATTCCAATAGAATTTATTGAATTTCAGAATTGCTGCATAAAGTGGTTCCATGCTTGCTATAAAAATTGTAATCATATCATAACATACACATTTGTGCAATGTGCATTCTCATGCCTCAAATAAATACTCACATAAAAAATTTATTTTAGGGTTGATCACTTGCGTAAATTGTGTCTGCCCTTTGAAAAATCTGATCCTTTCTCCAATTTGTAGAGAAGACAAAGTTTGCAAATTCTGGCTTCCCTCCTTACATTGGTTTTTAAGAAACATAAATGAATATGTCATCTGTCACAGTCACTTTACCGGTCATTGTTCTTAATGCATTTTCTTAATCTTTCATGTTTACTTTTAATATGTATAGATATACAGCATTTACATATACATTGTTTAAATATATATGTTTACCTATAAATATATGTAAATCTTTTTATCTTTGTATATTGATACATATATATCCAAATAATTATAAAGTTCTCCAAATAATGTTGAGCAAGAAATTTGGAGTCAACAAACAAATACATGTTGAGTATAATTCTATCATGATATACCACATAATCACCTGCTTTAAATTTGAAAGCATTTTTATTCCCATTATTAATAGCAATATGTTCAATATATTATACAATATGTACCCTTAAAATTTCTCCGCAATTGTAAATAGAATAAATTTTATACCATGCAGGTCATGACACAACATTGTGTAGCCTGTACACTACACCATTCCAGGGATGCCATTCACTATTCAGTCTGCATAAATCAAATGGCTTGGGGTTGTCCGAGGCATAGGCAATATGACTGAATGTCGTCCCTATTATACATAAATGCCCAGCTTTCCAAGGAAACTCACTGTAGTTGTAATATTTTAAGGTATTCTTGACCATGAATTCATCACTAAACTATGTTAATCATGGTGAAATTGATGGAAAATAAATGTAGTCAGTATCCATTCATTGAAACATATCTTTCTTCGGGTTGATGGATAAAGATAAAATTGCACCAAAGATCTATTTGTCCAAAAAATTATAGAGTTTATGATTTACTTATCCACAAATTTATTCATGTCTCTATTGTTTATGCAAAATCTATAATTTTAGTGTAAAAATATGGAAATTTTCATGTCAGACATAAAAGATGGACTCATTAATAAACGCTTTAGTTGGTATCATTTGATATAATTGGTTCACCTCTTATGGTATGTATGGTGGAATGGGTCATAAGCAACAGATAAAACTCTGGATTTGAAGGAAGATATCCTGACTGCACTAAAGCATGAGAAGTAATAGAAATGTCCTGGTCTCTCCAGCCAGATCTGAATGATAAATTGTATAACTTTAATTGGGTTATTCCACCTTCTTAAGTCTTACTTTCCTCTTCAGAACACTGATGACACCACTGCTGCCCTCTTACTGCAACTGTTCGCTGAAATGATATGTGCACAGCACTTAGTGCTACCTAACATAAAAGAGCTATTCTCACACCTCCCCTGAATTTAACATATGACAAAAATAAATGAAGACTTCCTTTTTCTGAGAAACTCAACTCCAATAAATTTCACTGCAAAATCATCTAAAATTTTATCTTAAAACTGCATCTAAAAGTAGTGAAATCTTGGGAATAAAAACATGACATTTCATAGCAGAAAAATGTTTTGTGTCTTATAACTAATAAATGCTATTTGTGGAGTCTTATCTGGAAAGATATTAAATATAAATGAAAGAAAATATAAAGTTACCAAATATTATTTTATGTATCTATGTTGCAAGGAAGAATTGTGCAGTATCTTACAATTAAAGAATTCCTCTAGAATTTTTTTTAAAACACTTCCGCCAAACTGAGATTTCACATGCAAAAATAGTTTAAAGATCACAGCAGCTTTTTCCTAAAGAAACGAAATTCCATGCAACCTGCCGCTACAGCAGATGCTAATGAGGGATCAGGGGTAGGATTAATAGACCTTCAGAGATGGGAGAGATCTGAGAAACTGTCTGGCAAACCCTACCCTTCGCTGTGAGGGAAATGAGACTGAAAAAGGTTAAGTGCCTCACCCCAGAACAGAGTTAGACGGTGATGGATCAGGCAGTTGGACTGCTTGCTGTGTGTAAACAGCATTCTCGGCAGCGGGCTGGCATCGCGTGTGCTGCAGAAACTGCATCAGAGCCAGTGGAGAGAAGAAAATGTAACACTTTCCCTGGAAAATCCAATGTGCTGTTTATTCCATGTTTGTCTGCTAAACTTTAGTGAATGGTCCAAATCTTGAGATAATCTTGATATTTTCCTTATACATCTGGCTCATCTGTGAGATTCCTGGTTAAGCCCTATCCTTGGCCCTCTATTCTCTGAATGAAAACAGGTCCCAGCTGGTGCTGGCATGGATCCACCTTATTTTGGTACTGCAAATTAAAAAATATATATATGTCCTCTTGCAGGGTATGCTCTTCATCTTTGCCATGCTTTCTGGCAGATACCTCTAACTCCTTGATTAAAAAACTAACAAAACCTGACTAACACGGAGAAACCTCGACTCTACTAAAAATACGAAATTAGCCTGCATGGTGGTGCATGCCTGTAATCCCAGCTATTAGGGAGGCTGAAGCAGGATAATCACTTAAACCCAGGATGCAGAGGTTGCAGTGAACTGAGATCGCAGCATTGCACTCCAGCCTGGGCAACAAGAGCAAAAATCTGCCTCAAAAAACAACAACCACCAAACCAAACAAAACAAACAAAACACAAAATTCATTTGGAGATCTCTTCCAGTCCTTAGGCTTTAAATACTGTTTAAATTTGGGACGACTACTGGATTTGTGTCTCCAGCCCAGAACTCTCACCTAAGCTCCAGACTCCTAGATTCAATTGTCTACTATATGTCTATACATGGATTTTCAATATGTTCCTCAAATTTAACATTTTCAAAACAAATTACTGCTCTTCTTCAAGAGAAACCCCTGCCTCTGCTTTATCTGTGTAAATCTCAAGTCCATCATTCCAGTTACTCAAGCCAAAACATGGGACTCACCTGGATGCTTCTTTCATATCTCACACTTCATCCATCCCTAAACTCTCTACCTTCAAAACAGACCTAGATTCTAACCGCCTTTCACTGCCTCAGCTGGTATCACCCTGGCCAACTTCACCATCATCTCTCACCTTGTATGTTACAAAGCCTCCTCATTGGTACCTCGGCTTCCACCTTGAACCCTATAGTCTGTTTTCAATGAGCCAGCCAAAGTGATCCTATGACAATGTCAATCAGATCAAAGTGAGCCTATGACAATGTCAATCAGATCAAAGTGATCCTATGACAATGGCAATCAGTCTTTTTGCTTAAAACCCTCAAGTGGCTTTCTCTGTCTCTCTGATCAAATGTCCACTTTTCCCTATCCCTGGCAAGCCTGCACACAACTAAGCACATTGGTACCTCTCTAACTGGTAGGGTTTCCTGATAGTCACCTGGTTTTTCTTGCAGGTTCAGCCACACCAGCATGCCAGCTGCCCATCAGCTAACTTGAGCTTTCAGGCTTTTCCACTTGCTCTTCCTTTATCTCTCTCACTTCATACAGGTATTTGCCCAAAGACTTTTCAAAGGTGCATCTGTCTTAGCTCAAGCTGCTGTAACAAATTACCACAGACAAACGGGCTTAAACAATAGATGTTTATTTCCCACAGTTCTGGAGGCTGAAAAGTCCAAGATCAAGCTGACAGCAGCTCTAGTGTCTGGTAAGGGTCGTCTTCCTAGTTTGTGAATTGGCATCATCTTGTTGTATGCTCATAAAGTGGAAAGTAGAGAAAGAAGTCTTTTTTTTTTTTTTTTTTTTGAGACAGAGTCTCACTCCATCACCAGGCACCAGGCTGGAGTGCACTGGCATGACCCGGCTCACTGCAACCTCCACCTCCTGGGTTCAAGCAATTCTCCTGCCCCAGCCTCCCAAGTAGCTGGGACTACAGGTGCGCGTCACCACATCCAGGTAACTTTTTTGTATTTTTAGTAGAGACAGGATTTCACCATGTTGGCCAGGATGGTTTCGATCTCTTGACCTCGTGATCCACCCACCTCGGCCTCCTAAAGTGCTGAGATTACAGGCGTGAGCCACTGCGCCCGACCAAAGTATTTCTTTTTAGAAAGGCATTAATGCCACGAGGGCTCAGCCCTCATTGCCTGATTATCTCCCAAAACCATAATCTCCTATTACAATCATATTGGGGATCTGGGTTTCAATGTCTGACATTGAGGAGCAGAGCAGGACACAAAAATTGAGTCCATACCACCTTCCCTGAGTAGTCTAGTTTAAATGGATATTTCTATTTCTCTTTTTCCACAGTCTGTATTACCTTTTCCTGCTTTATTTTTCTTCTTGGTACTTATCACCCTTCCTCACACTAGATAGGTTAAATATTTTATGTCTTGTTTATCTTCCAACTACACAAAAGCTCCACGAGGGCAGAAACTTCTGTCTGTTCTGTGACTTATTATGCTCACACGCCTAACACAGGACCTGACCCCTAGAAAACACTCAATACATATTTGTTGAATCAATTAATGAATTGTTCTGCTCGTCAAAACTCCTCTCATATCCAATTTTCTTTTTTGTACTTTTTGCATCTTCCCTATATTTCTGAATCTATAGAGAATACTTCTTACTTAGGTTCACCAAATAGAAAGTTCATAGGATTTAGTTTTTATTCTCCTGACACTCTTAACGGATTTTCAGAAAAGAGAAAAAGAGAGTAAGAGTAAGAGAATATGTTGACTTAGTCATGTGCATAGAGGAACTCTTACTCATCTGTTTTTAAGACCCTGTGTTTATTTCCATGCAGCATCTTTAAGCTTCACTCACAGTTTCCCAGCTATTCTCTCTTATTCTAATGCCTTTGCTGCAGTGCATCTCATACCTCCTGCTGGAGAAACATGACATTTAGTATGTCACCCTAAGATCTAGGACAATGTAGGATCCAAAGGTCCTGAGGGTTATACATCTAGCTCTAGCACACGTTTTCTGCTACTTTCACACATACTGTAATATTTTTCTCTTACCTCAGTTAGAACTTGAAGTCTTCTGGCCTCTCTCCATTTCCTTAAAGACTAGCCAGCCTTCAGGACCAAGTTCAACTTGACCTTCCTGATAGCACATTTCAATTTTTTCTTCCTAATGGGAACAACTACTATATGTTTAGAGTAAGTCACATCACTGAGCATTTAGTTGTTCTCAAGGACTACTGTAGAAGCCCCTTAAATGTAATATGAGGACTCAGATTTCTTCAATATCCACTAGGACATCTAATCATAAAAAAAAAAAAAAAACAATTGTTTCTAATTTATCAGACATATGGCAAAATGTCTAGCACATATTAGACATAACTTTTCCTTGCTGAAAGAAAAAAGAATGAAAGGAAGGACATTGCTGATAGAGTCCTTTGTTTTCAAGTTTTATGTTTTGTTTGGGGAGTAAACGTATGCCTTGTACATGCCACACCTCTTTTGCTTTTTAAAATACATTGTCTTTAGTGAAAAGACATAAAAGTAACAAAACAAATATTAATTTTAACAGCACTTCAATAAAAATATAGAAGTTGTACCCCTTAAACATCTAATGCACTGTAATTGGTTTTGTATAGATGTAATTAATAGGTAAGAATTTTATTGTACAATGGGGTTATTTTTATGGCATGTTCAGGTAGAGTCTATATAAAAAACCAAATTAAGAGTATTGGTACTGAAATGGTTTGGTCATAATAAATAACTATATAACAATACTTCTCCTAAAAGGACTTTAAATACTTTTTCAGGATTTTTGAAAATTGAAATTCTACCAGTTATCTTGCTACATGGTGAAGACACAAAGATAAATTTTAAATAGACTTTATCTTCAGAGAAACCACAATCTAGCAGAAAGGGTAAATAAATTTTCTATTTCTAAAGTATGCCTTTTCTTTTTTAAAAAAGCTAAAGTTAGAGCTCATTAGATGTTTTAATCTAGAAAGACAAACTGAAAAAAGTGAAAATTTGGTTTCTAAAAAATAAAACAAGTTGGTGACAGGTCATATATCAAAAGTAATGAGATAAGATGTATGCATTTCATCTGGACTAACGAAGCTTACACACAGAAAATTATTAAATAAGGCGAAAAAAATTGAGAACTAATATGTGCATGCAAAACAACATTTTAGAATTTTAGAAAAATATTTGGTACATCCAGTCTGTCTATTCCCTGCAACAGATTTCTCATTTGGCCACTATGAACAATCGTCCAGCTGTCAGGGGAAAATTTGTCATATTTCAACCAACATCTTCTGTGCCAAGAACAAGGTCAGAAATAAAGGAAAGGAATATCCTGTCACTTACTGGATTTGACAGTAAATTACTCTCTGATGAACAGATGGACTTCAAGAAATTTAAATTCATAATCAAAGTGTAATCATGAGGAACAGTGACTTGAAATCTTCTGTCAACCCATCAGTGAAGGATATCTCACGAGCCCTAGTCACAGAATCCCGTCTGGATCCCTAGCTCAGAGCTTGCCTACCATTATATGAAGTATGTCTTTGTGCCATTAAAATTACGTGGGTAGTTATGCAAGTGTGTAATTCATTCTGTAATGTTGTTATATAAACAAGAAAATATAATTTCAGTAAGATGTGGAGACCTTAAAATCAAATCTATTCTACTGTTCTGGTAAAACTCATCTTAAGGTGTCTGCATTTCATCTGGACACATTAGTAAAATTGCACATATCTGAACATTAAGCTACACATCTGTAAATGACAATAGTATGGTGCATATATTATTAAAAACAGCATTATCCAAATTTTCCAAAGTAGACACAAAGCATGTGGGTCCCTCAAAGGCATTGTGCATAAGGTGCTTAGAAAGCTACCAGTAGATGTTCTTATCACTGTGTTTACTAATGTCATGGTGATGATGGTCCTGATAAGGATGATCAAGGATCTGGATATGTACATGCTGACGAATAAGGACGGTTTGCCTAAATATTTATTTGTAGCTCATATATTGAGAACCCCAGAGCTCTGATTCAAAACAGAATTTTCTTCTCTTTCCCTATTCTTTTGCTTCTTTCTTGCCTCCTTCTCTTCCTTGTTCTCTCTTTTTCCTTTCCTTTCTTTCTTTTAAAAAAGAATAAGTAAGGCTTGGAGCAGCGGCTCATGCCTGTAATCCCACCATTTTATGAGGCCAAAGGGAGTATATCACCTGAGGTCAGGAGTTCAAGACCAGCCTAACCAACATGGCGAAACCCCATTCTACTAAAAATACAGGAATTAGTTGGGCATGATGGTATGCGCCTGTAATCCTAACTACTCAGAGGCTGAGGTAGCAGAATTGCTTGAACCCAGGAGGTAGAGGTTGCAGTGAGCTGAGATCATACCACTGATTGTGCAACAAGAGCAAAGCTCCGTCTCAAAAAAGAAAAAAAAAAGTAAATAACTAGTATGTGTTAAGCGGTATGCTATGTCAGAGATGTAAATAAGTCAATGAACATTCTAGAATATTGTACAATAAACATTCTAGAATATTGAATGTATATTCAATATATACAGTTCATCTCTGACATATAACATATACCTTTAAGAATATACATTCTAGAATATTGAGTTAGGCATGTAGAAACTCTAAGATAACCAAAATTTATGGCTGATGTGCAGATTAATGGGAGTTTTTCTATTTGAAACTTTCCATACAGGAACATAACCTCCAGGGGAAGTTGGATTTCCTCAGTGTAATGTTACTAAAGATAGACTCAGTCTTTCAATTTGTGGAAATGCCTTGAACTGAAATCTTCATCTTCTTTTGATCATGTCGATTTAGCAACAGCACGCCGGGACAACGGACTTGCCAGTACAATGCAGGACAGAGTGGGAGCAATAGTCAATTCTGCGTGGAATGGTGTAAGGACAGGCAACGTGTCATCAGAATAAGATGCTATTCTAGATTAACCATAAGAGTTCATAAATCTGAAATTGGGAGATTCGAGGAGATATATATGGCAGGAGAATATAATCAAACTTATTAGAGCAAGTAGTATTACAAAAATATTAAAAAGTGTGTAAATAAGACTTCAAGCCATTTGCAAGGATGGAATATAAAGCCCAAGGAAAATAAATAGGCTAAATTTGAGCTGGTGAGATACACAAGGCCATATTATGAAAATCCCTGAATACCATGATGAAGAGTTAGAATTCATCCTACGGTCCTGAGAGAGTTCTTCAAAACCTGTGAGCATGGGTTAGCATGACTATCCTGATGTTTTGTAAAGAGCACTCTGACCATGTGGAGCAATGATTTTCAACAGGGGACAATTTTGCCCTTCAGTGGACATATGGGAATATCTAGAGATGTTCTTGATTCTCACAACTGGGGAGGAAGAAGAGTGCTGGTAATCTAGTAAGTAAAGAACAACGACAATGCTAAACATTTGTTATGTGCTCAGGACAGTCCTTTACAACAAAGAATTATCCAGACCAACATGCACTCACATGTTCATTGCAGTATTATTCACCATAGCAAAGACATGGAATCAACCTAGGTACCTATCAGCGGTGGACTGGATAAAGAAAATGTCATACATATACAGTATGGAATACTACACAACTCTAAGAAGTTACAAAATCAT
This sequence comes from Saguinus oedipus, assembly GCA_031835075.1. Lineage (NCBI taxonomy): Eukaryota > Metazoa > Chordata > Mammalia > Primates > Cebidae > Saguinus > Saguinus oedipus. The sequence goes on from CM063169.1 coordinate 22,068,106, forward strand.
GTCCTTTGGGAGGCCATTATTAAAAGTGAACTAACGCGGAAACAGAAAACCAAATAGTACGTGTTCTCATGTGTAAGTGGGAGCTAAACACTGAGTACACATGGACATAAAGATGGGGACAACAGACACAGAGGACCACTGGATGGGGCAGGGAAGGACAGGAGCAAGGGCTGAAAAACTACCTATTGGGTACTATTCTCAGTACCTTGAATGGAATCATTCATACCCCAACCTTCAGCATCCTGCTATTTGCTCATGTAACAAAGGTGCACATGAATACTTTAATCTAAAATAAACACTGAAGTTATTTTAAAAATAACCAGTCTCATATGTCAATAGTGCTGAGATTGAAAAGCCCTGATATAAGGAATAGATGGTGAGGGTGGGGAGAGAATACACAAAAGGATGAGAGAGAGAGGATTTTCAAGACTGGAGGACAAGAGTCATCAGAACATTTGAGTAAGAGGTGGCAGAAATGCTGGCTGCATGGATGAGCAGTCTGGGCAGCTGCACAGAGACCCATGCTCAGAAGGGCCCACATCTGGTTGAATGTTCTGCTTGTCACAGGCTAGAAATTCTTAGTTTTGAACAAGGAGCTCCACGTTTTCATTTTGCACTGGCCTCATGAGTTATGTAGGTAGTCCAAGGTGTTGAAGGCTAGAGATGTTAGGGAAGAAGAGTGATGGATAGCGGGGTGCTGAAGGAAAGGAAGGAAACTTAGCTAATATCAAGTCACTCAGTGATACCTGAGAAAGCACTTAAAGTTTGGGGGAGAAGATAAAGAGCATAGTCTGATGCATATTTAGAGCCACCTGTTATATATTCAAGTAAAACTGTACAGTAGACAGCATCCTTCAGGAGCTATAGCATCCTTCAGGAACTTAGGAGCAAGAGCTCCTTTAGGCAATGTTCATTAGTGTTAAGAATCTAAATTATACAAAGGAAAGGCCCTACAGTGAATGTGGCATCTGGGAAAATCAACTTTTGGCTGACATCAACAATTTAATGTCATTATAATCTAGTCAGTAGTTGTATACTTAGTGTAAAATGTGCCCCAATTATTTTCTCCTTTCTAAAGCAATTAAAATATGGTTTATTTTTTACAATAAAAATGTATTAGCAGGCCGGGTGTGGTGGCTCACACCTGTAATCCCAGCACCTTGGGAGGCCGAGGTGGGCAGATCACGAGGACAGGAGATCAAGACCGTCCTGGCCATGGTGAAACCCCGTCTCTGCTAAAATACAAAAAATTAGCCAGGTGTGGTTTTGCACACCTGTAGTCCCAGCTACTCAGGAGGCTGAGGCAGGGAAATCACTCAAATCCGGGAGATGGAGGTTGCAGTGAGCCAAGATTGAGATCGTGTCCCTGCACTCCAGTCTGGTGAAAAGAGCAAGACTCCATCTCAAAAGAAAAAATGTATTAGCACTTGAATGCCTGTGTTTTCTCTATTTGAGAAAGGTCTTCCTGAAACAAATCAGCAGTTGAAAGTCTGCATTTTAATCAAAGGACCCAAAAGAAATTTTCTCACCCTCCAAAAAGGGGCACATTTTTTGACAACTAGTAAAGCGAGTTTGAACATTTAACTGAAATAATAATATTTTCATTTATTTTTCCTTGATGGCCTTGAGACACGGCAATGACAGATGCTACATTTCTGGCTTAGCTTTTCATAGCTGATAGCTCAGAAACGAATAATTTTAACAAAGAACATATATAGTTTCAGAAGTCAAAGTGTTTTTAAATTCATGTTTTTTTAAGTATCTTAGAATTTAGGCTATAATAATAGCATTAATTTAACTAATTTTTTCCTACTTGGGATTCCTCATGTGTTATCTTTTCTATGTCCTGCTCCATCAGAATCTATTCATAGTACACATATTATTATAAAATCAGTGTGCTTTTGTGTTATATCGATATTGCTTACACCAGAGTTGTTTGCAAAACATAATTCTAGAGACAGTGACTGATTAGACTTTATGATTATCTATTTCACTGGTATTCATTAAATCTTTCCCAAATCTTGAATTTTTAGAGATCATACATAAAATATATACAGTGCATTTCTTTAGGGGAAATTAATTTTTTCACCTTTGGATATTTCTATCCCTTTCCCTTGTGCAGAATACTGAGATAAGCTGACATATTATAATTGTATTTATGAATCATCATAGCTTATGCTATCTATAACGGCCACCATGGAACTTAGAAACTAACGAAGTCTCTAAGTTCCTTCAGTGTTCAGTCTCCACTATTAGCAAGGGAACATTTCCTGTCTGAATGTGGAGTCCTGGTGTTAACACTGCAGACTATTTCCTGAGTGGGAAAGATGACGACTCTTCCATTGTTTACTCTGAGTTCGAACCTCGTTCTCAATACATATTTAACATACACTATGTGAAAATTAGGGGAATGATACTGAGATGAGAAAGATACAGCTCCTCTCCCTCAGGATATTAGTATTTAGCGGTGCTATGATTATAATAGCCTGTGTTCTTGCTACAGAATAAAAAAAATAAGCTCATTGGTCCAGCTCTTTCTTACAATGTCTTTTTTTAAGTAAAATGGAATATTTCTATTTTATATATAAATATGCTGAAGTTTTAGAAAATCATTAAAAGGGGTGAGTTTTAGAAAAATGATGAACACCAAAAGCTCTGACTTTTTCTGAGGTTCCAGGTTTTCATCACCGGTGAGGACAAAGTCTCCATCTTTGGCTCTATAACTAGACACCAAGTACAGGCAAATGCATACCATGTCAAGATAGATCTCACTGGAGTGAAAGCCCCTTGAGGGCAGGCATCACATCTATCTTGCTTACTCTTTTACCATTAATGTTATTCCTGGTACCTGATAAATGCACACCCAAAATATTTTTGAGCATTTTTTATGAGAATTAATATGAAGTTGTGGTGCTTATCATGGAATCTGTTATGATGCTTTGCTGTAAGAATGCAAAAGATCATTCCACTGAATCTGGGTCATTTTCAACAATTTACAGTGGAGGTTCCTCAAAGTCAGTGCTTTCCAGAGAAATACTATAGTAGAGCAATACAATGGTAAAATCATATTGCTTCTGACTAAAACAAATAAATAAAAGCAAAAAAGCAACATAAACCAGTAAAGTCAATCAATATTTGATAAAGACAAGTCACATTTATAAAAAAATACTTCAATTTTATAAAAGAAAAAAATGTCCTGGATTTAAAAACCAAATCATCACAAACTTCGAGATAAAATTACTAAAAGTATTTTCAGGGTTATTTTTGTCTTGTTTTGTTTTATGCCCTATGAACATGGTTTATACTATGGGTGGATATATTTACCCATGCAGATATGTTTAACACTTAGGTTTGAGCTTGGTATCATGGGACATAGTTAGAGGGTTTACTTCTGACCCTGACCCTGAAAGTGACACTGTTGACTAATGTGGAATCAGATGGATGAAATCAGACAGGTTGCATGCTATTTATATGACAATGGATATTTCTATCATTAACAAGGACTATGTAACCTAAATAACAACATGCCTTGCCCTTGCTGGTATAAGCAAAAGGTAATTTTAAATGAAAGAAATGTAGTGTCACATTTTCAAACATTTGTATAAAATTGACAACAGGCTGAATGCAGTTCCACCTTGCCATCCTTGCTGATGCTTGGCTTCCATTTCTCTCAAATACATGCTGGTATTATTTTTTCATAAGAGAGATTAGGGAGAAAAGACAGTCTGATTTCATTAGCGCTGCATTTTGCAATTTCTGTCAGAATATATTAGGAACGTCAAAACATTGCAATGCCTTTAGCTAGGAATTTCTGTTTTCATGAGAAATTATAGAAATTTAAAAGAGTTTGTATGGTTTCACTTTCTCTCCGTTCAATTTCTTTGCTAATCTTCAAGTCAGTGTGGGGCTCATGTCATTCTTTCTACCAGAGCTTCCTGGTGAATCCAGCTCTTCATTTGCATGTTTTCAGTTCAACCTATTTTCCATGTTTATGTACATACCACAACCGAGAAGTACCCTACATTCTGATTTGGATTTAAAACTCCATAAATATCAAGATTATAATAGTAAGAAAACATTTTGGAATGATTTTTCATTAGAAGGCATATTATTTAGACATTCATTACAATGGAACTTGCTTTCAATGCTATACACAATTTAAACTGTAAAATTAGAATGAGCAAGAGTCGTATTGCATTTGCAGGACATTTTACATTTTAGAAAAAGTGCTTTCCTTTACATATTATTCTAGAAAGTAAGGAATGAATGATGAAAAATAATCACATTCATATGGATTTGGGATGAAATGCAATTAGAGGATTATGTTGGTATTGCAATCACAGTTCCGGCTGGCTGAGACACTGCAGTAGTGCCACATAAGGTTACAGGAAGAGAGATCTCAAGTCAGTTCTTTGGAGCTTAAAGTCCAGCCCTTTGTTTCCTTTGGGAAGTAATTGCAGTGGCTGGGAATTAGCCTTCTGTGCTAGTTTTCTTATCTATCAAAACAGGAGTAATCAGCCGGGTGTGGTGGCTCACCCCTATAATCCTAGCACTTTGGGAAGCCGAGGTGGGTTGATTGCCTGAGCTCAAGAGTTCAAAACCAGCCTGGGCAACATGGTGAAACCTCGTCTGTACTAAAAATACAAAAAAATTAGCCGGGCTTGGCGGTGTGTGCCTGCAATCCCAGCTACTCAGGAGGCTGAGACAGGAGAATCACTTGAACCCAGGAGGCGGAGGTTGCAGTAAGCGAGAGATGGCACCTCTGCACTCCAGCCTGAGAAACACAGCAAGACTCCATCTCAAGGAAAAAAAAAAAAGGAGCAGTCATTGTGCCTTCCTTGTAGTGTCAACCTTAGGTATTAAATGTGAGTTAATGCAAAGAACAAACGGGCATATATGATGATCTCGAAGGATAGTTATTTAAATTATTTTTAAAATTTGAAATTATTAGCCTTAATTAATGGATTATTTTACTCCTTCTAAGAACATGAGTTTTCTTATTTTCGTTGTTGAGTAAATGCATACTCTTCTGTATGTGTTTTTGTTAAAAAGTGACTTTACCAACAATATTTCTTTGATAACTAGAACTTGTTAAAACGTGACAGTTATTTCTTTATTTGTGCTTACAGTTAAAAGTTCACAATCTCTTTCATATTCACATTTTTTCAGTGTTTCTCTAATCCTGAAGTTTCAACCTTCTCTTTTGAGTTACTTTCACCATTTTTTTTTAAACCGGCAGAGACTCAACAAGAAAACTTCAGGCCAATAACCATGATGAACATAGATGCAAAAATCTTCAATAAAATACTGGCAAACCGATTGCAACAGCACATCGAAAAGCTTATCCATCACGATCAAGTAGGCTTCATCCCAGGGATGCAAGGCTGGTTCAACATATGCAAGTCTATAAACCTAATTCACCATATAAACAGAACCAAAGACAGAAACCACAGTTATCTCAGTAGATGCAGAGAAGGCCTTTGACAAAATTCAATAGCCCTTTATGCTAAAAACCCTCAATAAACTAGGTATTGATGGAGTGTATCTCAAAATATTAAAAGCTATTTATGACAAACCAACAGCCAATATCATACTAAATGGGAAAAAACTGGAAGCAATTCCTTCTGGCACTAGACAAGAATGCCCTCTCTCACCACTCCTATTCAATATAGTATTGGAAGTTCTAGCCAGAGCAATCAGGCAAGAAAAAGAAATACAGTGTATTCAATTAGGAAAGGAGGAAGTCAAATTGTCTCTATTTGCAGATGACATGATTGTATATTCAGACAATCCCATTGTCTCAGCCCCAAATCTTCTGAAACTGATAAGCAACTTCAGCATAGTCTCAGGATACAAAATAAGTGTACAAAAATCACAAGCATTCCTATCCACCAATAACAGACTTAAAGAGAGCCAAATCAAGAAGGAACTGCCATTCACAATTGCCACAAAGAGAATAAAATACAAAGGTATTTTATTCTCTTTGCAGCAATTATTAGAATATAACTAAGAAGGAACGTAAAGGAACTCTTCAAGGAGAACTACAAACCACTGCTCAACGACATAAGAGAAGACGCAAACAGATGGAGAAATATTCCATGCTTATGGTTAGGAAGAATCAATATTGTGAAAATGGCCATACTACCCAAAGTAATTTACAGATTCAATACTATCCCCATCAAGCTACCAGTGACCTTCTTCACAGAACTGGAAAAAACCACCTTAAACTTCATATGGAACCAAAAGAGAGCCCGCATAGCCAAGTCAATTCTAAGCAAAAAGAACAAAGCTGGAGGCATCACAATACCTGACTTCAAACCATACTACAAGGCTACAGTAATCAAAACAGCATGGTACTGGTACCAAAACAGAGATATAGACCAATGGAACAGAACAGAGGCCTCAGAGGAAATGTCACTCATCTACAACCATCTGATCTTTGACAAACCTCACAAAAACAACCAATGGGGAAAGAATTCCCTGCTTAATAAACGATGTTGGGAAAACTGGCTGGCCATGTGCAGAAAGTAGAAATTGGACCCCTTCCTGACACCTTACACTAAAATTAACTTCAGATGGATTAAAGACTTAAACATAAGACCTAACATCATAAAAACTCTAGAAGAAAATCTAGGCAAAACCATTCAGGACACAGGTGTAGGCAAGGACTTCATGACTAAAATGCCAAAAGCATTGGCAACAAAAGCCAAAATAGACAAATAGGACTTAATCAAACTCCACAGCTTCTGCACAGCAAAAGAAACAGTCATTAGAGTGAATCGGCAACCAACAGAATGGGAAAAAAATTTTGCAATCCACCCATCTGACAAAGGGCTAATATCCAGAATCTACAAAGAACTAAAACAGATTTACAAGAAAAAAACAAGCCCATTCAAAAGCAGGCAAAGGATATGAACAGACACTTTTCCAAAGAAGACATATGAGACCAATAAACATATGAAAAACTGCTCATCATCACTGGTCGTTAGAGAAATGCAAATCAAAACTACATTGAGATACCATCTCATGCCAGTTAGAATGGCGATCATTAAAAAATCTGGAGACAACAGATGCTGGAGAAGATGTGGAGAAATAACACTTTTACACTGTTGGTGGGAGTGTAAATTAGTTCATCCATTGTGGAAGACAGTGTGGCGATTCCTCAAGGACCTAGAAATAGAAATTCCATTTGACCCAACAATCCCATTACTGGGTATATATCGAAAGGATTATAAATAATTCTATTATAAGGACGCATGCACATGAATGTTCACTGCAGCACTGTTTACAATAGCAAAGACTTGGAACCAACCCAAATGCCCATCGATGATAGACTGGACAGGGAAAATGTGGCACATATACACCATGGAATATTATGCAGCAATCAAAAATGATGAGTTTGTGTCCTTTGTAAGGACATGGATGAATGTGGAGAACATCATTCTCAGCAAACTGACACAAGAACAGAAAATTAAATACTGCATGTTTTCAACACATAGATGGGTGTTGAATAATGAGAACACATGGACACAGGGAGGGGAGCATCACAGAGAACTAGGGGAGGGACAGCGGGGGTTGGGGAGTTGGGGAGGGATAACATGGGGAGAAATGCCAGATGTATTGATGGGGAGGAAGGCAGCAAACCACATTGCCATGTATGTACTATGCAACAATGTTGCGTGTTCTTCACATGTACACCAAAACCTAAAATGCAATAAAATATATATCAAAAAAAATAAAATATAATAAAGTACTATAGTCACTGAAGTATTTATCTCTCATTGAGGGATTTACTATTTTAATTGTATTAATACTTTTATTAGAATTATATATTTGTTTTTGTTCAAAGTTGCATCAGTTTTTCTGGGTTGCTCCCAATCTGATTTTTACCCTTAGTCCTATTTTTTTTCAATACACTATATTACAGAGTAGGAAGTATTATTATTTGTGTTGAAAATATTTATCACTATATCACAGACGTACTTGTACTAAGCATATGATTTACAATGCTTAGGCTTCTCCTGAATTTCTAAAAGTTGATTACATTTGAAGCTCACCTATGTACATATATGCTTCCTTTCTTACCACATTGCCAATTTTACAGTAATTCTAAAGTATTGCTAATTTCATGGTAAATATAAAATAGTTGAAAACAAAAGTAAGTCTCTACTGATGCTCATTAAGTACACTAAAAACAAGATTAGGTTAGTGGCTTCTATTATTGACTATAATTATGCATCTTCTAATGTCTATTGTTGATTATGCCAAGTACAGAACTATATATAATAATTTAGGCTACATATTCCTTATAACAGACATCTTGACTTTCATATTGATAATATTAATCAATTTGACTCCTATCTTGCATGGCACTAAAATTATTTTCATGTTATTTATTAAAATCTGCTGGAGTGTTGAGCTAATATGCTACTATTTACATATCTTCATGTAAATTTTAGGTGTAGATGACATGAAGGAAATTGATCAAATCTCCCCAAAAAGCCAGAAATCTACACAGATGTCCTGGGTAACCTAGACCAGATTGTTCATTTCATTTCACCAAGGGAACAAGTCAGTTAACTGATTTGTAATGCACTGCTAAATTGTGATTCAGGCTTCTGACACTTTGGTACTCAAAAGTAGAGTGGCAGAAAGTGATTTTCGAAACCTGCCTACCACTAAAGGAACAGCTGCTGTTTATTTTTTTCTGGTAGGACCTCGAAAAGAACAACTATCTACTTGGGTCAGTCAGAAGGATATTAATATGTGGCATATTGGCACATGTACAAATATCTGTTAAAATCACAATTCATTAATGATTGCTGTTGTTTGTTAACTTGAAGTGAAAAAGGATAGATTTGATTTTCAAGAGACAGCATTTTTCATAATAAAGATGTTTAGTAACCTTTAGTGAGGACTTCCTCTGTGCCAGGAACTGGCTAAAACCTTTACCTTTCTTATCTCATTTTAGTTTTCCCTGAATAACTCATTATTATTCCATTTTAAAGATGACAAAACAACAAAAACAACAATAAAACCCATTAAGACTTAGAAAAAGGAGTATAGAAGTCTGGTGATGGCTACAAGTAGGTCCTGGAGTCACAGTGCCTCTCCGGAAGCCTGTCCCAGGGATCAGTCTCTTCCACACAACGCTTCATGACGTCATGTAGCTGGGATGCACAATATAATCTGCATCTTGGCCTTGCATTTGTCCTCAAGTATTCAGTGTTAGATATTCTTCTCTCTGTCATCTTATAGATTATAATATCTACCAGCCTGCAGCTGATAAGTAGTTTTTCTTTACTTCAAAAGTGCTCGACTAGAACTGTAAACTGAAATCTTGATTGAACATTCCTAATCCAAAAACCTGAAATGTAAAATGCTCTAAAATCCAAAACATTTTAAGCACCAACATGATGCCACAAGTGAAAAATTCTACACCTGACTTCATGTGGTAAGTCCACAAAAGTATTAAAAATATTATCTAAAATTAGCTTAGGTTATGGGAATAAGTTACAAATGAGACATAAATAAATGTCATACTTAAACTTGGGTCCCATTTCCTAAAATATCTCAGTATGTATATGCAAATATTCCAAAATCTGAATCAATTTAACATCTGAAATACTTCTGTTTTCAAGCATTTCTTATAAAGGATTCTCAACCTGTACTTCAGGTCTGTGTGTGTTGCTGGTGTGGGGGATAGAAATCCAGTGAATAAACATATCTCCTGTCAATTTCTTTTGTTCCAAGGTCTTAGTCTTTCAAGGTTCATTTTAAATGCAGAAAAGGGGGGAACATGTTTTACTTCTGAAACATTCTGAATAATTCATAAATTTGGTTTAGTTTTAATTTCCTTTTGTTTAAGGTGTGACATACAGATCTTTCTGTTCTTAATTTTAATAAGACTATGATGATTAATGTATAACAACAACAATATACTTCAGATTTTTTAAAGGGTTGAAAAAAAGTTCTTCGGGGCTGTGCTTTTTAATTTATTGGACTATGATTAACGTAGAATAACATAGAAGTATAAATACCATTTTCCAGTATTCTGGTAATAACAGTATGAACGTAAAAACATACAAAATATATGCCAGTTTTTTTGTTTTACTCAATGAACCTGTGTGAAGTTTATCTTTACAGAGTAATACTCAAGTCAGAATTCCACCACTTAGGTAGTTACTACTCTTGATTTTCAGTATTCATGAAATACTATAAACTGGTGACATTTTTCCCTATTCCACTGTTCTTTCAGAAGTCTTATCAGATTATTCCATTTCACTGCTTTCTTTAGCTCATTTGTTTACTGCATTACATAATACTTGTCTAAGTAGAAAAACTAAAACTGTAGATTTTAAATACTATTCTAATAAAAATACAGCATACAGCTATGTATTCATATTTCATTTACATTAATACACACTATAGTGTGTATTAAACATATAGTATAGATAACATGGATTTTTCCATTCTCTAAATTTGAATGTGAGACTCCCTAAGGGTTGAGAGTGGTTTAATTACTCTTCATGACTCAATGACATGAGAGGCTAAATCTGGAAGATAGAAACAAGGATTAGCGTCAAAGTGCTGAGGTCACGGGTTAAAGAAACAAAAAAATCCTTTCCTTCTGTCCAGTGGCACCAAAATAAGAAATTGGGACTGCTTATACTGCTTAATGTTAACCACTATTGTTATCGTTGTTTCTTTTGTTCAAGGTACATATGGCTTTTTCGCTTTACCTAGGAAGCCTTGAATACCGTATTTTTGAAAGATCTTTGGATTGATAGCCTTAAGAGGATTTCTAGTAGAAAAACTGAGCGTCCATGAAAATGGTTGTAAAGAGAGTCCTGAGCCTGCACTTTACCTGAGAGTTACCAGAACAGCCTTGAAAATATGGATGAAATTAAGCTACAGAACACATTGCTTGTGTTGATTCTTACGGGTTATAGGTCTCAGAGTAGGCACTTCTGCAGTGCCCAATAGCATTAGCTTTTTGTGGGGTATAATTGTGTGGGCTTCATCAATGAAGACTATCTCTAACACCATTACGTAGGAATCTCCCAAAGTTCCATAACAAAGATAAATTGAATTTAGTATGAATTAAGTCTATGTGCTAGATCATCAATTTTAAAATTTTCCAAAGGTACTTTGAATGAGCAATTGTTACACCAAAGTGAAATAATGAACTTAACAAAAAGTCATGCTACAATACTTTTCCTGAGGCTCATTTTACTGATTATGCTGAATCCAACTCCAAGCTCATCAAGATCACGTTACTGTATTTTTCTGAAAAAGCATCTAATAAGATTTAAATTATAGATTATACTGACATATATCTCTACCATACTGCTAAGCATTTCTAAAGCATTTTTATGATTTAAGGATAGTTATCTCATGATGTTACTTTAGATGACTTTTGTTTAGCATTTCACGTGTCTGATACCAAACCAATTTTTAGAACAACAAAGAGTTGGCTGATTTTAAACCAAGTTGAATTTATTGATGTACATTTTATAAGCACGCTGTATTTTGCTAATAATTATAAAATTTGTCCTTTATTTGCTATATTGTAACTTTCCCATATCCTTCTACAAAACCTCAAAGAAAATGCATGAATATAGTATTTTATTCTCTTTAGTTGAATAAAATCAAGTTGAATAAAATGTAAAACTGCTATAGAACAAGTATGTGTTCACTTTTTTAATCGTAAAATATTTTTAAAGTTATACTTCATCTTTAATTGTTTTAAAATAGAAGTGAGATAAATTATTTGCCTAGCTTCTCAAATAATATTTCCCTTTGGAAAACAGTAAGGAAAGCTGTATTTTCTGCAATCACCCCATTTTAACTGCAGTTTCATAGCTGCTGCATTGTGAAAATAGATTTTAATTTGGCCAAAGTGAAATTCACCCAAAAATAATTAACAAATTTATATAAAAGAATAATTATTAATAACTTGGGAGAAAAGAATTCAAATTGCAATGTTCTTTTGTAAATCATAGTTAACTGTACTTGGAAATCCATTAGCTTCATTTCGATACATGGTTTGATAACTAATTATGTTGAAAATGCAATAGCATTCTTTTTTTTTTTTTTTTTTTTTTTTTGAGACGGAGTTTCGCTCTTGTTACCCAGGATGGAGTGCAATGGCGCGATCTCGGCTCACCGCAACCTCCGCCTCCTGGGTTCAGGCAATTCTCCTGCCTCAGCCTCCTGAGTAGCTGGGATTACAGGCACGCGTCACCATGCCCAGCTAATTTTTTGTATCTTTAGTAGAGACGGGGTTTCACCATGTTGACCTGGATGGTCTCAATCTCTTGACCTCGTGATCCACCCGACTCGGCCTCCCAAAGTGCTGGGATTACAGGCTTGAGCCACCGTGCCCGGCCCTGTTTCACCATGTGCAATAGCATTCTTAAACATATGTTCACTTATGCACACCCCGCAAGGTGGCCTTTTTTCCCTGGCAATCAGAGGTCATTTGTTAAATTTAAATCATCTTTACATTTCATGTCATTTTTAAAATGTGAAGGTAATAATAAATGGAACTACTTGTCCATGTCAGAATAATCCATTACTTTGCTTTCAAAAGCATATGATTTCACTCTTTGCAGGACAATTACATTATGAATCATTTACATCATTTGAAGTTTGTTGAGTACGGGATTTTTTTTCTCATTTCCTGATGATGAAGCTAGTTTTTTTAGCCATCCTAATTCCTAGCAAATAATATCTCTCTCCCCAAAAAGCTTCTATTCTTCTTGTGGTCTAGTTTCTTCTAGTTTTAGCTACAGAATCATATTTATGCATTCAGTGTATAAGTTACCCTTTATACTCTAAATTTCCCTAGTAAATGTACATATCTTACATCTCATCTAAAAGAAACTAGACCTCTCTCTCTCACCATATACAAAAATAAAATAAAAATGGATTAAAGACTTAAATGTAAAACCTCAAACTGTAAAATGACTAAAAGAAAACTTTGGGGAAACTCTTCAAGAAATTGGACTAGGCAAAGATTTCTTGAATAACACCTTATAAGCACAGGCAACAAAAGTAAACATGGACAAATGGGACAACACCTATATAATAAGCTTCTGCACAACAAAGTAAACTATCAACAAAGAGACAAACTCATAGAATGCGAGAAAATATTTACACACTATATATCTGATGAGGCATTAATAACCAGAATACATAAGAAGCTCAAACAACTCCATATGAAAAAATGGGGGAAAATGTAATAATCCAATTTAAAAATGGACTAAAAATTTGAAATGACATTTCTCAAAAGAAGACATACAAATGTCAAACAACTCTATGAAAAAATATCCAACATCACTGATCATTGGATAAATGCAAATTAAAACTGCAATGAGATGTCATCTCACCCCAGTTAAAATGGCTTTTATCCAAAAGATGTTAACAAATGCTGACAAGGATGTGGAGAAAAGGGCAGCATCATACACTGTCAGTGGGAATGTAAATTAGTATCATCACTGTGGAGAATGCTTTGGGTGTTCCTCACAAAACTCAAAGTAGAACTTCTGTATGAAGCAGCAATTCCACTGTTAAGTGTATATGCCAAAGAAAGGATATCAGTATACTGAAGAAACATGAGCACTCTCACGTTTATTGCAGCACTATTCACAATAGCCAAGATGTAGAAGAAACCTACATGTCCATCAGCAGATGAACGGATAAAGAAAATGCGGTACTTAGACACGATGGAGTACTATTTAGCCATAAAAAATAATGAGATCCTGTCATTTGCAACACCATGGATGGAAATGGAGATTATTGTATTAAGTAAAATAAGCCAGGCACAGAAAGACAAACTTCACATTTTCTCACTGATTTGTGGGAGCTAAAAATTAAAACAATTGATGTAACAGGGATAGAGAGTAGAAAGATGGTTACCAGAGACTGGGAAGGGTAGCAGGGGTTTAAGATGAAGGGGGTGAAATGGGGATAATTAATGAGTTAAGAAAAAAAGAATAAAATCTAGTATTTGATAGCACAAAGTGATTACAGTCAACAAATAATTGTACATTTTAAAATAAATAAAAGAATATAATTGGACTGTTTGTAAAACAAAAGATAAATGCTTGAGGTGATGGATACCCCAGTTACATTGATGTAATTATTACATATTGTATGCCTATATCAAAATGTCTCATATACCCCACAAATACATACATACATACATACATACATACATACATATATACTATGTACTCAGAAAAAGTTAATTTTTTAAAAAAAGACTAACGATACTACCTGGCACAGTGGCTCATACCTATAATCCCAGCTACTCAGGAGGCTGAGGCAGGAGGATCACTTGAGGCTAAAGGTTGCAGTAAGCCATGATCGTGCCATTGCACTCTAGCCTTGTCAACAGAGAGAATCCTTGCTGAGAGAGAGAGAGAAAGAGAGAGAGAGAGAGAGAAACGGAACCTGTACATCTCTTAAGAGGAGAGGGATAAAGGGGAGGGGAAAGGAGAGAGGAAAAGAGAAAGGAAGGAAGGAAGAAAAAGAATGAAAAAAATTGTACTCATTGAAATACAGAGTAAAATAAAGATCAGTGACAAAGCCTATAGTTTGTAGTTATTCGAGAACCTAAGAGCTGCTGAGCATCCATTGATTGTACACAATTTCATAAATCTTTCAACGTATCCTTCCATCCTGAGGACTAGGTATGCCAACCAAACTACCTGAAAATAGCACGTGCTAAGATCACTGATATTTTTCTAACTGCCACATCTAGTCAGACAATTCTGTCTTTTTCAGCTTGACCTCTGAATCACTGGACTATGTTGACCATTTCATTCTTCTGTCACCCTCTTAATTTGAAAGAAGCAAATTAACTGGTCTCATCTCTAGTTTCTTTCAGTGGCTCCTTTTGTTCTCTACCCATTCCTTCATTTTAGAGGTGTTTCTTTTAGATTTCAGGAATCTAGTCTCCTCTTTTCTTCCTCTGTGTACTCTGTAGACGGCCATCCTATTAGATTCTCCTAGGTTTTCCTTATGCAATACTTCTTTTCACAATTAAACATTCTATCTGGCTTATCTGGTTTATATTATCACTTGGTCTGTTACATCAGCTGCTCATGATAAATGACTACTAGTTATAATTTTTAGTACTGCCTTTCAAAATGGCCACCCTCTCAACCACACTGTTTTCAAAGCTGGGAACATCAATCATTCCAGTAGGTTGATCTAATTGAGAGCATGAATTGAGTCTTACTCGTTTTTGTATCTCTAGCAGCTGGTATAATTCCCGACACACAGAGGCTGCTCAATAAACATTTGTTAGATAAATAACTTTTCCTTTTCTCTGCTTCTCACATCCAACTGGCTCTTTTGATTTCTGCAGATTATTCCTGAATACACAAACTGTGCCCTCTCAAAAATCTGTATATCTATTGAGCTAATTTTCCTCTTTTAGACAATACCTACTGTGTAGTCATTCCTTCTATAACTGTGTGGATTGAAAAAAATTATCATTCTAATCTCAGGATCCTTCCAATTTCCTATCAGATCTTTGGGGCTCGTTTCCTTTCCTACAGAGTTTGAACCACACATTAGGTCAACCAAACTCCATTATTGCCATCAAGTCTTCATTTTTACACTCATCGTACAAAATAGGAAATCCTACATTCCAGGTGTATGGTCCCACATACAGCAGCTGAGCAGGACTGGGAAATAATAGGAATCCATATCCATGTGGTTTCTAGTCTCAGTTGGACCCTCAAAAATGACCAAGAATATTTTTCTTTGCAGTTGGTTAGCTGTTCATTTTCCTCCGAAACTGCACAGTAGCCTGCTACTTTTTTTCACATCCCTCCCCTGCCTTTCTTATTCAACAGATGGCCACCTGTACTCATGCCTTCCGAAATGTGAGGCTACTGGACACAAAAGCCATCAGCCCCTCCAAACTCAACCACCCACAGATTGCTAACTGAATATATAAGCTGGAGTGAAGTATCACCAACTCAGCTCACTGCAACCTCCACCTCCTGGTTCAAGCAATTCTCCTGCTTCAGCCTCCTGAGTAGCTGGGATTACAGATGCATACTCTCACGCCCGCCTATTTTTTTGTTTGTGTTTTTAGTGGAAACAGGGTTTCATGATGTTGGCCAGGCTGGTCTCAAACTCCTGATCTCAAGTGATCCACCCACTTCAGCCTCCCAAAGTGCTGGGATTACAAGTATGAGCCACCGTGCCTGACCACTATTATATTTTTAATCCTCCCCACTCCCACAAATCCTCTTGCACTTTGTCAGTCACTTGTCTCTCCTGAGTCTTTAATGTCTCTTGTTCTAATGATGCTGTCCCCTTGGATCAAGTAATACTCCACATTCTCCATCTGTCTCCCTTACTAAATCTAGTCTGCTTAACCCTTAAATACAAGATCTTCCCAGATTTTCATTTTATCTAAACTCTCTTCACACTTTAATTATGTGATCTTGTCTCCCACCTACAATACTCAAATCTATATCTCCAGCTCTGACAATACCCATGAATTCCAGGTATGTATATCTGATTGACTGCTGGACAGTCACCTGAAATTAAAAAAAAAAAAAAGAATACTTATAATTGAAATTATTCCCACTCTTCTTTCATCCCATCCAAAACATGTTCATTTCTTTGTTCCTTCTCTCCAGGACCACGTCCACTCTGCAGCTGACAACTGAAGCCAG
Source organism: Saguinus oedipus (assembly GCA_031835075.1). Lineage (NCBI taxonomy): Eukaryota > Metazoa > Chordata > Mammalia > Primates > Cebidae > Saguinus > Saguinus oedipus. The sequence continues at coordinate 22,084,812 of CM063169.1, forward strand.
ACATTAGCGTACCACTGTAGACTGCTATCGTTTGCCCATTGTCAATATCCTGAAAACACTTTGCTCATTGCCAATATCCCAAAAACCCTAAGTTCTGCTCAGTTAACTTCCTAACCCTTTCTCAAGTTCATCTTCTCCCATTTTATTTTACTACATAATCTTAGTTTATGCCTTTATTATTTCTTCCTAGGTTCTTGCCAGGGCCTCCTAACTGTCCTCCCTGACATTAGTGTTTTTTTCTGAACACAGGTATTTCTGATAGGATTGCCTCTGCTTATGCAGTCCCACCTATTACCTCCACCAACCCTCCAACACCATTTGCACTTAGTTCTAACACCTATTCATTCAAGATCAAGTTTCTCTTTTTCTTTTTTTTTTTTTTTTTTGAGACAGAGTCTTGCTCTGTTGCCCAGTCTAGAGTGCAGTGATGCAATCTCAGCTCACTGCAACCTCTACCTCCCAGTTTAAAGCAATTTTCATGCCTCTGCCTCCCTATTAGCTGAGATTACAGGTGCACACCACCACACTTGGCTAATTTTTGTATGTTTAGTAGAGATGGGGTTTCACCATGGTGGCCAGCCTGGTCTCGAACTCCTGACCTCAGGTGATCTGCCCACTTTGGTCTTCTAAAGTGCTGGGATTACAGGCATGAGCTACAGTACCCAGCCCTCAAGATCAAGTTTCTTTCACGTTTTTGGAGTAATTCTCTGGGGCCTTATCTCCATATCTCTACATATTTTTGCTGCCTCTGCACTATTGAAACAGTTCTACATACCTCTGCTCTGAATGCAGTGAGTAATATATTATCATTACTACCTTGCGCCTCTGTCACTCTCATTAAACTCTCAAGTATTTGCATCCCAGACTTGTTTTATTTATCTTTAAGATTGCTTCATAAACTGTTAGGAGCTCAATAATTGCATTTTGTAACACAAGTATATTCAATTTTTTCAATGAAGCATTTTCAATCATAAAGTTAGTAAATATTCACAAGAACATTGTTGCTGGTTTCATAACTTTTTTCTTTCTCTATGTTATGCTAAACCACCAAATATAGAATGTCCTAATCCAAAGTATTTATTTGGGAATATGGTTTGAATATCTGTTACCTCCAAGTCTCATATTGAAATATGATTCCCCATGTTGAACATGGTGCCTGGCGGAAGGTGTTTGGATCAGGCAGGCAGATCCCTCATGGAAAGCTTGGTGCCATCCTCTCAGTAATGAGTGTTTTCTCACTCTATGAGTTCATGAGACAGCTGATTGTTAGAAAGAGCCTGGGACATCCTCCCCTCTCTCTTGCTTGCTCTCACACTATCTCACATGCCTGCTCCCCCTTCACCTTCCACCACGATTGTAAGCTTCCTGAGGCCTCACCACAAGCAGATGCTGGTGCCATGCTTCTTGTCCAGTCTGCAGGGTGGTGAGCCAAAATTAAGCTTTTTTCTTTATAAATATCCCAGCCTCTTATATTCCTTTATTGAAATGTAAAACAGACTAACACAGTTGCATATCTATTTTTTACTTTATTTCCAACAAGGATCAGGACATCTATTTATTCAAGTGGCTACTGGGTATAGAGCTATCTAAAACAAATGTGAGAAAAAAAAATATTATGATGTGGTCAAACTGTTCCTTCTACTTTAGGAGGACTGAAATTCTCAGGATCTTGTAGACCTGATATTCTTATGGATGAACCCCTACGCACTTGGGCTTTTGAGCTTTCTGGGAATAGCTCAGAACAATCTTCACAGAACATTGTAAGTGTCCTGAAACCACCACAATTGAATCAGGAGTGAATATTCACTTTAAAAGACTTCTGACGGATTCCAACATTACTTTTCTTAGTGCCATTCTTATCTACTATTTTTGAAGAATCCTCTACCCAACACTACTGATGAGTGAAACATTTGACATATACATTTAAAAATAATGCCTAAAAATAATTGACTTGTATTTTCTTTTACATCCTAGTAATCTTCTGAATATTATGGCTCCCAGGATGGCTGCATACCTCACTCTATGGTATAGCCTTCTTTGGTACTATTTACTGTAAAGTTTTAAATAAGTGTCTTGTGTGATGAGTCTACATTATGTTTCTATATCCACTGAAGTTTCCCATTTCCTAATCCTAGGATGTCTACTTGTATATGTTATGTAATAAAGAGTGAGATAACCTAATGAGGAGAGTTGAATATTATCTTATAAATATGGATTATCTAGAAGAATCATCCTTGATTTTTCAATAGATAGCTGAAGTTTTGCATATAAGAATTCTACACAAAAATATTCATTTTGATTCCATCATAGCCTTCAGCAATTATTTCAGAGTGGTATTTTAAATTTTCTTTATTTGTCTTGAGGCGATTTCACTTCACTTTATATACTCCTACCAGCCAAATGTTGTGTTTATTTTGTGAGTCAAACACTATTGGGTTTCTTGCCTCTTAAATAATGCATATTAAATTCAAGTACTTTTCATAGCCAAGTGTGTATTCTGACTACCTCTAGGCCACTTGCCTTAAATTTCTGATGCCTCTGGCTTTGTTCTGTTTGCTTACGATTGCTTTATTTGGACCCTTCTTTGGTCCCATACGAATTTTACACTAGGTTTTTGTTTTTTTTTTTCAAATTCTATGAAAAATCAAAAGGATCACTTGATAGGAATGGTGTTGACTCTGTAAACTTTTCTAGGGAAGTATGTCCATTTTAGTGACAGTGATTTTTCCAATCCATGAGCATGGAATGTTTTTCCATTCATTTCTCCATTGATTTCTTTCAGCAGTGTTTCATGCTTCCCCTAGTAGAGTTATTTCCCCTCCTTAGTTAGCTGTATTCAGAGGTATTTTACTCTTTAGTGGCTATTGTAACTGGCATTACACTCTTGATTTGGCTCTTAGGTTGACTGTTATTAGTGTATAGAAATGTTACTGATTTTTGTATACTGAATTTCTATCCTGAAATTTTACTGAAGTTGTTTATTAGTTCCGGGAGGCTTTCAGATTATTTAGTGTTCTCTGAGGATAGAATCATTTCATAAGTGAAGAGAGATACTCTCAAAAGAAACTGCAAGAAAAACAAAAATTGAGGCTATAGCTCAGGCCTGTAGTCCCAGGACTTTGGGAGACCAGCATGCCAGATCACTTGAGGCCAGAAGTTTGAGGTAAGCCTGGCCAAGATGATGAAATCCTGTCTCTACTAAAAATACAAAAAGTAGCCAGTGGTGGTAGCACACACCTATCCCAGCTATTCAGGAGGCCGAGGCATGAGAATCGCTTGAACCCAGGATGCCTGCAATGAGACAAGGAGGTTGCAGTGAGCCAAGATCGCGCCACTGCACCAAGCCCACATCATAAGACTCCATCTCAAAAGAAAAAAAATATGATAAATGAGACCTAATTAAAGAGTTTTCGACACAGCAAGAGAAAACTATCAGAGGAGTAAAAAGACAACCTACAGAGCTGGAGAATATTTTCCTAAACTCTGCATCTAACAAAGGTCTAATATTCAGAATCTATAAGGAGCTTAAACAAATCAACTAAAAAAGGTCATGGATAGACACTTCTCAAAAGAAGGTGTATAAGTGGCCAACAAACATATGAAAAATGCTCATCATCAAAGAAATGCAAATCAAAACCACAGTAAGATACCACTTTACACCAGTCAGAACAACTTTTGTAAAAACGTCAAAAAATATCAGATGTTGTTGGCAAGGCTGTAGAGAAAAGGGGACATTTATATATACTGGGATGTAAATTAGTACAGCAACTGTAGAGAGCAGTTTGGAGATTGCTCAAATAAGTAAGAGTAGAACTACCCTTCTACCAAGAAATCCCATTCCTAGGTATATACCCAAAGGAAAATAAATTGTTCTACCAAAAGGGATGTGCACCTGTATGCTCACTGCAGCACTGTTCCCAATGGCAAACACGTGGAATCAATGTAGATGCCCATTTACGGTGACTAGATAAAGAGAACATGATACATATATGCTGTGGAATACTATGCAGCCATACAAAAAAGAATATGTTGCCTTTGTAGCAACATGGTTGCAGCTGGAGGACGTTACCTTAAAGAATTAGTACAAGAACAAAAAACCAAATATCACACATTCTCACCTATAAGTGGGAGCTAAACATTGAGTCCTTACAGACATAATAATGAGAAACACAGACCCTGGAGACTACTAGAGTGGAGAGACAGGGAGGGGGTTAAGTGCCGAAAAACTACCTATTGGGTACTATGCTCCATACCTGGGGGATGGGTTTATTCATATTCCAAACCTCAGCATCACTCAATATACTCATGTAACGTACCTGCATATGAACCCCCTGAATATAAAATAGAAGTTGAAAAGAAAGCATTTACTTTCCCCCGTCATTCCCTTTTGTCTTCATCACTGGCTTCAATGGATTAGCAATAGTTCCTTGCTATACAGAGCTCCCTATTCAGTCAATTCTTGGAGGCTTACATGCCAACACCTTCAAGGAATAAATTTTTTTAGAGTCATTTCATTTAAGCCAGACTGCAGCCAGCTCCATTCCCTTCTAGAAGGAAAATCACTTCTCCTTCTACCCTAAGTAAGAACTTCCTGAAGTTCATAACTGAATCCCAAGAGGTCTGACCACCTAACTTGTAGCTATTACAATGGACTCTGTGTTCTGTCTTCTTTCTTTCTTCTGACGATATCTTGTAATTTTGATGTCAGCCAAACTAAATACATTATATACACCCCAACTGTCTTTGGTTTTCCATATTCAAACAGGTTTTTTTATGTTTTTTTCTATTCCCATTTTTAAAAACATACAGTTATTTTCTTCCTCCAGTGATGTGGTACTACCTTCATCCAATACCCTTCCATTGTGCTCCCTGGTACCCACACGCCATGAAAAACAAATTCCTTTCTATTGTTAAAGTCTTTTCGGAATGTCCTTCCAACTCTTACTGTTAACTGGAAATTGGCTTCAAGAGAGTATTCATTATGAACAAAATTACAGAAAAAGAAATTTTTCAGATTTTATTTATTGCTAAGCCTGCTCTAGTTTAAATTGCATCCACATTGCACCACTGAAAATGCTTTGTCAGAGTCCCTAATGAGCTCCATATCACTAAATTCATTCCACTTTGTAAACCTCTTTTATAGGACTTTTCTATAGCATTTGAAAATGTTGACTACTCTCCCCATTCTGAAATTGCCATTTCCTTTCTTGCTTAACAGCAATTGTCCTGGTTCTTCCTGTAGATATGAGTTATTTCTTCTCAGTATTCTTTATGCACTTCTTTTCCTTGAGGCAATCTACAGGGGACCAGGGAATTATGTCTTAGATTCTCTTCTCTTCTTAGACTCCATACCCCTCCTAGGGTACAGCTTTAACTCCTGTAACTCCAATTAGCATCACAGACTCAGGTTTTTCTGGTGTATTTCTCTAGCCCTGGTCTTTCATCTGAGCTCCAGACCAGCATATACAATTGTGTAGTAAACATCTACACTTGGCTGTCTATAGGAACTTCAAAACTTTCATGTTTGAAATGGAGTCACTCATTTTTTCTAGCATGCTTGCTTTTTCTTTCAAGTTCTTAATTTCAGAAAATAGCCCATCATCCTTCCAGTGGCTCAAGCTACAAATGCAGGCATCATTCTTGACCTACCTTCCTCCTTCACACCTATATCTATTTACCAATTTTTTTTTTTAGAATCCACTTCCAAAATTCCCACAACCTGTCAACTTACAGACATCTTTTATGCCACGACCATTGTCCCAGTAACAGTTATCAATAATTCTGATTATGTCTAATGACCTTGTAAATGGTCTCACTCGCTCAAGTGCTGTACCTCAGAAAGCAGTTTTTGAATGTGAAAGCCAGAACGACTTCTCAAAAACATGTATTTCATCATGTAGCATCCTTGACTAAAGCGTTAAAGGTTTTCCCATTGCTGTCCTCTACCTCAGTGCAAGCCATCTCTTGACTACTCTCCCACTGCAAATGTGAACTATGTCATCCATGCTTAAACTGACCATCTTTCAAGGTATGTCTAAACATTACTCTTTTTACTTTAAACATTCTTCTACTCTATCACCTTACAAAGGTCTTTATTAACTGGATAAATGCTGGTGTTTTCTCCAGGACCAGCTTACATGTGATTTTCTTTGAGAACACTTACCCAACTTTGTAGATTGGGTTGGTTGCTCCATTTGCGTATTCACATGTACATGACAATTCCTTATACAGCTCATATTTTAATGTATGAAAAGCAGACTGAGTCTACTTTGCTCATAATTTTATTCCCAGGACTAAACACATGAGGTAGGCATAATTCTAAGGATGACTCCCAATGGCCCCAACCTGTATAATCTCCAGTCCTTGAGGGTGGGTGGAAGACACGAACATGTTGCAAAATCATGTCTGTGACTGTTACATTATATGGTATATATGCAATTAAGATCAAGTATTAGTTCATATCAGGTTAATCAAAAGGGAGATTATCCATGCAGGCCCACTCTAATCACATGAGCCCTTTAAAAACAGTTTTCTCTAGCTTGTTGTAGAAGAGAGAGCCAGAGAGAGTTAAAGCAGGAGAAGGATTCATTCCATTTCTGCTAACAACCTGAAGGAAGTTGGAAGTGAATTCTTTCTCATAACCAACCAATCAGAGTTCAGTGTGGTAGATACCTTAGTTGATTTCAGCGTTGTGAGATGTATACTAGGACCCAGCTGAGTCCAGTTAAATACACAACCTAAAGAACTATGAGATAATAAATGGGTGGCATTGTATGCCACTAAGTTTGTGGTAATTATTATGGAAGTAATAGAAAAATAATACACCACACTTCCTAAAACAAGTTTGAGTTCAATTGTGTGAAATGATTAAATTAAATGCAACTTTAAGAATTTTTTAAAAAAAACCTCTAAAGTTTTATATTTTTTGATGTACAACTACATATTTTTTCTTCTTAAGGTATAATACATATATTATTTACAAGTTAATAATGGATTCATTTTTAAAATTGATTCAGTTGATGCTGCCTGGGTAACTGAAGCAGTATCTCTAGGCCTGAAGCTTCCCAATTTAAACTACATTTAACAACTCTATTATAAGAGAATACATAATGCATCAATCAAAAAACTAAAGACTCCAATATCTTCAGTATTATTGGTAAGGCAGTGAAAGATCTGTCACTCAATGACTGTCACTGGAATTAAAAGGGCTAATGTATTTGTCTCCCACATACATCCTGGGCGACTGTCTTAGTGTTCTTGTTTTGACTTGCATTTTTCCCAGAGGCAACTCTTAAATCCATGTCAGAGCAGTATGAGATGTCTGCTTATTCAAAGCAAGTATTCAAACCACCCGCTGTTCTGGGATTGTGGATTGATTGCTGGCATTTATTTCTCTTTCAGTCTCAGTCTATTTACAAAACATTTCCTGAGATAAGAAGATATCCTTTTTTTATATTTTGTCATATTTTCCCTTTAAATAATTAAGATTATACAACATTTTAAAAGAAAACCTAGGTAAATCCTTGAAATATTCATTGTGTTGATTCATTTACATTTTTACTGAAACATTTAAATGTGTCAAGCACAGCACTGGGCACTAGGAATAAAAGAATAAATTAATCACAAGGATCAACACCTATTGAATAATCTCATACATGACTGATTTTAGCACAAATTAAAAGTGGCAGATACTGTATTCACCTACTAATATAAATTAAATACTAATAGGTAAAAAATTTTGTCTGAGGAGTGGTTTGAATACAACATTTCAAAAAGAATGTGGGTATAACTATTTCAATTGGAGGTTTACAGGAGAACAAATTATAAATTAAGGCATAGAATTACAATTTATATTGTGGAAGGATGAGTGATGTAATGTGTCATGTAGACTGGGAAACAGAAAGCAAGAGACAGAATTAGAAAAATAGTCCCAAGAGCTGTGAAGAGCTGAGATTTTGCATATTGTAAGCAAATGAGTAAACTTACCAGTTTCATGGATGCCAGTGAAAGATACAAGACTGCCACTGAGTCAGATAGAATGACAGAAGAGCCCTTTTCTTCTCAGAAATATAATATGAATGACAAAGTCCTGTTACATCTGCATATTCAATTACTATTCATATTCAATTACACACAGAAAACATACATCATATACTAGATTGTGTAAAATCTAAGAGACTTTCCAAATAGCCCCAGGAGTTTTAGCCACACTGAGAAGCAAGAGTTCAGTTAATAACACCAACAAAGTAAGTCTTTACACACAAAACTAAAATCTGGGTCATTTTTCCATCAACACTAATGAATAATACTGTGATTACACTCTTTTTTGACTGGATGGTAACTCATGGCCTGAATGAATAATTTTAATATCAAAATAATATTCAGTAAAATATTAATTTAATCAATAAACTGCTACTACCTTTATAAAAGATTGATTAAAAACATAAGTCTTAAATAGAGTCATTAACAGTTCCTACATGTGCTTTTGGTAAATGAAGTGCTATATTTTAGATACATGTGAATCTGAAGTTATTTCAAGTTGAATCAAATGTCTTAAAATTCCCTGAATGTATTCTACAAAATGCAGACTATTTTTAAATGTCATATTCATGATTTCAAGTCAAATATGCACCATCTCTGAATTACCTGTGTCCATGAACACAAATGTTCACACATATAGTCATAAATACAGTTGGTTGACCAAAATAATGACGTTTCAGTCGTTGTTTATATATATAAACATATATTATATAATATTATATAATATATATAAAAATATAAATATGTTTATATATGTATGTTTATATATATTATATTGTGGTAATTATTATATATATTATATAAAAACAAAATAATAGATATAATAATATATATTTTTTTATATATATATTTATATATATTATATATATATATTTATATATATTATATATATATTTATATATATTATATATTATTATATATTATTATATAAATTCTAATTATATAAATTATATAATTATATATATAAATTATATATTATATAAATTATATAAAATATTATATATTATATATAATATATTATATATTTCAAACTTTGTCTTTGGACAGCCTTTGCTCACATCATATTTCCCACAGGATGTCAGTACCTTTTACAATTCTCCAATGAGTGTGTTTTGTTTTTCTTGTCCAAAATGGAGTCATCTTTTATCTCTAACAAAGGTTTCTGTTTCTTTCTATTTTCCATATTTTTAGGCTTTTTAGACCTTGAAAAACGTTCCATAGAAGTTATATCATTTGAATCCATCTTCTCCCAGATTGTCAAAATACATTTATTTTTATATTTAAGACATTTATCCCCTTTTGGTCTTGATTCATTTTCTATATTTGCAGTCAAAGTAAGTCACAATAAAAATAAGGGGATACTATAATATATATCACTTAATTTTCTGAAATTTCATTTGGACTGCCAGGCACAGTGGCTCATACCTGTAATCCCAGCACTTTGGGACACCAAGGTGGGCAGATTACCTGAGGTCAGGAGTTCAAGACCAGCCTAGTCAACATGGCAAAAACCTGTCTCTACTAAAAATACAAAAATTAGCTGGGTGTGGTGGCACACACCTGTAGTTCCAGCTACTCAGGAGGATGAGACAGTAGAACCATTTGAACCAGGGAGACAGAGGTTTCAGTGAGCCAAGATCATACCACTGTGCTCCAGCCTGGGTGATGGAGTGAGACTCTGTGTGTGTGTGTGTGTGTGTGTGTGTGTGTGTATTTGGACAAATTAAATTAGTTTAATGGTTATACTGATAGCAAAACACATTGTATCTGTTATATAGTGAATATGATCTCCTTGAAGGATAATATGATAGATCCCTCTGTGGAAACCCAGCTCTACTCCTGTCTTGGATTAACCAAATGTGGCCTTTAGTAAGGTATTTAATACCTCTGGGCAATAGTTTTATCATTTCTAAATAAGGGGCTTGATGTTGGAGATTTCTCCTAACTTTAAATTTTTATCACATTGCAAAGGTATATTACATTCAAGATATTTATTTAACCTGTAGAGTATCAGATTTAAACCACAATGAGATTATTTAAAGCACCATTATTTCCTGATGTCACCATATGTAATAAACTTGTAGAATCATTAAAGAAAAGGTCATCTTGAATATAAGCCATTTTTCTAATATTTTTTCCATTATGGATGGATTTTTCTCTTTACCACAGAAGGCATATTTTTTCTATTCTAGTACATAGGACGATAACTGACAGATTAAAAACCTTTTCCTAGAGAAAAAAACATTCCATTGCAATGGGACTGGAAAAATTACTACATTATTACTTCCTCTACTTTACTGCTTCTCGATTCATATCATTGAAACAGGCATTTCTTAGTTGTTGTTATGGTGGTCTAAATTGTTTTTATCTACCAGCGCTAACTTTAGGCTTACACATTAGAAAGGTGTTGCCCACTGTGAACAACCCTACTATAGTTACTACGCATTAAAAGTAGAACATTTTACTAGTACAGCAGTGAACCACCTGAAATTTCATATGGAACCAAAAAAGAGCCCACATAGCCAAGACAATCCTAAGCGAAAAAAAAAAAAAAAAGCTGGAACCATCACACTACCTGACTTCAAACCATACTATAAGCCTACGGTAATCAAGACAGCATGGTACTGGTACCAAAACAGAGATATAAATCAGTGAAACAGAACAGATGCCTCAGAAGTAACACCACACAATCTACAACCATATGATGTTTGACAAACCTGACAAAAACAAGCAATGGGGAAAGGATTCCCTATTTAATAAATGCTGCTAGGAAAACTGGCTAGCCATATGCAGAAAACTAAAACTGGATCCATTCCTTACATCTTATACAAAAATTACACGCTAGATGGGTTAAAGATTTAAACCTAAGACCTAACACCATAAAAACTCTAAAAGAAAACCTAGACAATACCATTCAGGACATAGGCATGGGCAAGGACTTCATGACTGAAACACCAAAAGCAATGGCAATAAAACCAAAATAGACAAATGGGATCTAATTAAACTGAAGAGTTTCTGCACAGCAAAAGAAACCATCATTAGAGTGAACAGGCAATCAACAGAATGGGAGAAAATTTTTGCAATCTATCCATTTGACGAAGGGCTAATATCCAGAATGTACAAAGAACTTAACTTTACAAGAAAACAAAAACAAACCACCTCCTCAAAAAGTGGGCAAAGGATATGAACAGACACTTCACAAAAGGAGACATTTATGCAGCCAACAAATGTATGAAAAAAAGCTCATCATCACTGGTCATTAGAGAAATGCAAATCAAAACCACAATAAGATACCATCTCACTCCAGTTAGAATGATGATCATTAAAAAATCTGGAGACAAAGATACTGGAGAGGATGTGGAGAAATAGGAACACTTTTACTCTTTTGGTGGGAGTGTCAATTAGTTCAACCATCATGGAAGACTGTGTGGCAATTCCTCAAGGATCTAGAACTAGAAATACCATTTCCCCAGCAATCTAATTTCTGGGTATATACCCAAAAGATTATAAATCATTCTATTTTAAAAACACATGCACACGTATGTTTATTGTGGCACTGTTCACAACAGCAGACTTGGAACCAACTCAAATACCCATCAATGTTAGAGTGGATAAAGAAAATGTGGCACATATAAACCATAGAAATACTATGCAGCCATATAAAAGGATGAGTTCATGTCTTTTGCAGGGCCATGGATGAAGCTGGAAACCATCATTCTCAGCAAACTAACACAGGAACAGAAAACCAAACACTGCATGTTCTCACTCATAAATGGGAGTTGAACAATGAAAATACAGGGACATGGGGAGGGGAACATCACACACCAGGGCCTGTCAAGGGGTAGGGGTCTAGCATTAGTGATAGCATTAGGAGAAATACCTAATATAGATGACAGAATGATGGATGCCACAAACTACCATGGCATGTGTATAACGATGTAACAAACCTGCACGTTCTGCACATGTACCCCAAAACTTAAAGTATAATAAAAAATGAAAAGAAAAAGAAGGAGAAAAAAAAGAAACCCAACTCTTTTAACCATTCTACCTGAAGGTTAATTGGAATCTTACATTCAGCCAAACTCTTGATATTTCCTCATACTAAACCTACAGTTTTCCAAGAACTTCTCTAACTTTAAAAAGGTAAGCACTTGGTTACTGAGGCTAACAAATACTAGTTTAGTTTATTAGTCAGCTTGGGCTGCCATAAAAAAATACCATCGACCAGCTGCTTCAACAACACAGCTTTATTTTCTCACAGTTCTGAAGGCAGAAGTCTAACATCAGGGAGCCAGCATGGTCAGGTTCTGGTGATGCTCTCTTCCTGCCTTACAGATGTCCACCTTCTTCCTGTGTCTCCCATGGCAGAGTGAGCCAAGCTCTCTGGTTTCTCTTCTTACAAGTGCCCCAATTCCATCATGAGAACCTCGGTCTCATAACCCCATCTGAACCAAATTACTTCCCAAAGGCCCCACCTCCAAATACAATCAGGTTGGGGCCTTAGCACATACATTGAGAGGAAGACACAATTCAGTCCATTGCCGCAAGCATGTATCCCTGATTCCTTCATTTTTGACAACTTCCTACAATCTGGCAGCACTACGTACAAATTCATCACTGACACTATTTACAAATTTACTTTCCACCACTCTTGCCTCATAAGCAATTCAAGCCACATGAATTATTTTATCTAAGACACAAACACAGCCTTTTAAACAGTCTTGCTTCTCCCTTCTATTTGAACAATAGCCCGTTTTCACCTCATGGTCAGAGTAATCTATTTGATCACTCTACTCAAGATCATGCTAGCATGTTATTCCTCTGCTTAAACCTCTCCGATGGCTTTCCTGCCAGCTCTCCTCCTCATCATGGCTTCTGTTCTTTGCTCAATCTATTTCATCCCATCTCCATCTTCTTTACACTGACTTTGCTTCTAAATGTTAATTACATCAATGTTTTATATATTTCAGAGCCTCTTCATTTGTTACATAATCTTCCTTACGTGCCTTTCCTATGGAACCCTTCTGGTTACCTCAACTATTTAGCCAGTTACCTCTTCACAGAGACTTCTCTGATCACTGTAGCTTAAAAAGCCACATCTTTAATGCCTCACATTTTGTCATGCTGTCCTGTGTTATTTAGGTTAGCGCAAAAGCAATTGCGGTTTTTGCCGTTCCTTAGTGACATTAAAGGAATGACAAAAACCACAATTACTTTTCTACCAACCTAAAACTTTCTTCATTGTAGTCACCATTACTCTAGTGTATACATCTATGTGCTTACCATTGGTGTCCATCTATTTGGATCAAACTTTGAGAGCAGGAATGTTGTGTTTCTTGATCATTTCATACCTAACACCTAGAAATGTATCTGCACATAGGAGGTGGATAATATGTGTTTGTTGACTGATTGATGCTTTGTGGTTTACATGTTAGGGTCATCTAAAATGCAGAATCTTGAAATATCAGTAAAGCAATTGGTTTGGAAAGAGAATAAAAGTATTTTTAAACTCTACCTTTACCAGATAACAATTGCATAGCACTCATCAGCATCAAAGACTACTTTCTAGAGATACTTACTGAAGTGTGTCTGATGCTTTACTTCCCATGTGAGAAGTCACTATTTATCAGAAGAGCTAATTTTTGCATTTACATCATTGAAAAAACAAATGTAAAGCCATATAATTTTTCTATGGTGGTTTTTCTTTGCAAGCTTAGTGTGGTTTACTGCTGGTGACTCTTTTTCACTCTTGTGACTTGAGATCTCATTCTCCCTCATACAGCTGTATTCTCTTTCATTAAGTTTGCTACACTAATTTACTAGCCATGTTCAGCCGGCTTTTAAGAAACTTCTTTAAAACGCCACCATTTCTGCTCTTTGGATTTTTCTGAATTTTGATTATTTTCCTAAGCCAGTGATTCTCTACCTGTAATGTGGGCACGAATCATCTGGGCAGTTTAGCAAAGAGGGACCAAATGTGATAAAAATGTAGATGCTGGCTCACTCTCACCCTAGCTCAGATGTCTGTTTCAAGTAAACACATCAGATGATTCAGATGTAAGTGAGGCTGCATTTAATTCTCAAATAAGTTCATTGAGATTGACTCTGAAGAGTTTCCTTAGTGCTTGCAGACTAACAATGTTTAAAAATAATGTTTCCTCCAGTACTGCAAGGACTATATTTATTTTTGAAAATTTGAGAAGTACCAAATAAATAAATGGCTGATAAATATCTCTTGCAACCCTATGGCCTTGGGGGACAACTATTAACTTTAGTGTGTGTGTGTGTGTGTGTGTGTGTGTATGTATCTATGTATGGAGATATATATATATATATTTGTATCCATATATATATCTCTCTCCATATATACATCTCCATATATATATGTATCTCCATATATATATATATATATATCGATATATATATATATATATCCATATATATATCCATATATATATGGATATATATATATATATATATCTTAGTGCTTTTTCTCTATTTTTCTAAACAACTGTTATATGCCAAGCCTTCTAAACAGGATAGGTAAATGAGCAAAAAGGAAAATACCCTCTTTTCAGGGAGATATATAAGCCCCCTCTTTTTTTTCTCTAAAGTGTTTCTTTCTATATTTTTTAATTGACTATAAGTTGTATCTGTTTATTACGTACAACATGCTGTTCTGAAATAGTTATACATTGTGAAATGGCTAAATCAATTTAAATAACGTATGCATTACCTCACTACTTATCATTTCTTGTGATGGAAATATTTAAAATCTACTCTCTTGGCAATTTTTAAGAATATAATATCCTGCTATTAAATAGTCACCATGATGTACAATAGGTATCTTGAATTTATTCATCCTAACTGAATGCTTGTATTCTTTGAACAACATCTCTCTCTTTTAAAAAATTGGTACTACGCCTTCAGTAATTCTTAATGATTACAAAATATTTCATTGCATAGATAGACCTTAACTTTCTTACCCATCTGTCTAGTGGTCAACATGCATAATACACATCTCTTTGCCAATAAATATCCATCCAAATTCTCTATTGTTTTTACATAACTTCTGAAAAGTAAAATTTCCAGAGAGGTTGATAGAAAACAAACACCAAATGATTTGTAAAAACAGTGCCGACCATTTTTGCTTTTAGAAGCAATGCTTTGGCAGGTTTCATTTCTCATTGTGGACAAGTGAATATTTAAATAAAAAAATAAAATTTTGTGATTATAAAATTTGGATTTTATAAAAATCAAAGGTATTAGGTGGAGAAATATATTTAAATTGTTAAAAAAAATTAAAATTAGTGATCTTAAGTGTTTATAGTTAATATTTTGTGTATTATTTCCATTTTTCTGCACCTGAGCAGTCATAGGAAGATGTGAATGTGCTTTGTGGAATGTGAAACTTGGCGACCCTTTGCATCCACTTTGTGTTACTTGGTGGGGAACTAAATGATTCTCTTTATGACATGAATAAAATGTGACCATTATTTTCTTTAATCCTGAATGGTTTTTCACGAAATCTATTTGTATTGAATTATTCTGTCAACCTTTTAATTTCATCCCATTAATATTATAGATAGGAAGTGTTCTCTTTTGTAGTGAAAACAATATACTTAAATTATCTTTGACTTTAGTTTTTTCAACTCTTAACTTCTATGTAAGATAAATTTGTTGTAATGCATGAAATTAACATCCAAATTATTTTGTCCCTGAAAGCCAGCCAACAGTGCGTAAATCATTTATTTGCAATCCTGATTCTTTCCTCACAGATTTATTATATAGTAAGCTCTAAAATGTGGAGGCAAATTGTTTCTTCATGATTTCTTGAAGCCAAAGATTTGCCAGACTTCTCCAGCTATATATTTTTGTTTAATAGCATGATTTTACATTCAAAACATGAATCAGTACAATTGATTAGTAATGGTTGGCCCTACAGAAGCATTCTTAAATTCTACCCTGGAGGTTGGAATGAATAAAGTAGGTGTCAAGACTTGTGCATGAATTTTCTTATGGAAAATCGCAAGCCTTTGGGCACATTTGGCATAAAATATAGTATGAACTAGAGAGAACTTTAAGCTGTTGTTACCAACTGGTCATTGGAGGGCTTTGATGTTTCTTTTTATTAGAACTTAGTTTCTCTTAGTAAGAAACTGAGTCCACAATGACCAGATACCCACTTGTCTGACTGGATATGTAAATAAGCCGGTAAGGAAACTCACTGTTAGTTTAATAGTCCTGAAAAATATGGACCAATCAGAGGCAAGCTGGCATCCAGAAAATGAGGATTTGTGGGTGGATACTATAAAAGGACCAAGGTTGTGGGAGGAAGTGTCTATAACACAGGGTATGTCTTCTTTGTTCACATGCTGCTTTCAGAGCTGATTTAATTTGAATGATTTTCTTTGGCAAAGCAAAACAACCAAATGAAGATGTGGCTCAAGTCAGCCAGGATATCATCCAAGACAGGACAGTCTTATGATGACATCAGCACAGCCACATCCATTCTGAGACCACATGTCTGCCATAGGTCGGGGACCAGGAATGAAGACATAAAGAGAGGATATTTGGAATCACTTCTATGTGTTTATATTTGTTGACTGTGGTAGTAATAGGACTCCTTCTCTTTTCTGTTGATTAATAAAAAAATATTTTGCTGACAATAATCAATAAAACACTCGAGAAACAGAAAAATGATATAGGCTGTCTGAAAACTACTCAATTATTCCACATTATTATTTTGTCTTGGAAGCTGACTTAAATTTTTCCAACCACGCTTTTCTAAAACAATACAAACATATTTTAGTTACTTTTTGGCAAACACTTCTTTACTTAATTTGCCGTAAGTAGCATTTGTTAGCAACTAAGGGGCTAAATCAAAGTGAATTCCTATTACTAATTGAGACTTTGGATTTATTTTACAAATAGTTCTAAAAGGAGTTGAGCTAGACTTGCATTTCCAGGTTAATCAGTTTCAAAGTGTATCTCACAAGATTACTTGACTCAATGGAATCATCAGAAAAATAAAAATTCTTACTGACACCAAGCAACAATTTCTTTAATGAATACTTCCTGGGCCTTTACCAGCCCTAAAAATACTAGCTTAATCCTGTTAGACATTTTTCTGCAATTACTATCAGAGACAATAGAGTAACCTGGGGGGTTTTATTCAAGCTTCTGTCAAGCATCTTTTTCACTCTCTCACTGTCTCCTCAATGCAGAGCCCTTATTTATTGGAAAGTAAGAATCATATAATGAATCATGTATCATTTTCAGAGAGCTAGTTATCTCACATGTTATTTACCAGTCAACTGCAATACAATGGAGAGCCAACTTGTAGAGGAGTTAGGTTTTAAAACAGCATAAAAGCAAAATAATATATAGTCAGATTCATCCTTGAAAATCTCCTCCTTAGCTTCTAACTTAGAAATCAACCTAGTATGTTCTGATAAATCAAACACAACCAGTGTCTTCTCAAATATTCAAAATGATCGCTATTCCTTGGGTAAGCACTAGGTGAAATTGTTTTCTCAATAAATATTCAGACTTCACTTTCACACTCTTTACAGCAAAATGTTCTTAACTACAATAGGCAGCCAGGAAATGAGTGAGCCAATGTAATGGTCAGAAGAAGGGATTTATCTCTCATCACAAGCTCATTATAGAAACTGATGGCTCAATTTCCTGCAAGATTTAACTGGTTCTCTCTTTTTCTCCTTGTTTTCACAGGTCTCCAATAGTTTAATTCTCTACAGTGAGATAGATTAGCCAATTGCACTTGTATGTGTTTATAACCTGTGCTCTGTATGTACCCATGTTCTAATTTTTACTACTTTTTGCCCACTATCTTCCATTTATAATTTCTTAATTTTTGGTTTGAATATAAAATTATATGTAATCAAAGCATAAGAGCTATACTGAGTAAAGCCAAACACATAAACAAATACATTAAAAAAAGCCAGAAGAAATCTAAAAAAAGTAAAGATTCACATTGTTCTTTCTCTTCCAATGAACATGTTGATTATGCATTTTGTTTTAAAATAAATATAACTTGTGTCATAAAAATTATCCATGACATTTTATCTCATCTCCCCTCTAAGCGTATATGAAACTTATAAACAGACTAAAAGAGATATCAGCCTTATTTGAGAAATATTTTTCAAAATATGGAAAGCCGATTGAAATTTCTGAGAAAACCAGTAGAGCAAAGGAGGTCACTGTCACAGAAGAGGTGGTCAATCTTTTCTGGAGGATCTGCAAAGAGCTGTCTCAGAGTTGGCTATAAAAAGGGTAGGAATGAGAATCAGAACTAAACAGGGGTATTCACCATGGGTTCTAATATACAGTGACTTTCAGTGCTCTGTCCAACCTATACGTATAGAACCCAGGACCAGATGCATAATTATGGGTCTGGGGGAAATAGAAGAGGGGTAGTCTCGAAATAAAATGAACAAACTTTGGGGAAAACTGAAGCTTCCATTGTGAGTCTTGCTATGCTAAAAGGAAGCCTTCCTAAATCTGGAATTTCAGAGGCCTTCAGTGTTTGCTGTTGTATTTTTTCTAACAGAAAAGTAGAATAAGCCTAAATATCCATCAACAGAGGAATGATTAAATGTATGCTGGTTTAATTTTAGAGAGCTGTTAACAATACCAACACATCTATAAATGTGCAAATATAACAATATTAAAAATATTTTTAGATGAAAAAGCAAGGCATAGCTTAACATGCTACTGTTTGAATAAAACAACTTAAAATGAATATAATATACAAACTACAAAATAGCTAAAAGATATGTATGTATTTGGAAGGGAGAAACAGTGAACATAGGTGTCAGGGAAATGAACTGAACACTTGTCTTTCCTCCTGAGAAGCCAACAAGCTTTGTTGAAAGTTGATTAAAAAATAATAAAGGCATATGTCTTAGGATTTTGGGTATAACCAAAAGAAGCCCAAAGATAATTTACTCTTACAAAGGTTGAACAGGAGAAGAGTGAAGGAAGGACATAGGCTCTGGAACATGACTCTGAAAACTGGACGGCCACTTAGCTGTTTGATTTTATCAGGTAACGTGTTTCCTTAGCTCTAAAAGGATAATAAAGAGAGAATCTTTGCCATAGGACTGTTATGGTAACTTTTTTTTATCAGATAAGGAATGAAAAGTCCTTAATATAATACTTGGCATATAGAAACTAATCAATAGATGTTCGAAAATTAGCCATTATTTTTTGAGAGGCTGGAGGTGGGAGATGGTAAACTTTTATTATATCTAGAAACTGTTTATATTTAACTTATATATTTATATTAATATTTAACTTACGTATTTTTTCCTAAATAAATATCTTTTACCAACTGAGTTGTCCTGATACAAAGGAATAGGGAATTGAATAAAAAGCCATCAATGGAGATTGATTGATGGGCATCATGGAAAGGACAAATTAAATGTGAGAAACCAGAAATACGAAATAGCAACAAACAAACACAGAAAACGCTGGCTGGAGATCCACTTTGGTGTAACAAAAGGCTTCATTTTACATGTGTTAAGCATGAGAAGATGCCAGCCTATCCAGATAGAAATAATCAACATCTACTCGCCCTTTGAAGCAGGAGCTATGTTTTATTCATCTTTGAACCACCTAGTACACATGTCTGGAATATAGTAGGAGTCAGACCATGTTGATTGAATGAATGAATGGATGAATGAATGAATGGATGGATGGATGGATGGATGGATGGATGGGTGGATGGATGACTGGATAGATATTGATTTGTGTCAACTATAGAACTGACAGTGAAGCCATCAGAATATGTAAGCAAAGAAAGAGGGAGGAAGTCTTGAAGAATTTCCATTTTTGAAGAAAAGTAATCAGAAAATGTGAGACTAATGAAAGAAGGACCCACAGACTAAAGAAAAATACAGAGATTAAGTCATAAAGCTATGGAAGAACAGATGTAACTTAGTAATAATACTGAAGTATATTTGTGTGCTTTCTTCTCTTAAGAATATGATGAATCTTGTCTTTGAAAAGACAAATTGAACAGAAAATTCGTGTGTACGCAAAAAGATAAAGGCATTTGGTTTCTAGAATAAAGATGAGGATACTTAAAATTCTCTTTTAATGATTTAAAAAATAAATATTGTCTGTTATATTGAATGCTTATTTGTACATAGCTATTTAATAAATATTAATTGGATTAAATTAAATGTCTTTGCTCAAAGGTAATAAAATCACTTATCTCTTAAAAATATACACATGCTAATTAAAACTATTTTAAAAATACAGAAAATTAGAAATAAGAATAAATTTGTTTTATTGTAATTTTTTGACTACTTTTGAGTTTCCATAGTTATTATACTGCATTCATTTCTGGAGAAGCAAAAACCCTAGAGGATTTTTCATATCATGGAAGAAATTTTAATTTATTAAAGGCATGATCATTTCTAGGTTATATTAGGAAACATTCATACATTTCTTAAGGGTTTAAAGGACATTTAGTACATTTTAGTTTTCCATGTTTCAAATACTCATCTTACACAAAACTTGATTTTTTTACTTATTACACAATACAGAAATATTAATTTGATATTTTATAACATACTACACGTGGAGGTGCTCTCTTTAATATTCTGAATTAATGGGGGGAATTTTTTATCCATTTAATGCGGCTCTGATACTGAGTCTGGGTTATGTCTGAGCAATCTTCTAGCAGCCAGAGATAGATCCTCAGGATATAACATTAACTCTTCTCTGGCTATGCAATCAAGCATGTAATTTCACTACTGATGATGCTCCTTAGGCTACAGGGATGTGAAATGGGTATTTTCAAAGCGAGGTTGCTAAGTAACATTAAGAAAATTGCTATGAAAGCAAAGTTAATGATCTCATCTGGTACCATTTAGCTGAGGCATTTAAACTAATAGCAGCATCAGTTGAATTTACTGTACATCTACAGCTCCTCTTCTTGCTTTGCTGGAGACATCTTCATTCTCCAAACAACAATAACACTTAGTGATTTCATTCCTCCAATTGCTTAATGAAATTAACAAATACATACACCATGCAGCTGTGGAATGGTTATTTTTCCCAATTCACTATTAGCAAAATAATCAAGCAAATAATGTTATTTGATGGAAAAATAAGAAATTAAATAAATTAGGAGAAACAGTCAAAACATCGCAATTTATTGATATTAGAAAAACAGTATCCCTAGTAGACCTCAAAAATTGTTTGCTGTGCATACCTAATATTCAAGAAATATTTAAAATATTTTCTTATTCTGAATGATATGTTTCCATCAGTTTTGCAATGGACTGAATGTTTATGTCCTCAACAAATTCATATGATGAAACCTAATCTCCAATATGATGGCATCTGGAGGTAGGGCCTTCGGGAGATGATTAGTTCATGAAACACACCCCTCATCAGCTAATTAGTGCACTTATAAAGAAACCTGAGAGAACTCCGAGTCCTCTTTCTACTACGTGATAGACACAGAAGAGAGTCGTCTATGAACCAGGAAGCGGGACCTTACTCTACACTCAATGTACTGGCAACTTGATCTTGGGCTTCTCTGCCTTCAGAACTGTGAGAAATAAACTGCTGCTGTTTACAAGCTGACTAGTCTATAACATTCTGATATAAGAGCCTGAAGGAATGATGATTAGTATTAATGCAAAATACAGAATTCTCAATACAGAAGTAAGTGATCCAGCCCAGCTAACTAACTTTGATGATATGACTCATATTGTTTCCTGTGCAAAAAAATTTTCAAGTAATCAAATAGCTTGTATAAAATATCACTTGGTCTTAGAAATTATTATTATTATTATTTATTTTCACTGTTGTTACCCAGACTGGAGTGCAATGGCACGATCTCGGCTCACCGCAACCTCCACCTTCTGGGTTCAAGCAATTCTCCTGCCTCAGCCTCCCGAGTAGCTGGGACTACAGGCATGCACCACCATGCCCAGCTAATTTTTGTATTTTTAGTAGAGACGGGGTTTCACCTTGTTGACCAGGATGGTCTCGATCTCTTGACCTCGTGATCCACCCGCCTTGGCCTCCCAAAGTGCTGGGATTATAGGCGTGAGCCACCATGCCCGGCCTAGATATTATTTTAAAAAGGGCCACTATTTTTCCTCTTGAATTAGTGCCTCCAGCCACTGGGATGGTCACTTTTCTGGAGGGTTTACTGAAAGACTAGTGAGAACCAGCCTTACATAGAATCCACCCTTGCCTAATATGGGAAGAAGATAGGTGAACAGTCAGGAGAAAGAGGACAGCATGAGAGGCAAATCTCAGCTCTAGTCATGACTATGATGGGGAAATACTTTTCTTTCCAGGAAGAGAGCGTGCGCGTATGTGTTTGTGATGGCGATGCGGGGTGTTTACAGAAAGATCTCATAAAATTTGAGGGTGCAAGTCACTGTAGGAAATTGACCTCTTGTTTTGGGCTGGAAGCCTCCTGAATCACAGAATCCATAGGTTCCCCCTGATGCAGAAATATCTTGGAAGAATATTCAGAAAACATCTGCCATTAAGGAGGAAAGAGGGAGACATTTTACATGCATCTCTTGAGGTTTAGAGGGGTCTTTTAAACAAACTAAGGTTCTCTTCAGCTTCAGAGGCTTCTGAAGGCAGGAGTATTTGGAATGGTGTTTTTGAAACGGAAGCAGGGCTTGTAAAAATGGTGGTAAGATTTGTTTTGGAAGAATATCAAGCAATCTCTAGTCTGTGTCCCAGATTCCCCACAGCCTTGGATAGACAAATAAAAGCATCTCCTCACTTAGTTTTACAGTTCCAGTGATGATGCCTGGAGTACTGGGTTATTAGAGTGGTGGGAAGTATGTGACCTCTGGGAAGCCAAATACTGAGAAGGGGTTAAGGTATGTCTTCCAAGCTGGACCGAAGAGAGACAGTGCTGTTTTATTTATTTATTTATTTATTTTTAATTGTACTTTAGGTTCTGGGGTACATGTGCAGATCATGCAGGATTGTTGCATAGGTACACACATGGCAAGGTGGTTTGCTGCCTTCCTCTCCCATCATCTATATCTGCTATTCCTCCCCACATTATCCCTCCCCATCTCCCTGCTGTCCCTCCTCTAGTCCCTCCCAACTGACTGCAGTGTATGATGGTCCCCTCCCTGTGTCCACGTGTTCTAATTGTTCAACATCTGCCTATGAGTGATACCATGTGGTGTTTGATTTTCTGTTCTTGTGTCAGTTTGCTGAGAATGATGGTTTCCAGATTCATGCCTATCCCTATGAAGGACACAAACTCGTTTTTTATGGCTGTGTAGTATTCCATGGTGTATATGTGCCACATTGCTGATCTTATAATAGAGTTCTTACTAAATCTGGTTGTTTAGAAGTGTGCAGCACCTACCCCCTCACCTTCCTCTGACTCTGGCCATCTGAAGATGCTGCCTCCAACTTTGCCTTCTGCTATGAGTAAAAGCTTCTTGAGGCCTCCCCAACCATGCTTCCTGCTAGAATCATGGGCCAACTAAACCTCTTTTCTTTCTAAATTATCCAGTCTCAGGCATTTTTATAGCAATGTGAGAATGGATTAATACAGTGTCTTTTTCCTGCCTGATATATGATCTCTTTTCTCCACTCCAGTCAGCACCACTGCTTGGGAGGGGCAAGGGGTACATTTTAAATTGTTTGTTGTGATGTCTTTAATACCAACAGTACTGTCTCTTACATTTAGAAAAGGGGTTCTGCTCTAAACTAGAAGTAAGATGTAAGTTATGGAACTTGGCAAAGATGTCATTGAAGCTTATACTTCATAGAGTAAAAGAGAAATTTGATCCTACAGATAAAAGGAATGACTGTAGAAAACTATCAAGCCATGTCTTGTTTATACCTTAGTGGTTTGGGACTTTTTGCTAAACTGGTATCATTATATTTGTGGCTAGTTATCATCTTTTAGCAATGAGGAAATAAAAAACTAGTGTTGCAGCACTATTCACAATAGCCAAAATTTGGAAACAATTTAAAAGTCCATCAACAGATGAATGGATAAAGAAAATGTGGTATATAGATAAAATGGAGTACTACTCAGCCATAAAAAAGAATGAAATCCTTTCATTTCCAACATGGACAGACCCAGAGGTCATTATGCTAAGTGAAATAAGCTAGGCACAGAAAGACAAATATCTCATGTTCTCACTTATTCGTGGAATCTACAAATCAAAATATTTGAATTCATAGAGATAGAAAAATGGATGCTTACCAGAGGGTGGGAAGGGTAATAGAGGGTGATAGGGAGGGAAGGATGGTTAATGGATGCAAATATACAGTTTGAAAGAATGAATAAGATCTAGTATTTGATAG
Organism: Saguinus oedipus; assembly: GCA_031835075.1. Lineage (NCBI taxonomy): Eukaryota > Metazoa > Chordata > Mammalia > Primates > Cebidae > Saguinus > Saguinus oedipus. The sequence goes on from CM063169.1 coordinate 22,109,199, forward strand.
CACAACAGGGTGACTATAGTCAATAATAATTGTGTATTTTTAAATAGTTAACAGAGTACAATTGGATTGTTTGTAACAAAGGATAAATGCTTGAGAGAATGGATACCTCATTTTCAAGACACAAATCTCATGCATTGAATGCCTATATCAAAATATCTCATGTACCATGTAAATATATACCTACTATATACCCACAAAAATTAAAATTAAAAATAAAAAAAAATCCAACATAATATTCTATAGGGCATTCTCTTAGAATAATACTTAAAATAATACTACCTATGTTTATGTTGGATACTGAGTATATTTTTGCTTGAAGTGAATGAATAAAAAATAATTTTGTACTAAACAATGAAATTTTCAGCAGAAAATAATACATTGATATATAAAGTGTTATTTACAGGGTATATATCTAGAAAAACTTAAAATAGTTGAACCAATAGACATTTGACCTCTAAGCCTCTGACTGTATTGGAGGAAATATGTGAATAAAGGATGTAGGTTTGAGGAAACAAATTGAAGACAGATCACGCCCTGATTGAAAATAACTAGGTGTAGAGAGGTATGAATAGAAGCACTATATAAAGGTTTCAGTTTTGACAGCAGATCAAAAGTAGGGCTTCAGGCTATTCATCCATCTTACTCAGATAATGACCCAGGGTACAAAATGCAATTTTATTTTTATTTTTTGAAATGGAGTTTTGCTCTTGTCGCCCAGGCTCGAGGCTCAAGTGCAATGGTGTGGTCTCCGCTCACTGAAACCTCTCCTTTCGGGGTTCAAGTGATTCTCCTTCCTCAGCCTCCTAAGTGGCTGGATTACAGGTGTGTGCTACCACACCTGGCTAATTTTTGTATTTTTTAGTAGAGATGGGGTTTCCCCATGTTGGCCAGGCTGGTCTGAAACTCCTGACCTCAAGTGATTCACACACCTTGGCCTCCCAAAGTGCTGGGATTACAGGCGTGAGTGACCACACAGGCTTACAGATTAATTTTAAAGTAGCCATGACATTCCTGAAGGAAAGAATGCTTTGACCATCCAAAAGTAGAAGAATGGGAGATGGAGAAGAAACAAAATGAGTGAAATCCCTTAGTTTTTCTTAAATAAACTCAATACATTTATCTTTCCCTTTGAGTTATTGATGAAAAGAAGGGTTTATAAATGTTAGTCCATGCTGGAAAGTCTGTATGCTAGTCTAGAAACCATTTCCAATAATTGTCAAATATTGTCAGAATCAAATGACTATTTTTTTTAGTTCTGGTCAGAGAGTTTATGTACATAATATGAAATGTCAAGACAAACATGTGAGTCTGGCAGTATTCAATTCATTCTTCGTTGAAGAAACTGTAGCTCAGAAATGACATTTAATAATATTAAACATCAGACCTAGAATGTGACCGAAGGATCATGATTAATCTGAAATTCATATTCTGTTGATTTACCTTTTTCCACCATACAAAGTATTCTGGCAAGAAAGCACCATTTAAGAGAGAGTGATGCATTATGACAAAAGGAAGAAAAAAATCATTTGCTGCAGTCAGAATGACCAATGCTGAAAAGTTCCTCAGCTGTAAAAAAAAAAAAAAAAAAAAAAAAAAATACCGCTGGGCTGTAGTTGTGGGCTAATGAAGGATGCAGCTTCGGTCTCATTGTCATGAAAGCTGAGATTTGTCTTCTTGCAGTGCTGATGGTCCCTTTGATGACCCAGGTGGCAGTCTTATTGATTTTTATGAGTAAATGAGTTGCTGCAGCTTATATGCATAACTAGTCTTAAATGCTTCCCTGAGTGAAATTGACAGTTCATTTTATTTGGTTTGCACAGTCTTCTTGTCCCTTGCACATCTTGTAAGCAACATGAGAAGAAGTTGATTACCTGCTATTTACATTAGACAGGTAATGTTTGCTCTCCAGGGCTGCAGATTGGCTCTGCTGAAGAGGTGGTAACGTGGCTTGATATTTTCCCAGCAATAACCTTATATTTTTTTCAGGCAAAAGTACTGTGGATAAAGTGCTTTCCCATACCTATTTTTTTTTAACCTATTTCTCAAAATATTTCTGGTAACTCCTTTCTTTCTGTTCATTACACAAAAGCTGAACATGAAATCAAAGTGATTAAAAGCTTAATTTTGATCTGCCCAATTTCCTAGCACACAAAAAAATTACTGAGAGACTCAGACTAAAACACACTTGGTTAGTCTTACCTACATTCTAACATTATGCCATCAAGCTAAAGGTAATATTTTAAGACAAAAGTTGATAATTATATATTATAACCCTACCTATGTTTTAATTTTACATAAGATGTATTTTACACAATTTGTAATTTGATGAACTTATGATCTCAGCATCTCGTCTTTGTCCTTTCACTATATTGCATTTCTGCATTAACGAGACCTCCCTTCCCCATGGAGATTCTCTAAAATCAACTCCTTCTCCTTTTCCCTAAACTACCTCTTCCAAATCTTGTTAAACCTCAGTAATGTGATCTCCCATCTCTGCTCACTATCAGTAAATAATCTGCTCTTTTTTAAAAAATATAAGAGCTTTGTTAAAACATTATTCATATACCACATGATTCACACAATTGAAGTATTCAGTGATCTCCAGTGGACTTAACAAAGTCGTGCAAACATCACCACAATATCAGCATAGTTTTTTGCCCCAAAAAGAAATCCCATGACCATTAGCAGTTACTCATTATCTTTCCCACACCGCAGCCATCCATTCCGGGCCTCTGAAAATTACGGATCTTTTTTCTTTCTCTATATGTTCACCTATTATAAAATATGTATATAAACAGAATCACATATTTGACCTTTTCTGTCTTTTTAACTTAGCATGTTTTCAAGTTTCATCCATGTTTAGTATGCATCCGTACTTTACCCATTTATTTGGCAAAATAATATTCAATTGTATGATTATATTACATTTTGTTTAGACATTCATTGCCTGATAGATATTTGGATTTTTTTCTTTTTTTGAGACAGGGCCTCATTCTGTCACCCAGGCTAGAGTGCAGCAGTGCAATTTCAGCTCCCCACACCCTCAACCTCCCAGGCTTATGTGATTCTCCCACCTCAGCCTCCCAAATAGCTGGGACTACAGGCACATGCCACATCAGGCTAATTTTTGTATTTTGGGGGTATTGGGGGACAGGTAGAGATTGGGTTTCTCCATGTTGTCAAGGCTGGCTTGAAATCCTGGGCTCAAGAGATCTACCCACCTGTGCCTCCCAAACTACTAGGACTATAGCCATTAACCACCATGCCAAGCCCAGAATTTCTATCTGTTTAGCAATTATGCATAATGTTGCTATGAACGTTTGTGTACAAGTTTTTGTATGAACATATGCTTTAATTTTTGAGACATATATACCTAGGAGTGAAATTGTTGGTGATACAACTTTAATGTTGTGAGGAACTACAAGACTTTTCCAGAAAAGCTACACCATTTTATATTTCCACCAGCAGTGTATGGAGGTTCCAGTTTCCCCACATCCTCTTCCACACTTACTATTATCTATCTTTTTGATTATAGCCACATTAATCTATGTGAAGTGGTATCTCACTGGGGTGTTCATTTAGATTTCACTGACAGCTAATGATGTTGAACATATTTTCATGTGTTTATTGGCCATTTGAGTATCATTTTTTGGAAAAATGTCTATTCAGATCATTTGCCTACTCAGATATTCCCCAACTTAATTATGGTTTGACTTAATATTTTTTTTACCTTGCTATGGTACAAAAGTGATATGCATTTAGTGCACTCCTTAATTTACAATGGTGTGACTTACATGAAGTGTACTTAAGGTTAAATACATTGTAGTGTACTTAAATGGGGCTATGTCCCAGTAAATCATCGTAAGTTGAAAATAGTATAAGTTGAAGTGTATTTTTGACTTACGTTAACCGAAGTTTACATCTGTATTTAATCTGTATTTAAATACATCTGTATTTTTAAATGGGCTATTTTCTATTATTGGTTTGTATAATTTCTTTGTATGTCCTAGATATGATTTTCTTATCAGATACATGTTTTTGAAATATTTTCTTCCACACTGTGAGTTGTTTTTTCACTCTTTTGATGGTATCCTTTGAAGCACAAACTTTTTGAATTTTGATTAGGTCTAATTGATCTATTTTTCATTTTGAAACTTGTGTTTTTGATGTCATATCTGATGAGGCCATACCTAATCCTTAATTTTCAAAATGTATTCCTATATATTTTCTAAGAACTTAACAGGTTTAGATACTACTTTATGATACCCTCTGGATTTTTTTGTGTGTGTGTATGGTGTAGGGATTCAACTAATTTCTTCTATGTGTGACTATTCAGTTGTCCCAGCACCATCTGCTGAAAAGACGGTTCTGTCTCCATTGCTTTGTTTTCGCTCTTGTTGATCCTATTTCATATAGAAAATTGAAGCATCAATTCTCACTATCAAATCTGCACAAGTTGGTAGGGTAGCCTCTCCCTACTTTGTTCTGACCTCACCTAACAGGCTAACATGGCTCCTCCAATCTATTTTCCAGATCTCTTCTGATAATTAAACTATCCCTTCTTCCTTCAACATTGTAGGATAATCACGTATCATCTAAACCCACACACTCGTGATGGGAAAGAGTCATCATAAATTAGTTGGCAGTAAAAGCAGATGTCAACCTAAATTTTTAGAGAAAACTAGGCTACAATGCCATTTTACTGAAGCACAACCACTTCTCGACTGAATGCCTCTTAACAGTATTCAAATATACTTCTTCCAGTATCTTCCATCTTAAAATGTTCAAAGCTAAAATTACCTCCTTCAGTGTCACTGCTTATCAAAACTTCTTTGCTTCACACAGCTACATTTCTTTAAAAAGCCGTCTATATTTGTTTTCTTCATGCCTTCATCTGTAATTTATGCTTAAATATGTCTTCAATCTGCACCCTTCCACAGAAATGTGTCTGGCAAATTCACCAAAAATCTTCATGTCACTAAACCTAAGAGGTATTTTTTTCAGTGTTCATTTGCATGAACTCTCATCAGCATTCACATATTGGTTCACCTTTCTTGATATGATCAGAGGCCCTCAGGGCATGCATCTAGATAGGTTCTCATCATTCAATCAGTTCTGCATAGCTCACTACAGCGGCTTATATCATCAGTCCTCTGCTATTACTTCTTTCTTTTATCTCCAGTTGGGACCTTACTCTCAGCATCAGACTCATATCTAATTGAGGACTCACTCAACATCCTGGCCTAGATATCTCAGAGACACTTCAAGTTCAGTATTTCAGAATGCTACTCACAATATGACCTGCAAAACCCTGGTCCTCAGCATATTCTCTCTCAGTCAAGAGTGAATTCACAAATCCAGTCATAGAAGCTAGAGTCATTACTGAACTTCTTCACTTCCCATATCCAACTGGGGACTAGATACATACAATTTTATTTTCTAAACATATCTCACACTTATCAACTTTTCCCTGCTTGACCATTGCTCCTTTATTTTAGCATCCATTGGACCATGTTATTTTCCAACTCGTTTTTCACATACATTCAGGGCTTTCTCCAACTCACTCCACTATCTGGAGTATTCCACTAAAAATCCTTTAAAAATAATGCTTCTGTTTAAAATCAATGAACTGAAGTTGCCGGAAAGATGAAACATATTACATCATGAACATGTTGTCAAAGGGCATAGATAGTCTCACCCCGCCCAGCTCCCCAGCTTTATGTTTCTCTCCTCCCCCGCTTGCTGCTCCACATTCCAGCTTCTCTTTCTTTGATTTCATTCAGTTGTTTGAACAGGCGCACTCTTCACCTCCCAGCCTTAGGCCTTAAGTATTTCTTTTTTCTGATACATTCCAGCCCCATTTAGAGAGAAACCCCTTGCTATGGTCTGAGTGTCTATATCCCCAATTCATATGTTGAAGCTTAATCCCTAAAGTGATAAGTATTAGGTGGGGCCTTGGGAAGTAACAAGGTCAAAAGGGCAGAGCATTTATGAATGGGATTAAGAGGTTCCACCCATTCCACCAAGGAAGACAGGACTGGAAGGCATCATCTATGAACCAGAAAAGTGGACTCTCACCAGACACTGCATCTACCACTGCCCTAGACTTCCCAGCCTTCAGAACTGTGAGAACTAAATTTTTGTTTATAAGTTTCTCAGTCTAAAGTAGTTTGTTATAACAACCCAGATAAACTTAGTCATCCCTATTCATCTTTGATTTGTTAGCCTAAAAATTACACCCTCCAGCATCTGTCCCTGATTAGACATACTGCCTGTTATACACTTTCAGAGTACTCTGTACTTGCCTTTCATAAAAGTTTGAATATTTTATTTATTTATTTATTTTTTGAGACAGACTCTCACTCTGTTGTCCAGGCTGGAGTGAAGTGGTACAGTCTCAGCTCATTGCAACCTCCACCTCTCGGGTTCAAACGATTCTCCTGTCTCAGCCTCCTGAGTAGCTGGGATTACAGGTCTGTGCCACCACGCTCAGCTAATTTTGTATTTTTAGTAGAAATGGGTTTCACCATGTTGTTCTGATTGCTTTTGAACTCCTGACCTCAGGAGCCCGTCTCAGCCTCCCAGAGTGCTGGGATTACAAGCATGAGCCACCAGGTTCTGCCTGAAGAATTTAACTAGATAATTATGTAATAAGAAAGTTACTGTCTGTCTCTGCAATAAAATGTGAACTTAATGAAGTAAGTGACCATGATGGTCTATATTACTGCATTCTCAGACTAGCAAAGCATCTGACCTAATAAAAAGTCCTCAAGAAATATTTTTGAATTAGAGAGTGAGTAACCCTCCAATTCACTTAACTGATCATTTAACTTATAACTTCTAGTTATAGAAAAAAATAGAAATATAACTAGAAAAACAGGACCATGAAAAATAAAAAATGAAAAACTTTGGTAGATTAGGTCATCTTTAGAACACACATAATCACAAACATATTTAATGTTTTTTTTAAAAGGAGGAGCCCTAAGTGGTCATCCTATTATTTAAACTCTCAGATGAGCCTCATCTCAGCCTCCCTTCTCATCCTGCTTTTGCAAAGGCAAACCTTCCTGGTCCTTGGTAGGTTTACTTTATACCCTTTACCTCCACAGAGCCTGTTTATCTGAGTTTTCTATCTTTATTTGAGCTCATAGTTTACTTTTCTCTGTGGTTATCAAAGCTACAGTCCTGGACAAAATCAATTCTGTTGTCTATGCCCTTGATCTTGTTTTGGATAAACTTACAACCTCTTATGCATCCCACTATTCCCTCACCCATTCCACCAATTCATTCTAAAATTTGGTTTACAAAAATGAATAATAAGTAACTGATATCCGTGAGTAGGTAAACACAAGAAAGCTTAGATGGAATTTGATTTTTATCAAAGGTACACACTGTTCAGTCTAAATCATTAAGTAGGGCACATGCCCATTTACAGTGCCTGGACAATAAAATAATCTTGATGTATTCACTTCATTCTGGATTTAGATGGCATTCAACACTGTTTCAACCCAAACTGCTGATAACACTTAAATTTCAGTGTTGCTTGATTGCTTAGCAGTGTTAAAGAGCTGTAAAACCAACGCTCAATATAATGCATGGCTTAGAGTTAACTTTAGGCTGGAGGGAATAGCACTGGATTGAGTCAAGAGACAGAAATTTAACCAAGGTTTAACCAACCACCACGTTTGCTCTGATCTTGAGCAAGTCACTCAAATTTCCTGCATCTTTGTGGCTATAAAATGGAAATAGAAAAATCTTATTTCAGTGGGTTACTTTGAGAACTGAGATCATATAGTCAAAGCATTTGGAACATAGGAATTCTATTATTGTTAGCTTAATGCAAATCATATTTTAAATTCTGCATTTATCTGACAGTAATGTGTCTATTAATGAAGACAGTTAGGAGATTTGACAGGCTCTCTCTTTATATTTCTTACCAGCAACTGCCCCAATGTTTAAATTTTAATTTGGAAAAGCTTTTAGCAAAATAATGTATTAATGAACTGAGATCTAAATATTAATGCATATATCTATACAAACACATTAATATTTTGGTAGAGAGGTAAAGTATTACTAAGTTATTTAACTCGGGGGTTGGAAAACTTGTTTTGTAAAGGTCTAGATAGTAAATAATTCAGGCTTTGTGGACCATATGGTCTGTCTCTGTCTTAACTACTCAACTCTTCTGTTACAGTGCAAAATCAGCTATAAACAGTGCTTAAACCAATGGTCAAGGCTATGTTTACATAAAACTTTATGGAGACAGAAATTTTAATTTCATGTAATTATCACAAGTCACAAAATCTTGTAAAGTTTTCCAACTGTTTAAGAATGTTAAAAAAATGAATCTTAGCTCACAGGCCATGCAGATACCAGTGGCAAGCCTGACTTGGTCCACAGGTAGTAGTCTCCCACTCAACCCACAGTATCATTTACTGAATTGTCATGTTTATTTTTGTTGATCCTCCATACTTCCTAAAACATAGGATCCTCAGACATAGGGTTATCTGTTTTACTCACTGACATATTCTGAATTCCTTTAACAGCAACTAGTGTAAGGTGGACTAGCAATCAGGTAGACAGTAAATAATAGAAAGAAAGAGTGAATACAATGTTCTTTTCCCCCACAAACTTTTAAAAATAGGAATTGCTAGCACCACAAGCATTTTTAAGTGTTTTTTTTGCATGTTCTTACAGACATAGAGGATTAAAGATGTCAGAAGGTAAATTTTGACTTGATGATTATTACTGAAAACTAATGTGATCATTTTAATCATGGTAGGAAGAGAACCATATGTCAAAGGTTAATAATCTATTTGTGTGTGGGAGTAGAGAATGTGCAATCATGGATAGCTACATAAAGACAGATATTTAGGTTGGTGCAAAAGTAATTGTGATCTTGCCATTACTTTGAATACTATTAATGGCTAAAACTGCAATTACTTTTGCACCACACTAATAGAAAGATAACAGTAGATGGATATAAATATGTGTAACTATTTTATATACATATACAAGTCCTATTTTGATATCTATATTTGACACAGATAATTTATGTATGGATTTATTTACATCATTATGCACATATAAATTAGTTGAGTGTGATACCTGCTTAATTAGGGCAGCTAAGTTGTAATGACACCAATTAATTACAAACTGAAAAAATATTAACCTTAGAAAAACTAACACTACTAAAATTACACAGATTAATTGGTTTTCTTTTTAAAACACACACATTGCAACATGATTATCTGAGGACAAAGTCAAGTGTCCTGTTGAATCTGTGTTTGTCCTCAGTAAACATAAGGTCCAAGACATTTACCATAAATCAAAATTCCCATTGGTGACAGAAAGGAAAAGAGAAATGTTTCTTTTCAATAATATTGATATGGAATAATTTCCAGAAAAATAAAACATAAATTTGTGAAGTTAATCTTTAAACTTTAACAAGTAATATTATCTGTAAATGTTTTTGAATGGATGTTTTCTATTATAGACCAACTGGTTATGTAAAATGTTAGAGAAAACTAAGTATAATATTGCTATCTCAATAAGTATCTTTAATCTTTTTTTTTCTTTTTTGAGACAGAGTCTCACTATGTCACCCAGGCTGGAGTGCAGTGGCATGATCTTGGCTCACAGCAGCCTTCATCTCCCAGGCTCAAGCAATTCTCCTACCTCAATCTTCCAAGTAGCTGGGACTACAGGCACACACCATCATGCCCAGCTAATTTTTGTGGGGTTTTTTTAATAGAGACAGGGTTTCACCATATTGGCCATACTGGTCTCAAACTCCTGACCTCAAGTGATCCATTCACGTTGGCCGCCTGAAGTGCTGGGATTACAGGCATGAGCCACAGTGCCTTGCCTCAAGTAATCTTTTGATAAGGAAAGATGGAATGTATTCTGCTGTCAGAATTGTAGCTCATCTTTAATAAAGTAAGTACTAGAAAAAACGAGTACGTCTTAAAATTACTATACAACGGAGTCCTTGCCGTGAGATTTATTTAAAGAGTATTAGCCAAAATCATAATTTAAAAGTTACAAATCTACTGTTAGAGTTCTATGCTTGAGGAGAACAATTTAATCCACTTTTTAACTCAAGTTAATTAAAATGGTTTTTATATTATATGCAACACAAGTCTTACGAACATTTCGGCACTCCTTTTGCATCACAACAGCTCTCAGTCACTGTCTTTTTGTGTTTCTGTTATCACAGCTAGAGAGCTTAGAAAATTTAGTACTTGTTTTTCCTTTGAACTGGAAAACGGCATTAAGAGGAATAGGTCAAATAAAGAAAATTCCATGCAACGCTTTGAACCTATTTAAATGTAACATCTACTTCCCTTTCTGGTAGTAAATGCTATCCTCAAATGAGTGAACAGGACAAGAATACCTGAGTCATGCCAGGAGTGCCTCATAAATGGTACCTGTAGGGTAGGCAACAGGTTGAAGTAATGCATGTAGATTAATTACTCCAAGTTTTAGATTTTGAAGCACAGAATCAGAATATCAACTGTCATCCATTCCCTTGGATACTGCACTCCCTTTCATGAAGCCATTGTGAGATTGTTGTCCAGCCTGAAAATGAATATATTCAGGCCAATAATACATTACAGAAACCCTCTACATTGCTTCTCTATCTGTACCTTTTATCCACTGGTGCTTATTTTGACCTGAGCATTATACTGCAATGTTCTGTAAAAACATCAGTTAAAGAAAAAGTGTGTGTGTTCAAGTAATACATGAATAATCATTGCAATATGTCAAATAATATGAAATATATCAAGGTAACTGGGAAAGCCCCCTCTTCATGCATGCAGTCAGGCACACGTGCATGCACGCACGCGCGCACACACACACATATTTTTACATAAAAAGGAGTGTATTTTATGGATTATTTATTGTCTTTTCTTCCTCCTTAAAGTCATATCTTGACAATCGCTCTGTGGCAGTATTTAAAGCTCTGTGGCATTTGTTTTAAAGGCTGCACCATAAATGTATCATAATTTATTCAAACATGTCCTCACTGATGGGAAATTAGGTTGTTTTCCATTTCATAGTTTAGCTAGTACAGAATACACAACTCTGCAGTGAACATCTTGTGCATACACCCTGGTCATAATGTGCGACTACTGCTCTAGGACAGATTCATGGAAACAAAGGGGATGCACATGTGAAATCTGAAAACAAGGCTAAATTTTCCTTCAAAATTGCTTTTACTTATCTAGCTTCTGCTTCTATTTTATGTATTCTCATTCACAACAGATATTATTAATCTTTTTGATGATGGTCAATTACACGGATTAAATTATACATTAGCACAAATTCAAATTTTCAGATATTTGTGTGGCATCACACCTCTTATAATTCTTGGAAATTTTTATAATTCTTGCTCACTGAACTACCAATTCTTAATCTTCATTCATTTTTTCACTGAGTTTCTTTCATGGTTACCTTGTTACTGTATTTATTAAAGATACTTTAATTATTTTTTTTTTATAATTACATTTTAGCATTGAAGAATATTTAATTTTTGTTTAATCAAATCTGTCAATATTACCATTAAGGCTTCTGGGGTTTTGTTCTTACTTAAAAAGAGCCTCCTTATCAAATATTATAAAATTATTTTCCACTAATATTTTTGACTTTCTAAATATATGTGTTTAATTTTAACTCTTGACTTAATCTGAAATGCACATGATTCTATACTGTGTGAATGTGTGTAGCATAAGGAAAAGGTTTAATTTTATTAAAATTATTAATACTTCACTTAGTTTATAAAGATTATTCAAAACATCATTTATTGAACAAACCTTTGATAGTAAAATTCCAGTTTTATCACAAGTTACATAACTGATGGAGACTGTTTGTTAATCTAATACATAGTCCATAGATCCATTATTTTCTTTCATGTATATGGCACACTGTTTCTTTTATTATAGGATAAAGTACTTTGGGGGAATTTTTATAAGAGAATACCCTCATAATTGTACTGCTTTTTCAAAACTACCTGGATTATTCTTTATTTTTATCCATATGAAATATGCAATCTGTTCATCATATTTCATAAAAAATATTTTGGCTGTTGATTGGTAGCACAGTGAACCTACAGAAAAAATGTGTGTGTGTGTGTGTGTGTGTGTGTGTGTGTGTGTTTATGTATATATGTAATATCTGCACAGAAGGTGGATAGCAGCAGCTAAACCACTTTATCAGATGCCAATCACTTGCTCACTAGACCTAAGATGCCATCCTGACATTACACAAATATAGACTGAACAGAGACTTACTTACAGATGACTTAAATATACAAAACATAACGCTAATATTTCATACTTCTCATGGTAAGGATAATTGAGTGAGTTAAGTCCTATTGTCTTCTATATATTGTCTCAATGTAACAAGCTACAGGGGAACACAAATTATAATTAAAAAGTTGATTGAGCATGAAATAAGAAGAAAGGAAATCCATCACTTAATTCAAATATTTAATAGAATAATGGATCCAGCTACTCAATGGAAATTCACAAACCACTTGGCTTGGACAGATAGAGTCCCTGTGCCAGGTTACCCTCTCCTATGAGTATTCTTGGAGACTTTTAAACAATATTTACCTTTTTTCACTCTTGTATTTCTATATGAGTAGACACAAAATTTCTTATAGATATTTTGTAACCCTTGAGAATGTGGTTGGCTATGAGTAACTGAAATCCTGATGAACAGCAGCATCAATGGCTACATAGTGAATGCAGCTAAGAGGAAACTAGCTAGGAATAGGCACAGAACCACCTAGCCCACAGTATCTGCCACATAGGTTCATGGCTCATTAGGTAATAGCTAATCTCACCAACCTGGAGGTCACCTCCTGGCTAACTGGGAATATCAGTTCTATAGTGTTAGATGTTATTTATATAACTTCAGTAGCTATTTAATCTATATTATTCCCAGATTCTTGAGAAGAACTTCAATAATTTTCTCATGGCTTAGATATGTACTTTTTTTTTTTTTTTCAAATTAGACTTCCTCAATTAAAAAATAACTACCACATCTCCTGTGGAATTATATTTTGTGCATTTATATGATTTTCATATATTTTAATACATGGTATGATGTCCAGATACACAGTTATTCTCTTGTGTTTGAACTTTAACAAGTTAGTGGACATCAAAAGCATGGAGTCCGTAACTAGACACAGTGGCCCTAGTTAGCTAGTGTATTATTCTGTATTCTGTCTTTATAGCAGGGCCACTGCTGTAAAGAATTCCCCAGGAGTAGGTAATTTACAAAGGAAAGAGTTTTAGCTGACTCATAGTTCTGAATGGCTAGAGAGGCCTCAAGAAAGTTACAATCACGGCAGAAGGCAAAGGAGAGGCAAGCACCCTCCTCACAAGGCGGAAGGAGAGAGTTCCACAAGGTGGAACTGCAGCACACTTTTAAAACATCAGCTCTCATAAGAACTCACTCACTATCACACGAACAGCTTGGGAGAAAACACCCCATGATCCAAATACCTCCCACCAGGTTGCTCCCTCAACACATGGAGATTACAATTTGAGATGAGATTTGGGTGGAGACACAAAGCCAAACCATATCAGCGAGCAGCTAGCTTGGTGTGTGTTAGCCAGCATGGGTTCCTGCCATTTACTTTGTCCACTGTATGCTCAGCCTATTCCTCGTTCTTTGTCACTTTTTCTTAACAAAGTCTCTTTGAAGAGGTAGCCTAAGTGTTCTTGTTCCTCCTAAATAATCCCATTGTCTGGTTACAGCTGAGTACACAGGTAAACACCTGGCTCAGCACACTTGACTGAGAGAAATTAAATTCATGAATCCAAACTTATCCAAATAGGCTATTTTCAGAAATTTGGAATTGAAAACTAAAAATTCCAAGACAATTTGATTAATGTCAACGGTAGAAATTAAAGATCTTATAAAACTAGGCCTAGACAAAATCACATTGATACAGTCTGGCTCTATGTCTCCACTCAAATCTCATCTCAATTTTTTAATTCCCACATGTGGACGGAGGAGACTGGATCATGGGGGTGGTTTCTGCTTTGCTTTTCTTGTGATAATGAGTGACTTTTCACAAAATTGGGCAGTTTAGGAAGGGTCTGGCACCTCCTCCACTCTCCTGCCACCATGTAAGACATGCCTTGTTCCCTCTTTGGTATCCACCATGATTATAAGTTTCCTGAGGCTCTCCAGCCATGCAGAACTGAGTCAATTAAACTTCTTTGATTTATCAATTACTCAGTCTCGATGAGTATCTTTAGAGAAGTCTGAGAACATACTAATACACATATGTCATTCAAAGCTCTGGGTATGAAGAAGCCAAGAAGAGAATAGAGTGGCTCTGCAGAGAAAAGCTGGAGAAGGAAAGAGAATCGAAGAAAGAAGAGCTATCTGCCTCTAAGGGCTGTGAGGTGCAGATGGAGCCTTGACTCCTGCCTTGACTCCTGCCTTTTCATTTGGTCATGGACTAAAAATATTTTGTAGCCTGTATGAAATGAAAATACTTTGGGTTTTGTCCATGGAAAGCTACAAGCTTCTCTTCTCCTTTACCCCATCAATGAAGTCCCTTCTTATTTGAACTGCCTTCATAGGATTTTTCTTCTCATAATCTCATTATGAGTGTATAAATCAGGCATTATGAAAGGAGAGAAAGGTAGCCACTGTTTTTGCTTTGGAATATCATAAAATATTTCATTGAGAAAGTAGCATTTGTGCTCTATTTGCAGATGCTATGATTGTATATTTAGAAGACCCCATCTTCTCAGCCCAAAATCTCCTTAAGCTGATAAGGAGAGGAACACAAATTGATAAAGCCATGGAGGGAATAATTCCATGCTGGGAAAAATAATGAAAGACTCTGGAATAGCCAGAGATTGCTAAAGAAAGAGCTGATCATACTAGTTTCCTTAGATAGCCAAAGCAAGTTAAATTCCTACTAGGATTGGACAATGGACAGGTGGTTTTGTTCAAAGACCAGAAAAAAATAAGGGGACAAAGCATATGGATATTTAGGTGTAGATAAAATGTATCTCAAAACAGTAAGAGCTATTTATGTCTAACCCATAGCCAATACTATACTGAATGGGAAAAATCTGGAAGCGTTCCCTTTGAAATCCGGCACCAAACCAGGATGCCCTCTTTCACCACTCCTATTCAATATAGTATTGGAAGTTCTGGCCAGGGCATTCAGGCAAGAAAAAGAAATAAATGATATTCCAGTTAGGAAAAGATGAAGTCGAATTGTCTCTATTGGCAGATGACACGATTGTATATTTAGAAGACCAAATCATCTCAGCCCAAAATCTCCTTAAGCTGATAAGCAACTCCAGCAAAATCTCAGGATACAAAATCAATGTGCAAAAATCACAAGCATTCCTTAACACCAATAACACAAACAGAGAGCCAAATTGTGAACTCCAATTCACAATTGGTACAAAGAGAATAAAATACTAGGAATAAAACTAACAAGGAATGTGAAGGACTTCTTCAAGGAGAACTACAAACCACTGCTCAAGGAAATAAGAGAGGACACAAAGAGACGGAAAAACATTCCATGCTCATGGTTAGGAATAATCAACATCGTGAAAATGGCCATACTGCCCAAAGTAACTTATAGATTCAATGCTATCCCCATCTGAGCAGATTCTTTAACTTGGGAGTGTTATTTTAATCCTTCATCTGGTTTTCAATATAAGCCATCATGTTAGTATTGAAGAAAATAATTAAATTCAATTAGTTATGAGTCACATCAAGTTCTTTGCTAACATCAATGAATATTACATTTGGGCTTTCTCTTTATTGTCCAATGTCTTACTTGCCTAAAATAAATTGATTGAAGTTATTTTTTTTCCTAAACTTCTATTACTTTTCAATATTTATCTTTATCTTGTTCACTCATAGTTTTCTGTTTAAATTTATTATATAACAAAATTGGACTAATCAAATAATCATTACTTTTATATGTCTTAATATTTTCTATCAGATCTCTCTACTTTACTCGTCTTTAAAAGAATTTTGAGAATAATTTGCATTTTCCAAATGCAGAGCAATGCTATACACCAATTTGTATAGCTACATATTAGAGAAGTGAGGCATTATTCAATTTTGTTGAAGAATAAAAAAGAAACAGAGTCATTGTAATGCATGTCTCAAGAAGTACTACCAAAAGGTTGTAGCAAGAGAATAAACTCAGCAATTCTTATTACATACTTGGACCTATTGCCTAAAAAGGAAATGATGGTTATATGTGTAATAATGGCTTCTTTAATTTAATGAAGGAGTAGCTGGCTTAATATCTCAAACACAAAACCACATTAGAAAAACATAGAGATTATCCTGTCAAGGCTACCAATGGGCCATTTTGTTCAATTAGTGGTTAAAAGCAACATTGTTGGCTTTTCCTTTAAGGAAAGGAATGAAGCCCCTTGAAGAATTTAGTCATTAAAAGTAGTTCTATGATAGCTCTTCCTCTTTCACAGTATGGATTGTGTATCCTTGTTAAATAATTTTTAGTCTTGCATATTAGCTAGAAACAGATGAAAGGAATGTTGATGAATGCCATTTTTACGTCCCCCTCTTGCAAAGGGAGGCAATAAAGAGCTGATTCAGTTGCCACTGGATATTTACCCATAAACTAAAACTTTATCTTATGGAGAATTTCAAGAGCATAATTTTTAGCTTCAAATTTATTATTCAAACCTTAACTAGAAAATGGGCAGTGGAAGTTAATACTAATCAGATTTAAAAAAATATGCAAAGAGATGAATAATAGCCAATAAATGGTTCTCAGTGTCCAGTAATTGAGAAGTTGTTTATACTAAAATTTTCTTCTTTAAGAATACTTACCAGGAGGCAGGAGGGTAAACTCTCCAACATGTGGTGGAATTTCATATTCACCTGACTACTTATTGTATTGAGTACTCTGAAATTTGTATGACTTCATGTAGTGAGAATTATTGAGAGACTTGTCTCTGAGATAAGAAAATACACAACTGACTGGGAAAACTATGACTTTGTTTGTTCATATGCTTTTGAGTAAACATGGTATGAGTTAACTCACGTACTTTCATGCTGTGAGGGGTTCACTTTATGTTGAATTTCTCATCCAAATGACCTACCCAAATGACCATTTCCCATCCCAATGACCCCCACACAGTGGATCAGAGCACCAGGCTCATAATAAGTACACAAAAATCTTCATGAATTATGAGACTCGGTGTCTTTGTTTTCCCAGTTGTAAAATGATCTCCACCTTGATATAGCTCCAAGTAGGTTTTGGTAGCAAAAGAAAATTTCTCATTGCTTTAATAAATATAAAAAGGGTTAAAATAGGAAATTTAGGAGGAATTAATGAGTTAATACATTGTTTTGAAAAATATTAGGTAATGGAATCCAAAATTGAAGTTTCACACAAAATAGCAATGAATGCAACGTTTAACTGTACATGCATCTCTCTTGGTGGCTGCCTTGATTACGATGACCCTTTTTAACGTAATTATATACAATAAAAAAGTCCCATTTATGTGAAGTAAAATCAAATTTATGGGAGAATAACTCACAGTTAAGTTAGTTCCCATTTGGGAAATGTAAAGTGGATTTGCATGGCATCAGTGCAGAACACAAAGGGTGAACAGTAGATTAAATAGAAATAATGAACTTCGATATGCAAATATTTCCTAGGTAAAGAGACCTCATACGTAGTCATACTCTATATAAATCTGTCTATTCTCTATCAATCTATTCTGTATGTATACACTTAATTCCATCTGTTCTCTTTGATACTTGGAAGGATATCATAGAATAAGAAAGGTAGGTCAAATCTAAAACACCAGAAATGTTCAGCCACCTTCCTTTTAACTATTTGTGCCTAACTTTCCAATAAATGTGTGATTACAGAGGACATGTAAATGTAGATTTTTCCCCCCAGTGGTTGAATAGACTTAATAAATACTTAAGAGATGAGAGTCTAGAGATTTTAAAAACACTAGTTTCATATTACTAATTTCATATCCCTAGTCAGTTATCATAAATAAGATATAACGTGAAATATTAGGACATTTAAATACTTGCACAAGGGCAAGATAACCTTGAAAATAATTCACTCTTTTTAATTTAAATTTAGATGTCACTTATCTGACTTTGTAGACCCAGTGTTCATGTTAAGGAAGAATGTGAAAATTTTGAATATTAAAAATGGGTTCTATTTTTGCACTTAAATGCACAGCAAGTCCTCTAATAAGATGATTCCTTCAATGTTATTTAGTCATAATGGTGATGATAAAAAAAAAATGATTCCCAGTTGGGGCCATTGCCTGTGTTGTTTGTACTTCTCCCCATGTTTGCATGAGTTTTCTACATGTATGCTGGTTTCCTCCCACATTCCAAAGATGTGCACTTTAGGTTAATGGGTGTGTCCATATTGTCCCAGTCTTAGCCAGTGGCGGGAGCATGTGAGTGTGCCCCATGATGAATTGCATCCTCTCCAGGGTTAGTTTTCGCCTTGTGTCCTGAGCTGCTGGGATAGGATCTAACCACCAGTGCCTCTGAAACGGATGGAATTAGCAGGCAAATAATTATCTTGTTTTTATTATTCTTTCTTAAACATATATGTAGCCCACATTTATTTCAATGTTTAATTTTAGAAGTGTTTTGGTCTTTATTTAGAAGTGTAGTGATATTTTTGTAACCAGAAATATGCCACAAGAACTTAACACTCGTTTATATATAAACTTGCCTGTGTCAAAATCAGTTTCCTTATACATTGTTTTGCTTAAACTTCCAGTTTCCAAGAACCTATTGACAATATTAAGTGAGGACTGCCTATACATTTACAGTATATTATCTTTGATATACTTTTAAAGTACCAGCTTAATACAGAATTTAAGATAATCATACCTAGGGATAAGATATTTATCCATGTTAACTACATTCCATTGTGCTATCATGGGGAAATGTTGGTTTAGTAGAAGAAATACTGAACTCTTCAAAGATTGGGTTCAATTCCCAGTTCTATTATGCCAAGACCCCAGGAAAGATGTTCAGTTCAGGCCTCAGATTCTTTCTGTAAATTAGGAATAAGAATGTAATCTGTTTCCTAGTTGCTGTGAATGGTTCTTTATTCACCGAATGTTTGCTCAAGGTCATAATTTGTATTGGAATTTAAAAATATCAATTTGTATTATATTTAAAACAA
The DNA here is from genome assembly GCA_031835075.1 of Saguinus oedipus. Lineage (NCBI taxonomy): Eukaryota > Metazoa > Chordata > Mammalia > Primates > Cebidae > Saguinus > Saguinus oedipus. The sequence continues at coordinate 22,128,406 of CM063169.1, forward strand.
CGAATATTATACACTTGCTTTGTGCAAGGCATTCTGCTGGATACAAAAGGATAGAGAGTTCGATTTTCCTGCTTTTGTCCAATTTTGTTTGGGAAAATGACCTTTGGGTTATTGGGCAGATGGTACTAAGATATTCTTCCTTCAATCATTTTTAAACTATCTTTTATTTGTGCTTGGCACTGTTTCCAGTTACTGGTGACACAGAGGTCAACATGACTAACAATGCCTATGCTGTCAGGAACCCATTTATCTTCAAATGTTTGAAATTAATACGAAAACATCAGAAAACATGAGTATAAATCCAAAGGCAAAAAATAGTAATATAACTAAAATAGGAGGATAAAGGGGGAAAGATGAGTTGTTCTGAAAACATATTTTCTGTTTAACTTCCTTTTTAGTGATTTCTTTGAAATCACTCATATTTCAAATATAAAGCAATTTATAAAACATTATGAATGCCAGACAAGTTAATAACACAGTTAAATGAATGTACATCTACTTGGAAAACTCAAATGTAATACAATACTGCTAACTAATTTGTTTTTTGGCAAACGGAATTTTAAATACCCTTTATTTTAAAAGAAAAAGAAATCTATTTTTCTAGTAGAGAAAGTTGCTAATATATGTATTTGTGTTTGTTTCTTTTGAAGGAATTATTAGCTCTATGAATAGTCCCTTTATCCTTCAGCAAAATAATGTAAAATCAGAAATAATGAGAAAGTTTTTAGTATCTCTCTTAGCATTTGTATTACAGCTTTCCAGTTTATGGATGGGAATCTATATCTTCTCTTCTACTCACTCATGAAGAAGAAATGAATAAACATTGTGTAATCATATAACAATGCCTCTAGAATGCTTTAACACAGTGGTCCCCAACTTTTTGGCACCAGGGACCGGTTTCGGAGAAGACAATTGTTCCACAGACCATGTTGGGGTATGGTTTGGGGGTAAAACTGTTCCACCTCAGATCATCAGACATTTGTTAGATTCTCATAAGGAGCACACACCCTAGGATCCATCACATGGGCTCTTAGTTCACAACAGGGTTCGTGTTCCATGAGAATCTAATGCCTCCGCTGGTCTGACAGGAGGTGGAGCTCAGGCGGTAATGCTGGCTCGCTGCTTACCTCCTGCTATATGGACCAGTTCCTAACAGGCCATGGGCCATGGACCAGTTCCAGTTCTCCGTCATGGCTTGGGGACCTCTGGTTTAACATGCTAACGGCCTTCAAGTTGCTTGTATAGTACTTAATGCATAGTTTGAGAAACTATGTATGTTTTCAATTTCTTTAAGGTATGCAGACATTAAATCCTTAAACATCCACCATTAATATTTCAGCAGCTCAATACCATTATTAAGGTATCTTGTCTTAAACTTTGCAAACTTAACAATATAGACATGTGTTAGGTAAAATTGAATATGAGAATATAGCACAGGACTTCTACAATGAAACAAAATTTGAGTTGTCGCTACAGTTGTCTATTGATTTGAAAATAAGGAGTTAAAATTTGAAATATGTGACATTCTCAGGTATGCATTAGAAAGATTTGAAAAGGCATGAATAAATTCTGCTTTAGAGAAAAACAAGGAGAGCTATGTTGCTGCAATGAGGAATAAATCTCAAAACTTGTGTTAAGCTGGGTGGAGGAAAAGCATGAAGAGAGCTTCTGTTCACCCTATGAATCATCTATGGTACAAATAAGATATTCCAAATGAACACAATTAACTCAAGGATAGCTTTTTAAAATTATACTTTAAGTTCTGGGATACATGTACAGAATGTGCAGGTTTGTTACACAGGTATACACATGCCATGGTGGTTTGCTGCACCCATCAACCTGTCATCTACCTTAGGTATTTCTCCTAATGCTATCCCTCACCTAGTCCCCCATCCCCTGGCAGACCCAATGTGTGATGTTCCCTTCCCTGTGTCCATGTGTTCTCATTGTTCATCTCCCACTTATGAGTGAGAACATGCTGTGTTTTGTTTTTTATTCCTGTGTTAGTTTGCTAAGAATGATGGTTTCCAGCTTGATCCATGTCCCTGCAAAGGACATCACTTTATCCTTTTTATGGCTGCATACTATTCCAGGATGTATATGTGCCACATTTTATTTATCCAGTCTATCAACAATGGACATTTGGGTTGGATAGCTTTTAATTGACTTTGAAAGTTTTACGGATTTGTCAAGAGGTTCCAACTGACCTTCAGGAAAAGCTTTTTGGCTTCCACTTTGACTCAACAATGAACAAAAGCCACAAGCCTAACCAAATAGAAAATACAAAGACAAGCAAACACACACAAAAACATTATGCTTCAAAATATTCTTGAATATTATGCTGATAATCCTAAGGTACAAAAGGGGTCAAGATCATAACGGAAACAAAAAACCAAAAATGTGTATTACCATTATGTTTCAAAATACTAATGTGGCTCAAAAATATCTCAGAAACCTGTAGAGTGAATATGAGGAATGTTTAGACTCACATTTTCATTGCTTTGTGGAAAGAAAAAAAAAAAAAAGGTTGTATGTCACTGCTTATTTAAGAGTTTGTTATTGTTAGAAAACAGTAAAACTCAAGTATAGACATGCTATTTAGTGATTTTGTTTGCCCAAACTCCCTGCTATTAATAAGAAATGATTGATCTCAATATTAAGGAGGTAGAATACAAATAAAATTATCTAATACTGGCTAATTTAAATTCTGGCTAGAATCATAGCTAGTCAAACAATTATGCTCATCAACTTTGCTCCTAACTCAACAAAGTAGAAGGGGGTGTAATTCCTTTTTCTAGTTAATTCCTAGAAAAAGGAATTAACTAGTTCAACTGCTTTCAGTAAGGGGCCTTCTGATAGCTTAGCAAAAGAAATGAAATATCATTAAGAATTATTTTTCTTTTAGCAAACATAGCTTTCAAATTATTCTTCCTACCAACCTAGGAAGCCTGTCATTGTAAACTAAGAAAGATGTCGTTTTAAGCCATTTACCTCTTGACAAAGGAGGAGAGCGTGTAACTAGAGCATTGGAGCAAAGACTCTGTGTTCTTTTATAGATAACCATGTAATATTTTTTAGTGCATAGATTCTCTTTCTTGATTTATGCTCAGGTAATTAAAGGCAAAATGTTGGTATCTCCAGTAAAATTCACCATAATTACATCAACTTTCAATTCTTTTGAATTCCTGTAAGACTTTCATAATGAAATAAATTCTTGCTGTGTATTCCTGGTCTCTTAGACTTTGTCTTTTGAATTTCACTTTTACTGTTCAAAAGTTAAGTACCATTTTTGCAGGATACCCAAATAACTTCTGTAAAATAAATATATGGCTTCAACTTTTTCTATTTTTACTAATTTTATGCAAATTTTTCCTACCCATGAAATAATTAAAAATTGTTAACCATGAAATAAATATTGAAATTTGATGTGAATTATTATATTGCTGGCTAGTAATCCATGGTGGTTTTATTCAAGTAAATAAATTAGTGAAAGGAAGAACAAGTACAATATGGTACTTTGATTTCTAATATAGTGATGTAGTCATTTTTGTTAACTCTTCAATACTTATTTAACATACCGTTACACAAGAAAGGTCCTAGTACTATGTACCTAGGAGATAAAAAGACTTTTATCATTTCCATAAAGAGCTTAAGTATTTTGGAGAAGACCAAGGTATGTTATTTATTCTTCCTTCAATTTTCTAAAAAATAACTTTTAGAAAGCTATGCAAAGAATTAGAAAACAAAAAAATAGCAACAAGTATGTAAATTATTGGCTGATTCAAGAGTCTACTGTACAGGTCTGTCACTGGAAGCTCCATTTTGGGAAAAGAAATATTTCATAATTTTACATCACTGTATTTGCTAAATCACATTGTAAGAGTATTTTGAAATCAAAGGCAACGACTTCCATCTGCCTCAGCATATACCTAGGATTTCTCCCTGTACCAAGGAAAAAAAAATTAACATAAGTCCCATCCCAATAATTGATATCCTCTTTTTATTAACATACCATATACAAAAGTTCAAACCACATTTTATTTGACAGGCATTTATAAGTTTGAAATGTAGAAAGTAAATATGAATCTGGAACAGTTACCTGTTTATTCTGGAGGTTATTTAATCAACCAAATTATATAAAAAGTATTTCTGAACCCTTACTAACAGAATCAAAATAATTGTGATATAACACAATATGATAGCTGCTGTAGGAAAGATATACTTGAGTGCTTTGTGGATTTCAAACGGCAGGAGAGATAACTTGTTATTGCAGAGTAAAAGGGAGCTTCATGGCTGTCATGGTGTTTAGGTTAGATCTTTAAAAACACTAGAATTTGGACATATGGAGAGGGTACGAGAACATTTTAGGATATGGAACAACATGAGAAGAACAGAGCTTGAAAAAGCAAATCGATTTTCATAGGATGCCCTGATTAGTGCTAGATGGCATGGATTAGTATAAATATTAAGACATAGTGTTCTTGGGTTAGTAGATAAATCATTAAGCGCTACATAGATGTATGGAAGAGATCTTACTCTCTATTGCTATTGTTGTAGTGTTGCTACTGATTTTAAGGTTTAGCTTTTTAGACTCTGCATGTCTCTAAGTACTTTGGAGCATCTTTATTTTGGTTTTGTCAGATACAACTTGGTCATATACTACTAGTTGATATTAGTGCTGCCTTATGCTTTATCTCATTTAGGGTACAGAATATCTCACTGATAATGTTAGAAGATTGCTTCAACACCAATTCTCCCATTCCAGTCCTTTTTCAAAACTGACTCTGTAGCAAGAAGAAATTCATGAAGTAAAATGGTCAGCCATGACGTATCTCATAAGCCAGGGCTCACTGCAAATTTGAATGATCGTTTTCATAAATTCCACCAATATCTGACCACAAACTGAATGATGAAATAAGCCTAGAGTCAGTCAACCACAAATAATTTTCTACTACCCACTGTGAGTGAGCTGCTATGTTAGATACTCCTGGAAAAACAGTTAAGTATCCAATAGGATGACTGCACTGAAATAACTTAGCTTTTCAGTTGAAGAAATGAGATAAAGGCACACAAAGTTAAATACCAATAAGTAATAAGACATGCTTAGGTAAATATATGATAGATATGAATAAGTCTCAAAGAGCAGCAGTTTCTAAACTGATATCCCACAGGCTTTATGGGTAATAACTTGCTTCTCATGAAGCTGTGCTCAGTATTGCAATATGTCTAATGAGAAATGCATATGATCCTTCCTTTTGCCTAGAATCCCAAGAATTCAATGTGGCAACACTCTTTATCATTATAGGAACAATAGGCCTCTGCTTTATGGTTTTAATTTGTGTATATGTATTTGTGTGTTAGGGAGGGGGGTGGTTGGGGGTAATTACATATAGTAGAATAAGAAGCTACTAACCTTTAACTTGAGGAATGATCTAGAAGGAGTAAGTTAGGTGAAATTATGTCTAATGTTTCTAGACCTGATTTCTATGACGTTATTTATCAAGGATAATCTATGTGAGATCAGAGAGTCCTCTCAGAGATTGCTGTCCAATGGCACTTAATAACGGTCTCTATTATTATACTCATCACAGTTTACATTTTAATTATTTGAAGGGTCTACATGTTATCTCACTAAATTATGTGAGTTTTAGAGAAGGTACTCCAATTTATTTATCTCTGTAACCTCAGCCTGCAGAACACTCAGCACATACAGATCTTGAATGAGGTCAATAAAAGTTTGTGAAGCAAATAAGTAAAAATGTGGAACCAAATCATAAAGCAGACTGAATGTGAACGGGTAGGCACTTATCCGTAGTCTTTTGGGTGGTGCTTTAGCTTGAGCAGAGCTCTAGTATAGAAAGATTAATTAGGTAACATTATGAAACACAGGCTGGGGAAGGAAGTGAAGAATGGGAGAGGAATATTAGAGGCTACTGCGAGTGTAGGAGGCAGACAGGGAAGATCTAGGTTAGGATGGAAAGGTGTGGGAGAGAAAGAGATTATAGCAGTAGATTCAGCTGGATTTGGTAATTTTCTGAGTATGTAGTCAAAAAGGACAAGATGACCTCAAGCTAAATATTTGAGTTTTTGGAACTGCCACTATGGTGGTACCATTAACAAAAATAGAAAAGAAAAAAATCAATTTTAGTCAAAGAAATGGTAGTTTTAGTTTTGGACATAATGGATTTTGAGGAACATTTGATACATTTAGGTGGATATATTTACTGTAGAGTAAGAAACAATTGAGATTTAACTTAAGGAGTGAGTTTAGTAGACATTTGAAAATTCCAGAGAAAATATGTGAAAGTAAAAAGCATATCTGTGATAAAGAATATTTTTCTAAACATCTAAAGAAAAGGGAGAGAGATCGAGAGATGCAGAATAAATAAAATTTCAAAGTACTGTGTTATGGTTTTAAACAAACTGAATGGGTTTTTTTTTAAATAAATTAATCCTGTGTTTAAGTTTTTCTAATAATTGCATCAGGCCACCTTGTAGAACTCTGAAGGAAAAGCTGACATATCAAACGACAGTAGTACTCAAAAACCGATTATCCAGACACAGCCTGCACTTTGATTTCCTATCTTCCTGCCCTCAGATCATCACTCTGCTCTGAACAACTAGCTGAAATGGTGACTGTACAAAGATACAGTAATCTGTCTATTTTGATATAGTATATTGTATTTTCATCAAGTGTCTATTATGGTACCTTATACATACTGCAGGATAATAGAATAATATATTTCAACCATCTGAGAGATATACAAAAATGGAAGTTTGTAGGTGAGAAATATTCTTAGGGCTTCATTACAACAAGGACAAAGAAACAACTTGCTGTTTCCACCCCAGTAAGTAAACAACTTGTAAGTGCTCACTTCTGTCCTTACAAGAAAAAAAAAAAAATGAACATGCAGAAAATCAATGAATTTATTTGGTTTGAACAGAGAACTGAGATTGCAGGAGAAACCACCACCATGAAATTTAGAGAGAGAGGTTGATTCATAGAGTTACAGCAGAGATTTGTTTACCTGGAGCCAAAACTGCTGAAATCATACAATGATGGAAACATATTGTATTAGTCCATTTTCATGCTGCTAATAAAGATATACCTGAGACTGGGTAATTTGTGAAGAAAAAGAGGTTTTGTGGACTCAAAATTCGATGTGGCTGGGGAGAACTCACAATCATGACAGAAGATGAAAGGCATGTCTTCCATGGCGGTGGTCAAGAGAGAATTAGAGAGCAAAGTGAAAGATGTTTCTCATTATAAAACCATCAGATCTCAGGAAACTTATTCACTACCATGAGAGCAGTATGGGGGAACACCTCCCATTATTCAATTATCTCTCACAGGGCCCCTCCACAAACCATGAGAATTATGGGAACTACAAAATGAGACCTGGTTGGGAACTCAGCCAAACCGTATCACATGTATAAGGTAATTTTGGCAAATTGCTAGAGTTTCAGTGGGACAAGTGTAACAGCGAGAAACTCCTGTGAGAAATCCACATTTGTGGTTTTATCTGCAGGTACACCACTGGGTGCTAACATTGAAGATCCAAGAAAGATCCCCTCTTGGCATTAACACATGGAGAAAAACCGTACGACAAATACTGTGCAATATGCCCAGAGTGTTTTCCATAGCAAGGGACTTCTCTCTAGGGGAAGAGTCTTTATTGGAGCCTTTTCTTAGCTGGAGAAAGACATTGCTCCCACCAGACTATTCAAATCTTCCTGTCTCACAAAAGTGAGATAAGGAGCTATGCAAAGGTCACAGTCCAGAGAAAGAGGCCCTCTAAAAGACTGCGATTTTATTACAAGATTATAGAATGCTTAGCTTCCCACTCATAGGCCTCTAAAGGCATGTAAAAGGCAAGAAAACAGCACAGTCCAAAGATTCAAGGTAATTATCAAAATTAGGATAAATAACTAATGCATGTGGGGCTTAATACCTAAGTGATGGGTTGATAGGTGCAGCAAACCACCGTGGCACACATTTACCTATGTAATAAGGTTGCACACCCTGCACCTGTATCCTGAAACTTAAAATATTTTTAAAAGTCATTAAGAAGTAAAAGAAAAAAATCAGTTTGAGATAGAACACAAGTGTCGGACTCAGGGAATATAAAATAATGGTGGCTAATATGTTAGAAGCACTAATGAAATAAGCAAACATGATATGAAAAGCACATGAGTAATGTAAGAAAAGAGATGGAAACTCTAAGAAACAATCAAAAGGAAATGCTACAAATAAAAAACACTAACACAAATAATGAATGCCCATCATGGTTTTACAAGTAGATTGAAAATAAACGAGGAAAGAATCAGTGGGCTTAAGATAAGTCAATAGAAACTTCCCAAATTAAAATGCAAACAGATAATGAAAAACCAAAACGAACTATAAAACCAAAAGCGGAACAGAATATCCAAGAACTGGGGGACAATTTGTTAGTATAACGTGTATAATTCAAATACGAGAGCAAAAAAGAAACAATAGAATGAAACATTTGAAGCAAGAATGACTGAAATTTTTGCAAAAAAAAAAAAAAAAAAACAGAAATAAACACATAGACGTATTGAAACTGCAAAAAACAAAAACAAAAACAAAGAGAAAATTCTGAAAGAAGCCACTGTGGGCAGGAGCACTGTACTGATAGACCAAGGATGAGAAAAAAAGTGGACTCCCATTAAAACCATGCAAGTAAGAAAAGGACATAATGTAACACATGCACCAACGAAAAAGGGGAAAAAAAACTCACACAAACCAACCTAGACTCCTGTATCCACTGAAATTTTCCTTTAAACGTGAAGGCAAAATAAAGATTTACTAAGGCAAAATGCCAAAAAAAAAAAAAAAGTTATTTAAAGGGAAAAAAAATTATCTAGGTCAGAAGCATCAATCTACATAGAGTGTTGAAGACAGACTAAAGGTTGAACAAAATGTTCTACATTTCCTTTTTAAATGTACCTAGAAAATAAATGTTTAAAATAATGAAGAGAATGTATTGGGTAATTAATGCATATGGATAAGGAAAATAAATGACAATGGTGTATAAGGGACAAAATGGGGAATTGGGAATAGTCTGTTGTAAGAAACCACATGTGAAGTGTTACAGTGTTATTGGAATGTGGAGTTAAATTAGTTGAAGGTTTATATTGGAAAGTCTAGGACAACCATAAAAATCACTTTTAAAATTCATAATTGATAAACTAAGAGATAAGATAAAGTTGGATGATATAAAATGCTATATTAAAATCACAGAAGACATAAAAGGAGAGGAGAATGCAACAATTGTAGAATAGTTTTGAATATGTTAGATCGTAAATAAACTATATCAATAATGTCTTTAAATACTAATGGTTTAATACACCAGTTAAAGGGCAAAGATTATAATGTTAATTTTTCAAAGGCCCAATTGTATATTTTCTCCAAGAAATGTGCTTTAAATGTGAAGACTTGATGGTTACAATCGAATAGATTAAAATTTTAACCCAATAAATGACATAGTAGCAATAAATGACATAGTCATTACAAAATAATTCCTGCAAAACTATGAGATTTGTCTACTATTTTTAAAACTTAAGAAAAACTTTGGATTAAAAAGTTAAAATTATATCCATAACACTATTTAAAATTTATTAAATGGATTTTATTGTAGAAGTATATAAAGAAGATAAAATTGTTCTCTTAAAGAACTATATACACAATAAAACATATTTTTCTCTTTTCATTAATTTGTTTAAAACATAGAAAGAAGTAAATTTCAAGACATCAAATATTTTGAAGAAGATGTGTATAGATGATATATGTATTATGTATCTTAGTCTGTGCTGCTATCACGGGTACCATAGACTGGGTGGTTCATGAAAAACAGAAATTTATTTTTCAGAGTTCTAGAGGCTGGGGGTCTGAGAACAGGGTTCCAGCCTGGTTGGACTCTTGTGAGGACCCCATTTCACACTGTAGAATGCCACCTTCCAGTCATATCCTTCCATCAGAGACAGAGAGCTAAAGTGCTCTCTGGGGTCTTTTTTTTTTTTTTTTTTTTTTTTTGAGACGGAGTTTCGCTCTTGTTACCCAGGCTGGAGTGCAATGGCGCGATCTCGGCTCACCGCAACCTCCGCCTCCTGGGTTCAGGCAATTCTCCTCCCTCACTCAGCCTCCCGAGTAGCTGGGATTACAGGCACGCGCCACCATGCCCAGCTAATTTTTTGCATTTTTAGTAGAGAGGGGGTTTCACCATGTTGACCAGGATGGTCTCGATCTGTTGACCTCGTGATCCACCCACCTCGGCCTCCCAAAGTGCTGGGATTACAGGCTTGAGCCACCGTGCCCGGCCTCTTTTTTTTTTTTTTTTTTTAATCAGGCACTAACCCCATTCATATGGTTCTACCTTCATTACATAAGTGCCTCTTCAAAGGCTTCATTTACTAAGACTATCACTTTGGGGGTTAGGACTTCAAGATATACTTTTGAAAGGACACAAATATTCAGTCCACAAGAATATGCACACACACGTCCAAAATATGTATAGATGAAAAACAAAGGAACACTTTTAGTAGGCTTTCATTTGCTATGTAGGTAAGTATAATAATATACTATATACCCCTAGATGATTGAATCTTTGGAGGTCCTAAACCTCATTCGTTACTTCATGTCATTCCCCTGTCATTTGTCCTGTGCCTGGATACCTCCAGGAATGGGAAACTCACTTCAGGAAGTAACCCACTGATATTTGAAAACTGAATACTACAAAATTATTCCCGGCAGACATCTGAGAAGATAGCAAGGACAGAAAGCCTCTAGCACATACATTTTTGGAATACCAACAAAATTCATCTGAATTAAAGGCTATAACAAAATAAAAAATTAATCTCAAGGAAAATTAGTAAGTAAATAACTTATAATTGAAATAAAAAATAGCTTTTTAAAAAATTTATTTCAGATTTAGGGGTACATGTGAAAGTTTGTTACACAGGTAAACACATGTCATAGGGTTTGTCATACAGATTATTTCATCATGCAGGTATTAAGTCCAGTACCCAGTAGTTACCTTTTCTGCTCCTCTCCCTCCTCCCACTCTCCCCCATCAAGTAGACCCCAGTGTCTGTTGTTTCCTTGTGTTTGTAAGTACTTTTTTTTTCTTTTAGACAGAGTCTCACTCTTGTCACCAGGCTGCAATGCAATAATGTGATCTCAGCTCATCACAATCTCTGCCTTCCAGGTTCAAGCAATTCTCCTGCCTCAGCCTCTGAGTAGCTGGGATTACAGGAGTGAGCCACCACGTCCAGCTAATTTTAAATTTTTAGTAGTGATGGGTTTCACCATGTTGGCCGGCCTGGTCTCTAACTCCTGACCTCAGGTAATCCACCTGCCTTGCCTCACATAGTGCTGGGATTACAGGTGTTAGCCATTGTGATTGCTCTATGTTCATAAGTTATTATTTAGTTCTTGTTTGTAAGTGAGAACATGTGGTATTTGGTTTTCTGTCCCTGCATTAGTTTTTTTTAAAAGAATAATGATCTCCAGCTCCAACTATATTTCTGAAAGACATAATCTCATTCTTTTTTATGGTTGCATAATATTCCATGATGTATATGTACCACATCTTCCTTACCCAGTCTGTCACTGATGGGCATTTAGATTGATCCCATATCTTTGCAATTGTGACAGTGCTGCAGTGAACATTCACATGCATGTCTCCTTATGGTAGACAGAGGTAAATGGTAGTTATGCTTTCAGCTCTGTGAAGAATCGCTAACCTGCTGTCTACACAGCTCTGAGAGGAATCACCAACCTGCTTTCCACAATGGTTGAACTAATTTATATTCATACATATTTACACTTATACAACAGTGTGTAAGTGTTCCCCTTTCCCTGCAAGCTCACAATGATCTGTTATTTCTTGATATTTTAAATAATAGCCATTCTGACTGGTTTGAGATAGCATCTCATTGTGGTTTTGATTTGCATTTCCCTAATGATCAGTGACACTGAGCATTTTTAATATATGCTTGTCGGCCACATGTGCATCTTCTTTTGAGCATTGTCTGTTCCCGTCCTTTGCCCAATTTTTAAAGGGGTTGTTTCTCTTGTTTCAACTTACTTATAAATGTTGGCTATTAGACCTTTGTCAGATACAGAGTTGGCAAACATTTTCTCCTGTGCTGTAGGTTGTCTGTCTACGCTGTTGATAGTTTCTTTAGCTGTGTAGAAGTTCATAAGGTAAATCAGATCCCACTTGTAAATTTTTGCTTTTGTTGAGATTACTTAGGGTGTCCTTGTCATGAAAATTTCACCTGTTCCTATGTCCAGAATGGTATTGCCTAGGTTGTTGTCTAGGGTTTTTATAGTTTTGGGTTTTACAGTTAAATCAATCTTGAGTTGATTTTTGTGTATGATGTAAGGAAGGGATCTAGCTTCAATCTTCTGCATATTGCTAGCCAGTTCTCCCAATACCATTTATTTAATAGGGAGTCTTTCCCCCATTGCTTAAATAACAGGTTTATATCATCAAACCATAGACACCCCTCACAAAAGTCTCCTAGGGGCCACAAGAGAAGAGTAAGAATTTTACTTTGAATTTTTAAAATGGTACATTATTTTCCGGGATTTAAAATAAAAAAAAAGTAATTATCTGTTTAGAAATCAGATTTGTAAAAGTACAACAGCTGGTAAACCAGAACATACTTGGCTTAATTTTTTCCAATTTGTGCTTATTTCTATTCTCTGATATAGAATAGGCCACGTATCTGCTCTCTTAAAGGCAAAACTTTCACACGCATAAGCATTTTCTATTAAAATCATGTAACTTTTTCCTTGCATACAGTCATTAAATCAGGGATGACAAGATCATTTATAGTCTCATTGCCGCCAAAATCCAGCCATTCCTGCCTTCTGCATGGGGCTTGGCTGGGAGAAATATTCTCCAACCTACATCTTTCCAGACATGACCTTCTAGAAAGTGATAATCAGTCTGCCTTGGATTCTATCTGTTCCACTAAAGGATTTTTGGTGGTCCCTTAAATAAGGAAGCCAGAAGAAAATTGGCCAATTTTAGTAGAGAAAGTCTTTGCAAAGGTCATGAATAAATGCAGTATCAGATATTAAGGTAAAAATTAGAATATATATTATTCATATAAAGAATCCAGAAGATGGATAACGTAATGCCAGTAGCAAATAAGTGGATCTATAGTATAACATTTCAATTACAAAACAGAGCCTTTGGAATATTCCGTTATACTTGAAAAGGATCATAATTATGCACATAAACTCTGAAGATATTCAGCATCGAAGTTCCCAAGATGAAATACAAAAGGTTAGGTTTCAGTCAAATAAAACATTTTAAATCATCTCACATTTTGAGCAAATTACTGTGCGAAATTTATTATTGTAGCCTATTGCTCACAATAGTATAATTTGTGTTCACAGTTGGACTATATCTTAATGGACAATCATATCTCATTACTGGTAAAAATTCAAAACTAATAGAATTGTGATGTATTCTCTGTACCTGTGAAATTAGTATTTATAGCTGCAAAAGTGGCAACTAAAAATATGGATTGGAGAATTAATGACGTTAATGTAAAATGTGATTTGTTTTCTCTGTTTAACACTGAAATAATTTTATTAATGACGGGATTTTTCTAAATGGAATTTGTGATGCCTCTACGCCAATTCAAGGAAGTCAATAATCTTGCTTATACAGAGCAGATTAAAAAGTCAGGAAAAGTACCTGAAGAAAATAAATGCACATTAATTTCATATATAATTTCCTAATTTTATCTCTACATTTTGAAGTGAAACTACATAATTTAAATCCAATTCTAATTCTCAGATTTAAAAATAAAATTAATATACACATTGATTATGTGACTAGTTGAACCAATGCCCTACATATATGCCAGGTTTTACAAAAAATAGATGCCGAAACGCTAATATCAGAGTCTACTGAAATACTAGTTTTAAAATAAAACTTCCGTGTTAAAGATATATGTGTTTAATAAAACACATAATCATCTTCTGAAAAACTGCTTTCTCTCTCTCTCTTTTTGGTCACACACACACACACATAAGCATTAAAAAGTGAGTGAGGGCAAGAGAAACATACAAGAAATACAAAGAATCACAGAACCAAAAGGAAATCTAAGTAAACATCCTGACTAGGATCATAAATACATAGAAATGTCTGCAGGAACTCACCACAGAGAGGTAAAAGCACCAGGTGTTTGAACTCGCTTGACCACAAACCCATAAAAGGCAGCTGCTGCTCCTCTGCTGCAGCTGATTATGTCATGCAGAAAGGTGGACACACAAATGTCTCTATCACCCTCATGCTGGTTCATTGTTTATCTTTGTAGAAATCAGTTTATGTTTTTGAAAAACTCCCTTGGTGGATCAATACCCTGCAGACTAAACAGATGTGCCCACAAGCCATATATTTTTTTTTAATAGGTTGATGGTTTACCACCTCTAGTCCAGACAAGTCACTGGCTCATATAACTCACTTTCCCAAATAAATCTTCTGGGACTAATACTAGTAGCATTATCTTCATCAGATATTGTAAGGTCTGATACAAAATAATCTTTCTTGAGTTTAATACCAATTTTATCCAGCCTTCAGGACAAACTGTAACATTAGACATTAGACTTATGGCTTGCTCGGTAAATTATTACGATTTTTTTCTCTCTTTGTTGACCACCTGTGGTCAGTTAAACAAATCCCTTGAATCGAGGCAAAATTCTAACAGAGTTGTCAAAAGGTGATAAGATTATTTGGTTCCTACTTTAAATACATTACCATAATACCAGCTTTATTTGGCAAAGTGGTAGAAATTACGAGATTTTCTACATTACAGAATTTTACCTGTTTAGCAACCAACTTGTAGTTCAAACTTTTAAAATATACCTTCTTAAATGTATCTATGTAAAAACTGAGTAAGATGAATATTATTTTACATTTCTGTAAAAATGTAGGATTATCATGGTGACTATTATAACAGTGTGTTCACACATTGATGGCTACATCAACTGTTCTGCTTGTCGTTGTATTGAATGGTTCCAAACTGACTTGGTCTTTGAAGTTATGTGTCTATTAATTAGGCTTTTCTGCTCCATTAGTCTCCCTACTAGCAGTTAGCAGTATGGAACTCTGAATGTATAGAAAACACCCTCTCACCTAGCTCTCATTTTGTTTTTCGGTACACATTTTCTATGAGCTAGGACTACCAATAGTAGGTTTATTAGATGAATACCTAAAAAAGAGTAATAGATTCTAAAGAGAGCTAGAATGTTTCTAAATAGGAGCCCTTGTTTCCGTGATCCATGAAGCATTTTTGAAGAGAAATACCCAAGTTGCTTTGTGTGAAAGGTGTGCGTCTCCCACTTCTCTCCAGCATGCTAACTGAAACCCCATGAAGGAAGTATGTCCTAATAGAAAGAGGACACATCTTGGAGGGAGGTGGTTTTGAGATCTCATTATTCCAAAGCATGTTATCTTAGGTATATCACTTTATCTCTCTGATAGTTTTGAAATCTAATCTTTCCAAAGTATATCACTTTATCTCTTTGACTCTGTTTCTTCAGCTATAAATAAGGATAACATTCTTGTCTTATAAAACTAAGACTCTTGTAGAGTATAAATATGGTCATGTATTTGAAACATCCAGCACATTCCTTGCACTTAGCTACCATAAATCAATAGTGGTGTTATTTGTCATTATTCACTGACTATGTATATTATGAACAAGAGGAGAAAAGAAGCACAGTGTCTGACCGCTTTCTGTCACTGACATCTAGACTGTTTTCCTGCAGAAATAAACAACTTCACTGAACATCAACATCAGACAAGATCACTCTGATGGATCAAGACAAAACAGCACTACCTCATAACCATTTCTGAACATAGACAAAAACATAATTTTCTTAAAAAAATTAACCAAACATCTTCCTATCCTGGCTAAGATGAAGGACCATACATCCTGACCAATTAAAGTTTAGTTTCACCCTGGTCTTGCCGCTTCTCAGTAAGGCTTATTAAAATGCTCAGTCAAGATATTATTTCTGCTTCCTGGTAGTATCTGATCCACTTAATCTGCTTCTCCAGACACTCCCCCAAATCACCTCATGTGACCCCAAATCTTATAAGTCATCCTAATATCATCTTATGATATACTCCATGGTTCTTCATGGTATATTATTATTTCTCATTGCAATGAACAATACATCCAATCTGTTTAATTGCAAGTATACTCCTGGTTGTCTTTAGCTGGAGCAAATACCAGGCAAGTTTCCAAAATGGAAGTTACTTTTGTCAGAAATGATGACAGATGATGTTAATATCCATGCTGCCCTAGCCACTGTGTGAGCCAGAATCACTTCATTAAAGATGGTATATCTTTCCAGTTAAATAACATAAACTTAGTTACCAGAGATTACAGTAAGTTAATACTAAGCTTATTCTTTCTAGCAAAAATATCAGATATAGAAATCCATTTCTACTATCATATATATATATGAATTAAAGATCAAAATAATTAATCCATTTCTCTTTTTATTTGTCATTAATGCAAGCAAAGAATTAGAAAAATGGGAAAAAGTAAGTTCAAACTTTTAAGATAATTTTACAGTAAAAAATAAAGTTCAGAAATAGGTTTAAAACCATGCTAAAGCTATAATTTAAATTCTAACTTAAGAAAGGGACATACTTTAAGAAAGAAAGTGTATATAAGATTAATTTTAATGATAATTTAATATACTATAATCATCAATAAATATGAAAAATTTAGAGCAAAACCACATAAATTATAAAGTATAGGCTACGTTGGGGCAAATGCTTTAATCAGTGAACAGTAATCATGCCTAACATCATCCATGTACTGATTATCTGCTAGGAACTATTTTAAATGCCTTACATGGAATATCTGAATTAATTTTCAAAACAACCCTTTGAGTTAGAAGTTGTAATTATCTCCACCTTACTAGTAAGGAAACCAGAGCTTAAATAGGTTAATTAACTTGAAGCTTATATAGTTTGATGGTAGAGTTAGAATTTACACCCATAAAATCAGATTTCAGAACCACATACTTAAGTTCAGAATCACTTCTGAACTTCCCAAGCATTCCAATTTCTTCTAGAAACATTGTATATTCCCACCCACAGGTAACTCTGTATAAAATAATAGGCTTTTTAAAACTTTAGAGAACCAGCTCTTCAGAAACAACATTAAACCCTCTTCATAAGTCAGAAAGTGACTGCTCTGTGAGGTTACCTAACTTTCCTTAACTGGTATGCCCACTTCTGCCTCTTTGGCTACAACCTTATTAAATATATTTGTAATCAAGATAATTACAGATATTCCTCAACTTATGATGAGGTTATGTCCTGATAAACCTATCATAAATTGAAAATATTGTTATTTTGAACCTACCCAACACATATGGTAAACATGCTCAGAATACCTACATTATGCTACAGTTGGGAAAAACTATATCATACAAAGCCTACTTTATACAAAGGTGTTGAATGTCTTCTGTGACTTATTGAATACTGTATAAAAGTGAAAAATAGAATGGTTAAATGGGCACTTGAGGTACAGTTGCTACCAAATGTGTTTGCTTTCACACCCTCATAAAGTCTAACAATGGTAAGTCAAACCATCTCCAGTTGGGGCCATCTGTATAGGTGATGCAGCACAAGGTTGTCAATTAAATTTGATGTTAGGACACGTGAGTGTGAGTTCTCATGCTACTAAAATTAGTGAACAAGTAATCCATACTTCTTTAGAGGTGATGAAATTGGAAATTCAATTACAAAAGAGTTAGCAAATGTTTAAGGTCAAATTTGGATCTAGGAAGCAATGCACTGCCTAATAACCTGAGATTCTATTTTTAATAATTAGATGGCTATAGTGGAGAGTATTTTTAAAACACAGTAAGTTCTGAACCAGATTAGAAGTAAAAATGGAAACTAACTGGAGAGATATTTAGTAATAAAAACTTAAACATGCAAAATCAATATCTTGTGATGACATGAGGTCATGTTCATTTTTGGGAATGACTGATTGTTACCACATATGCAGCTGGTATAACATCACAAATGTACCCTTCAAAGCGGAAGGAAATTTATTTCCCAGTTAGTAATTACAACACATTTTTTGAAGACTTTTTAAGAAATGACTGGGCCGGGCGCGGTGGCTCAAGCCTGTAATCCCAGCACTTTGGGAGGCCGAGGCGGGTGGATCACGAGGTCAAGAGATCGAGACCATCCTGGTCAGCATGGTGAAACCCCGTCTCTACTAAAAATACAAAAAATTAGCTGGGCACAGTGGCACGTGCCTGTAATCCCAGCTACTCAGGAGGCTGAGGCAGGGGAATTGCCTGAACCCAGGAGGCGGAGGTTGCGGTGAGCCGAGATCATGCCATTGCACTCCAGTCTGGGTAACAAGAGCGAAACTCCGTCTCAAAAAAAAAAAAAAAAAAAGAAATGACTGTTGTGCTACGTACAATTGGAATATTAAAAATAAGTCAGCCGGAACATAGCTCACCATCTCTGAGTTACTATTCACAGGAAGTAAGGTAGAGATTAATGCATGACTTGTGGAATCAATCTTCTAACCATATAGTTATACTTCATGGTTTGATCACATTCAAGTGTCACTCAAAGCACATTGATCATAGTCAGGTATTATTATCTATAACCTTATGAAACCAGTAAAAGAGATTTAATTAGGATTGCTTTGATTCTCTAGGTAGAGCTAACAAGTTTACTTTTGCAAAAGGTTTCAGCCAAAATTGCAGAAGCTCTTATGATACTTTAAGAACAGCAAAGTGCCTGAAGCTCACATTAGCAAATTCTTCATCATGAATTTAAAAATATTCCTAGGATCCTACACCTTTTTACAGCTTTCCTAGATTTTTCACGGGCCATGACTTTTCTCATATGTTGAACTAAGAATTTAAAAGAAACTATGTCGTGCTGGGTTTGCAAAGCTTTAAACAGGCTCAGTCTAATTTGATGAAGTAGGCAAAGGTAGTTACATCAACGGATATACTATGGTTCATTTCATTGCCCTCACTAGAAATAGGACTGTTTTATGGGGTATAACCTCTTGATTGTAAGCCCATAGACTACCTTGTCTGCTGAAGCTTAACTGAATCAGTTGGGTATGATTTTACAAGTCCCTAAATGAAACAGTTTACGTTTTATCTCTTTTTATCTGAAATTATATATATATATATAAAATGTGTCTACAAATAGAATGATACCACATAAAGTAAATAGTCCACTGGATACATGACAGCCAAATTCAAAAATTACTACTGCCTTAATAGTTGAAATGTAATAAAATGTAGTTATATAGAATTTTTATTCAGAATTAATTGGCCAGGCGTAGGCTATCATCAGAATGTCTCAACACTCTAAAATGAAGACTGGAAAAGGGAAGGCCATACTGAGGGAGAGTTTTTATGTCTCTTCTATGGAAAAAAATATTTTTGTTTTAGTCATCCTGTAATACAGGTAAGGAAAGAAAACTGGAATCAACAAGTCATTACATCCATACATTGGAAGTTTAGGTAGATGAGATGTTGTGTGCAATTTTCCTTAGGGGTGCTTTCAAATTCATAGGTGGTGCTGGGTAAGACAATTCTGACATCACTGAATATAAATCTAGCAATTTTAGAGGACATGTTTTTGAACACCACCCAATCAGAGACATCATTAATGCACAATTCCATCTATATCACAATGGCACACAGGTGAAAGAAGACAACAATCATTAGTAGGGAAAATGCTGCTCTCTCTCCAAATTTCTCACACTTTCTGCTCCTATTCATTTGCTACCACCTCCACACTGACTCGTGTTGCTCAGATGAAGGTAATGCTATTTGTGAGGCTACCTTACTCCCCTACACTCTCAAAGTTTACCTTCTGAAATTATCTGCTTTTAAGATTACTCTGTGAGATTTGTTTAAAGGAAGAGAAAAGGTCATTGCCTCTGTACCTCTGAGATATTTATGTTTCAGAAAATTATCATAGAATAAAACTATAAGTTGATTACATAAATGATGAAATTGTAATTAGATTTCCTTTAAGTCATCTTCTGTCTTAATGGAACTGACTAAAATAATTTGATTTTTAAAAGTAAATTTTTGTCAAACATAGCAGGAAGCAACAAACAAAAATTATAAGAACAAATGAGTTCTGTGGCTGTGATATCTTATCCTGAGTCTCCAAGTGAATTTCAGAGTCTTGCAGCAGTAAGATGGGATTGATTATAAACTGGGCACAAATGCTGTATTTGCATAATCATCCATTTCTTGTACAAATAGCTGCCCCATTACCTGGTGAGACTTAGCCAAGTTACTAATTAGTTCTAGTTACCTACCAATCAGATAGCAATGGAAAACACCTGGAGTGAAAAAAATAAAAACAATATGTGTATCTATCTAAATATGCCAATCTTTGTATATGTTTAATTGAAAATATTTCATCACTGCACCAAATCCCTGATTTTTTAACTTTCAAACTGGAGAAGCTGCTGAATAAATGGCTTTAATTAACTAAATGACACTGTAGTGGAGCTGATGAGTGCTTAGCACTTTAAAATTTTAAATTTCTCTATCTAATTTCGTTCTCTGGGGACAAGTGTTTATATTCGGACAGTTGCTTAGAGTTACTATTGGTATTTCTGCAGTTATGCTATGTAATCTCAGATTATTTTTCTCAAAAAACTTTTAAATAGAAAAGAATTTGAAGTTAAAATATAATTTATTATTTACAGTGTGGACCTGAGTCGTTGACATATCTTTCTCATGTGTGTAAAGGACAGCTTTGCTGAAATGATTACATAAAGAGGTGTTCATCACACCTACTAGATGCTCACTGCAATAGTTGGTTGACTAAAACTATTTCCTCCAGCATTTCCTGTCAGCATTTCTTTTCTTTTGTAATACTCATTATATTATTGAAAAATGCAAAAAGAGTCCATATACCTGTGTGCTAAACCAAAATAAGCACAGTGTAACATGTTTTAGTTATCTATCATTTAGTCTTGCGGGTATGGAAAATTAAATCGTGTCACTCAGGTGCTTGCTTTCCTGCATTGGTATTGACATTGGTTGTATCTTTCCTACCTGGCAGTGATGTTGAATGGATACATGAACATTAGAAAGGTTTGATTTGCATTTCCAATCAGTATACACCGCACCATATTTGTAGTCTTTTATCCCTCGCCCTCCTCCCACTCTTGCTGCCAAGTCCCCAAAGTTCACTGTATCATTCTTATGCCTTTGCATCCTCATATCTCATCTCCCACCTATCAGTAAGAACATAGGATGTTTAGTGTTTGGTTTTTCATACCTGAGTTACTTCACTTAAAATAATAATCTCTAATCGCATCCAGGTTACTACAAATGCTGTTAATTTATTGCTTTTTATGGCTGCATAGTGTCCTCTCTCTCTCTCTCTCTCTCACACACACACACACACGCACGCACGCACGCACACACACAGAGAGAGAGAGAGAGAGAGAGAGAGACAGACAGACAGACAGACAGAGTTTCTTTATCCACTCGTTGACTGATGGGCATTTGGGTTGGTTTTATGATTTTGCAATTGTGAATTGTGCTACAATAAACATGCATGTGCAAGTGTCTTTTTCGAAGGATCTCTTATTTTCCTCTGGGTAGATACCCAGTAGTGGAACTGCTGGATCAAATGGTAGTTTTACTTTTAGATCTTTAAGAAATCCCCACACTGTTTTCCATAGTGACTGTACTAGTTTACTTCCCGCAAGCAGTGTAGAAGTGTTACCTGTTCACTACGTCCATGCCAACATCTACTGTTTTTTGATTTTTTGATTATGGCCATTCTTGCAAGAGTGAGGTGGCATCCTATTGCGGTTTTGATTTGCATGTCCTTGATTATCAGCACTAATGATCAGGGAAATGCGAATCAAAATGCAAATCAGACCTTTCTAATGTTCATGTTCACCACCAAATAGGAAAGATACAATCAATGTCAATATCAATGCAGGAAAGCAAGCACCTGAGAACAAACTTATTTTGAAAAACTAGAAGCAGCTACTTTATGCCAGAAACTAGAACTCATGTAGCATTCTGTGAAACTTTGTTATGAGTAGAGAAAGACTCACAAAGTTTAAGGTACAATTCTCAGACCAGGAAGAAATTGATATTTTGAATGTTTCCTTACTATCTCTACATTGATTTACTCAGGCAATATAATACTATGTTCACATTGAAATATCTATTTCTGCAAGAATGGACTTATACAGGCTACTATTTAAACAAGGGTGCCATATTCTGTAACAGAATGTTAAAAGGAACTTTTCATGTGGTTATGGAAATGGTATGAAGTTTCAAGAGTGAAATCCTTACGTATGCTTGCATTCTAATGAGCATTAAGGAACTATCAGACCCATCTCTGCAAAGCCTGCTAAGTTGGCAGAGCTGGCCCTGTTACCATCAGCAGACAACACT
Organism: Saguinus oedipus; assembly: GCA_031835075.1. Taxonomy (NCBI): domain Eukaryota; kingdom Metazoa; phylum Chordata; class Mammalia; order Primates; family Cebidae; genus Saguinus; species Saguinus oedipus. The sequence continues at coordinate 22,150,907 of CM063169.1, forward strand.
CCTCCTGTCTACATGAGCAGAGCTATGAGGAGAAAATAAACTGGATGAGTGCTCAGAAATGTAATTTCTCACTGAGAGATCTTTTTTGCAGATGGAGAGGGTTGCCTCTCCAAGAGGTCAAGGGAAGTGAAGAGGAAACACCCAGAGCATCATTTCTTGAAAAGGGGGCTGCTGTAGAAAAAGGCACCAATATCTCACTTGCCCACTGGAAGCCTGCTTATGCAGTAGCCCTGCTAATTTTTTGTACTGTGTCAAGTGAAGAGGAACTTTATTAGATTAAAATGGCAGACTGAGGGGTAGCTTAGCATCAAAGAAGCATGCACAATAATATTAGGTTGGCGCAAAAGTAATTGCAGTTTTTGCCATTTAATGGCATGGGAAGGGTGAGTGACCATTGGATGGGTAAAGTGAACAGTGTTGACAATAACCAGGATTAAGCCATCTTTCTTGTCTCCAAACTAATAGTACCTGCTACTAATCAGGTGAGGGACTGCCAAAATAGGTAGCCACCAGATGAATGACAAGCAGCAGCAAAACAAGAACGTATCAAGCCAGAGAGAATCTTTCCTCTGAGCCATGGGTAAGTTAGAGAGGCAACATTTGAGGACAGAGAGGAACTAATAGTGCTAATTTGCAGAGGGCACAGAGAGGAACTAATATACAGGGGCCACAGTGAGGAACTAATATGCGGCGGGCACACAGAGGAACTAATATGCGGCAGGCACACAGAGGAACTAATATGCGGCGGGCACAGGGAAGAACTATGCAGAGGACACAGAGGAACTAATATGCAGAGGACAGACAGAGGAACTAATAGTGCTCACGGGGCAAATGACTTTTGCCCCTTTTCTCTAATCCCTCCTTTTTGCCCCAACAATGGAGGAATCAGGACCAGAGAAGAGGGGGTAAGAAAAGTGAAAAAGCGCATTTCCTTTGCATTTCAGGTGTCTCAAGCTGGGGCCTGGCTGGCATTGGAGAGAGGGAGAAAATGAGCTCTGATTTAGAAGGGACATTGATTAACTTAACCAAAAAGAACTTCACTAGAAAACCAAAAGATCTCTGCCTCGCATATATCAATATGGGAAAGGGAGTTTCAACAGAATTTCTATGCATTTATTGCCTGGAGAAATAAATGAGTTATGTCTGAGCCCCACCAAATTAATAAACTGGTTTCACAAGTAACCTTTGGCCTCAATATCACTGAGTTTCAAAACTGGACTACCTCATTTAAAATACTGAGATGCAAGTACCCCACTTTTATATATTTATTCCATAATCTCCATTAACTGCATATCATATGGGTGATATTCTTTAGACACAAGGCTGATAAATATATGATCAGAGAGTGGCAGTTCTATAATATGGCACTGCAGAAAGTTAGAGTCCTTCATCAAGTAAAAACCTTTAAGAAGTCATAACAAGGTAAGGAATATCCATCATTTTTTTCTCATGTACTATATGCCAGAAACTATATTACACACTTAGGGAAAAAAATATCCCAGTGCTTAAGGTGCTTACAATGTAGAGGTAAAAACATACACATAGATAATTATGTTTTAATTGTAATGAATGCAATGATGGAGTCATAGTTTCCATTTCATATATCATTAAAACTCTATAAAAAGGTCTCATTAAGTTTTAGTTTTATAGATGATAAAATTAGGTCATGGTACTAAGAAAAGTTATATCATAGTTTTGAATAAAGGTCTCCTTGGCTCTGAAGTCCATGTTACTCTGATTACATCATTAATCATAATCTCAAGACAAAACAGGGTGTCATATATCCAATTTATAACCTTAAGTTGGGCTAAAAGCTGGAAATAGCATGTTTTAAAAGTTTATTTGTTTTCTTTAGTAATAGATTAAGAGAAGCTAAGGATATTTGAAGAGTAATTCCAACCTCCTTTTCATAATGAAACGATCAACACCCATGATTTTTGCAATGGACTCCTTTGTATAAAACAATCACCTGATTGTCATTCTTAATAGATTATGTTTTGGTTGGTTCTTAATCCCCACATCTTAGTTGCACATTTATTGCCATGGATAAATGTGTAAAAAAGGTAACTGTCCTTTTTTACAGGGCAGGTCAGTATCTGGGACTGACAGGACTAGCAGGAAAATGGCATTTTCTTTGAGTTGAATCCCTTCATATGAGGATGATTTAATCTTAGAGCTCTAGTGGACATCTGGTAGCTATATTTTTCAACTTTAAGGAAATATGTCTGATAATAAGGACATTAGAAAGGGAAAAAGATATGGTAAAGAGATAAAAAGAGAATATAGGAGAGAATAAACCTCTATATAAGAGACTGAACCTCTAAATTATTCCAAATAAAATTTATAGCTCATATTCAAGATATAGGAAGTGAACTATTTTATTGCTAATTTCTAAGATAAATGTTATATGCACACATGTACATGTGAATATATGTGTATATTCACACATATACACATACAAACATTATGACCCATAGAAAAATGAATTGTCCAAACCCAAGTCTTGGTTGGCCATTTAGTTCATTTTTCTTTGAGCATCAAGAGTCATCATCAAAATAAAACAAAAAGAGTTATTAATCAATCTCTTCTATCATTTGGAGTAAAACTATCATGTGTGATATATGCCTGTGGAAAATTCAGATAAGGACATAAGGATTTTTCATAAATTAGTGTACTTCTGTTTAGGCTGGCATATTCTAGCACTTCATGCAGGCCTTACATATAGTTGGTGCTCATTGCCTGATGCATTCCAAAGCTGGAAAAGCTGAACAACTGAAAACAAGTTATTACTAAACTTTTCTAGTCATAACTTCCATATTATATCACAAAGACAGTTAACTGATTCCTTTGCTTCCATATCATTTGGTATTTCAAATATGTGCCTCATGTATACAGTAAATCTAGGCCTACTAATCCTAGCCAACAATCCTTAGCAATCCTTAGAATACTATGCTAATTCAAATGTAATCCAATATACACTCACTAAACAGTGCACTCATCTTGGGCTTGTCCTCAAGGGGCTCACAGGATAGTAGGGAACACAGGCATGCAAAGTGTAATGAACTTTGTAGTAAAAAGTATAGCACTACAAGCATACATAAAATATGATGGTAGCATTAAGTGATTCATTCCATTTGGAGGCATTTAGAAAGGCTTCATAGTGGCACTGATTCAGGAACTAACGTTTGAAAGGTAAAAAACAATTTACTTCATGACTGTCTTATTTCAGTCAGGTTAAGTTTTTGTACCTTGCCTAGGTTGATCAGAAATCCTACTGAGAACCCCATTTTTCGATCTAACCTCAAAACTGAAACTTATTAAGCACAATATACTATCATTAACTTAAACTCTCCTTTAGAATTTGGTTTTCTACATCAGATAAAATTCACCCCGATGGAGGAACTTACTACACTTATTAGAGCTATCAACAGCCTAAGACCTAAACTAAACCTATATGCAGATGCTAGGCATGCTTTTGGAGTAGTACATAAATTTGGGATGCTTTGAAAACAAAGCTATTCTCTCACTTCTGCTGAAATCCCCATCCAAAAGGTGACAAGGTATCTTTACATGCACTCCTACATTTTAGAGATGAGAGGTCCATGCAAAAATTGACGACATGGAAGCTAAAGAATATGCCCCACCAGATCATTATGGAAAACAGTTCAGCCAACCTCGTAATAATCTCAACTAAACCTTCAAAGAATAAATTCCTAAAAAAATCAAAGATGCTATTACAAAACACCAAATTTTAGCCCCAGATTCTGAAAAGGATCAATGGAAATTGTGTGGTTGTGTCTTTCATTCAGCTCAACTCTAATACTCCATAGACAGAGCCCAGTTGGCATCAGATGATTTCAAATGGGTATTACCAAAATTTCTCAATGAAACTACTCATCATAGTACACACAAAAATTAGTTGCTATTTTAAATCAACTTTAAAAAGATATGTGAGGTTATTTTCTTTTAATGTATCTCCCATCAATATAGCTCTGGAAAAAACCATCAAGGGAAGACAAGGCAATGGATGGTATTTTTTATGTATCACTTGGCTAGGTTACCTTTCTCAGGTAATCAATCAAATTCTAACATAGGTATTTCTGTGGAGGTATTTTGCAGATGTGATTAAATGCCATGATCAGTTGACTCTATTAAATTATCTTGGTGGTTTGACTGAATTATTTGAATAGCTTTAAGAGCAGAAGGAAGGCAAAATTCTGCCTATGAACAGCAGCTTCAGCCTGTGCTTGAGAGTCCCAGCCTTCTCTTTTTGACAGCCTGCCCTACAGATTTCAGATTGTCTCACCAGCATACACAATTGAGTAAGCCAACGCCTTCCAGTAAGTCTCTTAATATATATCACACACAGGCCTATTTCTCTGGTTGAGCTATGACTGCTACAGCTAGAAAGCAAAGCCTGCTAGGGCACTTTGAACACCTTCAGATGGATTTTATCCAGCTTCTATTCTCCATGAGGCTTTACTTATTGTATGTCTATTTCTAGAATGAGCTCAAGCATTTCTTTACTGAAAGGCTGCAGCCTTTATGGTTGCCAAAAACCTGCTTAATTTTATGTTTCCAGGCTAGAACATTTCAACTTTCATCTCAAATGACGGTCACCATAAAAAAAATCTTTAAGACTCTGTAAGATACCACCTCTTACTCAAAAATAACATTTCCTTATCACCCTAATCTTCCGTAAAGTTTGTAAATTTATAAAACTTTCAAAGATGTTTAGCTCCCTTAGCCAAAGATACTCTCACTCATCTTTATGACCATATAATCCCACCCCTACTAGGGAACATATTACTTATCCATCTTTGATCTTGCAAGTAAAATACCAATGCTTTGGGGTTTTAGCTGATAATAGGCCTTGCCCTGCTACAGGCAGACATGTCAAAATACTGCAAGGAACTAATGTATTGTATCCTTAAATACTTCCCATAGAATCTTCCTAAACAGATTCTTTCCATTGCAAGAAAATCAACAATCCATTTTATTTTATTTTTTATCAGGAGGAGGATTCTACTAGGTAGTAAAAGCCAATTGTGCATATATCTTATTAACTAGGAGTACAGTGACATGTTGATAGTTTGAAAACAGTCATTACAGAATTTACATTAGAGAAATCAGTAGATACTATAAATCAGAGCCTCCCATTATTGTTCTCAGCGATGGAATAAGCGTATCAAGGGTAAGAGAGCTCATTTTATTTAATCTCACCCAATACAAGGTGTGATATATATTCAGTTAATAAGGAATCTGAACTCATAAAAGAAAATTTTATCCTATTTCTGAAAGTTTCTCCTGGTTTATAGCAGTGTGATTTTAAAATAAGGTTTGAATCTATACCATGGCTTCTTTTAGCTAAAAGAAGAATTTATCAGGTTCAATTCTATAGTTACAGAGAGTTAATAAAATAAAATTCATATCAAAGCTCAGGCTTTCATTCATTTGTAGGAATATGACAACTCAAGGTCAAAGTAGTATGCCGTAATATTAATAGAATTATTGAATAATTCCAAGAGAATGTGGATGGTATTTTAGTAACTACATCCAGCAACATTATACCAATCATATTATGAATTATTTATGTTTTATGAAACTAACCATTCCCCTTCCTACACTGTTAATCAGATGAAAGGACATTATTGTGACCTTGGCTAGTTGTCCCTTTTAGAAAGAGTAAAATGAAACTAGCTGGAGCTGATTACAATTAATCTATATTGAAATTTTCATTAGAATGGATGTTGGTATACAATTGCACATTTATAACCTTTGTGCTGTTCTGCAAAAGAATTTTCTCATGAGATACGTTCAACAATTTAATACTATCAGGGATATGAATACCTGTAAGGTAGATAGTGATTTATTATCACAGAATATGAATCAAGCATCCACCAGAAAACAAAACGTAAAAATCAAGCTTCCTAAGAAGTTTGGACTCAAAGACTCAGGAGTTCACCCTGGGCTTCTCGTGTGAGAACTTAGAATCACTGTAGGATGGCAAATAGAGACAGTAGCTTTTGGCAAGATTTACTGGCTTCAGTGGTTCAGTGGACAATGGCTAGCATTTCTTTCTACAGAGAGAACATGATATATGGCTTATGGAGAAATATTGATATCAATCACATAGAAATCTGCAACAGAATATTAAAAGCAATGCACATTAGCATAACAAATATACTATGCATTTTCTATTTTTCCTTAAATCATTTTATTTTTTCACACTAATTTTATATGTGCTTCAGCATAATGAAACTAGAATGTGTTCTAGATATTCATGTGTTGACCTAGTCAGTTGTGTTGACACCTGTACTTTGTGAAGATTGGAGAAACCTATATTAAGGGATTACTCACATGTAATCTATTAGCTTTGGAAATGGGAACGAAATAATATATATACTTGAACAGATGCTCTGGATTTAACACCAATTACTACTTTACTACTTACATTGTGAAATAAACTGTAAATATCCTACTTCCAAATAATTCCAAAGTGTTATAATTTATATCAGACGTTATCTACAAACTTTAAAACAAGGAGCAGATAATGTATTGTAATGATGGAGTTATTTCCTTACTCTATAATGTAATGCAGGCACAGAAATAGTAATTGATAATGTTCATGGAGCTCACCTCTTTCAGATAGCTTTTCTTAATAATAACTGAAGAGATCATTAAATCTGAGAGTTAATGACGACTTGAGTGCACAGTACTCAAACAGTATTTTTCCTTGTTTCTCTGCCTCCCAATACAATTAGCCTCAACACAAAAAAAAGACATCTACAGACAACTAGGATTGGAATACAACGAATAAAAAATTATCTGACCTATATTATAATTTTTAAATGTCACAACAAACAGCCGTTTCACTCAAAATAATTCTATTATTTGAGAGGAGTGTCACTGACATCATAAAGAGAAAGTGTAAAAAGCTTGGTTAGAATTGGTAATGTTTTTGTAAGATGAAGGTTGTTTACAGATATTTGTAATATCCTGAAATTATCAGATTTTCATATTTATAAAATGTTATAATATTCTATTTCACAAAGGATAAGCATTTTTCTCAAAGTCTGTAATTTAGGGCCTTAAAAAACTGAAGGTCAATGTAACAGTGTTCTATTGCTACTGTAACAAATTACCACAAACTCAGCCTCTTAAAACAACCCTCATTTATCATCTCATTGATTTGGTGGGTCAGAAGTACAGAGGTCTCTGCTAGGTCCTCTGCCTATAGTGTCACAAGGCTGAACTCAGTATCCACAAGGATGTGTTCCTCTCTAGAGAATCTAGGGAAGATTTCTTCCTTGTTCATTCAGATTGCTGGTAGAAGGAAGCTCCTTCTGGTTGTAGGACTGGGGTCACCATTTTCTTGCTGACTGTCACCTGAGGGCCATTCTCCACTTCTAGAGGTCATCCACATTGCTGTCCCAGTGTTCTTTCTTCATCTTCAGAGCCAGCAATGGCAGACTGAGTCTCTCTTATTCTTTGAGAGCCTGCTACTATTTCTGCCATTATGTCTTTCTGGCATCCACTGATACGGTCAGGATTTCTATCCCAACCCAAACCTCATCTTGGATTTTAATCCCCAGGGTTTTACAGTGAGACCAAGTGGAAGTAATTGAAACATGGGGACATTTTTCCCCATGCTATTCTTGTGAAAGTGAGTGAGTTCTCACAAGATCTGACGCCTTTATAAGGGGATCTTCCCCCTTGGCTCAGTACTTCTCTTTCGTGCTGCCTTGTGAAGAAGGAGGCTTCTCTCTCACCTTCCACTAGGATCATAAATTTCCTAAGGCATCCCCAGCTATGCAAAAGTATGGGTCAATTAAATCTCTTTTCTTTATACATCCAGTGTTACGTATATCTTTATTAGTAGCGTGAGAACAGACTAATACACCCACATTTTTAATACTCTGAAAGCATACTACTGCTTTCTTCTTCTATTTTATAAGCCCATATGATTACACTGGGACCCATCAAATAATCCAGGATAGTCGTTCTAAGATTTCACCATAATTTCTTATAACCCCTTTCCATGTAATGTATCATACACAGGAATAACACCAGAGGATAAAGAATATGGAACCTCAAACCCTGCCTATCACATTTAGTTAGAAATAACATACAAAATGCAAGGAAACAAAATGCTAAACAGTTTTGTTGATTAAAAACAAGAATAAGGTTTTTTTTTGTTTGTTTGTTTGTTTTTTGATATGGATTCTCGCTCTGTTTCCCAAACTGGAGTGCAGTGGCATGATCTCGGCTCACTGTAACCTCCACCTCCTGGGTTCAAGCAATTCTCCCTGCCTCAGCCTATGAAGTGGGCCTGCAGACACCTGCCACCATGTCCAGCTAATTTTTGTATATTCAGTAGAGATGGGGTTTCACTATGTTGGTCAGGCTGGTCTTTAACTCTTGACCTCAGGTGATCTACCCACCTTGGCCTCTCAAAGTGCTGAGATTACAGGGGCGAGCCACCCACTGGTAACTGACCAAGAAGGTCTTTATCAAAAACAAGTGTGTTCTAAAATTTAAGTTTTGGTGTTTACGATAATATGAATTTCCAACAAAATATTATAAACTAATTATATAAATATATTTTATAAAAAGTTAAACTCTTAATTTTTTAATTAAAAATCAATACACTCAACATATTATGTACAGTAGTTGCCTTCTAAAAGAGTAAAACATCTAAAAAAAAATCCCTAGTAAATGGAAAATTTACTATTTTCTATCATATTTGGAAGTAACTGAGTTAATTTTTTTATCTATATTTTCCACTTAACAGAATATTAGAGATGATTGACAAGCTGGGTTTTTTTTTTTTCTGTTTCTTGTATCTTCTAATCTTTAAGACAAACCACTAATGTCTTGGTTTTAGAGAAAATTAAGTAGGCAGAGTTTCGGCCCATATTAAGGAATCATCAATTTTGCTGACATAATAGGCTTGCTTATCCCATCTGGCAATAACTGCAAGGTATTAATTCTCTGTGCATTTTACAGTTCAGAAACTACAGTTCTATTGACCGCATTATGGAAAATAAATTAAGCGGTTTCTGTCAAAGCTCAGAAGGTGAATAATGCAATCCTCCTGCTAAAACTCACGCACCTAAGAACCAGATATTGTTACAACGAACTAGAAAAAAATACACTTTTAATGAAAATATACACATTTATTTAGGACCTGAATAAATATCCATGAAACAATGGTCTTGCAGATATACCTACATATTTCATCAAGATATTTTCTATTCATCTTTTGTATGTATTTGTGAGTTTAATCAAATTAGCTTTCTAAGAAACTCATCAGCCTTGAACTTGAAAGACTGTTTTAGTGATTCTAATAGAGAAGGAGCCATCTAAGGAAAGTACCTACTAAAGTGGTCTTAAAAGCAAACCCGCCTATAAACACTAATGAGATGAATCATATATGAGCACTATACTACACAGGTTTATTAACTATTTGTTGACTTTATTTAATAGAATTGTAAATACTTTTAACATTTAAAAGTATACAACAAATTCTTGTTGGTCTTTGGTAGAATACTTATTTTGGTATCTTGAAAAAAATATACTATAAAAGTTAATTCTAGTTACTATATGTAATACAACACAGGTAAAGAAAAGAAAAGGAAATGTTAATGGTATGTGATTAGGCAGTAATCTGAAATAATTTTTATGACAGGAAGATCTGAGATTTGGTGTCATCACTACTAATTCAATTTTATTGACATTCATCAAGCAATAGTTAAATCTCATAAAGTAGTTTTCCTGTAATAGTTGGTAATATTCATCCCCACATGAATATTCATTCATTCATTCAAGCTTTGCTTACTGAATGCATATTGTTCAATATACTGTATTGAGTACCAAAGAGAAAACAACTAAAACATTAAAAACAGCTCTAGACCCAAGGCTATGGCTCATGCCTCTAATCTCAGCACCTTGGGAGGCCCAGGTGGGAGGATGCCTTGGGGCCAGGAGTTTGAGACCAGCCTAGCCAACATGGCAAAACCACATTCCCACAAAAAAAAATTAGCCAGGTGTGGTGGCACATGCCTGTAATCCCAGCTACTCAGGAGGCAGAGGCATGAGAATTGTTTAAACCTGGAAGGCAGAGGTTGCAGCAGCTGAGATAGCATCACTGCACTCCAGCCTAGGTAAATGAGCAAGACTGTCTCAAAACACACACACACACACACACACACACACACACACACACACACACACACACACACACACCAGCTCTAAAGGTGCATTGACGATATCATATTCACAGCTGATGTTTACCTATGGTATCTTTTTTACTAATTGAAATCTTTGTAAGAATAGAGACTGTATCTTATTTGTTATTGTGAACGAGTATCTTTTGTGAATAAATCCAAACTTTACCTTGACAAATACCAGTAAGACAGTATAGAGCTAGAGAGAAAACAACGTGATAGACTCATGCTTGACTGCACACCTTCAAGTTTTTCCTCTCAAACTTAAAAAACGATAACAGAAAGCCAATAGTGACTCTTTTCCCTAGAAAATCAAAGGGAGTTCTTGCTACAAAAATGCATATGCCTGACTTTGGTTAACTTAAGTAGTCATATTTCAGGCTTTCAAATAAACATTAAGTTAATACAATCTTTTACAGTAGTTTGAGTTGTAATTAACATGTGTTATTCAATTCCTATCACAAATTTCATCATTAAGATCCAAATTTCAAAATAGTACTTCCATATTTTAACTTTCAGGACTCTATTTAATTTTTTTTTTCTTTGAGATGGAGTCTTCCTTTGTCACCCAGGTTGGAGTGCAGTGGCGCAATCTCAGCTCACCGCAACCTTCGCCTCCCAGGTTCCAGTGATTCTCATGCCTCAGCCTCCCGAGTAGCTGGGATTACAGGTGCCTGCCACAACACCTGGCTAATTTTGTATTTCCAGTAGAGACAAGGTTTTACCACATCTGCCAGGCCGATCTCAAACTCCCGACCTTAAACGATCCACCAGTCTTAGCCTCCCAAAGTACTGGGATTACAGGCATGAACTGCCCAGCCCTATTCAATCTTTAGAATGTATTTCTGAGGATAGGAGTATAGCCTCAGAGTTTACTGGTGATAATAAAAGGTGTTAGGGGCTGGGCACAGTGGCTCTCACCTATAATCCAAGCACTCTGGGAGGCTGAGGTGAGCAGATAACTTGAGGTCAGGAGATCAAAACCAGCCTGGCCAACATGGTGAAACCTCATCTCTACTAAAAGTACCAAAATTAGCCAGGCATGGTGGCAGGCACCAGTAATCCCAGCTACTCAGTAGGCTGAGGCAGGAGAATCTCTTGAACCCGGGAGGCGGCGGAGGTTGCAGTGAGCCAAGATTCCACCACTGAACTCCAAGGTGGGTGACATAGCGAAACTCTGTCTCACTACCACCCCCACATACACACACAAGTCTTTGCTTTAGCAATTTGAATGGTTTATTATTGACCATTCCCACAAGTTTAACTGACCAACTTCGGAAGAAGGACAATCTTAGAACTCCACCCACCTGCACTTTCCTGATTTCCAGTACTGAGGAAACTCAGCACGTGACAATTTGTTTTGTATTTCATTCCAGCTCACTAAGACTCAAGGGAAATAGTGTTTTTCACAAAATTGCTTTGCAAGTGAGGGAGGGAATGGGAAAATATGTTTTTAAATATTTTACTTCTTCATATCAAATCATTCTATTTACAAAATTAGATAAAGATATAAATTTAGAGTTTTTAGATCTTTGGGATGAAGATAAAAATGGTGACATAATCTTCAGAAGAAGAAAACGGCATTATCACTAAATTTGTCATGTATTGTGTACAAAAAAACTCTTGCCAATCTCACTTTTACATCACTGGTAATATGAAACAGGTAAAAAGTGGCAAGAGTTTGAACAGACAAAAGCTAAAATAACAAGATGCCTTCATTGGTAAGCATATCCATTACAAAGAAAACTCTTCATAGAGGAGTTTTATGGCACCAAGGCTTTTTGTGTAAATGATCTAAGATTTTCTAGAACATTACTCTAAAGAAAAGCATCATGGTTATCAAAATTAAATATTGTTTGCATGTGATATTAACAAGATCATTTACAAAATAACATGGAATATTAGATGAAGTCTCATGGCTATGAAAATGCCACTCCCTGTTTTAAAGGCAGCTAGCCTAGTATAAACCGACTATCTGCCTGAGGATTTTTTTTTATTAACATGATTTTTCCTAGTTTACATTTTGAATTTGGTTGTTTCTTGATGTGCCTTACTGGTGCACTTTGGCACGTAGTAACAAATTGAATAGACTGTTAATATAAATGTCCTGTCTGAAATAGATGTAAAATATGAATTCAGTATAGAGAAGTTCAAACTATGCTTTGAAGTAAAATAAGCCTAGGCAACAACAATGCTGAAAGTACACCAAGTAAACTGCAAATTAAATATTTTTGTAGAAGGTCAATTCCAAAATCCCCTATCTTCCTTTGCAAATAAGAAAATTGTATTCCTATCTATTATAAGTGCACTAATCTTTAAGTGCTAATGCCAATGTCTGAAAAATAACACTATCAGAGTTTCAATCAAAACATGAAACTTGTGTTGATGTTGAAGTGACATTTTTTCTTAAGTGTAGTGCTGAATTTACTAGGCATAGGAAGGAAAGTAATTCTCTATCTTTCTCCCTGACAAATATTTAATGAAACAGCAGTAGCTGTAAATGCTGGTGGCCTTGCCTTTAAATTGAAATGTCAAATATAGCACCCAAATCTGAGAATATCTGTTCAGACAATACATTTTTAAAACACAAAGAAATCAGAGTTACCCTCATAAAAAGATGTTTTAACATCTACTAGTGCACTCAAGATGTAAAGAATTTCAGAAAAAAAAATGCTAAGGTTACTGTAGCTTGCCATTAGTTGTGTTTGCCTCTATCAAAGTCATGCACGAGGCGGCCGTTCCTCCTAGGTCCTGAGTTGCTAGGCAAATGGAAAACAAGAATATTTTTACATTGGAAAATCTCTCAGATCACGGTGGGGAGAATGAAAGAGAACCAGGCAAGACAAGAATTAGAATACAGAGAATCTTGCTGCTACAAATATTCTGAATAATCTCAAAGCTTTATTTGTTGCCTTCTGTCATCTATACTCATGTACCACATGCAATGTTTCAGTCAACAACAGACCACCTATATGACAGTGGCCGCATAAAATCAAAACAGAGCTAATAATTCCCATCACCTGTGATATCATAACCACTGTGACATTCATAGAATGCATTACTCATGTGTTTGTGGTGATGCTGGTGTAGACAAACCTACCTCTCCACCACTGGTGTAAAAGTGTAGCACATACAATGATGTGCAGTGCATACTACTTATTTATTATACTGTGCTTTCTCTAGTTATTTGTGAGTACACGCCTTTTACTTATTTAAAGAAAAAAAAAAGCTAACTATAAAAAAACAGCCTCCGCAGGTCCTTCAGGAAGTATTCCAAAAGAAGACACTGTTATCATAGGCAGTGATAGATCCACACATGTGATTGCCCCTGAAAACCCTGCAGTACAACAAGATGTGAAGGAGCAAGAAAGTGGTGTCGATGATCCTGACCCTGTGGAGACCGAGGCTAATGTGTGTGCCTTATCTCCGATTTCAACAGAAAATTTACAAAGCAAAAAAGAAATTAAAACATTTAAAAATAGAAACAAGCTTCTAGAATAAGGATATAAAGAAGGAAAACATTTTTATACAGCTACGCAATCTGTTTGTGTTTTCAGCCAAGTGTTATTACAAGAGTCAAAAAGTTTTTAAAAAATTACAAGTTTAGAAAGTAAAAATGCTAGAGTAAGCTAAGGTTAATGTGTCGCTGAAGAAAGGAAGATATTTTGCAAGTCTAGAGCAGTGTCCTAGGCCTTCACATTCCCTCACCACTCACTCATTAATTTACCCAGGCAACTGCCAGTCTGGCAAGCTCCATTTATGGTAAATGCCCTATATAGCTGTACCGTTTTTTACCTACTATATTTTTACTGTACCTTTTCTATGTTTAGATACATAAATACTTACCATTTTATTAAAATCGCCTACACCATTTACTACAATAACGTGCTGTGCAGGTCTGCAGACTAGGAGCAACAGGCTTATCATAGAGCGTGGGTGTGTAGTGCCACCCCATCAAGGTTTGTGTCAGTATACTCCATGCTGCTCTCACAATGACAAAATCACCTAACAATGCATGATGCATAACTGTATTTATATATTTTGCTTATAGAAGATACTTTGTGTTATTATTCCCATGGTGATATACTCTCTCTGACAGAGCAGAAGAGTTTAAGGAAATCTCTTTGAACTGTGTATAAAAGATTACAAAACCTGCAGACAACCAGTTGCTTATTCCTTATTCTCAGACAGCTGATTGGTAAAAACAATGGGAAGCATTGACTCACAGCAAGTCTGTTACAAACCTATCTAAAATTAATGCTAAATCCTTTATTGGCAAAGTAGAAAAGATAAAAATGCCTTTTAAACATTAATGTTAAATATCTAGAGTACAAATGTGTCATAATCTCAAAAGCTGAACTTAGTATCTTCTATGACATGAAAATTAGGAAACTTATTTTACAACAAAGTTCACGTTATTATATTTGGAAATAACTCAATTGCATTTGTGTGTTTCTAGCATTTCTTCAGAAACATTGAATACTTTATATCAAGTATAGCGATCCCCCCGGAGAGCAAAAGATAAATGAGTATATATTCAGATAAACCCTGCATGGTATCTTTGCAGACTATTTCCCATTAATTCCTCTGAATTTCACAGTATTCACAATTTTTGACACACACACACGTGTAGCTAGATTTTTCTCTTTTGGGCTTGGTTTTCAATTTTCTAATTTATATGGTTAATAAAATTCTTTTCAGCTCTTTTTAAAAAATACACATCATTGATTTCTCTCCTAGTCATGAGCATGTTTTCCTCCACTCTCTCAAACGTGTGAGGAATAATTATAATCAGTTTTGGCATTCTTGTATTAGTTCAATCATCTTTTTCAGCTCTAAATCTGTTTATAACTATTTGTCATCTATCTCTTGAATATACATAACATTGTTCTGTTTCTTTGCTTTTCTGTATTTATAATTGTATGCTGGACATTGTTCACTGCTGGATTTTTATGCCCTTTAAAATGATGTTAACATTTGTTCTGGCATTCAGTTAATCAAGTAGTGTTTCAAGGCTTGCACTTAAGTTTTATTAAAGCAGGTACAAATAGCTTTTGTCTAGGGTAGGGATTCCCCAAACCCCCAGGTCCTGGACTGGTACCAGCCTCCAGCCTGTTAGGAGCCTGGCTGCACAGCAGGAGGGAAGCGGCAGACAAGCAAGCATTCATTATCTCCTGTTAGATCGGCAGTAGCATTCGATTCTCATAGGAGAGAGAATCCTATTGTGAACTGTGCATGCGAGGGATCTGGGCTCTGCGCTCCTTATGAGAATCTAACCTAATGCCTGACGATCTGAGGTGGAACAGTTTCATGCTGAAACCATCCCTCCCTCTATTCCCATCCCATGAAAACACTGTCTTCCACAAAACCAGTCCCTGGTGCCAAAAATCTTGGGGACCTCTGGTCTAGGGCTAAACTGTTAAGATAGTACGTTCTGACTATTCTATCTGGTAGCCCAGTAACCCACATACTATAAGGTTTTACTCTAGCTGGTGGGAACAAGAACTATTCCTAGTCCTGTGTGAATTGTTCTGTTACTTTTAATTGCCCTCCAGCCCCACTTTTGTTAGTTACCTCTCATGCTTCTGCAAATCAATATTGAGCCAAACGCTTGAGGGGATTGCCTCTTCTGAGTTCTTTCTTACTATGGAATTCCTTCCTCTTTGGTAGTCTGCTCCACAAATTCTGGCCATTTTGGCCTCTGCAAACTCTTTTCTCTTCTTCCTTAACTCTGTAAGACTGTCAGGTTCTGATAAAGTTTCCCACCCTGTGCAATAGCCTGAAAACTCCAGGCAGTGAGCTGAGGTCCCTGTTACTCCATCTTGGACAAGTGGACACACCCACCATGTTAAATAAGCTGCATTAAAGTAATATTGACCAAAGAACTAAGGGAATATTCTTTACCCCTAGCAACATAGAGATTTGCTTTTAACCTGAAGAGAAATGTAAAATTGAGCAATGGATTTTCAAGCCTGAAAAAAATGTTTCCTATGCTTTCAACACCTTATACTTGCACTTGGGTTCCTGGCAATTTGAGAAATCAAAGGGCCAGCAAAACCTGTCCCTCTGCTGAAATTTTCATATGCAGAGGAACAATTTTTAGTGACAGCAGTCACAAAAGAAGGATATATAACCCTCTTTATAACTGAGGCAGGTAACTGGAATTTACTTCAGTTTCTTTCTTCATATAACTAAATCTTGCCTTAGTTTGTCAAACATGTTTGCCTCCCTTGATGGAAACTGAAATAGCTAGTTAGAGTCTCTTTGTTGGCACATCTCAAAGGATCTTTTAATCCTATTCATAAGTTTCATTTATAATGTTTCCATAAGTTTGTCTTGACTCCTAACTTCCTTCAGCACATTAACAATACCTACTCTGTACTAGCTTATCTTTGGACTGGACACAGTTTGAAAAGAAGCAATTCTTACAGTCTAATAAAAAGGAGAACACTGCAAATTAATCACAAACTCACAAACACCTCTGAAACAACTGGAAGTTATAAAACACAGAAATCTTTCATTGGGTAAATGAGAGGATAAAGTGGTAAGATACTGTTCAATTCTTCTATGTGACTTTTACCCAAGCTAAAGAGTTAATAGTAGTAATAAAAATAGGTAGTATTATTTTTGATCCCAGTATCATGGTTGATGCAAATCTGCATCTACAAGATTTTTTTAAATGTGCCTAAGATCTATAGAAAATATTCAAAAATTGATTTTAAACCTGGGTATCTTACATTTATATTACACAAGCTCATTAGCTGTAGGTCATCAGCTTCATACACTATCATCCAGTCAGGAGCAGAAACACCAAGCAGAACACTGAGAAGTATGACTTTTCTTAGCAGCTAATCCACCTGTGAGTCATTACATATCATTTTAAAATCTATTGACTTTTTTTTGAGCCAGATACTTGACTTCTGTTTATTGATAAATTATCAGCACCCTGTTTCTTCCCAGGCAGTCTTTCTACTCCTAAAAGCCAAGAATGTTACCCTCGTCTTTAGCTGCCTGCATCTCAGTACTCAAGTGCTCTGTGACTGTTGATCCTCCACACCCACCCACTAAGTCCCATTCTCCACTCCTCCTCAGACATTGACATATTAGTAGGCAGATGTTTGGGAACAGAAAAACCTTTCTTACTCTCTCAACTCATGCTCTATCATAAGCCTGCTAGCTTTGGTCAACCACAGGGCTGCCTATCTGTCAAAATCTAGATCCATATATCTTAAAGTAACTTAGAGACTTCAGAATTTAACTATCTTTTTCAAATTTCCAGAATCAGAGGCCAAGTCAGAGAAGATCAAAATGACTGGTTCCAGGTAAGCCAGCAATGTAATTGTCCACATGGAACTCAAAGTTACGTCTTCTGATTCCAACTCTAATTCATACGTCCCCCCTCCCACAAGATGTTTCAAGCTGTGGCATGTAGACTTCATGTGACCAAAGGTTTTCTTTAGCATCGTTATTTTTTTTTCTTTTATTTGAACTGGCAAACATTATTATTTTTAAAAATTAAAAAAATTTCCCATAAAAATGGAGATGTTTTCGTTAAGTAAACAGCAGATCCAGTGACAATGGCTGCATTTCCACATGGAAGCCATCTACTACAACTAAGAACAGTTCTGATTTCAGTGCCCACCATTCCTTGTTGTCACCCAGGCACAGAGGCTGAGTTTGAATTGCCATTTGTTATTTTATGTCAAGCTCATGTTACTCATTTATGTGACTAGATTGCCCCATAGGCATTTCTGTTTGAGACCGTTGTAACACATGCTATTTAGTTGCTCTCTGCAATGCAGTGTTAATTAATTCCAGACTAGGTCAGAGTATTAAAAAATTAATGCACAGGAATGCTATTGATACTTGTAAGTTGATTCTGTATCCTGAAACACTGATGAAGGTGTTTATGATCTGAAGGAGCCTTTGGGCTAAGACTATGGGGTTTTCTAGATATGGAATAGAATCATTTGCAAACAGGGATAGTTTGACTTCCTTTCTTCTTGGATGCCCTTTCTTTCTTTCTCCTGCCTGATTGCTCTGATCTGGACTTCCAACACTATGTTGAATAGGAGTGGTGAAAAGGGGAATCCTTGTCTTGTGCCAGTTTTTAAGGGGAATTCTTCCAGCTTTTACCCATTTACTAAGATGTTGGCTGTGGGTTTGTTATATAAGGCCCTTATTATTTTGAGGTATGTTCCTTCAATACATAAATTATTGAGAGTTTGAAAAATGAAAGGATGCTGAATTTTATTGAAAGCCTTTTATAATCTATTGAAGCAATCATGCAGTTTTTTATCTTTAGTTCTGTTTATGGGATGGATTTACATTTATTAATTTGCATATGTTGAACCAACTTTGTTTCCCAGAAATAAAGCCTACTGATTATGATGGATTTGATTTTTTGACATACGGTTGGATTCAGTTTGGGTTTGCAAGAATTTTGCTAAAGAGTTTAAAATGCTAGAAGACACCCTAGGCAATACCATTCTTGACATAGGAACTGGAAAATAATTCATGACAAAGATGCCAGAAGCAATTGCAACAAAAGCAGAAATTGACAAAATAGTATCTAATTAAACTTAAGAGCTTCTGCAGAGCAAAAGGAAATACCAAGAGTAAACAGACAACACACAGAATAGAAAATATTTGCAAACTATTTTTAGTTTATTTATATGAAATAAAAATAAGAGCTTCATTATATTTTAAGTAATCTAAGGAAACCCCATCTGAACCCGTAGTATTAAAACCTAAGGATGCTATGCCCCTAGTAGACTCTGCTTTTATCACCTATGATAATTTTATGGCTATAATTTGCCTGATATGTCTTTTATATTCTTTTACTTCCAATTTTTGAGTGTTCTTGTGCTTCAGGTGTGAAGCATGTGTGAATATTTGTATGTATATTCAAATTTTTTAAATTAAAATGTCATCTGTGTCTTTTAACCATGAGTTTAGACAATTTATATTTATTGTAATAATGTTACATTGGAATGTTTCACTATCACTTTAATTTTATTTCAGTTACCTAACTTTCCTTATTTTTTGTAACACTTTGTTTTCATTGTTATCTATAATTCCCTCCAATTATTAGAGAAATTAAGCCTATTTCATATTTATTGTTCTATCTCCATCTCTTATATTGATATGCTCTAGAGACTTTTAATTATATCTCATAATTGATATTTTGCCTTTTTCCTTTAGTATTACCTAAAAACAGACACAGACAAATAAACTTTCCCAGGATATTTAACATCTTTATTCATATTTCTTTTGCAAAATTTTCTAGATATTTTGGTCTTACTTATTTCATCCAAAAGTATTTTCATTGTGGATGTTTGTATAGCAAAGTTTCTAAAGGAGGTGCAGGTTGTAGTGAGCAGAGATTGTGCCACTGTCCTCCAGCCTAGGCAACAAGAGTGAAACTCTGCCTCAAAAAAAAAAAAAAAAAAAAAAAAGACTCATGCTTAGTTTTATTAATCTTTTATATTGTTTTGCTAGTCTCTATTTCATTTACTTCTACTCAACCTTTATTGTTTCCTTCCTTTCCTTATCTTTGTGTTTAGATTGTTTTGTCTGTAGCTCCTTGAGGAATAAGTTGTTTGAAATCTGTTTATTTATGTAAACATTTATTTTTATGAATTTTAGAATTTCTTTTGCTATATTCCTTAAGTTTTGGTTTGTCTTTCCATTTTTGTCTCAAGATATGTTTAAATTCTTAAAAAAAAATTATCGACCCATTAGTTGTTCAGTAGCATGTTGTTAAATTTAGAAGTATTTGTGAATTTCCTAAAATTCCTCATTATTGATTTCTAGTTTCATACCATTGTGGATCAGAAAAAATACTTCATATAAGTTCAAACTTCTTACGTTTTCTGAGGCTTTAGTCCTGACAGGTAATCTAGCCTAGAGAATGTTCTCTGTGTGCTTGAGAATACTGTGTATGCTGTTGCTATTGGATGGAATATTTTGTGTATATCTGTTATATCCATTTGATCTAATGTGGTCAAGTCCCATGTTTTCTTATTAATTTTCTGTCTAATAATCAGTCCATTGTTGAAAGTGATATGTTAAAGCCCCTTACTATTACTGCATGGCAGTCTCTCTCAAGATCATTTCATTTTATTTTTAGGTGCTCGAATGTTGAATGTATGTGTAATTACACATAATTGTGATATCCTCTTGATAAATTGACCCCTTTATCATCATATAATGTTCTTATGTGTCACCTATTTCAGTTTTTGACCTTTTCTCTCTTTTTGTTTTCATTTGCACAGAATATCTTTTTCTGTCCCTTCATTTTCAGCCTATATGTGTTCTAAAATACAAGGTGAGGCTCTTATGGGCAGCAAATAGTTGGGGATTG
The DNA here is from genome assembly GCA_031835075.1 of Saguinus oedipus. Taxonomy (NCBI): domain Eukaryota; kingdom Metazoa; phylum Chordata; class Mammalia; order Primates; family Cebidae; genus Saguinus; species Saguinus oedipus. The sequence continues at coordinate 22,171,502 of CM063169.1, forward strand.
TTTGCTTATCCTTTCAGTTACTCTCTTTTTTGGAGAATTTAATGCATTTATATTCTAGGTAATTATTGATAGGCAAGGACTTACTGCTATCATCTTAATTGTTTTCTGGTTGTTTTGTAGATATTTTGTTTCTTTCTGCCTCTTATGCTGTCTTCCTTTATGTATTGATTTTTTTTAAGCAATGGTATGTTTTGACCTTTCCAAGCTTTTTGTCCAACTAATAATTTTTGATTGGTGTTTCTCATGAGGTTTACATATAACATGTACACGTATTAATAACAGTGTACTTCAAGCTGGTAACAACTTAACTTGTATACGATTCCACACTTTTCCTCCTCCTATACACATTTTATGTTGTTAAGGTCAGAATTTACAACATTTTGTTATGTGTATCTCTTGACAATTTATTTCAGCTAAATTGTTTTGTCTTTTAATTCTTCTACCAGGGATAAAATTACATGTGCTCATTCCAGTACTCAGTATTCTGAATATGGCTGTGCTTTATATTTATACCACTGAGTTTTGTTGTTTCATATGTATCATTATTAATTTGTGGCTTTTTTTTTTAGCTTAAAGAAGTCCTTTTAGCAGTTCTTACAAGACTGGTGTAATGGTTATGAAACCCATTTGCTTTAATTTGTCTTCTTCCTCATTCCTAAAAGACCAATTTTCTGATTAAAGCATTTTTAGTTAGAAGCTTGTGTATCATTAGCACTTTGAATATATCACCCCACTCTTCCCTGGCTGCCCAATTTCTCCTGAAAAATCTGCTGATAGTGATACTTCTTGCATGTGATGGGTTTCTTATCTCTTGCTGCTCCAGATTTTTTTGTCTTTGATTTTTGGTAGTCTGACTTTTATGTGTCTTGATGAATTTCTCTTTCAGCTGTATTTGAGCGGTGACTTCTGTGCTTCCTATACCTGGATGTTGGCATCTATTCACAGATTCTTGAAGCTTATTTTAGCCCTTATTTCTTTAAATATGCTCTATGGCCCTTGTTCTTTTTATTCACCTTCTGTAATTTCTTTTATGTAAAACTTTGGTCTCTTCACGGTGTCCCATAATTCCTCTAGGATTTCATTATATTTTTTCATTCTTTTGTCTTTTAGCTCCTTTGATTGGATAATTGTAAATTTTGTTTTCCAGTGAACTGTTTTCTACTGCTTAATCACATCTTCTGTTGAAACCTTCTGTTTAACTTTGCAATTTAATCATTGTATTCCTCATCTCTAGGATTTCTATTTTCTAAAATTGTTTCTATTTTGTTGTAAGACTCACTTTGTAAATTGTTTTCCAAGTCTTCATTTTTTAATCCATATATTGTTATCATTTACTGAACTTCTTTAGGAAGATTATTTGGAAATTTCAGTCACTACGGAGATCTCCATTTCTTTGGGGCCCATTACTGGAGATTTATTAGTTTCCTCTGGAGTGTAATGATTCCCTAATTCTTCATAATCCTTGTGCATTTGCATTGTTGTCTGTGCATCTGAGAAGACAGCCCCATTTTCTGGCCTTTTTAAGTGTTACTGGCAGGAATAGACCTTTACTATTTAAGACTAGCCTGTGATTCTGGAAAGGCCTGTTGGTGACAGTCCCAGGCAGGCAGATTTTGTTATGTGTTCTCTCATGTATGAGGTCACTGACTTTGCTCTGATATCAGGTGGGGCTGCGAGCTGAGTTCTGCCATACAGCAGAATCGCTGAGATGGTTCTGCTGTCAAGGAGAGCTGCTGGCTGGGTACTGTCTTCCCTTCTATTTGGGCTAGTGAGCAGATGTATTTCTTGGCCAGGAAATTCTACTATATGGGATATGCAGTTAAGCAGGGCTACAGGCTGTGCTCTGATATTTGCTAGTCACTGCTTGAGACAGGCAGGACCAGAGGCTATGCTCCTTGGAAATGCATAACTGAGGATTGCCTCCCACTCAGGTGGAGGCCTGTGGTGAGCTTGCTTTGATCTCTCAAGTCAAGCAGGTCTAGCCTCTATACTTCTCCAAAATATATGAAGGTGGGAGTGTCCCTGCCTGGGCAGGGTCATTATGCTGTGCTCTGGGGCTAAGCATGGAGATTAGCTATCTAGAGACTCAAACTAAAATGAACTTTATATCTTACATATGAAGGCATTCTGCTCAGTTTTGAAGAGTGGTTATAAAGTTGGCTGGTATCATCTCTGATTGAGCTGTCAGGAACACAAAGATACTGGCAAGAACTGTATGCTGGTCACTATGAGCTCTGCCTCCTTGGTCTCTATCTGACCCCAGGCAGTTTAGCTATATCATTATCCCCATTGCTCCCCATGAGTTGAGACTGAAGTGGGCTTCTGGGAAGTGTCTCAGAATGGTAGGGAAGATTGGGTGCCTCCAGTTTTCCTTTTCCCCCTGTAGAAACTGTGGGCCCAGTGAAATCCTCTGTCTGGCATTGTGCTGACTTCAGCGGGGATGAAGAACAGCATCATAGTGAGATCATTCCTACTCATCTAATTTGTTTTCATTCAGTTCCACAAATGACATGGGTGTCTCAAGATATTTTCCAAGTATTGAGGTTTTCAAAAAGATGTATGGTCTGTGGATAGTTGCTAGTTATACTTTCTTTAGGTGTTGGGTGGCAAGGGGTTAAGGAAGGAGACCCAGGCATCTAGGGTCACCTCCCCCTTGACTTCCACACTGCATTTCAATAGAAGAAAAGGCTAGCCAACTTGCGCCTCCTAAATCACCTTCCTATAAGACAGCAGGTGTAGTTTGGGGGAATCTTTCTGAAAGACATTGTTTTTACTTAAACAAATTAAACCCCCACCCCAGTCCTCCATCGGAGACCAGAGCACTTTTACATGTAATTCCTAAAACTGTAAACCCAAGGTGCTTTCATATGTGATTTCTAAATCTGTAAACCCAAGACCCTTTCATTTGTAATTTATAAGGCTGTAAACCTGAGATTCTTTCATGTATGTGTAATATCTAGAGTGCAAGCCTATATAAAGGCAGAGCTTCTCTTTGTTAGGGGAGCTTGGCTGTTTAGACAAAACATAAAGCCAGGGCCATAATAATAAACACCTCTTCCTTTCCAGTTGGTGTCAGAGAGGTCCGTTTCTCTCCGAGGATCCTGCTTGGGGGGAGGGGGCGTTGGGGAGGTGGGTATTGGTAGATATTGCAGCCTGAGACTTTCTATTCTGCTATTTTGCTTATGTCACCTCTATCTCTTTGTCTTTTAAATGATACTACGATGTGTGGGTTTTTAGTTATTTCTCATCTTTCTTACAATAGATACTTTATATTTTAGAGTATACTTTATATTTTATACATTCAATCTACCTTTTATATTTTTAAATGCCAAAACAGTCATTATGATTACTTTTCATTTAGCTCTTCCTCACAATTCTACTTCCCTTTCTGTGACATCTTTTATAATATTTCCTTGGTCTTTTTTATTTGCTTATTTTGTTATATATTGCTATGATTATGAATTTACTTTCTTGAATGCTTCATAGATCATAATTATTCTTGGTAATCTTTCATGTACTTTTATTTAATATTACTAACATTTTTCTCTTGATGTATTATGCTGTATTTTTATTGTGCTAATTTAAAAGTACTGGTCCATCATTTTAGTTTCTGAAGAAATCAGTAATCCAGCATGTTACTTTTCTTTTGAAATTGTTGTTCTCTTCAAATGTCTCATGATTTTGAGCTATTCACTCATATTCTCATATCATATACTCAGTCAGTTAACATAGGAAAAAAGACCAGACTTCAGTCTTTGGGGAAAAAAATGTGTTTAGTGGAAAGGTTGTTGTAATCAAAGGTCTGACTACAGAAAGCTTTCAAGACTCACCCCCCTTTCGGCCCCAGGTTATTGCAAGCTGTTAAGAGAGCCTAATGCTTTCTCTGGTGCTAGCAGGAAGTTCAAAACCATGTAAGACCCTGCCTGCAGTCATGAAACCTCGCTTTGACCACACCCCCAAACCACCATAAAAATTTCAAACCAGTCTTTTTCCTTTTGTCAGTCATTTTTGGACAAAATTAGGAATGCTATCCTACTCTGCCATAAAGTCTCATTTAGTAAAAAGCCTTTTCACATAATTTTGGTGCATGTATAACATCATCAACCCTCTCATCCAAATCAAATTTTGGGTGGAGTCCTTCTAATTCAGTAAGGTGGCCGCTACACAGTGATAGGTGATGACTGTGTAGTGGCTGTGTCCCCAGCCAAATCTCATCTTGACTTGTAGTTCCCATAATCCCCCCATGCCTTAGGAGGGACTCGATGGCAGGTGATTGAATCATGGGGTTCAATACCCCCATGTTGTTCTCATGATAGTTAGTTCTCAGGAGATCTGATGGCTTTATAAGGGATTTTCCCCCTTTCCTTGGCATTTCTCCTTCCTGATGCCATTTGAAGAAGGATGTGTTTGCTTCCCCTTCTGCCATGATTATAAGTTTTATGAGGCTTCCCCAGCCATGTGGAACTGAGTCAATTAAACCTTTAAGAAATTACCAGTCTCGGGTATTTTCTAGAAACCCTTGAAGGAAATTCCTCTGAGATTCTAACCTCCCCATCCCCCAGCTGTTGAGGTTTGAAGCAGGCTAGGTAGGAAAACAACTATTAAAAGTTATTCCTCTTTCTAGGTCCCTGAGGAATCGCCACACTGTCTTCCACAATGGTTGAACTAATTTACATTCCCACTAACAGTGTAAGAGTGTTCCTCTTTCTCCACATCCTCTCCAGCATCTGCTGTCTCCAGATTTTTTAATGATCGCCATTCTAACTGGTGTGAGATGGTATCTCAATGTGGTTTTGATTTGCATCTCTCTAATGACGAATGATGATGAGCATTTTTTCATATGTTTGTTGGCCTCATGTATGTCTTCTTTTGTCAAGTTTCTGTTCATATCCTTTGCCCATTTTTGAATGGGCTTGTTTGTTTTTTTTCTGTAAATCTGTTTGAGTTCTTTGTAAATTCTGGATATCAGCCCTTTGTCAGATGTGTAAACTGCAAAGATTTTTTCCCATTCTGATGGTTGCCGATTCACTCTAGTTTGACCCAGCAATCCCATTACTGGGTATCTATCCAAAAGACTATAAATCGTTCTACTATAAGGACACATGCACACGAATGTTCATTGCAGCACTGTTTACAACAGCAAAGACCTGGAACCAACCCAAATGCCCATCGATGATAGACTGGACTGGGAAAATGGGGCACATATACACCATGGAATATTATGCAGCAATCAAAAATGATGAGTTTGTTTCCTTTGTAAGGACATGGATGAATCTGGAGAACATCATTCTCAGCAAACTGACACAAGAACAGAAAAAGAAATACTGCATATACTCACTCATAGGTGGGTGAGAAAAATGAGAACACATGGACACAGAGAGGCGGTCTACTATACACTGGGGACTGTTGGGGGAAATGGGGGAGGGACAGCGGGGGGGGCTGGGGGGGATAGCCTGGGGATGAATGCCAAGTGTGGGTGAAGGGGAGGAAGGCAGCAAAACACACTGCCATGTGTGTACCTATGCAACTATCTTGCACGTTCTGCACATGTACCCCAAAACCTATAACGCAATAAAAATTAAAAAAAAAGTTATTCCTCAATTATCTATTACCTCAATTCCCAAAAAACAGGCTTCCATTTGTCCAAAAGTAATAAAAGAGAGAAGACAATAGATTAGAGAAGATAGGAATGGATAAGATATGTCCTGAAAATTGTTGATATGGAAAGAAATCAAATCTTTCAAATGAATTTTATAAACAATAGGTTTTAGCAGAATATAAAATCCTACTATGTTTTACTTATATTAATTAATGATGAAGACTATGCTGATCAGTTCAAATCCTGTAACTGTGATTTTAAAACTACTAATATTTTATTGAAACATGATTAGAGTTAGAAAAAATTATTAAAAATTTAATTTTACAAAAATTATACTATTTAAAAATAGAAGGCATTATTATAAATCAAGATAATTATATTACTGTGTTTCAATAATTTCTGATTCAAATCTAAATAGCCTACTTTGCCTACTTTGTCAAAAGCAGAATTTGAGAACTCATAATGGAATAAGTAGCTGTAAGAAAAATAAAACAGTAATATACCATAGAGTGATTTCAGTTCCATTTCAGAGGAATAGAAAATAAAAGGAGCAGTTTAAGGACAAAAATATTAGCACAACTACAAAATCAAACTGAAAGCATTATACTCTTTTTCATAATATAGGGCAATTGAACCTCACTTGCTCTTCCAAATTCTATCACTAATTTGCAATTTCCTGCTCTACTGGCCTCCTGGGATGAAGGCACAGACATATTGATCTAACTGGCGGTGAAGTATCACTTTGCAGTAAGTGTCTAAGTGGTGTGGCAACACCCAGTGCTTTCTGCTTGCTGCAAAGGAGGACACTACCAGTTCTATCTTGTTATTCAGAAATAAATGTCTCTCTGTAAATCAAAAAGAAAACAAATTATTCTTCCAAACTTCACATCTCACTATGGTACAGTTTCATGTATTATCTATTTAAGTTATTTTAACTGTAACAGTAGATATACAAATATCTTACATTGTAGATGGGGAGGCCAAATATAATTTACAAAATAATGTCCTAATATATGAAAGGGAAGTACATGGAGATATTTGTACATAAATATGATAAAATAATATTTACAGATTTAACTAAATACCCTGAAGAAAAGTCTGAATCTCTGAGCAAAGATAAAGTAATACAAAGTGGTAGTATGTTTCTGGATTTGTTAAGTATTAGAATATTATCTTAAAAACAATGAGAATTAATGGAAGTGTTTTCATGAGGAGGCTGGAATTAAAATACTCATATTTTGCAAAGAATAACTTATCACTGTCTTAGACCATTTGGGCTACTGTAACAAACTGCCTTAAATTGGCAGTTTGTAACTGCCTTAAACAACAATAACAACAACAACAAAAAAAAACAGAAATTGAATTCTCACAGTTCTGGTGGCTGGAAAGTGCAACTCCAACACTGGAACAGATTCATCATCTGGTTAAGTCTATTCCTCGTAGAGGGTACTTATATGTGTTTTCACATGGAAGAAGAGGTACACAAGCCTTCTCAGGTCTTTTTGATAAGGACGCTAATCTCATTCATGAGGGCAGAGGACTCATGACTCAAATACCTCCCAAAGACGCCAATTATTAATGCCACCATATTGGGGATGGTTTTAACAACGAACATCATAAACAAACATTTAGACCACAGCAGACATCAGTGTAAACAATGTCCGCTAGTAGTGAGTTCACGGAAATGAGTTAGGAGGCTACTGCAATATTCCATGGGAGAAACAGTGCTTTGACGAGTATAGAATACAGATTAAAAAGTGGAGCTCAGAGCAATGGGCACCATGACCCAAATCAGGCAACTGAATTGGTCAAAGCTGAGCAAGTTTCTAGAAAGTGACACTGGAAGTGTGTGGAAGTGGTGAAGTAGAGGAAAAGATCAGTGAAGGTGTCAGGGAATTGAGAAGCCAATCTATTAATCTAATCATCAAGGTTAAACATGAAAATTTTAATAGTATAATAGTATGACAAATTATAAGCTTGCACGTCCTACATCAGAAAACAGTAATTCTTCTCAGCAACAATCTACTTCAATTTCCCGATTCATAATGGCATACATCATATTATCTTTACAGTTCACATTTTTATTGCTAAAGTTTTCCTCCTGAACAATTTTAACATTTTATTGACTATACTAAAATATTTTACATTATTTAAATAACAACAAATCATTTTTGTAGGTTTCACTATGTTGTCCTTGCTAAGTCTGGTCTGGAACTCCTGGACTCAAGCAATTCTCCCATCTCAGCCTCCCAAAGCACTGGGATTACAAGCATGAATCATTGAACCCAGCTATGTTTTTAATCAATACATCTTATTTTTTATTTACTAATTTGTTTGTTTTTGAGATGGAGTCTCACTCTGTTGCCCAGGCTGGAATGCAGTGGCAAAATCTTGGCGCACTGCACCCTCTGCCTCTTGGGTTCACGTGATTCTCCTGCCTCAGCCTCCTGAGTAGCTGGGATTACAGGTGCACACCACCACATCCAGCTAATTTTTTGTACTTTTAGTAGAGACGGGGTTTCACTATGTTAGACAGGCTTGTCTCAAACTCCTAACCTCATGATCCACCTACCTCAGCCTCCCAAAGTGCTGAGATTACAGGCGTGAGCCAATGTAACCTGCAAAAATTTTATTTTGTATACAAACTTGATTTTACTAAATCAGCAACTCACCTCTTAATTCTGCAATCAATATATTTTTAGGGAAAATTTTAAAAAAAAACATTTTTTGTAAAACAATTTTCTAAAACACTTAAAGCATTACTTTTAAATTATTCATATGAATAATTTCACTTAATCTTATACATTAATTTGTATAATATTGTCTTCTATAATCTTTGTCTTAATTTAAAAAAAACTTTGTCTTTCCTGTATCTCTTACCAAAAATTGGAAGGAGACAATATATACTACAACAATATGCCTTTAAATATTAGTCCCATGATAGATGGAACTAGTGATGAAATTTATTTTCTCCATACATGCTTAAGATAAAGTTTATTGTGAAACATGAAAGTAAAGCCCCTAGAAGTTTTTTATTAGGAAAAAAACAAAAAAAATAATGATGCCTATAATTTGATATTTTTAACTATTTTATCACCTAATCTCTACTTGAGAATATGAACATACTTTTTATTCAAACTTTCCTAAAACTAAAATAAAAATGAATTACTATTTTCATCATTTTGCCAGGGAAGATTGCTTAAAACATGTCTTTTATTATCAATTTTTTGAATAAATGGAGATGGACTATAATAAGCAAATGCAATTTTGAAAAGCACGTGTTAATGAGAACTCATTTGCTCCTTTAGTGCTTTATGAGGGAATAATGCTCATTAGATAATATTTTTGATTTTACAACCAACTGGCCTATCCAATGACACTAAATGCTATATAGTACAAAATATGAAGAGGAAAACGGTTTCATTATTTTACACATAAAAGCCAGATTGGATTTTTATACCTGTTGGGACTAAAAGCCAAATATTTAGGTTTTTTTAAAAAGCTACATTAATGCTTTATTTTATAATTAATACAATTGTTGGGATGATTTTATATTTTATACCTTAACAGGTTCCAAGTTCAGTCCTTTCAAAATCAAAGAAAAAGCAATTAAAATGACATTGCTAACAATATTAGGGGAATGTTTCCAAGTAAAAATTCTTTAAAGTACCTGAAAATCCAGGACTATTTTTATTTTGTAACTATTCTCAAATGTATTTAACATTTAGGTTCAAAGCCAGGATCAGTAGCACAGCACCTGTTGTCCCAGCTACTTGAGAGGCTGAAGCTGAAAGATCACTTGAGGTGAGGAGTTCAAGACCAACCTGGGCGACAGAGAGAGATTCCCATCTCTTTTTAAAAATTAGGTTGTTAGGTTCAGTCAGATTTCAGAAACTGGGAATAGATACTCTGGAATTTGACTGAATTCACTTGCTTAATGTTCATTTTTTGCTTGGATTATGAACAGCCTTTGAATGAAGGGTTACTTTTTCCAATTCCACCTGTTTTCATTATATACCATTAGTGTTTCCTTGAAAACAAACTACACAATTAACTAATAATCCAAAATCCCACCTCTACTTAAACAACATCAAATACTAAGGTAGTATTAATTTTGGTAAAATATTTAAACATACATCTTAGTTTGCAACAAAAAGTAAACACTTGGCAAATGTGCTCATTTTCACACTTTTTGTTGTTGTTCATAGGTACAAATACCATGCATATTCTTGGCCTCATACAAAGAAAGAAATGTTTGACAATTAATGTGTATGTGCATTTAGCATTATAAATACATTTAATTCATTGTAAAGCCATAGCCAGAAACATAGTCAGCTACCTGATAATTATAAGTTGTTGATTAGAAAATCTGTACTTACTTTAAATAAAATTGTTAAAGTACCCTGCTTTTTTTTGCCCTTTAATGCCTTTTAAGAATGTCGAGATCTGCAGAAACATGGATTTATTGAAATTAATTCTAAAATAGTACAACATTTGCAGTGGCTTTAGTAATTCTCTAGCTCAGATGTATAAGCTCAGATGTTTCTATACATCCACTGAACATGTTTCAGTATGTATGAGATCAAAGATCCTTAATCATACTCCAACTTGCATATTGCTAGCTAATTGGGTAGTTATAATATCATCTAGTTCATTTCTTAATGGAAAGTTGAAGTAAACATAGAAGAAGTATAGTTAATGTTATAAAGGATGATTCTCTGTATATATTTCTCAATTTTGATGAGATAAGATGAGCCCATCTTATCCAAAGTACTTAATGGCTCCTTAAAAATGTTCTTGATTAAAATACACAAGGCATTCTTATTGGAAACCTTATCAAAGTCAGTATTTATAACTGGAGAACAATTCCCCAAACTTAATACATTACAACATAATGAAACATTTGCCCTAAGGACTGTCTTTATTACCAGCAAGACAAGCATGAAGAGATATTGTAGAAAGAGAATGCTGTAGTCAAATATCATAATGTATATATTATATATAAACACATGATATATACATACAACATATGTATGTACCAGATTCACCTCTATAATAAACACATGATATATACATACAATATATGTATTTACCAGATTCACCTCTATAATCTGTTTTTTGACTAGAAATATTTTCAGATGGTTTAGCTTATGTCAAGCCACCACTTAATACTTCATTTTTTTTTAGAGTGGTTTTAAGTTAAAGCAAAAATTGGGAGGAAGGTACAGAGATTTCCCACAAACCTCCTGCCTTCACACATGGATCGCCTCCTGCATTATCAGCGCCACAGGCTAAGTGCTACTTTTGTTTTAATTGATGAAACTAGTCATGTAAAATCCAGAGTTTATATTAGGGTTCACTGTTGGTATTGTGCATTCTTTGGGTCTGGACAAAGGTATAACATGTATCCACTATTAGAGTATTATGGAATATGATTTCACTTCCCTAAAAATCATCTGTTGGCTGGGAACGGTGGCTAACGCCTGTAATCCCAGCACTTTGGTAGGCTGAGGTGGGCAGATCACGAGGTCACGAGACCATCCTGGCTTACAAGGTAAAACCCTGTCTCTATTAAAAATACAAAAAAAAATAGGCTTAGGCAGGAGAATCACTTGAACCTGCAAGGTGGAGGTCGCAGTGAGCTGAGATCACATCACTGCACTACAGCCTGGGGACAGAGGGAGGCTATCTCAAAAAAACAAAAACCGTCTGTGCTCCATCTTTCATCCCTTCCTCTCCCCAAACTCTGGCAACTACTGATTGTTTTTTACTGTCACCATAATTCTGCCCCTTGCAGAATGTCATACTGTGGGAATCACACAGTACACAAGGTTTTAAGATTGGCTTCTTTTAATAGTATGCACTAATGTTCTTTCCATGGCTTGATAGTTCATTTCTCTTTAGAGCTGAATAATATTCCATTGTAGAATGTACCAATTTATTTATTCATTTACCTACTGAAGGGCAACTTGGTTGCTTCCAGGTTTTGTCAATTACGAATAAAGCTGCTATAAATATCCATGTGCCAGTTTTCATGTGAATTCACTTGGGTATTGTTATTGCTGGAACACACAGTAAGAATATATTTAATTTTGTAAGAAACTGCCAAACTGTCTTCCAGAGTACCATGTTGCATTCCCAGCAACAATTATTGATAGTTCTGTAGCTCCACAGACTTGCCAGCATTTGGTGTTTTTGCTGTTATGAATTCTGACCATTCTAATAGGTATTCAGTCACATTTTACAGTTGTCTTAATTTTCATTTGCCTGGCGATGTAAAATGTGCAGCATTATCTTATACGCTTATCTATTGTGAGGTGTCCTTTGAGGTTTTAGTCCATTCTTTTTTCATCAGGTTGCATGTTTTCTTACTGAGTTTTATGTGTTTTTGTATCTTTGGGATAAAATTCCTTAATTGCTTCTATCTTTTGAAAATATTTTCGACCAATTTATGGCTTTATTCTCATTCTCTTGACATATCTTTTCACAGATCAGAAGTTTTTAATTTTAATGAAGTCCAGCTTACCAGTTATCGCTTTCATAAACTGTGCCTTTGGTGGTATACCTAAAAAGCCTTTTCCATACCCAAGGTCAGCTAGAATTTTATCTAACTTATCTTCTAAGAGTTTATAATTTTGCATTTTACATTTAGGTCTATGATCTTTTTGAGCTAATTTTTGTGAAAGGTGTGAAGTCCATGTCTAGATTTTCTTTGTAAAATGTTGCACGTAAATCCAGTTGTTCCAGCATCATTGCTTGAAAACACTATTTTGCTCCATTGTATTTCCTTTGCTCCTTTGTCAAAATCAGTTGACTATATACACGTGTGTCTATTACTAAGCTCTGTATTCTGTTCTACTAACCTATTTGTGTATTATTCTTTCATCATTACCACACTGTCTTGATTACTGTATTTGATAGTATGTCTTGAAATCTGGTAGTGTCAGTCTCCCACTGTGTTCTCTTTCCATATCCTCTCCTTTGTAATTCTCCTTCAACATGGCTACTGCATACCTTTTGCCTCTCCATATAAACATTAGAATCATCCTGACAATATAAATAGCTTGCTAGGATTTTAATTGGGATTGCACTGAATCAGTAAAGCTGTGAAGAACTAATATCTTAACACAACTGAGTCTTCCTATTCATGAACATAGACTATTTCTCCACTTGTGTAGTTTTTTGATTTCTTTTATCATAGTTTTGTTGTTTTCCTCAGACCTTGAAGATACTTTGCTTAATTTGTACCTATTTGTTTTTGGAGGGTACTAATGTAAATGGTATTATATTTTTTTATTGAAAATTACATATGTTCACTACTGCTACAAAGGAAGCAGTAGTGAACTGCTGCATCCCCACCCAAATCTCATCTTGAATTGGAGCTCCCAGACATACCCATGTGTCATGGGAGGGACCCTATGGGAGATAACTGAATCATGAGGGTAGGTTTTTCCCATGCTGTTCTCATGACAGTGAATACGTTTCATGAGATCTGGTGGTTTCATAAAGGGCAATTCCCCTATACACACTTTCTCATACATGCTGGAAGATCACTTGAGGCCAGGAGTTCAAGACCAGCCTGGGTGACATAGAGAGGTTCCCATCTCTTTTTGAAAAATTAGGTTCAGTCAGATTTCAGAAACTGGGAATACTCTAACTTTTGATTGCAGTCACCTGTTTGATGTTCATTTTTGGCCTGGATTATGACCATAGTCTTTGAATGAAAGGTTACTTTCCCCATTTCCACCTGTTTTAATCATTATATACCATTAGTGTTTCCTTGAAAATAAACTACATAATTACCATTTTTATATAACTTTAATATGGAAATGTATAATATGTAACTATTTCCTCATTGTGACCTTAACTAATAATCCAAAATCCCATCTCTACTCAAACAACATCAAATTCTAAGGCAGTATTAATTTTGGTAAAGTGTTTAAAGATATGTCTTAGTTTACTACAAAAAGTAAACACTTAGCTAACTTGCCAATTCTTTTTGTTTGTCATATATACAAAACCATGCATATTTTTGGCCTCATACAAATCAAAAAATGTTTTTTATAATTTATGTATGTGTACATTTAGCATCATAAATGTATTTACTTCACTGTAAAGACATAGTCAGAAAAATAATCAGCTACCTGATAATTATTAGTTGTTCACCAGAAAATATATATTTACTTTAAGTAAAATTGTTATATTAAAACATCTTGCTTTACTTGCCCTTTAATGCCTTCCGAGAATGTGAGATCTGCAGAAACATGGATTTATTGAAATTAATTCTAAAACAGCACACTTGTGATGGCTTTGGTAATTATCTAGTTCAGATGTATAAACCCATTTTTATACACATCCAAATGAACATTTTTCTGTATGTATGAGATCAAAGATACTTAATCGTACTCCAAATTGTCTACTGCTAGCTGGAACTACTACGTTGCAACAGAGTAACAGGAAGAGGTTCTAACAGTTTGGAGGGCTCAGAAGAAGAAAGGAAAATGTAGCAAAGTTTGGAATTCCATAGAGACTTGGAAGGCTCAGAAGACATGAAGATGTTGGAAAGTCTGGAACTTCCTAAAGACGTGTTGAATGACTTTACCAAAATGCTGATAGTGATATGGACAATAAAGTCCTGGCTAAGGTGGTCTCAGGTGGAGATGAGGAACTTGTTAGAAACTGGAGTAAAGGTCACCATTGCTATGCAAAGAGACTGGCAGCATTTTGACCTTGCCCTGGAGATCTGTGGAAATTTGAACTTGAGAGAGATGATTTGGGTATCTGGTAGAAAAAATTTCTAAATAGCAAAGCATTACAGAGGAAGCAGAGCATAAAAGTTTAAAAAATCTGTACACTGACAAAGCAGTAGAAAAGAAAAACCCATTTTCTAGGGAAAAATTCAAGTGAGCTGCAGAAATTTGCATAGGTAATGAGGAACAGAATGTTAATCATTAAGACAGTGGGGAAAATGTCTCCAGGGCACCTCACAAGCCTTCACAGAAACCCCTTGTATTATAGTCATAGGAGGGAAAAATGGTTTCCTCTACCAGGACTGGGGCCCCCCTGCTATATTCAGCCCTGTGCTCTAGCCACTTCAGCTGTGGCTAAAGGGAGCCAACGTACAGCTTGGGCCGTGGCTTCAAAGGGTTAAAGCCCCAAGCATTGGTAGCTTTCATGTGGTGTGGGTCCTGCTGGTGCACAGATGACAAGAATTGATGTTTGGGAACTTCCACCTAGATTTCAGAAAATCTATGAACGTGCCTGGATGTCTAGGCAGAGGTGGAACCCTCATGGAGAACCTCTGCTATGGCAGTGCAGAAGGGAAATATGGGGTTGGAGCCACCCCGCCCCTCTACCAGAGTCCCTAGTGGGGCACTGCCTAGTGGAGCTGTGAGAAGAGGGCCACTGTCTTCCATCTACCAGAATGGTAGACCCACTGATAGCTTGCACCACACACCTGGAAAAGCCACAGACACTTAACGTCAGCCTGTGAAAGCAGTCAGAACAGAAGCACTGTAGCCTGCAAAGCCATAGAGGCAGAGCTGACCAGGGCAGTGGGAAAACATCTTCTGCATCAATGTAACCTGGATGTGAGACATGGAGTCAAAGTAGGTCATTTTGGAACTTTAAAGTTTAATGACTGCCCTATTGGATTTCAGACTTGCATGGGGCCTTTGGCTCCTTTGTTTTATCTAATTTCTCCCAGTTTGAATGGGTATATTTACCCAATGCCTGTATTTCCATTGTATCTAGGAAGTAACTAACTTGCTCTTTATTTTACAGGCTCATAGGCAGAAGCGACTTGCCTTGTCTCATATGAGACTTTGGACTTGGACTTTTGAGTTAATGCTGGAATGAATTAAGACTTTGACGGACTGTTGGAAGGGTATGATTGTGTTTTGAATTGTAAGGACATGAGATTTGGGAGCAGCCAGGGGTAGAATGATATGGTTTGGCTGTATCCCCAGTCAAATCTCATCTTGGATTGTAGCTCCCTTAATCCTCATGTGTTGTGGGAGGGACCCAGTGGAGGTAACTGAATCATAGGGGATGATTTTTCCACTGCTGTTCCCATTATAATGAATAAGTCTTGTAAGATTTGATGGTTTTATAAAAGGGCAGCTCCCCTGAGCATGCTGTCTTGCCTGCTGTTATGTAAGGCATGGCTGCTCCTTCCTCACCTTCGCCATGATTGTGAGGCCTCCCCAGCCATGTGGAATGGTAAGGCCAGTAAACCTCTTTTTCTTATAAATTACCCAGTCTTAGAAATTTCTTCATAGCAATATGAAAATGAACTAACACAGAAGGTGGTTGACTTGTGTATATACCTACAACCTCGCTATTATCCATCAGTTCTGGGGTTTTTCGTCAGTTCTTTCAGATAATTTACAGGGACAATCATATCACAAAGACAGTTTTATTTCTTCCCTTTCTATATGTATATAATTTTATTTCCTTTTCTTGTCTTATAGCATTTGCTAAGGAAAAGGAAATAAAATATATAAATACTGAGAAGGAAGTATTATGTTTTAAAGTAGTATGCCTTCTAGTAGGATGCTTAAAAATGTCCTCCATTTATGTTTCAATAATTTTGACCCATACATTTTATTTTTTTGTTTTTGCTTATGATTTCTGTCCATTTAAATTGCCCATCTGTTCTTTCATGTTGTCTACTTTATTTATCTATTAAGAGCCCTTGGCATATTAATCATATTTGTTTAAATTCCAAGTCTGATAATTCTAATGTCTCTGTCACATCTGCTTGCTCTGCATCTTCAAATTGCAGGTTTGTTTGCCTTTTGGTATATGCCTTGCAATTCTTTCTTGATAAGGGCATGATATAGCTAGTGACTGCTGTAAACACGTCATTATTAATGTGGTAGGAGGATGTCAGGGGACGAGCAGCATCCTGTGTCCTGTGATTCAGTCTCAGTCTTTTATCAAGCCTATGCCTCTGGACTGTGAACTTCAAAAGTGCTGTTCAGTAAAGGAAGGCTAGATTAGGCTGAAAGTGGGTATTTTCCTTTTCCTTTGTGGATGGTTAGAGTGGGCTGAGGTTCTGTATTTCCCTTCCTTCATATAAGAGGACACAAGTGGCTGAAATTGGGCATTTCCCTTCCCCTGGGTTCTGATAAAACACCAAGAGGATAAGCTTTGGTTAACAGTTTCTCCTGAGTGCAAACCTTTCTAAGAACTGAATGCTCTGGCATCTTCTAAAGTGGTTTCTTTTCCTATCCCCATACCAGAACGATAAGGAGACTTTTCTGATATTTACTGAGAGAAGTGGGTAGAGTTCCTGGAAGTAAATTTCACAAAAGAGTGAGGTCCCTTTTGTGGATTCCCCTGGAGTGTTTAATTCTCAGACTTGTCCACTTTGTGCCCCCAGCAATTTATCAACTATGCTTCAGGTTTACAACCCGAGTACTCATTCCTACTGAGGTTTTCACTGGTGAGACTCTGCTCTGGTAATCTGTCACTCAATGTATTCATTGGTCTGTCTCTCCAATCTCTAAAACAGTGAAGGCAACTGTTTTCCATCACCTCTTTTATGTATCTAATAAAAGTTGTTGTCTTATCAGTTATTCAAGTTTTTGCTGTTAGAACAGAGTGGTGACTTATATGTGGAACTGGAAACCAGAAGTCTCAGCACTTTTAATGTAATGAATATTCTAGAAAAAGAAAGTATATCTCCTTTCTTGTCCTCTTGTTATCATTAAGGCAGAACCTACATAGACAATCAACTTCAGTGTAACAGGGTAATTGTGAATCGCTATTATTTTGGACAATAATCTTTTCCTATTTTTTGTCTTATTTATAGTTCATTTCCAAATTATATTAAAATATTTGCTAGTGGTTGAAAATTATGTTCAATCATTTATTTTATCTCTATTAACAGTGTTAATAGTCATTAACATGTTGATTGCTTATTGTATATTATGCTATTATTTCTCACAATATTCCCATAACTCTAGTTTTATAATTGAGAAAACTAGATTGAGGCAGTTACATAAATGAATTGTCACAGGCAATATTTGTATTAAATTATGAAACTAGGATGGGGTAAGATCCTTATAACTTTAAATTCCATGCAATTAATATTATTTTCTGTCAATCATCTTTACTCCCCACTGCTAAAAGCCACTTTAGGTAAAAAAACAAAGAGCAGAAAAATATTACAGAAGCTATCACACTGATATCCCCAGTTTATTTATTCTAGTCCCATTAAGAAGTATATTATTGTGGAAGGTACAAGCCACATTCAAATATATTCTACCTAACCTAGGAAGTTCAGTGTAACATTATGTATACAATCAAAACTTCTGAAAATATATTATTAAAAAATTTAAAGGATTTCAACATTATTATCACATAAGAAATAATTTGACAATGTTCGGGGAGACTGGTGATGTTAGCAATTAACTGTTTGGAAAATATTTCAAACATTTTTAGTGCTATAAAATGAGGAATACACAGTTTACACATTGAATTGCTTTGGCATTGTTGAAAACTAATTACTTCTTACATTGCTTAGTAACTGAAATTTTATCCAGTGCTCCATTTTTCTTATTTTTGTTATTGAATTGAAATAACAATAAAGAACCCCCAACTGGGTGCATCTTAGTAAACATGTAAAATACTCATCTCTAATAAAAGATGTAATAGCCTGGCAAAGATCTGTGATAGGAGCTTAAATCAGACTGCTTTTGTGTTGAGAAAAAGTTTGGCTGTGCTCATATAGCATACAAAATTAAATAAAATGTATATTCAGCTCTGCATTTAGACAAAAAATCTTATATAGACTATCAATCATTTTTGTGAAAAATTTTGTCTCAAGTTGAGTAAATATTTACACCTGGAGTAATGAAGAGCAACTAGGAGGGAAGCAATTTGAAATCCTACAGTTGTTAACGCAGCCCGTGTTTATATTGTGCTTATATTTAAGCTAAATATCTCAGTCACTGCTCTTTTGCTTTATAATTATTATCCTGAATACAAAAGCTGAGAAAACTATTTTACAGTTTAGTCTTCTCTTTTGTGAAACTTTATATTTTGGCATTCATCAACTTCTCATTATGTGGCAAAGGATCCAGAGACAAAGAGAAGATCCAGCTGAGAAGAAATAGCTTAAACCTGCAGACGTGATTCATTTAGAGGAGGTAGAAACTGAAAGCATTTTGTAGTAACTGTGCTTTAAAATATATTTCTACTTTGTTTTCTGCTTCACTAAACTTAGGATAGAGTCTTGTGCATTAAACGATTGAGAGAAAAAAAAGCAGCAGAGAAAAACTGGATCACTGAAGAAATTATTCACTCAGACTTCACTCAAGACTAAGCAGAGATAATACACAGGTAATTAGAGATTCAACACGTACAGATCCTTATTAAAGTGTTTTAAAAAATCTATTTGGACCTTGTCTTGTTAAATTGCCTAAGATGAATTTGAAATGATGGGATCAGTAAAAATTAATTACAATTTAAGTGACCCTGAGCTATAAAATATGAAAATAATTGCCTGCTATTTTTGTTTAGAATCAATCAAATTTGAAAAATAAAAAGGATAGCAGGTAACTATTGTGAAAGCAGAAGAATAGGAAAGAGCAAGTCACTGTGGAATGTTCTGGAGTGTGCAGGTCAGCTATTGTTGACCTTGTTTCCACCAGCCCACACCTGAGTTAGGAGCTTTGTTCTGCAAGAGGTGGCCTGGGTTACTTTATTCCTACAAAATGTGTTCTCTCTAGCTTCAGCTTCCTGTCTGGGAAAATCAACAAGACTCTTAGGAAAGATAATTACCCTTAAGTAAAAGTAATGTATAAATACGTTTTTAATAAAATCCAACATTTTAGAGGAGGTTTAAATGACTAATTCTCTTAACAATTTTCTAGTTCCCGATTCTACGCTTGCCAGGCCAGGGAAACAATGTTAAGAATATTTTTATGTATTTCTGCAATTTTCACACAGTGAACCTATATACATTACCTGCTTAAAATTTACGTATGTAGAATTACAATATACCTGGAAATTGCTTGTTAGGTGAATGAATTACAAAAATAGTAAATGAAAGACGAACCCGCTGCAAGAAATTGTTTCACTTCTAAGATATTACCAGAGATGTTGTTATTACTACCTCAGAATAAACTGAGGTTAACGGACTTTGGAGAATAACTAAACAGAGGTAATAACAGAACTCCACCACTGGCAGTCTCCTTTAACCAATAAAGAGAGGGAATTTGGGGATTAGAGTTGGAGCAGTCCTACAACTTCCCTCCAGGCTAGAACTTGAGACTTCTCAGTTTACCCACCTATTGCTAAACACATTCTCTTTTCTCCAAATGGTGATTGATGTTGTTCCTGGGCTCTTAAGTATTCAATCAGCTTTCCAACAACTCCATTAGTTCTCCATCTGACTAATTAGGAAAAGTTGGCTTGGGGCATGAATATGCATTTTAAAAAAAGTTTTGTTTGGATAACTTAAGAGTCATAATGTGTTTTCTTCCATAGAAGGGAAAGTGAAAAACATCAGAGCCTGTTCCAACCCAAGAACAACATGGAGAGCACAATTTGCTTTTCTAGTTGAAGTTAAGCATCCTCCTTGGGAGATCTTCGCTCCTCACATCCTCATTTGATCACAGCCTGGTAAGCAGAAGACTGCGGCTGTCCTGTGTTATCTTCTTGGCCACTGTTAATAGATTCCTATCACCATGGTTTTCTTCCCATTGATAAACTCAATGTTTTTATTTAGATAAACTCCTCAAATTAAAGTGAAATGAATGCAGCTGGAAAAATGACAATTCCCCTCTAACTTTTATAGTATTTGAATTTTGTTTTACGATGGCATCAGAAACTAATAAGATGATACTTATCATTATTATTAATGAATGTTCTGGCATATATATGATGAATGTTCTGGATAACTGAAGTAGTCCTTGATATGTGTTTGGAAGTGACATAGTTTGAATGTTTGTCCCCTCCAAATCTCATACTGAAATGTGATTCTTAATGTTGGAGGTGGGGCCTGATGGGAGGTGACTGGATCGTGGCAGCAGATCCCTTATGAGAGCTTAGCACAATCCCCTTGGTGATAAGTGAGTTCTCGCTCCATTAGTTCATGTGAGATGTAGTTTGTAAGTCTGGAACCTCCATCCTCTCTCCCTCTTGCTCCTGCTCTTGCCACATGATGTACCTGCTCTAGCTTCATCCGCCATGAGTACAAGCTGCTTGAGGCCTTTCCTAGAGCTTAGCAGGTGTGGACGCCATACTTCCTGTACAGCCTGCAGAACCATGGGCCAATTAAGCCTCCTTCATCAATTACCCAGCTTCAGCTATTTCTTTATACAGATTCAAAAATGAACTAATACAGGAGGAATGTTGTAAAAAGGATGATTATAACTGCTTGACTCCTCTAGAAGACTCCATTCATGTAACTTCTGAGTCCCTTCGCCCTTAGAAATTTAAGGTCATAACTCCTGACACAGTTTGTGGCATAAGCCAGTAGAGGCTGAACCTAGAAAAGGGTAAACCAGGAGTTGCTTAGCAGCTGAGCAAATAAATTTAAAGAGGAGGAAATGAAAGCAACATCTGGTAGGGGAAAACACCATGCCATTGATTCAGAAGTCCTAAGTAGAGAGTCTGGTATGGATTAAAAATATAACAACAAAAACAACCCAAACCATAAATACATAGAAAACACCACAAGGACCAGAAAATGTGAAGTAGGTATGCTTGTATAACCTAAAGTAACTCCCTGAAGTGTGAAACTTCAAGTGACAAGTCTTTTTGATTAATCTTTCTTTTTCTTTCCATGGACATAGAGTGATGCAAATAAAATAGAGTGATGCAAATAAATTGGAAAAGACATGGGCACCTCCAGCTAAGTCTGCTCCTGGCTGGGGTTAGTTTAAGGAGCACCATCTCTGGTACCTTGTTCATTGTGTCATTTGGACAATGAACTCTGGTTCTCTTAAAATATACCACTCTTACCTTGTTGTCCATTAATAGATTCACTCTTATTCCTCTATATCCAAGACCTTGATTAATTCTTTTCCTAATATTCCTGTTTACTTGGGACTAAAAGTCTGACCTTTTTTACTTGTTCTTTTAGGAAAAGGCAAAAACTCTAATTGCCTCAGATCCTATATCTGCTTCTGTTTATTTGCATTTATCCCTTTTTTGGGAACTCCCTACCTGGTTGTATATCTATATGTTGCAGTCCTCTAGATATTTGTTTATACACTCCATTTGCCCACCCAAGAAAATCACTACATGACATAAGATTTTCACTTACTCTTTCCCCAAATATAGATTGAAGATCTATTGTGATGTGCCAGGGATGTATACATATCTAGAAGTACAAAGTGAAAAAGTCATATTTCCTATCCTCAAGAAGGTTCTCATTTTAGTAAGAATCACTTGTTAACAACTCCATGAATCACACTGTCACAAAGCTCCTTTTGTCCTGAAGCAGCACAGTAAATTTCCAAACTGTACATTTCAGAGAGGGTCCAACCTGGCTAGGAAAATTTCAGAGAGGCCTGTGCTGGGCTTTGGATTTGAGCAAAGACTTTGCTTAGTGTAGACAAGATGGAAGCATCTCTCAGACCGCTAAGAAGCTGCATTGTGAGGGGCCTGGAAGAACGAGAAGGCCTGCTGTGTTTGGGAAGTGAGCAAGAAAGGGTAGAAAAATGATGCAAGAAATGTGGCTTGGGGACCAAATAAAGACTATTTGAGCATCATACTAAAATGTTTGCATTTTGTTGTAAAAGAAATAGAGCAGCCATCTATAGCTTTTCAAATCAGAAATAGCACAATTATGTCAGTGATTCACATTGATAACATGAAAAATGGTGCTAGAGACCAGGGTGCGTGTTAGGACCCACACCAGCCCTCATTACTGGTTCCTCTAATTATTACATTAGCTCTTGAAAAAAAACAAAACACACTATTCTGTCTGCTCCAGCAGATGCACCGTTTTCCCTGAACTTACCCTTCTGACCTACAGCCAAGGCAGCCGCTATTTTGATAGGTTGAGTACTGATTATCAAGTAAATCTTACCTTCCAAAATATCTAAGAGAACATGCTAATTTCCTGAACTAGACAAGTATAATTTCCTCCAACGTGTAAGATAGTAACGCAAGTATATGCAGCCAAAAACAGAAAGGAGTTGCAAGTGTTTTAGAGTGAAAAGTGTTTTCAAAGATAAACTGGGCTTCTCTGAGAGTAGAGCAGCAAGTTTGAATTAAGCAAGGACACTGCAAATTAAACCTGTGCCTTCGGTTCTTTGCTATCAGTTAGGAGCAAAACATAACGATTTGAAGAAGGCAAAGGCAAAAACTGCAGTAAAACAGGTCTTGGTTCCTGAAGTGAAATATCATTAACAGGATTTTGTAAAGAGAACATTTTTTAAAATTTATTTATTTTAAAGTGCATACTATATCTGGCATTTTTCCCCATGTTATCCCTCCCCACCCCCCGCTGAAGTGACAGTTTTTTTCCTGCTAGAAATCGCCTAACTAGAATAAACATCAATTCTCAGGATGTAGTGAACAAAGAGAACGCTGAAACAGATTAGCTCACACAGATCGGGAGATAGGATGAAAATCTGAAGGCAGTATTCAAGGTGAGGCTACACTAGTCACTGCAGCCAAGGGCACCAGCTGAGCAAGAGAAAAATGTTTCTGGCTACAGAGGGGCACTCCTCCCTGGCTGTACGGCCTGATGAGGATGGTTGTCTGACTTGGTGTCCTTGGGGAAGTAAATAGAAGGAGATAGCAAATAGAAAAAGAGAATCACAGGGAAGATTTAAACAATTACTTAAATTACTTTAGACAAATATACTTCCCTTATTTGACTTAAATAATACTAAACTGGAATCTTACGTTATGATCCCTGTTCATTTGCTCTGAAGAACTAGACCAATTATAGAAGAAAGTGGAAAAGGAGATATTTTCCTACGGAAGTGTCTATACTTTGCCAGCTTGCAGAGAACATTATTTTTCAAACCATTGATGTTGCATTTTTTCATAGAATAAATATTCCATCCCTACTGTAAACATAATATGAAGACTAACAGATTTATTCATTTTTAACACAATCAATAAACTACCAACAGCAAACAAAGAAATATACATATACATATTGCCTGAAGTTTCCATAAATAGATGAGTAAATTGAGAAAAATTTCAGTAAGTTTTTAAAATTCCCAGACAGGTAGGTTCTACATTAAAAGTTTTAGTGAGGCAGAATAAAATATAAAAACCTATACTTTGTCTTATTGTATGAGTCTGAAATGTTCATTATGGTTGTAGGATGTTACTTAGTGGTAAGTAGAATTACACCTGAATGAGAACATCAGAAATCTGACTTTTCCCTTTTCTTTTCATAAATAGCTTTATTCTTCACTCAGGGTGGCAACATCTAAATAACACAGTAAATATTTTTCACCTACATGATCTCAATGATTTTGAAAAACCTTAAAATCACATCTGTGATTCAAGGATTCCTGATCAAACTGGCTCTGAAAAGTCATATCTTTATTAAAGTACAATTGACATACAATAAACTACACACATTTAAATGTACCGTTGGATAAGTTTAGCATTTGTACACACTTCTAAAACCATAACCACAATCAAGATAATGCACCTATCCATCAATCCCAAAAG
This sequence comes from Saguinus oedipus, assembly GCA_031835075.1. Lineage (NCBI taxonomy): Eukaryota > Metazoa > Chordata > Mammalia > Primates > Cebidae > Saguinus > Saguinus oedipus. Next base: position 22,195,761 of record CM063169.1, read on the forward strand.
TATAGTGAGGCCCCTTTGTAAGTTCGCCCCTTCTGTCCCATGTCCCATTCATAGGAAACTACTGATTTTCTTTCTGTCACTCCTCATTGGCTTGTAATTCGCAGTCTTTTATATAAATGAAATTATAGAGTAAGAAGAGTTTTGGCCAACTCCTTTCTCTCAGCATAATTAGTTTGCGATTCATCCTTTAATGTTTTGTACCAATCGCTCATTGTTTTTTATTGCTAAGAAGTGTTCTATTGTGGGGATCTACTACAGTTTGCTCATCCAATCATCTGCTTGCCTGGTGAAAGGACATACCCTATGCTTCCTCCCATTACCATGTCTTCTCTGTTTGTTCTTCCTCTACCTCAGTGAATGGAATCAGGAATCACAACACAGAACTAATCTAAACTTCTCAATTTCTCTTAAATTAATTGGTCTCTGGTACTGTATATTCATTCAGAATATAATGACAGGAATAACACAGCAACTATGGGAGTATATTGGATATTTGTTTATGTTTTGCCTCTATTTAGCAAGTTCAGTTTGAGTGGTGTCAATGTTATTACAACCTCCATGATCTTCTTCTTTAACTTTATTCAATCTGAATCAATATGTTCTTTTAAAGGCATGTGTTACTACCCTTTCCTCTGATCCATAGCAACTTTCTATGTCCACTTAATTATATTACAACCATTAGATTGATGTATGTAGTTAAACTATTATTAATCTGAGAATATTTATAAACATGCTTATTTTTTATAAATATATATGTGTGTGTGTATTTGTGTCTGTGTGTGTGTATACCTGTGTGTGTGTGTGTGTGTGTGTGCGCACACGTGCGTGCATGCCAGGAGTTATTAAAGGCATGTTCTCTCCTTCAGACTGACTTTTCTTTGGAATCTTCCTTTGTTTATTCCCAAGATATAACATATTTTATAAAATCACTTTTTCCTTATGCAAGTTAAATGATGTAATTATGCTCTCAGTCTATAATTTTTTCAGATCTGTTTTGTAGAATATTAAGTATTTGGGGGATGCCAAGAAAATGATAAACTATTTCAAGAATGACTCTAAAACTGATCTTGGTTGAAGTCCCTATCCTTTTATTCGTGATGTAGAAGTCTATGATAGCATTTGCAGATTTCTAAAATCACCATAGAAAAAATGTTGACAAAGTCAAGTAACTAATGTAAAAATATGCATAATAATTTTACAGCTATTCTATTGAATTTGACTTTGTCATTTATTATACCGACCAGACATTTAAAACATTTAATCTTTATTAAAACATGTAAACTTTTGTTTTCTGTTAAGATACTATCAGGTATTTATATTCAACTATGGAGGTTTCTCTTTGATGTTGGCCTACAGCAAACATTCTATACCTAATCATAAATAGAAAGCAAATGTGTTTCTAGAAAAATGTACTTTATCCCTCATCTCCCACATCATTTTGTCCTCTGTGTAAGAAAACAACTATCACCATTTGGGGTTTAGCATTGAAAATATCAGGCAATAAAGGTTTGTGGTATTTCACACTACAAAATACATTAATTCCACAAATATGACCACATACTACTTTTGTTAATATATTGATTTTCATTCTTTACATTTTTATTATATTCTACATATGCAAACATACTTTACTGTGATGTGTTTATTATATTTAAAGTAAAATCTGCATGAAGGAAAAAATTTTTCTTCATTGACTTATTCATTCATAAATCTTTACTAAGTAAACCCAGAAAAATCCATAGGTTACAAATGACACTATTGAATGTCTTAAGAAAGATAACATATTCATCTTCATAAATGGAAACTACATCAAAACAACACAGTATACATTATACAACAGGCAAAATGGCACTGTTAAACACCAACTCATCTTCACGCAATTTGTGTAAAGCACTACTTTTTTGATATAATGATTCATTGTCCCATAGCTTGAAATTAGATATAATTAATGGATTTCTGTTTTCCAATACCCTAACATATATTTATCATCTATATTTATCTATGAATTAAATTATACTGTTGGTATATTTTCTATATAAGAAATATTAGTATTAGAACAAATAACTCACTTTTTGATGTACCGATTTTACAAATTCTATTCTTAAAACTGGGAATTATGCATAAGCAATCATTCCAATTCCTAAAAATTTTCAGTCTTTCTTCTCTATTCAAATCCAATTTTAAACACAAAATGTATTTTTTTTAGACAGATTGTAGATCCACTATATAAGCAAAAATAAACTGTTCGTTTGAGGAAATAATACAATGTGCATAAAACCATATGCTATGTGCCTACATTTATTAAATTACATAAGAAATATTAAATGCCTAAAGTGTGCTAGCTCTTTTAAATATTTTTTCCTCATCTAATCAGTTCAAACTAGTTAATAGGTATTTTTCCCCATATTTTACCAATAAAACCGTACACGTACATATATGTGTATGTATTTTTATGTATTATAGTTATGTATATGTATATTTTATATATATATACATTTTATTTATATATATATGTGTATTTTATTTATATATATGACTCCTCTGAGTACCAGAAATACTAAGTACTTCATTTGGATGCCCAGAAATAGTAATTAATGAAGTTGATACTGAAACTGTGATTTCTTTGATTTCATACTTTTTTTTTCACTATGCCTCTTCCTTCAGAGCATGATAAATTATTAAGAGATCAGTATACAGATTATATGATATAGATGTTAAGAATTATATATATATTTTAGGAAGATCGATAGCAAGACTGAATTTCTCCTCTTCTGTAGTTCATACATTTCCTTGCCTATTTTTGTCTCCTCTTCCTCTTTCCCTGACAGGCAGTGGGCTGATCCAAAGCCTGACTGCACTTCCCATCTCCTGGTGTAGATGCAGATGCTTCCTTGTTAGTGCAAGGGCCCTTGATTGTTTACATAATGCTCCTGATGGCAAATTAAATGATAATTACCTGATGTGGCAAAACTCATTAGAGGGTAAATTGAGTCTTCAAATCATTTTGTTCATGACATAAATTGAGCACGGAACCTTACTTCTTACACAGTGAAAGTCACACTGGACTTCAGCTTATGAAATATTTCTACTTAAGAAATTTCATTACACCTACATTAAAATGTTAATAAATGTACAAATAAATTCACAAGTATTTACTGCATGCCTACTATGTTCCTAGCATTTTGCTTTGTCTATAGACAACAGCAGAAAGATGCAATCTAGCTAGTGAGACTGCATTAAGCAATACATGAGCCTGTGTGTGTGCCTTCATTCTGTTTAGAATGCCAGAATTTTCCAGTAATTTCTTCTAGTTTCTACAGAAAATATTTTCCAAACTATGTTTTACGTTTAAGACTTCTCAAAAACACTGCCTTACAATTGTGGTCAAATGTCTCATATAATTTGCCTTTTATTTTTCTTTTTATTTTATGCCCTAATTTTAGCCAGATCTAATGATAGCTCAGTTTGTGAACTTTTTTTCCCCCACTAACCATCTACTGGGTTACTCATAGTTCCTTTAAAACCATAACTAAAGCTCTGCACTTACTCTATCCATGACCTGTACAGGTTATTTTATCTTTGTGTGCCTCAGTTTCATCACTTGAACTGATAGAGTTTATATATTAATTTTATTTTATTTAACTGTAAGATCAGGGTACAAGTGCAGGCTTGTATGTATTAATTTTCTTTGTACTTCAAAGATTGGCTGATATGTCATGCATTACATGCATTTTTGTCACAGGAATAAATTTAATTATTGCTCAAGTTATTAACTAAAATGAAAATATAGATTATTTAAGGTTATGAAGACTTTTGCTATTATTATATGTGTTTACTTTTGATTGTTTATATAAAGTATCATGACAACTAAAACTATTTCAAAGACAGTGGACCAGCAATACAACGTATTTTCTCAAACTCCTCTAAAATATCTAAAAGAAAGGAAATAAATATGATGAACATGTAAGTTGAATTACAACAGAAAATAAAGAAATTTAGTGGCATAATCAGTATACTGTAACTTACAAAGGCATAAAAAAGAAATTTCATTTCTGGATGATGTTTTATCCATCCATAACTTGATCTAATCATTCTATTTTATTTTTAATGTTTTTTTATTTTATTTATTTGTTTTTGAGACAGAGTCTTGCTGTTCACCAGGCTGGAGTGCAGGGGCAGGATCTCGGCTCACTGCAACCTCCAACTCCCTAGTTCAGGCGATTCTACTGCCTCAACCTCCTGAGTAGCTGGGATTATAGGCACATACCACCACACCTAGCTAATTTTTGTATTTTTATTAGAGATGGGGTTTCATCATGATCGCCAGGATGGACTCCATCTCTTGACCTCATGATCCATATCCCTCTGCTTCCCAAAGTGCTGGGATTACAGGCATGAGCCACTGGCACCCAGCAATAATTCTATTTTAGACTCATCTTTAACTTCAGCTTTGTCCATTTATGTATTTCAAAGTTTTTGTGTTTTTCTATCTTACATTTAAGTGTAATTTACTTAGAAATATATTGCTGTGACAACATAATAGTAACTAAACCAATAATGCATTTATCTACAAGGAGTTTTAAATTGCCATGTTATCAAGCCATCAATAGGTGTTTAAAGGTAGCCTGAATAACTTACTCTAGAGACAGCTTCCACATATTTTTTTAGGAAGGTAGTTTCTAAGAATATCATACATTGTACCAAGAAAAAAAAAATCTGCAGTAATTTTGCTAATATCAATCAAAATACCTCATATTTAATTTCAAATTTAATAAGATACCAGGGATTTATTGCCAAGGGTCAAAGATTCAAGAAGAATGTTAGTTTATATATTTGGTAGATCATTATTGATTTTTAAAATCCACATTGTAGAAAAAATCCTCAAAACAGTCTTTTTTCATAAATCATGTAGTGGTTCAAAATCTTGAAAACAACTTTGCGTAAGTTCAAGACATTTAGGGGCCTTAATTTTCTGTCTTAGTGTTTCTAGTTGTTAATCAGATTTGGCATTGGCCTTATGTTTTGATAAGAAGGTTGCTGCTTTGATTAGAAAGAGAGATTTTAGACAAAAGTGTATTTTCCCTTATCAAGGGTCATTAAGAAATAAGACATCCAGAAAAAGACAAGCTGGAACTCATTAGTCAGCTTAATGAAACACTTATGAGGAACACTACGTACTAAAGGAATGACTATATTTATATGGTCTTCTGAATAAACGAAGCAAAGCCAAAAATTACAAGCAAAATGACATAAAATAAATTTATTGAAAGGTAAAAGTTAAACAGCTAGAAAAACCACCTGCATGTCATTATTCTACATATTATAGAAATACGTTTTTCTTAAATGGAGTAAACTAGGCCTTAAAAAAGTTTACTTAATCTTATATCAAATTTTATTCCACACAATGGTTCATATTTTGGTTTTGATTTTAACTTTCCCTCAAGTGAAATATTTGAGATGAGAATTTAAGTTTTCCTAGATTGTTAAATGCAAAAATGCATGAAGCTCCGTTATGTTAACATGCCTTTACATTTCTTTCACAGCTGGGAAGAAACTTTAGGGCCACAGCAAAAGAAAGTGATGGTACTTTTAATCCTAATTTATAAGCAACATCCTGCATTCCTTTTTTCTAACTCAGACTACCAGAGAATTTCTGTTGTCCAAAACTAGGTACATTAATTACTTTGAAGTAGAACTACTTATTAGTATGTGCTAATGATTCTTAAAATAGAGAAAAATGTATGGAGGTTGAATAAGGTAAATGAAATTAAAGATCCATAATTTTGATTATACACACAAAGTAATGACAAATAAAATGACTAATTTCTATATTGTTTCATGCTCCAGAGCACTAGTTTTCATAGCTGGTTGACTTAAAAAGTGGAATGGGATTGGGTGCAAGATTTTTTAATTTCTTGAAAATTCTCTCTGGAAAATCACAGCAATAACAATGCGGATGTACTGTGTGTATAACATGTGTCATATGTAAATGTATGAAAATACCTAACAACAGGCAAATGGTATATGCCTAATCAGTGCAAGCTACATATTATATTAAGAAGGTCGCTTATTTGCCTTAACAAAACGTCAACTATCACTAGAGTAATCATAAAATGTTAGCCCTAGAAGTTTCAGTATTCATGTGGAATATATGAAGCCTAAGCTGATATGCCAGACAATCGGTGTAGGCGTGTAAGTGGATCATGCTTTAGATCTGAGAAGTGGTTCACAATGGAGGGTAGAGGTAAGTAATCTTAAAATGAATACATTTCCTTCTTAATTCATATTTTCTAACTGAATTCCTTTTTTTTTTTTTTTTTGCTTTGTTTTGTTTTAGAGATGCATTCTTGTGGGAAAAGATACATTGACCTCAAATTGTAACAAAGCTCACAGTTAAGATTCCTGATGTTTTTACAGTAATATTCCACCTTAGGCAATGTAAAATGCATGTATATATAATTCACTAATACCAATCTTGAAAAAGACAGTGAGAAAACTATCAACTAACAATTGCATATTGGAATCCTCACTTGTTAGAAACACAACAGATATTGTCTCCACTTTAATGACAGTTTTTATTGACTCAAAGCAACTTGGATATTTATATTGCTGCCTGGCTGAGACATTCTTTCAGTTTCCACCCTCCATCCCACCAACTGGAAGATAAAATGGAGGCAAACTTGCAGATAATGTTTATGTTTAAATATAAGGGTCTTTGCCCTACTCTCTTCTTCATTTAGCCCCTGTGTCTTTCTTTTATTCATTCCACCACCAGTCAAACAACAGACATGCACTGCATGTATCATCTCTGTCAGATGCTGCATCAGTTTCTGGGGATGTGGAATAAACAACGACATTTATGAAACAAAAACAATAAAAGCAAACAAAAATAACCAAAAAAATCCACATCTAACCTCTCTTCAAATATTTCAGAGATTACTGGAGATACGCATAGGAAGTATAGTACCTTGAGATCATTTCTACCATGAGAACATATATGCAACTCTACAGAAAAACATGAGAAGCAAAGACCAACTTTATAACAATAACTGATTGATACCTAATTACCGCTTATTAAGATGGTTTGGAATCATGCATCCTGTATTAAACAGAAATAGTATTTCTATTCTTAAAAAATATGTTCTATTTCTACTTTTAAGTATTTCTATTCTTAAAAATATGATAGGGCCAGGCGCCTTGGCTCAAGCCTGCAATCCCAGCACTTTGGGAGGCCGAGGCGGGTGGATCACGAGGTCAAGAGATCGAGACCATCCTGGTCAACATGGTGAAACCCCGTCTCTACTAAAAATACAAACAATTAGCTGGGCATGGTGGCGCGTGCCTGTAATCCCAGCTACTCAGGAGGCTGAGGCAGGAGAATTGCCTGAACCCAGGAGGCAGAGATTGCAGTGAGCCAAGATCGTGCCATTGCACTCCAGCCTGGGTAATGAGAGAAACTCCGTCTCAAAAAAAAAAAAAAAAAAAAAATACACACACACACACACACACATATATGATAAGTATGCTGCACTTGTCAAGGGTTTTGGGAGCCAGTGATTAAATGTAGGCATTTAAAAAAATTAAATTAGGTATACTTACAATTAAGTAATTTATAATAAAAACAAAGGTACTCAAAAATCGTCACTGCTTTCTACTTATTTTGTTTTATTTTACAATTGTCTATGCTCTGGAGGTTATTTAAGTGTATGTGGGGGAGATATGTAGGAGGCTGTGTTACTACACATTTCTCCTTTATTCCACATTAAGTGATGTCATGTTGGAAATTTGAAATCAGCCATGACAGCAGTGTTACAACACAGTGTTGGCAAACACTGCGATTCAGATGTGTATGTTTTAAGCCAGTTAACATTTTTCAGCACACCACCAAAGGCACTCCAAGCAACACAGCTGATTCACAGTCATATCAGCAATAAAAAATAAAAGTGAAGGGAAAAGATGCTAAATCAAGTTGATTTTTACACTTAAAGAAGACTTGAACATAAAACTTCAACAAAAGAAATATAATCTTCAAACTGTCCAATGTGAAAAGCTTCTAATGGGGAAATTAGGAATTTTAGAAAAAAGGTTTTCTCCACTTTCTGTAGTAACTTTCAGAGAGGAGACCACCAAGCCTATATTAATCATTCACTTCTGAAATATAACGTATCCACTGAATTACATTTTCCAGAACTGAAGTTCATTAAACTTGAAATACTTAAAAATTTTATACTGTCAAGATCTTCCAGAATGCTCTCACAATTAGAGGAGGAAATTTGAACTCAAATGTTACCTGGAATCTTTTTCAAACACAGAAAATGGGCCAGGTGTGGTGGCTCATGCCTGTAATCCCAGCACTTTGGGAGGCCCAGGTGGGTGGATCATTTGTGGTCAGGAGTTTGAGACCAGCCTAGCCAACTTGGTGAAACCCTATCTCTAGTAAAAATAAAAATTAAAAAAAATTAGCCGGGCATGGTTGCGCGTGCCTGTAATCCCAGCTCCTCAGGAGGCTGAGGTATGAGTATGGCTTGAACCCAGGAGGCTGAGGTTGCCATAAGCCAAGATCACCCCACTGCACCCCAGCCTGGGCAACTTGTGTCTCAAAAAATAAATAAATAAAAATAAACAGAAAAGGTGAACACAAAGAACACATAAGGGGTAAATCACACAAAATCTTTTCTTCTCTTTCATTTTCTATCATCCTGAAATTCTCAGAAAGCCTTCCTTCTCTTTGAATAACTCTTTTCACCCACTATCTCGAACCCTTTTCCCACCCTTCCACCCAGAGCATTCCAGACTGACGACAAACACCCGCCCCTTGCTAGCCACAGCCCCTGGACAGTAGAGTCTGATGTCACAGGCACACTATCTATCACGATGATGGCTTTTATCTCAAGAATCCTGCCCTATGGGTGACCTCCCACATACATTACTGGGAGTTGGAGAAGGTTCTGGACAAATGCACATTAATAATTTGTGGTCAAAATGACAACATAAATTTGGATATATCTAACATTTAGAAATATGAGAGTTTATGAAAATAATTGCTTGTAGTATGATTTGAAATAGAATTTGCTATAGTTTACTTTTAAAATAGAATAAATAAGAAAGATACCATGTAAAGAAAAGACAACAGTTCATTACATTATGGAGAATGTAATATAATTTAGCACTTAGAAATGTGAACAATTTATGAATGATCAAGAGAAAAACACTGTGCATAAAAATTTTAGGTAACTAGAAGTAACTTACAACAAAATAACATAAAAGAAATAAAGCTCATCATCAAAACTGATCCAGAAACCTTTTCACTTAGAATATGATTTCCAAAACTTTGATACAGATACATGTATAATTTTTCTTCAGAAAATGTATCTTGAGTTGCTTTATTAAATACAACAAAATTCTTAGAAAAAAATGTAATTTTGTTTAATTCCTTACACATTTGATATATTACTTTGAGTCTATTAAATAGGTCCTCAGTGCTTATTCAGTAAAGTTAATAGGCAGAACTCGTACTGTGTCCTTAGTTTTATTATACTTTTCTTTATGGAAAGCTGTTTAGTAAGAAAAAAATCTGGATACTTAAGCACCTATCATTTCATGGCTAAAAGTAATTATGTTGAAAGCCGAGTAAATATATGGGTGTACCAAATGTGACTGCTTAATGTTAAAGCTAAAGAAATTGCTGCATTAAGGAAAGCATGATTATCTGTGTATTTGTCATTCTTTTTCTTTAATTTTTATTGCATTATAGGTTTTAGGGTACATGTGCAGAACGTGCAAGATAGTTGCATAGGTACACACATGGCAGTGTGCTTTGCTGCCTGTCATTCTTGAGCATTACCTTTCCTCCTAATTTTTGAGGAGAAAGTCAATTATTTAATACTTAGTTTTCCTGAAGGTATTTAAAATTAAAATTGCAACCATTTACTGGATAGAAAGAATAAGGTGCTGGTCAGCATTTATTTTTCCAAGTTATAGAGTTACTATTCTGATTTTTATTTTTCTTGGGTTTCTACCACAGTCTCTTACTGATGACCACTGCATTCTCAGCATTATACACAGATTGAGATGTGAGAAAAACAGAAGTGTAATTAATAAGCAGAAAGATTTTGATTACAATAAAAACCATGTAATCAAATTGTACCTGACCTATAGTCAATTAATTGAAGTCATTTAAAATGGGGAATTATTTAAATATTATACATAAGCAACTTATTCTTTTCTCTTTTATTTTAACCATGTAAAGGTTATATCTATCTACTAGTCTTTTAAAGTAAGGCCAACTACATCTTTTTCAGTATCTTCACTGAATGACAGGGTTGTCTTTGCATAAAAGCAATAATTTTTTTCATTCTGATTTTACTTTCTTTAAAGTACCACAAAACTTAAAATACTTGAAAAATAATTTGAAAAGAGTCCTTATACATTTAATAGTTGTTTTTCCAACCCCTATCTCATACAACGGAATTCTTTTAGCAGTCTGTCTTGACTGAATTGTCCTAAAACTTGAGTTTATATTTTTATAGGAAAATTTCTCTGAAGTTTCCCTCATTCAGTCATCCTTTGTTTTTATATTTCACTAAACTAGACATTTGTAATTCCAACACAGTTTAGAACAAACACAACCAGCTGACTTCAGAAAATGTTGAGTTCAAGGCCGACAGGCAGAAATGATTGAGGCTCTTCAAACCCTGATGCCCAAATCACTATGGGCATGAGTCAGAATGTTTTCTAGAGTGAACAGGAGACCTGGTAGAGTTTCTAAAGTACCTCAATTGAAACTGGAGACAGATTTCTTCCCCACTTATTCACATTGGAAAAGAGAAGATCACTGAGTAGTCCAATTTATCCCACCCAAATCTCCCGACAACCTCCCCAATCCCACTGCTGTTACTCTAGTCTGAGGAACCACAATCTTGCTCCTGGATTATTCCAGAACTTTCTAAAGGGACTTTCCACTTCTATCTGTAACCTTCCAAATACACCCTAACCCAGAAGTTAGTGACCTTTTATTAAATCTTATTTAATTATGTCACCTTTGAATTTAAAGCAATTTCTCTCGATTGAGGACACTTGGGCCAGGAACAGTGGCTTGTACCTGTAACCCCAGCATTTTGAGAGGCCAAGGCAGGAGGTTCACTTGAGCTCAAGAGTTCAAGACCAGTCTGGGCAACATAGCAACATGCTGTCTGTAGGAGCATTAAAAAATTAGCTGGCCCTGGGTCATATGCCTGTAGTCTCAGTTACTCAAGAGGCTGAGGTATGAGAATCACTTGAGCATGGGGAGTTGAGGCTGCAGTGAGCCATGAACATGCCACAGCACTGCAGACTGGGTAACAGAGCAAGACTAGGTCTTCAAAAATAAATAAATAAAAATAAAAATAGAGCATTCTTCTGAACACTTACTCAGTTTCTCATCTCTGGTCTTCATCTGCAGAATTTAACATATCAGTTGTCTGCTTACAGTTATTTCCCTTACATCTTGGAGTAGACTGGTTGTGTTATGTTTTTTTTGCATTCCTACAGAAACCCATTCTGTCCCACACTCTACCGGAATTACCCTTTATCCATTTGCTGCCCCAGCAATGCTAGACACAGAATGCCTCAACAACCGTGTTTAATCAAAGAAAACAGATAAGTGGCAAAAGAATACAATGAATAAATACTCTTAGAATCGTAATTACTATTCAGTGACTACCATATGTGAAAGCATTTAACACCGTTTTTCTCATCTAGCAAAGTATTAACCAACTTTACCTCTTTATAACACTTTGGGTGTGACTAATGACAGAAAGTAATTTTGCTACAGTCATTTCTATAGTTCAGTGTTTCTTTCCAAAGTTGGGGACATAGCTTGAACATATTTTGACACAAGCTGTGACAAAAGGGATTAAGAGAGAGACAGAGAGGAAAGGTACAAGATAACCTGGCAACTACCTAACTGCCCTTGCTCCCAGGAATATTCAGAAAAAGATACGTGTGGGTGAAAAAATAGAAAGTATTGCAATATGACATGTGATATAATTCTCTTCTCCATTTGTCTCAAAATCTCACCAAAAAAACCTATGAACCTACATTATTTCAGTATTTGTATGCAACTTTAACGCAATTAGTGTTTCGAGGTAATTGGTGGACTGACTCATGAAGCTGGCCTCAAGATGGGCCAGACAGGCAAGACAAGTGAACATTTATCCAGGTCGTTATTATATCTGGGTATGGGAATATCTTTAATTTTCTTCACTCTTGTGTGAAAATAGCATTCTGCTGCTGAAATGAAGCAATTGGTAAGAGGGGGATGAAGGAAAGGTACCAAAACAGGACTCCTGCCTGGTCATTTAGACGGAGGAGGTGGGGGAGGAGGGGGGGGGAAGGGGGATGGGGGAGGGGGAGGAGGAGAACTTGACTCTGATTAGCTTATGTTGATGAGAACAGACCAGAGATTTGGATTGGGAGTCTCACCTAACAATGTGATGAAAGTGTCCTATATATCCTCTGTATCACATTGCTCAGGCAAAACAAAAACTGGCTGCATGAAGTCTTTTGGCCAATGCAAAGGAAACAACTTCTGGCACCATCAGCAAAAAAGAACCTCAACTTCCACAAACAGTAGACTATGGATACATCGTTTTGTTTTTAGTAATATTTTTCCTCTCATCTCTGCTATGTTGCTTTGTCACAAATTACTTGTAAATGTCTCAAGTGTACAACGGTCCTTGTCCTTGGAGAAAATTCAGAGACTATGTGACTTTTAGGTATAAATGATACTGGGTAGAGGGAGATTTTTATAAGTGTGTTACTCTTTTCAGCATGGTTCCCAGGAATTGATTTTGGTGTGCTATTTCTTGTGAAGTAGAGAATTGGCATGAAGTTCTACTTCAATCACCTGTGCTGGCTAGAAAAATGCTCATGTATATGAGAAGCTACGTTTTAATCTTCTGTCTCTCCTCTTCATATTGGCTTTCTTGTTCTACTTTCTTTGGCCAAAAACCATCAGGAATTACTACTTCAGGGACAGAGAGGTGACAGAGTTTTGTTATTTAGAAAAATCACTCTTTATATGAACAAGTAGGTGATCCACATCATTAAGTGGTGATCCCCATCATTGACTCATTATTATTTGAGTTGAAAATTAACAAGCCTTCTAGAGGTACTACAGACAGCCTATTTCCTCAAGAAAGGCATTTTGAAATTAATGAGTGGTATTGAAATTTATTACCCATTTGCATTAGAATAACCAGTTAATTCCTGTACCACAAATGACATTTCAGAAATGGCTTATGTATTAGACATTATAATCGAGAACTGGAAAAAAAGCATTTCAAAAATTTAATTCAAGAAATTGAAGTCATTAAACAGAAATGTTACTTGTTAAAAAATGAAGACAAAAAAAATTACACTCCAGACAATTCTATTTTTCTAATTTAACATGAAGATCACTATGTCCATGTCACTTTAATATCACGTCAACAGATGACAATTTTATGATGAATTTTGAAAGAAATTTAGGGAGAGAGGAAGAGTTGATGAATTTCATTTAACTATTAATAAATATTCAATGTAAAATGGTAAGCAGTCACAAATTATGAAAATAATATATGTTGAAGGCAAAATATAAAATAGTCCAAATGAGTATGAAATGAAAATGTCATTCTCATATAATCAACCTCCTTTCATTATTTTTTGACATACCACTGTTAGGGGTTTATCTTTTCAGAATATTATATAACACAGAGATGGAACCTCATTGTACACAAATTATTTTGATACACTCTCTTTTATAACTTTTTTTTTCCTCACTCACTAGTATGGACTATATCATGTATCATACAGTCCATCAGCACACACATCTTGAATCTTTTGGAAAGAGAAAAGTGAAAAAACACTGGAGCTATTAGAGAAAGAGGAGTCAAAGAAAAGCTTTGAAATCCATATTCTTTACTTACTCAAAACGTTTTAAACCTAATCTAGTTCCATCAAGGCCCAAGTAAGGTCTTAAAACAGCAAATCTTTTCCCCTCATTGTAATGCCTAAAATCCTTTAATGACTTTCCTTTGTTCTTTAAATGAAGACCAAAATCCTTTAGGTGGTCAAAATAGTGAGATTTATTGTTTCTATATCATCTGACTTATTTCATTCTCTCCTTGTTCTCTCAGCTTTGCTACCTCTACATTCCAGGCAATTCCCTGCTCCTTCTCTTATCCTCATGTCTTCACACATGCTTTTATTCAGCCTGAATTACCTCACTCTTTGCTAACCTAACACCATTTTCATCTTTCAGATATCAGCCAAATGTTATTCCTCCAAAGAACAATTCGCTAATGATATGGTTTGGCTGTGTCCCCACCCAAATCTCATCTTGAGCTGTGGCTCCTATAATTCCCACATGTTGTGGGAGGAACCCAGCAGGAGGTACTTGAATAATAGGAGTGGGTTTTTTTCCCTATGCTGTTCTTGTGACAGTGAATAAGTCTCATGAGATCTGATGGTTTTATAAAGGGGAGTTACCCTGCACACGCTGTCTTGCCTGCTGCCATGTAGGACTGCCTTTGTTCCTCCTTAACCTTCTGCCATGATTGTGAGGCCTCCCCAGCCATGCTTAACTGTGAGTCAGTTAAACCTCTTTCTTTTATAAATTACCCAGTCTCATGTATGTCTTTATTAGCAGCCTAAGAACTGACTAATACAAGTAGCATTGAGACCAAGTCAAATTTTGCTCTTTTAGTTTCCCTTTTATAAAATGTGTAATGAGTAAATGAATAAACAATGCATGTAGTTGTTAAATACCTAATTCCTCTAGCAGAAGAAATCAAATTCACCTTCTGAAATGGCCCCAAAGAGCAGCGGCCATGTTTGTTACTCTCTTCTCAATGGCCAGGAGAGTTCCAGCACATGCTAGCTGCTTGACAGATAGTTTGAATAATGACTCTGTTTCATATTTTTAATTTGTATGTGGACATTTTGTAATTTAACATTGCCTCAATTAATATTTTCCAAGGATTCCCATGTATACAATATATTTATAAATTTATAACCATTTCTGTTTTTTTCTTGTTTTCCATAAAAGATATAAAGAGGCCCTTTCCTCTGTGAATCTCTCAATTTTCTTTTTTCTATTTTCAATTCCAGACCACTGTAACTTTTGAAGGCTGGAAATTAGCTGCCACTAACACAGAAAACACTCATGAAATCATGATACGATACATTCAACTTGAATAATCATCCAAAGTTGGATATTTACTCAAAGTTGGATGTTTCTTTCAAAAACATTTTTATTATTAATGCTATATTTGTGAATTACCAGATAGCCATTCACTATTTTTACCTATAATGTGGTTTCCATTTGTTTACCAAGCGTAGGTTCAACAGTTTTTACAATGCTTCATATACCTATTTAGAAGCCTAGAAAAGGCAGCAGGGAGGATTGAGAATCAGACCTTAAAAGTTTTAAAATAGAAAATGAGAGATGGTAAATAATTTTATAAAACAATTGGGAAAGCCTATTCCTTTCTATGATACGGCCAGTCTGCAGATAAAGTGTAGGTTTGAGTTTCCTACTGGTCTACTTTCATGGGAGTTTGTACAAATGGTTTTATGGAGGCCATGTTTCCTACTGGTCTACTTTTAAGGGAGTTTGTACAAATGGTTTTATGGAGGCCATCAAATGCAGCCAGCATGAAATGAAATGCAACAATTAAACCATGTTTCTGTTTTCCAGAAAGGTAGTGCTGTTACTGTAGACTTAACTTTTGGCAAAAGTAGATGTCTGTTTATGTTGCACCACTGGGGGATATAAATAAATAGAGAATTGAGTAATATGATGAAAGATTCAATACAAAATATTCAGCAATTTTGCTTTCAAGACCACAGTCTATTAAAATATAACAGAGGAGAAAATTAGCCTCAAGCATATGTAAGAAAATTAAAAATACATAGATAAAAGATGAAGAAATGATATACTGTTATTCAGGGAGATGTTAAAAATATATTCACAATAGCCAAGATAAGGAATTAACCTGTGTCCATCGATGAAGACAATGTGATATATACACATATGTATGTATACATATACATATACACATAAACACACACACATAGTGGAATATTACTCAGCTTTAAAAAAGGGAATCCTATCATTTGTGACAGCACAGATGAACCTAGAGGAAATTATGGTAAGTAAAATAACCAGATTCAGAAAGCCAAATACTGCATAATCTTTCTTACATATGGATTCTAAAATAGTCAGACTCATGAAAGGAGAGAGTAGAATGGTGATTGCCAGATGATAAAAGGTAGTTGGTTACAGGGAGAGAACTGGAATTGTTGCCCAAAACACACAAAGTTTTAGTTAGACAGGCTAAATACATTCTGGAGATCTATTATATAGCATGATGACTATAAGTAATAATATTCCATTGTACGCTTGCAAAATGCTCAGAAAATAATTTTAAATGCTCTCACCACAAAAAATTTTTAAAGATAAATATGTGAGATAATGGACATATTCATTAGTTTGATTGTGGTAATCACTTCACAATGTATGCACGTATTAAAACATGTTTTATATTTATAAAGTAGACAAATTTGTCAATTATACATCAATAAAATTTTAAAAAGTCATTAAATATTTTAAATGATGTTTATATTTCTTAATTATTAGTCAGCCAGTAAGCAAAATGAATAAACCCAATGAAACTAGTGGCCTAAATTAATAGTAGTGATAGACATACCAGGTTAAATAATTTTGTGCATGACTAAACACATTCCAATTTCTCTAGTCTTATAGTAACACAAGAATCAATATGTTTAATTAGAGCTACATATTTGTCATGTTTACCTCTAGTCAGATATCTGAAATAAGCCTTGAGAGATCATATAATTATACATATTTGAGGACTGAGTTATTAATCCCGTTCCAGATTCCTAGTGAAGCAACTATATGTATTTTGCTTCCTCTATGATTGCAGTATACTGCAGCTCCTACAATCAGAAAATTGCACATTTTACCTTCAATTACCGCTTCCTATTATCTAAAGAAAATATACTAACACAGTGTGCACAATAGGGTCTGTATTCACTTCATTCTGCTGCAGATGCTATCTTATTTTCAACAGCTTTTATTTTTTAAAATAGTGCTAGTGGTGTTTTTGTTTTTCATTTTATGAATGTGCTCAATATTTACATGATTCCTCTCAAAAGATGAGAGAATGAATGAGGAATAAATAAATTGCAACCTCCCTGCATAATGACTCTACCTTTAAAGATGGATCACACATGGCCATGCTTGAATGCATCCAATATATCAATATTTATTAAGCAGACAGAAAGTCAATTGAACCATAACTTGCTTTGTGCTAAGAAAGAAGAAACCCAGAAAAGGATATGGGAGGATTATTAAAAAGAAACTTAAAAACCCTACCCAAAGTCAGTATCAGAAGCTCCTATCAAGTCTCTTTTCTTCACAAATCTTTATGGAATTACATACACTAGCTACACAGAGAACTGAAAAAGATAACTACATATGAAATGGCTATGCCCTGTCAGAAAACCTTATTGAGCGCTTTAAACAAGGCTCTTCAATCTCCATTTGTAAAGATGTTCTGTACCATTTGCATACATTGTTCAAGAATTACTAGTTATTATAGATACATATTTCATTTCTTCAACTGAAATGCATTCATAAGAACAAGGTCTTTGTCTTATGTATTTTAAGTTCTGCAGAAAAGTGTTTAATAAATATAAACCAGTAGATGGTGAAGAACTGATGGAGTGCATTTGAAATCTATCCATCATATGTATAAATCAAAAACAAAATGTCACTGCTCAGTATGGCCTTACCTCCTTTCTTGATTATAATAAGAGTAATATTTGTTGAACATTTTCCACGCACAGTGCAAACACATTTCCTAAATTAAATTCTTAATTTGGAAAAACGCTATGAGTGGGGTTTTATTATTTTCATTGTACAGATAAGGAAAATATGGTTTGAAACATCACACTGTTTTACCCTAAGTTACAAAAGTCGTAATTAGAAAATCAAGACACTGAACAAAGTATTTTCTCTGATCCCATGAACCGTATTTTTAGCAAATCACACTATACTTCTTGGAACACATAATGATTACCTTGAAAATGGTCTATATGAGCATGTTTAACTCAATAAGAGACTTAGTAGTTAAAAAAAAATCCTCAGCTGTCATTCTCCATCTGACCATCAAAAAATGTAGCCCCACCCATAGTTAAGACATACACTTACATGTGTTAAACATGGATGTAACAAAAGTTAGAGGTATTTATCCCCAGATGGTGAGAAAAGGGAGCAAGTGATTTAACCACTTACTGCCTTATTCTCACATCTGTAACATGAATATAATTTGAGATTACTTTAGGTTTTCTGTATGTGTTTCCTATGTTTTCTCTTTTTCTCTCCCTTTATCCCAGCATCTACCTCATTCATTTTTCAGACGAAGTTTGTTGCAGGGCAGATGAAAAAGAAATAGCTTTAATTCTTATGACTTTTGTTTTACACAAGCTTGAGCCCTATGGGGAGGAAATTCCTTTGGCCAAGGATAAAAATACCTAAATCTCAGACAAGAATAGCCAACTTAAGGAATGTAAAGAAAAAATATATTGCTAATATGAGTAAAACCTTGAAAAAATACATATTTTTAAAGAAGCCCTTTTTTTTTTTTTTTTTGAGTTAGAGTCTCCTTCTGTTGCCCAGGCTGGAGTGCAGTGGTGTGATCTCAGCTCACTACAACCTCTGCCTCCCGGGTTCAAGCAATTCCCCTGCCTCAGAATCCTAAGTAACTGGGATTACAGGTGCCTGCTATCACACCTGGCTAAATTTTGTATTTCAGTAGAGATGTGGTTTCACCATTTTGGTCAAGCTGGTCTCGAACTCCACAAATTTCTTAAACTGAAATATGTATTTCAAAAATGTATGTGTATCTTTTTTTATATCAACAGAAATAATCTAAGGACTGAGAAAATGTGCAAAGTTTCACCTTCCTATGAAAATTTAAATTTCAAAATGAGTCAAAGTAATTAAGTAGCAGACGTTTCCAATACCCGGTGATTCTTCTTTCATTGGCTCTGGCTCTTATTCTCTATCATGTATCTTTGTCCAGAAAAAAAAAGTATTATATTATGCTTCTATAAATTAATTAAAGACACAGATGAAGTATTATATGAAAACCTGATAAAGACAAGAAGTGGGATTTTTAATCCCTCGTTTCCCCATCTGGGTAGCCTGGTGGTCTCAGACTCAGTGCCTATGCAACATAATTTGCAAACTAAAGGTGGATGCTTCTTTTGAGATGTTTAACAGGATAAGAAAGGAAAGAAATAGAATGAGGAGCACAGAAGATCACAGTAACTGCTGAACTAAATGCTAATTAAAGGGTTCCAGGAACTCTAAACGATCAAGCTCTAATGTAATTATGACACCGGTTGAAGGTGAGATAGTGACAGGTACAAAAAAATGTTTTGAGGTTAATTATAAAGCCCTCTGGGGTCACCATTCACTGCATGCTTTCAGCTTAGAAAAAATTAAGAACAGACTCTGGTGGGAGTGTAAGTTAGTTCAACCATTGTGGAAGAAGACAGTGTGGCAATTCCTCAAGGATCTAGAACTAGAAATACCATTTCACCCAGCAATCCCATTACTGGGTATATACCCAAAGGATTATAAATCATTCTATTATAAAGACACATGCACATGTATGTTTATTGTGGCACTGTTCACAAAAGCAAAGACTTGGAACCAACTCATATGCCCATCAGTGATAGACTGGATAAAGAAAATGTAGCACATACACTCCATGGAATACTATGCAGCCATAATAAAGGATGAGTTCCTGTCCTTTGCAAGGACATGGAGAAATGTGGAAATCATCATTCTCAGCAAACTAACACCAGAACAGCAAACCAAACACCACATGTTCTCACTCCCATAAGTGGAAATTGAACAATGAGAACACATGGACACAGGAAGGGGAACATCACTCACTGGGGCCTGTAGCAAGGAGGCTGGGGAAGGATAGCATTAGGAGAAATACCTCACATAGGTGATGGGTTGATGTGTGCAGCAAACCACTAGAGCAGATGTATACCTATGTAACAAACCTGCAGGTTCTTCACATGTATCCCAGAACTTAAATTATCATAAAAAAATAAAGTGTAGGCAGGATTAGCTTTAAGAGCTGTAAAAAGGACACATCTGGCTGGAGTAGAGTCTACATTAAGCTGCTTCCAATGGGAAGCCTTCTCTTAAGGCATTTCTGTGTCACAGAAGATCCCTCAAACTCTCCTTATCTTTCCAGTTCAGCAGTCACTGTGCCTCCCGGGTGCTCCTCTTTCTACCATTTCTTTCCTTTCTTACCCTGTTAAACATCTCAAAAGACGGTCCACCTTTAGTTTGCAAATTATATTGCACAGGCCCTGAGTCTGAGACCTCCAGGCTACCCGAGTAAGGAAAGGAGGAATAAAAATTCCACTTCCTATCTGTTTCAGGATTTCACACAAGATTTGGTTTGAAACAATGGACTTCCACTTTTGCACACACAAAAATATTGGTCTATTCACACTTCATTTAATTTCTTACCGCTCATTTACTCTATAGCATCTTGCAATCTACTTTCCAATCTTACTACTCAATTGGAACAATCTCTTAAAAGTCACAGCTGGGCTTAATGGACAAGGCCGGCTCATTTGCGCTTCTCAGTCCACATACCTTCCCATCTCTCTGCATCACTCGAAATAACTGACAGTGCCCACCTTTTAAAAAATTCTTCTTTACTTTACCTTTCTTGGGCAACATACCATCCTCGTTACCTCTGACCGGCCCAAAAGCTAATCCCCTGAATCCTTCACTGAATCTCATTACTCCAGCCACTCTGCATAGGCAAAGCAATCTACGGCAGGGGAAGAAATCGTGCACTTTGAAGTCTAAAGGTTTGGGACCATACTTAAGGGTTTTTAGATTTTCTACCAAATGTAATTAAAATTTCACAGGATCTTGAACGCAACAGATGCTTAGTAACTAGTTGTTAAAAAAAAAAAAGTAATATTCTGAGGGTGAATAAAAACACCCTCGGAAAAACTGTGGACATACATTTAATATGAGAGATTTTCTTTCGAATGCTATTCTTTCATGATGTTCTCTGAGTTGAAATTCAGTCAGTCTAAAAATTTTGGTGATCTACGGTTTTACGGTCCATGAAATTACCACAGTAACACTGTATGAAGAAAAAATTATTTTAAAAACCAGTTGATCCAATTAAAATAAAAGTAAGGCTGCGGTATAGCTGTTTTGTTTTTCAGTATATACTAAACACACCGTTTTGTTGACCGAAACGTTTTAACGTCAGGTTAGGTATTTGGGACTTTTTCCTCAGAGTCCACATAATTTTACATACCTTTTTAAAATAAAATAAATAATAGATTAAATGGATACATATGATAGGTTAACTTTAACACTTCTCAACTCTCTTGAGAACACATTTTCAGACTTGAGTATCTTCTGTATTTTGAAGGAACACTGATGTATGTTGGTGCAGTGTTTATCTTAACAGTTTTCATGACTTTCTGATGACAGTGGGACATTCTTAGTATGAAGAGTTGGACATGAGCAATGAGTTATACTGCTATTCTGATAATGACATCAATTAGCATACTAATTTTCAAACATCTTTGAAACTAAAATTTTTTTTCCGTTTACTCTAATGGTTAGGGCTCTATACACTTCACATCATTTTTAGGGGACACTAAATGGTTTAACAAAGATCTAAACTATCGGAAATGGATTTTTGAAATTATAAACCCTATGCTGCAGTCAATTTTCTTTCATTTATTTCAACATAACATCAGTGGGTAGAATATGCCAAAATTTAAGAGTAGAGAAACAAATTTTTCATTTATACAAGGTAAGAATACAAATTTATAATTTTTTGAAGAACATGTTTCAAATGAATATTGCTAAGGAGCTTGAAAAATTACAAGATGAAATATTTATGTTTAACCTATATATTTGAAAGATAATTTGAAATAATTACACTAGCCACTCAAAGAAAGTATTTGTAGTGGCTAATTATCTTTGCAATAAACAATAACTAGAATTACATAAGGATGATCTCCCTAGTTATTAGTTCCCCCAAATGAGGTTCCAGGAAACAATCAAAGTTGCAGGTAAATGGTCACATCAAAGCCTTGCATTACATTTTTGGAGAGCCCATTACCTGAGAACAGGAGTAAAACCTACAAGACCGTATACAGTCAACCATCATGAGGCCAGAAAAGTTACACTTAAGTAATTGAGGTATATCTGCCATACCTCAAGAGTAAGCTATAGAATGGAATATATGTAGAAGCTCTTAGACAGACATCAGGTATAGAAGCTACCTTAGTATGCTGAGAGTCTTCTAATAGCACTTTTCCTATGGATTTGAAGTTATTTATGTGCTTACCCTCCTAGTTTATGTACAACTTATGCTGGAAAAATCTGCTTTTGCTAACTGTTGTGGTCCCAGGACCCAGCCCAAAGTCTGCCACAAAGTAGACACTGAGTATTTGTTGAATGAATGATGGATTAATATATCGAACATTATATGAGTATTATTTATCAATCATTTATTTTCTGATTTCAGATTTGCTATGCATTACGATCCTGGCAAGCCTTCAAATCCTTGCACAAATCCTTGTGCATAAACTAGGAGGGTAAGCACATAAATAAACAACTTCAAAGCTGCTTTGGTTTGTGTTTGGGCAATGCTGCTCCGTCAGTACTGAATGCCTGAGAGCCAGCATCTGGCACTTCATCACTGCCGACCTAACTCAGTTCCTAGATTCCTTCCTTGTTTCTTATCTCTCACAGACTCTCTCCCTGAGACAATACTCTCTGGCCATATAAATGTATTTTTCTCCACTGTTTAATATTATTTCCACCATGTTTTTCAAACGTTGACCTGTTTGGAATCCTAACTTCTGCTCATTCCCATCCTGCATTCTTAGACTTTTGAGTTTGGTCTATTTCGGAATGAGGCATTCTTCACCTGCTGTTAACTTCTCTAAATATTAAACCTCTTTGGTTACAGTAAATGTAACTTCTCTAACAAGTACAAAACTCAGGCATCCTTTAGACCATCACTGAGACTCTGGCATAGTGCTATTTGCGTCTCTGGAGAACAAGGACCACTGAACCTGAGCCTAGCCACTGTTGCTCCCTCCACACCTGCAAATTCATACTCGCATGTTCTAACCCATCCTCTCCCAAGACCTGTTCTAGTATCTACATTTCAAAGCTGTAGGAAAAGAACCAGAGGGGAAACAACAATGAAAATGTCAGAGGGAAAAAAAAAAATAGAGGAGTTAGTTACAAGGAAAGAAGATAAAAATTAATTCTAGATCAGAAGTGGTAAGGTAATTTTGGATAATAGGAATAAATGTTTCAAAAATAGAAAAAAATAAATGAATAAGTACAGGGATACCAAAAAGGTTCAGAGTTCTCTTCACTCCTTTGATCCTCTCATAAGAATAAAAGGACGGAAGGTTTTATTGCAAGAGAGAAAATCAAACGAGATTGAGATCTTAAAGAGATGGAAAAGGTCTTCAAAAAACTGCTGCAAATAACTCCCCAGGGAATCAAGATGGTTTGAATTAAAACAAAAGAAGAGAGATTAGTCCAGGTGATGTCACACAACATAAATTGCAGTTAGCCAAACCCCATTATCATAAAATGCTGAGGAGATAATGTACTTGCTAGCTACTCCTATACAACAAAATAGGGACAGATGTCATTATAATCATGATAAGCTTAATAGACTTTTTTCATGAACTACATTTTATTCTAAATAAAGGAATAATAGTCAAACAGAGTTTATTAATACAAAAGAATATAAACAAAGGCAGTACACAGTTTAAAAAGCAACTTTTTTGCTTCTTGGTCTGCTACATTTCCTGTAAAGCAAACTACTGTAACAAAATGAAGTTTGCATTTGGGTTATATTCAAGGGCACTATTCAGTTTCACAATTTCCACTGTAGTAATCATAATGATATGATTTAATACACGTGCAGAGAATCACTTAAAAAAATCTATGTCAATAATTGTGGTCCTTTATTTTTCCCCCTATGGGTATTATCTGCCTAACTGTCCTCAAACAACAGAATACAGAAAAAAATAAATGTTAAGTGTCATATTAATTAAAGTGCAGAGAAACAGAATCAACATTGCACTTGCAAGATCTTGAAGACTAATGTATAGAATACTATATATTGTCCAGGGGCAAAAATCCATTTATATACATGACATGGTAGGTCAACTTCTCTACTGCATTATGTACATTCACCTGGCTTAAGAATAAGTTAAAATTAATGAAAAAATTTAAACTATATTCACACAAGTAATGCAAATAACACAATCTGGGACTCATACATAATTCTAAGATTTGTAAAATGTTTGAGAGCTGTGGTGATTTAATTAAAAAAAATTTTTTTTTTGAGACAGAGTCTTGCTCTTGCTGCCCAGGCTGGAGTGCAGTGGCACAATGTCGTTTCACTGCATCCTCCACCTCCCAGCTTCAAGTGAATCTCCTCCCTCAGCTTTCCAAGTAAGTGGGACTATAGACACACACCACCATGCCTACCTAATTTTTTTTTTCTCTTTGTAGAGACAGCATGTTGTATGTTTACCAAGCTGGTCTTGAAATACTGGCTTTCTGTGATCCACCAGCCTTAGCCTCCCAAAGTGCTGGGATTACAGGCATGAGCCACCACACTGGCCTGTGATCATTTTTCATAAATGACTTTCACAACAATCCAGTGGAATAGAAAGTGCATTATGCTTACTCTAGAAGTAAATAAATGGAATAATGGATAGGTTAAGGAACAAATACTAGGTCAGAAAGCTAATAAATGAAGAGTTAGATTTTGTAAGAACCTAAGTTCTCTAACTTTCAGATAGTTTTCTTGCTACCATTTTTTTTTTTTACATTTTAGTGCTTATCTACACATTAATATCATCTACAAGTTCAATGAGACCCTTAGAAATCTTTCATGTCTTGACACAGTTCTTTCTCCAATTTCTAACAATAGATTCCACCTCTTCCAGAATGTTAGCCCACTATTCAGTTCTGTCTGGAAAACAATTTTATGATCTACCACTTTGAGAAAATTGAAGTTAGAAAATAAAAACCCAATGTGATATCTATAAAAGAACTTATATTTTTAGTTTCAATATTTCTTCTAGACAAATAAAAGAGGTCTTATTTGCAGATAATTTTATTCCATTGATGTGATGTTCTTTATTGTACTTTCTCCTTGTTCATATACTTTGTGCCAAAAGGCTACTTTGCTACTTCAATAGGAGAATAGCAAACTTTCTGTCTCTACAGCTGTTGAAACTGCATTGACAATTCTATTACCCAGATATCCAGATTTTTACCAGTTTTCAGTGAAAAGGACCAGGATCCATATTGGGACCACATTGCATTTGCTGATGCTTAAATTAGCTAATCTTATCTGACAGCAGCAAAAGTAAAGATACTCACATTTTTGCATCCCTACATCACTTCTTAAGGAAGGTAAGTCTTTGGCTGTTAGGATAACTCAATATAAATTCAAACTGGATATAGAAGAAAAGCTTACACAATATTGCTTAAGATAGGTACCTTAAATATAATGAAAAGGCTGAATTTGGACGTTTCATTTCCTAGTTACACTGTCTTAAAAGATGTGAGTCAGAAAGCCTTTAAATTAGTCCAACACATTCTATTTATCTAATTATCACCACTGCCTATTGATTTCATTTTCCAAGGCTTTTTGAATTAAGATCCCTTGACTGATAAAAAGATTTGAGTTGAGTAATCAGACTCATGTGTTAGGTCAGCATAGTCCCTGAAATAGCAACATCAATGTCACTGGAATTTATTAGAAATGCAAATTTTTGGGTCCACTCTAGGCCTACAGAACCAAATACTGATGGCGGAGCCAAAAATCTATGCTTTAACACATTCTCCAGGTGATTCTACTGTAGCTAAAGTTTGACAACCACTGCTTTAGTATTAAAGAGTAAGATGGAATCAGAGAGAACCTAAACTCTCTAAAGAGAGTTTTAGAAAATCAGAGAAATTGGCACAGCGTGTTTTGCGACATAAGTCTTTAGGAGCTACCTGTCCTGTGTACGTCTTTACCCTCAGCACAACATTCTGAGACCAAACCCACTGTTCTATAGTTGTCTGCAAGTGGAAAGTATGCTTCTAGAAAACCTGTGTTCAGGAGAGAATAAAGAGTTTCAACTTTATGTGGTTTCTAACTAAAAGGAATCTATAGTTTTATTCCTTAGTGAAAGATAAATGAATTATTTTCAGAAAGAGTTTGATTTTAAAATCAGTAACAATGGTTTTGGGGTGAGCAAAGCAAGCAAGGAACATTCCTTACAGAACATCTTCATAAACCTCCTTTTCCACAAGCCTCGGGCTGACAACAATACGATTTGCATGCTGTAAAAACAATACAATATGATCATACACTAACAGCTTAGAAGGTTTTACTATGTATAAAATATTTAGATTTTAAAATCCATTTTCTGCAATAAAACTCAAAGAAATCATTACTGATGACTTCTTAGTAAATGTACACATAATATTACATACACAGGAGGAGAACACATGGTTACAAGAATTTTTAAATTAGAATAATAATCCCTTTACTTTTGGGGGGGTTTCAGAAGTAATTAGGATTAAAGATCATCTTTTGAAAAAAAAAAGAGAAATCTTCACTTTATATAAACTTTTACTGAATTGCGTCATCGGTTTTTTATACCATCTACATAATTTTTTTTGTAATGACTGAAATATGTTACAATTGATCATTGTATGATCAATTTGTAATGACTGAAATATGTTACAATATGATCATTCTTAGACATTTTAGTACTTTCATCTACAAGCAATTGTTAGTATTGGAAAGTGACATTTATAAATTTGAATGTTAATTACAGTCATTACTCATAGTCACTCCTTTTTTGGAGGTCTGGATAATGACCCATGTTTCACCTCTTTGAATACATAATGAACCACCAAAGGCTTTCTCCCAAGTATATCAGCTGCTGTCAAGAGATTTTCATTATTCCAAAAATTGATTAAGCTGGCATATGGTTTATCATGTGGAAGTTTGCTTTGAATTTCTGAACTATGTCTTTAAAAATCAATATCCATAAAGATCTTTGTTGTAAGTGTGGCACCACAAAAAAGGGGGCTGTAAGGCCTTTTAAGAGTTGGAGTGATATACATCACATATTTCAAACTTTTATTTCTATTTCCCTTAAAGGCACTTTTACAACTCCAGAAGTTATTTTAACACACTGAAAAACAAAATCAAATAAAATTTTCTCTAACTACGGATCTAATTAAGATATTTCCAATTTCAGATTCATAGCTTGTCTTTCTATTCAAAACAAAAATTGCTAAAATTTGTTTTCATCAACAAGTGTCCAAAATAAAGGGATATCCTCACCTTAATTATGATTTACATTCATGGAAAAATGCTGTAAATAAAAATAATGTAAGTCAGTAGATCATGACGGATGGGAGCCAGGACTAGATGGCAGCTCCGACTTGGACAGACAGAGCAGCATGTGGAGGTTTGCATCATTAACTTTTGCTCCACAATGACTGCAAAAATAAATCGGCAAACTAGAGCACATTGTTCTTGTAGGACCCAGGAGACATCCCAAATAGCATGAGTACCCAAACTGTGGAAATGGGAAAGGGAGATCATCCACCTGCAAACACACACCCACCTCTGGGGAAAATGAAGGCCTAGATTATGGGAGATTTTTACCTTACCTGGAGCTGAATTAATTTAGAAAGCCAAGTGAAATACAGTGATAGAGGAAGCAGTGGGAAAATCCCTGTGGGCTTGCTGGGTCACCTAGCAAACTGTTTTTTCCTGGCCTCACAGGGGTCCTTCTAGAGTGTGGCCAGAGGAACTGGGAAAAGGCCACAGGGAGTAGGAAACCTCCAGCTGAACTTTGTGACAATGTGAACTGATTGAGAAGCCTTCTGGCCAAAACTTGGGGGAGGGCATGAATCCAGTATACAGACTCCAGAAGCAGGGGAAGGAGGGAAGCCATATTTACTTTTGCAGCTGGGTGACAGGTAGCCTGGGACAAGTTCTCAGCCCTGCTCGCCCACTGCCTGGAAACAGACTTGTTGCTGTGGCCGGGGGGGTGGGGCGTGACAGGAGTGAGACTGGCTCTTTGGATTGAGTGGAAGCTGGGTGAGGCCCGTAACTGCCAGCTTTCCCCCATTGCTCTGACAACCTGCATGACACAGTGGAGACAGTCATAATCCTCCTAGGAACATAACTCCATTGACCTGGCAATCTCACCCCCATCTCCTACAGCAGTCACATCAAGACCTGCCCAAGGAGAGTCTGAGCTCAGACACGCTTTGCCCTGCCCCCTCCAATGCTTCTTCCCTACCCACCCTGGTAACTGAAGACAAAGGGCATATACTCTTGGGAGTTCAGGTGCCCCTCCCAATGCCGTTCCTCCCCATACTACTGCAGCTGATGCTCTTTAGAAAGCACCACCTCCTGGCAGGAGGAAACCAGCACAAAAATAGTGCATTACACCACCAAAGCTTAGAGTCCTTACAGAGTTTCATGCCCTACCACTGCCACCAGAACAGTGCTGGTATCCATGGCTGAGAGACCTACAGACAATTTATATCACAGAAATCTGTGCAGACAACCCCCGTACTAGCCTGGAGCCTGGTAGACTTGCTGGGTGACTAGATCCAGAAGAGAGATAACAATCACTGCAGCTCAGCTCACAGGAAGCC
The DNA here is from genome assembly GCA_031835075.1 of Saguinus oedipus. Taxonomy (NCBI): domain Eukaryota; kingdom Metazoa; phylum Chordata; class Mammalia; order Primates; family Cebidae; genus Saguinus; species Saguinus oedipus. The sequence goes on from CM063169.1 coordinate 22,224,604, forward strand.
ACGTCCATAGGAGAAGAGGGAGAGTACTACTCAAGAGAACATCCTGTGGGACAAAAGAATCTGAACAACAGCCTTCAGCCCTAGACGTTCCCTCTGACAGAGCCTTCCCAAATGAGAAGGAACTGGAAAAACAACTCTGGTAATACGATAAAACAAGGCTCTTTAACACCTCCAAAAAATTACACTACCTTACCACCAATGGACCCAAACCCAGGAAGAAATTCCTGATTTACCTGAAAAGGAACTCAGGAGGTTAGTCATCAAGCTAACCAAAGAAGCAACAGAGAAAGGATAAGCCGAATGTAAGGAAATCCAAAAAATGATACAAGAAGTGAAGGGAGAAATAGTCAATGAAATAGATAACATAAGTAAAAAACAATGAAAGCTTTAGGAAACAATGGACACACTTTAGAAATGCAAAATGCTCTGGAAAGTCACAGCAATACAACTGAACAAGTTGAAGAAAGAAACTGAGAGCTCAAAGACAAAGTCTTTGAATTAAGTCTTTGAATTAAGCCAGTCCAACAAAGACAAAGAAAAAGGAATAAGATGAACACAGCCTCTACATATGAACAAAGCCTCTAAGAAGTATGGGATTGTGTTAAATGACCAAAGTTAAGAATAATTGGTGTTCCTGAGGAGGAGGAGCAATCAATAAGTTTGGGAAACATATTTAGGGGAATAATCAAGGAAAACTTTCCCAGCCTTTCTAGAGACCTAGACATCCAAATCATCCAAACACAAGAAGCACAAAGAACACCTGGGAAATTCATCACAAAACAATCTTCACCTAGGCACACTGTCTTCAGGTCTAAAGTTAAGATGAAGGAAAGAATCTTAAGAGCTGTGAGACAAAAGCACCAGGTAACCTATAAAGAAAAACCTTCAGATTAACAGCAGATTTCTCAGCTGAAACCCCACAAGCTACAAGGGACTGGGGCCTAATCTTCAGCCTCCTTATAGAAAACAATTAGCCAAGAATTCTGTATCCAGTAAAACTAAACTTCATATATGACAGAAAGATAGTATTTTTTAGAAAAACAAAAGCTGAGAGAACTCGCCCCTACTCAGTCACCACTATAAGAACTGATAAAAGGAGGTCTAAATCTTGAATCAAATCCTGGAAGCATATCAAAATAAAACTTCTTTAAAGTATAAATCTCACAGGACATATAAAACAACAGAAAACCAAGGTATACAGACAACAAACAGCATGATGAATGGAATGGCACATCACATCTCAATACTAACATTGAATGTAAACAGCATAAACGCTCCGCTTAAAGATACAGAGGTGCAGAATGGATAAGAATTCACCAACCAACTATCCACTACCTTCAAGAGACTCACATAACACTTAAGAACTCACACAAACTTAAGGTAAAGGTGGTATAAAAAGACATTTCAGGCAAATGGACACCAAAAATGAGCAGGAGTACCTATTCTTGTATCAGACAAAACGGACTTTAAAGCAACAGCAGTTTAAAGACAAAGAGGAACATTATATAATGATAAAAGGCCTTGTCCAACAGGAAAATATCACAAATCTAAACATATACACACCTAACACTGGAGCTCCCAAGTTTATAAAACAATTACTAATAGACCTAAGAAATGAGATAGACAGCAACATTAAAATAGTGGGAAACTTCAGTAATCCACTGACAGTACCAGACAGGTCATCAAGACAGAAAGTCAACAAATAATGAATTTAAACTACACCCTGGAACATATGGATCGAACAGATACATACAGAACATTACCTCATTCAACTGCAGAATATACATTCTATTCAACAGTTCATGGAACTTTCTCCAAGATAGACCATATGATAGGACACAAAATGAGCCTCAATAAAATTTAAGAAAATTGAAATTATATCAAGCACTCTCTCAGATTACAGTGGAATAAAACTGGAAATCAACTCAAAAAGAAACTTTCAAACCCATGCAAATACATGGAAATTAAATGATGTGCTCCTGAATGATCACTGGGTCAAAAATGAAATCAGGATGGAAATTAACAATTTTTTTGCACTGAATGACAATAGTGATGCAACCTATCAAAACCTCTGGGACACAGCAAAGGTGATGCTAAGAGAGAAGTTCATAGCCCTAATGCCTACATCAACAAGTCTGGGCTGGGCATGGTGGCTCACACCTGTAATCCCAGCATTTTGGGAGGTAAAGGTGGGTGGATCACCTGAGGTCAGGAGTTCAACACCAGCTTGGCCAACATGGTGAAACTTTATCTCTATTAAAAACACAAAAATTTAGCCAAGTGTGGTGGTGGGCACCTGTAATTCCAGCTACCCAGGAGGCTGAGGCAGGAGAATTGCTTGAACCCAGGAGGCAGGGATTGCAGAGAGCCAAGATTGTGCCACTGTACTCCGGGCTGGGCAGTAAGAATCAAACTCCATTTCAAAAAAAAAAAAAAAAAACAGTCTGAAACAGCACAAACAGATAATCTAAGGTCACACCTCAAGGAACTAGAGAAAAAAGAACAAACCAAACCCAAACCAAGCAGAATAAAGGAAATAACTGAAATCAGAGCAGAACCAAGTGAAATTGAATGAAAAAAAGAAACACAAAGGATAAATAAAACAAAAAGATCGTTCTTTGAACAGATAAATAAAATAGGCCATTAGCAAGATTAACCAAGGGAAATAGAGAAAATCCAAATTAGCACAATAAGAAATGAAATGAGATATTACAACAGACACCACAGAAATACAAAAGATCACTCAAAGCTACTATGAACACATTTACGTACATAAACTAGAACACTTAGAAGAGATCGGTAAATTCCTGGAAAGACACAATCCTTCTAGCTTAAATCAGGAAGAATTAGATATCCTGAACAGACAAATAACAAGCAGCAAGATTGAAATGGTAATTAAAAATTATCAACGAAAAAATTCCAGGACCAGACAGATTCACAAATTCTACCAGCCATTCAAAGAAGAATTGGTACCAATCCTATTGAGAGTATTCCACAACACAGAGAAAGAAGGAACCCTCCCTAAATCATTCTATGAAGCCAGTATCACCCTAATGCCAAAACCAGGAAAGGACACAACCAAAAAAGAAAACTACAGACCCATATCCCTGATGAACATAGATGCTAAACTCCTTAACAAAGTACTAGCTAATCAAATTCAACTACATATCAAAACAATAATCCACCATGATCAAGTGGGTTTCATATCAGGGATGCAAGAATGGTTTACTTAACATAGGCCAGTCAGTAAATATAATACACCACATAAATAGACAAACAAAAATTACATGAAAATCATCTCAATAAATGCAGAAAAAGCATTTGACAAAATTCAGCATCACTTTATGATTAAAACTCTCAGCAAAATCAACATACAAGGGACATACCTCAACATAATAAAAGCCATCCATGGCCAACACAGAGCCAACATAATACTTAATGAGGAAAAATTGAAAGCATTCCCTCTGAGAATTGGAAGAGGAGAAGAGAAAGATGCCCTCTCTCACTACTCCTCTTCAACATAGTACTAGAAGTCCTACCCAGAGCAGGCAAGAGAAAGAAATACCAGGCATCCAGATTGGTAACGAGAAAGTCAAAGTGTTGCTATCTGCTGATGATACGATGTTTTACCCTGAAAACCCTAAACACTCCTCCAGAAAGCTCCTAGAACTGATAAAAGAAATCAGCAGTCTCTGGATACTAACAACTTTTTTACTTTGTTTTTTTTTATAGTTGCTGTTGGCCCTTGTAAAATTAAATGATTGACAGTTTCTATGTTCAAAACCTGAAGTTGTTAAAAATTTTGATCACAAAAATATCACTGCAGACAGCTTATTACTATTTCTCTAATAGAAATAAGTTCTACACTAATATGTGAAAAAGTGTTCGTTCAATCAATATGTAGTCCGTGAACATCTGTGTTACATTAGTCATAGGAATATGATAGGCAGTAAGGTTTAACTCCTGGCTTGATGGTATTTAGACACTAGAAAAATATAGCCATATGTACTTAATTTACTATGGTCTCTATATACTATTCGATTAAAACTAATTACATATATAGTAAACAAGTAGATGCTAAATAAACAAAAATAAAAAGGTTTTATTTAAGAATCTGGAATTTTAGGATATTTCTATCTGGAGATAACCAAAGATCCTAGCACTCTCAAAAAATTGACAAATGCAGATGTTAGCTTTAATTTTTAAAAATATAAATATACAAATATTACTTAACATTAATATAAAGTTTGCCTTTTTGTAAACAAAGTACTTAAAGTTTTAATGTTTTTATTATATTTAAACTTTTCAGATATTCAAACTACTTTTGTTTGCAGACACATTTAAAGCAGTTATTGCCTATATAAAGATCATAACCACTTAGATAACCAATCTATATATGCAGCAAGAAGTGCTTCTAATCTGAATTTAAAATATACCTTACACTCACATATGAATATTTTCCTTATGTATTGAGACACAGTTGTGACTAACAACATTTAAAATATTACTTGATTCTTACAGAAAATACAAATGTCACAAAACTAGCATCAATATTAAAAAAAATCTAAAAGGCAACTTCTATAATTTGGGATAGGCAATATACTTTTATTATTTTCACATTCCCACTCATCTATTTTTTTCTTTTGTTGTTCATGCTTTTGGTGTCAAGTAAAGAATCCACTGCCAAATCCAAGATCATGAAGATTTACCCTGTGGTTTCTTGCAATAGTTTTACATTTTTAGATCTTTATTTCTGCTATGGCTCATTTTGAGTTAAATTTAGTGCAGAATATGAGGAAGGGGTCCAACTTTATTCTTTAGAATATGTTTATCCAGTTATCCCACCACCATTTGCTAGAGACCACTCATTCCCCCATTGACTAGTCTTGATATCCTTACTGAAAATCAGTCAGTCATGGACATTTGGGTTTATTTCTGAACTCTCAATTCTATTCCATTGGTCTATATGTCTGTCATTGTGCTAGTACCACATCTGACTACTGAAACTTTGTAGTAAGTTTTGAAATTGGGAAATTTGAGTCTCATGTCATTGTTTTTTCTTTTCAATGTTGTGTTAACTATTAAGGGCCCCTTGTGAGTCCACATGAATTTGAAAATCAGATTTCCCATTTCAACAAGAAAGGCCTTTGGGATTTTGATTGGAGTTGCACTGAATTCTCTGAATACTTTGGAAAGTATTGTTCTCAGAACAATAAGTCTTCTGACTACTAATACAGGACATATTTCCATTTATTTGGGTCGTCTTTAATTTCTTGCAGTAACGTTTTGTAATTTTCAGTGTACATTCCTTGCACTTCCTCACCTTACTTCTTCCTATGTATTCTTTCCCCTTTGGATGTTATCTGAATGGAATTTTCTTAATTTTCATGTTTGATTGTTTATTGTCATTGTATATAAACACAATTAAGTTTTTTATATTCATCTTGTATTCTGAAATATTACTGGATTTAATATTGTTTAATACAGAAAATCATGTCATCTGCAATAGAGATAGTTTTTACTTCTTTTCTAATATAGCTATTATTTCTTTTTCTTATTTAATTACTATGGATAAGACTTTAAATACAATATTAAATAGTGTGATGAATCTTCGTCTTTTGTCTTATTCCTGATCCTAAAAGCAAAGCTTTCCGTCCTTTGCCTTTGAGCGGGCTATTTTTTTTTTTAATCATGAAGGAGTATTTAATTTTATCTTATTGCTTTATTCATATCTATTGAGATGATCATGTGCTTTCTTTTCCTTGGTTCTAAAATACATTGTGTTACATTGATTACTTTTTTAATATTGAAATAAGCTTGCATTTCTAGAATAAATTTGACTTCGTCATGGTATATAATTCTTTCAATGGTGCTACTTGATTTGGTTTTCTAGTATTTTGTTGAGCATTTTTGTATCTACATTTGTAAGAAATATTTTTCTGCAGTTTTCTTATGGTATCTGATTTTGACATCAGTCTAATTCTGGCTTCATAGAATGTGTTGAGATGTACTCCCTCTATTTTCTTTTTAATTTTGGCAGGAGTTTTAGTAGAATTTGTATTAATTCTTTAAATGTTTGGTAGAATCCACCAGAGAAAAGTTTATTTAACCCTGGCCTTCTTGTGGTTGATAGTTTTTTGATTATTTATTCAATTTTTTTACTGGTGATATTTTTCTTTAGTTTTTTTTTTTTTTTCTTAATTTGATAATGTGGATTTCTGGCAATTTTTCCAATTTGTCTAGATTATCTAAATTGTCATGTAACTATATTCTTGTAATTATTGTAATTGCTATAAGATTGGTAGTTCTTCTATTTCCAATTTTAGTTTTTGTCTTCATATTTGTTAATTTTGCTATTTCAAAGAAACAACTGGTTTTTATGTAATATCTATTAATTATTGCTTATTTAGCAACTACTTGTTTGCTATATATGTAATTAGTTTTAACCAAATAGTATATAGAAACCATAGTAAATTAAGTACATATGACTATATTTCTCTAGTGTCTAAATACCATCAAGCCAGGAGTTAGACCTTACTGCCCATCATATTCCATTGCCTAATGTAACAAATGTTCAAGGAATACATATTGATTGAATGAACACTTTTTCACATATTAGTGTAGAAATTGTTTCTTTTAGTGAAACAGAAACAAGTTGTCTGCAGTGCCATTTTTGTGATCAAAATTTTTAATAACTTGAGGTTTTGAACATAGAAACTATCAACCATTTAATTTTACAAGGGACACCAGCAACTATAAAAAACAAAGTAAAAATTCTTAGTATTAAATTTTAATATATTTTTATTCTATTGATCTTTTTATTAGCAGCTGAGGAAAGAATGAATCATAAATTTACATATACTCTTGAACTTGAGGAGATGTTCTCTGCACTCAGGTAAAATAATAAGTGATGTATAATATTACCCTCCACTAACTACAAGCTACCCTAATCTTTGACCATCCTTGAACATACTCATTGCTATAATTATGAAATAAACTCAAATGCATTTCTTTTCAAATAATTTTAACTTATTTATTATTGTTACCTTATAATGTACATAAAATGATGAATGTGACCTGTAACATACTTTAAAATTGATCTATGGATTTTCCCCCAGAAACCTCAGCACAATCTTTGACTTTCCCTTATCTGCCTCTCAAGAACACTCAAGCTGTTATGTGTTCCCAGACCCATGGTGGGTGTCTGTTCTTACAATCTTGAAGAAAATATAAAACAGAATTGTGAAACAATTTCAACATTATATTACTTAATAATAATCATGGTAAGAAATAGGGCAAAATTTGTAGCATTGAATTCACCAGGCTTAACTGGAACTTATCTGAATGTTGTAAGCAACAGAATGTTGCTTTAGCATTTCCTGTAAATTTAAAGAAAAAAGAGAGACTAAAAGTAATGTTTCCTTTTCATATTTCCAGTGTACTAAAGCAACATGACTAATATGTACCTACTCTGGATGAGTAAAGTTCTACTTGCGTCATCATTTGAAATTATTTCCTGTAAACTTTAAAACTTTATACTAAAATGTTATCATGTAATGCTTTCAATTCCACTGAGGAAAGCTATTAATTTATGGCAATGTTAATAAATATAATCTATAGCAAGTCATTATACATCTACTGGATCATTTCATCTTAGGATACTTTCTAGTAATAAAAGGCTATTAATTCTGATGAAATAATTCATAGAGCAAAATAAGAGTGTCAACGTTCCTTGCAAAGTGTTCTGAAAATTGCTAGATAGTTGAAATAATAACAATATAATAAATAAAAAGGTAATTTAGCTAGCACTCATGAATTATATTTTTACTTTTCCAGAAGCCCGGGAAAATGTAATGGTCAACTTAAAGCTGAATTATTTTGTGTGTGTGTGATTCTAAATGAGAAAATATTGTGTTTTCTGAATCTTTTAACTATAATAATAATATAATGGGCTCAAAGAAGAATATTCCTGTCAAAGAATACGTTAGCTTTTGAAGAAAAAACTGAGATAGTCTATGAAAAATTAGAATTTTAGATGGTAAGAAGAAAGCATAATGGCAAAACAAAATATTCTGAGAAAATCAGAAAGATTAGGTGCACTATGGATCACAAATCATTCCACTTTAATTTTTAAATGAGTTTAGACATCTGTGAATTTAAACCCCAGGGCCAATGATTTGTGTGGCAGTATATCACAAAAGGAACAAAGCTTTGACATGCAAATTCTAGCTTTATGTTGTGTCAGCCCAAGTAACCTTGCAAACCACCTTCACACACACACACACACACACACACACACACACACACACACACACACACACACACACACACACACGGGAAGCTGACTGATGCCTCCCATATGGGTCCATTCTTTCCTTCCCCTTCCCAATCAAGTTGACAGCAATTCTCAGTTCATTTTCCAAATGAACTGGTAAAAGCTATGCTAGGCCTGTGCCTGTGATTAAGCTCCCTTGCACTATTATTACTCATATGTTTTCCTTTGAGATAAGCAGCTAAATGCAGAAGGTAATCTTTGTATATGGTGGGCTATTACCCCCAACAAATAATTGCAAATGTCAACCTATTATTGGGTCATTAATATCAGGTCATGGTATTTCAGAATTTGATGTTTTTAACCTTTGCAGACATTAACCCATCTACAATACAATTTTGAAAAGGGTTTATTTATCCTTGGTAATGGTAGATACATACCCCAGAAATACTGACCTGTAATATTAGGTACTGTATATTTGGTAAGGATCATTAAGTATATTTATGTAACTACTTCCTTCAGCTTGTTTTGGTCCTTCATCTTTTACTTTAGTGAATCCAAATTATGGATGGAAGAAATGTTCAGAGGTCTGATAGAAGAAATTAGAAATAAAACAGAATTTAATTGTGTTCACTTTTATTATACAATTACTCCCCAATTGTGACTTATTGTTTAGAGAAAGTTTGCAAGGATATTATCTTATTTCCTTTACTTTTGGTTGAAAGTCAAAATTATGTCCTGTTATAAAATTCAACAAAGTCAGTTTCATTGCATGAAGTAGTTTTAGTGTGTATCATTAAAGTTATAATTCAAGAGGTTGAGTCAAATCTATGATAAAATCCTTTAAATAGATTTTGCATAACTGTGGCAATGCTCACATTGCTCTAGATCCACGTTATATTTGTAATGTAGATTTCAAAATATTAGGAAAAATACAGAAGTGTGTGTATATTTTAAACAAAATTATGTAAAGTAGGGTTTTGCTGAGTCAATTCACTTGTATTATAATTGTTTTGATTTTTAGCTTAACTGACCATGTTTGATAAACATATTTTGAAAACTAATAAGTGAGGGACAGTAAGAAAGTAAGAGAATCTATCCAAAGCAAAAAAAAAAACAAAAAACAAAAAACAAACAAACAAAAAAAACCTCATGAATTTACTCAAAACATGAGTTTTCTACAGGCTGGTAACTACTCCTACAGAGTTGTTGAAGAAACTAGTCAATTAAAGAGCATATATAGTTAGGTGATTCCAGGAGGGCACTCTAGACTATGTTTGGACATCTATCGAAGGGTCACCCAGGAATCGTTTTGCTTATTATCAAGTATTGGATAATTTTTATTTTATTGCATGAGATATAACATCTTTTTCTTATCTTCATCTATGACTGTCATCTTCCTATGGATTAAACATATTTCCCACAAATCTTGTATTTATTGTTCCTTTTACTCCTGGTACTTAAATCCACAGAGAAGTCTGAGCTTCCTATCATTGTTCCTTTATTACAAATTGCAATTTTTTTCCATTTTAAATTGTTTTAAATAAGTATATTTAATTAAATTCTCACCAGAGCCTCTCAGTGAAATTCCTTTTATTGTTTTGATTAGAATATCACATTGCCTTCATTTTTATACCTAGTTTTCTTTTGCTGTTGCTGTTTCAATATAACGGCAACTACTAACATTTATTCTGCACTTAGGATTAATTAGGATACACACTTTACACACTTTATCCCTGGTAAATCTCATAACATACTTAGAAGATATTATTATTATCCCTGTTTACAAATGAGAAAACTGATGCATAAGAGATCACTGGCTCAAGGCCACATAGCTAATGAGTGTGGAGATTAAAGACGGACTCAGACTAACCAGTTGTGGAGTTATTGCTCCAAGCTATTTTGATAGTGTAAAATCATCATCCATCGATTAATTTGATAAATAGTTGCAGGATACTTACAATATCCAGTCATGGTGCTGGGAATTGGGAATACTGCACTAAACAGAATAACTCTATAGTTCAGAGATACTTTTAATGTTATTTTAAATTTAAAAATAAAGCAAACATTGTGACTAAGAAGAAATCAAAACAACAATAAAAAGTCCTATTTATTTTCAAGTAAATTACCACCAAATTTCAAGGAAAATCCCAGTGAGTGGTGTTACCTCCCCCAGGGTCCCCACCAGTTAATCTCTCCAATTCCTCTTTCACACGTTGACTTGCTTTACTGTCTCATCATTTTTTTCATGTTGTTGTATTTTTGCCACAGTATGGCTTTCTCTCCTTCTCAATCTGGGGCCAGGCTATGTCTCCAGCATCCTATCGAGATTGTCAAATTGTTTTCTAACATGTTCTATAGGAAATCATTTATAAAAGTGTGTATTTCTCCAAGTCTCACAGGTTCTACTCCTTCCACTTTGCTCTACAATATATGCTTTTAAGCTCCATAGTATTGGAATTTACTTTTCCCATCTTCAACAAGCAGGGGGCTATAAAACATTTAAAATCAGCTTCTGGTTTTGATCAGTGACCAGGTAGGTCCCAAGCCTAGGTTGAACTCTTCATAACACAATGGGGCAAGAGACTGATGATTACACTTTCCAATGCCATTCCTCCACAGAGCTTTGATGGTGCAGGAATTATTGCTTCTCCTTCACCTGTCCAGTCCTCTGACAAGTTAGTACGGTACTAAGTAGCTGCAAGGGTAGAATCACTATCTATTGTCTTTCAAAGAGGAAAATCAGTTCTAGTTCATAAATCAAAGTATTGCCACATGGCTACATCATAGGCAGTGTTCTAAACATAGCCCCAGGCACCATAGTCCTTTCAGGAATGCAGTGGGCTGACTATCAGCCAGCCTATGAGTTCTATGATGATGTGACTTTTCCTTCTCTCCTGTGTTTCTACCTTTCTTCCTCTCTTCTATCCTTGGATATTTACAAGCAAATTTTGGTTTAAAAAAAAATGTGGCAAGGGTATATCTGGATCAAACTGCATTTTAAATGAAACAACTTCATTGAAATGTTAATCTTGACATGTTAGGAAACTTACTAATTAGTATGGAGCTTCAGGTACCCCACCCTGCCTTCATTGGCTGAGTACAGTGAATAAAGTTGGCCATTAGAATGGAAAGGTTGTAGGTTTGCCCAAGAAGACGTTGAACCTCAAAAGAAACAATGAGATGATTGACTCCCATCATACTATTAGACTAAATGTTGCTGATTTGAGGTTTTATGCTTTTTACTTAGGCTTAATCTGGTCTTCAGTTTTATTTTTAATTTATTTACAGTCAGCATATTACTGCCCAAGAAATATTGCTCAGAGCATATTTGGACTGGAGGAGGAGAAGAAATCATCTCTGCAGTGTAACTTCTTTCCTACTCACCTAGTCACATATGATAAGCATTGTTGAACTCCTACTTACCATTCTCATTTATTTCTAGAGCTCTACCTTCTTTCTGCCTCTCCTTTCTCCTCTCTAGCTTCATTCATGACTCTACCCTGGATTTCTTTAACTCAGAGGAATATCATCATGCCTTACATCCTTACTAAATGTGCCTCTTAATAAATTTAGAGGATGACAAGTTATAACATTCTATTTTATTTCATGTATAAGTTGTTGTATGATATTCCTATGGTATTCTTTGTCACCAACCTCTTCTTTTCTCAAAAAGGTAGTTTCAGCAGCTAACTTTATACCTGAAAACATATAACAACAAGCTGTTAAAGCCTCTTTGGTTCATGGAAAACAAGTCCCAAGGGAGTTAACAAGTAAGGTATAAGCCATAAAAGGGTAGAGTTAGAAACAGATTGCTCATTTATCATGATCCTTGGGAAAATATTTTTGCTAGAAGTAACATGTAGCTCTCACTCTACACTTAGTTTAATTGTGAAGCTAAAAATGACTGTATGACATGTTCCATGTCTCCCCAAAAATACCACCTTTGGCAAAGCATAGTAGATGGTATACCCTGGCATTGCTCTATATAGAAAGTTACTTGGACATTGTTCAGAATCAAAGGAGAGGTCACATATTTATCTCACAGCACTGAAGCTCCTGGGAATGGGGCTCTAAATTGTTTCTATGGGTACATTGGAAACAATAGTTTTGCATCAAGTGATAGGTCAGCTCTCCAACTCCCAGAGTAGACCTCAGAGAGCATCTATGCCTTTTCAGGGCCAAACCAAATATTTAAAAAGGTTGTGTCCTTGAGCATGATGCATAAAGACCACACATAAGGCAATGGAACTAAAACAGCTCTTTTATATTCAAATACAAAGCAAGATTATGCATTATATAAGCATAGAAGAGTTCCAAGGCTGTTATCTTTGCAAATCTAACTCTAATGTCTATATTTTTAAAAAGGAGTTTCGCTTTCCTGATTTGCCTAGAACAAGATTTAAATAAATGATCTGATTTCAGAATTTCCATGTAGGGATTTTCTTTTATGAAAAATAAACCTATAAAAACAAAGATATTTTCACATTATACTCTGATTTGCAAATCATGTTATCTGTTATTACCTAATGAGGAGTAATGTTTAAAAGTCCACATTTCCTAGATATACATATTAGTCCATTCTCGAATTGGTATAAATACCTGATACTGGGTAACTTACAAAGAAAAGAGGTTTAATTAGCTCAGGGTTCCACAGGCTATACAGAATGCATCTGCTTGACTTCTGAGGAAGCCTCAGCAAACATAATCAGGGCAGAAGGTGAAACAGGAGCCAGCTCTCTACACAGGAGCAGGAGGAAGAAAGAAAGTGGGGGAGGTGCTATACACTTTTAAACAACCACATCTCATGAGAACACACTCACTGTCACAAGAGCAGCGTGGACGGGGAAACCCACCCTTATGATCCAATCACTTCCCAAAAGTGCCCACATCCAACATTTGGGGTTACAATTCAACATGAGATTTGGGCTGGGACACAAACCCAAATCATATCAATATGTAATGGGAAAAGCATTCCATTCCATTCACCATTCAAGTATCTCCTTCTTCCATTATTTGCTCATTACGATCAACAGGTTTCAAATTCCCATCATGATCCCTATATTCCTATTACTGTAACATGTGCCTGAGTAACATGTGGGAGCTCCCCTTCCCCACCATCCTCCATACCCTTTCCTGAACCACAGTTCCCACGTGAGCATGCTGTGGTATCAGAAAAGTACAAGGGTCTCCACATGGCAAATACAATCACTCAGAGAATATGACTACAGGTTACTCGCATTAAACTAGACTTTCATAGGAATGCTTACTATCAACATAAATGAGAAATGCTGATAATGTCTAGTACTAAAATCACCCATCCTAGCCATGAGATCTATAGCCTATAAAGCAAGAAAACAAGGAAAACAAACTAAATCCAAAATCTTGTTCTAGCTGACAGACTTCTGTGCCCCACAAGACAAAAGGACTCAGAGGCTCTGTAGGGGTTAGGATTCAGGTCAAACGAGCCCTTCACAGACAATTTATTATCTAGTTTATGTCATTTGACATTCAGTTATGTAACTACTCAATAAAATGTCAACATATAGTTTATATAAAGCGCCTTTTTTTCAGTGATTAATAACTTTACTATTATTTCTCATTGACACGTTGCTTGTATTTAAAAATACCATTCATATTATATCATACTTATTCTTATTTACATGAACATATTATGCTCACTACACTAGCATGGAAGTTATTTAAGGATGAACTTTTTTCTCCCATTCGCTACAGTTCTTAATACAGAGTCCTTCGTATAGCACATGTTCTATAAAGAATTATGGTGTTGAATATATTTTGTAAGTATTTAGCCAACATGGGACAACAGAAATTTCAAAGAGCAATAGAGTTCCAAGTCAATAATTCAGACATAATTTAGTGATAAAATCTCTGTGTCCAAACCACAGTAAGCCTAGGACCAAAGAGATTGTTAATTGAGTCCTTCTCATGAAGAATTTAAACCTAAATCTAATAAAAATCAAAATGTAGAAACAGATGTCCAAAAAAGTAAGGCTACTACAATTAAAATTGTTTGATACGGGAACATAATCAACAAATATAAAATTACAACGTAATAGCACACAGAGGTGAAATCAGATATGTAAAATTGGGGTATGTCAATTTAGTTAGTAAAGTATATGCTACTACCTAGCATACAGAAAATCAAATTCCAAATGGATAAGTGATCCAAGCATCACATAAGATAATTAGAAAAATAATGTTTATATTCTTTGTGTAAGGCCTTTGAAAAGAAATTAATGCAGCATCTGCAAAGATAAAATAAGAGTAATTATAAATAATGTCTAATGATAAAATAAACTTGGAAAAGCATTTGAGGAGTACAAACAGACCAAATGGTTATTTAGCTATTAATTTAAAAGTCCTTTACATAAATATGAATATAACAACCAAAGAGACAAATGTAAACTTAAGAAAGATTTGCAGTTAATGGAAACATGCATATAAAAGGCAATTAAACATACTAAAAAATGTTTGAAAACATGAATCATAAAATTGTCAACTTTGAAAAGTTAGTTACACCCATTGTTGACAATGACTTAAGAAAAAGTATTTAAATACATTTTATTCCAGACCAAAAGTTAACCTGATGCTGTTTAGACATAAAGCAAAGGTAACATATTTGTCTCATAGCCCCAAATCTGAGAGGTAAGTATAACAGAAAAAATTCTTACAGAAAAATTTCATTAAGAAAAATGGCTACAAAAATTCTAGCAGAAATAAAGATAAATGAACAAAGTTGTTTATGAGAGTGTACAATAGCAAAAAAAAAATAGTTACCACCTAAATATTCATCATATAGAGCTGGTTAAATAATTTATAATAAACATCTCCATCAGGAAATACGGTATCACTATTTTACAAAAATAAAGATTTATATGTATTATAGAAGTGAATTAAGAGTATATGTTTTTAAATCTAAGTCAAAAACTGTATAAAATTATCCTATTTTGTTATATATCTGTCTATTCATTTTTTTCATCAGTATAAAAAAGTATAGAAAGAGATACATATCAAATCAAAGGGCTGGAATGGGAAGAACAATTTTATATATTTTATATATGTTAAAATGAAATTAGTAAGAATTTCCCTTTCATTTTTTTGAAATTTCAAAATTTTTTGAAATTTCAAAAAAATTGTGTGAAATTAAATAACTAAAATACAGAGAGATATATACAATATTAGAAGAGTAAGAGTGATAGCACATAAGCAGATACTAATAATTATTTGAGACATCTTTGAAAGTTTTGAAAACAAGGTGCCTTATCCATTGTGTTTTTTTTAGGGTAAAAATATAGCTTTCCAAATGATTACAGTTTCTGAAGGCATGTAAGACACAAAAAGTTATAAGCACAAAGATGTAAAACATTCAAGGAACCACAAGATTTTTGGAACTACTGGACTAAAAATACAAGTGTGAGATAAACCTCAAAAGAGGGATAAGAAACAGGTCATGAAAAGCCTTTTATATCCTGCTAAAAAATTTTTATTCTATACTAGGAGTTGGACAT
Organism: Saguinus oedipus; assembly: GCA_031835075.1. Taxonomy (NCBI): domain Eukaryota; kingdom Metazoa; phylum Chordata; class Mammalia; order Primates; family Cebidae; genus Saguinus; species Saguinus oedipus. The sequence goes on from CM063169.1 coordinate 22,240,408, forward strand.
TTTCTTCTTATATGGTCAGATAGTAAATATTTTAATTTGGCCTCTGTCAGAACTGCTCAGCTCTGTATTGTAGTCAAAGCAGTGTGACAATGCACAAATGAACAAATGTGGATGTATTCCAATAAAACTTTACTTATGGAACACAGTAAGCCAGTTCACAGAACGCAGTTTGCCATATTCTAGGCCATGTGGAATCCATACAATGTGTTATTAGAGACACGACCTGAATTTTTAAAAGCATGAAATTGCCTAAGTAGAATGTGAAGAAGAGGAGGCCTCAAGATCAAGTGGCAGATTTTACTCAGATCTGGAAACCGTATAATAATTAGTAACCAGGATTCTGAGAAAGATCAGCGATGAAACAGGTGGAAATCCCGACAGTGCGGTACGGCAGAAGCCAAGAAGAGAAAAACAAAGAAGAGCGTGTTCAGTATCGCAGAGGGCTTCTGAGTCACAGAGAAGATGATGGAGGACATTTTCTCATGGATATACAGGATGGAAATTGTGAGAAAACTCTGAAGTGGTAATGACTGAGGTAAAGATTAAAGAGAAACTGTAAAATATGAAAGAGGATATAATCTAGTGAAATCTTAAAAACAAACAAAAAAGCCTTGCTATGAAGACTAGGGAAGTAAAATAATAGCCAAGATATATGGAGGAAACATGATATGAAAAAAGAACATATGTTTGGTTAGTTGTTTTTAAGCTCGGCAATATTTTAGTCAATGTTTACACACATGCCTATTAGAACAAACTGGGAAAAAGAAGTGAATTGTGCAGAAGAAAGGAAGCAAAATTACATGAAACTACAGCAATAAAAGCCTCAATTTTAGGAAAGAAAAAATAGCTGTAATATTTGTAGAAATAAAGTTTTGGTGGGAAGACACGAAAGGCAAAATTTATCCTTCAAAAACTATACTTTTTTGCAGTGCTCCATGTCATTAAATTATTTTATTTAAGAAAAAAATAAAATTGTATTCTTCTATGTTTGAAAATAGATGTCTGTCACTGATGTTTTAAATTACACTATCATGAAATGAATGAAATAATTTGTGCCTTCATCTCTTAAAACTAAAGTGACATTTAATTTATTAAAAGCCCAGGAAAACACTGAAAATTTTATTTCAGCTACAGATATTTGAAACTTAAGATGCTAAATTAGTGTCATTAAAAGTTAACTTAGTTTCCAACTACAATGAAATAAGCACATTCTACCCAATTTCTCCCTTTGATTATAAGATTTGGAGACAATATATATAGCTTTTTTCAGAGGACTCTGAAAGGTAACAAAAGCAGGTAGACTGGCTAGGGAACACAGGACCTGAGGGATGACTCAGCAGTGAATTCTCTGATGTTTTCTGTTGTTTTATTTTTTTGGCTTCTATATCCTATCCGGGACTTTAAGTAAACCTAATCCCTAGAACTCTGAATGTGTGTAGTTAGAAAAAAAATCAGAAAATCAGATGAAGAAATTATCATTAAAATCTTCCCATTTGAGGTAAACTACTTAGATTTAAAAATCTAAACATCTGAGAAATAAAAAGTGAACTCTAACCCATATAAACTGGAAAATAATCATGCTCAAACACATGAGAGTCAAACCACTAGAAACAAAGATAAAGAAATAATGGAAGTTGATAATGGTGGTGAGAAGAACCAATGTGTCCCCAAAAAAGTACTCATTGGACACCTCACCCCCAAGGTAACAGTGTTGGGAGGTGGGAGCTAGTGAGTGGCGATTACACCATGAAGGGTTAATGCTATTAAGGGAGTGTGTTTGTCATTACGGGAGTGGATTTTTATAAAACAGCAAGTTCATTCCCCTCTTGCTTTGTCTTTTGCCTTCTCTTTGCCCTTTCACCTTCACCTTTGGGATGATGCAGCAAGGAGGTCTTTGCTGGCCCCTTGGTCTTGAATTTCTCACCCTCCAAAACCATAAGCCAACACATTTCGGTTCACTGCAAATTACCTAGTCTGAGGTATTCTCTAATAGCGCACAAAATGGACTAGGACAAAATTGGTACTGGAGAAGTGGGGCACTGCTATAACGAATGCCTGAAAATATGGAAGCAACTTTGGAATTGCATAATGGGCAGAGGCTGAAAGAGCTTGGCGAAGCAGACTAGAAAAACCTATATTTCCATGAATGAGACTCTGGTGAGAGGTTAAAAGAGAACAGCTGTCTGGGAATTATGAATCATCTTAGAGATTATTTAAGTCATGTGATCAGAGTATTGATAGAAACATGGACAGGAAAGGCCATTCCAAAAAGGTCTTAGACATAAATGTGGAAAATCTCATGGGAAAATGGAGTGAAGAAAGACCATTTTTGTTAAAAAGTGGCAAATAATTTGGCTGAATAGTGTCCATGCCCAAAGGCTTTATGAAAGGCAGAATTAAGAGTGATGAACTAGACTATCTGGAGAAAGAAATTTCTAACTATTGAAGCAGCTGTGTGGCTTCTTTTAACTACATATAATAAAAAGTGAAATGTGAGAGTTAATTTAGAGATGGAATTTATAAATTAAAAGGGAAGCAATTCAGAAAACTGTCATCCTGGCCATATAAAGAATTGTAAAACCGTGTTTGATAGAATACTAAGGCTATGGCCAAGCATCTGTTTGCTAAAGAGATTCATATGGATGGAAGGAAGTCATGTTCTATTCTTCAAGACAATGGGAGAATGACACCAAAGGCATTTCAGAAAATTTCCAGGCAAAGTAGGCTCTTGAGGGCAAGATTTCCAGAAAGGTGCTCATGAGACCTCACCATTCATGCCTTAAACTGCCTCAAAACTCTGCTGTCTACATTCCTGTGCAGACTTGGCACGGGAATGCAATGGAATTGCAACACACAGGCGCACACACACACACACCCCAAACATATACAAGACCATAAAAAACACTTCGTTAATTTTGAAAGGACTTTAATCCTGTAGAGCATATTATATGAACATGTTGTTATTGAGATTTAGTAACAAAAGAAAATCCATATTCTTGGAAATTATCCTATATACTTCTCAGTTTTATAGAAAAAAAATAAGAAAAAAAAAAAAAAAAAACTAGACAAGAACAACACAGGTTGAACTTAGTCCCTCCCATGTTACCAGGAGAAGTTCTTGACTATCAGTCATCCAGGTTCTTCAGGTTTTGAACAAAGAATTGGACAAAACACACAAGCAAAGCTCTCCTTGCTTCATTCTTTCATTGCTTTGCTTGAAAGCAATGAAAATCTATTGCAAACCCAAAAACTAATGAAAATCACAGTTTAGGCATAGTTTGCGGAAATGCCTTAAGGCAAAATACTGTACTAAAAGCAGGGCATGTCTCTATTTTGCCTATGTCTAGTATCTATTTCATTGCCTTGGTTCTACTCTTAAGGTGGTTCACAATAGTCTTTAAAAAATAATTTTAGAAATTGTATAGCCATGCTTCTAACATCTTGTTTCATTTATTAATTTTCTTGTTATTATATTTACACTCTCCTGAGCTGACCTGAGCTGATAATTTAAAGTTAAGACTAGCATACAAAAGGGAATATTGTAGGATTGACAGTACTTTTAAATATGATAGCCTCTGAGATTAAACAAAATTTTATTTTTCTTTTATTTTTAAAATTTTATTTTTAAATGACAAATAATTGTGTATGTTTATGAGGTATATGCTTTATGTATATTTACAATGTGAATTAAATCAATCTGATTAACAAACCCACCATTCCAAATACTTTTGAATGTGGAATTTTGAAAAATACAATTTATTATTATTATTGTCACTATTCTGTGAAATTATCACAGCAATTCCTATCCCTATCAATGAATGAATTATTTTCCATTTCCAGATAAAAACTCAGTTGCTAGTTACTTAAAGGCTTGAGCCTTTAAAAATTTTTACAAGTGATGTGTTTGATAATACAAGGAATCATTTTCAGATGACTTTAAGGCAAAATTGATTCTTAAGGTACAAGGTAAAAATTGAACACGATGGGTGAATATTTAGTCCCCATTTATGAATGGGAATCATAAATATCTTTGTCAGTATAAGACAGCTAACATTTGAAGGATTATCTGACTCTGAAGCTTAGTTCCCTACCCTCCACCCCACTATATATTACACTTTCTGGAAGACAGAACAATAAGAAATGTAAACGATCTAAGAATGGAATATGATCCTTAGAGAGCAGAATCTTTCTTCAAAATAGAATTGAGAGGAAAAGTGAAATAAAGAAATACTGTATTGGAGAAGAAAAAGAAGGAAAACATATGTCCTATGATACTGATGTTGACCTTCCCAGCCGAGTGGGAGGTATGTTTGCAATGGTAGCATGAATTGTGTTGCTTCCACTTAAGGATGCAGCCTCTGTGCTCCAAATAGCCCGTGTTTTCATTCAAATATGTAAATATTTAAACACTATCCAAGTGACAACTTTTATTCACATGATTTATATATGATACATTTGTTTTCTTTTGTTTTACTATTTAGAATTTGATAACTATATACTAATGATTTATAAATATATCAGTAACTTATTCTATAATTTAGAGTAATATTGTTTCCAGCTTTCATTTTTCTATACAATGAAGAGAGACTTTGAACTTCTCCACAGTAAGATGGCTACTCTCTATGTCATAAAAATATAAACATAGGTGTTCCATCTTTATAAGGTATACAATATTTGGTCCATGATAATAGCTAAAGAGTATGGAAATGGTAGGATAGAAAATAATACTGGATTAAAAGGCAAGAATAGCTTGATCAAGGCTTAGTATACTCAGAGAATAAACTAATGAAGCACATGATGAGAAAGAGCTCACAGGGACTAATTCCCAATCTTTTTTGGTTTTCCTCAAGACTTTGCAAGAAGCACATTTATGTTACTTTTAACTTGAAGTTATATACTATGTGACATGTGTTTGAATAAAACTGGATGCATTATGATCACTTGTAATAGGATACGGAAATCCCTGTCCTTTTCCACTGTGATACAACTGTCCGAATTCATGACTTGTTACTGTCTAGGCTGTAATTTATTGGTATCCTCCAATCACTCTGTTCAAATGAACATATTAAGCTCAAATGCCTGGCATTCATGCTAAATATAAATATCCTTTAGTTTTTCTTGGCACCCTGGCCCAAACTCCTTCACTCTGAAAGAAAGCTAGAGAATGGCACATCTATTTTATTATATCAGGTCTTAACCCAACATTAATATCAATTGAATAAAATCAATTTTAAAACTTCCCCAAATGTCACATTATTCAAATCGACCACGTTGTCACAAAATGTACTATCTATTAAAGCAATAAAAGTAAAACACAAATGCCCTGTGTTGACATTTCACTGCAGAGCATCTCCACTAATAAGATTTTGGCTCTGGTTCTAGTCATAATGCACTTGTGAAATACTAGAAACCAAATATAAATCAGAGGTTATAAGGCAGCTCCAAGGTCCATGGCAGTACAAGGATCTGCAGAGAAGTACTGGAAGGAAAAGGGCAGAGAAGTTTTGCTTCTTTTTTCTCCCTCAAAGATAGGCAGGTACTTTTCTTATCTTTTTCTTTTACATTTATCATGTTAAAGCTGTAATTCTGGAAAAAAAAATACCTTACTACAAATACTGCACATATAGCAAAACCTCAATAGGTATTTTCATTTGTATACCTATCTCACACCATTTCCAACAGTGTAACAAATGCAACGGAGAGATGCTGGTATTTACACATGAGATTGCACTTAAGATTCAGATATATCATTTAATCCTATGTTTTATGCAATCTTTAATCATTTGCTCTTTTCAATTTTTCTGTAGTTTTCATAATTATTGTTAATGCTCCTTTTGTTCTCCAAACCTTTATTAAAATTTAACAAATGAACTATTTTTTCCAATATTTACATAAAGCACTATGTCATCAAAGGCAAAATGTGTCATGACTTAATGTCTTTTTAACATGAAAGCAGTGAAGTTTTCCTATTGACCCGTATATCATTATGCTTAATGGTATAATTAGTGGTAATTAAATATTCTCTCTCAATCATTTCTCTGAAGCTGGCAGTAATCAATTTCTACATCCTTATTTAGATGAGTAATGCACACTCTACAGAGATTGTTTTTTTCTATTAAGGTGAAAACATATTATCCTTTAAGAAAGTGATTCATTCATTACGCCAATAGCTACCAATCCATTCACAGCACCAATAATTACTATATAATATTTAATTTCTTATTACAATGTAGAAACTTGAGGAGTCCGACTTCAAATGCATTCCTGAGCTTCTGATTGCCTTGCAACATGTAACACACTATGTAGAAAGCTTGTAAGATTGCTTGATTCTAAATAGTTTGTCACATGAGGTTATGCTAGCAAAACTGTCAAACAAAAATTGAAAAAGAAAAAACAAAATTATTTGATAGATAACTAGTGTTCATTAGTCACTCTTCTAGTGTTTTTACTTAATATATCTTCTTTCCATATAATTTAATGACTTCCTAATTTTAAATAAGAAAGATGCTTACAATGTGGCTGTAATGTTCTGATGGTCAGTTACACAAATATTATTATATAAGTATTGAGGTATTAGTTTAGGATATTTCTATGATGCATAATTCCCAGTAATACTCATTCTTTTAACCATTGTAACAGCTGAACTTTGAGGTCTTAAGGGCTAATTCTCTTAGGAAGCAGAATTAAACATTTAGCTTTTCATGCAAACTAAATATAATTGACTTTAAGCAGAGAACATCTAAAGTCAAGAGAGAACTAGTAGGTTTTTCAATTCTCATGCTAATTAAATCAAGTAATAAGACAGGAATAGAGATGGATGTTTTATCACTTTTTCTACCAAGAAAACATAAGAATGCCATAAACAAGTAGGAAAAGACAGAGGAAGACAGATGAAAACCATGGGTGATAATAGTGACCAAACCTACCCTACTGATTTCCTATGGCTATGGGTAAATTTTTGAAATCTTCATGGGGAGTTGCAGACATGACAAGAGGATGACAGATCAGCAGAGGCCTCGGTTCCTGGTACATTGGGAGTGAAAACACAATGCAAGTCGAGGAGCACAAACCTCAGCAGAGGGAGCCGGGCCTGATGTGGATCTACAGAACAGTATTCTTAACTTGTGCTGCCATGATAGTACATTCAGACTCCAACAGGGTATTCAAATAGGATTCTTCCTGTCTTGTTTTTGGCTGAGGAATGAAAATAAGATACAGTATATTCCAAAGAGTCAGATAAACTGCATTACAGTTTCCAAGAAGGGGTTTAGAAGTGAGTTAGGAAATGTATCCACATTAGGTTTTTGGAGATTTGAGAGTCTCAATAGAGTTTCTGTGAGGAGCTGCTGTTATACTGTTACCACCTTCCCCATACCCAAGGTAGAAGAGTGGCCAAGAGTTATCTTTTTCTTCCAATTTCAGTTAGACAGACTTCAATTGGATGTTCCAAAAAACTGAACATGAACCCCAGCCTTAGTGAGTAGAGAGGATTGACTTATATATGAAATTGAGAGAGAGGGAGGGAGGAATAAGCAGTTTAGTTGCTAAGGCTGCAGATTAGAGGCAAGTTGCAATAACAATGGGTTTAGCTTATTTCCCCAGAGTGTATTGGGTCTAGAACTGCATAATTATCTCTATGAGATTTGGGTCCTCCTCCTGAAACAGGTGGCAGGAGCATTTCCTTGGACTCTTTCTAAATGGGCCACTTAGAGGGGTGATAGAGCCTGAACAGCCAGAAGCTAAGGGTGAATTTCTGATCTACAGGGTTACAGAGGCAGTAAAGCACAGAGTTAGTGAAATGCTGTGCCCAGGTCAAGAAAGCTTTAAGGGAGTTCTCCAAACTGATGACATCACATGTCCTCCTAAGAGCAAAACTCAGCTCCAATCACCTGCCAGGTCCAGGCAGGTTAGGAGAAGTCAGGTAAGAACATTAGCTGCCCTCACACACACTCTCTCCCCAATTCTCTATTAGTTACCAATGATTAGTAAGATGAGAAACGGGAGTCGAAGTGCAAGGCAAAGAAGGCTGGGAATGGTAGGGCAGACTATCCTAAGAAATAATCAAATCTATATTTTCCTCTTAACTCATCTGAAGGAGTTTTATTATCCAAGAGTGAGGAGGAAACAGGAGCAGTAGAGTTCTCGGTCAGGAGTAGGGAAGACGTTTCCTCTATAGAACACATTTTAAAGGAACACCAGGAGACAAAAATTTAGTCTTTTTTTATACCTTATGCATCTTGCTTATTCAAAATATTACATAAACTACTTGTCCTTGGAGGCTACCCAGCCATAAAGAACGGAAAGGGGAAGGGAGAATAAAACTGAATATAATTAAATATTTAGTCCATAGAAAACAACTTAAAAACCAGAAGTAGATGTGGGAACTTGAAGTGACAAGTGTAAATGGTTCCTACCAACAGCAGAAACGGGAGCATAGAAACAAATTAAATTCAGCTTAAGATAGCAACGTCATATGCTCTATCTATCCAAGGTTCCGTAAACTCATCATTGCCGGAGACATATTGCCAAAATAATCAAGCAGCATTGTAATTTTATACTCCCTTAAATGGTATATGAAGATGCAAACCTCATCCTATCTCACAAGATTTCAATTTTCAATTTTTGGAATTTAATTTTCTTTTAGAGACCAGAGAGTTGCTGTATCTCCCAGGCTGGAGTGTAGTAACTCTCTTCACAGGCACAATCATAGTGCACTGCAGCCTTGAACTCCTGGCTATCAGTGATCCTCCCACCTCAGCCTCCCAAGCAGTTGAGACTACAGGTACATTTCCACGTCTGGCTATTTCATCAATTTAGTGGATAAAAAAATAGGAACTCAGTTGTATTTGCTAGGAAGACACAAAATTGATTGATGTAGTGTGTGTGTCTAGGTGCCTATGTATATTTAAGATGAAGGCTGTTTTAGAGTTTACCAATTACCATTATGACATTTTGAAGATTGAATCTAGAACTATTAATTCTGTTACAATGCCACATATTTAAAGCTAGATTATAAAAATAAGTCCCATACCTTATTATATAACGAAAGTTATAACTACCTTTGCACTAGTTATAACTTAAAAAAAACCTTCCAATTTACTTTTACTTTACTGATACTAATGCATTGACTAGAATGTATTTATATATACATTTCAATGAATCTAACCATTTGACTGTACTCATATTGATAAAGCATTACAAAGGTTACATCAAATAGTAATTATAGTAAGTATTATAGTTGTAATTATTATAAGTCTACAAAGGAATTGGATCTTTTGCTGGGTTTCAGGATACATTTCAGCACAGATTAGAACATGGCTGACAGGTTTTATTTAACCATCTCTGGAATTAGCATTAGTTTTAGTGCTGTTAAGGAATACTGCCCTATTGTAAATGAATTTGCATTAGAATCTCCAAATAAATTACATTTTGTCTTCTCACCTACATGTTATGAAAAAGAAGCCTAAGCGTTTAGGTATTAAAAAGTAATTCATTTTCTGCTATTATTTTTTTCCTTTTAAACTAAAATTTCTTTGATATTTTAATTCAACAAATATTTGATAGGCAATTAATGAGCAATGTAATCATAATAAATTGGTGAATTATAAAAAAAAACTAAAACAAATTACTTTTTAAAGAATTCTACCTTTTAAATAAAACCTTTTATTACTTCTGAGTAATTTGGTTTAATTACCAGGAAAAGGCAAGTTCACTTAGCTCATGAGTTCCGAAACTCATTGACTCTTATCAAAACGTCCCTGTACTAGAAATTTCTCTCACTACCTGAAACGTTATAACTACTTATTAAGGGCAGAAATTTACCTGGAATCTTTCACATAAAAGAGGGCTTATATGTTTTTCTTTCAACATATGATTTCAGACATAAATAGAAACATTATTCACAATGTCTCTAAACATGTTTTTTTTCATATTATACCTAAGGATTACATATTATGAAAGCCATACAGTTGCTTGTTTAAATAGCAAAACAGCTCCAAACAGTATAAATATGCAAAAGGTTAAGCTCTCATTTTTTTCTTACAGCTAGTGTGGGTATAGTCACAGCACTTAAAGAATCTATTTTGTTTAACAAGAAGAAAAAATAGCACGTTTTAATCACTCAAGATTAAAAACTATGACCAGATATTGCCTAGCATATTTTCCACTTCAAATAGTTATTTGACTTAGTTTTGGTTCTTTTCAATAACTTACCTGAAGTTAAATATCTGGCTTTAGCCAAACAGAATTTTTTTTATGTTTGAGTTTTATTTTATTTTATTGGTAAAGTAAGAAAGTCACACAAAGACAAATACTGCATGATTCTACTTATGTGAGGTATCTAAAGTAGTCCAATTCATAGAATCAAAGAGTGGATGCCAGTGGCTGGGAGGAGAGAGAAATGGGGAGTTACTGAGCATCTTTATTCACTGCTATGTGTTTTTTCTTTCTCAAGCACATTCAGTACCTATTTCCTTTCTAATATGACTTTTAAAAGTAAAATCAGTAATAACACAAAAGAAGGGATCAAACAAAGCAAACTTGATTCCATATTTTCAAAATGATAAGGAAAAAGAAAACATATGGGAATGTCATTTTTTTTAATAGAAGAAAGCTATATAATTCAATTCACCTCAGGAAATATTGACTAAAATGTTGCTTTTAATTGGCAAAGATTCATATTGAGCTAGGTAAATGTCTTAATATTACATCTCTTCCTTGTCAATGGAAAACCAATAGGTTAATGTTAGATATATGTTACACTTTGGAAGTACAATGTGAAACAATAGCTTAAAATTATGAATAAAAAAGATGAGTAAAAAATGCTATAAAGTAAATGATAGAACTCATTTCATCCACAGTTGCACAAAGTGCCAAATATTGCTAACTCCAAATGACTTCTGACAATATTCTGCGTTTGAAAATATTTGAAAACACAAATTCCTTTGAGGAATTTGGCTATGCAATTTAACCTATTTGATTCTCATTGTTGTTGTTATATGAAAGAACATCTATCCTAGAGCAATCTTTTGAGATCATAGAGAATACTGTATATAAAATAAGTTATATAGTCCCATATTCATGGACATTTAACTTTCAATAAAGAATACCATCTCAGAGTATCTTTCAGGTATCAGTAGTTATACTACAAAATATCTACATATTTTTATCTCTACCTATATTAAAAATTGACAAGTTCTACAAATAAAGCCTTTATTATGAATATATGAAGAATTATAGGCATGGATATTGAAATATTTTAGAAAAAAGTAAAATATAGTATAGTAACATCAATGTTGTTGGAACCAGTTTAGAGAGTCATTAATTTAGAATATAAAGCCCTAATTATTTTCATTCTACATTATTTCAAAGTGGCTCTATAAAGGTATGCAAAGAAATTTATTGAAAGTCATTCTCTTCCTTCTAACCACTCTGTACTCATTTTTTAAAGTTAGCAAGACTGCAAAAATCCTTGGAATAGGACTGGAGACAATGTAAACAAAGATAGAAAATTAGTAAGGAAAATAATGACAAAACTGAAACAAACAAAATCTTGTGAGTGTTCCAAATACTTGGAAGTCAAGAGTCCCAGCTGTGTTACTAAAGAAATTTATCTCTATGCTAATATTCAGAAATCTACTAAGAGAGCTAAAGAAGAAATCCAGACTAGTAGTGATTGCATAAAGAAAACATCTGCCTGAGCAACTGTGTTTATTCCTTTAAAAAGCCCAGATATCATATTTTAAATTCATATATTATTAAAATTTCAAGTTTATATTTTTAAATACTAAAGGATATATGCCATTAAAATAATACTCTTATTTTTCAAGTCTGTGTGTCTCGATACATAAATTTGGAACAAACCAAGTTACTGCCATCTAGAACCTGAAGGAATCCATATTTTTAGATTAGATGTTCTTCCAATGTAAGTTTGCTGACTCAAAGAAGGCTTCTGAATTAAGAAGAATCATATTGTTGCTTTTTGTTGAGACAGAAAGCATGTTTAGCTCTTTCATGCCCCATTCTAATTAAGTATATAATTTTTTGTGGTCCACTTTGAATTGTTTCACTGATATGTTATCTTCCTTAATAAGTACTCTGGTACATAATACAGTCATCCTTCACATCCCTGGTTGGGGGTTGGTTGTAAGACTCCCAAGAATATCAAAATTCACGAATGCTCAAGTCTCTTATATAAAATAGTCCAGTATTTCCATACAACTTACACATCTCCTGCTGTATACTTTAAATCATCTGTAAATTACTTATCACTAATATATAAAAAGTTGTTATACTGTATTTTTATTTGTAATTTTACTGTATTATTATTTTGGGTTTTTTTCGGTCTGATTATTTTCTATCCATGGTGATATGCTCTGGCTCTGTGTCCCACACAAATCTCATCTTGAACTGTAATCTGAAATATAATCCCTGCTGTTGTGGGAGGGACCCCATGGGAGATGATTAGATCACAGGGGCAGTTCCCCCATGCTGTTCTCATGACACTAAGTGAGTTCTCACAGATTTGACCATTTTATAAGGGATTTTTTGCCCCCTTCACTCTGCACTTCTCTCTCCTGCCACCATATGAAGAAGGACATGTTTGCTTATGCTTCTGCCATGATTGTAAGTTTTCTGAGGCCTCCCCAGCCATGCAGAACTGTGAGTCAATTAAACCTCTTTCCTTTATAAATTACCCAGTCTTGGAGATGTCCTAATAGCAGCATGAGAATGAACTAAAGTATTTCTGAATCCACAGATGCAGAACTTCCTGATCTGGAGGGCTGACTGTACATAATAATCAACAATTCTTTTCTATTTTTCCAGTACAAGTTATTCCCTTTTCTGGTCAAATAGGTGAGAAACTAATTCCAAAACTGCTTTAATGTGAATTTATACCAACTTCATTAAATGCAGAATACCTGTCATAATCCACAGATTCTTCAGAGAGGTTTCCACTAATTTTTGAGAATGTCTCATGTATTTGTTAGCAAATATAGTTATTTAATTGTGGGTGCCACCAGCACTTACAAATTCTTACACTCTAAGGAGAACTTCAATTTGTCCCCATACTCTTTGGCTTCCAGTTAGTTTAGCCAATGGGAAAACCCAACTGGATATTGAAAGAAGAGTGCAGAGTGACTTTCAATATTTTTGTTCCCCTGGTTTACTCTGTATGACTTTTCTTGGGTTGATCGTGGCACTTGACTACCTTCCAGGCAGCTTAGCTATACTGAACTGTTTCTTCCTCCATCTCTGTCTCCCCTCCTCCATTCAAGCTTAGGGGTGGAACCAGCTGAGCTTGGGTTCCTTGCCCTTGCTCTGAGTTCCTACAGAACACTTTGTGATTCCTTGACAATCTGCAGACATTCCAGTCCTCATCTTGTAACAAATCTTCAAACTCTCCTAATTTATTCCTGTTGGGACCCTAACTAGTAATATTTTAATCTTGGTCTCTCTTGAATTAAATTCATTAATTTCCCCAAAAATATTTTCCTTCTTTTTATTTCTACAGCTCTGTTAATAGTAATATCTTTCATGTCATGTTATTCTGAACTTCCATAACCAAAACTATTATTCATTTACCTAGAGTATTTTAATTAAAATCCCCTTCAAGTACATACTTCCATTTAATCTCACAACAACAATCATGACTTCTATTGCACACACGAAGAGATCCGCTTTGCAATGTCATAGCATCCAGAATGCTATCTCAGCACTGGTGCATTTGGTCCCCACTACACACAGGTGACTACTCTTTCCTTATCTGTGTGACTAATTGCTAATTTATTTTCAGTCTATCTCTGTAGTGGGTCACCTATCTTTTTTGGGGGGAGGTCCTGTTATTTCTACCTATACACCATTTAAATAAAGTCCCAAAGAGATCTCTCACCAGTCATTTCTAGTGCTAATCACTCATGCCAGTTTATGAGATCTCATATTTTTGTCAGGTCCAAACTCTTCTGAGACTTCCCTTCCCCCATTAATATCTTTCCCAGTCCACAGTTGTCTAGTCTGGTTAAAAACCTCACTATTCGCTTTGTTACTTCCTGCATTTCAGTCCACATAAATTACTACACGACAAGTGTATCCGATTTTTACTATTCACCTTACTCATATCTTCTCCTATATGGAGAAATTCTAAGTTTTTAGAAACCGGCCAAATACGCTCCATCTTAACAGGTCCAATTAAAATATCACAATAGTTTGTTTGGACAGAAAGAAATCGCTTTGCACTGTAAACTTCCATAGCATTTCCACTTTCTGCCATTCTCCTTGTCATACTGCGCTTCTACTCTGATTACCTATGTATGTTTTTTTATGCCCATTCTATATGTTAGACCTTTAAGCTAAAGGAGTATGCCTTATTCATGGTTGCAGCACTCAGGTAGTCAGTAACTCTTTACTGACAGAATGAGGCTCAGAGGAAATGACATTCGTAATTGTTTTTAGGAGTGTTAACTCGGCAACTTATTAACAGCAATGTTCCTTTACAACTTTTTGATTGCTGTTTTTAACTGTGTATTACCACATCCTACTTTCCATTTTTAAAAATATCTGAGGTAGATTATATAACTTTCTGGTAACTTTCAGCAGTTAAAATATAATCCCAAGTAACTGTTTTTATAGAACTATAATTTTTATCTAAGAAATGTTAAAAGTATAAACCTAGATATGTAAAACATGTCTATAAGATGTATTTTTACTCTATTACATTCTTACTCCAAGAATGAAGTCATCATTTTGCAGTTTCAACTGAGGTAATTTTAAGTGAAAAAAAACACAAAACACGAAAAAGTATTTTTTTTCTAGTTTCACATTAATGCTGCAAAAATTCGTATTTAGCACAATGAGTCTATAATAAAATTTCATCGCAACCACACGGGAGCTTCCTTCTCATTTGTCTTTGCATTTATTACTTTCAGTTAATAAATGAGTTACGTATAGTTTATCTAGATATCAGTTAACCAAAAATATCCACTGTTTATCCAAACATCAATCTCTTTGCTTTACGAATAAAAACTAACATACTCTTCAAAAGTGTAAGTCTTCTTTTTCAGTTTTATTCTCTGGAAAAAGTACACGCCATACTGTCACAGAAGCCAGTCATGTGTCACTAATGCTTCCTCACTCTTGAGTGCTATCTCAATTCAATGTTGCTTAATGTTTCAAGTTACTTAAGCTCTATCTTTCTCAGATACTTTATCTCTTCAGATGAGACATAACATTAAAAAATATAACCACAGTGAAGAGATTATTTTACCTTTTGACTGCATAAACTCAGTTTGAGATAATTACATTAGTGTTTGATGTTCTCTCTGCATCTAACTACATTTATCCTTGCTCTGTGTTATTGGATAACACTGTGCTACAGATGGGAACCAGCTTCCTCTAGATCACATGTGATTTCAAAATGAGCCTGAATAAATACACCCATTTGAGGCTATCAGGAATGGTCACCTAAAAGGCTATGGTTAAACACATTTCCCTCAGTTCTTTCAGCAGAGCTTCCCAAAAATCTGGCTTTATTCTTCCCATCTCACTAACACACAGTTTAAAAGGAAACAGACATTGTCATCAGGGTCTTGCATACACTAGGCACTGTGCTATGATACTACACACATTGCTTCCTTCTAATTCCTTCAAAAAAGCTAATTTTATAACAGAAGCTCAAAGTAGTTAGCTCGTTCCCATGATCATATAGGGAGGAAGTCGATGGGGTGCGATTCTAAAGACCATTCTTTTCCATACCGCAGGCTGCACCCAAAGGATAATCCAGAGATTCTGAGTGAAGACAGCCCCACCAACCCCAGCATCTCCTCAGATATATGCAGTGATGTGCTGGTGAATAAGCCGAAAGCAGCTTTCATTTGTAGCATTTAGAGATTTATATAGAAGTCACCTTACACTGGAAATTTTTCGCACCGCAAAACTCAGCCTAACACATTTACGGTACCATCCCCAATAACTTCATAAACTCTAACAGTTCTGTTTTAAACACCCTCTCTTTGATATGCCATATCCTCTATGTCCAGCCTGACTTCAGTATTCTCAATTTGTTCATCATCTATCCCACCCTTAACTGCTTCCCCAGCTTCACTTCCCTATATATCAAGGTTTTCTGGAGCTTTATGTGGGATTGCAATTTAATTGATACTTTGTGGAAGTGTATTTAAGCATACAGTGCATGAATAACAAAGAAAATAAGAGATCAGGGACTGTGTAGAATCCTAAACATACGTTTTAAACTTTGAAGGCATTCTGTATTTTCTGGATTTAAGTTATTTTAACTTGGATTTCTGATCCAATGCCCATTTTTTGGAACAGATTTATTTCATTTTTATACATGCTGTATAAACATCCTTTTCTTCAATCAATAAAAATGACCTGCCATATGCCATCATAAATCTTGTCAGGCTTTATTTTTATTAGTTTACATTACATCCTCACTTAGTGGGATCTGGAAAAGCCTGAAAATCCAATTATATCAGTTAGCGAAAACTAGTTTTTAGATGCATTATTTTAACAGATTTTATGCATTCCAGTTATAGGTTTTTTATGAACAAGGAGAAATTATAAAATTTTTATGTATCAAAGATGATAATCTTAAAGAAGAGAAAACCACAGCAGCTGGGGTCAAGCAAGCTATTCCTGATGAGCATCTCCATCGAATGGCCCACAACTTTGAAGAGTTGTTCTTTGCTGGAGTGTTTTTAAAATCACAGCTTCACTGTACACATAAAGAAGGGTAAGGCATACATGAACTCTGATCAGCTCAAACACATGGTGAAGAGAGCACTGTACGCTTGAGGACCTTTATGCACCACATTCATTGACAGCTGTCAGCTGTGAGGGTAATTATAAGTTTTCATTATAGGGTTTCACTCAAACCAATCTTCATTTATTTGAAGGCTAATATTAAAATGGGCATGTGGCAGTTGCATGTATTATGAGGAAAACTCTGCCTAAAACCATACCTATTACCCTAAACACTCAGCCATACACATAAAAAGCCATACTCATCTGTTGTATACACACGTGTATTCACACACACACAGAAGCCTTAAACTGTCTTTATCCTCTTAATTTTTTTGTGGCTGAGCCTATATCAGTGAATTGCTATAAAGTAAGTCTTTATGGTACTGTATCACAATTCATAATCTGATTACCACTTGTGAGATGAACAAAAGTAGAAAGTATCCATAAAAATGACTGCAGAAGTATTTATTATCCATTGATCTTTGTTACTGTATATTTATAACTGAGTTATATTGATCACTTGTTTAAAGTATGCAATTACATAAAATATAACTTCTGAAATAAATCATATTTATCATGTATGACAACTACCAGAAGAGTCACTGTACTGAAAACTAAGAGAGATAAATGGACAACACTTACATATGCAAAGTTTCCACTACTCGTGTCATTAATTTCTATAGTTCCTAGATAATTCTTTCAGGTAGAATAAGATGTCAATGAAACAGAGGTAGTTAAACAACCCACACAGATTCCTGAACTGCCTGCTCCACACTCTCTACTCATCCTCAAGTCTGCATTCCGCCACTAACGCGAATATCCTAAACCATTGCACATATCATCCATCCCCACCCCTGCAAAAAGTTTTCAGACTGACTCAAACAGGTGCCATCTGATCATCCCCTCAATGCTAATCCATAAGAAAAGTGACAGTAGGAAAACATCAGGATAAACATACTTAAAGAAATTCTTAGCCAGTTCTGATGTCTGCTTATATGGACCAAGCACGATATTACATAAGAGGAGCCACACAGAGGAAATTTAAAGGACAGTTCTTTTAACTGTAGTTGGAGAGATGCTGATCACAGGTGCCCTCTGTTACTCACACTCCTTTATATTGGCCTCTGTAGTATCTGTTCAAAGAAAGAATCCTATTTACCAAAATTTAGCCATCTCATGAAACTTGAAAACTTTAGGGATTCTGCCATAGAACTCCAGTGATGAGGAGGCTGTATCAGGCATCCTTCTATTGTTTACAGTGGCAAAACTACAGTCAACAATAATTTATTGTACATTTTAAAATAACTAAAAGAGCATAATTAGATTGTTTGTAGTACAAAGAAAAGATAAATGCTTGAGGTGACACCCCATTTACCCTGATGTGATTATTACATATCGTGTGCCTGTATCAAAATACCTCATGTACTCCATAAATATGTACACCTACTATGTACCCATAAAAACTAAAAAATTAATTTTAAAACCTGAAATACCAATAATAAAATATTTGCAGCAATAAAATCATCCTCATCTCTGCTCCCCACTTGATGAATAAACATTTCTACCCAGGAGACCCCTTAAGGAAATTTACTAAATGTAAATGGCATTATTGATTATGCTTTTCAATAAACACAAGGGAAAATGGTTAATAAAAAACACACAAGCCAAAAAAATGACCAACAACAACAGTGAAACAAGAGTTCTCCTGAGTGAATTCCTATCTCATCACCTCACCCTGTACTCAGCAACTGCCTTATGCCTTTTGCAGGTTAGAATACCAAAACTGAGAAATACTAATTGTTTGTTGAATTGAGAAATAATAATTGCTTAATTTTAATAAGACTTTCTAGTAAATCATTCACAGATGTCTTCTCCTTTAATCCTACTATGACCCAACATAAGGGTAGCATTATCACCATTTCACAGATGAGAAAACTGAGATCCTGGAGGCTTAATAACTTGCTGAAGGTTATGCTGTTAAAATTTAATAAGACTAAGATTAGAAAGCAGTCCAACTGGTCCCAGAACCAAAAATTTTAAATCCAGTGACAAGGTCCTTACTATTAGCTACAGATTTATTTCATATCTGAACTTTCACACATTGTCTGTGGGCAAATTGCCAGGAACCTAAGCTTGATTTGTGGGTAGAACATCTTCCATTCCAAAATGCCTACAGCCAGCCCTCCTGAATCCCTCAGGCTATGGGGCTAAATATCTGTTTGTTTTTTTCCCCTATGATCATACCTTTATTTTACATTTTGTCAACCTGTCAAAGTACTGTACAGTATTCAACCATAGATCCCCCTCACGTCCACATCACACCCTGTGGACTTGCATAGGTTGCACATTTGAAATATGACTTACCTTGGCCATTTGTATCTGTCTCTTCAATGTCCTTATAACTCACCTTTTCTCTCATAGTCTTATTTATCATGTTTATGTGTGCTGGTTGTTCATTTGGATTATAACTGTGTTAATAGTAGTCTTATATATCTATAATTTCATAGAACTTATCAAAGGATAATGTGTATACCTAATTCAGGTTAAAATAAGTCACATAATATGGATCAATGCTGCCTCCATATTATTATTTGGTGAGAAACTAGGCTGTTTGGAGACAGGAAATGTTCAAGTGGGTGTTAAGAGGTTTTCATTAAGAAAAATTAGTATTCTTCTATATAGTAGTTACAAATAAGATGAAACAAAAATGACATTTTTTGGTTAGGATCACCAGTATATGTCACAGACACAAAAAAATCACTCATTGGCTTGACTGCTTAAATACTTTTGATCACCTGTGTATTACATATATTGCAACAAACAAAAGGGGCAGTGTATGTTTCATAGACCATATTATACTAAATTCTAATAGGGAATTACTATTTACTGTTCAATTATACTCACAATCTATACTTGTTTGGTTAGTAAACGAGGCAATATTAACAGCAACCTAAATAGCATTAAAAAATAGATACTACTGTCACCAAATATAGAATATGGTTACACATTTGAACTATAGTTCAGCTATTAAGTGATTGTTCAGTCTTAGATAAGACATTTAACTAATCCTCATCTTCTTAACAATACCCATCTCAAATAATACTTTCTTCATGTCATTCTCATAATGAACAAATACAGTTTCAGACAGATGTCCCTTATATACACGCATGCAGGTGTTTTGTATGCTGAAAGGTATTTAACGTTATTCATAACTCTGGAAAGAGCCACCTTTCTTGTCTTTTCTTTAGAATTATTAGATTTTAGGAAAAAGCTAGATTATAGCACAGATGACTAAAATAACCTAGATGATATATTGTAATTGTTTAGTTTTACAGGATGTCCTGCACAAGTCTATGAACACTGCTGGTCTTTAACAATCCCACACAGGGCAACCATTGTCCTTATGGGAGAAGCATGACCTAGCATGGCAATAAACTGAAAGAGAAATATTTCTACCACATAAGAATACCTGAGGATGGATTTTATCACAGACATTTGGGGATTTTTGTATACATGGTTAATGAAAAGATTCAAGTTAGTGCACTAAATCTCTTATAATTAACTGCTGGGTACAGTGGCTCATGCCTGTAATTCCAGCACTTTGGGAGGCCAAGGCAGATGGATCATGAGGTCAGGAGTTCCAGATCAGCCTGGCCAATATGGTGAAACCCTGTCTGTAGTGAAAATACAAAAATTAGCTGGGCGTGGTGGTGCGCACCTATAGTCCCAGCTACTTGGGAGGCTGAGGCAAAAGAATCAATTGAAGCTGGGAGGGCGAGGTTGAGGTTGCAGTGAGCCAAGATCTCACCACTGCACTCCAGCCTAGGCAACAGAACAAGACTTCTTCTCAAAAAAAAAAAAAAAAAAAAAAAAAGGTTAACTAATTTAAAAATTAGTGTTGAAAATTACTGTTAAAAAGTTGAAAAATATTACACTGTGCCTAATCATGAAAAACTCTAACAAAACATTTGATGCATTTAAAACAAAAGCATGCTTTCATAGCCAGTGACTAGATTTCAAAACTGAACTCTACATTGTTTGAGGTTTCTCCAGATTTTATATTTTAGTAGATTCCTTCTACATATGAAAGCTGACCCCTACCCACCTCAGCCAAAGTATTAGCTGTCCTTCAGAAAGTAGTTGGAAACAAGAATGAGTTTTTCCATCTCTTTCCAAGTCTTCCATGTGGCAATAATATCTACTGACAAGATGGTTTGTAAAGACGTGGTGGTTTATTGATAAATAAAAGAGATCTAGCTTTACCATTGAATTCCCAGCAAATAACAGACAAGGACAAACTGCTAAGATTCTCCCTCCTACCACCAAATATTTAGACAATTTCTCACTGATATAAGTAGGCATATTATTGTAATAAATACATTCAATGTATGTATACTTATTATTTATTCACTGAATGTATCCTTATTATAAAGAAAAAGATATTTCAGACCTCTCTAACCAACACACCAACAGAGATAAAGATCAGATACAAAGGTCTCTAGCTTAAAGTGAAGAATGTCTTTTAAACTTGACTTTCCTAAGTTGCTACTTTGGAATAGGTAGAGTGATGTGTAGTCCAAAATATTAGACTCAAAAAGAAAAGGAATTATTTCCAATCTTTATCTCTTACACACATTTTAGTATCTCAAAATCAATGAGTTTATCATGAATGATATGATGATTTTTTAATGATAAATTACTATACTTTTACAGCCAATGGGATCTACTTCTCACCACCTTGAGCTAAACAAGAAAATGAATAATATAGGGCCCATTCTATTCATAAGAATATTCAAAAGAGAACACCCAGAAAAAATTAGAACTAAGCAAAAAGTATATTCCAGACAAAGATGGTAAAATAAATTTTAAGAAACAATTTTGACTACATATAACCAAAGCAACTTTAGTGAGACTAGGATCCATCAGATTTGTAGATTTTTTTTTTTTTTTTTTGAGACAGTTTCTCTTGTTACCCAGGCTGGAGTGCAATGGTGCGATCTCGGCTCACCGCAACCTCTGCCTCCTGGGTTCAGGCAATTCTCCTGCCTCAGCCTCCCGAGTAGCTGGGATTACAGGCATGCGCCACCATGCCCAGCTAATTTTTCGTATTTTTAGATTTGTAGATTTAATATGCAGTGCCAACATTATTTTGAGTGAAAATAAATAGTAAAATGTATTTTCTGTCATGTAATATTAAGACACTAAATCTGTGTATCTATGTTTAACTCTACAGCTATAACAACACATATGAATTCATTATTTATATCATTTGACCCTAAAAATATTCCTTTAACTTAAATAAGTAGATATTATATCTACTTTCTCTATAAAGAACCTAAGGTTCAGACACGTTTGCTTAATTATTCATTCTTCACCACAATTATTGCCTACCACAGAGTAGGTACCACACTGAGTATTGGGAATATAATAGTGAATAAAACAGATTAAATTTTTACACTTGAGCTTATTCTTGGAAAAGTATGTGGGTGGGGAAACAATAATGTCAAGTGAGGATAAACACTAGAAATAAAAATAAACCATGTTATGGAGCTAGAAAGTCAGGGGATAGGGTGAGAAGCTATTTCAGATAGGGTCATCGGCAGCCCTTTGATATGGTGATAACAGGGACTGCAATAAAATGAAAGTGAAACATGCATGTACTGGAAGAGATTAAATTCCATAAAGAGAGGACAGTATGTTGAAAGACCTTGAGGTGGAAGCGGCTGAGAGTTCTTAAAGGACAACTGTGTTTTGAGAGGGACAAGTACCTGAAAACCCTGGGAGACTGCCTGAGAACATTTAAGCAGAAGAACAAGATACAATTTTAAGTGTTTTGTTTTTTTACAATGGTATGCAATGATTAAAATATTATCCCAACTTTAGAGGAAAACATGTTACACATATAAATACATTGTGTGAGTGGTTTGGGAGTACCACAATTAAATAAACAAACGCCGAAGTTCCAGAGTTCTCCGAGTAAGAACATCACTAAAGGTAAAATAGAGCCAACAGGAAACATACCTTGGAGCTGGATTGGACCATGACTTTCTAAATCTCCGGAAATGTACTGGAATGTAAGGGAACACAATGGGTTCCAATACAACGTAAGATAATGACTCTAGTCTGTGGTATTTAAATATCAAAAAAAAACTGGCCTATGTTTGCTGATACTTGGGTAGTAAATATGATGTTTCATTACACACTCTCTCCTAATATTTTCAAATGCAGGTCAAATGTCATAACATCGAAGTACAAGTCAGCAAAATTCACTATTCTGGAAATCAGAATTAAACATTAAATCAATGCAGGGATATTAAAAATAAAATGTATTGCGCATACCTGGATGAACATCTATACAAACTGTTTATTTTACCAACCGTTAAGTAATCACTGACGAGTTTAAACCTATACTAGGTCCTGAAGTTCAAAACTGCAACTATAAACTTTAACCCTCAGTTCTTATGAAAGTGAAGAACATCAAGAAAGTTCCTCTGCCTGGCACACTGCCATGTCCAGAGTGTACTCTTCTATCCTTGTCTTCCCTGATCTCCACGCTTATTCTACACAGTTAACTTTGCCTTTTGAAATACATTGCTTTTCACTTTCTGAGTCTGTTATCCATAATCTTTCTTCTTTCTCTCTCTCATCATCTCCTCAGATTGTTTTGCTAGAATCTTCCCATTGGCCTACCCCAAATTTTAGGTACCAAAAAGGGTAGGTCCTGGCTGCCATCTTTTCTTTAGCTATATTCTTTCTTTACATACAGATCAATTCTCAAGGTTTTAAAACTTATCTATAGACAACCCGATTTATATCTGTAACTCAGACCTCTTCCATTAATTCCAGATTCTTGCATCTTTCTGCTCTATTACAACTAAAATTCAATTCAATGAAAATATTTTTATAAAATGTATCTTAATTTCCTATCATACCTATTATTTCTACACTTCAGCAAATGACAGTATCATTCACAAAACTAACCAAACTAAAACTGTGGAGTAACTTTTGATTCCTATTTCCTCCCCCAGCTGTAAATCCATTCCATCAATCCCATAATATTAACCTTTAAGACATGTCTCAGATCTAGTTATTTTTCAGTTTCCATTGACAGCAACGTAGCCCAAGCCATGCTCACGCCTGTCCTAGGCTATTTCAATAGGCTCCTAATTGGTCTTGCCATTTCTACTCTGGCTTCTCTTTAATCTACTTCTTGAAAATAGAAGATTTCCTGCAGATCACTTATACTGCAGTGGGAAGATTTTGCTTGAATTTATAACTGGGTTTTAGGGAAGTGGATCACCTGATAGATATGAAGCCTTAAAGTGATTCAAACAGAAGGGAAAGAGTTCAGAAGTCAACATTAGCACAAAATATATAGCTGTGAAACATCTGTGAGCAATGTTTTGAGCTGCAACAGAAATTTAAATGGATTATGTGTAATAGTAAGTGAAATTAAGTCTCAAATACGGGCTGGTAGAGAGGATCATTTCCAAAATAAGGCTTAAAATCGGAGCTAAAGGAAACTTTAAGATTTAATGTAACTATAAACAATGACTGAGAGAAAACTATCAGTCAAGATTTTGGAATGAAACAAGACTGAAGTGCAGCATGTACTGAATTTTTAATTTAAATAATTAAATTACTTGGGAATAGTATTGAATAGAATGTATACTTGTAAGAAATTAGACACATGAGGCCGGGCATGGTGGCTCAAGCCTGTAATCCCAGCACTTTGGGAGGCCGAGGCGGGTGGATCACGAGGTCAAGAGATCGAGACCATCCTGGTCAAAATGGTGAAACCCCGTCTCTACCAAAGATACAAAAAATTAGCTGGGCATGGTGGCGCGTGCCTGTAATCCCAGCTACTCAGGAGGCTGAGGCAGAATTGCCTGAACCCAGGAGGCGGAGGTTGCAGTGAGCCGAGATTGCGCCATTGCACTCCAGCCTGGGTAACAAAAGCGAAATAACTTCGTCTCAAAAAAAGAAAAAAAAAATGAAATTAGACACATAAAATCCTATAGCTTTAATATTTCCTTCTTATAGATTGTTCGCTATTCATAAGGACATTGAAGTAACAAGTCATCGTATAAAGACAGTAATGCTTTAATAAAATGCCTAGTATTTGGGGCTATTCTAACAGGAAGATATGTAGTTTATAATTTTTGTGACTGATGCATGGTTTCTGTCTCCCAGGTGTGTAGTGCTAATGAATTTTCTGAATGATACTGACATGACTGAAAAGAGATCAACAATGGTTTCAGTGGGACTAGTATAGGTTGGTCATGACATTTTCTTTATTTTATGTAACTTTTTTGTTTTTTAATTTTTGTAGTTACATAGTAGCTGGATAGCTTTTGGTATATAAAAATGAATCTTTAAATTTATTTCGAACATGAAGAGATTAAAAAGTGAAGAAAATCTTTCTACAGGTAGTAAGAAAGAACTGTTAAAAAATAGGATCAGGCCGGGCACAGTGGTTCATGCCTGTAATCCAGCACTGTGGGAGGCTGAGGCAGGTGGATCACGAGGTCAAGAGATTGAGGCCATCCTGGCCAACATGGTGAAAACCCGTCTCTATTAAAAAAAAAAATACAAAAATTAGCTGAGCATGGTGGCACGTGCCTGTAGTCCCAGCTACTTGGGAGGCTGAGGCAAGAGAATTGCTGGAACCCAGGAGGTGGAGGTTGCAGTGAGCTGAGATAGCGCCACTGCACTGCAGCCTGGTGCCTGGTGACAGAGCAAGATTCTGTCTCAAAAAGAAAAAAAAAATAGGATCAGTACAAAACAGAAAACATAAGTTCATTACATTAAAAATAAAATTCTGAACATTCACATTCAGAGACAAACGCATGTCAAAATAGTCTACAAGTAGGGTTGTTGAGGCTAATACAGTCATTTAAACTCAATTAGATGCTGTCTTAAGGGCAACTGAACTTAATGTCACTGGTAATAGGAAAGAAGGCTTGGCGAACTGAATCAATTTCCTTATTTTTTTTTGTTGTTGTTGTTGTTTTTTCCTTTTTTTGGAGACAGAGTCTTGCTGATTCCCTAGGCTGGAGTGTAGTGGTGCAATTTTGGCTCCGCCTCCCAGGTTCAAGCGATTCTCAAGACTCACCCTTCAGAGTAGCTGGGATTACAGCCTCCTGCCACCATGCCCAGCTAATTTTTGTATTTTTAGTAGAGATGGGGTTTTGTCATGTTGGCCAGGCTGGTCTTGAACTCCAGATCTCAAGCAATCTGCCCGCCTCGGCCTCCCTTAGTGCTAGGATTACTAAAGGCATGAGCCACCACTCCCGGTCCCTGAATAAATACTTTTCTACTTTTTTTTCCTTTGGCTACAATAGCTTCTGCAGTTACAGCATTTGAATTCACAAAGTATTAGTTGCCAAAAGGAAATTTCTTTTAAGGAGCTATTATATGAGCCACAGAAATTGTATACTAAAACTCAATAGGGTACTTGCCTAAGAATATTTTCAAGTCAATTTTTAAATCCTCTCTACTTTTAGATGAAAATAGAGAATAGCTACCTCAAAGACATCTGCATTTTCCATTGAAAGGTGGCAATATCAAAACTCACTTGTAAGTTATTCTCTATTTTCAGAATATAAAAGACATTTCAAGGCTTTCACTAAGGTCGCTGTAGTCATAGCCAGTCCTTCAGAAATAAAACCGTGTAATGATTTTCAAACGATGTTCCGAAAAAGGGGTGTAGTATTCCATTTTTTAACCCACGATACATTTTAACAACCTATTTCCTTCTATTTCTTGAACTAACATTACTGTCAAATGCTAAAACTCTGAAATCTCAGACTCTAATTGCTAAGTATTTGAGCATAAAATTTTACCCTTCTAGGCTTATCATGCAAATAATATTACATCCCAACTTTGCTGAAACCTCTATTCTAAAGAGTTCCATGTTCTTCCATTTTTTTACCCTTTTCTCCCCTTGACTTCTTTCCATTGTATTTTACATAAAAAGCCTATGTCTTCAAATACTTATTTCTTAGCGTGCACACACTTTTTACCCCCAAAGACTTACGATCATCTTCTTTCATTTCTACACCAATAATTCTGCAATGGAATCAAATTTGGGGAAAGAATTTTTAAAGATGGTTCTTATACCAGATATTTGTTATTTTGGGCCATGTTTAAATGATAGGGAGTGAATATTTCTCTAAAATATAATGTAATAAACTTGCTTTTTGGAAAAAGAATGTATAACTACTTTTTATGTATATAAGAATATATTTCATATAAATAAGAGAATATTTTCTCCCTGTAGCTATAGGTATTCCACTTAATAACCATACCTGATTAGTGCCTAATATAGAGAATTTCTTTTAGGTTTTCTCCATTTTTTTCTTCCACACTTTTCAACTTTCTACCTCTGCCTCTAGTTTACTTTTTGATAGTTTTAAAAAACCTCCATAGGACAGCCAGGAGCAGTGGCTCATGCCTGTAATCCCAGCACTTCGGGAGGCTGAGGTGAGTGGATCACTTGAGGTCAGGAGTTCAAGAACAGCTCCAACAGGGTGAAACCCTGTCTCTACTAAAAGTACAAAAATTAGCTGGGCGTGCTGGTACATGCACATAGTTCCAGCTACTCGGGAGGCTGAGGCAGGAGAATTGCTTGAACCTGGGAGGTGAAGGTTGCAGCGAGCCAAGATCATGCCACTGCACTTCAGCCTGGGTGACAGATTGAGACTTCATGTTAAAAAAAAAAAAAAAAAAAAAAAAAAATGGCAAGACTCTCCCAGCCCAAACCCTTTGTCTTTCATTTATTCACAAATTTTTGGTGTCTCTCTCTAAAGGGTAGCAAAGCTGTCTACTTTGACTATTTCTCTTGTGAGTCTCCCCATGCACATGTAAAAATTAACAAAAGTAATGGTAACAGAAGAATAATGCCTATGGCACCACATCAGAAACAGACTGTACAATTTTTTCCTTTGATTCTGTCTTGTGTCAATTTAATTCTTAGATCCGGCCAAAGATCCTAAGGGGGTAGAATAGAATTTATTCTTCTCCCAAAGAGTTTCTTTGTCCCTCTTTTAAAATATAAACGAGATTCTCTGCCAGCCTGCAAATTACCAGGTCAGCCCCAGTACGATGAACTAGTGTTTGCATAGTTATGTCTCAACACACTGATACTTCAAATGTTTACTCTTAAAGTGTGAAATGCTGAAAACTGCAGGAAAATGGCAAACCTTTCTAATTGCTACAAGCTTTGTTTTATACAGTAGAATCGGGTACTTGGTTACAGCAGTAACTTTCATCTCTTCCTATATATTCATTTTCATAATTAAATTTGTTGCTATAAGGCAGGTTTACCATTTAAAGATTTCTTTCTGATATGATGCCATAGGCATTGTTCTTCTATTACTTTGAAGTGAGATGATGACCAAGTATAAAAGCATTTTGTAGCCAGAGTAGCAATAAAGCAATAATCTGAAGATAGACAGCCCAAGTGATTACATGGCAGCTACAGACAGAGGCTGACATTTAGATATAAGAGAAATGTTCAATTTAGTTCAAGCAATTTTTGAAAGAATACCATTCATATACACTAAAAAGTTCTTTGGGTCAAGTTGAAGTTTCTCTTGAAAACTGCTTCAATACTCTTGCCTGAATCGTCAAATGTGGAAGCTTGGATAACTGCTTCAATTATAGATTAAATATGATATGTTTAGATTAGAGAAGGAACATCCCACATATTATGGTATGTTTTAAAGGGGAAAAGCTTAGATTAGATCCACTAATCGTGAAAAAATTCTACCTTAGAAATATTTTTACACTCGTTGTAGTCTTTTTAGTAGTACTCTATTTCAGGCTACAAATCCATGACATACCTGTATGCTTGATTTGACATTATAGCCAGTGTAACACCTTCTTTTAGAGGAAGATCATATAATTTAAAACAATTTCTGTTAAGAAAACTGGAATATGAGTCTGGTATATCAATACATATCCATAAGTAAATGATAACAGATGATCCACCAGATATGAGAATTATTACTGACCCTAGCCAGCCTTAGTTGAAAACATGTAACATTCCTTTATTCAACTTTAAGGATGTAGAGATGTTATGTAGTTGTTGGAGAAAATAAAATTTTGCAATATTCCTGGTAGAATGTCTATAAACTAAACTTTATAACATAATAATTTGACTTATTGCACAGAACTTAATTACCTCATTTACAGATACAGATACACACACACACACAGAGAGAGAGAGAGAGAGAGAAAGAGAGAGAGAGAGAGAGAGAGAGAGAAAGGCTAATTTCAGATTTTGTGCTTCTGTAAAATTTGACTATATAGACATGCCAATAATATTGCTTAAATTGAGTAGATTTGTAGGAAAAAATCCTTATTTTCATTATTTTTCTGTAATTAACTAGGAAGTTATCAATACTGCCTGTCATATCAGATTCTGTCAGAATTCTTTATAATCATAAGGTGCTCACATTAAGATTTCTTTATGCCATCTAGAACAGAGTAGGTGCCAAGCCCTTAGTTGTAGGGAATTTCTACTTTGCATTCTGGTTTATTGTTTTTTCTTTTAATCAGAAAAAATCTAGAAGAATATATATATTTGGATCTGTATATTTTAACAGGTAGTTAAAATGAGAGATTAAGACTAGTTTTAATTCTAAACCTTTTAGCTTATTAATGATAGAGCTGAATTCATCTCAAGTGGAATTAATTTCCGAGGGATTCTTTAGGGGTCTCTGAATCTATCAGCGGGCCAACAGGTGTTCTCCAAACAATTAGGACTAATTAACATTTTGTTGACTACATTCAATAGGGAGCACTGGAAAAAAAAAACACTTAATGGGCGTATAAATGAATATGTCATCCTTGGAATTTTCTTTGCCAGCAAAGAGATAAAATGCACTGTGGAGAAGCATGAAAAAGGGAACATGGCTTTATTCCATGATGATTATCTTGAGTTAACCTCTTGTAAGGAAGACAAAACATTATATCAAATTGTGTATGATTCAGACTCGGATCCCATCTATAGATGCTACCATATACTGAGAATCTGTTTTAAATCCTTTACATGATTTGCCTGGTAGCCTCAGAAAAATCTTACAACATACACACATATTTACGCATAAGCAAACTGACATTTGAGAGGATGCTTAATGTACCTGAAGTCACAAAAATAGCCAAGTCCAACCCTTGGCTATCTTATTGCAAAACTCTGCTTCTCCATGACACTTTGCTGCCTCTGGATTTATCCTGTATTTTCTAAGGACATTTTATTGATTGAGGATTTTATTTATGAAAATGGAATATCCTAATTATATGGAAATTTTCTTATTTCTAACTTTATGAACAATTCCCCTGCCATTACATTTCTTTTTGTGAATCAATGTAATTTTGAGAATCTGCTATGTGCCAATCAGAACACCAGTCAGGCCCTAAGAAAACGGGGTAATTAAAACAGTCCCTGCTCTCAAAGGAATAATCGGCAGCATATTTTTATGTAAAAATTTTAACCTATTTCTATTTATACAAATTACCAAGCTATATCTCTTGAATTTGCTACAGTTACGGAAAGTTAATTGATTTAGTGGATTATTAATAAACACAGGGTCTAAGTTACTTCTGATTTTGAAATTTTGAGAAAGAATACCACAGATTGCAGAAATATCAATATTAAAATTTGTCAAGAAGATTTGATGATATAAAAAATAGAAGATTTTATAAAATTATCCTGAAATTATTTCAGTGTTGTTGTTGATTTAAATTCATATTGGTTCATATTATGTTCACAGATATTCTCCTCAAAACAAATTGGTAGCAACAGGTATTACATACAATTTGACTACCTTTATCTTTAACTTTTTAAAGAAATCACAGATTGCATTGTAGCTCCAGTATAGCACTGAAGATACATAACTTACTATTAAGATAGCAATATTTTATTGTAGAAAGTCAATTTATATGAGAACATGTTATAATTTTTGCTTTGTAGGTAAGAGTAATGGAGATGTTAAGGCAGTGCATATGACTTGCAAAGCTGTTTCCTCTTTGGTCTAGATATCTCACACAAGACCACATCTGCTTTGAACCTGATGATCAATGACCTTTTGTTTCTTTTTCTCTTTTAGACAAATGTATCAGTTCAAAATGCAATTTAGTTTAGGAAAAAAAAAATATTTTCATTTATAATGCTCAATCTTAAGAGGTAGTAGCATATGAAAAGCTAATAATTAGATTTTAATAATTAAATTCCATCTTAATATAAATTTGTATTTAAAATGCTTCAGGGGAAAAAGAGTAAGAAAGACTACTTTTTAGAAAGTGTCAAGTGGCACCCATATCAACTTGCCTCTGGAAACTACAAGAGCTTTTAAGTCCATGAAGATAGTTATATGAAATCTCTCTACTACTTATGTCATAATATTTTGTCATATATTCACTTTTCTAAACATCTAAAAAATTAAAAAGCAACTTTTAGAAGCTCAAAAATTATTTTAAGATGTGATTTTTGTTGAATTATACCCAAGAGGCTGACATTATGGCCAGGCAGCTCGAAGCAGACTGACATGATAAGAGAACCATAAATAAACAACACTCTCTCAAATATTTAGAATAGGCCACATTAATTTCATCATAATGCAGAAATTTCTGGAACAATAACCTTCATCTTGGCTTTCCTTTCTCAGAAGCTCAACTTAAAAATATATGCTTTATTCACAATCAAGATTTTATTAGGAACATTAAGTATAGATATTGACAATATAAATCCAAAAAATTTATGTAAGAGACTAATATTTTTTCCATCTCTCCATTAAACTAGTTAAAATATATTAGTATACTTTTCTATGACAGATTAAAAATAAGACAAAAAGACACTTTACTTTTTCTCATCAATACAGTATTTTAATTTTAAAATTGTTGTCTTTTATATAGTTCAAAGAATCAAATAATAATAACATGATTTTTAAAAAAGAAATTCCAAGGCTGGACACAGCAGCTCACACCTGGCAATCCCAGCACTTTGGAAGGTCAACAAAGGCAGATTACCTGAGGTCACGAGTTCAAGACCAGCCTGGCCAACATGATGAAAACCTGTCTCTACTAAGATAAATAAAAATGAAATGCACACAAAGAAATTCCAGTCACACACGTTATATGTCACTTCCCCATTTACATGTTTAACACTTAGAGCCTTTCCTCAGAGTCTAATGTAGGGTTATGATAATTTTTAAATTAAGTCAATGCTAAGTTTACATTTTCACAGCTATGTACATACTGCTCACTGCTGAGCCATATAGTCTACCACTTTTTCTTGTGCAAATTTGTTTTGCTATTATTTTGAACTTCTTTTAAAATTTATATCATTCTTGTGAGATATATAATCAGTATTTTTTCCAAATGTTTAAAAACATCTTCCAAACCAATGAGTATCATAAAAATGATTATTAATTACAAAGCTAAACCTTTGTTACTTTCCCTGGTTACCTCTCTTAGAGCTATCATCATCCTGGGACCATCTTTCTCTTCTTTTAGTTCTGTGTATACGTGCGTGTGTGTGTGCACGTGTGCGTGCGTGTGTACATGTGTGCGTGCGCACACACACAGTCTCTAGTCAGTTCCCAAGAAATAATTAAAAGAAAATTTGATGCTTTTTATCTCTAACATGTCTTTAACTTATTCCACCCTTAATAGGTAAATTAAATGGGTATAGATTTCTTATTTAAGATCATTCTTTATGAATTTTGAAATTATTTCTCTAATGAGTAGACATATGAAAGGCCTTTGAAACCAAATTCTCACATACTTTACTTTTGGGATACATTCCGTATTTCCTAGATATTTTCTGTAATTTTTTTTCTTAATTTTATGAAAATTCTTAGGGCTATTAAATGTGTAAAGGACCTCTTGAATGTACCCTCAAAGATCTACATTTTAAAAAAATGTTTATGTGACTTTACCTTATCCTCCCATTGCATTTATGGTATTTCAAAATATTACAAGTTTTATTTGCATTTCTTTTCAATTATATTTTTGTTATTTTTTATTTAATTTTTGGTTTCATTCACCTCTTTGGAGAAATTTGTGTATACAGTTGACATGTGAACAACATAGGACCACTAATACACAGATTTTTTTTCAATGGAAGTTACACCGAGTTGCCTGTCTTTCTTCCCCTTCCATCTTCTCCACCGCTTATGCCTCTGCCACCCCTAAAACAGCAGGATCAATCTATCTATCCTCTTTCTCCTCCCTCTCAGCCTACTAAAGGTGAAGACAAGCACGAAGATCTTTTTGAAGATCCATTTTATAAAAAGTAAATATATTTTTCTATTCCTTATGATTTTTAAATAATATATTCTTTTCTCTAGCTTAGTTTATTGGAGGAATAGAATATAAAACATGTGACAAAATGTGTTAACCGATTTATAGCATTGATAAGGCTTCTGCTCAACAGTAGGCTATAAGTACTTAAGTTCTGGGGAAGTAAAAAAAATTATACCTTATTTATTACATACAGTACAACTGTATCAAAACATAACCAGCTCCTCAAAATTATATACAATTATTAGCAACAGTATTAAAAATTAAGAAAAGATTAGGTTATACATGAATTTTTGACTGCGCTGGGGTTTGGGACACCAGTATGTTCAAGGGTGAAGTACATTACCTCTAGTATTCGTTTTCATTTTTGCTTTCAGCATTTTCTTCTACTTTTATTGGTTATTACCATTTCTTTTTTCTGTCTCTTTTGATATCTATGAGTATCTTTTGATAGCTTTCCTCAGAATTTTTGATGATCTTTGGCTTTGTTTATATTTAAGAAAGGAGACCATACTAAATATGACACACCCTTTGCCAGACAGAAACTTGTAGACTGTCAGCTTCACTGAAGGGGCCACTGAGTTAGGCAAGGTTTCTTTCTGGGGATTATCATGTCATATATTTCTGGAGAATTATTCTTTGGTGCCTTCTAGATTTCCTGGGGAATATTCGCCTAATCCTACGGCAACATTGGGTGGCTGCTTTTTTTTTTTTTTTTTCCCCTTTGTGTGTGTGTGTGTGTGTGTGTGTGTGTGTGTGTGTTTAATGGCTGGCTTGCTGCAGTTAACTGGTAAGCAAGGCAAAGAAAGGGACCTGGACAGCAATGTTCAATCTAAAAAATTAAATCACTCCACCAAAGGGTAGATTTACTTTCACCCTCCACTTTGGTATTTCCATGTCCAGAGACTTTACTATTCAATGTTTTCACACAGACACAAGATTCCTCCTGTTTCAGAAAGGGGCAGAAGGAAGACAATGAAAGCAAGCATTTGTCTGATTACTCCAAGCTGAGGAGGAGATCTGGATTTTAATGTCTTCATGTACTGACTTTCAACAGTTTCTATTGCTTGCAGGTTTCCAACGTAACTGCTCCCACCCAGTTCTGGGACTTCCTGGGGTCTTCTAGTTGATCATACGGGTTACTTCTATTAAAGTTCTGCTTGTCACTCAGTCACTACTCTGAGCCTCTCATATGCTTTGTTTTCCTTGTCATTTTCAGTTTATTTCTTGGTTGACTATGTGCCATTTTTGTGTGCTTTTCAGGAGTTAGAAGAAGAGAAATTATGTCTGACTAGTCTACTGTAATTACTCAAAAGGTGTAATATTAAAGTTGTATAACTTTAATTTTAATTTAACTTTAAAGATGTATAATTTAATTTTAACTTTAAAGATGTATAACTCATTTAGCAAATAACCATATGAAGAAGAATCTCTGAAAATTTTAACATGAAGAAAGTATATATATATCCAGACACACAATTGTTCTTCTCTTATATACTCCCTCGACAACTGTGTCAAAGTTTAAATAAAAATGAACTAGAATGTATTAGTTTGTTTTCACACTGTCATAAAGTACCTGAGACTGGGTAATTAATAAAGAAAAGTGGTTTAATTGACTCACAGTTCTGCATGGCTTGGAGGGCCTCAGGAAACTTACAATCATAGCAGAAGGCAGAGGGGAATCAGGGCACATCTTACATTTGCAGGAGAGAGAGAGCAAGGGCAGATGTGCCACACTCTTAAGCCATCAGATCTTGTGAGAACTCACTCATTTTCCCTACAACAGCAAGGGGGAAATCCACCCCCATGATCCAATCACTTCCTACTAGGCCTCTCCTCTGACAAGTGGGGATTATGATTCAATATAAGATTTGGGTGGGGACACAGAGTCAAACCATATCAAGAACTGATGGTTCTCCATTTTTTTCTTTATTTCTGGAATTTTATTCGGGATCTTGACATTCAGCTAATGCCTCAGAGTTACCAGTTAGAGTGCAGGAATATTGACAGAAACAAAGAAAAAAAGACATAAAACTGGGCCTTTGAAAAAGTTTATAAAGGGCATTTTTTTTTTTTAAGAATTTAAGATTGGCTTTAGTTTATTTTTTCAGGAATTGCTCTTGTCACTTGAGTTCATACTATAATGCATGTACAAATTCATACATATATATTTGAAAAATTATAACTCAATTCTCTGAAGCTTTGCTTCCTTTTAAATGTATCCAGAAAGCTGGCAAAAGTCCATGTATGTTATTGCAGGTCAATTAATCACAATTATTAGACTTTATTAATCATTTATAGCAGACTAAATTGCTTAAAATTCAACTGCTGTATTTTAAATACTTCCCCTCAGATATTCTAATCTTTGGTTTTTGCAGAGCTCCTGAGGTCAGATGGAAGTTACAAAGTGACATCTATTTTAATAGAACTCTCATCAAAACCCACTTATTGTGGTGTATGCACCTTCACTGAAGTCAAAGGCATATGCCATGCAGAAAGCAAGCTGCCCTGGGTGGCACAAAAACAAAAAATTCTCCACATTCAAATAGCTTAAGATGAAATAGGAGAAGAGATGATGTGTATACACAACTATAATATAAAGTCAATTAATGCCATAAATTAATAAAACCGAATAATTCAGATAATCAAAGTCAGGATATTCCAGAACCATTTCCAGCCGAAAACAATAAGAAAATCAGAAATCATCTTGAGGAAAGGTTCATCCAGGCTCAGCACTGAAAAGTTACTCAACAGGCTATGAGGTAAGAGGTGGTCTGGGGCTAAGAAACCATTTCCGCAAAGGTATAGAAGTTGGAAAGTGAAACTGACAGAACTAGCTTCTAAGAATAGTGCGGTGCCATGGGTCCCAAGACTACCTCCAGGCTTGGTGATCTGCTAGGACTATAGCACTCAGTATATAGCTGTGGTCATGGTGATGATGTATTACAGAAAAAAAAACCCTAAAAAGTAAAAATCAGTAAACAGAAAAGCTACATAAGGCAAAGTCTGAAAGAAACCAGGCACAAGCTTCTAAGAGTCCTCTTCCGGGAGAGTCACAGAGTATGTGCTAATTCCTCCAGCAACAGAATTTGGACAACATGAGCGAAATACTATTTACTAGGGAAGCTTGCCTAAGCATATGAGTCAAGGTTTTGATTGGGGATCTGTCATGTATGTACTAGGCACCCTCTGCCTAGTACATACCCAAATTCCAGACTTTCTGAAAAGAAAAAACAAAAAAGTAGATGTTCCGCATAAACAACATCGTTTGGACAAATAGTTTTGGTGAATGAGCCACTCTTACCAGCTTTGGGAAGGGTGGATCCTCTTGAAATCCACTACCAGGTAACAGGCAAGGGCCACTATTGCAGGCAGGCCTTTTTCTAAGGACAGCAGTCTCAGGCCAGCGGTGATAATTCTCCTTTGTACAATTACTAACTACAGAACACAGTTTTTGAAAAGTCTTGTTGAGAGTTACAAATCTGAAAGTTTCCTGGAGCTTTAAATCATATCCAGTTTTGATACAACTTTAAAGAATTGACAAGAAGACTTCCTATTCTGCCACAATAGAATTACCTAAGGCTTCATTTATTATTCTCCATTGTTCTAATGAGAAGAGAAAGGTCTTGATTCAACAACATTGCAAATGTTATTCCTATTCTGATGGCATAACTAGTACATTCAGTTTATTTTTTTATTAGCTTTTCTTTAACAGTGCAGAAAGTTCTTTTAGAGTTCAGGTTTTTCTTTAAACAGTAATTTGAAGTTGCCATAATCTTTCATTTACGCATTGTATCTTGTTTCAAATAAGAAAACAATTTTTATGGTGTTTTTAAAACAGGGTTTGATCAAAAGTTTCAAACGTGTGTGTATGCTAGATGCTTGTTTTTTCAACATGCCACAAATTGCTTCACTAACACATTTCTGTTTTGCTCATTTCCTCTTATGTTCTTGGAATGAGAATTCATGCACAAGTTTAATGCAAAATGCTTCTTAGTGGTAAGGCCAGGCTGAAAATCAAATGCCCTTTACAAAACATTTTGTTGACTTAAGGTTTCATTGTTGTTGTTTTTTGTTCCTTAAAATTTTGATCTTCTATGAATTGCAAATATGCTATTATCAAAGCCAGCTTTTGTTAAATACAAAAAAAGCTAGTTTCTTACAAACGTATCCTTTTATCATAATTTTTACCACCACAGAGTCATAATTATACTAAGTGAAGCATCCAAAGGTTATGAAAAGACACCAATGAGGTTTCATCTTTTTGTATCATATGATAGAATGTATGTTTCAAGTGATCAGCATAAGAAATCTAACCCAACTGTAGAAGTAGTCTTTTTGCAAACAAATGGTGAGTAAAGCAAACAATAACAAATAGTATACAAAAGCAAAATTATTTTCCTAAATAGCTAGTTATAAATTGTCGTGCTGATAGAAGACCCCTGATGCTTTTGGATAAAGTTCTGCTGCTGATAAAAAAGCTCAACTCTGAAAGAATGGTGGACCCCTGATGTTAAATCAAATTTGTTTTTTCTCCAGAATAGGGTGGGCCTATATTTGGCTAAAATTACTAGGGTGTAGCTAACATGATTATCATTTCCATGTGTTAAACATCAGAAAAAGAAGCCTTTCAAGTTTACTAAGATGAACTTTCATAAAACAGAACTGCTTTGAGGTCAGGTGTAAACTCATTTGTGCTATTAATCCTCCTAGTAAAACAAAATTGTCATTTTTTTTTCCTTAGCTTCAGCAACAAGTTCTAATTGTCACATTTCCTGTAAAAATAAATGACTCTTATGAACAAAGAAAAAATGTGGATGAAATAAAATTATATTCAGAATTCTAGTCCTCATACAAAACCTATAAACACTCTCCCATGAAATACTTTTCAATAAGCCTAAAACAACTTAATTTTGTATAAAGTATGAAGATATATTCTGCAGCCCAATATCTGGTATAAACTGATATTTGCCATCAAATTATTGTGTTTTATTTGTTGAATGAATATATGCTAATTTTGCCATAAAATGCTAAATGTTATTTTTGAGAAATGGTTTTAAACTATTAGCAATGCTATTAATAT
Source organism: Saguinus oedipus (assembly GCA_031835075.1). Classification (NCBI taxonomy): domain Eukaryota; kingdom Metazoa; phylum Chordata; class Mammalia; order Primates; family Cebidae; genus Saguinus; species Saguinus oedipus. The sequence goes on from CM063169.1 coordinate 22,278,557, forward strand.
TTGAAATTCTTGAAATCTTATGAGAATAATTGGGAAACACTTAAAATATTCTTAAATCAGGGAGTATTCTTCAACTGGAATCGAATCATGAAAATAAGAGAGAATTGAGAGGAAAAACACACACACACACACACCCTAAAGAAAAACAAAGGTGGAGACAAGAAGACATTTCTGACAAATCTTAAGAATGGCAAAAAAAAATAAAACAGTGAAAGAAACAGAATAAATTGTTCCGTGTCTGTGCAAAGCTGCTTCATTACTTAGTTTTCCTCTAATGTTCTTGATAGTTTTGGATTATCATTTTCTTCTTTGACCATCTGTTGTCTCTGCTTCAGTGTTTTCTTAATTTACTGTAATTAAACTTCTCTAATTTCTATTGTCTCAGTTTATGTGCATTTCTGTATTTAATCAACAATTTCAAATGCATCAAATAAGTGGTACAATCACTCAACGGTACAAAAAAATTTTAAGGTATTTTTATAACCAGTTATTTTTTTCTTTTTTTTTTTTGCCTCCCATCTTCCTGTTCTAACCTGGTGGGTTCAGTGATAACAATAATCCTGTCCTCCTGTGCTCTGAAGGCCTTGGTCACTCTGTGACACAGTGGCACACAATGCCTAGAGATTATAGAATTGATCGGAGATACCGCAGGAAGATAACTTTGCTACAAAGGAAGTGCCTCTACACTGCACAGATTAGCCTTGGGAAAACAAAAAGAGATAAGGAAGTTCCCACCAGCAAAAGGTCAAGAATCCAACTTATTCACAACCAACACTCAAATATGCAATTCATAAAATGCTTCTGCTTAACTGCTATCAAAGTTAGATTATAACTGGATAATACTAATAAAATAATATTAAGTCTATTATGTCATCCAGGACTATAATTTAAATGTATACTGTCATTTTTCTCTAGGGAGTTTAAGCAGCTATATCTTCTTGGCAAGAATATAATTGTTCTTGAGTGGTATCAAGAAATGCAGAGGGAGACCGAGAGCTAGATTCTAGTGATTCTTTACAATGAACAAAAGTTATATTGCACTTAATGGAAAAAAAAAATAGAAAAAACATAAGGATAATGTTGGCATGCACTATGTCCAAGAAGAATGAGCAGAAAATGTTTGATTCTGGGGTAGCATTTGTGGACATAAGTTTAGGGCTTAAATGGCCTCCAGATCCCCACCAAATGCCTACACCAGTGGGAGCAAAGTTGAAGTAATGAATCTTAGGAAGAGGAAGTGGCCCACATGGGAGAGGGTGCTGGGTAAACGTAGAATCCTGTATTGATAAAATGACTTTCATCTCTACAATTCCTAAGTCTACCTTAAGGAATCGACCAGAGCACAAACTAGTAAATTTAACAACACTACGATTTCTGAGAAGAGAGATGTCTTGTTTTATTCAGCTTTATAGTAATGCTTCTTAGCATCAACACCATACACTGCATATAAGACAAAGTGATAAAAAGTGGCATGAAAGTATAGCATATTTTCAGAAAAAGCTCAGTCTGGCCAAAATAATGGAAAAGTTCTAAGAAATTAGATAGCATTCCACTACCCTTAGGTAGTCATAAAATTAGTTATTTCCCAATTGTATATTGAGCCAAGCAGTACAGAACAGAAGTTTATTAACTAGCAAGTCCTCTGAGACAGATATCAGGGACATCAAGCTTTTGCCATGAGTCCAGTGACCACCCCTCTCCTCTTCGAGCAGAAGGCTGGGTGTTTTCTATGCAGACAAGTTGAACCACAAAGGCTCTGAACTGAGGTATCTCCCTCCCCAAACAGAGAAAATGGGAGTGTTTCTCTCTGGGGAAATACACAACCTCCACCTCTTACAAAAAAGGCTTATGAACAGTGACAATAAAGAGTATACAACAGAAATGTCAACATAAGAACAATCAAAAACCCACGGAAACAGAGATTTTGATCAGATTTTAGTGTCCTATTTTTATATATGAATAAATGTATTACCATATATGAAAAGAAAGTCATTATCAGGCCAGATGCAGTGGCTCATGCTTGTAATCCCAGCACTTTGGGAGGCCGAGGTGGGTGAATCACAAGGTCAAGAGATCGAGACCATCCTGGTAAACATGGTGAAAACCCTTCTCTACTAAAAATACAAAAAATTAGCTGGGCATGGTGGTGCGTGCCTGTAATCCCAGCTACTCAGGAGGCTGAGGCAGGAGTATTGCCTGAACCCAGGAGGCGGAGGTTGCGGTGAGCCGAGATCGCGCCATTGCACTCCAGCCTGGGTAACAAGAGCGAAACTGTCTAAAAAAAAAAAAAAAAAAAGAAAGAAAGAAAGAAAGAAAGAAAGAAAGAAAGAAAGAAAGAAAGAAAGAAAAGAAAGTCATTATCATTAAAAACAGAAACCCAAACAAAGTTGACAAATGAATTCATGGGAAACAATGAAAAGGCAAGGATTTGAATAAACTTCCTCCAAAATAATATCTTAAAAGATATACAAATGCTAGACAATAAGTGAATAGTATACGAAATAATATTTTCTCAATACCTTAAAAATAATGGTCTCTAAACTTGCCTTTCCTGTCATGTGTATAATTTAATTTTATTTCCCAATAGCTTCCTAGCATACACTTTGAAAATTGCTATCCCTCACCTGCCTAGAGTTATACTGATTCACTTAATCTTTATTACAACTCTGTAAATAGATTTTACCCCCAACTTACAGATGAAGAAACTGAGGCATGGAGAAGCTGGGCAAACTCCTAAGGTCAGAGAGCTGCTAACTTTGCAACAACCTGTATTCAAACTCAAGCATGATGGTTTCAGATTATATTCTTAGACACTCTGCTGCCACCCCAATAAAATGTAAACCCCTACAGGAGAATTTTTTTAAAATCTTTTCTATTATATACACAGGACCCAGAAGACTGGCTACACAAGAGGCTGGGTGCTCAATTATTTATTTATTTAATAAGTGAGGAAAGCAATAAAGAAAGCAGAAAGTACTTACACAGAATACTACTGCATTGAACTGTGAATATTTATATAATAGTAAAAATGTAAACATCAATTATTAATTTAAGCAAAAATTGTCATAATTATACTGTTACCAATGGAGGGTGTCCAAGTTCTTGGCATCTTGAACAAAGAATTGGACAAAAACATAAACAAAGCAAGGAAAGAATGAAGCAATGAAAGCAGATATTTATGAAAAATGAAAGTACACACCACTGGGTGGGAGCAGGCCAAGCATGGGGCTCAAGAGCCCGATTACAGAATTTTCTCCAGTTTAAATACCCTCTAGAGGTTTCCGATTGGTTACTTGGTATACCCTATGTAAATAAACTAGTGGCCCACAATCAGTCTGATTGGATGCAGGAGGGGATCAATCAGAAGCTGAAGCAAAGTTACAAAGTTATACCCTATGCAGACATCTGATTGGTTGTGGAAAGGGACCAATCAGAGGCTAAAGACGAGATATAAAGTTATACTCCTATGCAAATGAAGACTTGTCCCAGGACCAGTCTGATCGTTTGAGGGAGGGGACCAATGAGAGGTACTTTCAATTTTTCATCTGCCACACAAATAATGGAAGAGGGCGTTGAAAAGGGAGTAGCATGTAATCCTTGTGTTACTTGAGTGTGGACGTAGGGGTTTTCCTTGGAATTTAGTTCCAGGGAGCCAGTGTGAATCGGCCTTAGGTTCCCTGCCTCCAGACCTCTTCTCCTGCCTCAGTAGCAGTGTGATGTGGGGAGAGGCATTATGTATGCAGGAATAAAGTAGGAGACCTAAACTGTAAACTACAGTAGGAAGGAAGTAGAAAGTGATATAATTGGAAAAATCCAGAGATAATGGTATTTTAAGACTTGTTATTTAAAAATATGGAGGTGAACGCCAGAAAAAACAAAAACGCTCAGAAGAGTGAGACTCTTTGCCTCCGATCCAGTAAGTGGCACAGTGGGTAGGGATAGCAGCTGTTCCCAAAATGGAGCAGCCTCTCTACCCTGGATGGTTTAACTGGAGAGTGCCAAACCCCATACTCAGCACAATGGGAGAAAACAGGAGGAAAGCACGGAGAAATAAACAAACTGCTCCTCACAATGTTAGAATGATTAAAATCAATAGTCATGGAGAGTAGATTATCTGTTTATTATGAGCACACTTCCTTTAACATCGGACCTGAGGATGACATAATTTCACTGTGGACTTCACTGTTTTGAAAGTCAGAGTTAATTTCTGTTTCCAGGTTCTGCCCTCAAAGAGATAGCAAACAAAATCAACAAAGTGCTTTAGTGTTCCTGAGAGGCTTTTTGCCTAAGGATTGCCTTTCTAATTAAGCCCTCCAACTCTTTAACATGCTAATTTTATCCATTAGCTTGGAGATGAAGTGGCTTCAGCTGTTATCTGTGAATCACACTACTGGGCTTGATGTACAATTTCAGGAAAGCTGGATTTGAAAAAAGTTGCTAATTTTTATTACAGAAACTTGAGTTCTCATACAGCACCAAATTTTTTCCAGTGAAAGTAGTTGGGATTTTATAGACCTTTAAGGTAAAGAAGATTAAAGGAATTCAACACTGAAGCAAGGTGAGGGGAGGGGACCAAGGGGCTGAACTGGGTGAAAGGAGGTGAAAATTCTCTGGATCCCATTTCTGAGTTTTAAGCCTTGAAGTGTGCATTATAAAGTGAAGGTAAAACTTTTCTTAAGTTAGGGAAAGTTCTAGAAATATTACCTAAAGTAACATCACTTGACCATGTATGTTCAGAACCTAGATGGAAGTGAATGAAGAAATAAAATAGCAAAAGGGAAACTAATCTTAAAAAGAATTGAATTCTACTGCCAATAAGTTCACGTAAAGATGAATCCACTTCTTTACAACTTAGGATTGTGAACCTCTGGACATCTCAATTACTGTTTGGTATAAATTAGGGTAAAGTGGGCAACTGTACTCCCAGTACTTTACATGGCCAAGGTAAGAGGATTGCTCGAGGCCAGGAGTTCAAGACCAGCCCGGACAACATAGCAAGATGCTGTCTCTACTAAAATTTTTTTAAGAATTAGTGAGACATGATGGCATATTCCTGTAGTTCTAGCTACTCAGGAGGTTGAGGCAGTAAGACCACTGGAGCCCAAGAGTTAGAGTTCAAGGCTGAAGTGAGTCAAGATCACACCACTGCACTCCAGTCTGGATAATAGAGCATGACCCTGCCTTAAAAAAAAAAAAAAAAAAAAAAAAGTTAAAAATAATACCAGTGCTGTGGAATTGCTTGGGTATATTTATTGTATGTGTTCTATATGTTGTATTACAGCATATTAGGATAACTGCATGAGTTATCTGGCATTGTGAACGCAGAAACAGAAGCTAAAGTCTACATCAAGGAAACTGGCTTGTAAAAGCTTGTGATCCTGAATGTTGTTAAAAGAAAAAAAAATCAGCAATGACGATGCTTACTAAAGCACAGTAAGGTGATTCAGAACCATTGCAGTAGATACAGGACCACTGCTATGGGATTTTGTACTTGGTCGGGGCGACATTGGGCTCCAGTCTGAATACAGCATGGGGAAGTGGGAATTTGTAGCCATGGATGGCAGAAGGAGTGCCAGCGGAGAAAGTTATTAGTAGAAGATATCAGGAGTGAGGGGGATTTTGGCTAAACCAATCGGACAGAACTGCTACTGAACACAGGCCAGGGTGATCAGATGTCACCTGGGGAAAGGTAGAGGATGAGAAACTGGATAACAAAGGTGAGATGAAGGATGGAGGATTCTTGATAAACGAATTTGGCAGGGTTGTTACTAAACTGGATTTTACAAGGAAGTGTGCAGCTGATCCTAGAAGATTCGGGATTCTGACTAAAGTTTGGCCAAGCAAAGAACCTTGTCAGTACACAGCCATTGGTAGTTAAAAGCATGCTTTCTGTTGAATATGAGTGGGATAAACTAGTATAGGAAATTGACAGCTATTGCAAATGCACTGTTCCTGCCAGAAAGAAAAAACAAATAAAAATACCCTGAGGCACAAGCCATCACTATCTTTAGAGAAGGTGGTAAGTGAAGACTACAGGGTCAGAGGGACTGGATGCTGCCCCACCCTCTTGCCAGCTGTGTGACTGTGGGCAAGTCAGATGACTTCTCCTTCCTGCCTTCTTTCCTCCCTTCCTTCCTCATCTTTCTTTAAGCTGTTTGACCCTTTCTTTCTTTCTTCTTTAAGTCACAGCGAAGCAGCAACAGCCGCAAGAAACAGACCTCTTGGACACCGAACTGGGAAGGAAGGAGGGGGTGATTCATTTCGGCCAGGAATAAGGCGGCATAACTGCCCAACAGCCAAGCTCTGCCTTTATATAGGCTTACAACTCTAGAGAAGGCTTCCAACTCTAGAAATTACACATGAAAGGGTCTTGGGTTTACAGCCTTAGAAATTACACATGAAATGGTCTTGGGTTTACAGCCTTAGAAATTACACATGAAAGGGTCTTGAGTTTAACAGTTTCAAAAATTACATGTGAATGGGTCTTGGTCCATGGAGTAGGCCATGGGGTGAGGGTTTGATCTTGTTTAAGTAAAAACAATACCTTCTGGAAAGACTCCCCCATACCATGCCTCCTATGTATAGGAAGGCTATTAATGTGGCACCCTGTCCACCAGCCTTTACTTCTACTGAAACGCAGTGTGGAAGTCAAGGGGGAGGTGATCTTAGATGCTTGGGTCTCCCTCCTCACTATAACTCCTTCAGTCACATGATCCTCCCTCCCTCCCTGCCTGCCTCCCTGCCTTTCTTCCTTCCTTCATCTTCCTCTGTCACCCAGGCTGGAGTGCAGTAGCATGATCTCAGCTCACTGCAACCTCTGCCTCCTGGATTCAAGTGATTCTCATGCCACAGCATCCACAGTAGCTGGGTTACAGGTGTACACCACCATGCCTGGCTGAGTTTTGTATTTTAGTAGAGATGAGGTATCCCCATGCTGGCCAGGCTGGTCTCAAACTCCTGACCTCATGTGATCCACCCACCTCAGCCTCCCAAAGTGCTGGGATTATAAGCATGAGCCATCATGCCTGGCTTGTGAGCAAGTTAGAGGACTTCTCAGTTTCATTGCCCTCATTGATAAAATGGCAATGATAATACCCAGAGCCTGGCACAGAGTAGCTGCTCTATAATTATTAGCTATTGTTATTACCATTTGTGGTTCCTTTTAGTGTCCTCATGAAACTGGCCCAATTTCCTCCTAGATGGTATCAAGGAACTGAACTTTCCAGATCACCACATCTGGACAATGAGATGCCAGACCCCTCATCCGACTGCCTGCTGCATGTTGACCAGCTCCTCTATAAACTCCTAACTTTAGTCAGCTGGAGAGATGGATCTGAGGCTTGTCTTCCCTCTCCTGGCTCTTGGCTGATGTTACCTACCATAAATTCTTCCTTCCCTGACAACACTTGTTGTCTCAATGGGCTTTCTGTGAGGCAAACAACTGGAATCTGGGCTGAACCCCTGCTGTTCGACAATGATTACTCTATTTTTAATCTTGTTTTTCACTTACAGTATCTTGTGTGAGACCCTGGAAAGGAAAAACCAGTCATCACCATTGACAATGGAGGATAACTGTAAGGACTTAGGCTAAATTGCCTGGTCTGGAAGAACTGCCTGTCTATCTCAGGGATGATGTTTTTCTGTCCTTTAGCTTAAAACCGGCTTAGGATTTTGAGTTTAGGAAGCCTGTGTCTAGTTTTAGATACAGCCTTCTGGGAGGAAAGGCATCCAAACACATTGTTGGGAATCCTATCCCCTGACCCTCTCACCATGCACTGCCCTATAAATCATCACATCAAAGCCTGAGCTTTGAGGGGTGACCAAGTTCCCTCAAACTGAGGCCACTGCTGTCCTGGCTTACCAGAGCCTAACACTAGACCATCAAAAGCACCATCATGCACCATGAATAAGCATGAGATTTCATGTGGTGGTGCCACTATCCTTACATGAGTTAAATGAAAACTATGGTGTAATCGATTTCTAGAATGCTCATACGAGCCCCAGGACAAGAATGAAACCAAGAAGGGCTGAAGCCATCCCTAAGTGAAGGTTTCAGACAGTGTTCTGAAGTCTTCAACAAAGCCTTCAGTTTATTTCTAGGTGCTCGCTTTCTAAAACACCTGTGCCTATTTTGTTTAGCGAGCATGGGAAAGACATGCCAGTAACAGATGCAGAGGCTGAGAGTCACCAGTTCATAATCACTTCTTGATTTCAGAAAGCAGCAACCCACACTTACGAAAGACAAGCCACATGAATTATTTTACTTTCTCCTTGATTCCTTCACCAAAGAGCAAGTGTTGATGTATTAAAATTGCTTTAATTATTCCATTGAATTGCTCCAGCAATTACATTCTCTCAAGTTAATTAAAAAGGTGATGCAAGAGTTTTAAATGGAAATAAACTTGTTCAAGCTGTATAAAGGAAGAAAATATTCGAAATGTTGATAGAAAAAACACCTTGTTGGAAGCAGATACTAATGTATTTTAAGTCACAAAGCTCCTTCACAAGAAGTTTCTGTTTTTGTTTAAAATTGTGTACTCCTACCTCCCTGTTTTTCACATGGATATAATTATTCCTGCTAACATAATACTTGGCTACTCAGTTAAATCTCCCTTTTAGGGTTTAAAAAACTTAGTGGCTTGAAACAATATGAATTGACTGCCTTACAATTCCGGAGGTCAGAAGTTTGAACAGGTCTCACTGGGTGTGGAAATGAAGATGAGCTTCATTTCTTCCAGAGGCTCAAGAGCAGGGAGGAATCCATTTCCCTGACTTGTCCAACTTCTCACATTCCTTGGCTCCTGGCCTTCCTCTGTCTTCAAAACCAGCAAGAGCCAGTCCAGACTTTCTCACAGAGCTGTCTCTCTAGTTATCGCTCTTCTCCTCTCTCCCCCGCATCGTAAGGACTTTTGTGACTGCATTGGACACCTGCACAATGCAGACTAGCTCAAGGGCAGCTGATTAGCAAGATTAATTCCATCTGCAAGTTCCTTTGCTGTATAACTTAACTGTACAGTCTTGTAGGCAGACTGACTATGCCATGAACGGCATGGCAACCTCTCTGACCTGCACATACACCCCAGATGAGTTCCTGTAAGAAATGATCAACCCCTGCAGCACCTAACAAACTTGAGACATTGTTTTAGTGTTTCTTATTCTGGCCTCAATTGAGAAGGCCATTGGAATTTGTAACTGACCTTGGTCAACCTCATGACTCCAGACCCTACGACCGCCTCCCAGCTTGCAAAATACCACCCTAAACTGTAACTTCTCTAGCTTTCCACTGTTTACCCCAAACCTATAAAACCAACTCCTATCCTACCTTCCTTCACTGAATCTCTTTTCAGACTCAGCCAGCCTTCACCTGGGTAAATAAACAGCCATGTGGCTCACACAAAGCCTATGTGGAGGGGGAGGGGGGTCTCTTCATTCAGAGTGTAGCACTAAGATAGTCACAGATTTCCACAGAGTAAGAGAGTCATTGTTCTGCCTTCCACAGGGTGGTTGGGAAAGAGAGATGGCACAGGAACACAAGTCTCCCAGTTTTTCTCTCCTTTAGAACCACTTAGGCATACGGTAGTGCCCAAATTCTAAAGGGTATTATTATCGGGATGATAATAGACACTGACTAAAGCAGTGTCTTAGTGAACAGTATCTGAAGGCTTAAAAGAATTAATAGTAAATTATAGACCTAAATCAAGGAGAGTTTTAGGGGCTCACAGGTTAGTGTTCAGAAGGGTGAAATTAGCTTTTTAACAAATTAAAACTCTTAGGTGGACACTTCATGTTTAAAAAGATAAATGAATTAAGTGCCACTGGTCTTCTATAGCACTTTGCAAAAATAGGGATGAGTTCCCTTTTTTTTTTTTTTTTTTAACTTTAAAGTCATTTGTAAGAAACCACCAAAATTGAATAAACCAGTAATATTGAATAAGCCCCCAAAAGAAAGGCAGTATAAAAAAAATGTATGCCTGAGCAGTCCTTGATTTTCACATGGACAGAGGGTGTTTTCATGATAGAAAACAGCTGGAAAGACTCAATATAGTTCACAACTACTGCAACTCATCAAAAAGTTACATTCCTCTAACTATGTATGCTTTTCTTTTATCCTTGATCTTGGCTACATAGAACACATTCTAGGCTCTTAAAAAGAAGAGAATAAACAGCAGATTACAATCAGATATATCAGTAAAATGTTCTGTATAATGGAAATAAAATATTTATGTCTGTCTCAGAAAGTCCCAATAACAATAGTGGATTAGAAAGTTCTGCCTATGTAAGAATCTTATAATACTATTTATAAGGCATTTGAATCTTCCATCTTTAAGTTTTGAGAGGTATAGTCATATCTGTCTAATGAAAGCAGGACTACAGCAAAAGACTATCCAATAAAATTCAAAGGACTGAAACTCTCCAGGAGTTGGGCTTTTTTATTCTCAGGACCATAAAGGCTTTTATTATCATTGCTGGGAGAACCAACACAACATTTTTGTTCTGATTTTGGAATATCACAGATTATTAACTTTTTGATGGAAGGAGTTATAACACCCTCTTGCCTTCTAAATGTTACTTTGCATAATGGCTCTGACAGATTATACAGTCATTTCAGGGGCAAAGGCAGAAGTTTTAAATTCTTCAGAAAAAATTGCCTAGATAATGATTGTTGTCAAGCAAGATAAGGCCTCATTTTCTGACAGATTCTCGGAGGTAAGTGTTCCATGTATAGCAAACATAAACATTTTCTGTTCCAAAGCATTCTTTTTCCCCCTATATTTGGGCTGTCCTTCTAGTCACTGAAAGTTATTGTATGAAATAAAATCTGTCTTCCCAAGCTTTCCATTAAAAAAATGATTTGTAATCTCCAGGAGGATGGAAAGTTTGTCATATATGTTTGATACAAATGAAAACACATTGAGAATGTACAATTTATATCTGGCGACTGTAGGAACATCTGTTAACTAAGGAACATGTCTATTATTCAGGGCAATCAAATCAACTATTTGATCATTTGTCTGAGAATCCTGAGCTTTGAGTTCAGAGAAATCTCCTCCCTTTCTTCTGGGCTGTTGCCGGGGAGAGTAGAATTGCAGTTTGTATCAATTGGATTCTTGTCAAGATTATTCCCTTTGGTGGTGACTTGACTACAGCCCAGAGAAAACTTTCACTACCATTCTGTTTATGTGTGATTTATCGGCTACATTGCCAAGAGATTTTGGTGGTAGAGCCTAAGGTTGACAGAGTATAGAGATGTTACTTGCAACATTTAATTGGGCCAGTGAAAGCAGCAACCAATTGGAATAGACATTGGCATCAGCATAGGGTGGTGAGTCTCCTACCAGGTAAAGTCTTTAGTTCTCAGACAAAGCAAGGTCCTAATGGAAGAACTAGGGTCACTGCTGTACCCAGAGGACATTAGTGAAGCTTAAGGAAGCAGCAATTTCTGGATCCAAAGTATCCCAGTGTTTTAACGACATGTCCATACAAGCTGAATAACAACGTCTAGAACAAGTAAAGGAAAATTCATTACTACTTAGGGTCCCCACATCCCTAAACAAAGGCAGAACTATGTTGCAAGCAGTTTAATTTAAATATGTAAGAAGATGTAAATTTCTTCCTAAGATATTTTGCTCTTTGAAGGATTGAGTGTCTTAAGGGATGGAAGAGTTCCAAATAAATTTAATAAAGCTGCTCATGAATTTTACTGGGTGCCCTCATTATTACTAATCATAGAAGATTGTTTTTTACATGTTGGAACATGTTGCTAGAGAAAATACAATGTAATTAAAAATACTCTTACTTCGAAGCTCTAGACAGTCCTCAGTTCAAATCATGATCCTGTCATTAATTACCTCTGCAGTCCTGGGCAAACTGCTTCCCCTCTTTCTGTCTCAGTTTGCATAGTTAGAGGTAAGACTAATGATACCTACTTCATAAACATTGCCTCCCAGGCACTGATCTACACCGTTCTGTAAAACTGTATGGCATCCTCTCAGGAGAAATTTTCTGGCCATACCATCTGCAATTGCAATCTAACCATGCCACTGTGATTTGCTTTATTGTGGCACTTACCACCCGCCGAACAAGGCTCCACCCCTGTGACCTAACCAGTTCGCAATGGCCCCACCTCCAAATACCAACACATGGGGGATTTGGTATCAACCTGTTAATTTGCAGGTAAGACAACACAAACATTTAGACTTTTGCAATCATCAGGCCAAAACCTCTGATGCTGTCAGAGGCTGCCAGCAGCAGTGGGGGTAATTTATTCCTGATTCAGATCAATAGGAACAGAAGAAACCTTTTTCACATCGATGGGATAAAAATCCTCTCCTTGAATCAGATTGAGCCTGTCTAATTCAGGAGCTCCTGTCTCATTCAGAAGTTCTCAAACTTTTGCCTCAGAATCACCTGGAGGGCTTGTTAAAACACTGATTGCTGGGGCTCTCTCCTCAAGTTTCTCACCCAGTAAGTCCCAGAGCCTAAGAATTCACATTTCTAACAAGTCCCAGAGGATGTTGCTGCTGCTGGACACACTTGGAGAACCACTGCCTTAGTCAGTATCAGGCCTCAGAGAAAGGCTACAAACTGCTGGGCTAAGGCCAGGTTCTTGAATGAACCAATCTTGCAAAATTAAGTTCTGGGAGAACCACAGTTGGTTTTGATTTCAGGAGCCACCCTTAGAGCTGAGGGCAGAATCAACTTCCCCTGACTCATACACGGGTTACATAGAGAGGGTTTCAGGAATAAGGAGCAAGATGGGTGGATTCTGGATAGGAAATTGGCAGCCAAATAACACTTTTAATAAAACTGACTTTTAGAAAACATAAAATACCCATTGTGCTTTTTTGCCTTAAGAGTTCTTAGGGGCCAGGCACGATGGCTCATGCCTGTAATCCAAGCACTCTGGGAGGCCGATGCAGGCAAATCATCTGAGGTCAGGAGTTCAGGACCAGCCTGGCCAACACGGTGAAACCCTGTCTCTACTAAACGTACAAAAATTAGCCAGGCATGGTGGTGGACACCTGTAATCCCAGCTACTTGTGAGGCTGAGGCAGGAGAATCGCTTGAACCTGGGAGGTGGAGGTTGCAGTGAGACGAGATCATGCCACTGCACTCCAGCCCGGTGACAAGAGGGAGACTCTGTCTCAAAAAAAAAAAAAAAAAAAAAAAAAAAAAAAAGTCTCAGGACCAAGAATGTAATACCTCAGTTCAGTAGCTATCCTTCGTTCCAAGCTTTCCCACGTTGCATAGGCCAAGAATTAGCCACTTTCAAATGTTTTTCTTCATAAATAAAATCATTTATTCTACTCATCAATTAATCACATATCTGAGGACCTGTTTATCCAAGGCAGCAAACACGACTCTGGGAAATCCAACTGAAAATAAAACTACTTGTTATTAAGGGGCCGTTTAAAATTCAGATGTTTGTGGGGTGGTAGAACCACTGCCCCAGGACGCATATAAAAAACAAAAGCCTTCATTACAAGACAGAAAGCACTGAAATCTAAAATAAAAAAACTAAGTGTGATGTCTGCCTAATTTCTTTATTTCATCGCCCTCTTCTCAAAGTCATGCCAATACACACCTGTTTTTTAGTTCATTTTTATTTCTGACTTGGGAAACCAGACTTACCATAGTCAGAAGGAGTAATATAAGTTTATTTCCAGCATGACTCAGAGCTTTTGCTATTCCCTTACTTATGCACAGTCTGAATACTTTATTATTTATATTCCACAGATTTTAACTCACCTATACTCAAACAGATCTTAACTGTTATAAATATTATCTACGCCACGGTCTCCACATTCAAAAAAATTATGGCCCACTGTTATAAATTGGTATTTATATTATTAGAAACTGGAGAGGTTCACTAGTTTGCCTGAAGATAACAGAGCTGTAGGTAAAAGAAAGTCTAGTGGTAACATTAGTCAATCAAATTTTACACTCAAGAATTAACTTTTTAGTAATGCTAAAAAGATGGGAAATGAACCCCCAAAATCTGAAGAATTGTCAAAATTTCCTAAAGCAATTTAAAAAGTATCTATTAAGGTGCTAAACATTTTGAGTCATTTAGTGGGAAATCAGAATCCATGATGAAAAAAGAAATAAAACTTAGAAATTTCCAGGATGCATTACCAACAGTTTGAGTCTTTATGGTACTGGAATAAACAACTAAAATAGGGTCTCATCCATGTAATACTGATAACATGTTAGCCATCTGTGATGGTTAATACTGTCAACTTGATTGGATTGAAGGATGCAAAGTACTGTTCCTGGGTGTGTCTGTGAGGGTGCTGTCAAAGGAGATTAACATTTCAGTCAATGGACTGGGAAAGGCAGGCCCATCCTCAGTCTGGGTGGGAACAATCTAATCACCTGCCAGTACAGCTAGAATAAAAGCAGGAGAAGAACGTGGGAATACTAGACTGACTGAGTCTCCCAGCCCACATCTTTCTCCTGTACTGGATGTTTCTGCACTGGAACATTGGACTCCAAGTTCTTCATCTTTGGGACTTGGACTGGCTTCTTTGCTCCTCAGCTTGCAGATTTCCTACTGGGGGAACCTCACCTTTTGATTGTGTGAGTCAATACTCCTTAATAAACTCCCCTTTATATATATTAGTTCTGTCCCTGTAGAGAACTCTAACACACCATCTAACATATGGTGGATGAGAATACAAACATAATTTTGCTTGCATGAGAATAACTAGGCATTAATTTTTTACAGTTAGTTCAGTATTCTCACACACACTATTTATATAGCTACTGTGTCAAAAGGTTGTTCGGAGCATTAACTGTGATTAGATGACTCACAGATTCAAGGTCAAGCTTATTAACAACAGTCATTAGGCCTTCAGAGGACATCAGTCCCAATTCTTTATATTCTTTTGCAGTTAGTAGGCAATAATTTATTACATTCTTTATACAAAAGAGTGAAGTTCAGCATATTTCAACCTCACACTGTCACAAAACAGAGGGCAAAGTTGAAATTTAACCCCAATGGTTTAAACAACCACCCTTTCCTTTCAATTAGGTGACATTATATTCCCACTTATAAGATGGCCTCCAAATTCCTCCTGGATCTAAAATTGGGGCATTTTGTTATGAACATCCTAATTAGTATAAAACAATTCATGATACTAACCTCTAACTATGAAGGGAGAAATCTCGGTGTCAAACATTTGTTTTAATTCAAGGCATTTAGAAATAACTGACAGAGATTTAAGCAATATATCTCATCATTTTTATGTAGTTTAATTGGAACTTGTAATAATTTATGTGTAACAGGTAAAAGGAATGCTTCATAATAAAATATAGATTTGTGTTTCTCTGTTGTGTTAATTGGTTTCAAAATCTTAATGTAGCTGCTATCATTACTCTGTATCTACGGTTTTAGTTTTGTTTTCACTGTGGTCAGAGAAGTACTCTAAGCTATTTTTTATAATCCAGCATATTATCAATTTTGTAAATACCCTCTCTGCACTCGAAATGGATGTGCTGCCATTGTTGGGCTTGATGTTTTACTATTGGGTGCAGCATTCTCTATTAAGAACAGATCTGTAAATTATGTTTTTAGTCTTATACATGGTTGTTATCCTCTATCTGAAGTTACTGAAAATGTTATGTGAAGAACAGAAAACCAAACACTGCATGTTCTCTCATAAGTGGGTGTTGAACAATGAGAACACATGGACACAGGGAGGGGAACATCACACACTGGGGCCTGTCAGGGGTTGGGGGTGGCTAAGGGAGGAATAGTAGGGGATGGGGAACTGGGCAGGGTAACATTGGAGAGTTACCTAACGTAGATGAAGGGGCAACGGATGCAGCAAACCACCACCACGGCACATGTATACCTATGTAACAAACCTGCATGATTTGCACATGGACCCCAGAACTTAAAGTATAATAAATAAAAAAGAAAAAGTTATATGAACTTGTCTATTGTTTAAGTCTGCATAAATTTTTGCAAATAAATACAGAAATATTATGTCATTATGGTAGCGCTATTCTTTAATCTTCATGAAAAATTCCTCTTTATTTCTTTATCGTGGTAAAGAACTGTATCTGAAAGTAGCAAAGTGATTTTCTTTAGTTTTTGCATATTCTGTTTTTTTCCCATCCTTTCTATTTTTAAGCCTAATAATGTCCTTCTATTCAGGATGTTTTTGAATAGTGTTGCTTGGCTTAGGGAAGGCAATTCCAAGATGAATGGACAATATACTATTTGGAAGACCTTTGCTGTAAAGCAGGTAAAAATAAATAAACTCAGTGAGATTAATTGAATATGGCTGGCCTCTATATTTGGGTTTTTACTGACTAATGGGCAGTGGCTAACAGCCCACCCATATAGGTCTGGGAGAAAGGGAATGGGAAACCATCCTAGTAAATGGGTACCCATATGGGGTGGGACCCCATGGAAATCACTGTGGAAATTTAAGGGAGAACATAAAATCAGATATGCCAATGCCATCAGAAGAACCCCCTTCCAAGATCAGAAGGTGACTGGAACCAGGAAGTGGACCTTTTGTTGCAATTGTTTGAGGTGGCCATCTGGGTCCATAAAATGAGTGGACACTCAGGGTCTACAGGAATGCAGAGAATGGCTGAATCTAGACCTATTCCTCTTGCACCTTCTAGGGCACACAAATGTCAATAAAACCTGTTCTGTCTTGCTAAAAAGAATGACTGAGACTACACATAGCTATTCCCTCAGGAGGGAGCTCTGTACATGGGGGACAAGTTTAATTTCTACAAATAGCCCTTGGGGGCTACAAATTGGTCCTAACAGGAATAGTCACTTATTCTGGACTGGACTTACATACCTAGTGGTAGATACAAATGTTCAGAGTACTATTAAAGCATGGTAATGCAATATTACACCATCTTGGACAACCAATTCTTATTTCCTCTGACCAGGAAGTTTTACAAGCCATAACTTCTAACAATGAGTAGACAGATATCCACAGGGTAATGGTTTGAAAGGAATTGAAATGGACAATTAAAACAACTGTCTAAAATGGGAAAAGATGAAGGCAAGAGGGGCAGGATTATAAACCTTTAGGAGTGAATGCTCAAATTCAACTCAGCATGGCCAACTGAAGGTTCTAGATAGACAGATTCCTTTCTTCTTCTGGAGTAGCAGGGGAAGTAGTACAGGTGGGGAGATTACTGGTATAACTATGTTAGGGTGGAGGGAAAAGCGGATGCTGTAGGACTAGACTTTTTTCTTTTCACCACATGTTCTCAACTTCCTTTTCTGCTCTCTGATGTAGTGGTTTCAGAAACAGGGCTGCAACTGTGGGTGCAGGAAGCACGAATGATTCCTAAGCAAGAAACTATACCTTTAAACCTTTATATCAGATTCCTTACGGGCTAGTGGGGTTGGATGGTGCCTTTACTCTATCTGGCAAAACTGCAGAAAATGAATGGAACTGTATTTTCTAGTGCTCAAGACAACCCGCTAGCTTTCTACCTCTACCTATATGAATGGGAACGGAAAGAGAGTGGGGACTTGTTAAACTAGTACCGCACTGGTAATCAGAAGTGGCACCAGTGGCTGAACCTAATATCCCTTCCAAAGAAGAAAAGTTTGGGTAAAATTAAATAACAAATGAAGAGAAGCTTAAGTAAACAGCTGAAGGTTAAAAGATAAGCAAAAAGGAAAATTCAGTATTATATTAATACCTCAAGAGAGGCTAAGAGCAAAAGATGATTTTGTCTTTTAGCTCAATTATACCAGATGCCTGAAAGGGTGAAGACCATTCCTGCTTTTGAACTTGGCAAGGGTAAATGTAAACCAGCAACCCTGAGAGGCATTGGTCTAAAAGAAGTTTTTGTCACATGATGTGACCATGGAATGAGCTAATAATTGTTAATGACATAATGGGATTCTAATAATATGCTAGTATTATCTTTTAGATTCCATCTGCCATACTATGGTAGGTTGCAACGTTGGCCTTGTTGATAAGATTATAATACTGATATCCATGGTCAAATGTATTGGAAATTAAGTAAAAGCATCTTCAGGATGTAATATTAGTGGAAAATGACTGGATTGAGGAAAAACAGAAGTTAGCTAACTATTAGCTAGTCTCTAGGTTCAACAGTTCTGCACAAGTTTATTTTAAGGTACAAATAATGGTAAACCAAGACACAAAACATAAAAATGTATGTGATGACATCGCAGGATGGAATAGTTGTTTTGTAAATGTATCACTATTCCACGATGACTCCTCTAAATATTAGGTGTATTTATAATGATATAATTGTTGTAGTTGTCATTTAAATGCTTTATCAAATTTAAAAGTCCAGATGAATATGCTGTTTTGTTGTAAGAAAGGCTTGGTCAAAAGCCCATAGTGTGCCCCCCTGTAGTAAAGAATTTGTCTTTGCCCAAAGAGAGGTCTAAATTTTGTTCCCACTTTCTAGAAAGTAACTTCTAATGAAGCCCTTGGAATTGCAGGAATAATCGGAGAGTCTGGGTTATTTATAGTGGGCTCCTTGAGCCACACCTGATAATTTATGCTAATGATGTGACTCCTGGTGAGCCCCTCAGCTCATGTGATATAGGTTTGACCTCCAGAGAGGGGCATGACCTGGACGACCAAGTAAAATCAGATAGGCAATTAATCAATCAATCATGCAGATGTAATGAAACCCGAATAAAAACTGTAGGTCTCAATGCTCCTATGAGCTTCCCGGATTGGCAACACTCTGTGTGCTTTGTCATACATTGTTGCCAGAGGGTAATGTGTTCTGAAAAGAGTAGAAAGCTCATGTTTGGAAACCTTCCAGACTCTGTCCTATGTGTTTCTTCTTTTAGATCTGTATCTTTTCTTTATAATAAATCACAACAGTGAGCATAATAGCATAATGGCTTTCAGTGTGTTCTAAATTTTTCTAGCAGATTATCAAAGCAGAATTGTTGTAGAACGCTCAGAACTTGCAGTTGGTGTCAGAAAAGAGGGTAGCGGTATGTGGACTTTTCCCTTTAATTTTGTAATTGGACCCTGATTTCTTGCTGTTAGTTCCTGAAGTATGGCACAGATTTGTCTGAGGGACTGTGACAGCAAGCTTTGCAGTTTGGGTAGTTCTGGGCAATCATTAATCACTATTAGTAATGTTACCACTTCCCAGACATGGCAAGGGTCTGAGAAAAAGTTAAAACCATTTACTTTTTTTCTTGCTTTTATGCTAATTATTAATTGGCATATATGGTAAACCTCACAAACCATTAATATCATTTTATGCAAGTCAATGTTAATTTACAATTACTTACAGATTTATCCTTTCAATTGCCATTTTTTTATCCTGAATTTCCTTATTTCTCACTAAGATCATTTTCCTCTGCCTGAACAATCTCTTTATCACTTTCTTTAAGTTTTCTAGAAACACATTCTCCCATTCTTTTCTGATTGTCTAGAAGCACCTTTATTTTTCTCTCACATTGAAGAGATATTTTAATATAACATGAACTTTAAGATTGGGTATTATATTCTTTCACACTTTAAAGATATTAAATCATTGTATTCTGACTTCAATTTCGTTTTACTATTGAGAAGTTATTTATTAGTTTTATTACTGCTTTTTTTTCTTTGAGAAAGAAGAGGCTTTTTATTACTGGCTGCTCCTATTACTTTCTCTTTGATTTTGATTTTGGCATTTTTACCATGATTCACCACTGATGTTGTCTCCGAATTTATTCTGCCTGGGAGTCACTGAGATTTTCCTTCTGTCA
Organism: Saguinus oedipus; assembly: GCA_031835075.1. Lineage (NCBI taxonomy): Eukaryota > Metazoa > Chordata > Mammalia > Primates > Cebidae > Saguinus > Saguinus oedipus. The sequence continues at coordinate 22,298,298 of CM063169.1, forward strand.
TTTTATGCTTTATTGTTTTTATTTTCCTATTAAGGATTTGGAAGTTCTGGGCAAATGACTGGATGGTAAAGGAATGCATAATCAGTTGCTAGAGATTATTTTGATTTTAAAGTAAATGAAAAGTGTGATAAATTTAACAAATCATTAAAGTAAAAATTAAAGAAAAAGATCTGGGTTCCACATCCAGTTTGTCATCAACTAGTTCTACGAGTGTGAATATTTAAGCTTTTTGTACTATGTTGCTTGATTTCTAAAATTAAACACTGATTGTATGATTGTTAGCCTTTCTTCTAATTCTAGTAGTTTATGATTTTTTTTCTTGTAAATTAATACATAAGGGACAAAAGGTCTTTTGAAAAGTCAACATGGGGGCCCAAAGTGGCTCCGGCCGGATGTCGTGGTGCTTGAGAAGGTGAGGCCAAGAGTTCAAGGCCAACCAACCTCAGCAAACTTACAATCTCTCAATGATTGGAAAAAAAAAAAAAAAGGAAAAGTTGACATGAAACTAATTTTTGGAAATATACTTCATAAAATGCTACCAAAGGAGATAATGAAATTCATTTGTCTATTTTCTTCTCAGCTGTTTTTCAGTAGAAAGACTGTGGGATAATTTAGTTCATATCTTCCTTAAAAATGGGAAAAGGATTATATTAACAACTCAAGTGATCTTCAGATTCTCAGACCCTAAGAACCCAATACAATAAAATATTTGTGCTTCCGTTTTTAAAATGCTGCTCTACATTTTTGATAAATGAGCAGAACTGCCTGTGGTCTCTGAGAAACAAAGATTACCAACCTCTTATTAGAAAATCTTAGGTTCTTAATGACTCTATTCTCAAGAGTGCTAGTGTGCAACCATTTATCTGTTCTGGTTACAACATTTGGTCTAAAAGCACTTCATCAAAATGATAGTGCTACACATACTTCTGAATTATAACTGTAGTCTATAGTAAACGGCTATTCGATCCCCTCACTTGATTAGCTGTCCTTAAGCATTTTCTCCTCTTTACTGCCTCAGTCCTTTTGAATCTCTAAACACTAATCAAAATATCAAACACTTTGAAGGTTAAAAAAAATTGCCTGTTTTGCATGCTACATCTATTTCAACTGAAAACATTAGGTATGTGACCTAGATAAATTATTCCAAAACTGAGAGTAAAAATATTTCACTGGCCTCTGGAAATTACAAATGACCAAACTACAGTTACAGTATTTTCAAACCATTATTCTTAAAATGAAGAAATAATGAATCATTTTTACATTCTTTTTTCCTTTTGAGATGGAGTTTCGCTCTTGTTACCCAGGCTGGAGTGCAATGGCACGATCTCGGCTCACTGTGACCTCCGCCTCCTGGGTTCAAGCAATTCTCCTGTCTCAGCCTCCCAAGTAGCTGGAAATACAGGCGCGTGCCACCATGCCCAGCTAATTTTTGTAGTTTTAGTAGAGATGGGGTTTCACCTTGTTGACCAGGATGGTCTCGATCTCTTGACCTCGTGATCCACCTGCCTTGGCTCCCCAAAGTGCTGGGATTATAGGCATGAGACACTGCGCCCAGCCCATTTTTACATTCTTTAGTTCCTCTAGAATCATGTGACTTCATGTTTGAGACTGACTTCTGATATAATCTAGTCCAAAATCTTTACTTTATAGTGGAAACGAAGACGTAAGTTTTTAATTGACTTTCCCTAGACAGCGCAACTAGTTGGTAATAGCACCAAGCATTAAAGTTTAAGTAATCTGATTAGTAGTATAATAATTCTGCTACTTCACAATGTTGCAAAAGTAACTTCCATGAATTAAAAGTCAATTTCCCTTATTACTATCCTTTATTGACATCAAAGACTTCATTGTCAGATGTATTATTATTTTATGCACACTAAAGAAAACTCCTGGCAAGGTTTGACATGCTATCTTAATAATTCTACATAATTTAGTCATTCGATATTCTTGTGTTCTTAAATTTCTTTTGTCTCTTTAAAGACATCTAGCAATCTCCGCCACCTTTAGTTTTATTATACCTGAGTCGGAACCTAGCTTCCTCTACTGAGGGAATCCTGCTATCTTAGGTCTTCTAAAACACATGATTTTTGTTCCAAAAAAAAAAAAAAAATGGAATGGAGTTCATTCTTCAGATGCTAAATATTTTCAAAAATATCAAATGCATGCATCACTGCTGTGTCTTAGTGACTTTCTGCAAAGACTATATATAGAGAGTTTTCATGCTGAACCACAGTGTAAACTGTTTTGAGGATATCTTCTATGACAGTTGAACCCAACACTTGTAGTATCAACCATCACATAATCAAGTGAAGTGACAATGTGCCATGGCTGCTACTCAGCCAACAGCAATGTATCTAACAATAGATTTAACCAGGTGTCACAGTGATAACTTAGAACTGATGAAATGCCATTTTCAACCATCTCTTCCATCATTTTATACAAAGTTTACATCTTTGTCAATAACATTAATTTCTTCTCTTCAAGAGTAAAAGGCATATATATAATGGCATCTTAAACTTCTAAAGAATCAAGATCATGAATAACCCAAACAATGTCAGTTCTTTACCATTGATTGGCATTCACTGAAGTCCAGAGATGATGATGTTCAGTATACACTTAATGACAGGGAAGATGAAAGAATAGGAAGAGAGAGAAGGCATTACCTCCCGTGTGTGTGTGTGTGTGTGTGTGCGCGCGCGCACGCGCACGTGTGTGTGTGTGTGTGTTGCTCTCCCTACACTCCTCCCATTTATTCTGGGAAATGTGTCCTGAATTCTTCAGTTCAGATACATTTCTCATCCTCTGACCCTGAGGTCAGAATAGGAGCCAGCATCTTCTTCCATGAAGCCAACTCCACAGTTATAGTTATTGATTTAATGATGCCACCTGACCAGGGCTCATCTAATCATTGTATCTAATTCTTTAGCTACAATGATTGGTCTAGCTTTGGGCACATGACCCAATTCAATCCAACTTGAAACTCACCCAGGGTTTTACAAAATGAAGCTGAAAGCTGGAATTTTTTTCCTTCTTCCTCAGATAGGTATGAGGATACAAGCACTGATATAGTCTGAAATCACACTTTTAACCTTGGCAAAGAACAGTGTGAGATAATTTGTTTGGAACATAACAAAATGAGAGATAGAGAGTCTCAATTGTTCTAATTTCCTAGTTCCTCCCATCAAGAGCCTTCCATAATTTATGTGAGCCAAACAATTACCTGTTTTGCTTAAATGCACTCCAGTTGAATTTCTTGCATTTACCATCAGAAGACCTCTGGATAATACAGTTACTGGAAAATAAATGTGTGCTTAGCAAAAGTTTATGATTAAGAGTAATACAGCCGTAATTATTTTGTGTGACAGCAAATGTCACTTAATCACATCAAGCGCTAGCACAATAGGGTTCACAGATGTGAATACAACACTCATTGAGGTTGATTTTTTTTCCCCTCTTAGTTGTATTCTGAACTTATGTTTTAAAAGAAAACATGTGAGAAAAATTTTATTTGGCACTTGGAAAAAGGAAAACACAAAAGAAAGAAAATTAAGACAAATTCAAAGTAACACAGTCATCCTTTCCTGGTATGTTCTTATATAATCAAAATAAAACTTGGCCAAATTTAAAGTTAGAATGGCTGTGTTTCAGTGTTTCATATTCTCAATGAAAATACATTTAGCTAAGACTTAGGCAAGTGTAGGTGTTTTTCCGCAGGACATGCTAACAAAATCCAAGTAATCCTCAGCTTGTGATAAAGTTTTTTTTAAAAAATATATATTTGCAAGCTTTTACCTGTGCCTGTTTTCTCAAATAAATTCCTGAAACACAATGTTATATACACTAGTCTAGAGGGATTTCTTGTGGCTTTAAAATATATATATCTATATATATATAGATATATATATTGTGTTTCAATTGATACAGGCAGTGTCAACATTTCTGCCTGAATTTTAAAATAAAACTTCAATGCTTTTTTGATTTATTTCAAATGGGCAAGTCTCTTGGGTGTATAGAAGAAAGTCCCAGGTTAGATCCAATACTAATGTTTTTTTAGTAGTGTTGGAATATTGTGCCTTTAATATTTACCTACAGAATAGCCAGACACACAAATTGTAAAAATAATGATCAATGTTCTCTTTGTAATATAGTCTTCTAATTGAAAGTAAACAATATTTCATTTCAAATAAATATTTTATTTCAAACAATGATGGAGCCCAGTTTAAATTTTTGTGAAAGAAAGTATCATTCTTTTTTAATTATTCAATTGTATCTCAAATATTGAGAAGTAACCATTTTCTGTAACTGGAGACATTTATATTTTGGAATTAAATGAAACTTCTATTGATTAATTTGTTAATTTTGCATCCAACTTAAACGAGGGGTGTTTTAGAATTAATAAATTAAATCCCAAGATAGTTCACATATCTTTTTCTATTGAGTAGATCAGGCCAGAAGTTGTTGACCGTGGAGACTAAAAGCCACAGATCTGTTCAGTAAAACAGAAAAATGCACTTTTCAAATGCTATTTTCTGCTCCCTAACCAAGTGATGATCACATATGCATCTTTTTCAGAAGTAATAACCTATGGGACAACAAAAATCCAATTCTAAAAGGGCCTTATGCCCTAGCTTTAGTGCTACTCAGTAGTATTGAGCTGTCTTTAATTTCCTTTGATGTAGTGTTGATGTGTCAGTTAGTGGCAAATTATTTTTCCATGGAAGAGTATCAAACAGTACTTTTTGGCTTCCCCTGAATGCTAAGCACTTTTTAAAATGAAATACCAAAATCAATATTGCTTAGGAAATGTACTTATCATCCATGTATCTGCTATCTCTATGGTGTCTCAATTTCGGTATGGAATTAATGGAATAAGGCCTGGTTCAGACTCTACAGTTTTCTTCTCATTTTTAGTAAGTGACCATTTCTCTGTTTCTGAGATAGAGATGTGACCTCCTCCCCACAAATTATCAGAAAGAGTTTTTTGGAAATTCTTTTATAACTATAATTTATCTGCAAAGATTGTGCCAATGCCCACTCTGAATCAGAACTGAAAATGTAACAGGCCAATATGTAATCTTCCCATTGGCTTCAAAGGCTAGGCAGCTGGTGATTTCCTCTTGAAATCAGTCTTGATGGGAGCAATGTGTCTTTCTAAGTTCTGACTTTACTCACTGCCAGTCGGCCTACATGTAATCCACATTAGTCCACATTAATCCACATTCATGATGGAAGCAAGAATTATATTGAGCTAATTTGGTCATTCAAATACCTGAACTATAGTCCATCAATTTGGACTTTAAAATGCTGTGGAAAAATCATCATTAAGAAAGAAGTATTATTAATTAATAGGGAACATATCTATGATCTGTCAATGAGGTATCAACCAACCTATCAACAGAAGAAAGTTTTATTGGACATCTCTTAGTAACAGGCTCCATCCTAGGTTAAAGGATATAGTGGAATACAGCACTAGTAAAGATGCTGTTCTCATGAAGGAAACATTTTAGTGCAGATACACATACCATATGCAAAAACGTAATATAGAAACCAACATGTAACAAGACATTTTTATAATGAAATAATTAATCTGATATAAAATAATAGGGTGATCTGACAGTGCGGGATGGCTAAACTCTTCAGATAAGTCAGAAATGATTCCTCAAAGATGATGATATTTGACTTTAGACTGAAAAGAGAAGCAGCCTCAGGTCCAAAGAGTCAGGCACATGAATTCCAGGTATAGGTAAATAATAAATGCAAGGACTTTGAGGCAAGGATTTCTTTGCCATGTTGGGAATCAAAAGAAGACCCACGTGGCTGCAATGTACTACTACTGTTGGCATGCAATGGGTCAGAGTGGTAGAGGTGGAAGGAGTGTATCATACAGAGTTGTGAGGGAGGCAGCAAGACATCTGGATTTTATCTTAAGACATATGGGGGGCCTGGCTCCGTGACTCATGCCTGTAGTCCTAGTACTTTTGGAGGCTAAGGCAGGCAGATCACTTATGCCTAGGAGTTCAAGACCAGTCTGGGAAACATGGCAAAACCCCGCTCTAGCAAAAATTAAAAAAAAAAAAAAAAATAGCCAGGTGTGATGGCACATGCCATCTTCCAGCTACTTGCAAGGATGAGGTGGGAGGATCCCTTGAGCCCGGGGGTTTGAGGCTGCCATGAGCTCAGTTTGCACCACTGCACTCCAGCCTGGGAAAAAAAGCAAGACTGTCCCAAAAAACTCCAAAAAGAAAAAATATATGGGTTGGCCTGCAAGTGATTTGAAAAATGATTTAATCTTTGCATATAAATCATATTTTCTAGCTTCCCTTTTACTTCCAGATATCTAGATGTATCTACAGCCATCACTATAGTTATAGATAGGTAACATATAGATAGGTATAGACTTTCTATAGATTTAGAATCATCTGAATGTAGATACAGATATAGATATTGATATGAGTAAGTGTATCATCCATCCCTCTATATGAAATGTATAAGAAAATTTATGGTCTGGGATTTTTAGCTTATTATTTTTTTACATCCTTGGACCCTCAGAGAAAGGAAATCATCAGTGAAGGGAAGAAGAATCATCTAAAGGATGTTAGGAATACCTTTTAAAAGGAAGGTGCTTTAATGAGCTCTTTGCAGGAGTGGAGAGTGTGTCAGAGGGGCTATCTCCCACTGCTGCTGTCTGTGGTACGACTCACATTACTCATCTTCAGAGCTCACTAGCTTTTGTTGCACAATTCATATTGTTTCCACTGTACAGTTTTCAGTGTCTTAACATTTCCTGTATAGCAGGCCTACCCAAATCAATATTATTTTAACTTAGGATCATGTCATTCACGATAGATTACTTTACACTCTCTGAAGATAGAAAGGGGAGTGCACCACGTTCACTCACTGCTTTCTGTGCCTTGTTTATCAGTAAGATGAGCTGCTGTTGATGTTGAAAGCTCCCTCGGTTACCCTGCATCTGACATGGAGACGAAGAGGAAAGGGCAGAGTTACAGCTTTTGATGTTGGCATGTTAGAAAGCAGAAAACAGAATAGCTGAGTAGCTAGAGAAATGTTGCCTTTGGATCGTGAACAGAAGGGCCATAGGAAAAGTTTTCCAAACAAAAGTGAAATTTATCTGAGACTTCATGACTAAAATTTTTAGTGGGGCCAGTTAGATTCTAATAAAGCTTTCATTTGAGAGTAATAATATTCTAGGACTGTAATTATATTTTAGGGCTGATTAAATATAGAACAATAAAAAGCTAATGAAACCTAGACTTTTCCCTCTTAAAAAATCATTTCAATTAAAATTTAAAATAGATATTAAATATATATTTTATATATTAAGTGCTTTTGTACATAGAAATCTTTATATCTATTCATATTCCTGTGTAAGAAGTACATGCCTTTAAAATAAAACATAATCTAATTAAATCTTATAAAATCTCAGGCAGGATCAGCATAAATGGCTGTAAAATTGATATTAATTTTTCAAAGTTTTCAAACTGTTTTATATAGATACTTAGTACTTTATTGTTAGCATATCATGTAGCATTACTTTAATTCAATGGGATACATTTTTTGCTCAATAAATATTACACATAGAAATGTACATTTTGAAGATTAATGAAAAGCAAAATTAACTTTCATCTGTTCAGTTTCCCACTGTGCTTCTGCTTTTCCCTGAGCTCCTGCCTCACTGGCTCTGTTTCAGACCCTGAAAGCCTTGGCAGTTCTATGCCAAAAGGTCTGTGCCTCCTTGTTAAAAGCGCTGCACCTAAATCCCTATTCACTCTTCAGGTCACCCTCGGAGCCCCCTTCTGAGTCCCAGTACACAGCGAGCGCATGGTAAGTATGTGTTGAGTAGATGAATGAGTAGATCAATGAACGCCTGGGATAAAGTCAGTGACAAATCTATGTAATTAAAGGATATAATGATTTTTAAATAAATAACTTACTCTAAATGAAATATCATTTGAGTTTATTACAGTCACTGTTCATCAAAACCGACCTTGCCAGATACTTTGCGTTTGCCGTAGGCCCTGTCATCTAGCTTCAGTTGTGATTCTAAATCAGTTGTTTATTCTCGTGTCCTTCACTTCACCATGGCTACTGACCCCTGTACGTGGTGTCAGTATGAGCGTGTGAGAGGGAATGTGGTATAGTTATGAAAAGCACTTGATCTGGCCTCCCAAAAAATTTTCAGTTTGAATCTGAGATTCAAATACTTGCCAGAAAATAAGATCAATTTACTGCTAATTTATTTGGAGCCAACACACTCCTAACTCAAGGGGTTAAAGGTTAAATTAAATAATGGCTACAAACCTAATAAAGATAACACACTTTGCATGGACCAAATTCTTTTTTACTCTTTCATAAATTTATGATACCAGATACTGACTAGGCCCTGTCTTGCTTAGTTTTAGGCACTACTCATATGCAACACTGAGTTAAAAACAAAAACGCCTTTTTTAACTATCTCTAGATTATAGATCAAAAATATTTTATTGTACAAGAAGATGCATAGACATGACTTAATATTAAATTATATTGTAATGCTGATTTATCCTGAAGGACCATGCAGTCTTAGGGGCTTGATTTTCAGATTCATTTTCAATTCTTATTGCTGGTTTTAATTCATGCCTTTCTAAACTATCCTTAATGTAATACAACCTCCATAAATCTACAGCAGAGATCTTTGACTGCTAAGCCTTCTCTGATTTAAGGTTTAGAATTTCCAATGATAATTACTGTAAAATAATCTTTTTTTTTCCTGATAAAAGAAGTATTTGAATTTGTAATCCGTTAGCCATTCAATCATGACCCCGAATCACTTTCCTTCTCACTCTATCTTGGATTACAAAAAAAGAGGCCTGAAAGACCATGTTGTTAGAGAAAGACTATTAGAAGTGAAATCTGATGGGGAGGCTAACACTAGGTCAGAAAAAGCCTAATATACACCCTCTGCTCATTCCTTTCACACTTGAGTTTTATTTTTCCTGGCCTATTCTCTGATGCATTTGAGCATAATTGTAGGCTGCAGCAAACCGAAACTGATTTTCAAATTCACAGAACACTTACCTAGCTGTGACCATTATGCAATTTCTGAATGAGATTACTATTTTTCAGTGAGAAAACATGTAAAAGCATTCTAAAACAGGTTTGAGGCAGTGAATGAACCTTGAACTTATAATCATGGCATCTCTGTATCCCGGCACCTTTTAAATAGCTCAGACAGGAGACTTGTTTTAAGTGTTTCCTTTTTCATCTGCCAAGAATGGATCCTAATATCTAGTCCATACTGATGGTATTAGGATCAAGGGTATTTTTATGAGGGAGAGACTATGGCACGCATTACACACCTTCTCCCTGACCGAGTGTTGCTTTGAGATACTCATCATTTGCATCCCAAATGCACAGGATGAACTGTGTGGATTCAGGCAAGGTGCTTAAATTCTCTGATCATGAACTTTTGTTTTAGTTGTAAAATGAGGATAATAATCTGTACTTCATAAGGTTTTTATGAGAGTGAATTGCCACAAAGAAGTAATGGTACTTCAATGGACTCTATAAACTAGAATAATTTCCATTGTTCTTTCTCCCTTCTTTCCTTTCATTCATATAACAAAAATGTATTAAGTTACGGTTGAGTTTCCACTATTGGCCAGGCACTGAATTCACCATGGTACTAAACATTGGAAATTCAAAAAGAATGTTATTTCTCTTCCCTTTAAAATGTATATAGTTGGATAAGAGGAAATAAATAAGTACAAATATAGCAATACATAATTACATGTGCAATAAAAAGCTGTATAGATCATAAGGGGAACAAAGAATGGCGTGGTTAATCTTCCTGGCCAATAAAAGCCTCTTGAAAGAGAATGTAGTGTATATATAATTTAATTACAGAAGTATCAGAAAGGATGCAGGGCTTCTGAGGCAGAGCTGAATGAGTGTAGCCACTTAGATCCTGCCTAAAGAGTGTCAACAATTCCTTAGAATACCAATAGCAGTGGATGTAACTGCTGGATTAATTTGTTTACAATGATAGTAAAATAGTATAAAGTTTACATTTCAGAGATTAAATATAATCATTCTCAAGAGGTATTTTATCATTTTAATCAAATCTGGATTTAAGTAATTCTCACTTATCTATTATCCAATATAGGATTCTCTCTTATCTATTATCCAGTATAGGAAATTGCTATAGAGATTCTCCTTTACTGTTAGTTGCATATACACACTCGATACTGTTATTGTTTCACAATCCTGTAGATATTTTCAGAATTTGTATTGTTTTATAATATAAATACAAATATGCTGCTCAATTCCATTCTGAGTTATGAACCAGTAAACTCTGTTCTAACTTTTATTGGAAAAAGAAAATATTTTATCTCAATGTAGAATTCTGTAGGCAGAAATTGAATTAATAATATTCTACCTGAGCATAATGTTTTTAATAAACTCTAAATAAATTTTCATTAGGGTGTCATGTAAACTTATTTCAGATTTTAAAACAAAGTAATAATGAAAAATGTGTGTATTTGTCACACAAGTATAATGTTATTAAACGTATTTGCTGTAAAGTATGTTCTACATTTCAGTAGTCTGCAATCCCATGCCTGGGCATAGAAATAAGATTAATCTAAAATGAAAGTGTTTTAAATTATTCCCTAGCCAGCTAAAATTAATAAACACTGTTCTCTCCAATAGACATCTAATTTCAAAATTATTAAATGCTTCAATTAAACAATACTTTTTCCCTCCACATTTAGAATTAAAAAAAAAAACACCTCATATTGCTGACTTTTTATACTTTTAAGGTAATTTAAAAAAGAAATGTGAAAAAATGACCATTGTTATCATGCATTTATTTTTACTTATTACATCTATTCCACAAAATATTGGATAATTACCTTGAAAAATTAACTCCATATGTATATATTAATAAACTTTACTTTTGTAACTTTTATATATTCACAACAAAACTGAATGGAAAGTATAGAGTTCCCGTTTATCCCCATCCCCATGTGCACAGCTTCCCCATTTTCAATTTTTCTCATGAGAGCCGTATATTTATAATAATAAATGAACCAATCTTGGCACATCATTAACATCCAAAGTATCAATTGACATTAGGGTTTACTCTTGGTATTGTACATTCTCTGAGTTTTGACAAATGTGTAACAACTTTCTACCACTGTAGTTTCATACAGAATAGTTTAACTGCCTTAAAAATTATCTGTCCTCTACCTATTCATCCTTTTCACCTCCTAACCCTGAGCAACCACTAATCTTTTCACTGTCACAATAATTTTGCCTTTTCCAGATTATATACAGACAGTCCCCAATTTATAATGGTTTGATTTATAATTTCTTGATTTTACTGTGGTGTAAGAGTAACACATTTTCATTATGTTGACTTACAATGGGTTTATGGCTGGATAAAACCTATTGCAAATTTAAAATATCGTAAGTCAAGAATGCACTTTCAGCCCACAGTATTTACAATTTACAATTTATAGTATTTACAATTTACAATGAGCTTGTAACCCCATCTGTAAGTTGAGAAGCACTTTTAGTTAGAATCACAGAGTCTTGAGCCTTTCCCGATTGGCTTCATTCTTTTACTAAGAGCATTTAACACTCCCAAGTCTTTTCTTAAATTGATAGTTAACTTCTTTCAAGTGCTGAATAATATCCCATTGTCTAGATATACCACAATTTATTTATTCACCTACAAAATGGCAACTTGGTTGCTTCCAACTTTCGTCAATTACGAATAAAGCGGCTGTAAATACCCATGTACTGCTTTTTGTGTGGACATCAGTTTTTAATTCATTTGGGTAGTGCAATTGATGGAACATATGGTGAGAATATGTTTAGTTTTCTAAGAAACTGACCAACTGTCCTTCAAAGTGGTTGTACCATTTTACATTCCCATCAGTAATGATTGAGAGTTTCAGTTGCTTCACAATCTCACCAGCATTTGGTGTTGTCAGTGTTAGGAATTTTAGCCATTTTTATAGATGTGTAATGATAGCTCATTTTTTTAAAATTTGTAATTTCTTAATGACATATGATGTTGAACATCTTTTTATATTCTTATATGTCACCTGTATATCTTAATGAGATGTCCATCAGCCTTTGCCTTACCTATTTTGACACTTGGTTACTGGGTACATACACATTAAGGATTGCTATATCTTCTTGGAGGATTGATCCTTTTATCACTACAGAATGCCCCTTTTTAGCTCCAGTAAATTTCCTATGCCGTAGCTCACTCTGAAATTAATATAGCTAATCTCAGTTACTTTTTATTAGTGTTAATATGGTATTTTTGCCATCCTTTTCCTTAAATCTATATGTGTTTTATATTTAAAGTAGATATTTTATAGGCAACATATAGGTAGGTCCTATCTTGATCTTTCATCTATTCTTATGATCTGTCTTTTAACTGGTATATTTAGAACTTTCAGGTTTAAGGTGATTATTTATACAGTTGGAGTAAAACATACCACATTAGTTATAATTTTTTTTTTATTCTTGTTCTTTATTTCTCATTCTTTATTTCTATTTTTTGTCTTCTACCTTCTGCCTTTTTGTGGTTTTAGAGTATATTTATATTATTTTATTTTCTCTCCTGTCTTAGCTGACCAATTATACTTTTCTTCTTTCACTTTTTAAAATGGTTGTCTTAGAGTTTGCAACATACATTTTAAATGAATTCCCAATACACTTTCAAATAACACTATCTCACTTCACAAGCAGTGCAAGTACTTTATAACAAAATCTTCCTAATTCCTTCTTCCTGTCTCTTGTATCTTTATCATTCATTTCACTTATGTATAAGCACACATATGCATATATAGATAATGCTTAAGTATGTGGAATCTAATACATTTTTGCTACTATTATGGTGAAGAACTAATTGTGTTAGAGCAACTGAGAATAAGAAAACTAAGTTTTTCAAATTTTACCGTGATTTATTCATTCTCTGATGTTTTTCCTTCTCTATATAGATATGATTTTATGACCTATATATTTTTCCTTTTCTCTGAAGCACTTATTTTAACATTTTCTACAAGGCAGTTCTACTGGCCACAAATTCTCTGAAATTTTATTTGTCTAAGAAAGCACTTCTTCTTTACTTTTGAAGGATAATTTTATAGATTAGGGAATTCTCCACTGGTGTTTTTTTCTCAACATTTTGAATATTTTCTTCCACTTTCTTCTTGCTGGCATGGTTTCTGAGGAGAAGTCAGATGTAATTCTTATTTTTGCTTTTTTATGAGCTTCTTTCAAGATTTTTCTTCATCTCTGATTTTCTCAAGTTCATACATGATATGCCTAGGTTTAGTTTTCTAAGCAATTATTCTGGTTGGTGTTCTCCGTGCTTCATGGATCAATTATTGGTGTCTGACACGAATTTGGGAAGATTGTCAGCCAATTATTTTTCCAAATGTTACTTCTGCTCCTTTCTCTCTTTTGCTTTTCAGCTTTGAAAGTGTCTGCTGTAAAATCTTCAATTTCAGAGATGCTTTTCTCAGCTGATTCCCATATACTAATGAGCCCATTGAAAGGCATTATTCATTTATTTGACAGCACTTTCTTGGAATTTCTACCTCTCTGGTTACATTATCCTTCTGTTCTTATATTTCCATTAAAGCTCTTAGCATATTAATCATAGCTTTAAAAAAATAATGCCTGGCCTGATAACTCCAAAACCCTGCCATATCTGACAGATTCTCACACTTGTTCAGTCTCTTCAAACTGTATATTTTTTGTCTTTTAGTATGCCTTGCCTTTTTTTTTTTTAATTGTGGAAAGGCAAACATGATGTATTGGGTAAAAGAAACTGAATTAAATTGGCCTTCAGTAATGTAGTGGCACATTGTAGGGGGAAGGTAAATGTTATATAGTCTAATATTTACGGTCAGTCTTTCAGTGAGCCTGTATTCTGGACTCCTAACTTCACAAGTCATTTTCATTGTCCCCCCTAAGGTGGGGACAGAACGGCTGGAGGTGGGAGGAGTTGCGTAATTCCCTTCCCCTACTTGGGAGACTACAGTTGGGTATTTCCCTCCCCACAGGTAAGTTAGGCTGTAACAAAACCCCAAAAGATTGGGTCTGGTAAATTAGTTTCTCCTGATGATGGGCCTTGTTAAAAGGGGGCAGAATGTTCTGACATATTTTTAAACGGTTCCTTCTCTCCCTGAGAAAACGTAAGGGACTTTTCTCAGATAGTCACCGTGGGGACCTAGAAAAGCTCCTGGAGGTGAAACTCTCAAGTGTGAGGGCCTTTCCATGACTAGGTGCCCCTGGAGTTTTCAGCCTCCAGCAATTCATCGATTATCGATCGGGTTTATCCTCCCACTACACCGCTTCCCCTAGTGCTTTCAGCAAGTGAGCTTCTGCTCTAGTAAGTTGTGATGTTTTGTACCTGCCTCTCTCTCCAAGTTTTAGGGCAGTGATTGCCTTGTGACCTCACTTCTCTGACGGATCTAAAAAGGGCTTGTTGACTTTTCTATTGTTTAGTTTTTTTTTTTTTGGAGGCGGAATTTCACTCTTATTACCCAGTCTGGAGTGCAATGGTGCCATCTCGGCTCACTGCAACCTCCACCTCCTGGGTTCAGGCAATTCTCCTGCCTCAGCCTCCTGAGTAGCTGGGATTACAGGCATGTGCCACCATGCCCAGCTAATTTTTTTATATTTTTAGTAGAGACGGGGTTTCACCAAGTTGACCAGGATGGTCTCGATCTCTTGACCTCCTGATCCACCCGCCTCGGCCTCCCAAAGTGCTGGGATTACAGGCTTGAGCCACCGCGCCCGGCCCTTGTTTAGCTTTTTACCTGTTGTAGGGTGGCATGGCGATTTGCAAACTTCTTAGACGCCAAACCAGAGAGTGGGGAAGTCCATCAAATACTTTCAATAAGCAATTCTTTTTCCTCCAAGTTAAAAATCAAAAATAAACAACTTATATTGCTGAATTTTTATTTATTTTATGGTAATTCGGAAAAAGAAATGTGAAAAAAACTGTTAACTCTAACGGTTATGCATCAATTATTATTTGCTTTTTAAATCTATTCAAAAGATTAGATTTAAACAATGGAATGATTGATTGAAACAATGTGCCTCATAGGTATTTTATCTTGTTTTGTTTTTACTTTATACCATTTATTGTCACGCATTGAGTGAATAGGAATAAAACTAGTCAAAGTTGAGGGTACAAAATAAATACATAAAATAAAGGGTGCTTTTTCATTCGTTCTTAACTTTTCCCTTTACTTTCTCCCTTATACAATTTTTACTCCTGATTTTGAACAATTAATTGAGAGCTTGTCCAAAGCTGTGCTTTTAGTAACACGCATTCCTCCTATTGTATTTTTTAAAAACATAATCGATTTGAGCCTCTTCCATCGATCCATCTCTTTGCACTTTCTTTCTTCCTGCTATCAGCAAACAGTATATTTGGAACTATGTGAAAGTCTATCTCAGCCATCTCAGGAATTTTTTTTAAAACTCAGGTTTCTTCATATTATATATGCAACTAGTAATTTTCAAGAGCCCTGCTCTCTCGAAGGAGATTCCAGCAGCAATGACTGATTTATCTACTCCCATGAGACTGAGGTGGGGTAGAAGAAAAATAAAAAGCCAAAGTAGGTACTGTCATATCACAACATGAATAAATGGGTTTCAGAACGAAGCTAGTTACCCTAGCGGGATTTCTATGTTAAAAAAATAAATAATAAAATGTTAGAGGCAGAGTTTGTGGTTAAGAGAGAAAATCTTGAAGAGAGTAAAGAAAACTTTATTTCAGTCATACTGTTCTTTATGTGAGTAATGAAGTCTGAGAATATTGTACTGAGCAATGATTATAGAAATTAATAGATCTAAATGAAGTATTTTCCTTTTATTCTCAACAGCTGTTCATTTTTACTTAGCGTGCACATCTTTCCCCAAAATGGCAAAAGTAAAATTATTCTTTAGAAAATTAATCACATGTGTCTTATCATTTAAAATAAAATGTTCCAGATTCTTTCTAGATTGTTGAATAATCTCTTCACAGCACCCACCTCATAATGACAATGAGGGGTGCAGTGTCACCTTCTGGTAGAGAGAGGAATCGCTTTTTATTTTGCAAAGAATTACCTTGAACATTGGAATCCAGTATGGAAATATAAGGTAACTAAAAGGAAATTCTTAAGCATTGACTTCATTCACCCTATCATATGGCATGATGTTTTGAAATTGAGTCCACTGAGACTGCAGTTTCCTGTAAAATTAACTAAGTATTTTTGAGTCTTCTCAAGGCGAAGCAACCATTCTATCAAATCAACATGTCTTAACAATTTCACATGTTAAAATAGCCGGGCGCGGTGGCTCAAGCCTGTAATCCCAGCACTTTAGGAGGCCGAGGCGGGCGGATCACCATGTCAAGAGATCGAGACCATCCTGGCCAACATGGTGAAACCCCATCTCTACTAAAAATACAAAAATTAGCTGGGTGTGATGGTGTGCGCCTGTAGTCTCAGCTACTTGGGAGGCTGAGGCAGGAGAATTGCTTAAACCCGGGAGGTGGAGGTTGCAGTGGGCCGAGTTTGGGCCACTGCACTCCAGCCTGGCTCCTGGCAACAGAGCGAGACTCTGTCTCAAAAACAAACAAACAAACAAACAAACAAACAAACAAATGAATAGTTTGTTTAAAAAAAAAAACGTACTAGGCAAGGAGTACACTTTTCAAGAGTCCAACAAACTAAGAACCTATTGCTTTCTATTCTTAAGGTACATGTATTAACTTATTTTGGAGGCTGATTTATGCCTGTAAATACAGGTTACATGAAGGATTTTCATACCTGCTGAGTGAACAGTTTCAGAAGTTGTGTTTTTTGTTGTTGTTTTTGTTGTTGTTTTTAATGAATTTTTGCTTTGTCACCCAAGGTGGAGTGCAATGGCGTGATTTCAGCTCACTGCAACCTCCGCCTCCAGGGTTCAAGTGATCCTCTTACCTCAGCCTCCCAAGTACCTGGTATTACAGGTGGGCACCACCATGACTGGCTAATTTTTGTATTTTTACTAGAGATGGGGTTTTGCCAGGTTGGCCAGGCTTGTCTGGAACTCCTGACCCCAGGTGGTCCGCCTGTCTCCGACTCCCAAAGTGCTGGGATTATAGGTGTGAGCAGAAGTAAACGTTTATGTAATGTGGGTGTAATGGTTTTCCACTGAAACACACATTTCTTCATTTGATCCTCACAACAACCAATGAAACAGTATTGATACTACACAGAGTGAACTGAAGCCAAAGTGGGTACGTCACCAATCTGTGACAGTGCAGTCAGTGGTGAGTTAGAATCAAATCCACTATTCTAATTCCAATTTTGAGTTTTTTTGCAAAATAAACCTCTCAGCTAATTCACTGAGTATCTTAATATTTTTGTCCATAAAAGAATATTTTTTAAACCTTACAAAGCATTTGTGTTTAATTCCCCGTGCCAAAATATCCAATACTGGCTAATATATTTTTATTATAGAAAACTACATGTCATATATATCCTGGCCCAAATTTATTCATTATATATATTAGATAAAACAAATATTATATTAAATATATGATTGTTAATTACGATTTCCCTTGCAGTCTCAGGAAATTATGTTACCTCCAATGATTATGATACTTTTTCATATTTTCAAATCTTATTAAGGTTCTTTTCCAATTTTCAAAGCCAAAATACCCAGAAGATGAAAACCTGTATTAGAGATCTACATTACAACTGTTGGTTAAACATTATTAAACATTATATAATATCTATAAAATACTCAGAAGATAATGTCTACCAGAATTCTTTTTTTAAGGTCAATTTTCTGCTTGTATTATTTTGAGAAGCAATTCTTTTAGGATATGTAATCTCAAAATATAACTTTCTCTGAGTTCCCTATTTTTGCAGTAAAGTTTTCATAATATCTGATTATACTACTTACATTTAACTTTAATATTTCATTACTGCTTAAAGTTATTACATTTCATCTTTGACTGTTTTCCATTAATTAAATCACTTTTAGCACTCAGTATCTGTATATTTTTTATATGAAGAATATCAAGTTGTAAAATCAAAATAATGTAATGCTTCCTTTATTTATTCTTTCCCAGAGTTCATTGAGAACCTAATAGTAATTGAATTCTATCAATGTTATTATTTACATGAGAATCAACCAGCATATCCTAACTTGGTTGCAACACAGGGTCACAAGCTAATTGACAATTATGTAGAACAATTTCTCAATCTCAAGATGTAGAGTTAAGTTGAAGATATACTATTTTATGTTTTATCTCCTTTTAACTGGAGTTAAATTTATATTATTAAAACCAAATCATAATATTATTTTCTAGTTCTATGAGCTCAAATAGATCTAAAGAGCCCTAGCTATGTTGAAAAAAAAATTCTTATTGTGATGAAAAGTAGGCATTTATTTTTGAAAATGCTCTAATGTATGACTTTAATAAGAGTAAACCAACCATTTAAGTTTACTTTTCTGGAGAACTGAGGCATTGCCCCTAGTGGTTTGTAGCTTGAGAAAGGACATCTTAGTAAGTTTAAGGGAATTCACACTCATACTTTGAGGTGGAGATCAGATAAGTGATATCTATTTCCGTACTAACATGAACATCAAAATTACTGTATGTTCATTTTTATACAAATTATTAACTTAAAAGCAAGAATTCTCACAATCTTACTAAGGAGATAACGAAATCGAAAACTGTTTTATGCCACTAGTTCTGGCTAATTGAAGCTGATAAAGGTCCCAGGAGACTGAATGACCCTGGCACATCAGACTCTTAATAGACCCCAAGTTGAGGACTGTTTCTCAAACAATCAACAGTGGTACTCAGCACATCCAATGGTATACAAACCTATGGGCTCATTCTCTCCTATTGCAGGTGCTACTATCCTGTACTTCATTTGCAAAATTGACATGAAATTCTCCTTTCTTGCATTTAAAAATTCTGTTTTTTTTTTTTTTTTTTTTAACTCATCAGCAAATTACTTAGTGAATTTCCTCACAGTTGTATGTTTGCCCAACCCAGGCACATTACTAGACATGGCTTTGTAAATTTCTTTGTTTAGTTTTGGTAGTCTTTGTGTGATTACATTAAAATAATCATGTACGCAGTTTCATATTAATGGCCAGAGAAAGAATAAACAAAGATACAGAGTTTCAGAGTGAGTAGATACCTTAGAAATCATACCCTCATATAATACGGTAGACTAAGGTGATCTAAACTTACTCTAATTACACACAGTTAGGTAAGTTCAATTAAAACAAAATTATTTTAAAGACATAGCTAATTTTTAAACAAAAAAGAAACTTCACGTTTCCTAAAAAAATTAAATCTACAACAACCAATGTTTAATCTTTCACGGAGGCTTCCTGGGTAGTGAAGAGATGACTGGAGGCTTGCTCTTAGTTATTTAAGGAGACGATTTTAACACAAAGACAGAAACCAAAAGCTTGGGTCACAGGAGAAGAAGGAAGTGGGGAATGGAAGGGTGGGGTGACTCCCCAAAGCTCAGACCCTCAGAGAACTGCCTAGTCAAAGATCTATTCAATGGCTGAAGTTCTAAGGAACCCTAGCTATAGAAATAAAAAAAAAAATTTGTGCTCTCCTGGCTCTAGAGAAGATTTCTGAAAAATATTTTGTAGGAGGTTAGGTCTTCAACTAGGGCAGTTTGATATTCAGATTTATACTCTATGTGTGTATATAATTAATGAGAGATTTCCTTTGGAGTCTTGGAAAAAGCTAACATGATCATTGAACGGTATCTCAAACTGGATATTTTTTCTTATTTCTGCAAAGAGATAAGAAAAAGCCAAACCAAAGATGAATTTGGAATATAAATATACCACAAACAAAAAACAGCACATAAAGAGCAGGATTGGAGCTATATGAATTTGAGATAATTACATGGTAATCCAATAGACAATATAAAATAGAGTTGTTTGCAATAATTAAGACACAAATAATTTTTCAAAAATATGATATAATTTAAATTAATAGTATCTGATTGGATTAAAAATATCCTAGTAGATAAAGTCAAAGAGAAAATTAGTAAACTAAATGATATTTATTGAGGAATCACCCAGAATGCACCATGTTATTTTTTTTTTTTAGATGGAGTTTCGCTCTTGTTACCCAGGCTGGAGTGCAATAGTGTGATTCGGCTCACCGCAACTTCCACCTCCTAGGTTCTGGCAATTCTCCTGCCTCAGCCTCCTGAGTAGCTGGGATTACAGGGACATGCCACCATGCCCAGCTAATTTTTTGTATTTTTAGTAGAGAGGGGGTTTCACCAAGTTGACCAGGATGGTCTTGATCTTTTGACCTCGTGATCCACCCGCCTCGGCCTTCCAACATGTTATTTTAAAAGATACCAATCTTATTGACTAAAGTTGTAAGGGATCTATGAACAAATCTCACCAAAATATGCACCTAAAATTCATAAAGATCATTATAAAACTTAATTGAAAAACCACAAAGCTAGACCTAAATTGAGAAATATACCACATTTATGTTTGACACAATTACTATTATAAATATGATATTATTCCTCAAGTAATCTACACATTCATTGCAATAAAAAATAAAAATTCTAGCAGTGATTCCACAGGATGTCATCTTAAAATTTATATAAGTGGCTCAAAATTGCTGTTTTTAAAATGTTGTTTTAAAACAATTTTAATAATGAAATCAGGATTGAATTGGTACATGGTTAAATGGTTAGACTAATGAGTAAAACACATTTATGCAGGACTGGCTAAGTGACAAATCCAACACTATAAGTATGTAGGGAAATAATGGATTAATTAACAAATGATGCAGCTGCAATATATATCTACATGAAAAAAGGAAAAAAAGCAGCTGACCTCACCCACCTATTGGGATAACCTCAGCCTTTCAAGTTTGGGTCCGGCTCATGTTGACACAGGGAAAAGCACATACTTCATATGAGTTTATTAACACACTGGCCAGGCTTTCTTGGTTATTAAACTGAACTAGAATTTTAATACAAAAATAAAATACTGCTTATTATCTAAATATGTCTTGAAAGTCTATGTGGGAAAACAAGTAATGGGCAATGGTGGGAAAGAATAAGGTTGATATCTGCTTACCCTACCAATTCCACCCTGTTCAATAAACCAATTTTACCTCTGTTAAAACTGGAATAAAGTCAAAGTACACACTAGTATCATAAAATGAGCATTAACACATTAACAACTTATTCAAGAATACACAGTAAACTGAGACTATAGTTTCTTCTGTCACTTTTGTTTCAATGTCCTTGACATACGAAAGGAATGTGTTGAAGTGTTTGCTATTTTCAACTACCCATGGCAATCAGGATTTTCTTAACACCGAAACTCACCAAAATATAGATTATCATATAAATACATTTTTTAAAATTAAGTAGAACTTTGGCATAAAATTTTAAATTTTGTATCTACTTGATTCATTATGCCCATCAGATGACTTAAAGAAATATTAACATTTTGTAATTAATTCATATTAATAAAACATTGAACAGTTTTAAAGTGGGATTACTTAATCATTATTGTTTGAAAAATTGATTATATTTTGAACACTTTTTGAAATCACTGATCTAGTTTTTTACTAATAAAGTCAGTTTTTCTGTTTGGCCAGATGTGGGCAGCTAGCTTCTGTGACATTTTTCAATGACTTCAGAATTTGGATAGTCTTGTTAAAACGTAAGGGAGTAAACCTCCTTCCAAATTAATGAAATAATAAACTCCAAAACCATTAACTCTGAATTTCTCTGTTCCTTTGGATTATTAATTCCCTGGTGAAAATAACAATAAACAAACAAAACATTGAAATGCTGAATGAATGCCTATCTTCTCAAAGGAAACGTTCAAGTTTTCCAATCCGGCTCTCAATATTCTCATCTGCTCTCAATACTCTCTCATCTTTAACAAACACAAACTTACCTTGACATCTTTATTTTTGCCACTTGATTCCCAGTGCAAACTGACCCATCATCTAGCCTCCTTACTGACTGTCCCTTAAATGTTCTGTTCAAGTTCTTATTACAATTGATTAATGGAGGAAACATCTTTCCATTTTAATTTAATCCATTGACTAAGATAAGGCCCACCTGAAATTATTTTTCACCTTTTTGCTTTCTTATGCACTAGCATTGGGTAATTTCCCATTTTAGAAAAACAATGAGATGTAATACAAGAATATTAAACGGAGATGTCAGGAAATCTGAGCTCTCATCTCTAACAGGTTATATATTTGTTGTGCTTTCTTTGTTCAGTTGCTTTTAGGGCTTTACTTTAAAAAAATCTTCTAATTTAAAATCCTTATATATTTCATTATCATTTATACAGTCCACATGTGCACATTTCAAACATTAAAACTTAACAATATAGCCAGGTGGGGTGGCCCACTCCTGTAATTTCAGTACTCTAGGAAGCCGAGGCAGGTGGATCACCTGAGGTCAGGAGTTCGAGACCAGCCTGACAAACATGGAGAAACTCCCATCTCTACTAAAAATACAAAATTAGCCAGGTGTGGTGTTGCATGCCTGTAATGCCAGCTACTTAGGAGGCTGAGGCAGGAGAATCACTTGAACCCAGGAGGCTGAGGTTGCGGTGAGCCAAGATCGCATCATTGCCCTCCAGCCTGGGCAACAAGAGTGAAACTCTCTTAAAATAAAAATAAAACTTAATATTACTGCAGCAAATTGTACTATCTTTAGATTTTTTTAAAGTTACATAGCACTTAGAATGATATATGGAAACGATTCACTATTCAAAGTATTAATTATCTAGCTACCAAGAGGGAAATTGAATTTATTTTTTGCTTGCTTGAATTTATTCATTCAATAGTCAGATTTTCCCCAAACACAAACTACATTCTGAGAATACATTAGAAGTGATAGTTCTTTGTTTGGGTTTAATTTAGTAACAAGAAATTATATGTTGTGGATCTTATGTGGGCTCATCTCAATGATATCATGTGGGTACTTTTAATTTTTTTTTCTACCTCTGGTCAGGGATTATTTAAGGAAACATTAAAGACTAGCTATTGTGGACTATCAGGAAAGCTCACAACCAGGCTGGCTAATCGCAAGTGGGGATTAACTGATTTTTTTTTTGGCAACTGGTGTGTTGTAAGTTTAATAAGACAATATACAGTTTTGGTAGCTGAAGGAGTACAGTATTTTATATGTACCTTTTTCTCATTATAAAAGCAGTATCTACTCATTGTGAACAATTAGAAATAGTGATAGCACAATTAAAATCACCTGTAACCACTTTACAGCTGGTGCATTGTTTCAGCATCAGGAGTGGGATGGGAAGGAAAGCACAATAATAACAAAATCGAAAGATGGTTAATTAGTGGTGAATGGTGTCATGAACAATGTCACCTGTACTCGGATCTGTGAAAAAGTAGAATAAAAATTCCTTCATCTCTTTGGACTGGAGTTAGCTAGGAGAATGTACAAGCTCAGTTCAATGAGAAAAATCTCCATACTGCTCTTTCTTTCATTATTACCGTGTTCAATGATCTTTATCCAAACATTTTACATGCAGCTATTTCCAAGTGTTGGATTAATTAGGATCATTCCTTTGGTTAATGAATAAACATGTTTGTGCTAATAAAAAAGAAATCACCTGTAACCATATAACCTAAAAGTGACCACTTTTAGGAGAATTTACTTCTGCTCTTTATTTCCACTAATACACACATACTCACAAAGAAAATTGAGCTTACGTTGTTGTTGAGTATCTTATTTCCAACTTTCTTTTGTTTTATTGGGTATTATCTTCCCATTTCTTAAAAGTCATCTTTAAAGGTTACAGAATTTCTTGTACAGAAACCCAACAGTTGGAAATTAAATTGAAAAGCTAATTTAAACTGTAGCCTTAAACAAAAGGCATTTAGCCCTGTGGTATAAATCAGGTTAACTGTCGGGCCTTTTCAACCAAACCTGTAGTTTTCATGCTTAAGTTGGGTATCCTGGACAACTACACGGAGAGAAACGAACTGCCAATTAAGACGACCTGCCTTGAACGCTAAAAAATGAACATTTGAGCATATTTGTTACAGTAGCTTAGTCCATCACAGCTCAGACGTTAGAGGAATCCATCAGTACCTGGCTTGTGATTCAAACCTCAGTCCATACTCTACATTATTTGTCCATAGTAAAAACTGTAGTAAATTATAGTCCTAGAATTTTGTTTAAATTTAGGCTGATAATATCTTTCCCCATCTAAAGTTTAGTTAATTCACCTATAAATTTTCATTATCCCGTTATGATTTCAAACGTTAACATTTATCTGTTTAATCTGTACAAATAATATTTTGCTATAAAAAATTCAATCTTCCCATGGGCCAGGACAGAAAGTTCTATGATCACATAAATCATTAAAGTTTTAAAAGCATGTAATAAAACTAAAAAAAAAAAAAAGCCACTAGGCCCTGAATATTTTTTCTCATGTATGCCGTATTTGGCAATATAATATTATAGTGTAAGTAATCTATCATTTAGCTAATAGTAAATAGCCTATGAATACTATGAGCAAGTACTATGTCTATCCATTGATAAAAGAGAATTATAGATGTTAAAAGATATACTGTGATCAAGTTATTAGTTCAAAAGCATAGTGAGTTGTTACTTTGGCAAAGTCTTGTGGACAGAGAGATCAGGATAAATTCGTTCAGCTAGAGTCTAGCTGTTAGACCTAACATGAGAACACAATCCATGAGTAAGCTCAGGTCATGTAAATACCTTGAGAAAGCAAAGACAGCAGACACCCCTTCCTTGTAGGCATCTGCACTTAGCTGTGTCATCTGTAAAAGAGTAACAGAGCCAGGCTCATCTGGAAATAGTTCCAGTTTGGCAAGATTATAAACCAGGATATTATTCCTTCTTTTTTCCCTTTTTATTGAAAAATTGTTTAGATGGTGAAGAGTATGTAAGAGTTTTTGTTTTACCCCAGAGCTAATTTAGGATTCTTGGCCCAAAGATGTCAATTTGTTTTTTGGTTAATTCCCAAAGAAACTACAAGTGACTCATTGTGCAAGGAGAAAAAGATGTTAATGAACAAGCATAGTCATTTGACCACATTTCAGGTGTAATGGAGAATTCTAATAGTCTATGTTAGGATACTTTCTCAAAAATACAATATACTAGTTCACTTTTAAATGTTAAAATTCTTATGCTAGTAGCAGTGTCAACTCAAAAGATACAAAATAGCATATATTAATGTCAGGAATTAGCAACTGTTGATATATAATATTAACACATTTCTAAGGAGCTGGCATATAAATATGTATATAATATATATATATGTACTATATAAAAATTTAGCAATAGTATTTACATAGTAACTTTAGGTTAATAGTATATATCAGAAATACTATACCACTAGTACATATGCATATATGTAACATGTAAATATATATATTGAAATTATGGGCCACAAGTTGAATACACTAATAGGCAAATTAACCATAGTGGCAGATACCTCCAATTTCACATGCATTTTCAGCAGAATGTTATGAATGGCTTTTTAAATAAAGAAAACTCATATCCACCACTGCTGACATGCTTTTCAGGATTTTTGTTTGACTACTGCCAATTTGAATCCCTAGACTGGAATAAAGGCAGAGCCATCTGTTCTGACGCGGCTGCTATGGCAGTACTAGGCGCACTGAAGCAATTGTTTCTATTACCCTTAGTATTCATGATATGCTTCACTTTACAGCATCCCTTGTGAATAAATTGAGTCTAACTCGTATCAGGAATATAATTAGGTTAAGAGCTTGATACAACTTCCATGTGCCAGAATAGTTTCAGTCTTTCAGCTCCAAGCTTCCAAAAATGTTTACTGGTGGTTTGAACTTTTTATACTATTCCCAGTAATCCTCCCCTTCATTAGCAAATGACTTTTGCAAGTAGAACACTGGGGCATCTTTAATTATATATAATGTCTACACTGAAAGAACAGGAAAATTACAGTATATTGAAGCCAATTCTTTTTGAGCTTTGTTGTAATTCATTTTAACTAAATAGTATTGTGGATGCTACTTTGTGAGCAGTCTTTTTCAAATAGGAATGTTTAAAACAGGAAGGTGAGTTAAGGCATGTATTCAGGGTTGTCACATGGAGGCTACAAGTAATAGCTATCAGAACCTATGAAGTAAATATGATTTTGCTGACATAATACAAAAACTTCCAGGCTGTAAGAAATCATTTAGATCAGAGACTGTGCACATCTGATCTAAATAAACAATAATTTGAGTAGGTAGTTCTGAAGAACACAAATAACATGCTAGCAGCCATTCTGTTATTAGAATATAAAAAGAGCAAAAATATCTTTATAAGTTGAGATTTGTAAAACCATAAAATGAAAATTATCTGAAGGTACATATTTTAAACTACTGGAAAGATCGATTTTCCATCAAGATACGTTGCTCATTTGAAATGGTAAGGCAAGTGAGATGGGACATGCTAACACAGCTTTGAAGATACAATCCACATAATTTTAGGTGTTGTCACTTCAACAATGAAGATGTAGAAGCCCAGTAAGTCTGATCAAAGTCAAGCAAGGGGAAGACGCTCAGCTTGCCAGAGGTAAGACTGGCTTAAGGGGCTAGAAACCGTAATGTTCTGATAGAAGCTGAGATGTCATGTTAAAGCCAGAAAGCTTGTGGGTTTCAGAAGCCAGGGGTCTGTACGCCAAGAAGTTAACTGAGATGCAAAACAACAAGCTGGCAACAACACAGGGTATCCAAAATCCAAAGAGATGGATCAATCAAAATGATGGAAATAAGGGTATCCAAAATCCAGAGATGGATCAACCAAAACAATGATGGAAATAGGGGTATCCAAAATCCAAAAAGATGGATCCATCAAAACAATGATGGAAACAGGAGTATCCAAAATCCGAAAAGATGGACCAATCAAAACAATAATGAAAACAGCAAAAGATGGGAGGTCATTTGTGGTTTGTTTACCACTATAGCCATAGTGGTTGGGTGAAGCAGTGACTGTTCTATCATTGGTAGTTAATAACTGATGAAGGGATAAATAGATGAGAATTGAATTATCCAGCAGTAGATACAGTACACAAAGAAGTAGTGCACGGCTAGGTCTTCTATAAAGGTAAAGTGGTGCCTGGTAGTGTGCTGGAAATCAGTCAACTAGGGGGTGAGAAGCGCTTGCATGTGGCTGTGAGGTGAGGAGCCACCGGGAATAGCTCCAGGCACTCGGGAGGGAGGTTCAAAAATGGTGAAATTAGGAATCTGGGGAAGGTTGGAGGCCTGACAGAGAGAAGTGGAAAGAGAAGTCTTAAAAATCTAACAATGAGATAAAGAAAAATCAGAATCCAAAGCTTTGATGCCTTAGGTCAAGTGCTTCTTTTTTTTTTTTTTTTTTTTTTTTCAAATGAGTATTAGCTATTGGTTGTTAGAAGATGCAGAGTTGTCCCTCATCTGTTGTTGAGGTTTGTGTGCTGGGTACCCAGTGGTTAGGAGCATAAACACAAAGAAAACACAAACCATCACTTATTTCTCATCCTTGTCCCAGTCTCAGTGCCTGGAGAGATGCATGTTGCAGTGTGACAGGAAGCTCTCTTGAGACAGAAGGGCTGCATCATGAAGGGTATATGCAGTTCATCCACAGAGAGCCTCTGCATACAACAGAAATTCTTAAGGTGTAAGCTCTGGATTAGTAGCGCAAGCATCATCCGAGCAGTTTTCGGTAATTCAGAGTCATTGGCTCTACCCTAGACTCACTGAATTAGAAATTCTGGGGTTGTGGATGGTAATTTGTTTTTTAAAAGCCCTTCCTCATATCTGGTGATTCTGGTGCATGTTAAAATGTGAGGACCACTGTCTTATAGGAAAACAAACATTAGCAATAGGTAAGGAGCAAACTTCATGATAATGGTAGGTAAAACAGGTGTCTGGCCTAGAAAGTAGGAACTAGAGCTTCCAGGATTCTGTATCTGAGATTCTATATGAGACAGGTTTGAAAACTATTAAATTGTAATGGGATTTTGCATTTAGCCTCTGAAGAGATAAATGTGCCTGGCTGTAGGGAGATTTTTTTTTCTTTGAGGAATATCACATATTTGCAAGGGCAATAGTTAAGCTGCACACTTGCTAACATAAAAAGACTTCTGATTGCTCACAGTGTTACAGTTAATAAAGAACAGAATAGGTAAAAGAGAAATCTTTCTGAGTTTTAAAACAAGTAGTTGAATTTTTTAAACTATAAAGTACTAAGCCCACAAGCCCCATCTAGTGGCTTCTGTACCAAGAGTTCAGTAAAGGTTTCCAAGGGGTGCCCATCAACAGTAGAACCACAGACAAAACTACAAGTAATTCAGGTCTCAGATAGCTGGACTGCAGCGATAGACGTCACAGTGATGTCATCATAACCTGTTATTCAAATGTTCTTCAATCTTATTAGAACCCACCACTAAATTTTGATATACTCTAGAATCAGAAAAGCAGCAAACATTTACTAAATCCCAACTAGGTGTCAGGCCCTATTCAGATGTTTTTGCATATTTATAGATATATGGTATACATGTAAATATAAATATAGCCAGATATAAACAGAAACAGACATACAGTGTTGCAATTACATCTGAAAACAGGTTCATAAACATATGTTTCATTAATATTCCAACATATAATAAAATACAATTATGTATGTTGCTAGAAAGTCTAATGAAAAATCAAAGTTCAAGGGAGGACTTTGCGAAGTCTCACAGTGTGTTATTTTGATGACACCCTGCATTTAACTCTATGAAACATTTTTAATTCTATGACATCACTCTGTCTTCTGCACACTATTTTAACCTTCTTGAGGAATAGAACCGTAATTTTGACTAATCTATTTTTTATTCCTGATGCCCAGCAGCTTGGTGCTCAATAAAGTGATTAATTTTTTTTGTTGTTGTTGTTGAATAAAAAAACACAAAGATGGATAAATGTATGAGTAAAGTAATGAGATATTTTGGCCTTTCCATTTTATATATATATGAAATATATATATTTTTATATATATGAAATATATTTTTAATTATTTTTAAAATATATATATTTTTCAAGGTATAAAGATGACTTATCAGCAAGCCTAAGTTAATATCCAAAGATGACTTTTCTTTTCTTTTCCTTTCTTTTATTTTTGACAGCGTCTCACTCTGTCACCCAGGCTAGAGTGCAGTTCTGTGACCCTGGCTCTGTATCCTGGACGCAAGTGGTCCTCCCACCTCAACTTCCTGAGTAGCTGGTACTACATGTGGGTGCTACCACACCCGGCTAACTTTTGTATTTTAGTAGAATAGTGTTTCACCATGTTGGCCAGGCTGGTCTCAAACTCCTGACCCTCACGTGATCCACCTGCCTCAGCCTCCCAAAGTGCTGGGAATACAGGTGTGTGCTAGCAAGCCTGGCCTAGATGTCTTAACAAATTGTCTTATACATTCTGCAAATATTTGTTGACTCATAATAATAAAAGTAACTATTGATTACATTAAGGGTCTTAGTAAGAGAATGGGTGTTTATAATTATACTACAGAATGTGAGAGGGTGAGAAATGGCACACAAGTGACACTAGGCTTTTGCTCATTTGCATTTTAACGTAAGAAATTTTTTTTTTTGGTTGGCGGTACTAAAGAAGACTTTATTAAACGAACTCCTAAAAATCTTTAGTAAAGTTTGAATAACTAATTTTGAAAGAAGGTATTTCATTTAGAGGATGAATAAATGGAAAAGGTTTGTTCAGGCAGGTGCCAGACTCCCCAGCAAGTGTCCTCATGGCACACTGCATATGAACAAAAGCAGTATGGCAGTAAAGCCTGAAAATTTAATGGGGTCACAGCAGCAGAAATATCAGAGTCCTCACACACCACATTCCAACATGAAGGACTTCACTTCCTAAAAACCCAGAATCAACACACCTAAGCAGAAAAGCATCAGACCAAATGAAAGGTGGCCAGGAAAACAAATTTAATGACCTAGGTGACAATGTCAGAACTCCATTTTTAATGTGGGTAATCCTACTTTAAAGAATCCAGTAATTATTGATTCAAATGGGAGTTTAGTTGCACTCACACCGAGTTCATTGATTACAGCATACAGATGACAAAGGATTTCCCCTTTGGACTGGTCTTACAAATCAATTGAATCTATAACCAAAAATTAATTTTAACCAAAATAAGCCTTGTTGGCGATACAGATGACATGTAATTAGACTTTAGTATTGCCGTTTTGACTGCTGCAATGTTTCTTATATTGTTAACAGATATAGTCAAATTAAAATAATTATCCTTTAAAAAACCCCTAGAACTGTAAGAGTTCTTTCTCAATAAAGACCAGGAATGGATTTTAATTGCTGTATATTGTTCAATAACTTAGCCTTAAACTGCTGAAATGGGAAAAAATAGTTTCAGATATTGTGTTGCACATTTCAAGTTTCAATGGAAATAAAGTAGCAGTGAGCAAACCTTTTCAAACAACATAGGATAGTATCTCTTTTAAGTAATGTGAAGAACTATCCTTTTATAAAAGGCTCTTTCTCAGAAAGTATTTTCAAGGTGACATGTCAGTTAAATGAAAGAAGCATTAGATGAGCAGGGGAGACATAAAATTTATTGTGACTATAAAGCACTTGAAAAATTTCCAATACACTGAGATATCCTCCCTTTTTGGCACCTTATTTTAACCCCTAGAACTCTTTCAAAATTGATTCTACTTCTCAGATTACTAAAAATTGAATTTAAAGTTTCATCTAAGAGTCAATTAAAAAGGTTATGTTTTGTTTGCTATTTTCAATACTGTGAGTCATCCCATAGTTTTACCAATCCTCTAAAATATTTCACTTTGAGACTCTAACCATAATGATGCTTATATGGCTGTGATTTCTATGATCTCATTTAGGATCATCTTCTTCATGTATCTTACCATCACTGCACAATCCAACTTGACCCCACTATGCCAAATTGGAAATTCTGTTCTTTCAAATTCACTCTCAATTTTATAAACACACAAGTACTCCCCTTCTCAGCCATCCACCCATTCATCCATCTACTCATCTGTCCATTATTTTCTTCATTCAAGAATGTTTTAAGTGCCATCATGCAGCTTAGAGCTAGCAATACTCCATTTTAACTAGAAACACACAGAACTAACACTCTGTTTTAGGTACAAACAAGTCAACTGGCATTTAAAATCTAGTTAATGGGTTTGATGGTAATGGTAGGCTTTGGGAGCGCGTGTGAGTGGAAATTCCAAGTTGGTACTACAAAGCAGCTCTCTTGGGAAATTGGTTGAATTATGGTAACAGTCATTGTGGGAAGCAGGTTTCAGGATGAGGATAGCAGGCACCGATAGTTCATGGATGTGGTGAATGAATATATGTGTTTGAGTTTCAGAAGAAACATTTGGGTTAGAGACATACAAGTCTCAATTACCTATGCATTCGAGAGCATTCTTTTATCACTCACGAAAAATATAGATTGAGAAGTGAAAGGACCTAATGAGATTCCCGAAAAATAACTAAATGAAAGGGATTAAGGAAAAACATAAATTTGAGAAACAAAGATTGACATTGTCAATTAAGGAGAATGAACAAATGATACAAAATTAAGGAGTGACTACAGGCTTACTGGCAACATGAAGCAAAAGAATATAAAGAGTAATTTCAGAATGTATACAACTCTTTCAGGAATTGTGTGGCTGTGATGGCATAAAGAAGTAAAGGACAGTGGAGGAGACTACGGGTTTAGGAAAGTGAATATAGGGGTGTCTGTGTATTAGTGTGTGTATATAGTACACTCATTGACTTTTTAAAAAGAGAAGACTGAAATGAAATATTCAACATGTTTTCTAAAAGGGTATGGTTTACTACAGGAAGAGTTTGAAGATACAGAAGCAAAAATGGACATAATTTATAAAGCAAAGTCCTTGAGGATGCAACTGGACCTGGTAGATAAAGAAAAAAAGTGGTCCCTGATAGGAGATAGGCACTGCTATTCTCAGCCAAAGGAGAAGAGGAAGGGGGAGACACGGAATGGAGGCAGATGTGAATATTCAGTGGAAGCAAGTTGAGGAAATTCCCAAGTAAGACAGTTGGAGAGAAGTGTCTTGATAAAAAATTTGAGAAGAACGGAGTACATGTATAGCAGCCTCTACAGAGTCCATGAAAAATAACTGGCTGGGGGCTTAATATTAAGTCTCACAATCTTAAAATATTTCATAAATTTTATAATTTGACAGCTCTTATTATTGTCTCTCCTACTCCAAGAGTATTTCATTTCTTCTTAGTCTACTTCAAAGGAAAATGGAGAAAAACAATTTGTCAGTAAATATTGCTAACTCTGAACTAAATAAAACACAAAGTTTCTGATAGAAACTGTTAACACGTGAAGTTTTGGGAAAGTTGGTAGTTAAATAGTCTAAATTAATAGAAAATCTTGCATTAGCTAGGCATGGTAGCTCATGCCTGCAATCCCAGCACTTTCGGAGCCAAGGCAGGAGAATCACCTTAGGTCACGAGTTCAAGACCAGCCTGGCCAACGCGGTGAAATCTTGTCTCTACTAAAAACACAAAAATTAGCTGGGTATAGTGGTGCATGCCTATAATCCTAGCTACTGGAGAGGCTGAGGCAGGAGAATCACTTGAACCTGGGAGGGAGAGGTTGCTGTGAGCCAAGATTGTACCACTGCACTTCTACCTGGGTCAAAGAGTGAGACTCCATTTCAAAAAAAAAAAAAAAAAAAGAAAAAAAAAGAAAAGAAAAGAAAAAGAAAAAGAACAAAAGAAGTAAAAGAAAATCTTGCTTGGTGGGTATAGGAAGTCCTGTCTTAGAAAAAAAATGTAACTAGTGTCATCAGAAAATAAATCCTTGATAATATTTTAAAATTAATATGCAGCAATATCAATTAAATAATTTTCAGCATGAATTTTGTAGAACATCAGAAATTCAAAACAAAAGACTTTCTATACAAAATTGTAAATATAAATATAGAAATTAGAGTAATCTTCATTGAAGTAAACCATAAAGAGTTTTTTTTTTAAGTTCTCCATATATTTTGAAGCAAATATATTCCTTTCAATGTGTTAGTTTTATCAAATTGCAAATTTAGCATGCCCCTAACATTTCAAACATTTCCTAGAAATACTCTTATAGGTGGAAATCTTATTTGTAAAATTTTTCCTGATGTATATTTCATGGTAAAATTTTATGCTATTGACTATAAGAACAATAAGTGATAGATATATGTATTATAAAAATACTATTTTCAATTAAGAAAAATATCTTCATTCAAGTTTGTAAAAAAAAAAAACTTTCTAAAATTCTGAACACACACTAAGTAACATAGTTTCAAATGTCCACAGCCCAAATCAAATAAACTCAACATTGCTAAGGACAGTTTTTGAAGCTGAACTAAAATGAATAAAATTAAATTGAGCTACAAAGTCCATTTGTTAAACAACAGTTGACTTTGTCTGAAAGGCTTGGATTCTGGTAATCCACATGATTCAGACCAGTAGAGTGTGATCGGGAAGCTTTTGTGTTTGTGGGTTATCAGGAGTCTAGCTTAGTCATCAATATGCAGAAAGCTACTCCCTAAATCTGTTTCTGTATTTCAGAACTTTAAAATCACAATTTATTTTCATATTGTTTTTAGTTCCAATTCCAGTTGCTTCTTTTAAAACCATTTATTTTACTAAAAAGACAAAACAGAAAATATCATTTGTATAATATCTCTTCATACACTGTTATTTCAGTTCTATTTTCTAGATCTTTCTTTCTCCAGTCTATTTTTTACAGCTTCAGTCATTTGCATTGCTTTTGCTCATTTCATTTTAAAACACTATGAAATCTGAAGTTTTATATCATTTGCAAACTAAGCTTATTCCTTCCCAACATTATAAACCATATACAATTTGTTTTTATAAAAAAATTTCTGGCTCCACATCAATGTCCAGAAAATGGTGAATACGTAAGCATGGCAAATATTGATCACGGAATGTAGCTTGCTATAGTCTACATGATTACAATAAGTTAACACTTCTCAGTGCTGTATCTACAATTAATTTTCACTTCTCTGATAGAAAAATCAATATTGTAGGGTCTCAGATATAAGATTTTTCTTATAAAACAAATCACACACCTAACTATGAAAAAAATATATAAAATCCTTATTTATATTCCATTCCCTAAAAACGAATTCTGTTACTCATTCAAGAAGAAAATTTAACTCTTCAGGATAGGGTGTGTGTGTACCAAAAATGATGTTTCTAACGGGATACACTAAGATCACACAAATGAGTAGTGCTTTCTTTCCAATGAGTTCCCACCATTATTCAGTCTTCTCACCTCTTGAAGAAAGAAGACTGTGATACTCAAGTGTTAAACAGTCCTTTCCTCATAAGAGCACTCATCTAGGATATTCTATTCTCTTTTCAAGTTCCTCTTTAGAATTATTCAGCACAAGCACAAACCTATAAATAGTCAATGGCCATACACTCTTACTGAGTTGTACGGTCTCAGTTTTCTTGGTGTTCTGTTTCCCTTGGTTCAGCAAATTAGTGCTAATAAAACTGCCTTTGACAAGGAAAGTTTCTCTGGTCTTTATTTCATGGGTTTTATATGAAAAATGGCTTCCAGTAATATCAATTATACCTAGAATACTTTAAAAGTAGCAACGATTCTTTTA
Source organism: Saguinus oedipus (assembly GCA_031835075.1). Lineage (NCBI taxonomy): Eukaryota > Metazoa > Chordata > Mammalia > Primates > Cebidae > Saguinus > Saguinus oedipus. Next base: position 22,333,060 of record CM063169.1, read on the forward strand.
AAATATGCCCTTCCCTGAAACAGTATTTGCGAAATGAAATGGGCTTTGTAAGCATTTTTTTTTTTTTTAGCACTTTTTGATTTTATATGGTTAGCAAATGAGATCCAAGACTTGTTAAAGGCCCTGGACATTAGCAATAGAACTGCAATTAGAGGTCTTGTTACTTCATGTATTCCAGTGTACTTCCTCCATGAAGCCTATTACTTTACTGTAAAGGTCCATAGATGGTCCTCTCAAAAACACCATCAGAGAAATCTTTGCTGTATATGAAGCATATCACTGAACATTAATGTTCTTAAATTACTTGTTCAGGTATTTAGACTATTATTTATAAATAGCCTTTCCAACAATACTTTCCTTTCAGTAAGTTTCTTCTGCAATTCTCAATTTCACCCATATACACAAAATAAATTTTAAAACATTTTTAAATATGGCATAAAGTTTTTAATGCACAATCTACAGAGACAATCCTAATGTTATTCTTGGCTGAAGTCCTATTTGCTGGCCATGGATCTTGGCTCTGCAGTATGCTAAGTAATAAGGAGCCACATGTTAATTGCCAAGACAATGGAGAAGATGTCTCCAGGGTATGTCAGAGACTTTCACAGCAGCTCCTCCCATCACAGGCCCAGAGGCCTAGGAGGGAAAAATGGATTTGTGGGCCAGGACCAGAGCCTTGTCACTTTGCACAGTCTCAGGATTTGGTTTCCTGCATCCCAGCTGTGGCTAAAAGGGGCCAATGTACAGCTCAGGCAGGCCACTGCTCCAGAGGGTGTGAGCCCAAAGACTTGGAGGCTTATACTTGGTGCTGAGCCTGTGGGTGCACAGAAGATTTAAGGTTTGTCTAGATTTTAGAGTATGTATGAAATGCCTGGATGTCCAGGCAGAGGTGTGCTGCAGAGGCAGAGACCTCATTGAGAACCTCTGCTAGTGCAGTGTAGAAGGGAAATGTGGGGTTAAAGTCCCCACACAAAGTCCCCACTGGGGCACTGCCTAGTGGAGCTGTGAGAAGAGGGCCACCATCAACCAGACCTGAGAATGGTAGATTCACTGACAGCTTGCATTGTGTGCCTGGAAAAGCCACAGACACTCAACACCAGCCTGTGAAAGCAGTCTGGATGGAGGGCCTGTATCCTGCAAAGCCACAGGGATGGAGCTGCCCAAAACCATAGGAACCCTCCTCTTGCATCAGTGTGACTTGGATGTGAGATACAGAATCAAAGGAGATCGTTTTGGAATTTTAAGATTTAATGACTGCCCTGTTGGATTTTGAATTTGCATGGGAAGTGTAGCCCCTTCATTTTGACCAATTTCTCCCTTTGGAATAAGTGTATTTATCCATTGCCTGTACCCCCACTGCATCTAGGAAGTAACTAACTTGCTTTTGATTTTACAGGCTCATAGGTAGAAGGGACTGGTCTTGTCTCATATGAGACCTTGGACTTGGAACTTTTGGGTTAATGCTGGAGTGAGCTAAGACGTTGGGGGACTGCTGAAAATGCATGATTGTATTTTGAAATGTGAGGACGTGAGATCTAGGAGGGGCCAGGGGAAAATAATATTATCTGGCTCTGAGTCCTCACCCAAATTTCATCTTGAACTGTATCCAAATTATAATCCCCACAAGTTGGGGGAGGGGCCTCTTGGGAAGTGACTGAATCATGGGGGCAGTTGCCCCATGCTGTTCTTATGATAGTGATTAAGTTTTCTTGAGATCTGATGGTTTGGTGAGAGGCTTTTCCACCTTTGCTATTTCCCTCATTCTCTCCTGCCACCCTGTGAAGAGGTGCCTCCTGCCATGATTATGTTTCCTGAGGCCCCTCTAGTCATGTGGAACTATGAGTCAATTACACGTTTTTTCTTGATAAATTACCCAGTTTGGGGTATTTCTTCATAGCACTGTGAGAATGAAGTAATGCAAAACTCACTTTTCCTATTTTGCAGTTGAATTTTATGATCAACAAACTTCATCTCTGAAATAGAAAATTTGTACTATCTTTATTATTCTTGTCATTGTTTGCCAAATTTGAACAAATTTTGCTGAAGCTGCATCTAGGAACATTAGGCATAGCTAGTGATGACAACTATTCTTCAATAACATAAAAAGATTCTAAAGTAGAATAAATCCAAAGAACTACATTATAGTCTTCACACTCTGCATGTTGTGGAAATAGAATACTCAGTAGACCTCTTTAAGGAGAACTACAAACAACTGCTCAAGGAAATAAGAGAGGACACAAACAGATGGAAAACATTTCATGCTCATGGTTAGGAAGAATAAACATAATAAAAATGGCCATACTGCCCAAAGTAAATTATAGATTCAAAGCTATTCCCATCAAGTTACCATTGACCTTCTTCAAGGAATTGGATTGACCTTCCTCACAGAACTGCAAAAATCCACCTTAAACTTAATATGGAACAACAAAAAAAAGAGCCTGCATAGCCAAGACAATCCTAAGGAAAAAAAATACTGGAGGCATCATGCTACCTGACTTCAAATGCTACAAAGCTATAGTAATCAAAACAGCATAGCACTGATACCAAAACAGAGATGGAGATCAATGGATCAGAACAGAGGCCTCAGAAATAATGCCACATATCTACAACCATCTGATCTTTGACAAAGCAATGGGGAAAGGATTCCCTGTTTAATAAATGTTGTTGGGAAAACTGGCTAGCCATATGTAGAAAGCTGAAACTGCATCTCTTCCTTACATCTTATGCAAAAATTAATTCGAGATGGATTAGAGATTTAAACATAAGACCAAACAACATAAAAACCCTAGAAAAACCTAGGCAATGTCATTCAGGGCATAGGCATAGGCAAGAACTTCATGACTAAAACACCAAAAGCAATGGCAAAAAAAGTCAATATAGACAAATGGGATCCAATTAAACTTAAGAGCTTCTGGAAAGAAAAAGAAACTATCATTAGAGTGAACCAGTGACCAGTAGAAGAGGAAAACATTTTTATAATCTATCCATGTGACAAAGGGCTAACATCCAGAATCTACAAAGAACTTAAACGAATTTATAAGAAAAAAACAAGCCCATTCAAAGTGGGAGAAGGATATGAACAGACACTTTACAAAAGAAGACATTCATGCAGCCAAACAAACATATGAAGAAATGCTCATCATCACCCGTCATTAGAGAAATACAAATAAAAACCACATTGAAATACTGTCTCACTCCAGTTAGAATGGCCATCATTAAAAAATCTGAAGACAACAGATGCTGGAGAGGATGTGGAGAAATACGAACACTTTTACACTGTTGGTGGGAGTGTAAATTAGTTCAACTATGGCAGAAGACAGTGTGGCAATTCCTCATGGATCTAGCAATAGAAATACAATTTGACCCAGCAATCCCATCACTGGGTATATACCCAAAGGATTATAAATCATCGTATTATAAAGTCACATGCATACATTTATTGTGGCACTGTTCACAATAGCAAAGACTTGGAACCAACCCAAATGCCCATTAATGATAGACTGAATAAAGAAAATGTAGCACATACATGCCATGGAAATACTATGCAGCCATAAAAAAGATGAGCTCATATCCTTTGCAGCTACATGGATGAAACTGGAAACCATCATTCTCAGCTAACTGATACATGATCAGAAAATCAAGCACCGCATGTTCTCACTCATAAGTGGGTATTGAACAAGGAGAACACATGGACACATGGGAGGGGAACATCACACACTGGGGCCTGTTGGGGGTAAGGGGCTAGGGGAGTTATAGCAGCGAGTGGAGGGATTGGGGAGGGATAGCATTAGGAGAAATACCTAACATAGATGACGGGTGCAGCAAACCACCATGGCACATTTATACCTTTGAAACAAATCTGTGTGTTCTGCACATATACCCCAGAACTTCAAGTACAATAAATTTAAAAAGAAATTCTCATTAATTTTATTCTATATTTTTTAACTTTCCCATATCTTTCCATTAATTTGTTTCCTTTTTTGAGATAGAGTCTCACTTTCACCCAGGCTAGATTGCAGTGGCACAGTGGCACAATGTCAGCTCTCTACAACCTCCACCACCCAGGTTGAAGCTATTCTTCTGTCTCAGCCTTCCAAGTAGCTGGTATTACAGGCATGAGCCCCCAGGCCTGGCTGATTTTTGTATTTTTAGTAGAGATGGGGTTTCACCATGTTGGCCAGGCTGGCCTAGAACTCCTGACCTCAGGTGATCCATCCATCTTGGCCTTCCAAAATGCTGGGATTATAGGGGTGAGCCACCACATCCAGCCCCATCAATTTTATTCTTACCAGTTTAATTTTATTCTAGTATAATTTTATCATATATTCCCTGTGACGGTTTTAAAACACTTTCATTCACTCATTCACATATTTATACATTAACTTAATACAGATTTTTCTGAGCATCATTGTTCATGCACTTGATTTGACCCCAAGAATGTAAAGACAAATATGGGAACAATCTTTTCAAAGCTCATAGTCAATGAAAAAATAAGCTAAGTATATGGGGCCTGGTGCAGTGGCTCACGCCTATAATCCCAGCACTTTGGGAGGCCTATGTGGGTGGATCATGAGGTTAGGAGATCAAGACCATCTGGCTAACACTGTGAAACTCCATCTAAAAATACAAAAAAATTATCCGTGCATGGTGGCATGTGCCTGTAAACCCAGCTACTTGGGAGGCTGAGGCAGGAGAATTGGTTCAACCCTGGAGGTGGGGGTTGCAGTGAGCCAACATGATGCTACTTTAGCCTAGAAAACAACAGCAAAACTCTGTCTCAAAGAAAAATAAAAAATAAGCTAGCTACAGTATAATTATATATATATATATATATAATTACATGTATGTGTATATACATGTATACAATATGTATTATATATACACATATACAATATGTATTATATATGCACATATACAATATGTATTATATATTATATATTATATAATATACTATATTGTGTATACAGTGTATATATAATATACAGATATACACATATGTATTATATATACATATATAATATATACACATATGTAATATAAAAATAATATACATATTGTATATGTATATACACATATATAATATGTAGAATATATACACATATATAATATGTATAATACATATAACTATGCATACACACATACACACACACACACGAAGTGCTAAAGTTAGGTGATGAGGAAGTGACCAAGTTTACTTCAAGAGGTGCAGAAATCACCACAGGAAAAAACGTACTTCATGGTCATTTATGTCATCAACTTATTTACCTGGACTACTGGGATAGGCCTTTAGCTGCTGTCTCCACATACATTATTGACACTGTAATCTGAAAGGTTTTAATTCATGAACTGGCTCATACCAGTCACCAGCGTTCATTGTATATAACAAAATTCTGGAATTTCATACAGATCCCAAGAATCCCCAGCATTCTCTAGTTCTTAGGTTTCTGTTTGTGCTTTATGTTTTCCTAGTGATTGCTCCCCTGGTTATCCATAACCCTATTAATAAACTGCTTCTTCAGGTGCCAGGTGACATTTTAATTCCTTTGAGAAGCCTCATGTTATCCCTAAGACTGAGATAGCTTTCTATGTGTTCCCATAAGATCTGCTTTTTCCAAACAAAGCTCTTCAGACTGCACTGTAACTTTCCCTAATTATTCCACTTTAGTCCCCAGAGGCAGAAATCTGTATGGTGCCTGGCACCAATTAAGTACTAATTAATAATTTGTTAAATGAACGGATGGATGGATAAGTGGATGGATGAATGTGCACATAAGGGGCATTTCAAATAAAAAATAATCATGAGGTCGGAACTATAAAGTAGAAGCGCTGGGCCCAGTGGCTCATGGCTATAATCTAGCACTTTGGGAGGCCGAGGCGGGTGGATCATGAGGTCTGGAGATGGAGACCATCCTGGCCAACATAGAGAAACCCTGTTTCTACTAAAAATACAAAATTTAGATGGGTGTGGTGCCAAGTGCCTGTAATCCCAGCTACTCAGGAGGTTGAGGCAGGAGAATGGCTTGAACCCAGGAGGCAGAGATTGCACAGTGAGCCAGATGGCGCCACTGCACTCCAGCCTGGTGGCCCAGACACTGTCTCAAAAAAAAAAAAAAAGAAACTGTTAGTGACTCAAATTTAATTTGAATTGTGAAATTTGTATTAAATTAGATCAATGTTATTATCATATGAGCATCAAAATGCAGTTTAGACTTCAGGGAAAAAACAGGATTTTGTAGAATATACGCGTAACACAAAGGTAAGAAACATTAATAATTATTCCAAAAAATATTATGATACCAAATCCTTATGATTTTGCAAATTTACAACCAAAGAAATATATTTATAGATATGGTTATATTATTTAACAGGTAAATATAATTATGTTCTTTAAATTAGCATAAAACATTAGAGTTACAAGGAAATTAAAGGAAGTCAAACATAATAAAAACTGTCCTGAAGCAATACATATTGTATTAATGGAGCTCCTCCATAATTGAGACATTATACATTAATCTAGAAAAGTATGCTCTTAAATTCAGTGCTTTACACTTCAGCTTAACAATTAGCATTTAATAATTACTTTTTTAATTGTTAATTTTCACTCAAAATTACACATTAAACTAATGGAAAAAATTCCAGTCATGTCTCCACTAATTGAAAATCTGAAAGAGTTATTCGTATAATTCACAAGTACCAATAACTGATGAAAACTATACTGACCAAATTTACTCTGTATTTTAACTCAGCTTTGATCTTCTGCATATAAACATGCTCATATTCACTTTGCTTTATTAATAATATTCTTGGCTAAAATTAATGTCAAATTTTTCAATTCATTAGAAAATCTGGTTTTTAATATTAAGATATGTCTTAGAGATGTGTAGATTACACGCACCCATTCATGTCCTTCAGAACACATTCATTAAATGTCTCATGCACTGTGGCAGGAACTATGAGGTAGTTGTCCTCAAGCTTTGGTGGAAATAGTGACTATTTAGTATGCTTGTTAATATCCATTTCTGGGATCTACCATGGGAATTGTTGATTCAATATTTCTGGGTAGAACTCTATAGTCTGCATTTTAATAAGCACAGAAATTAATCTGATGTGATTCTGTTACAGGTTATATAAACTCTACGATACTGTTCTATGGCATACAGAAAGATAAAAAGATGTTCCCTGACTTACCTAGATGATTTTAGTATTATTATGGTTAGTACAACTCATACGAAAAAAGAATACTTTTGAGTGGGCCATAGGAACTAATAAAGGTATTCATGCTGAGTACAGAAATAGAACCATACTTTAGAAATATGAAAGTAGCCAGTATTTAGGATGTTGAAGAGATGCTTGACCATATCCTACAGAGTTAATTCAAATACTGCAAGTCTAGGATGACCTGAAATTAGTAATAGTGAAGAAATGAGACTTGGAATTTGTTTTCAAAAACCAATGGCATTCAGTGTCTTCTGTCAGTCTCATTTGCTTTTTTATTATTCATTTATGAACTAATTGCCTTGCCTCAACTTTTTCCCTGTTCTGTACAGTTGGCTCCATGGAAGACCCAATTAGTCAGTCGTGTTCAGAGACACAGTTTTATATAGCAGTCTCACTGACACTCAGAGGTGCAAATCAACCCAGGTGAACCAGGCACAAAGCCAAATTTCATCAAAGACTTAATGGTTCCAGGGATGATTTCCCAGGGAATTTCCCACCCAGAAGACATCTATTTCCCTTTACTCTCTGTTCAGTGGCTTACTTTATCTAATTTTCTGTGTGATTATCTTCCTCTGGAATTTGGGGAGAAATGCTAAAACAGATGTTATCCTTCACAGTAGAATATACAACTATAGAAAATTATAATAGTTTTACCCCCTGCCAAAAAAAGAAAAAAAAACTAGAAGGTCTTACTTGTTTTCAGAAAAATATATTTTGGTCTAACTTAACACAATTAACAATAGCTATATCAGATAGGTCCAATCAAGAAAACAGAAACCATTTTAGATATAATATAGAAATTGGTATATAATGAAGCAAAAATAGGATGTAAAAGAACATAGATATTTTCATTCCTGTAATCCCAGCACTTTGAGAGGCTGAGGGAGATGGATCACTTGAGATCAGGAGTTTGAGAACAGCCTGGCCAGCATGGTGAAACCTCGTCTTTTGTATTTCATAAAAATACCAAAATTAGCCAGGTGTGGTGGTGTGTGCCTATAATCTCAGCTACTCTGGAGGCTGAGGCAGGAGAATTGCTTGAAACCAGGAGGTAGGGGTTGCAGTGAACAGAGATGGGGCCACTGCATGCCATCCTGGGTGACAGGGAGAGACTGCCTCTCAATTAAAAAAAAAAAAGAATATTGATATTAGAGATTAAACAGAGCAGCTCTCAATCCTAGTTTTTATGAAAGGGAAGAGATAGGACAATCAGAATCTCGGAATTTGGAAGAGAAGTATGCTCCTCAAATGGGCAATGGGAATACTGCCCTTCCAAGGTGATGCTCATACCTGAGTACCAACTCCACACTGCTGGCACTCAGACTAGTGATGTAGGTAAGGTTAGCTGATACCTACTTTCAAGGGGTTCATCCTAGCTGCTAATGTAAGAAATAAACATGTCTGGAGGCAGGGGAATGATGCTCTGCTTTGGTCTAATGCCAGCAGAAACTGAAACCAGAAGTGCTTTCCTCTCTCCTTCTTTTAATCTCCTTTTAGAACTTTCCATTGGCAAAAAAAATAAAATAAAATAAAAGTTTAATACCTGGCAAGAGAATCAGGGAAATATAATTTATAGGCTTCATGCAGGTGAGGGATTTAGTAGAGAGTTTGAGAAATATAGTTTGCATAAGCACAGACCAATTTACAGAAGAAAAGACTTGGATCTATGACAAAATAAGTAAATCACCAGCACAGTAGCTATTGCAGTCTTCTGGGTTTTTGAAGTATGTGACTTCAGAAGCACAGAGGTGAACACTACCCTCATTTCACTGAGATATGGGAGACAATAAAAGAGTTTAGTTTGGTCAAAAGCATCTGGGCGCTTTCAGAAGAATTAAAACTGGCTCTCTAAAACAACAAATAACCAAAAGCTATTGTTCAACAGTTCACACGTTTTGATACTGAACCTGCATCCTCTCCTAGAGTACCAACTCTGCCTAAAGAGATTACATGAGGGCTGGAGTTTCAAAAAAAAAAAAAAAAAAAAAAAAATCAATTTTAACATAGTATTTCACCAAAAGTGGAGAGATGGGCAACACAAAAGCAGAGAGACCAATGTGATATTACAAGATCGATTTGGGCAAGAGATGTTGAGGAATTAAACTATTAGCAGTGGAGATGGAAAAAAAAGTATATTTAAGAGAAATTTAGAAGTAAGGGCAATGGGTCTTATTAAATGTGGGGAATGAAGGAAGGGGAGGAACACAAGATGACTCCAGAGTTTCTGTCCTGGAGGATGGTGAGTCATAGTGTTGTCAACAACAACAAAATGAAAAATAAAAAGGAAAAACTGAAAAGCTTTGGGAGAAACGTTGACAGTTTATTTTTGGACTTATTGAATGAAGACCTAGAGCCAACTGTTATCTAAACATCACTGAAACTTACTGTATTATTTGGGCATTGTGTTTTGAATGTATGGATTTTCTTTGTAGATTTTGCAGTTGAATAAATCCATTTTTTTTTAAAGTCCAAACTGCTATACAGGAGAATTGTATTGCTCCTTCATTGTAGAGCCCACTGACTACCTTCTGAGCCTCTTCCATGATTCCTTCCTCGAAAGTGGTGCTCCAGGAAGAGCAAAAACAATGAGCTTGCCTGAAAACACTCCGATACTTGGAACATCTGTACTTTGGTAAATGCTGCGTCTGGGATGAATTTGAGTCCACTCTGCATCTGATTATCTTTGGTCCTCTATGGAAACCCAGCTCAGCTATAACTTCTAAGATGTTATTCTTAAGAAAATCCCCATATAATTAATCATTCTCTACTATTTATGCATTCTTTATTCCTCATGTTTCTCAATTTTTATGTATTTCTTTATAGTTCATTTTAATGTATTTACTGATAGACCTATTTCCCCTTGCAGACTGTAATTTATGAGTATACGGGCAGCATACCTCTTTAGAAGTCACACCAGAAACAGATTTCTCACAACTCATATGGAGAAAATATTGTTAGTTAGGTATATAACGAGATACTTTAACCCAACCCAGTAACAAAATATGAAAAAAGGAAAAGAGGAAATTCACAAAAGAAAAATATATAATGGTCATTAAACGAAAAGTAATGATAAACTTCACTAGATCAGTTCTTTTGTTTCCTTCAAGTTGACTCAAATTGAGTCAACTTATGTTGACTTCTTCCTGACATAAGCCCCTAACTTTGGCACTTACTTTAGAACATTTCTAACTGTAAGTTCTTTCTCTTCCTACTTGCGATGTAAATCTTCCAGGTTCTTGCCTGTTTTAAAAGCCAGGATTCTCTTTTTCAAGGAGCTATCTTTATAAAATCTAATCATCAAGAGAGAAATCCTATCTCCCAGTCTCTATGTCAGGGTAGCAGCCTAACTTTTGTAGGAGACAGGAAATCTGAGAAAACAAGTCACTAACTTTCCTAAGTACCAATTAGCAAACATATATGACCTAATCGCAATAACCAAACTCAGTCCTAAGCTCGGCCCAATACTTCTTCACTAGCTTTTTCAGGTGCATAAAACTATCTCATCTTTTGGTTCAGTGGAAAGTTTTTCTCTTTCCCCTGTTGCAATTTCTCTTTCATATACACAAAGATATCTGCCATATACATTTTATAAGTTCAGCAAAATTAATAACTGAGGATATGAAATTATGGTACAAATTCAAAAATAGTTTACTCTAAGTGCTGGTATAAGTGTGACTTAATACAATCACTTAGAAGATTAGTTTTGCAACCTAATGCAATACATACTTATTCATAGAGGCTTGTTTGTAGCACTGTTTATTACAATTGGAAATAATAAATACATTGTGGTATATTCATACATCAATTATAATAAAGTCTATTTCATCAGCAGAAAGATGAATTGGAGACATAAGTTTTAAAAACACTGCTGTTTAATATTAAATTATATAAATTCTAAATAATTAAGATACACACACACACATATATGTAAATCAGGGGAACAGGATCAAAAAGGAAGAGCATCAGAGTGTCATCTATTATGCTCATATTTACTCATAAAATGAAAATGATTGGGAAATTAAGGTAAGATAGCAGTGGTGGTTGCAGCATAGCTTTGGGACATTCACAAATCCTTACATAAAACAGATTAATTTGATAGCAAAATCAAAATCACATGGATACCATTTATTAGACTGGTGCAAAAGTAATTGTGGTTTTTGCCAATTACATAAAACAAAACTCAGTGAAAATGTCATCCTTATTAACCACAAAGCAGAAACGAGTGAGAGCACCCCACCAATAGCCACACAATCAACACACTATCAGCATGTGTGCAGAACAAACAGAGGGCAGAGATGAAGCAAGTTAACAACATGAAAACAACAGAACCCACAATGATTTACTGACAATCAATTTGAAAACAGCAGAGAACTGTGAAAATTTATGCCCACACTAATAATGGGTGGATGCAAGGGCCCTGTTATAAAACTAAAGGAAATAGACTCTCTGAAACCTGTTGAACTTTTGAAGCTAAAATCTGACAAGTTTTCTTATCATTTGGGATAAGGGGATTCCACATAACTGCCGGAAGTGGAATAAAAAATTAGTGAGACAAGAATAACACAGCTAAGAAAGAGATGATATGAATTATCATTGGGGAGAGAAAGAGACAGGAAATCTTAGATAACAAGTCACTGTATTTTTTTAACACTACATGAAGACAACAGAACAGGAAACTCAGCAGATTTAGAAAAGCTATTCAGACCCAGCTTGATTTTAAAAATGAAGGGAATTTATACTAACATAAAAATAAGCAACAGAAATGTTTTGAGATCAAATCTCACAAAAAGTTATCACCATAAATATTGCATATTCTGTTATGATCCCTGCAAACAACATAAGCACACCATAAAGATGTTCAAAAAACAGACTAAAATGTGATATGCAACTTCAAAGCGAGCTAAAAAGCAGTAAGCATAGGATACGAGACACCAAAAAGTAACAAATTCAAATTAGAAAAATTTAAGAAAGGAGTTAGAGATCAAAAAAAAGAGAAAAAAAGCTAATTTCTTTAAAAATAAATACAACCTAGAAAAAATGCAAAAGGAAAAAAAACCACCACTAATAATATCTTAAGAGAAACAGAAGGTAAAGAGGTGAATTTTTACAATCAAAAAGAAATTGAGCAACAGTTCAAAAAGGATTTGGGAAAAGGCTGAAGATAAAGAAAATTCAACAAATAAATAATAGGTGCTCCTGAAGAAGAAAGTTAAAAGATGACAACAAATTATTAAAGCTATAATTCAATAAAAGCCTTCTAGAAAAGTATTTAAAATTATGTATTGAAAAAGTATGCTATGCAACTGAGAATACCAACTCAGAGCTATCAACACAATGACATATTTTAGCAAAATTGCTGTACTTTAAAGAAAACAAATCAATGGGCACTGAGAGAGGGAAAAAGCAAGTAGCTAACAATGGAAAGAAAAATAGTTTATCATTATAATTTTTGGCACTAGTATGTTCTACCAGGACAAAATGCAGAGCTTACAAAATATAAAAATTTAAAAAAAAAATGGAAGGAAAGAACATATGATCCAACATTTTTGCATGGAACAAAATTAATTTTCAAAACTAAAGAGCACAAAGTCTTAACGCCATAAAAGAACTTGTAAAATATTGTCCCCAAGAGTCCTTCAGAAGAAATGTACTAGAGAGATATTGACATAAAAGTAGTAGTATACATTCAATAAGAGTTAAGTGACAGATATGATATGTGACCTGACACTATCTCTGTCCCTATATGTGTCTATCTCTAGTAGAACCATAAAATGAGGAGAGAAAATAGACACTACAAAAATGTTTAGCTAATTTTAGTAATCATAATGGGTAGGGGCAGTTTTATTATTATTATTCAGATAATGCGGTGTATTTAATGTGGAATAAGGTAAATGAGTAATTATGAAATTTATTTTCATTATCACTTATGTTTCTAAGAGCCATCATTAGTGCTCAGATTGCAATCATGAAATGACATTTTCCAGTAAAATAAAGTCTCATGTAAAAATGGCTCATTCCAGGTTTGTAATAATGGATAAGTTGAGCTTAGTACATCTTATTATACCAGATAGCAAAAAATACTAGTAAATATTTCAAGGGTCATCTCATAGCACTTAAAAGCAAGTGGAAAAGGTACCAAATGGCAAAATGTGAGACTATTTAAACTTCAGTAAGGATAAGAATTATAAACATTTTTAAAACTGAGTTCATGACAACACTTAAACATATATAAAAGAATGATTGTCTTCTGAGAAAGACAGACAGGGAATTAATTCATTATCTTGAAAACTGGTTCAATAAAAAGAAAAATTCAAGAATCTATCCTACCCTTCCTGAGGTACTAACCAAAAGAGGTAACGGATCACTGAAATTGACTTTTGTATTGATAGGATCTGCCAAAGGAAAAAAAAAAAATAACCTGATAGAAAGGGGTGACATAGTTTAGATGTTTGTCCTCTCCAAATTTCATGTTGAAATGTGATCCCTAGTGTTGGAGCTGGGGCCTGGTGAGAGGTGTTTCATGGGGAAGGATTCCTCATAAATGGCTTGGTGCCTTCCATATGGTAATGAGTAAATTCTAGCTCTGAGGGCATGAGAGATCTGGTTGCTATAAAGAATGTGGCACCTGCTCCCATCCTCTTTCTCCATGTGATACACTGGCTCTCCCTTTGTCTCCCACCATGTTGTAAGCTTCCTGAGGCCTCACCAGGAGTGGAGCAGATGTTTGCACCAGGCTTCTCACACAGCCTGCAGAAACTTGACCCAAAATAAACCTCCTTACTTCATAAATTATTCAGCGTTAGGTACTTCTTTATAACAATACAAAAACAAGGTAATATGAGCAAAAGGGCTAAATTTTTTTCTTCTGAAAGAAATTTCAGATAAGGAAGTAAAAATTTGTTATATACTTGTTAAAAAAGTGAAATCCAATTAATTATCAGGGAAATAGGATACTGAATAAAATATTGTTATGCATCTATTTTTTGGATGAATATGCAAAATCAGTGAACATGAAGAAAAGTGTCTGAAAAGATGGGAGCAGTAGAAACTGTCATTATTTCTAGTGAGAATACGAATTGCTTTGCAAAGCGGGCTAACATACACAGTTAAAGCTGAACATAGTCATCTTTCGTTTTGCAGCACTGCCATGCTACTTCTAAGACAGGCTGTATGCTCTTGCACATGTATATCAAGAGATACTTTCCAGATAGTTTAGCACATTTTTCATATCATCCCAAATGCCATTGACTGGTATCAACTCCAGTATTCATCAATAAAATACATATGTAAGTGGGTTATGTATTCATAAATTAGATTATTATACTTTAGTAAAAGAAAATGAGGGTTGTGCACAGTGGCTCATGCCTGTAATCCCAACCCTTTGGGAGACCAAGGAAGATGGATCACTTGAGATCAGGAGTTCAAAACTAGCCTAATCAACATGGTAAAACCCTGTCTCTACTAAAAATACAAAAAATTCAAAAATTATCTGGGCATGGTGCCATGTGCTTGTAATCCCAGCTACTCAGGAGGCTAAGGCATGAGAATTGCTTGAGCCTGGGAGGTGAAAGTTGCAGTGAGCAGTGACTGTGCCACTGCACTCTAGCCTGCGTGACAGAGTGAGACTCGGTTTCAAAAAGAAAAGAAAGAAAAAAAAAAGTACACCTATATCCATCAGCATGGATGAGCCTCAAAACTGTACTGTTTAGCAAAAGCAGTAACAAGATAGACTTTATGATTTGATTCACATAAAATTCAAAAACCAACAAAACCAAGTAATATATTTTTTAGGGATGCACATATTGTTAGTTAAAACTATGATTTTTATAAAATTTATAATTAGGGTAAGCAAACACTGTATGCAGTGGGATGTGTTCAGAGTGGGGCAGATAAGGCCATAAAAACGTTTCATTTCTTGGACTCAGTGGAGGGGTAGGTACAACGGTATTTTCCTTAAATTATGTGTATGTAGAACTGTATCCATCTACCACTATCTGTGCTTCTACTTCTATCAATTGTTATGGCTTCACTCAATTTTACCAAAAATTCATTTTTTGCTAATTTATAGAAGCATTTAATAAAAAACAAACTTTTACATATTTTATCCAATACTTTCATTTCAATGGACAGGTGTGAGTTGGACAGACACTCTTGGAATGCTATCTATGGATTAAATCACTTCATCTTCATAACAAAATCACTTGGAGTGTCCTGCTTACATTCAGATCTTAAGAAAATCGAGGCACAGAACTTGTACAAGGTAAAAAATAAGTTACTTATTCAAGATATACTAATTTTGTTGTGCATATTCTTTCTCTTAAGCAGTTCACTATATTGCTGGTAAAAATGGATGCACACTAAAACCACCACACCGAAAAGCTTTTAATAATTCCTCTTTGCCCAGCAAGTAAAGACTCAACTTGTGTATTCAAAAAAAATCAATTACAACATTTTTAATTCACATTGAGTTTTCCAATATTTTTTCAAGTAATTTTAATAATTCTGTTCATCTGTAAACACACCCCTTGCTCTGTTGACTTTTGCTCCTCCCAGGAAACTTCCCTTCTCTATTGTCAGTTGCTGAAACCAAATTATAAGTCCACCTCTCAAATACCACTTTCTCATAAATAATGCAGGCAAATTTGTTTTTCCAGATTGCCCTTTCTCTGTCTCCTCTGTGAAGTAGTTTTTGAACTCCCCATTTGGGTAGTTTTTTTTCTTTCTCTGTGCTCACACAAAACTTTGATTTATCTCTGTTGGCATATCATGTGGTATAGGGGATTGTACACAGTATTTCTTCTGTGTTCATCACCAACTGGAAGAGTTGATAAATGTGAAGCATTTCTGCTGAGATACCAGAGGTATTATTTCAAAATGGAAATATTCTAAAAAAGTATAACCTGAAGGCTTCACAGGCTCTGAAAAAAGATGGAAGCGGTTCTACTTTGGTGTTAAGAAGTAAACCTCATGCGAAAAATAATCAGAGACTGATACCAAAGTTTGTACGGATTAAGCCACCATTACCGGCCTGAGTGTTACAGCTCCAAATGTCCTTCATCACATGATGCTTGATTGTAATGTTAATATATAGTGTTTTAGATACTTTCATTGTGCTTTAATATAGAGTTATTTTAGAGATACAAATAAAGACTGTAATAAAAAAGGGTGTAAATGTTTGCTTTTCATAGTGTAGTCCTATGGACCAAGGAATAATAGCATCACCTGTAAGCAGGTAAATCCCCCACCTCAGATTTCCTGTATTACACTCTACATTTTAACCAGGGCCCCAGGTAATTTGTATGTATAAGAAAGTTTGAGAAGCTCTGAAACCAGGTCAAATACTCTATTTAAAAAAATTATTTCTACTTAGTGAGTGCTTGATTTTCTGTTCAATAATCTATATGAAAATGATTACTTCCACACAGTTAGAGGTACTGATGTAATTCAAGAGCCGAAGATATACCTAACTTGTTTCTACCAGATGCACTTTATCAATGAATCCTTATTGAGAAAGAGTATCAGCATTTCAATAGCCACTCTATTAATTCACAACAAAATGATATCAACAATAGAGCCAGATAAGAATGGGTTTCTGGTTTTGTTGGTAGCTATATGACCTTGCTTAAGTCATGAGAAAATTTACCTCCTAATATTTGCTTGAATTTTTTTTACTTCCTCTATTGATTATATAGTTACACTTAGCATTGTGTTGTTCAAAAAAGACCACAACATTTTATGTTCTCTGGCATAGCATGGTTACCGAAGAGCGGAATGATCTGAAATGTAAGCTAGGAGGCTCCTCTAAGCTTTAATTAATAAGTCATCCCTCTTCACCTGAGTGATTTAACATCAGTCTAAGCCAATGCAATGAAAATAATCACTTAGGCACTAAGGACAAACCCTTTTATTTCAATTCTACTATTTAAATATATTAATATACTATATAACTTTTCAAGAGAATAAACAATGAGTACATATGATTCATTAGGTATCCATATTCCATTATACAATATTGTTAACAAAATAGCAGGCAGTCAGGATGAATATCAATTACTTAGAAACCAAAATGGAAATGTATAATCAGAAAAATATTCATAGTGATCACATATTAAACTATATTTATCTTAGACATATATTTCATTTCTCTTTAGTATAATTTTCATCACTACTATCAAAACTGCACTAGATAGTAATTTCAAAGTATTTACAATTTTTGAACATTAAACTGGATTGGGAAGTGTTTATCTGAATTTTTCTATGGTTTTATCACGCAGAGTTTTATCTGACCTTCACAATTAGGCTCTTGTAAAATGTAGATCAAAGGGTGCAGTCATTACTCAAGATTACTTTCAATGTCTTGAAAAGGTTTTAATCTAATGAACCTTACAAATATAATTTATTTTTAGTATGAATGGATAGACAAATAAGCAATAGCCTTGCTGAAAAATAGTTATTTTCAGTACATTTTTATGTTTGAAAAAATATTAATGAGCTACTTTTCAACACTTTACAAAGTAAGCTGACTATTTTATTTTGATCAATTTTGGTGACACTTTAGAAAGAATACACATAATCAGTAAACATGTTTAAAACTATAATGGTATAATGGTATCAAAATCTTATAGGCATATATATTTGACAGAATTTATATCCATAAGAAAAAAACTATGAGACTATGTAAAATAATATCTACAATATGAATAAATACATCATTTTAGTAGTTCTGGAAAGAAAAATAAAGTTGTATCTTTTTAAGAGTCCCTTCAGTTTCACACCTACCTGAGACTTTTGAAGTGAAGGTGGTTAATGGTAAAAATAAATAAGAAGTCAAGAATTTTCACTCACTCTACAATCTTGCATTACTAAATAAATTAGCTTCCCTTATCCTTGAGTGGCTAACAAAGTGTCATTTTCATTTGCTCTGTACATAGATAAACTTATCTTCCAAGGTCAGTCTTAGTACCCTGACTTGGATGCATTTGTTAGAAGCAGATACAAAGTTACCAAGTGAGAAAACTGAAACACAGTATAAACAATAGTTTTATTTATTTTAGACTACAGAAAATCAACCGAACATTCTAGATCTAGCAATTTAATATTGCAATGTATCATCCTACTATTTATAAGTTAATCATATTTAAGTTAAATACTTTCTGTTCCAATAAGCCTACCTCCTAAGCTATTACATTGGGAAATGGTTTATAAACTGGACAGTGTTATCAGTGCAGGGAACCTTATTATTATCACTATTGTGATTCAGTAGGAAGTCTGTGGGAAAAGAGCTAGTTGTCAATGTTTGATAACTGAATTCTGGAATCCTAAAATATTTGGAATATGTCATGATGAGGAGAATATGTCAAGCTCACCAAAATAAATCCAAAGATTGAAAATCACCTTACTTTTTACAAACGTCTGGGCTCCGGTTCTAGTTGTGATTAAATCCATTTTGCCTTATCACTGTGAACCACCTTGCCAACATGAATTTGATCATGGATTATGTATTATTTATTTTTTATAAGCAGAGCTATTGTAATTTAAATCATAGTATCACATAATAATTGTAAGCGATGCAACCACAAATTTTGAAAATTGTATGTAGAATAATTTTGCTACAAGTTGTTTTAAGTAGCACTCTTGTTTGTTTTCCAACGTTTGAAGCTACTTTCCAGTTTTAAAGACATAAGAAATATAGTCAGATATTTCAAGAAGTATTATTTGAATATTAGATTTGTTCTGCCTGGCCAAAAGAAGAGAATTATTTTTTCCAGTTGCGTTTAGAACCTTCATCAGTCAGCTCCTGTGAAAGAATGGCAGGTGTCAAAAAGGGGTAAGGAGACTTTTAAGTTCAAAGCCATTCCAATCCTGCAACCCCGGGTTACTAGTGAAATATCTGTCTCTATGTAAATGAACCAAATCCATATAATAAAAATGTACAAAAATGTTTCTAATGGGATTTTTAAAGCCATTCTACTGAAATCAGTTTTTTAAGAGTGAAAACTACATAGTATAGATGGCTTCTCTCTATAAGAAACATTAGTTAAAAATTATAATGTACAGGTAGGATCGCAAACAAATTATTTAGAAAGCAGCAAGATTGTCAAAGAATGTGTTAACATTGGTGACAGATACATAATGACACCTGAAAGGTGTAAGGCTGGTTGCCACGCTTGGAGTTAAACGGACACGCCCATCCCTGCTCGCGCCTGATAACTGCGTTATTATTCTGAGTACATTACTTAGCATCTGGCTTCTCCACGTGAATTCTCCACGCTTACCTCTGCTATTGCACCCAGATCTACATTCAACACCGAACTAAGCGCTCAACCCCCAGCCCGAAGCCAAAAACACCTCACCAAAACTTGCTATGCTTTTTCCCAATAACCAATCACGTCCCCATCCACGCTCTGTCTCCCTATATCCAATGAAATCGCCTATGCTTTGTTTCCCCAATAACCAATCACATCCCCAGCCAGCCCACCTCCCGGTAATCCCACCCACCTACCAATGGCAACTCACTACATCCACTCCCTGTCTCCCTATAACCAATTAAATTGCCTATGCTTTGTTTCCCCAATAACCAATCACCTCCACTCCCCATAAAACCCCATGCCCTGAGAAGTCAAGCTGACTTCTCTGGCCCTTTCCCGGACGATAAAGCTTCCACCAGGAGCTGAATAGATGGGCTCTTCATTTTCTTACACTGGCCTCAGTTTCCTCATTTTGACTCAGTAATAAACCTTACAAAATGTACAGAAATATTTTGGTAGTAAAACTTTGCATATTGAAATATAGAGACCCCTCTGTTATCTGAAATAAACGTGAACAGAAACAGAAAATCAGTTGAAGTAATAATTAGCAAAATATTTCCCAACTTTTTCATTTGCATAAATAAGGCCAAATCATGAAATTTCCAAGATACAATATTAGTATTTATACTCAAACTATGTACGTGTATGTATGTGTGTGTGTATATATATATACACACACACACACACATATATGTAGATATATATAATATGTAGGTGTATGTATATATATGTAGATATATATATACACATATACATACATAACTTTAGATTTAGACAGACTTTTTATGGTAACAAATGAACTGTGTGCTATTTACGTCGTATTTTCCAAAGAATAAACAGAAGTGTAAGGAAGAAATAGTCATGCATTTCAAGTTCTTAACACAGATGATGCCTTGTTAAACTTCTTAGATCACAATATTTTTAAGTCATTAAGACCATCTAAACCTATGCCTTAACTTGCTTTACCAATATATCAAACTAGGCCAAAAGAGGCAAAATATTAGACTGTTTCATAAAAATAGAAATGTGACCTACACTTTGCTCCTTTTCTTGTTCCCCTTTTCTTCAGCATGCCATTCACAGTGGTTTTCTAACCACTTATTAAAAATTGAAAGGCAACAGCTATATACTCGTAGAAACATAATAGGCAACCCACTTAGAACAGATGTGGATTTTTAGAAAATGCTTTCCTGGAGTTGCTGAAAAATAATCTATGACTTAAATCGCACAAATTCCGATGGGTAGCTGCTTGTACCATTCCTGTCCATTTCAGCCATAATTGAAACCAAGGTTTTGAAGTAAAAATTCATTTTTGCCAACTTGCCAAGTGTAGCTTTGTGAAGAAAACTATTAGTAGTTGAATCTCCTTCACTGTCTCTAGTTCCTTTGTGAAACAAAGGAAAAAGAGTAACCTACTAATATATAACAAGTTATTGAGCTTGTAAATAACTTCATGAAGTAAAAAACTTCCTATAAATGTACCAGTTCTACATATGCACACACACACACACACAAATTTTGTATTTTTGTAATAACATCATGTTATAAAATCCTGTTAATATTTAGATGGCAATACAATTATAGTACAAATAAATACTCCAGAAAGGATGAAAATGAAAGTTTATTAAATATTACCCTGATTAGATATGTGTCATGATTCCTAAATACAGTGGAAGACATTTTAGCTTTTAGTAAAAATAACTGTTTCTAGTGAAAACCCTTTCTAATTTTTTTAACATAACATAAATTTTAATTTATTTGCTATTTGACTATGATAAATATGTAGTAGCATAAAAACTTTCTTATATAATGACAATTTTTTTTAATTATACAATTTGATTATTTAGTAGTACTTACCCATCCTGGTTTCACATTATTTATCAATATACAATTAATATGCATTATGCCCTAAGAATTACTCCACTTTAAAACCTTTATAACTCATAAAAAATATGAAATCAGTCCATATGCCCATCATTCAATGAGTGAATACAGAAATTGTGGTATGTATATATCATGGAATACTATTTAGCCATAAAAGGGAATTAAATAATGGTATTCGCAGCAAGCTAGATGAAACTGGAGGCCATTATTCTAAGTAAAGTAACTCAGGAACAGAAAACCAAACATCATGTTTTCATTCACAGTGGGAGCTAAGCTCTGAAGGATGCAAGGCACAAGAATGATACAATGGAGTTTGGGGACTAAGGGGAAAGAGTAGAGGAGGAGTAAGAAAAAAGGACTACAAATGGGGTACAGGGTATACTGCTCAGATGGGTGCACCAAAATCTTACAAATCACTACTAAAGAACTTACTCATGTAACCAAACATCGCCTGTTCCCCCAAACACCTATGGAAACTTAAAAAAACAAATAAAACCTTTATAATTCTCAGACCTAGTGATCATCCACTAGTATTTTTTCACAGAAAACTATACTTTTCATCAAAAGTCACTGGTCAAAAATAAAACTACTAAGAATACGTGTCCTAGGATAAATGAAAATAGTCATTTTCATTTCCAATTCCTCTTTCTTGATTCTATATACATTATCTTTATTTCCTTACATCCATAATAGTATCTTTAATTATATTTCACTTAACCAAAGGTAGAAAAAGAAGAGAAACCAATTTGATGAACTATATTAACGCTCATAACAAGGACACGTATCTTTATCTCGTTCTGTAAGAATAGAATAGATTTAATTCGAACCAGGAAATTTGTTGCCTTTTGTTCAGTGGCTGCTCAAGTGTACTCATTCTCATCTATTTATTTTCCATGTTAAATAAAATATATGACTGAGTCTAATGAGAAAAAACTTCATTATGTTAACTGTCTTTTTAATTTTGCACCTATTTTGGCTTCCATCTTTGAAACCAAAATATTTGGCTTGTAAAACTGGATCTTATAAGGAATGAGGAATTGATTTTGGAAGCTTTTGTAGTGCTTGTAATTCACAATAAGAGAATTGTAAATTAAATGAATTATTTTCCCAACAAAAGGCATATCTTACAATAGGTGCAAAGCAGCTCTGTGTGACTGTGAGGGAAGCTATCAGACCGTCCTCCATGTGGGGCTGCACCTTTCCAGAAGGTGACTCCCACCTTTGGTGTAATCAAGACTAAATGAATAGTTGAAACTAGCTACTCTACATACATTAAGGTTTACATTATTTCTCAGTTGATCACTTTGGTTGTTTGCCCATATGAACAAATGCATGAATATAACAATGGAGTGTGGAAACCTATATTCCTCATCTTGTATGCGATAATCAGGAAAGGAAATCCATTTGGTAAATTTTTGTTATTTGAAAATTCTATCCTTTGTAGTAGCAATGAGTCCAGAAATACCAGAAGTAGTTTCAAATCCATACAATCAAAGTGAAATAAATGTTTAGTGAGATTTTTTTTTGGAAGGGAAAATTCATAAACATTAACTCCAAGTAGTTTCTACCATCAATAACCATATACCAATTTCTATGCAATTTGACTATGATAAAAGCGTAAGAAAATAATTTCTTAATGACATAATTTTTTAATTGCACAATTTGATTAAGTACTACTTACCCATCCTGGTTTCATGTCATGTATCAATATACAATTAATACCCATTATGCCTTAAGAGTTATTCCACTTTAAAACCTTCTCAGAACTAGTAATCGTTCACTAGTTTTGACAGAAAACTATCATTTCATTAGAAGTCACTCATTAAAAATAAAACCACCAAGAATGTGTGTCGCAGAAAAATAGATTCGTTGTCATTTCCGATTTGTGTTTGAATTTATCGTCATTATTTCTTACATCCATACCAGTATCTTTAATTACATTTCAAAATCAATGTTTTTAAAAGAATAGTGTTTGAATCATACACTTACAGTCTGTGATCTTCAGCGTTCTCTTGACTTCTCCACTTCCTGATCCCCCGCAGCCATCTTCATCATCACAGTCCCCACTGACTTGTTCAACCATGCCTCCACCACTGCCCAGCTGAAGAAGCTCCCACTTGTCAGGTTTGGGCGATCTACCCTGTAACAACTAAAGGTACATTAAAAAAAGGCATTTATTAATAGCAAATTGGAATAACCTAAGTATTCTATTCAGAAAGCTAATGTAGAACTTATGATATTTCTGAAGAAGTACTATTCTTCCCGAAAATAATTCTGTCTAAGGAAATCCAGGATTTTAAATATATATGTTTATAGTCTCATTTAAACTTTCTTAGATTCAATACACAGTCCAATGCAGATGGCACATACTGAACCTTGGGACAAAAGAGTTAGGTCCTACATCATTTAAGATCATTTAAGAAATTTAATGACGTCTCAGTTCTTGACTCTCAAGCATTTCATTTATTTTTATGAGCAAAACAGATGGAATAGCCATTTTCCCCTGTAGCACAGGAGTTCCAGTAATACTTTTGAACAACATTGGAAATTTCTGAATGTCTTCTCAAAATGGTCATGTTATAAATAATAGGATATTTCCCTTAAAACTAAGCCTGATTAAGGTCATCCCGTGCAGTATGTGACATTAACCCCTCTAAGGTGGTTTTGGAGAGCACGTAGCCAAGCGTGAGCACTAGAGGGTAGTCCTCTATTATGAACTAAATGTACCTCTGCTGACCACTTAGTGGGCATTTAAATTTTTACGGGGCTTTATGAAAGACTTACGGTCGTTATTTCTGTGACTTGCCAAATAATAGTATCAATTAGCAGACAGTAATTAAATACACAACCCAAAGACAGCATTTTATACTGAAGAGAGAGTGAAATAATCTCAGTATATCTAACATGAATATTTTCA
The DNA here is from genome assembly GCA_031835075.1 of Saguinus oedipus. NCBI lineage: Eukaryota > Metazoa > Chordata > Mammalia > Primates > Cebidae > Saguinus > Saguinus oedipus. Next base: position 22,357,387 of record CM063169.1, read on the forward strand.
TCATTTAAGGAACACTTACATTAAGCAACTGGACTCTGAAATTCATAAACTCTTAGGTTACCAATTCTGAAATACTAGTTTCTAACAAAAATACTAAAACAATTTGACAGTAACCTTTAAATTCCTATTTTTATCAGCATTTTGCAAAAAATTCAATAGGTGGTATTAAATTAAAAGAAAGCTTCTTTCAAGATCAAGTGAACTTAGCAAATATTAAATTAAACAAAACTTTTCTACTGTATTTAATATACTGACGTGTGTGCTACTTCCTGCAAAGGGAAGAGAGAGTACGGCAATGGAGAAACAGACAGGAAACCAACCACACAAAAAGGCAAATCTAAAAAGGAAAGGATGAATGGCATTACCTTATACCATTATATAAATGATAAATTATGATAAATGGTAACTAAAGTAATACCATGTATCATGTTATTGTGAAATATCCCACTTATTAGCTATTTAGTATAATCATAAAGGGCTAGAATTCTGAGGTCCAACAAACTTTGATGTGAATCCTGGATTCTGACATATACCAACTATGAGGCGTGGGGGAATTAAGTTACTGAATAAATCAGTTTCCTCAAATCTATAATAGGGACAATAATATACCTGGACCATTGCTCATATTGTGAGAAAAACATATGTAAGTTACTCTGCAAATATTTAATGTGCCAGCACATTAAACATTAATACATTTTGATTATATATTCTATTATATATTCTATTACAATACTGTTTAAATATCCAGAACACATTAATTGATGAAATAATTATTTGAGAAAGAATCCAATTACATGACTTACATTATAATTTTTCAAAGTATTATCAGACAAGTACAACAAAAGCCAAACTCTCTGGTGATTGGCTGCTTTCCTTTTACCCTAACATTCTTTTCCAACATTTCCCATATCAACTTTATTTCCCATTTACTTCCCTAAGAATTCTTCCAATATTTTACGGGGATCTTAGCCAGAACACAAATAGAATCTCAAGAACACCACCAATAATATACATCCCATGAGGACCCAATGCAGTAAATGAACTCAAAAACACAAACAGAAAGATAGTTTTAAAACAAAACTTACTATTTTAAGAAATTGGTTTTGGTTGAAAGTGATTGGATCTATTATCAGAGAACTATTCATTTATTTATAATATAGTTATTTATAATTATATATTTTAATTATATATTCATTTACTTATAATTATATATAAGTACTTTAAGTATAATTTATAGTATTTATAATTATTCATATAACTTATAATTATTGTAAATATATTTTAAAACATTTATTCTGTTTTTTCCATTTTTCTTCTCCCTCACTTCAGTGACATTCTAGGAAACATCTGAGGCACGTTATCTCAAATTTTTAAGAAATAAAACTACACAAAACTGTATATTAAAGTGATCTGTGCTAAGGAGAACAGTAAAATGGACACCAAGATTTCCCACTCTATCCCCTGGGGCTGTGAATATGATATCAGTCATGCCTACTAACTCACATGGCAAAAAAATTTTTGCAATGTAACTGATGCCATTTATCAGTTGATTTCGAGTTTACCAAAAGGAAGATGATCTGGTTGGAACTAATAAAATCACTTGATTTTCTTCTAAGCAGAGAGTTTTCTCTATCACCAGAAGTTAAAGCCATTCCAAGCATGAGATGCAAGGGGAGGAGCTTGCTCGCAGGGGACCATGCTGCTGGCCTCGAGTGTCTGAGCTTGGATGATGTGATGGGGCCTATCAACGTCTTGTGGCAAGGAACTGGACCCCCAGTGGCCTCTCTGAGCTGAGAGTGACCTGCGTTGCAGCCAGTAAGGAACTGAGGTCTTCATTCCTACAGCAGAGTTCTCTCAACAACCTAAATGAGCTTGGAAGCAGATTCTCCCTCAGAGCTCCCAAACTGAGTCAATGTAGGCTGACAACCTGCTTTCAGCCTCGTCAGACCCTGATCAGTGAGCCCACCCACACTCCTCATCTGTGGAATGATGAGTAATAAGTGGATGTTGTCTTGAGATGCTAAATGTGTAGTAATTTGTTATGCAGGAAGAGAAGATGAATACACTCTCTAACCCTTAAATGGGCCACATTTACTTCTTGGCAACTGTGTTTGATAGCTTTTGATTCTCTAGAGAATCAAAATGAGAGGTCATTATTTCTGTAAGATACCACCTTACTAAGAAGATGGCACCCTTGGAAACAGGCTATGGGAAAAACCTTTTCAGTTTTTCTGCCTCTTAATAATCTCTCTCACTATTTTCACAAGTCTCTGAGCAAGAATATAATTGGTTGATTCAGGTATATCAGCATTCCACCTGATCCATGATTCTCAGCCCCCAGTAGTACCCTAACCCTCTTTGTAGGGTCAATGTTTCCCTCTCCTCTGCATGGAGACTCTGCCAGATCAATTTCATTTTCTCACTTTTCAATTATCACACATCCACAAATGTACACTTTCACTCTCATATTGTAATAAAACTTAATTTGCAGAACTTTCCAGTTAATTTGTAATCAACAAGAACAATGAGCTTTTCACAGTAAGATATTTATTCAAAATTTTTTAACTAAACTATCTTGATTTCTTCTTAAAAGTTTCTTTTTCTTCTCAAGTGTTCTCTTGCCTTCTACAACATCCACATGTAAGTGTTTCAATAATATAAATCCTCTACTTTTTAGTCTCTTTCTGGGAATTCAATATAACAGATTGAGCTCTCACCTGTATACAAATTACACGCGAGTCTTTATCCTCAGCCCTTGTTTTGCTCTGTAGTTCACCTCTAAGCAGCAATCGGAAGTGAAGATGAACTCTACCACTTTCTTTCTTAAAAGAGAACTACCCATCTCCACTATTTGTGTGTCATTACAATTTATCTTCCCAGGTCCCTTATTACAGAAGCCATTAGTCTCTCCTACCCACTACCACCATATTATTTTCTTAAAATCAGTACTTTCACCATGTCATTTTTCAGCCTTATTGCTCTGATTCTTTACTGTCAAAACCACTGGTTCCCAACATGATATGTGTCTAGAGGAGAGATAGCAATCCAAAAAGATGGTCACAGAAAAAATGGTAAATGTGGGAAAACATTTGAGAAATGCATACCATGGCCCCTTCTTAGTTTCCTGGAACTAAACCCTCATGAGAAATTTTGCAGGAGGCAATCTTGTCGAATTTCATCTCACAATTTCTAAATGTACCTGAGAAAATTACCCCCTTTCCTCACTCAACACCCACTGACACACTTTTAGAAATAACACCAAGAAAAAAGTTCAAATTTGGCCCCCAGTTGAGGTTTCATATTATGTATTAGTTTGTTTTGCTTTCAAATAATGTCTGAACACAGCTCCCCAGTACCCAACTTCTACTGCAAAACCATCAATCTGTTCTTCTCACAGAAATTGTGACTTTATGTCTAGAATTTTGCTCATACTTCTTTTACATTCTTCTCATTTCCAACTCTTGTTTCCTCCACATAGAATATACCCTTTCATTTTATTTTATCTAACTATATTTAATTTTCAAGTTCAAACTCCAATACTTCTTTTTCCATCCTGCCCACATTTCTGTGATCTTTTTAACTCTGTACTGTTTCACTGGCACTTAATCAACTTTCTTGAACACGTCATGTTTTTCTAATTAGTGATAAGTTTCTCAAAGATAAGACCAGAATTTAACCTGCTTTCCATTACCTTCCATCATGACTAGAATACTTACATTGTAGATGCTAAATACATATATTTTGATTTATTTATTTGAACTTGGAAATAATTTAAGCTTACTCTGCTTTCAATACCCTCTGTATCTAATGGAATAAAATCTCTTCACTTCTCCTAAAATTATCAGAGACTCTGATGTTGGAGAAAAATTCTGGATTTACAATTATTTATTGACTGGCAGATGAATTGATTCATTTATTCATCCCATTAAATTGAGTATATCCTAAATGTAACACATATTTTGAAGGATAAACATCCATATTAACAGAGAAGGCATAGCCTTGGTTCTTAAAAGGTGATTATAATATACTTTATTTCAAAGATAAAATTTATGACTATACAGCAAACTAAAATTGGGATAAAAATAACCTGAAAATCAGAAAACAGGAGGTACAGTCTAAACATTTAGTTTTGTGGTCTTGCCTAATTATTTTTCTAATCTTCAATAAGAAATCATTTTAAATGGCCTTATTCCTGAGTACCTGGAGATTTCTAAGAAGTTTTTAAAACAATTTGATGTTGAAGAATCATACCAGGAAATACTTCCAAGGCATATTTGTGTTGCAATGCTCTTTACTATAAACAAGAGAAAAATGTTCGAATTACTGTTTTTAATGAATATGTATAAAAATCCTTCATTATAAATCTAGAATATAGGAATACTTTCAAAAATTGATTTTTGCAAAAAGTCCTTTTCTTTTCCCTTAAGGCAGAGAGAAAACTATAGCTTCATGATCAATGATATCAGGTAAGGAAGTCCTCCCCTATTCTTTCTCAAGAGATAGGCTCTTTATATTCCTCTCCTCCAATTTCTCAGAGACAGCATCAAATAGCTCCTCTATGCTGTGTGTTCTGTTGCCTCCACCATCGGGGCAGGTGTTATTTCATGTCTTATTCTTAAACCACTTTTGAGAAACAGCTTCCACTAAAGAGGAGCCCTGTTGAAAACAGAGCTTTAACACCACCAAAGGGTTTCCATGTGTGCACTCTAAAGCAAACATAAACAAATGAAATGAATCTATAGACTAATCATGAAGCCAATTTTTAGAAGTAACACGAGTATCAGTCTTTTAGACACACTTCTGCCGCATACTGTAACAAATATCTTCATTGTTACCACATACATGAACAGCTGTCCCATATATTCATAAAACACAAGAATTTGTTTCTTGATTAGTAAACTTCATTTTTAATAGTTTTAGGCTCGCTGCAAAACTGAGCTGAAAGTAGAAGAGTTCCCATATACTCCCTAAACACATACATGCACAGCGTCCCCTCACTGGCAACATCCTGCACCAGAACGATGCATTTGTTATAATTGACAAATCTACACTGACATATCACTGTCACCCAGAATCCACAGTTTACATTAGGGTTCAATAAAATAATTTTTTAAACTTAAAACCCCCAATAAACTTAAAATTACTTCTCTGGGCCATACATTTTCTGCATCAGTAATATGGGATAAGAATGTTTATTTGGAGCTGGGAGAGGTGGTACATGCCTGTAGTCTCAGTTTCTTGGGAGACTGAGGTGGGAGGATTGCTTAAGCCCAGGAGTTTGAGGCTGCAATGAACCATAATTGCATCACTGCACTAAAGCCTGGGCAGCAGAGTGAGACCTTGTCTCAAACAAAACAAAAAAAGGTACTATTTATTTGGCAGGTTTTGTAGTATTTGGGATACATTATGAAAAGTGCTAGCACATTATGAGTACTCAGTTATGTTTAACTTTATCATTAAAATTGTTATAACCAATAGGAACTGACTCTGCGACCTCAATCCTGTCTTTGAAGGAACAAACCCTTATGGGGGTAAAAATGACTTGCTCCCCACCCTGCCTTGACTCTGTCATTTCAATCTACCTGATCATAAAATGAACAGCGTTTTAAAATATGAACATATTCCCTCTCATGGTGGGTAGAAAGTCCATCACTACACCCATATTTATAGAACAATTACAACAGAGGAAAAGACATGACTCTGAATTCCAGCCACACATTAATATTGTGCCTTTAGGCAAATCACTTAAGCCAGTTAAAATTCATTTTATTCTACTGAATAATAATACATGGGAAGGCACCTTATATACTCGTACGAAATATACTCATTTACAGGGTTCTGCGCGTGACACTGCACCCGTAAAATTGAGAAACTAACAAAGTGAGGACAGAATTAAAAAAAAAAAAAAACTTTCAGAATGTTCTTCCTTTCCTCAGTGCCATGCAGTTTGTGCAGTCAGCTGATTAGCTGAAAATAGTTAGTTTTGATGACTGATGCTTCCTGCTTATGTTTAGTTGGTTTAGGAAGCTCATTAGGGATGCTATCTTGGAGATGAGTCTGGTGGGTAGAATATCTGATGACTCTTAAGGCAAATGTGCTTCTTTCAGCTGGTGAATTAATTTCTCAATAGATTCAATTTGCTTTTTACTAACTGTCTGGCAATATCCCATATTTGCAATAGCCTTTCAAATGCTTGCAGTAAAATCTGGCTCACACATACGCAACCTGTAAGCAGTGAAAGAGAAACCATCATATTCAAAATTATCCAAATATGAGAGAAGTTGAATATGCTTGAAGACAGTAAACATAACGATGCATCTCTTTCTCCTTCCTCTTAAAATCACTTACACAGATATATGAGAAGTAAATATGTATTTAGAAAGTGTTAGTCATCATAGATGTACCTCTAGCCATCCATTTGAATGTAAACACGGTAAAATATCCACTTGTACAATTTTATACTATCGATGAGTATAGGTAGGTGAAAATTAAAACTGTTTGCTAGAAAATATTCCAACCAGAAAACTGAAGGTATAGAAAAAATTATACTTTTTATTGTGACTAATAAACCATCTTTAAATATGTCTTATATAGAGAATGAAAAAACTATAGATATATACATGCCAATTATACATATATGTGAATTTAATTTTGTTAAAAAGTAATTGGCATCTGCAATTTCATGCAGTCTAACTGAAACCCATAAAGAAATGTGTATGAAAGAGGAAAGCAACAAAAGTTCGTAACATTTTAAAATTAGAAAGCAGATTGAAAATCCATCATGATCTATTTTAAATTTATCTCTATAACATATTTCAATTGAGACACAAAACACAGGTTATATAACATGCCTCATTATTTTATTTATAGCATCACTTCCCTTTCCCCAACCTCCAAACTATGTTCCCGTCTACACCACCCCACCCAACTCTCACCTCTTCCATTGGCATTATCACAAACATATTCTACAAATCTCAATTTACAAATCTTATGCCAAAATTTCCACTCTCTCTCAAATGTGGAAATACCTTAAATATAAACACAAATACTACAATCTTCACATTTATATTTTCTAAAGCAGTTAAACCTTTATAGACAATTCTACCTAAAAAATCAAATTTACAAATCTTATACCAAACTTTTCCACCCTTTTTCTTTCAAATATAGAAATATCTTAAACATAAACCCAAACACCACAAATCTTCACATTTTCTAAAGCAGTGAAACCTTTATAGACAATCCTACCTAAAAAGCCAAACGCGCTTTACAATATGTCATGTTATGTTAAGTTGACCAGACACAGAAGCCATTTCTGTCAGATTTCTTGTCAGTGTTTGCTTTAAGTTTGAGCTTTCTGATCTCAGCTCCTGTTGTGCCAGTAATTTGAAAGGTCACTGCTCTGTTGGCATTTGGATTATACAATGCAGTCTGGCAATTTATAAAAGTCTTGTGAATCTGTACATAGACTATTGAAGTTAGAAAATGCTTATCACTCTCTGGGTTCTAATACTGCCCAGAGGTTATTTGCTCTTGTTCCCATAAGAAAATAAGTAGTATGACTCGCTACTATCATTCCTGATCCTTACCTCCACTTCAAAATGTGGCCAGTTCCACCTTCTAAGCCATCACACCAAAATTGACTGGGTAAGTTTATTATGAATTTGTGTTCTTGTCCAGACTCTACATTAGACCTCCCAGGAGAGTTCAAAGTAAAAAGCAATGAGTAAGTACAATAATACAACTGAGACAGGGGAGCAAATATCACCTCAAATGGGACTCAGAAAACTGTGGGACCAAAAGAGGAAGTGTGCAACCAAATGTTATCAATTCTGAAATGGATCTTGGGAAACATCTATATGAAAACACTTCAAGGACCTGAAAAAAGAAACTGGTGAAAAAGCAAACAATCTTCCTTGTAAAACTACTCCAAAGTTAATGTCAGAGCTTTCTATCTAAACATCCATGTTAAGGTCTCCGGAAAGATTCAGAAGATCAATGACAGGAGTAAGGGAAACAATGAGGACATTTTTTGAGTAAGCAACATATAATGACCCTGCAGCAGAACTGGAGAGGGGAAAAAAGGAAATGGAGGTTATAAGTAAATTAATTGCCTGTAACATGTTTAATGAAGTAAGTAGATGAGTGAAGCAAATTTTTCAACAGTCAAATATTATGCAATATATGATGCATAATAATTATACTACCCCCAGTTGTTTTTAATGTGAGATTTTCTTTATGCCACTTTCAATCACACACACACACACACACACACACACACACACACACACACACACGGCACAAATCACATATACATACAGTCAAATGAAAATATGTACGTGGGAGGGAGAGAAAGGGAGGAAAACTTTAATCATGACACACTGCCAATATAAGAACTCCCTTTTTAGAAAGATCTTTTATCAAAATTTTAATTGCCAATGGAACAGAAACCATCACAAATAATAACTTGTAAATAACCCAGGTACAAGTGAATTTTTATGATTGAAATCCAGGGGCATGCTAAGCAAGAAGAGTCCAATAGTAACTAATCTCATTATTGTTTGTTTTTATTAAGTTATATTACTTGTAGTGTGGTTTCTCATCAGAGTTGTTTATTTAACAGGCCAAAAGCCTCCGTCTCTTTAACTAGGTCTTTATGTGCATGGGGAATGTTTGATTACCCACAAAAGTAATACAAACTAACACATTTTTTAGATTTTAACATATTTGAAGATATGTTTTTCCCAAGTGTACACTTCTTTGTGGTCTGGATTGCCTCAGGAAACTGCCTCTGCCTGTTGTGGCTATCATGGCAAGTAAGAGCACTTGTAATTTACTTCTGAGAAAATGCCTAGTCATTTGCCTAGTTATGCCATGTCATCTTCCTGACACCACAGAGCACAGTAACCTAATTTCCGAAATCAAAGACAGAAAAAACTCAACGGCTACTGTTCCTGAGGCAAACAAGTGAATAAATTCCAAAACATGCCATGGACTCATCGAAGATGAATTTTAAACAATTCTATCACTTGTTGAATTAGCTTTCTATTAACCACAGGTTATAGAAGTGAAGCCAACCCATACTACAAAGAGCGTATTAATTGGCATGCATTTTGCAGTAAACACTGTAGATAGTATTTTTATATTGCCAAAGTAATAGTTTTTGTCCCTCGACTCATCTGCTAAATTTTGCCTCACCTGGCTCAGTCAGAAGGAACAAAATTGACAATACTAACTAATCTCAGTTATCTCCACTGACAGAAAAAAAAAATGTATTTTCTACATGGACTGTGGGAATCAGCATTTTGTTATTAACAGATTTGTTTCCTTGTCCTTTCGCTATATGATCCCAATGTATTGATGTATTTCTAAGACTACAAGATTTGTGTCACTCAACCGTATGTGTTGTAATCATTGTCTTCTAACCATTTATCCCCACGAAACTGATGTCACTGAAAGATGGAAAAGAGGAACAAAAAGCATAAAAGGGAGAGAGGGAAGGAGAAGACTTTAATCATAATACAGTGCCAAGGTAAGGGCTCCTTTTCAGACAAATTTTTAAAAATTTCTTCATCAAAATTCCCAATGCCTCCTTGAATGAACTGTTAAGGAATGCAAATTCCTTTAAAACTTGGTTTTGGCAACGAATCTGAATTTTCTTCATTAGCCAGCTATGCAGAATTCATTTTCAAATGCTCTATTAAAAAAGGGAAGGTTCCCCTAAAGTTTCCCAGTCTATTAAAGGTTTCCTTCCAAAAGGAGCTCATTCTCATCTAATTTAGTAAGACACCCTCGTGTACGCCAGATGGCACAAGCATCATAGCTTCACAAATGTCATTCTGATTCTCACCTTTAAAATGAAATTTCCTTAATTTACCTTTTTGTAAATTACATAATTGTAGACAAAGATATGCCAAATTACAGGCCTCTTTTGCTAAATATTCTAGAAATAATTTGAGAAAAATAGGTGCAATTTGAGACCTTAGTTGTCTTGGAAAGGGGGCAGGTGGATATTTGACTAAGATTCTGGTCACTATTTCCCCTGTTAACTATTTAAATGTGTGACTTTAAAAAAAAAATCATTAAATCTTGTTGAGACTAATAAATGTGTCATCCAAAACAAATGAGCAGCTTAAAATTTCTCATATCTGTCATACCTCAGAAATTTTTAATTCTAATACATTTCAAGCCATTCTAACATTTGGTTTAGAAATAGGTATTATATCACCAAGGCTTATGCAGGACTCTGTGATATTTATTTCAGTTTCCTTCCTTCTTAGGTTATTATTTTGAGATTTTAAAATTTGAATTATATGTTTGTGATGGGTTGAACTGTTTTCCCCCCAAAATATATGCTAATGTCTTAACCTCCAATAGTTGAGAATGTGACCTTTTTTAGAAATAGTATCTTTATAGAGGTAATCAAGTTAAAATGGGGTCATTCAGATGGGCCCTAATCCAATATTACAGAGTTCTTATAAGATGGGGAAGATGAAGACAGAGGAACATGCAGAAAGGGAAGACTATACGGAGACACATGGAGAATGCCATGTGTAGTCGGAGATTGGGCTAACACATCTGTAAACTCAGGAACACCGTGATTTCCAGCAAACCACCAGAAGCTGGGAGAGATGCGGGAGCCACAGACAGCCACCTTCATATCCTTCTGGAGGAAACTACCTTGACTACATCTTCTTTTCAGACTTCTAGCTTCCCAAACTGACAATAAATGTTTGTTGTTTTAAGCCACCCAGTTTGTGGTACCTTGAAGAGTCACTCCTACAAATGAATACATCATAGACTAAAAAGTACATAAATCCTAAGTGCACAATTTTCATAATATTTCAGTATGGACTCAGTCATGTGATCACCATAACCGAGCACTTCAGAAGCCGCTTTTATGCCGCATTAATTTTCTTCTACCAAATGTAACACTCTTCTGACTTTCTCTACAGAAGATTTGTTTCTCCTGAGGAAATTTATATGAATGCGAGCATATTTGTGACACCACAGATGCAACAGCAGTTCTTTAATTGCTGTAATGTATTCTACTTTATCAATGATCCATGAAATATTTTTACATTCTGCTCCTAGTGGTCAATTCAACTGTTTTGAGTGTCTTCTGCATATAAAAATGTTGTAATGAAAGTCTTGCAAATGTCTTTCAGTATAAAAACAAATCCCAGTCATATCTTTTGGGTATATACTTAAATGTATAATGGTTGGGTCACGGATAGGCATCTATAAAATCAAACTGTGCTGTACTAATCTACTTAGTTTTCCTCTTTTAAATATTAATGTATAATTTACACATAACAAAGTATACAGATCTTAAGTCTACTACACCTTATTGAATTTTCACATAGGTTCATACACATAGAAAAGCAACTCGGATCAAAAATACCCTACAGGTATCCTATAAACCATCTTCTTGCCATCTGAGTCAATAACCACAACACCAAAAAAGGTAACTCCTATACTAAATTCTATTTACATAGATTCATTCTATTAATGAATTAGTGTTAACAGGCTTTTAATGAGCTTCATAAAAACAGTATCACGCAGTATATGTTTTCTTGCATGTGACTTATTTTATTCAACATTAGGTTTTAAACATTTACGAAATTCTTGTATATACCTATAATTCATACTTAATTTTAATAGTGGTATTCCTTTTTATGAATATATAACTTTTTTATGTTATTGGATGATTCACCTATTTCTAATTTTGGGCTACTATAACTAATGCTGATTATCTTATACATATCTTTTGATAGACTGAAGTGCTCACTGATTTTGAGTATATACACCCAGGAGTGGAATTACTGGGTCAAAGGTACACAAATATTTACCTTAGTAGATATTTAACTTAGTAGATATCGCCAAATGAATTTTCAAAATGGTTGTTCAGCTTTACATTCACACAACATTCTATTGAGAGGTAGTTATCCCACATCTTCTGAAACACTTGATATTGTTGGTCATTTTAATTTTGGGTATTTAGTGGGCATATAGTGGTGTAAAAATTTGCATTTCTGAGCAATTAATTATTTTCTTATGTTTTTAGTCTTTTGCTATCTGCCAATATAAAGTGCCTACTCAAGTCATTGGTCCATTAAAAAATAGATTTTCTGAATTTTTCAAATTGATTTTTAAGAGTCCTTTATAAATTCTGGATTTACTCTTCTGTTTCTGTATTTGTATTATCTTTTTCTTATTTCTTTTGCCATTTTTAGAATTATTCATCTTATTAAAATATTTGTAGTTCATTTTTAGTACTTTAGTTATCCTAGAGAATATTTATTCTAGACTATTGTGGACTACTTTAGTACTTTTTCCACTTCTTCAACAATATAGTTCAAAAACAACCTTAGAACAGTTAAACACAATTTAGCTGCTCCCACTCTTTGTTGTCATATATTTTATCCAACATTTAAACTTTCTGAAAGACAAATTAACTATAGTTAATCCTCATTTCTCATGTTTATTTTCATGGTGAATATTCCTTATAAATTACTTTTCTTATAATATCTTTCAGATTTTTATGGCAGTGATTACTGGGTTACACCACAAAAAAATTCAGTGTTCTTTCTTTTGTATTATTTCCTGAAAATGCTTATTTAATAGCCCAATTAGTTCCTCAAGTTTTGGTAAGAATTCACCAGATAATCCTCATGTGGTGGGAACTGTGTGTGTGTGTGTAAAATGTGTTAATCATAAATACAGTTTCTCTAATAGATACAGAATTTACTCAGAACTTTAGAACTTCTTGTGCCAGTATTTTAAGACCATTTCTTTTAACTTCATTGCTTCCTATAATTGCATGCTTCTATCTGGGATAATTTTTTCTTAGTCTGACAAACTTCCCTTAGTATTTCTGTAGTTCAGGTCTCCTAGGCGAACATTCTCTCAACAATCATTTGTCTAAATATATTTTAATGTGCCTCACTTTTATGTGTTTTTCACTGGTTATTAAATTATTAGACTGGAAAATTTGCCCCTCAGCATATTAAAATGCCATTTCATTGTCTCCAGCTTCTATTGTTTTTTTTGCAGTACTTACTTGTGATCTTCTACTTTTGAGACTTTTGTTTTGGTTCAGCAGTTTATGATCTGCTTAGGTAAGGTTTTCTTTGTATTATGTTCTGTAGGTTTCGTTAAATTTCTTGCAAGCTGGTTGATATTCTTTATCAATTTTAATAAATTTTTGACCAATGGCTCTTTTGATATTGCCTTCTTCTCCATTCTCTCACTTGTCTTTATGTCCAATTTAGTTACAGTAGATGTTTTGACTGTGCTTCATGTCATTTCTTTTGTTCTGCTTTGTTCAATTTTATCAGTTTAGATTGTTTCTATAGATCAATTTATATTATTTCTATGGATCTCCTTTCAGGTTAACTTACCTGTTCTACTATATTTATTCTAAAGCAAACCTATTCAGTGATGTAAGTTCAATTACTGTGTTTTAGAATGTTTATGTGATTTCTTTTTACAGAGATTTAAATCTTTGCTATAGTCTCCATCATTTCATGCAGTTTGTTTACTTTTATTATATTAGCAATAGTTATTCTAAATTTGTTTGCTAAATTATGAACTATGAATCTGTGGAGCTGTGCTTATTGTGAATATGTGTTTTGTTGATTATTAATAAAATTTTTGCCATTACATATCTAGAAATTTTCTCTATCATGCTGGACATTGTGCATGAAAAAATAATGAAATATTCTAATAAAGTGGGTTTTAGAATGCAATCCCACTTTTCTCTAATAAGCAGATAGGGTTGGGGGAGTCATGACCAATGCAATCAGAGATTGGAGCAGTCAGAATTGAGTGTTAGTTTCATAAGACTCTGCCATCTTTGCCATCATCTGTTTCTGAATTATGCTCTTTTTGAGCTTTTGATTGAGAGCTGGTTGGAGCAACTCAGTATCAAAATTCTGTTGGAGATTAAATTTTAATTTCAGTGGTATTAGGCCTATCACCTTCAAAATCTTAGAAATGTGTTGAGCAAGAGGGTTGGCCATGTTTTTGAGGCAAGCTCTCCCTTGCAATGAGTTCATCTCCCAGTTGCTGTGATATTCTTGAAGATTTTATTGTATCTTTTGGGATCTTCTGAAATAACCCCTCATTCTTGCATGTAACACAATAATTCAGTCAATATGCCCTAGGGAAAATATCCTATGTGTGCCACTGCTTATTTTACCACTAATCAATGTCTGGGCCAGGCCCCATCCTCAGCCATAATTATAAAAGACACTCAGAGAAACAGTCAGCTCACACTGGAAAGTTCCTTCATTAATCTACATGTTGTTGTAAGCCTAGACTGACTTGCAGCTTTCTTGGCATTCACTTTAAGTGCTCTTTGCCAAATTATATGGTGTTTCTTCGATATTTTCCCCAAAGGATATCAGTATTTATAAAATTATACATCTCATGCAGTTTTCAAAGAACTAAAGAGATACTTCAAACATACCTATAGAATAAAAAGTCATGTTATCTTTGCTTACATGCTCATCTTGACAAGCAAGGTACTACTCAGGATTATTTCTTAAATTAAAAGCATGCCTAGAATTGGCCCATCAAGGATTTAAGATGGCTGTTCTAAACAGGCTTTGCTAATGAGACTGAGTCCTCTGACAAACTAATAAAAGTAAAACTTTCCTGTTAGTATAATAATCATTCTAAGATATTGTTAAGATATATTACTGAGAAGCTACCCTACAGGTATTAAGAAATCCAGAACAAGGGAGAGGCTGTAGATTTCAACCAACATCTTCTGAGGAAGCAACTTAAAATGTGACAGCATGTCTTGTGTTTAGGTCGGTTGGTCTAAAGTAACTCAAATGTGTAAATCATAAAAGCTTTAGAGATGTTATTGGAGAGAAATGTGTAATAACATAGGTGTCACTGTTGAAAGCGTCAAGAAAACTACTATGAACCACTCTCTATGAAAGGTGCTGGGAGAGTAATTTACTTTGGCCTGAAGGGCTCAGGTTTACAGAGGGAGGAACAACAAACAACCCCTCAGCACCATGTGGGAGTGAATGACAGACAGGGATACCAGCATCTATTATCCAAGGATCCAGAAGACACCAAGACTAGCAAAGAGCTAAGTCAATATTCAGTAGGTTTTAGAAAAAGGTAAATATCAGAGGAGAGGAAGATTGAGCTCAGAAATATCCTTTCACCTGGAGAGTAAAGATGCAACCAGAAGGGGCACAGGCAAATGGAAACCTTGGTCCCTCCAGCCTTATTTTATTGCCAAATGAAATTTTGTTGAAGACTCAAATCTGCTCAATAACTTCCTGGCCTGGTGTATATTGCCAAAGGTAATATTTGACAGTGTTATATGGATGTATTTGTGCTGCTTTCTTTAAAAACACAAAAATAGCTTTTAATTTTTATATGATTATAAAATTTTATCCAATTTAGAAAACTGTTTAAATAAAAACTTTATACATTTCAATGTTAAACATCCCTTACAAGGCTTTTGTCCCTGTTTACTCAGCCTTTTGTTCATGTCCCTGTACCAGGCATGTGCTCTTAGACAGTAGAAACCTACTTAGCTGTATCTGCTATTGCAGACCTGTATCTGGTGTTTGGATGCTTAGTTCTGCTCTGCCGATTCAAGCAATATTTATCTTTGATCCATTGAGTCCTGAGCACCATTATGTATGTTTCTGCTTCTTGAACCCTATTTATCTTTGATCCATTGAATCCTGAGCACCATTATGTATGTTTCTGCTTCTTGAACCCTATTTATGAGAACTCTATTTAGTTCTATCAGTAGAGAATTTAAACAAAACGAAAAGAACCAGGTGATTATTTAAAAATCATTGATTTTGTTTAACCCCATATAAGTTAAATTCATACTAAAAAAGCTAATACTCTAATTTATAAGTTAAGTATCAATATCTTTCGATACATATATAGAAGAGGCAGCATAAAAACCAGTGTTTACTTTTGGTGCAAACTGGCTTCCTTTTAAGGCTGCTCTTACCCGCTTTCAGCCACGCTTTTATCCAATTATTCAGTACATATTTGTTTTTAGCTGTCCCTCCAGTTTTCCTAGAAGTATGCATTCACCCCTTCCTTCCATTATAATTCTTTCTCAATCAATACTACTTTTCCCTCTGAGTAGTGTATCCTTTCTAAGCATTAGGAAAAAAAATGACCAGCTGATTAAACCACTTGACTTATGGGTTCAGTAGAGAGACTTTTTCCTCCACAATTGCACTTAAATATTAATGGAGGAGACTGTCAATTCAGAGCCGTCTAAGCACCACGACTGCCTCCTCTTCTATATTGTGCCCTGCATTTGAGCAGTTATCACCACATACACTCAAATGCACACACATGTATATACATACACACATACGTGGCAACTTTTCCTTTCCATTTCTATTGTTAGTATCCTACTGATTTAAGGCCATAATACCCCATGTGTTTTAGTGAGCTTTTGTCTTTCTCTCTACTCAAATCCATTTTATGATACAGACCAGGGATGGAGAAACCGTTTCTGTCCAGGGCCAGATAGCAAATGTTTTTGGCTTTGCAGGTAGTGCAATCCCTGTCAAATCCATAGGTCTTAAATAATGAATGAGCATGGCTGTTTTTCAATATAACTTTGTTTACATGAATAAGCTGCAGACTAGATTCAGCCCATGGGCAGTAGTTTGTTGAGCCTGGATCTACATAAATCTTACTGATTGCAGATTTTCCCACATTATTTATAACTTTAAAATAAAACCAATCATCTCATTTCTTCAACAAATTTAAATTTGTCCTAGGTGCAAGACATCTACTTAATTGTCCTGTGATTTAACTACAGAGTAAGATGTTAAATTTAGGCTGACAATTGAGAGATATTTTGCCATTGTCTTTTTCATACACCTGCAATCTAGTGGAAATAAACTATTGACTTCTCTATATGTCTGATGAAATATTTTGCTCCCTTTCTAATGCTAATCTCTACATATTACTACCCAAAGTCCAAGTCACATATACCTCTTTTCAAATGCTAATTGGACAAATTTTTCCATTAGCAACATTTTCACGATTCTACTTTGCACTAATCCATTTTGAGGGCATCACCATCTTGAGGGTTCGTCTCAGCGTCTAGTACAGGTAACATAATGTCTTATACATCATAGATGCTCAGAAACTAATTGTAAAATTAAGGGTCAAATAATACAACTCTGCCAATGGTTTTCCTACTGACATGAACCAAAATCTTATTCATTTACCTCATCTCCCTCTCCTTCTTTTCTCCTCACCTTCTCTCTCCAATCTTTATCCTCCTTTCACCCCCATATTGGTAGGTCCTATGAAATCTTACTTTATAGAATCTTATTTATCTTTCACATCATTCACACTGCTACAACCCAAATTCAGATTTTTCATAACTCTTCACTGCACTATTAAAATGGTCCAATTCCTTTCTGTCATTTATTATCTCCATGCCAAACCATCTTCATTATTTATTTATATGTAACGTATCTCCCTCAAACTTAGCATTTTAGAACAACATATTTCAATTTTTGATGGTGGAAAGCCAGGTGTGGATTAGCTATGGCCTCTGACTCCCACCTCTTTTCAAAGTCTGCAGTCATCTTAAGACTGGACAGGGAATGATTTATTTCCAAACTCATTCACATAGTTCCTGGCTTTAGTTTTATGCCAGGTATTGTGCTGTGGACTCCCTTGATTCCTTGTCACATGGGCCTCTCCACAAAGCATCACACAACATGGCAACTCTCTTTATCAAAGCAAGCAAGCAAGCAATAGCACAAGAGGGAAATCGTTAACAGTTGGGTGTGGCTAGCAAGAGGCAAGACATAGTTACTTGCTACCTAACCATGGAAAGTAACACTGCATTACTTTTGTTGAATTCTGTTTCTTAGCAGCAAGGCACAAGATGTCACTCATACTCAAGAAGGGGAGATAATACAGAATACCAGGGGGTGGAATCAGAAACATGGGAGCTGTGTCAAAAGCCACCTATCCCACCATTCCAGATAATCATCAGTTTCTTCTACTATGTTATTTTTCTCTCCTTAAAATACTTAAATGACCTAGAGTAGTATCCTGCTCTTCACTTCCAGGGTTTATTAGTTGATGCAGCAGTCTCCATTATCACCAAAGCAATACACAGTTCATGCATACGGTAGAGATGCTCTCTGTGTATGCCTAAGTCTGACTCTTCAGAATCCATGTTACTGACATGTGGGTGACCATTTTTCTCCTTGAGTCATTGAATTTCCACTTTCCCCATTCTCAATGGTCAAGATAATCGATAATTTTCAATTCTCTACTCATTGTCACCTGATTTCTGTTAACAATGTTCCTGCCTCTACTATTTTCCCTTTTGCAATATCATTTTCTGCTTTCTTGTGTAATTTTAAGTTAAAAAGAACCTTTTTTAAACAGTTTCTACCATGGAGTCCTCCTGAACGGTGTGACTTCCCTGCTCAAAACCGTTCTAACATCCAGCTCTTTTCAGTAATTTTTCCTTAGTTCACGCTCAAAGAGTAACATGCCAGAACTTTTTTTTCTTTTTTTTTTTTTCCCATTCTGTCCAGGGTAAGATGAAAGGGCTGCTGATACTGGAAGATTATTGGAGGGATCACTAAGATTTTATTCCATGAACATGTCTTTCTTTGGATGCTTTTTTAAGCACAATTTTAACTGTAGTAGGATGCTTATTTATATTGTTTATTTATATGTACCTTTGATATTTCAATTCTGTTAGATAAATATTATTTATCAAGTCATTATGCACTAGAAAACAAAGCTGAAAACAAAAACTTAAATTTTGAGGATTTTTCAGTACTACTGTAACTATATGCAAATTCAATGCTATTCACCTTTAAAAGTAACCTGAAAAATGTTTAATGAAGACATAACTTTATAGAAAAACGTAAACCTAAATAACATTTATTCAAGACAAAAATCAAGAATATATTTGGTAAGGTATGCTTTGAATTAATTTTTAATGATATCTATTTCTTATGTATATATATAAAAGGCAAATGTAAAAATTTTAATTTTTTTATTCATGGGAAATGTAAAAGGGTTCATAAATTTTGTCACTACACTTCTCTGACCTTATATATTCAGTTTTGTCCCCTTGTTTACAATCTGACTGAGCTGTAAAGGTATAACCATTAACCAATCAAAATGAACACTAAAAGGTCAGTGCATTACTTATTATAGCTGCTTTCCAAAAAAATGTGTAAGGCATTCAAATTCTGGCACATTTTTTTTGCAAGTCCAAACTTGTTAAATAAATCTATGATGACATAAATGAGACTCTGGCTCCCTGTAAACCTTGCAATAAACATGAGAAGAAAGTTCAGTTCCCTGTCTTTTCTTTTTTATTGCCATATTTTAAAGTCAGTCTCCAAAATTCTAGTAAGTTGATACAGGAAGTACTCTAGTTTTAAATGTCATATAATAATCTTGTAAATATTTTCCAGGCTGCAAGATTCAAAATAACTTCCTTCCTATTTACAAATTAGCACATGGACATACTTCGGAATTATTTGTGGGTATCAATAACTTCTTCTTTTGCAATTTATCTGTGAGTGCCAATAACTTCTTTCCTGCCCCAGCCTCCCAAGTAACTGGAATTACAGGTATCTACCACCACAACCAAATAGCGTTTTTTTATTTTATTTTTATAAAGTTAGAGACAGGGTTTCGACAAGTTGGCCAGGCTGGTCTCACACTCCTAACCTCAGATGATCCTGCCTTTCTCAGCCTCCAAAAATGCTTGGATTACAGGCATGAGCCACCCTACTCATCCAGTGTCAATAACTTCTATCATGACAGTTACCCATTTTGGCCATCAGTTACTTGTAAATAAGTGATAAGACAGGGCATTTTGCCCTCCTATCTATTTGTAATCAAAGGAAAACCAGTATCAAAGAATGCCTATTTTCTGCATGATTAGTGTGTTTGGAACATATATACTGTTTGTATTCTTCGTACTTTTAGTGTGAAAAGCAGCAAATAATTTGTGTGTTTTAAGTCACTTGTAAAAATTGCTTTTTTTCTTGCCAATATATTTTAACCATTCTGAAGAGAAGGATTAAAAAAAGATTTTGCCTCTAAGAATGAAAGTAGGAAATAAAATTAGATGCCTAAAAATGGGTGACTAAATAGACTGACCTTTTGATTAGCAGAAGGCCAGGAGCAAAGTCTGCCAGTAACATTAAAGATATGAAACCATAACCATTGTTCAGTGTGACCCATTGCATAACAGAAATGGATGCTGTTTCTGTGCTGAACGGAAGGTGAGGTCACAGCAAGAAAACTGCCTGCAAGGCCTCATTTACAGAGAAGTTTTGAGAAGCTGGAAAAATTGAGAAATATGATGGTTGGAATTAAACCATCTACAGAAAGTATGTTCTAAGGTGTTAGGATAAGCACCTAATTAAGCAGCAGCCGGCTAAAGCAAGTAGAGGCATAATTGGAGCTGTGTGTTCACACCTCGCTGCTATTGAGAAGAAGCTGAAGGCAGTATCTCTTCAGAAGTTTTGGGCATCCGGGCCTTTGAGAGACCAGGAAGTCTGTGGCTGCTAAAAGCAAAAGGGCCAGCAGATTAAAAGAAAAACTGCTGTTGTTTAAAACCCTAAAAACTTCACTGCGAGCCCAAGGTAAATTGTCACTGTAAAGAAGAAAGGCACCTTAAATTGCCTACGCTTCCTGTCCTCCACATACAATTTATTTTTAAGATTCCTGGGCAAAAGTAATTACTGCCTGATCTGCATCTGTAAAACTATTTAATTGCTATATTTCTGTATACCGTGTGATATTTAGAACATTGCTACTATCACTGGACGAATGTCACAGTCAGTAAATGTGTGATTTGTCACAAGTTGCTTCTAGCAAAGACTGCACTGAAGTTTATTTCTTCTCTGACCTTGATTATGATAATTGAATGAGGTAATTGGATGAAAATATCCTTACTTTCACTCCAACCCTAATTTTTTTCTCTTTTAAAATTGTATAAGCAAATAAATTTGGCACTTTCCTCACATTTCAGCATTTGTTTTTTCCCAGAAAACACACACTTTTCACTTGGCCACTATCCCATTAAAAAGGAGCCATAAATATCTTGTGAATGAGAGAATAGGAAGTCAGGCACCAAGAAGATGTGATGACATTTGGAAGTAAGGCGAATAGAATTGTCCTGGTAGTCTAGCTAGGAGAAGAGACCCACAGCTCTGAGTACATATAATGCCAATATAAAGGCAGTTTTTCCAAAAATCACTATGGATGATAAGAACTGGGCAGAGAAGCAGAGATCAAGATTGAAAAGTTGTACATGGAACCAACTATGTGAGTCAACCTTCCACACACTTCTCCCTATCTCTTCCATTGCTGATAGCCTTTGCACAAAGGATAAAATCTATTCTTGAGAACAGCACGATTTGTCCAGATGAGGCCTGGAGAGATATAGCTGATTGACAGTTAGACTTGACAGATTAATTTAGCAGTTACTTGTGTGACTTCTCATCAAAGAGCAGAAGTGAGTTACAGCATCATCATAAATGATGGTGAACAGAAATACAGACCTGAACCAGAATGTCCAGTCAACCCCCACAAACATGTCTCGCCAACCGTGTGACTAAGTCCATTGGCACTGGAGCAACTGGTAGGAAAATGTGAGTGGGATCATCAAATCAACTGCAATAAAATCGAACAAAGTATTCTGAACAGTGGAGCTGAGGGTACAATAGAAACATATTCAATAATATGGAAAATAATTATGTCTCTATTTTTAAAAAGAAGAAATACTAGTTTTACTTGGATGTATGTGGTTGAAGGACAGGGGCTGTAGGCATCTCTATCCTCCCCTTGAATAGCGAGGTATCAAGTAACTGTGCTCAATAGAAGAGCTAGTGGTCTTTTCAGAAACATTACTTTGGGGATTAAAAAGTATGCTAGTGGATAGGAAATAATATTACCTATAATTTCAAGATGAATTGAAAAGGCAAATGTTGAAAGCTACATGTCAAATTCATTTGAATATGAGTTGATATTTACGTAATCCACAGTGAGGCAGAGCCTGCACAGAGCTGGACACCATAAGGGAAAGGACTGTAGATTATTAACTAGATAAAATTTCACATCTCAATTTCCCAAACAAAATTTTATCCTTTTTAGTAAATATCGCTCAAACACAATTTTAACATTACAAATATATACACACATGTATAAATGTGCTATTTATGTAGAAAGAAAATGATATATTAGTTAAAACAGATCAACATTAAAACACATATTTTTGTACATAAAAGTGATTAACAAGGGAGGGTAATGTGTTTTTTTATTTGTTTTCCAAAAATAGTCACCAGTCTGGGTGCAGTGGCTCATACCTGTAACCCTATCACTTTGGGCAACAGGAGTGCTTGAGTCCAGAAATTTGAGACTAGCTTGGGCAACACAGTGAGACCCCCATCTTTAAAAAGTTTTTAAAAATAGCCAGGCATGGTGCTACATACCTGTAATCCCAGCTACTCAGGAGGCTGAAGCAGGAGGATCACTTGAGCTAGAGGTTGAGGCTGCAGTGATCAATTATGACACTGTACTCCAGCCTGGATGTCAGAGTGAGACCTCATCTCAAAAAACAAAAATAGTCATTAAAAAGAAAGGCGCTGCTGCAAAAGAAGAAAGGCTGAGGATTTGTCAGAGTAACTTTTATGAGGAGTTGACTTACCGCTGCTTTTAAAGGGTATCTTAGTGTCTGTAAATTAGCAGATGGAATAATGACTTGTTCTTCCCTTTTATGAGTAATTAAGCAGCTTATTTTTGTTCAGTGCCTCAACACCTGCATTTACTGTCTGATTAGGCAAATTTTCTAGAATCTGTTATCTACAAACCCTCTTCTGATATGCAGATCTACAACCTGTGAATGTAACATTCCTGATTATCTCATGACCACTCCCAGTGAGCTCTGCTGGTAGCTTGTTTTGTACAAATATAGATCCAGTGCTTTTTCCACTTTATTGTTTCTATCGAGTGCTCTTATACATAGATGGTCGTGCAGAGATAACACACTGCCAACACAAAGGTTTTCAGAATTTACTGGACAAAATGACATAAAACTAAAAGAAAAATCACCTGCACATGAAATTCAAAGAAGGTCTTATTTTTCCTTATAAAATTGCAGAAAAAATAATTCAGATAGTAACATAGAACTTGTTCTAAAACTAAAATGCTAATGTGAATGTATGTATATATTATATATATATATTATATATATATTATATAATATATAGATCCAGTGCTTTTTCCACTTTATTGTTTCTATCGAGTGCTCTTATACATAGATGGTCGTGCAGAGATAACACTGCCAACACAAAGGTTTTCAGAATTTAATATATATATAATATATATATAATATATATTATATATAATATATATATTATATATATAATATATATATTATATAATATATATATATAATATATATATAGGTGCTATGGTGTGACTGTGTTCCCACCTAAATCTCACCTTGAGTTTTAGCTCCTATAATTCCCACATGTGGCAGGGACAGAGTGGGAGGTAACTGAATCATGGAGACAGGTCTTTTCTGAGCTGTTCTCATGATAGTAAGTCTCATGAGATCTGACAGTTTTATAAAGGGGAGTTCCCCTGCACACATGCTCTCTCTTGCCTGCTGCCATGTAAAACATGACTTTGCTCCTCATTCATCTTCTGCCATGATTGTGGGGCCTCCCCAGCCATGTCAAACTGTGAGTCAGTTAAACCTCTTCCTTTATTAGTTACCTAGTCTCCAGTATGTCTTTATTAGCAGTGTGAGAACAGACTAATACAACAGGCAAGATGAAGGAGTTTACTTTAAACCTGCTTTAAATTATGTAGTGTTTAAAGTATTTAAACCTTTTTTTCTATTTTTATTTATTTATTTATTTAGGAAAATAGAAAGCTGAGCACAGGTCCAAGTTGTTATTCGGGTAAAAGTTATTTTCAAGTATTTTAGTATAGACTTCTGACACCTGCCAAGACAAAGCATGCCTATTTCTTCCCCCGACTGAAATTAAAACTCTGGACATAAAAAGCAACTACCAAGGACTCTTAAAAGTAAACGGTAACAGATGGATTGAAAGAAAAATCAAAATAGTGACTTGTAACAGGGGCAGATTTAATGCTGCTTTTTCCCTAACCCAGGGTGTACAAAATTCCTACTCTTTCTAGCTAGAGAAGCAGGACTGTGGGCTCTGTAAGATGGAGCATATTTAGAGAAATGGTCTTTTGTTTTTCTCTTTTTCCACCCAGCCCTGCTTGGAAGCCAGCTCTACTTCTGACGCTGCTGTCATGATAGTAGCTGTATAGCAGCAGCAATGCAGAAGCACTTAGAACTTCAAGAGAGGCAATCTCATTATAGTTTCTCCTTAAAGAGAAATGATAAATACAAACCAATATCCATTAAGAACATATATAAAAATAAAATACCAAGAAATCAAATCTAGCAATATTTTTTTAAAAATAGTTTACAAACAAGTGAATTATACCATAAATGCAAGGCTGGTTCAGTATTCAAAGCTCAACAGATAACTTGCAATATCATTAGGTAGATGAAAAACCATACTTTAAGCAGAAGCAGCAAAAGCATTTGACAAAATTCAGCATCTATTCTTCATAAAAACTCAGGAAAATGAGAAAAGAAGGGAACTTAACTTGTTAGAGATCATCTACAAAACAAACAAACAAAACTACCACTAAATTACACTTATCGGTGACTGACTGATTTACAAACTGGGTCCAAGGCAAGAAGTCAGCTTTTTTACCATGTATATTCAACTTTATATTTATAGTCCTAGCCAGATCAGTAATACAGGAAAAAAAAAATAAGTGACATCTACATCAGAAAGGAAAAAATACACCTGTTTCTATTTTCAGACAACAGTCTATATAAAAATACCCAAAGTAACCTATTAAAATGCTCGATGTGACTTTAGTAAGGTGGTTGTACACAAACTCAATAAGCAAGATCAATGATACTTCTATATAGTAACAAAAACGTTTGGAAATAAAAACAGAAATCATTTAGAATGACAAAGTGTGTGTGTATAAATTTGCAAAAATATGTGCACAATTGGTATTTTAACAGCTATAAATCATTGATGAAAAAATTATCACAATAGGAGAGATAGAAGATGTTCATGAACTGGAAAACTCACTATTTTTGAGATGTCAATTCTTACCAAATACGCTAATTAAGTACAAATCAAAATTAAGTACAAATCAAAATCCCACAAGGATTTTTTTGGTATCAACAAATTAATTCTAAAATATATAGGACAAGGCAGAAAAACTGAGTACCCAGAGCAATTTTTGAAAAGACTCAAGTTGGAGGAATTGAAATATGATTTAACAGTTATTTTACAGCTACTCTAGTAAGACAATATGGTACTGGATAAAAGATAAACATAAGAAACAGAATAGGACAATACAGAAAATTCAGAAATAAAATTACACAAATATAGTTAACTGATTTTTTTTTAAAGGTACAAAGGCAAAATAACGGCATTTCCAACAAATGGCACTAGAACTATTGGACATCTGTATACCAAGAAATGAATCTCGACTGATATTTTACATAGCACACCAAAAGTACTTCAATGATAACTATAAACTTTTACAAAGAAACACAAGAAAGAAAGTTTGTGACGTTAGGATTAGGCAAAGTTTTCTCACAGGCAAAAGCAGCAATCCATTAAAAAAAATAAACTGAGCTTTATCCAAATTACCAACTTTTGCTCTGCGAAAGATGCTGTTTAGAGAATAAACAGATAATCCACAAACTAGAAGAAATATTTGCAAATCACCCATCTGATAAACTGTATTCTGAATATGTAACATTCCCAAAACTTAATCCAAAAAATGAGCAAAAACTTAAACAGATATTTTAATTAAAAAATATTGATAATAGATAAGCACATGACAAAATCCTTAGCATAATTAGTCATTGGAAAGTACAAATTAAAATCACGATGAGATACCACTATACACTGTTAGGATGGAGAAAGTAATGACAATACTAAGCACAAATGTGAACGCAGAAAAACTGAAATTTCTCATATGTTGTTTGTGGGAATGATGCCAAGGCGCACAGTCACTTTTGACAATCTTCAGACAGCCTATGTTGGTGTTTAGCATACACCTCTCATATGAGGATAAACCTATTCCTAGGTATTTCTGCTCTCAAAAGGAAAACTTATCTTTTGACAACTTGTGCGCAAGTGTTTATAGCAGCTTTTGTTAATAAACAAACATGGTATATTGGTTTGCTATAGCACCTATGATGAAGTATCACAAACTGGGAGGCTTAAACAATAGAAATTTATTTTCCCTGCAGGCTAGAAGTTCAAGATCAAGGTGTTGGCAGAGTTGGTTTTATTGAGGCATCTTTCCTTAACATATAAATAGCTTCTTCTATTTGTCTTCATGTCCCCCTCCCCAACACGCCCCAGCATTTTTTTTTTTTTTTTTTTTTTTTTTTTTTTTTTGGAGACAGGGTCTTGCTCTGTCACCCAGGCTGGACTCAGTGGTACAATCATGGCTCACTGCAGCCTTTACCTCCTGTGCTCAAGTGTTCCTCCTACCTCAGCCCTCTAAATATCTGCGACCATGGTGTGTGCTACTATACCTAGTGAATTATTTTTCTTATTTTCTGAAGAGACAGCATCCTGCTATGTTGCCCAGACTGATCTTGAACGTCTGGGCTCAAAGGATTCTCCTGTCTCCGCCTTCCAAATTGTTGGGATTATGGGGGTAAGCCACCATGCCCAGCTATCTCCTCAGCTTGTAGGAGGACGAGTCCTATAAGATTGGGGTCCACCCTGAGGACCTTATTTCACCTTAATTACTACCGTAAAGACCCTATCTTCAAATACAGTCACATTATGAGGTACTTGAAGTTAGGACTTCAATATAGGAAGTTTGAAGCAGGGGGTGATGGGGGCACCACAATCAGCCCATAGTCTAGAAAATCCCAAATGCCCTTGAGCTGGTGAATAGGTAAATTAATTTCAATCTGTCACAGCAACAATTGTTACACCAACAACGTGGATCCATCTGAAATACCACAAGAAACATGCCAGACTCCAAAGGCTGCCTGCTGTATGACTTCATTTGTAGGACAGTCTAGAAATCTAACTGCTATAGGGACTGAGAAGAAGTTGATGGTTTTGAGGGATTAGAGGAGAGCAAGAGAGTTTGACTAGAAAGGGATAGGATGAGGGACAATTTGGGATTGTGGAACTATTTTAAGTATTAATTTTGGTAGTGGTTACATGACTATGCATTTATCCAAACTCACAGAAGTGTGCAACAAAAACATGCATTTTACCCTATATAAAATCACATAATTCAAATATTTCTAATGGGCTTTCTAAAAATATTTAACTATGAATATCCTTTTATTCCAAAAATAACATCAGTACTTATCAAATTCTGTGGAAAATATATAAATGTACTTTAGCAAGTAATAGAAATGAATCAGAGTACAAGTACTTTCAAAAGAAATATATTTAGAATAGCAATGTGACCTCTCAAAGAACTCAGATCATTAAACTCTCAAGAACGTATTGGTAGATAATTGTCTGTTTCATTTTGAAAAATACTTCCCATTATTCTGCTGCCTACTCAACCACTTCTAATTCATTAACCCCAAGAAAACCTGATTAGCCTATACATAGGAGAATATACATTTATACAAGGGCATACTATATTGGTTTTACAGAAGGCTATCTTTATACCCATATAGTCTCTATTTCTGTCAACTGAGAATTTATCTGTGTGGCTGGGTTTACCAAAAACTGGGAATGGGACAGAAATGGAAAGAGGATAAATCTAATTCTTCTGTAATGACATGTCAGTTCTCCCTCAGTTATCACAATAGATTATTCACAATATTTCAGGGTTTTTCCCCTTTAATCTTCTAATTATACTAGGAAGAATTTATTTGCTGCCATTCATCTAATTTGTATAACTGCCAGTGACGGCTTCCTTCTTGTCCTAGGAAAACACTGTCAGGCAGAGATGAATAAGGAAAGGAAGAGTTGAACAGGTTAATGCTTCTACTCTTGGTGTGGAAGTTAGATCTGGGGAAAGAAAAAGAATGCCCTGTGAAGGTCTAAAGTAAGGCTCTGCATGTGAGTCTGTGTGTGTGCACACTCATGCAAGTGTGAAGGCACTGGCCATGGGGAATCGCACGTGGGGTGGGAAATGAGGTCTTGCCACAAATTCCTCAGTATTGGTGTGCACATGCCAAAGCAGGAAAAAGAGCAGGATGAGAAGGCCCCACTTCTATACTCATCATGTTTGAGGTAGGAAAGAGTTACTAAATCTTACTGTTATAGTTGGAAACACTTATTTTCCAGGAAATGGCTACTTGAGATAAAGGAGCAGACCAATGATCTATATTGAAATTGAAAACCCCACAAAAATAAGTTTATAGCTTTTCCATATAACCTAATATAATCATCCCAGAGCCAAATATGAAACATTTTGAAGGAAGAGGTGTTTTTCACATTACCTTTAGTTGTTATGCACTCCTTAGAAATAAAAGAACGACGATATTGAATACTCTCTCAAAGATAACCCCATCTCTCTCTCTTGCTTATTTCTTTGGGCAAGTGTTTTTTTTTTTTGTTTTTTTTTTTTTTCCTTAATTCTTTATAGTTTTTATGTATCTTACTTTGAGCTCCTCAAAAATAACCTTTATTTCTCCGGACAAAAGTAGCAACAAAAAAATCGACATGTCCAAGAGTTATATTTTAGAGGTTTGATACCATTGTAGATATTTCATTTATGATTTCTTGTATATGGCATTTCTGGAGGGTCTCTTAATATGTCCCTAACATTTCACACTAAGATAATTGGCTTCAAAAGGATGCCAGGTCACAGGATAAAAGTTATTAAATCCATTACTCTGTATTAAATTGCTTATGTTGTCTGAAGACAAATGTCTACGCATAACACATGGAGGATGAGTCATACTAATTGACTGACAAAGGAAAATCAAGCCTGAATCGTGCTTAGTTAACAAAGAGGCATTAACTTCAGTGCTATTTATAAAGATATTCAATAACAAATACATATTCTTTAGAGAATTCGGTTGTAATAGTTACATGGAATATACATAGAGACTTACTTTCTCTTTGAATACAAGTTAAAAACAGATGAGTTAAAATTTGAGCAAATGCTAACGCTAAATATCACAAAAAACTTTGTAAGGTTGTATTTATGTCAAAACATACATTTACACTTAATTAAATATTATTTAAAACTCAGACAAAATTTTTTCATATCTTTGATGTATCTGTCGCTAATTCCTGGAAAGAGTAAAGATAACCACGAAGAAAGAAAAGTAAAATTACTTGAAATGGAAATTTTAAGAGGTGCCATGTTGCCATTTCATAATGATAAAATATTGGTCATTATACACGTATCAGTTGGTCAGTTTCATCAATTTACTTTCAAATACATAAAATGATGGTAATGCACTTATTATTTTGGGTTGTAAAAGGAAGTTATTAGCAAATTAATAATCAGTGTGAAAATCATTTTGCACACCTTTAATGTAGACAGGCATATATGCCTATATGTGAAAAGGCTTCTCTTCCCCTCATTAGCCATCAGAAATAGTCCTCTCTTAATTATACTTTCTCTACCTCAATATACAACATTTCCCTATTGTCTTTCTTCTCAACCTGTAATATGCTCAGATTGTTTACAATACATACGGAGGCCCACATTTGTACATAATACACATGGACACAAATGACCATGTTACAATCCTATGATCAACATTACCCATCACCTGCTTTCTTTCCCAACTGTTTCCTCCCTGTTTCCACAATATCCCCTTCTGCTTTTTTTTCCATAATCCACTGTAATCTGCCTTCTCTTATAGTTTGACTGTTTCTCTAAGATGACTAACGATTACGCAATATTCAAATTCAATGAACAGTTTCTAAGCAGGTCTTACAGAATTTAGCATTTGACACTCCTGAACGCTTTGTTTTCCAAGAATTATCTTTTTCATTAGTTATCAGGAGACTGTTTCCACTTAAATTTTCTGTTTGATTATCACTTCTTTGTCTGCTTTCCTCACTATACTACCCCTCACCCATCTGTTTATCTTCAATTTCCTGTCTGGTACCTTTTTACTTTTTTGTATGTTCTGAGTTACCTTATCTATAATTATTACTTCAGTTATGCCTTATAGGCTGATTTTGATCCTTTTCCATGGATTAGTTATTCTCCATTGTTGCCTACCTGAAAATGCGCTAGTTGTTAGAACACATCACAAGCATCACATTTTTTTTAGAAAAGTTATTTGAAGTTCTTACCCTCTGTATCTCTTTATATTTCCAAAGTTTATGTATCACTTTTCTATACATTTATTTGATAGCATTTATGTTTCTTTTTTGTGGGGCAAAGGGCAGAATAAGTCTATCAAAGAAGAAACATCTAGTTGCTAACTGATGTTTACTTTCTTGAAGAAATCCAGTCAAGATTTCCAGCTTAAATTACTCTTTTCATTTCTAAATTCTCTAACCCTTTGCACCCACGGGTGCTCTTCAGAGAACACTAATTGTTTCTTTAAACAGAATTGTTATCTTCCATTGAAACTCTGTGTAACACCAACTTGTTTTTCTTCCTTAGAAACCTCTTATTCAAATTTAGGCTATTGCTAAATTCCTCTTCTGCATTAATTTTACGGCTTTGAGTCTCATTGTTTCTAATCCATCTAATCATGAATTTCTTTAGCATGAGATCCTTAAATATCTACTATGGTTTAAAAAATAAATTTCAAAGTACTTAGCACTGTATTCATATAAACTTTTATCATCCTCTCTCAAAAAAACTTCTCTATGATAAAGATATTCTTGGGTTTTGTTGATTGGACAAGATTTTTTTTTTTTAATGTTGATGCATTTCTTCATATTGATCCTTTTCCATGGATTATTCTCCATTGTTGCCTACCTGAAAATGTCCTAGTTGTTAGAACACATCACAAGCATCACATTTTTTTTAGAAAAGTTATTTGAAGTTCTTACCCTCTGTATTTCTCTTTATATTTCCAAAGTTTATGTATCACTTTTCTATACATTTATTTGATAGCATTTGTGTTTCTTTTTTTGTGGGGCAAAGGGCAGAATAAGTCTATCAAAGAAGAAACATCTAGTTGCTAACTGATGTTTACTTTCTTGAAGAAATTACAAGTATAAATAAATCATTGGGAAACTATTTATTCCCAAATTTACAGAATCTTGTTTCATTAGCAGCAGCCATGTGCCAGGCTCAAGTCTTGATTTCCCAGGCTTTCTTTTCTCTTTCCTAGAGAGAGGGTCATATGGGCTGATAGACTTGTGCCAAAGAGATGTGATGAGAATTCTACTTGGCCTGGTTATGAGGAAAGAGAATTTTCAGCTGTCATATGCCATTTGCCTCTGACTTTTTCCCTCCTCCTCTAAATCACAGAAACAATGTAGGTAGATGAAGCTGCCATCTTGTGACAATCAGAGAGAGAGACACATGTAGAGGCTAACAGAGTGGAAAGGAAGGAAGTGCTGATTTTGTACTGTCACAAAGGCTTTATATTAGAACTATATTGCCACCCTGACCCCTTATTCATTAAACCTACCATATTTGTGCTCCTATTCCATGTGGCAGCCAAACAGAATTCCAAGTAAAATGTTTTGCCAGTTGGAAAGAGAGCTCTTTAAAGGCAGGAATTATATTCTGTTCAGTGCTCTAGTCCCATGATTAGTCTAGTACCCAACACACAACAGGTGATACCTGAGTTTTTGACTAATTATATAAGTGGACACATATCATGATAATTCTATTGGAAAGATTCCTTTTCCTAGAATCAGAAAATTGAAAGAAAATGTTTAAATCTGATGGACATACAATATCAAAAGGTTATCCACAGCCTCAGAAACTTCCCCCTCCTAATTTGGGTAAAATACATTTACAAACACAAAGAGACGGTGAATTATTAGTTAGAATATTGAGGTCATGTCTGCAGTTTTCTTATCCTTCAATTATCACTGTAGCCTGAGAAAACAAAAATGAGACTACTGCTTGGCTCCAATTAACACAGCTACATCATTGACCCTTGTCATTTAAATTACAAACTCTTAAATGGCAAATACCAATTTTCCTCTTTAGATACTAAATGTTTAAAAGTTATCTGTGGGTCTTTTTCCTTTAGAGAAAGTTTCACTTACCCATCTCTAGTGGAAAAGAAATAGCTGACCATCTGCCAATGACTGAATACCCTGCAACATGTCATGATAGTCTAATTCATGGAAGCTGCAGACAGGCCATTTCAGATTTTTAGCAAAATATAATCAGTCTGATTTTTGAGTAGACCTTTCTTGTCGGGGAGTTAATAAGGTCTCGCATTCAAATTCCAGAAGTTTCGGCATGGATAAGCACAACTGCTTGATGAAAATTAGTAAAAATTCCCTTCCATTATCTGGTGTTTAGTCTGTGTCTCTATTTGCATGTATTTGGAGGTGGTGATAGCTTATATGCTGAATATGTAAGATAGAGGCAATCCTGTGTTTTTTTCTATTCTTCAAATCTCATCTGAAATGATCAAACGATATCTGTGGCTTTTCCCATTTGTATAACTAGCGTAGTCTCTCTTTGCTGATCACCTCATTATATGGATTCTGCCACCTATATAAATTTTTCACATACCTATATATTTTTCCTTTTTTTCTAGTGGATGTATTATATTTATTATTTCTCTGCTTTCTTATTCTGCATCTGCCACTCTTTCGTAAGTTTCTTATAGGGACTAGTTCCAACTAATTCAATATATACTCATAATATATAATGTAGAATAAGCCACATACGCTATCTCATAGTGACTGATCAGATAAATCAAATGAAAGAATCAGAGTACCACAGAAGTCATCTAGCTCAAATGTCATTGCTTTTACTGATTAACCAACAAGTTAATCAGCATTTAATAGATTTAAGAACTGATGATTTTCAGATTATTCTTAAGAGTCCTCTAACAGCACAGTAATGGGGAAGACATATACACAATTCAAAATGATCAGAAGGTAAATGATGATACTCATTAAACCTGTCATTGTTTTAGTGTTTCATCATTCTATAATCCGGTTTCTACAAACCTGGCATTTTGTTGAATCTAAATTTTCATACCCATTTTTTAATAAGAATTTTAGATAGTAAATAAAAGTGTAAAGGAAGAAATCATTCGTGAGAGGAATTTTTCAACTGAGGGGCAATTGAAGAAAAGAGTTTGAATAGAGTAAGACCACAGTAGTTTCAGTGAGACAGTGAGAGATTACAAAGATCTGATGATA
The DNA here is from genome assembly GCA_031835075.1 of Saguinus oedipus. Lineage (NCBI taxonomy): Eukaryota > Metazoa > Chordata > Mammalia > Primates > Cebidae > Saguinus > Saguinus oedipus. The sequence goes on from CM063169.1 coordinate 22,390,779, forward strand.
GATGTATTGATGGAGGCCAGGTACAGTTGCTCCCACCTGTAATCCCAGCACTTTTGGAGGCCAAGGTGGGAAGATGACTTGATCTCAGGAGTTTCAAATCAGCCTGGGCAACATGGAAAAGTGTCTCTACAAAAAATACAAAAATTAGCTGAGTGTGGTGGTGCCTGTCATCCCAGCTACTTAGGAGGCCTAGGTGGGAGGTTCACTTGAGCCCAGGAGGTGGAGGCTGCAGTGAGCCAGGATCATGTCACCGTACTCCAGACTGGGTGACAGAGTGAAAGGGCAAGATCTCATCTCAAAAAAAAAAAAAAATATATATATATATATATATATAAATATATATATATAAATAAATAAATAAATATATATATATATATAAATAAATAAATAAATATATATATATATATATATATATATATATATATTATGTTGATGTGTACACAGAAGGTTCTAAAAAGAAAAAAGCAAGGCAGCAAGATAAAGAGCATTTGAGGGCTGCGATTACAAGGGCCTGTTTGAGAAACCATGTAGAAATAAGGAACTAAGGAGGATTTTTTTATATTTCACAGTAGAGATAGGCATTAGGAGTAATCTACATACAATGGCGATTACACTATTGAGAATTAATGTTGAACAGGTAACCTTGGCAGTCCTAGAAGAAAAGTGGCCTGGCGATATCGACAAGTATGATGCTATTAAAGGACAATAAAAACCAAAGAGATAACAGTGGGATGAGAGAAAGAGTTCAAGAGGCAAGAGGAGATGCAGAAGTTTAGACAGGAGGGCCAAAGGAGAAGCACGTTTCTGCACGTAGATTTAGTTGAATATTTACTACTACAGGAAGTTTGTCTAGAATAGGATTGGGAAAACTCAACATGAGAGTCTCTCTCACCACATGCGAGGAAACAAATTTTAGTTGAGTGCTGAAAATTAAAATTATTTTGTAGTGATTTATGGTTTATGTGGAAGGTTTATGCGGTGACAAAGCAAAAACAGTGATCGTAGAATATTCTAAGTTGTTCACTGTATGGAAGGGTTGACATGAGAAGACACTGGAGCCCAAAGGCCCAGCACTTAAGCCTCCTTTCTGTATGGGACAGAGCCTGTTGATTTTGTAGTGCATTAATTTGTATAATGCCTGATGGGAAAGGTAATAATGCGTTACTTGAAGTATGGTTTTCAGAATTAAGTAATTGTTGATATATATAAAAACAAGAGTTATCTAGAAAATCATAAATACTCTTATTACCCATCACATGATAGACATAATGAATTACAGTATTTACTGCTATGTATAATAATTGATGTTGATGTGGAATCTTAGAATGAAGGAATTTCAAGAAAATATATCAAGAACAAGGCAATAGAGCATCAGAGGTTACAGCTATGACAAAGGACAGGATGACTAATGGAACAAAGCATCTGGGTTGGTATAAACAGGTCAGATGCAGGAACTAACTTTGGAAAGAGGAGACTTCTCTCTTACTTTGAAATCGGAGGGAAGAGTATAATAGGTTAAGAGGTTGAAACTTTCTTATGGAGAAAGCAATTTGGACAGATTAGTATTGGATGGATTTAGGCAATTTAGAGAACAAATCTGCTCAGGCATTGTATGCTGAGTCTCTGGTGTTACTGGGTTGAAAAGGGAAAATGGTTTAGAACAGCATTTCTAGTAATGAGGTAGAGCTTGAACAATGAAGTTGATTAAACCATTCTGTCAGTGTGTTACATTCTATTCTGTATGATGCCTTTATCTCTCAATTTTCATGCTCACATATGGGGTACCCTCTAGGACCTGAAATGTATTTTTCTGTTTTTTAGTCTATAAAATAATCGATAAAGAATATTTCAGAGACAGGCAAAAAAATATTTTCCAGAATATTGTCTTCAATCACTGGCGATTATAGCTATAAAGTCTAAGACTAAAGAAACTCAAAGAAGTACATATTAATTTCTCAGGGTAATACAGTTTTTTTTTTTTTCTTCCCCAAAGTGGCCTTACATTATTCTGGAAGTAAGACTGCAGGGCTACTAAGAACTCTTTCAAGTACACAAACACTAAGAAAATTCAATATTCTTAGTATTATAAATTTAGGCAAAACACAAGAAACTGTCCAAATATACATTAGTTCAGAAATAATTTGTCTTTTGTATTTCCCAGGTATATTGCCAATTTAAATAAATAAAAAAAAACACTCGGTTGTTTTGATAGAAATAACAAATATGCCTAGGAATCATCTTCCCTGAAGGGAGGGAAGGATCTTGGTCTTGTTGAACTTGAAAAAACAAACTTAATAAACAAATTTGGTAAGTAATAAGGGCGTCCTTCTCTTTAACTTTACGTATTCTTCAATTAACTCTATTTCTGACACTGTCACCAACTGAAAAACAGTCCAACTACAAAAAAAAGAAACTGACCAACAAGGTGAAAAAATTGTGATGTGTTCCATCCTGATCCAAAGTAATCTAAACAAATTTTACAGATAGAAAATATTAAGTGAATAATTTAAAAACAATATAGGTAACAACACTTTGAAAGTCAAGTTTGCACAAAACATGAATTACAAAGAATTACTGTAGTCTCGAAGGAGAAAACCCTTGATGGTTAGTCAAAAGGTGTATGAGCAAGTCATCTATTGCAACGTGATGGGAGGAGATTTTTATGAAGACATTGAATATCAGAGTCAGAGGTTTTAATGATTTCTATTTTTTCTCTTGAGAGTTGGAGACTAGAAGATCTGACATAGAAAATGTTTGGCGTATCCATAGATACAATGGAAGCTCCTCGCCAAAAGTAATGTGCTGCAAGTCATTAAAAACAGCACACATACACAATTACCTAGAGTTACAGAAGATAGTACCTTTTTATTTGATTTTATTTGAACTCTTATTTTTTATTTTTTATGCTCTGTATCCTTGTTAACTCTTTCATTTTCTCCTCATCCTGTAAGGTACTTAAAACATTTTATTCAACAACTCTAAGGCAATTTTTACAATCCTATTTACATATAAAATTGTCTTAAGCACGTTTAGTGAGTGAAAAAGTCTAATTTGTAAGGCGTATCAAGTGAAAAGCCTCAGTTCAGCACTCGTGATACCCAAAACCTACATGTTATACAATATAAAAGAAGTATTTTCACACTTATAGCTCAAATTAGATTTTTACTTCTATTTTTCAAAATTTAAATCTTTAATTTTTAAAAATGTGCATATACTGCCTGTTTAGGTACTTTACCTTTGTATTTATTCTTTGAAATTGGGCATCCATCTTTTTAGACTGTTAGGAGGTCTTCACATATTTGAATGAGTTATTAAGTTGTTACAACCATTTTGCAAAAATAATTATCCTTATCTACTAAATTTAAACACATAGGTAACTTATGGCCATCAGTTTCGACAGATACACCTGAATATCCATCAGCATAGAATAGATTAAAAAGTTCCGTATTCATTCAACCAGATGCTACACAAAACAAAACAAATCACTGGTACATAATGTACAAAATTACACAAATGTAATTTTGAGTGAAATAAGCCAGAAAGAGAGAAATACTATATTCTTTCACCTATATGAAGACCAACACAGGCAATATTAATCTTTAGTAACAGGTGAGACTGGCTTCTTTCTCTCAGCATCAACTGAGAGCCCGAAAAAGATTTTTCTGGGGCGTTAATATGTGCCAAATCTGACAAATATTTGTACAAAAGATAATTTTTTGTTTTATACATATATACAAAATACAAATATATACAAAAATATATTTGTAAATGTATCATGAACAATTAAGATTGCTATATATGATATCAATATAATTTTTCACTTTTGTTGACATCAGGAAACCATCACACCTAATACACAGCCATTTGGAATGGTTCTTGATTTAGGCATTTCCTTGATCAAACATCAAAGTAGGAACATATCTTGATTCTAATACATAAAGAATATGATTCTATGAAAGATGAAAACTACCTGGCATTCTAAAATATTTAAAAGAGTACCTATTTTCAAAGTTCACTTTCCTATTTTACACAAATGTTGAACTAAATTACATATAAACTAGTACCCCAAACCTTCAGTAAATATCGAAGATTTGAAAGTTAAAGATTTCATTTTTTAATAGTTAATTTACAGTGCTCTATTATTTTGCTTAATAAACAATTTTATGCCAGAAATAAGCAGATTTCTCTATTCAAACTATCTTTACCAAGAGCACTTAAATAAATATCATTGATTATTTGAAAAATACAGATTGTAGATTCAGGCTCAAAACTGAAGTTCTGAGGATGTAATTCAATTAAAACGACCCAGAGTTGTGAATTCACCTCACCAGTGCCCCTAAGACAAGAAGCTCTTTCTCACATCAAAGTGAATTATTTTAATGATCATGTTTTCTTCTTTGCAGGAAAAAAAATAGATTAAAAAGTTAGGAATATCCTAAATCCCTTGTAACTAAAAACAAAAACAAAACTTCTGATGTTTCTTTATACCCTAGCAATCATGAGGTCTATAGAAATATGAACACAGAAGTTGGGTTCAGTTCAAGGACTGAACTAAAACATTATTTCCCAACATGTCCATGTTTTACAAGATGATGGGGTTGTCATCTGTGATGTCACTGCAAAGATCTTGATAGGTTCCAAGACACTCAAAGCATCACATAAGCCATCTGTCACTCCAAATTTACCAAAACATTTGGATTAAAACTCTCAGTAAGGACCTCTGAGGCACAAAGATCTATGAGTAACTCATTAACTTCTTTTCTCTGACTCTTCAGGTACAATTTCAAACTTTCACCTTTTGCTATCAGCAGTCCACCCATCAGAAGAAAGGCTGACATAAAGACACTAGATTCTCAGCTGATACCTACCATAAAGTAACTTGTAACAATTTCATCTACGATCTCTCAGGATTCTCCTCTAATAAGTGGGACATCTATCTGACCTACTTCCATACGGTGCCTTTTGAGAATAAAATTTTAGAACATATGCGAGTTATGATTTCTGGAAAGATAAAGACGTCTCAAAATCCACTTCTTCCTGAAAGCAATGAGAATACTGGGAAAAGTTGTGAAAATTAACATTTTTAGAACCCTGGAAATTAATAAAAGAATTGTAACAATTTGAAGAGCATTTCTTCAAGAAAAATCTGGAATCCAATAAGCTTTGTTACAATCTGATCTATAGCCATACTCTTCTCCACAGCTCCCTGGTAGCCTTAAAAAAAACCCCAAATCACAGTGAAAACTCACAACTTAGCAGCCATTGATGGAGATATGTGGATGAAGCAGAATGGGTTTGGAGCCTCCCAACAGCTCCATTCTCAGAATTTTCATTATTTAACTTGGCAGTTCCCTCAAACTCACAGGCTATCTTTGACCCAGTTTATAGCTCTCTCAATGCAAATGGCCTCTTTCCCCAGGGTATTTGCCAAAAACAATCAGTAATCAGGTCTTAATATTTCAGCTCTATAAAGTGGTAATAATGGTCAGGGGAAACAAAATGGTGACCTTAAATCCTGAGGAATGAGATGTTCATGTGGGGTTTTGAAAAGCTTTTTATATACTGTGCACATACTGCCTGTTAAAGTATTTTACCTTTTATTTAGTTATTCTTTGAAACTGGGGGTCCGTGTTTTTAGATTGTTAGGGCTTCACATATTTGAATGAGTTATTAAGTTGCTCATGTCTCTGTGAGATGAGGACAAGGACATCCTAGGAACCCCAACGCATGCAGGAGCAGTGCTATGTGCACTTCCACAAAACACCTTGGAGAATCTTAATCTGTCATTGCTGGCTGACCTTGAGACTCAAAGCAGAAAGTTAAGGCTAAGGGTTGTAAACTGCCTGAGGAATGTTGAAAATGTCACCCAACACACACTCAGATGCTTGGTAAATACTGAGAGTGAGTTATCCTTGCAGGGCCTTTAAGGGATTCTTGTGCATACACATGGACATTTTCAGGTAAATAAATTTCACAGTAATTTTGGAAAGTTCTCTGGGTTACTAGGGGCAATACTCTGATCCTTATGTTTTCCAAAAATAGCTGTTTACCAGCACTGCAAAAAACTGAAGGAGAACAAAAATCAAAGATTGCAGTGCTACCTCGATATTTTAGGAAGAGTAACATTTTTGAGAGAAGCCACAGTTTAAGTGTGCTTGCTTTTTTCAAAAAGATAAATATTTAGAATACCATGTGTATATGCTTGTCTGGAGTTGTATAAGAAAAGCAAAACAAACAATAGTCTGTATCCAATAACGTAACTTGTAATTATGCTAAAATATCTTAGGACAGGGTATAAAATTGTTCACAGGCTCAGTTAGGTTCTCAGCAATCTCTAGCAATCTATTTTATGTAATTCCTCATTTTCCTGTCAAACTTCCTCACTGTTTCTACAACCTTTCCCTGCCTCAAGTTTATCATTAAAAAAACCTTTACAAGCAGAACGTGGTGGCTCACACCTATAATCCCAGAACTTTGGGAGGCTGAGGTGGGAGGATCACTTGAGCCCAGGAATTGGAGACCAGCGTAGGCAACATAGGACACCTTCTCTCTACAAAAGCAGAAGAAAAAAAAATAGCCGGGTATAGTAGCACACATTTGTCATCTCAGCTCCTCAGGAAGCTGCAGTGGGAGGCTTGAGCATGGGAGGCTGAGGTTGCAGTCAGCCTTGCTGGTGTCACTGCTTTCCAGCCTTAGTGACAGAGAAAGATCCTATCCCAGCTCCCTGGCCCCCCCAGAAAAAACAACTACAAGCCTTTACACCTCAATCCATGAAGATACCTTGACTTTATCCTTTACACAGAGAAAGTGCTGAGGTACAGACCACCTAACGTTTATGACCCAGCCCTCCACTGACATCTACATATACACAGTTCTTTCCTTATAGATTCTTTTAGAGGAAAATGTGTCTCTTCTATCACCTAAATGAATCCTCCCCACTGTGCTATGAAAGTCCACCCTTATACTTTGCTTAGGATTTTTGAACCAATTCCAACGCCTTCCCGTATTTTTAACCTCTGCTTCTCTGAAGTTTGCTTCCTCTCATTTTAGGAAAAGGAAAAACCTTTTCTTATTCTGAGTTACAATCTAGACGCAGTCCTTCCTCAATGACAATTATAGGTCAGATCTTGAAAAGAAAAACCAATTGCCACTTACTTCCTCTCAATTTTCTTCTTGGTCCTCTGGTATCTGAACTCAGTTGGGCCAGTCCACTAAGACTACATTAAGAAACTTAAAAATGTGCACTAATCATCATGTTACCTTACAGGCCTTATCTTTGCTAACCCTATAGTTTTTAATGTGTTTTCTTGGGCTCCTTTCAAACTCCCCATCTTTGTTTTTCTGATAATATTTGCTCTTGTTTCCTACTTCATTCCCCATTCCTCTTATAGTGTAACTGTTTTGAAGAATTTGTATTTTTTTTTAGTTCATCCATGTCCTCCTTCAACTATACTGTTTTCTTAAGAAAAGTTCATCCATTTATATGATACCAGTCACCGAATATACACTTATAAATGCCAAGTGTGTAAATCTTATCTGCACCGTTCCGCAGACCCTTAATATTCAGCTTACAAATTATACAACAAAATCACTGGCTGTTGACAGTATCCAGAGAGCTCACACGTATTGCACCTTGGCATTGGAATACTGCCTTGGATATTTTAAAGTTGATTTCAGTTCATTTTTCTTTTTAAAATTATATAGTCTTCATCACATGCCACAAGGGAAACTAAAATACGTCAGGATTGACTCCAAGGTGTGTGAATGTTATTTAATCTTAAAAGGAAAGTGGCTAAACAACAGGTTGACTTTTTGGAACAGACCACTTTATCCCCTAGGAGCAAGGGCATCATCTAGGCTATAATTATTGGTTTTGAATATTCTTGCTACAAATGACCTGAGGCAGTGCACATAAATTAATTTGATGTTGTAAACCATAAGTCACTCATGTTTAAACTCTCTCATCCTAATCGTGGAGAAACTCAAATTTAAATTCATTTCCTCCAATTTGTTTGCATCCTAATTAAATGATAGCAGGGGAGATTTCTGGAAATAGTTAATATATGCATAAAAACACACTGGGAATCCACCGTGGACATGGCCAGTCCATGGTAACTGACATAATCTGTGTATAGACACTTATGAGCTCAACAGGCTATGTGTAAACAAGCTAGCTAATTATATCCCCAAGGAATGGGGTTGCTAAGCCCTGTATTAGTCACCTTTCATTGGAAAATACAACCAATTATCATTTTGAAATTGAGCATCTTATTGGTAGCTTTGCATATTAAGTAGTAAAATTGTAATTCCCCTCCCAGGCAAAAAATTAAAAGCAATGTGGGGAAAAAAATAGAAAAGAAAAACAAGAGGCAATGTGGTAAGATATTTCATTTCAAATTAGTTAACAATTCATATGTTTCTCATTTGTTGTTTAATAAGATAGTTCCTTTCCCTTCATTGAATAGGTGTGTACTGAGAACCGGATTTGCTGTAAAGAATAGGGTTGTTTTTTTTTTTTTTTTTTTTGAGATGGCGTTTCGCTCTTGTTACCCAGACTGGAGTGTAATGGCACGATCTCAGCTCACCGCAACCTCCGCCTTCTGGGTTTAAGCAATTCTCCTGCCTCAGCCTCCCGAGGAGCTGGGACTACAGGCGTGCACCACCATGCCCAGCTAATTTTTGTATTTTTAGTAGAGACGGGATTTCATCTTGTTGACCAGGATGGTCTCGATCTCTTGACCTCGTGATCCACCCACCTCAGCCTCCCAAAGTGCTGGGATTATAGGTGTGAGCTATCACGCCCGGCCAATAGGACTATTAATGTCCATATAAGTTTTAAGTTGCCAAACAATGAAAAATATTTTGATAGAATCTCTAACTAGTGTATAGATATATTTCAAGAGATTGCATTATTTCACTGTATCCTATCTAACCTTTGCTTTGCATTTTGATAGCTAGATATGACAAATGTGACTGTAGCCAAAGGTTATTTATGTCTGTGAGTGGAGCATGCCATAGTAATAAGGATTCCTTGAGTGGCATGATGGACCATGCCTATGTTTTTAGATAATTAACTTTAATGCTATAGTACAACCTTTCAATTATAGTTTCTAAATCCTTGGTCTTGGCCTCTCTAGTCTTTCCAAACAGAATTCTTCCAAAAAGATAACCATGGACAACAATATCCTTGAATGTCAACTATAAAATGCCAGTAAAAATAGCAATGTGTGATCCAAAAATACATGTCATCCAGGACATGAGAATATGAGCAATCAATTCACAGAAAACTAATAACAAGATAACAAACACAAAAAAATCCTGAAACTTGCTAAATGAGTGTAGTTTTCCCAATGAGTTGATACATTTTTAGTTTGGAATATGAGATGTCAATCCTGTATGTATCTCTGTGAAGTACCTAGGGCAAGATTTAACTATTCTTTTGACCTTAGCTCATCTACATTTAACTTTTTTATTTTTATTATTTTTTATTCCTAGCTTTTTGCTGAGTGCTGGCAGGAGTCTACCCTCAGGTCCTGGAGGATGCCATAGTTCCTTGCCACATAGTTCTTTCCACAGGTGGTTCACAAAATGGCTGTTTGTTTCTTGATGGTCAGTACAAGGGTCTTTTGACTCAAGGAGGACCTCAGTTTTTAAGAATTTCACCTTGATTAAATCAAGCCCATACAGGTTAATCTTCTTTGATTAACTCCAGCTAAGCTGAATTGGGATCTTAATTACACCTACAATATTCCTTCACCTTGAAATATTAAACTAGCTACAAAAAAGTCATGGGTTGTGCCTGAACACAGGACAGAAAAATTATACAAGGGCATGACTTACTGGGGAGGGGAGGGTCACCTTAGGCTGAGTCCAAGACAGTGGAAAAGCAGTTTGATTAAGCCAACAGTTGTTACTCTATTAATGTACTATGCATCAGGCACTCTGACTTTTATGGTTTATGAAACACTCAGATAAAGATGCTCCAGAATAGAAGACAGCACAAAGCAGGAACACAGTTCCATCTGGCAATGAATGGACAGATTCTTGGGAAAGATGGGACATTATGAGTGTAAAAGTATTTAATAACTGTGAAGAATGAATAGGAACCCTGCAGAAACAACAACAGAAAGAGCAAAGAAAGACACTAAAGAGCGTGATATGTCAAGGACACAGAAATTGCTCCATATTAACTCAGCACCAACTGCAAAGTAGGAGATGCTGGAGTGGGTAGCCGGAGCCAGGCATGAACAGCTTAACATGTAAGTTTAAGGAGCCTGGATATCATTCTCTAGGATAGGAGATGGCAAATCACTGAAGGGCATACAAAGATTTTGAGAGACAAGATGGTAGTAGTTTCAAGAATATTGAGAAACTCTCATTAAAAACAATGCCACTTACCTGAAAAGGTGAGAGTTGGTGTGGAGGGGAAAAAAACTTGCCTTGGGAAAATTTGGGAACACAGTTAACGCTCAGAAATTGATTAGATGTGGGGGTCTAAGAGAGACAAGCGAAGCAATAACGCTTCCCAGGATTGTCGGTAAGGGATTGGGTGGATAGAGATATGGTAAAATTAGATGACAAAACAAGAGTCAAGAGCAAAGTATTAGTTTCATATTGCTGCTATAATAAGTTACCAGAAGCTTAGTAGCTTAAAAGCAATGTATTACCTTACATTTCTGAAGGTTAGCTGTCCAACGTCTGTCTCACTGGGCTAAGATAAAGGTTTAAGCACGACTGTCCTGTTTCACGGAGGCTCTGTAAAAGCAGCGCACGGTGCTCCCTTTCCTACCTTTATAAGACGCTTGGGATTACATTGGACTCACCTGGATAAGAAAGACTCACGTTGCCATATTAAAGTCAGCTGTTTAACAACCTTAATTTCACCTGAAATCTTAATTCCCCTTTGCTAACTTGGCATATCCACAGGTTCCAGGAATTCGAACACAAACATCTTTTGGGGGGGCGCATTTTTTTCTGCCTTTTACAGACTTCTCTGGGACCTCCAATGATACCCATTTATATCACATACAAAATACCTTAATTCTATTCCCTTTCCCCAGATGGTCTGTTCACATTGCAGCATCAACTCAAGATACATTTTATCTAAATCCCATCAGCTAAAAAAAAAAAAAATCCCAAATTACTCCTAAAATAGAAGTTAGGACAGGTCTGAGATAATAGTTACAGATATTCTGGTTAAAAAGGTGCAAAGGCCATAACAAAAACAAGATCCTGTCTTTTGCAGGAGCATCGATGGAGCTGAAGGCCATTAGCCTTAGCAAACTAATGCAGTAACAGAAAACCAAATACTGCATGTTCTCACTTATAAGTGGGAGCTGAATGATGAGAACACATGGACATGTAAAGGAGAACAACAGGCACTGAAGCCTACTGGAGCGGGGAGTGTGTGAGGAGGGAGAGGATCAGAAAAAATAAATCGTTCTATTATAAAGACACATGCACACATGTGTTCATTGCAGCACTGTTTGCAATAGCAAAGACACATTACCGATTATATACCCAAAGGATTATAAATCATTCTAATGTAAAGACACATGCACACGTGTGTTCATTGCAGCACTGTTTGCAATAGCAAAGACCTGGAACCAACCCAAATGCCCATCAATGATAGACTGGACAAGGAAAATGTGGCACATATGCACCAGGGAATACTATGCATGCTAGGCTTAGTACCCAGGTGACAAAATAATCTGTACAACAAACCCTGGTGACATGAGTTTACCTGTAGAACAAACCTGCACATGTACCCCTGAACCGAAAGTAAAAGTTTAAAAACTAAAAATAAAAAAAGGTGCAAAGGAAGGAATAAAAGACTTAAAGTTGTCAAGCAATCTCATAATCCAGACAGACAAACTCCATAGGTTTCAACATGAGAATAACCCTCTGTGAATTTGGGCCTCCTTCTATGGGTTTAAGTCTAGTTCCTCTGGGCTCAATGCTCTGCCTTCCAGATCATCATTCATTTTTTATGAAATATAGCATGCATTTACACCTGAGTAGTTTAATCACCCTGTTTCCTCTGTAGAATTTTGGAAATCTGATGGCATTCTTTCTTTCATTTTGTTCCTTTTATTCCAAGCTGTCTGTATCTCAGTTGATATAACATTCTCAAAGAATACTGTGTGTCTCCGTTTTATATCATGGGCTTTTTCCTTCTCTCCAGTAGAGCAAAGACTTATCCACAGATATTTCTTACATAATCTTATTTCTATTTTTAGTTTCTGCTGAGATGATGGAAGAAATCTGAGTCACACACTTAATCCATTCATATAGGCTTCTGTGAAATGGTATACTTTGATGTTTTTGTAAATGCTTTGTCCTTACATAGCAGAAGGGAAGGGCAATAAAGGGTCTAAACTATTTCTACTAGCCCTTTAACAAATCTCTGATCCATTCATGAGAGTGGAACCCTTGTGCCTTAATCACTTCCAAAAAAGGTACTTCCTCTTACTACCATACCACTACAGTGGGGATTAAGCTTTAACCCATGATTTTTGAGGGACATTCATACCATGGCACCATACAACCTACATATACACAGGTTCCAGGGATTAATATATAGAGATCATTGGGTAGGGAGAATTATGCTGCCTACCACAAAAAGCATGGGAGAAAACCAATTAGGAATTTCCATTTAAGACATGTTGAATAAGAGTTGCATCCAGACTTCCAAATGGGTAAGTCCAGCTAGTAACTGGATAAATAAATCTGAATATTTGGCAAGAAGTCATGCACGAATGGTGGCGATGGTTATAGGAAAACCCTAAGTGGGAGAATTAGTGGAGTTGGTGACCATAGCCAATGATGGGGAAGAAATGAAAACCACATATCTCAGGTGCTCAAAAGCTGTATGTCACTGATACAAAATGCTAGTAAGTAATGAAACTTTGCTTTTCCAAAGATTACCATTACCCATCTGACATGTAGTGACTGAAATGAAGGGTTAAGGGAAGGGACGGTGTGGCACAGTGAAACACAGAGTAGAAGAAAAATCTGTACAGCTAAGTTGTGGTCCCGACAGTGACACCTACATGCCTCCACAACCTTGGGAAGGCCACTTCATCTCTCTGATCTAATTTTCCACATCAATAATGTGTCCACACTTAGCACAGAGACTTGTGAGAATAGAATACTATCACATTTGGGTGATTTCTGTGAATACCAATTGTACAGGTGGATTTTAAAATAATAGATTTAGGAAAACTATTATAAGAAAAAAGAATTGGAAGCATTAAGAACTCTATTATGGACTGAACAAAAAAGGAGAATGGGCACCATAACTTGGTAAGTTTATTTTATTAAGCCCAATTTATATTAGTCCTTCAGTGTTTCATCCGGCTCTGGGAATGGGTATTCTTTGCCTCTATATTATCTCATTTCTTCTATTGTTAATGCACAGAGACTTGGCACAAATTCTATTCACAAATCGCATCAAGCAATAGCTGACTCTAATTCCCAAGTCAGAAAAATCTCATTTTTAAGAAATGTTTGGGGTTTGACTTTGATCGCATTCAGAATATTTGGGTTCAAAAGTCTTGTGTTTGTATAAAATAAGAAAAGTATCTTTGAAAACTACATTTACAAATGGAAATACAGAATAAAAAGGACAAGCCGAAGGTTATAGAACTAAATAAAACATGAAGAGAGAGAAATGGAAACACAATATTACTATATACAATATAGTAATATATTTTAAAATATGAAAAATGTTAGCAAACAAAGCAACATGTGAACAAAAGAACTGAAGTAAAATAACAGAATTTGAAATAGTACAACTGCTGAAAATATACAAAAGACAAATTAGGATATTTCTGAGATCACTATTTATAATATTAGAACACATATATTAAAAGCAAAGGTGACTTTGAAATGCCTGGGCCAAGCAATATATAGTTTGTTACATTTTACTTACAAATAGTTTATTTGACTAGGGAATCAATTTAAATGTTCTTTTTTGAAAATAATATAAATATACCTTTATTTTAGACTACTTTTTTGCTGAAAAGATTCTTAAGTATTTACAACTTAAGGATAATCAGTGTACATTTAAATATATAATGTCCTAAAAATCAAAGAGCTACCAAACATTGAATTAATGTTCCCCCTTACATAAATCATTTGCAGATAAATCGATCATTACAAACAGTATCCGCTGAAAATCAGTTTTTTGACCCCAACATATAATACTCAAGTGATAGCATTGCAAGCTACAGATTAATTTCAATGACATGTCATCCAATCATTTGACATAATCAACTTATAATCATCTAAAACTGTCTGTTTTTATGACATATTTGACCTAAATAAAGAGAAAAAAGCTTTGACTCATTCCTACTCTTTCCAACCAATTAATGACCAATAACTGAAATTAATTTCAAACCATTTTTCGTTATTTTAATCTTCTAAACATGTTTTACTTTCAGAGATTCATTTTCTAGCATTCCTTCCCATCTTTGTCTATCTTGATGACTTTCTCAATTGTTGGCCTACACTGGCTCTTAGATATTTGTGTTTCATCCAAATTAATTAAGGAAATAGAATTGCACTGATAGGGTTTCATACATCATCACCTCCAGAGAGTACATGAGAAGTATGAAAAAGAAAATACTGATGTTTATAAGCAGACATTTATCTTACAATACAAAGTTCTAGAGTTGTTTTATTTTCTGTAAAACCAAGAATAGCTTCTTAATGACATAGCTTCGCAAAAAGAAAAACCAACATATTTGCATAAATAATTCTCTGAAATAAATATGTGAGTTTATGTCTTTTTGTATACATGAAGATATATGTATACTTACACATCTATACATATATGTATGTAACATAAAGGACATGAACACTAGGACTGTTTAATGTATTGTTTTTTTGGAAAGAAAAATACACTTAAAAATACTTCTCAATTGGGATTTGAAATAGTACCAACTTAATTGATAAACTTGGTGACTGCTTTTATGTTTTGTCTTCTTTCAGAAATTTTTCAAAATACTAATTCAACAAAGAAAAAGCCCTGTAATATTCATTGAAAGTAATTTATACACATTTTTAGAATAGAGAAAAATTAAGAAAGACTTTGAAATGGTCTCAAAACCTTACTAAATATTTTAAGTGGAAAACTAAACATTAGTTTGGCTGATTGTATTGGGTTTCTGAGCATTGCACTTTTTATTTGTTTTACCTATTTCACAACTGTGTAAATTGCAAATAATTCCTACCATTAAAATAAATTATCCAGCGTAGATACATTTGAGTGTTACCCTATGGATATTGACCAATTTTGCCTTTATTTATTTATTTATTGAGATGGAGTCTTGCTCTGTCTCCAGGCTGAAGTGTAGTGGCAGGATCTGGATTGACTGCAACTCCACCTCCTGGGTTCAAGCTATTCTCCTGTCTCAGCCTCCTGAGTATCTGAGACTACAGTGGCATGCCACCATGCCCAGCTAATTTTGGATTTTTGTACAGATGAGGTTTCAACCTGTTGGCCAGGATGGCCTCAATCTCTTGACCTCATTTTTTGACCACCTCAGCATCCCAAAATGTTGGGATTACAGGCGTGAGCCACCACGCCCGGCCCAATTTTGCCTTTTTTAAACAAATTTGTTTCAGCATGAATGTCTGCCTATAGTCTCTGCCAATAGTCTCTGCTCTTTGCATTCTTTGACCCAGTTGAAACATCCTATGGCACTCTTATTTATTAATCAGTTAAGTAAAATCATGAACATACTTTCATTTTACATTGGCATAAGAACCATTTCTTTTGTTTTCTTTTAATTAATTATCCCTTGACATTGGGTTGACATTTTCTTAAGACATGCCAGAAACAGATGATGTCAAATTTCTCGAGGTCAATTCCAGAGAAAAAAAATTCTTTATAAAAATTGAACCTCATGTGTAACAGTTCCCATTCCCATAGCAATAACCTTTGATAGACATTGCATATACTAATCCAGAAATGACATAAGATTCCAAATATAATTTTATCACTGAACTCAACTACTTGATTACTTTCACTTATTTGAATATCTAGTTCAATACTGTCCAGTGACATTGTGGATTTAGGTCATTTTACTAGATAGCCATTCAATTTCTACATTTTCTAGTTGACCATACAAAACATATCATGTTTTATAAGTCAAAGTGTAGGCATCTGGTGGCATAATTTTAATTTGCTATCCAATAAAAGCTTTATCAAATTTGTCTAGAAAATAACTCATGTTTTACTTTATTTTAGGAGCGTATCACTGTGTAATGAGATACACATATATGTAAGCATAAGTGCCTAAGAGGCATGCAGACAGCCTAAGATGTATGCAGTATGCCTAAGAGGTATGCAGAGAGCTTCATTTTCATTGTTGGCAGCTCAGTTGATTTTCAGGAAAGAAATGTAGCCAACGGATACCATTTAAGAGATATATAGCAACAAGTTTAGAAAATTCTCCTAAATGGAAGTGGGTAATGCATAGACAATAGCGTTGACCTTTGATCTCTCCTTATATATTTAGATAGGTATATATCATAGAGCTATACCTCAAATATATTTATTTAGATCCATTTAATCATGAATACTATAAGCTACAAATGAAAGTAAAAAAGCAAATCTGTTGGTATTTTAGAAGAATGAAAAATTATTAACTCGTGGTCTATCTGTATTTGGAATGAGAAGAACATAAATACCTTTCTTTGGACAGGGTGGAATTATAATTGTGATTTACAGTAATTAAAAGTTGACTGCTTTCACATTTTTTTTAATTTTTTTTTCACTGTCGGGGGATGAAATTCTTGATTGATTCATGCATTGGGAACATTTGCATTAACTAAGGAAAATGACAAAATAGAGAATGACACCTTATGTGACATGCAGAAAATATTTTGTGTCATTTGTGGTACATTTATCATATTGCCTATAGGTCTGTATCATGTTATTTCACTTCTTAGAATTCCAAGTAGTTCAAAGCCAACAAGGACTGGTATATTATAGCAGATTTAACCTAAGTAGCTCTAAAAGCCAATGAAACCAAGTATATACAAACTCTAGTCATAGCTACCATCAACATGAATAATGTAATAGGCAAAATGTTTTACATGCTTAATATGCACTACTGAATTCTGTATATATTTTTACAGTTTTAATTTAAAGGTATACTAGTTAGATATTTTATCTATGCCCTGATATAGTAACAAAAATTCAGATATTGCTCAAAGAGGAAGCACATTTTCAAAGCAACAGACCTGAAAACTAGTGTTTTATTCCATATTTTTAATGCTTATTTCATTTTCTGGTTAAAGATGTTTGTGGAGGTGAAATTTAAAACACATACTTTGTGTCCTATCATATAACATTGAAGTTAAAATTTCTTTATTATTAAGTGCAGAAAAAGTAAGTCTGAAGTACTGACTGAAAAAGATTTAGTAAATGAAGAATTTTGACTATTAAACATCCTGTTTTAACAAAAATATGCATAAAATATTCTTAGGATGATTTAATTATCTTTTTAATAAATATGAAAGACACTATGAAAAAAGGAATGCATCACATGGCAGAATCAAAAGTAATAAAAGTCATTCAAATTCTACTGCTCAAAAATGAAAATAATTGCTAAACATTTAGGTGACAGAATTTCAGACATTTCTATATAAATATACTTAAATGAATTGTTAAGCAGCTAGTAGTTGGAATTAAAATGGTATGCATTATTAATTTATAAAATAGATATAATATTTTTTAAATAAAAGTCAAAATAAAACATTGATAAATGAAGATCTATAGTTATTTGCATGAATATATGCATGTATGTACAGATGCATTAAGAAATCTTAATCCTCAAAATGATGAACATTTTAGAAGAAATATTAACAATAATAGAATTTTGGATGTGTATCTTTCTAGGTAACTGATTCGGTATCTAATGAGAAAATTATCACTTAAAAATTCCAAATGTTTTAGTTTGTTATTATTATTTGTATTATTTTTAAAGATGGGGTCTTCTTACGGTGCCCAGGCTAGTCTTGTTAATGTTTTTATATTGTCATGGTGTCTTAGGCGGCTCAAGCTGCCATAACAGAATACCTGAGACTAGTGTATTTAAACAGACATTTATTTTTCACGGTTCTGGAGCTTGGGAAGTCCAAAACAAGGTGCCAGCAGATTCAGTCCGTGGGGAAAGTCCCCTTCATAGACTAAAGGCTCCTGCCTTCTGACTACATCTTCACATGGCACAAAAAAGAGAAAGAGAGAGCTATGGTCTCACTTTCTCTTCTTATAAGAACACTAATCCCATTATGGAGGTACACATGATCTTAACCAGACAAAATATTTTTGGATATTTTGAACTGATAAAATAATTCACATTAATTCAAACACATCACGGTTATTAAAACTCAGGTTCAAAATCAACTTAGTTCACTATTAATTGAGGCAGATAATTTTAAATCAAAATCCAGCTACATGAAACATCATTTTCTAATTATCTTAGACATTAAAAGTAGTTTGAGGAAGAGAAATCTCTGCATTATAGTATTAATGGGTTTCCCATGTTATGTGTTTGAATCAATTTAAACAGCCATAACAAAATACCGCAAATTGGTGGATTATAAGCTATAGAAATTTGTTGTTCACAGTTCTGAAGCATGGGAAGTCCTAGATCAAAGTGTCATAAGATTTGGTGAGCACCTGCTTCTTGATTGATGAATTACCATGTCTTCCCTGTGTCCGCACTTAGTGAAAGGAGCAGGAATCTCTCTGGGGACTCTTTTATAAGTGCACAAATCCCATTCATGAGGGTTCTACCATCATGATCTAATCTTCTTCCTCTCCTGCCCCGACTCCAAATACCATCATATTGGGTGTTACATCTCAACAGTTGGATTTTTGGGGGCACCATCATTCAATCTACAGCACTATGAAATCCCTAATATCTGGTTTTCAAAAATGGCAATATATTTTATGCCTCTAGATGAATATTTAAATAAAAGTTGTATGTCCCAGCACTTTGGGAGGCCGAGACGGGTGGATCACGAGGTCAAGGGATCGAGACCATCCTGGTCAACAAGGTGAAACCCCGTCTCTACTAAAAATACAAAAAATTAGCTGGGCATGGTGGCACTCGCCTGTAATCCCAGCTATTCAGGAGGCTGAGGCAGGAGAATTGCCTGAACCCAGGAGGTGGAGGTTAGGGTAACAAGAGCAAAACTCCATCTCAAAAAAAAAAAAAAAAGAAAAAGAAAAAGAAAAAAAGTTGTATGTATGATGATAAAAAAAGAAACTGAATTTCTGCAGAAGTAAAAATAAAATGTTTCACTTTTTAGATAGGCAAATCAAAGACTATAGTTGAGCTTTTAGAAAAAAACGTCAGTACTTTCCATATAAATGTATGTACTGGTACCTTGTCAGTCTTTTTCACCACATGATATCAATATTTATAACAGTTCCTGAGACATGATATGAACTCAATAACTATTTATTGAATGAATTAATTGAAGAAGTTTGTGCAAGAAATTGACGTTGTCTTCTTATACCATATAGTGTCTACAAAAGCTAAGTTGATACAGAACCTGAATTGTAACTTGATTAAATTTGAGCCACGTAAATTTTCTCTGAAGAATTTAGAAGTTTATAAAGAAATCAGAGCCTGGGAACTGAATGATTAATGGAATATCTCTAAGGCAATATCTTTTCATTGTAATTAATATTAAATAGTTAAAGTCATAATAAATAAATAAGTAGTATTTAAGTTTCTGAAAAAGATGATTAAATGGAAAATCAAATACTTTGCATTTTTATCCACACTGTAGAATTTATGTTTTTTATACTGTTTACTGTAAGAGTTCATGGAACAAATACATCTTGTGGTTTTAAAGTAAGGTATTGAAATATGCCTTTTTAAAATGTAAGGCTATATTAGTGATTTTAAAATATGTGAAAACATGTGTGAGGAATATGGAAATTTTATTTGAAATTAACCAATTCTGGGTTTGCTTACTTTTTTTATTTTATTTGCCAAACTGAGAACAATAGCCTATACACACTTTCTCTTTTTCCAGAACTTGATTCTTAGGAACTTTAATTTTGTACGTTTCCATTCCTCTATAAATGTTAATGTTGGCCAATGACATTTTTCTAGATAAATGCAAAAGCTTAACCTAAATCATGTAATAGTGGCATTTATGAAACTGACTCCTGGTTCTCTCTTTAAATTCTTTTTTTGTTTATTTCCATGGTACCATGGGCACTATGCTATCACACAGTTCTTGTTTTATTCCCCATGTTTAAAAAGCTGTATATTCTTGGCTCAATCTTAAAGGTCATGTTGAAGACTGAAGATCATGACTGTAATACAGTCAAGATTAAAGATAAAAAGGAGAAAAAAAGGTAAAATTATAAAACCTCCAATATTACCACTCACCTATGAGATATACAAAGAGGCATCACCTGGGTCCTCCTAAGAGCTGTGTCAGTAGACAGGACTCAGCTATGGGCCCCTTCAGCCATCACCTTAGCTGCAGGGATTCCCCGTGCCCGAGGTCATGCCCTTCTCAGGTGTGGCCCATCGCCAATGATTGATTGAGGTGAGGGAAGGAGGCAAGTGAAGGAGGTGGGGAGGGGGCTTGGGACCTGTAATGATTCAGTCATGTCATTCCAACATGAGAGAACTCCAGTGGGCCATTTTATCTTCAAAGCGCCCTGATCCTTTGGGCAAAAAGCTGTGATCCAGGACTTCCTCTCAGCCCAGTTTTTCCCGTCCCCCAACCCAGCTTCCTTCTTCTCCTGTTCACAGGTGGTATTCCAAGGGCACTCCCTAGTAAATATCTCCATCTCCAAATCTGCTTACTAGAGAACACTGTGTCATAAATGACACCATTCTTCAAAAATATGGGGTACTTTGAGTGAAGGGAGTGGAACGCTATGGAAGAACAGCTTCAGTAGTTAGGATGGAAGCTACTCTACATTGGGTTAATGCATGAATGGGATATTAGAAAGAAAAGCAATAAACTGAAAACTCCTTTCAAAAGAAGAGAATTAGAAAAGGGACAGCAAGATAATAGTTGGGGCCAGGCCGTGGTGGCTAACCCCTGTAATCCTGGCATTTTGGGAGGCCGAGATGGGAAGATCACTTGAGGTCAGGATTTCAATACCATCTTAGTCAATGTAGACAGACCCCATCTCTTAAAAAAAAGAAAAAAAGGAGTGCAAGCTAGAGAATAACGTAACAAAAAGAGGCTAATTGTAGAAGATAAAATGGCCCACTGGAGTTCTCTCACATTGGAATGACATTCTAAAATTGCCCTCTTTTTTTTTATGTCATTCTACCTCAATAGCTTTGTCTCAATCATGTCTACAAGCAAAATAAGAGAAGTGGGAAGGACTGAAGTCAGAGATACAAGACATAACAAATGGGGAAAGATACAAGATATAACGAAAGGCATGGGATGGATCAATTCTACAAGTGAAAAATTCTATTTAAGAGGAAGGATCACTCATCACCAATTATAGGCAAGTTTATAGGAGGGTGGGACTGGCTACATAAAGGTAGGTGATACTTTATGTCCTTATTTTTATTAAAGAGAATATGCCATTTCCTGAAAACTAAAGATATGGGTTTGAATAGAAAGTTGGCAAAATTTGGTATTTATTTGAAATTGGCATTTATTTGGGAAGATAATAGAGTGTAACTAATCCACTTAGTAAGTATTTATTAAATATAAACTATGCACCAGATATTGTGCTATGACGTAAATGCAATGGAGAAAACCAGATTCATTCTTGATTTGACATCCTTAACGTTTACAGCATTGTGGAGGAAACTGTGTAAAGAATCCAGTGTAACAGAAGGTGGTAGATACAGAAACAAGAGATTTAGAAAAAGCTCTGGGACACATTGCTGATCTAATTCAGGATCGGGCATTAAAGAAAGCATCACTCTCCCTGAATCTCTATTCTGTCTCTTGATCAAATCCTGTTTAACAAAGTATCAACATGGCCCTCAGCACTAAGGAAGAAGTCTTATTTGAAATATGTGTTTGAATAGTTGCATTTATATAAACATAATGTTTTACTCCTGTGTGAATTTGGTTTGGAATTGGTGTATTCTGGCATTCCACATTGTAAAGCACTTGAGAGGTGCTTAAGAGATATTTGGTTGGCCAGGCGAGGGGACTCATATCTGTAATCCCAGTACTTTGGGAGGTGGAGGTGGACAGATCATGTGAGGTCAAGAGTTCAAGACTAGCCTGGCTAACATGGTGAAAGCCCTTCTCTAAAAAAATTCAAAACAGCCGGGGCGTGATGGCCGGTGCCTGTAATCCCAGTTACTAGAGAGGCTGAGGCGGGAGAATCACTTTAACCTGGGAGGGAGGTGGAGATTGCAGTGAGCCAAGATCCTGCCACTGCTCCAGCGTAGGCAACAGAGCAAGACTCCGTCTCAAACAAAAACAGAGCTATTTGGTAAATAACGGAGGCAAGAAGAACTGAGAAGTTTATAGAAATACAAACAGATAAGAAAATAGAGTTCTACAGGAGATCAAATAATGTGTGGAGAAAATTAAAATTTTAAAGAACTAAAAGAATCAGTTATTGAAGTCAAAGGTGAGAATTCAAAATACAATGTAAATAGCTACAGAAGATGCTGTCATTCCTGATGAGGCAATGAATGTGGGTTCCTAAATTAAAGTAGAAATACATGCTATTGAAGATAAGGAGATCAAAAGGTATAGAGCCAGGGTGTTGAATATATTTTGCACAAATGCACTAATGTCACCCAGATTGTTGGCAGGGGAAAAACAACTGATGACATTTAGCTAGAGTTTCCTTTAAAAATGCAGATGTGTCCTCCTCGAAAATAGACATCTTTGAAAAAAATGAGGGAAATTAGGGTCTCACGGCATGAATCTCATGGCGGTAATGAAGGAGAGATTTGGGAGCAGTCATGCCAAGTTAGGACAATGCCAGCAGCATCTGACCCTGTACATGAAGCTTCAGATAACGTAGGTGATTCCTTTCATGCAGAAGGCACCACAGTGTGAATTCCCGAGAGACTATTTACCTTTTATATTCCAGAGGTTGGGATGGAATAATCTATTCATTTAAAAGGTTTGCTGGATATCCTCTATTTCAGGGGTCTCTGAATCCATACTAGTCCGTAGCTGTTAGGGACCGGCTGCACAGGAGGAGATGAACGGTGGGTGAGTGAGTGAAGCTTCATCTGTATTTATAGTTGCTCCTCATTGCTCATGTTACCCACTGAGCTCCCCTCCTTCCTGTCAGATCAGCAGCAGCATTATATTCTCATAGGAGCATGGACCCTATTGGGAACTTCACATGCGAGGGATCTAGATTGTGTGCTCCTTATGAGACTCTAATGCCCAATGATCTGTGGCTGTCTCCAATCACCCCAAATGGGAACATCTAGTTGCAGGAAAACAAGTTCAAGGCTCCCACTGCTTCTACATTACAGTCAGCAGTACAACTATTTCATTATATGTTACAAAGTAATAATAATAGAAATAAAGTACACAATAAATGTAATGGGCTTGAACCGTTCTGAAACCATCCCCACCACCAACAGGTCTGTGAAAAATCTATATATATTTTCCACAAAACCAGTCACTGTGCCAAAAAGGTTGGGGACCACTGGTCTACTTCTCTTCACGACTTACAGTCTGTTCTTCCACTCATGATCTACAAGGACTAAAATGTTTCAAACAGTTCAGGTTTTCAAAACATGTTTTCACTAGACTTGAATTTTTAGAAATCATTTACAGTATTCATAGTATATTTTACTTGCTGCAAAGCCCTATACATTTCCCTTATAATGTTCTCAAATATATTTTTACAACTTCACTAACTTTGTCCTTTACTGAATCTCAATCTGTCTCTCAATTTCTCTCTTTCAGCAAATCTAAACAAAAGAGAAACATATCAATTTGTGCTGTGGTCTAAATGTTTGCGTCTCTAAAATTCATGTGTTGAAACTTAATCTCCAGTGCAATGGTATTAAGAGGTGAAGTCTTTGGGATATGACTGGCAGAGCCCTCATGAATGGGATTGGTGTCTTTATAGAAGCCTCTGAAAGTTCCACAACCCCTCCCACCGTGTAAAGACATACAGAAGTAACCATCTATGAAGTAGAGTGAGCTCTTGCCAGATACCAAATCTGCTGACACCTCAATCTTAAACTCCCACCCTCCAGAACTGTGAGCAATACATGTCTGTCTTATAATTGTATGAATTCTCCTGTCTCAGGTATTTTGTTACAGTAATGTGAATGGACTAAGACAACTTGAAAATGCAAGGTACCATGCCAATAACAAGGAAAGTCCTCATGTTTTGCAGCATTTGTTTCATATTAAAGATATGCCAATTACTGTATACAAATATATGCCAAACGTTGGGTAAAATACTTTACATAAATTATATTAATCCTGACGACGACCCGAAGGTAGATACTGTTGTCTGCATTCATAGTTGAGGACATGGGGCTAGAATTAAGTAACTTAACCTCACATGTCATCATGCTAACTGGCAAAGATGGGATTCAAGCTCTGCTCAGTCTGACTCCCTTCAGGCTGGTCTTAGTCTCATTACATTTCAAAGAAAAGAAGTTAAGAAACTTATCCATACACATGGCCGGGTAGGGCCAGAGCGCAGACTCAACTGACTCTCAGCCAAGACCAGCCTCAACTCTTCCATTCTACCTCTAGCCTGAACAGTTTAAACATTTTTCTCTTGTCATCTTATTAGAATACACAATGCACATAAAGATGTGACCCGCATGATAGAGCACTACAACAATCTGGTTATTTTTAAAAAACTGAAATGTAATTAAAAACATATTTTTAGTTCTGGGATACATGTGCAGGAAGTGCATGTTTGTTACATAAGCAAATGTGTGCCATGGTGGTTTGCTGCAACTATCAACCTATCACCTAGGTGTTAAGGCCCCCATGCACTAGCTATTTACCCTGATGCTCTCCCTCCCCCCATTCCCCTAACAGGCCCCAGTGTGTTTCATTCTCTTCCCTGTGTCTCCATGTTCTCATTATTCAGCTCCTACTTAAAAGTGAGAATGTGCTGTGTTTGGTTTTCTGTTCCTGTGTTAGTTTGCTGAGGATAATGGTTTCCAGCTCCATCCATGTCCCTGCAAAGGACATGATCTTGTTCCTCTTTATGACTGCATAATATTCCATGGTAGAAAAGTACCACATTTTCTTTATCCAGTCTATCACCGATGGACATTTGGGCTGATTCTATGTCTTAGCTATTGTGAATAATGAAGCAAAAAACAGATGTAATAGGAATGCTTTTACACTGTTGGAGGGAATGGAAATTAGTTCAACCATTGTGGAAGAGAGTGTGACAATTCCTATAAGACCTAGGACCAGAAATGCTATTTGACCCAGAAGTCCTACTACTGGGTATACTCCCAAAGAAATAGAAATCATTCTAAATCCTTTAATTAAACATACTGTAAAACCACCTCAGGAGTCTATTTGTATTTTGGTAATATCTGAATAAAACATAAAATATAATGCACAATCTTTATATCCTTTTATCCATCTCTCTCTTTTTTTTAAATCCTTCTGTTTAAAATCTGTAATCACCTCCTGACTATATATATTTGTTTCTGGAAGAAAACTCACCTAGACCTTACTCAAATGCATCTTCTCAATCTTTACCTACCATCCCTCCTGCCTTTTTTGGTTCTGATTTCCTCTAATCATTGTACCGATGTGGAGACACGAAAGAGAATATCACCTGTTGGCCACCAGCAGTGCCTTTTCAGAGAAGACCAATGGGGAAGAAATTGAGCAGACAAAGCCAGAATCCCCATTAGCAAACAGAAAGAGGTAGCTCAGGATAACCACATACATTAATAATTCTTGTCCCCCAAAGGGAATCTCTCTAAAATAAGTTGTATTAAACCTGTATATAGCAGTACTTTAAATATAACTCTAGCTTAAGTATTTTAAGCATCTCCATGATGTGAACCTAAGGGAATAAACTCAATAAATCAATATTTATAAGCTCTGTTCACTTATTTCTTGTGGTTTCGGCCACTGATTTCAGAATATGCATGAAAATGTATTTCTTCTGAATATCTGATATCATGATCCCAAGTAGACACATCTCTGTGTTGGGTTTCAACAAGTCCACAAAGTTAAATATCTACTTTTAGTCAGCTTTAATTTTCACAAGTTTAATTCTGACATTTAATGATATAAAATATGTAAAATAACCTGGCACTATATCTGACATATCGTAAGTATTTGGCAAATATTTCTCTCTTCTCTTTCTCATAATTGAATAATAGCTCAATAATAAAACTCTGTGGGAAAAAAATTTTAACTCTTATTTATCAATTACAAATAGTTTAGAACAGATACTACCCCTTTCCTTGTTAGCTTTAATGCTGAGGCATTAAAATTGTGAGCAATATATTTATTTTGAGAAAACTATACTAAGGAATTTTTTTTGTAGAATTTTATGAGTCTTCAAAATAACCACAAAATATTAATGTGTCACCAAACAGAAGTGGACATTTAATAAACACCTCAACTTTAATACTTACAGAAAATCATTTGAAGGGTGTCACTCCCTGGATATTATAAATTTTAGCCTTGGTCAAATCAAATCACAAGGAGGCTACAAACTGGAACTATATGGCCTTAGACTCCAACAGAATTTCTTTCCCTGAATTAAGTTTTGGGCCATGCCCTACTCCCTTTAATAAAAGAACAATACCACAAATAGTTATATGAAATCCATTTTGTTGCCTAATACAAAAATATTGTTGAAGAGCATCATAATTCAATGGCCCATATATATATATATATATATATATATATATATATATATATATATACAATCTCTCAGCAAAGGCACTTATATCAGAATTCAGTACTAGGAAATGATTTCCTTCACAGGCGAGCTCCCTTTAATTAAGATGAGAAATGCTTAAATGATATTATCTTCATTTTAACATAGCTATTAGAAAACTCAACACTATTATTACTACCAAGGTTCTTTTGGACTGAATACTTACATTTCTCCTTATCTGGGCCTTCATTTTCTGTCTATTTATAACTGCCTTCAATTGGTGTGTATATGTCTACTTTCATTTACTTTTTGTTTTACACGATTATGTTCATGTCACAGTCTAAATTATTTTTTAAAACAACATACATATTCTAGAACTCATGAGACATTTAATCTTTTGCTATGTACAAAAACCATTTTTGTTAAAATGGTTTAATTTCACCAGCAGACATGTGGATGAGGGAATTTGGCTCTCATATACTTTCCTATATGCGTCACACTGAATTAATTATACTTCATTCCTTGGTATATGGAACAAAGTTAATCACATATAAAGTATCAGTATTCTATGTAGGGATATAAGGAAATATTTTATTTTTAATCTTCTTTCATCTACCTGAGAGTATGGAAGTATAGGAAGAAATTATTTGAACAGACCATCCTCATCTGGCCCTAGTAAAGAGTCCTTAGAGTATAATCAAATTCACATATTTTTGTCGAAATAAAAAAAATCTGATATTCCTAACTGCCTCTTTAAAATCCATTTATTCATCATTATTCAACAGTTATTATGTCTTGCCATTTGCTATGTTCTGTGAACAAGATGAAAGATGCAGGCCAGGTGCGGTGGCTCACACCTGTAATCCCAGCACTTTGGGAGGCCAAGGCAGGCAGCTCACTTGAGGTCAGGAGTTCGAGACCAGCCTGGCCAACAGGGTGAAACCCCATCTCTACTGAAAATACAAAAATTATCTGGGTAAGGTGGTGCGTGTCTGCAATCCCAGCTACTCATAAGGCTGAGGTGGGAGAATTGCTTGAACCCCGGAGGCGGATGTTGCAGTGAGCTGAGATCGTGCCACTGAGATCTACCCTGGGAGACAAAAGCAAAACTCCATCTGAAAAAAAATAAAAAGGGGAAAGCCACAGACCAGTGAGTGAGATAGACAAAATAGAGAGGCATACAGAGGGTTCTATGTAAAAAAAGAACAAAGCAATTCAAAAATATGTTAAAATGAGTGCTCATCTCACCACTGCACAGTCAAGGGCAGAGATGAAATTTTCCTGCAAAGATAAGTTGTGCTCAAGTGCTGTGATGTAAGGGAAGGGAGCATGAACCCTGGGGCATGGCAAGAAGTTTGATGTGGTTAGAGGAATGTGTGCAGGATGGGTATCCGTGGGTGGATGAGCCTGGAGAAGCAGTTAGAAACGTCTTTGTACTTTATACTACAAAGATCACAGGACATATTAAGATCAGAAAGTAACAACAATTTTTAGCAAGGGAGCATCCATCATAATTATATTTTAAGAACATTATTCTATGAGATGAAAGAGATAGAACTTGAGTAAGTGTAACAACAAGAAGATTAATGATGAAGGTAATTAAAGTCCAAATCACAGCCATGGGGATGAGCATGAAGATCTGAGGTGACAGTAGGTGACAGAAGAAAAAGAATTGTCCAAATATGAGTGACATGATGGATGTCAAAAATAAGAATAAGGTTGGATTGTTGAGTGATTCATTGGGAAAATAAATCCAAAAAGGGAGAAGATTTGGAAAAGTAAGAGATTTTGTTTTGTGGTAGTTTGAGTTTGAGAATTAAGTAGCATATCCAAGTCAAGGTTTTAGCAAATAATTCAAATCACATGTCTGGAGCTGAGCAAAGGACAGGAGCACATGCTTGGAAGTCGTCAGCACTGAAGTGGGAATTGTTGCCATGGACGTGAATGGGATCATCTAAGGAGAGGATGTAGTTGGAGAGAATATAGAATGAGGGCAGACCTGTGGAGTACTATGGTGCAGGCAGAAAGAAAAAAATGAAAGAGCCTGATAAATATCTGTCTGAGAAGCAGGAAGAAAGATAGGGGAGAGTTGAATCACAGAAACTAAGTTAGAAAGGACTTTCAAAAGAGATTTAGTTAATAGTGTCCAATCCTGCAGGCAAAGCAGGTGGCATAAGTGGAAAATACCCATGAATTAAACAACCCAGTGGTCACTGGTGGTAGTAAACACAATTACAGAGGAACTGTAAAATGAAAGGATTGCAGTAGGTGAATAGAATACAAAGGCTTGGATACAATAAATACAAACAACCTCTTCAAGACCATTTTCTGTACAAAAGTTAGAGGTGGCACACTGACGGAGAGAGGCAACATTGAAGGAAAGGCAGGCCAGGAGGAGGTGAGGAAGGCTGGAATGTCTTGTGTTTGGGGCTTGTTCAAGGGATTGTAAGACCAATTGTACTGCAAAAAGATTAATGGCAAGAACTGACTAGTTAAATGTTATACACTGCAGTCTAAACTAGAAAAGGACTGAGGAAGGTAACAGCAAGGGATGATTACCTGGGAGAATTTATAGGAGCCAGAGCACCACAGGTGCAGATATCCTTAAGATTTAGAGGCAGGTGTTGTTGAAATAAGGAAGGAGTGTGGCATGATAGAGGCTGAGTGAATCCATTCTGTGAACATTTAAATCATATGATGATAGCAGATGTATGTATTATGACAAATACTGGGAGCCACATGCCAAGATACTGGAATAATGTAAAGTACCAGCAGTTGGTAATTTAAGTGACATGATGAAAGTTAAGATTTTAGAAAGGAGAGCACCAGGTGATGAGTGGATGTGGGATCTGACTCAAGAAGACCCTGAAGGGGAAGTGGTAGTCATCGACTCACAGCAGTTGGGAAAGAGTGAGGCCAGGGAACCAGATCAGACCTGCACAGGGCTCTGAGATCTCAAGGATAATGACAGGTATTTGTGTGTTGGCAAAGAAGGTGGGCATGATGGCATGAGGCGCAGTGAAGAAGAGGTAGATTATGAATGGTGTTATTTTGAACACAAGGAGACTGAGATAGTGTAGTTTTTTAAATGGCAGCATGAAAAAAGGTGAATGCTAACCCCACCCCACCTTATGGTGAATGTCTAAAGAATAATCTCTCTAGGGACTGCTAATGGGTATTCTTTTGTGTTTTTCTTTTGAGATGAGTCTTGCCTGTCACCCAGGCTGGAGTGCAGTGGCACAATCTCTGCTCACTGCATCCTCCACCTTTCAAGTTCAAGAGATTCTCCTGCCTCAGCCTCCCAAGTAGCTGGGATTACAGGTTCATGCCACCAGGCCCAGCTAATTTTTTGTATTTTTAGTTAAGACGGGGTTTCACCATGCTGGCCAGGCTGGTCTTGAACTCCTGACCTCGTGATCTGCCCGCCTCAGCCTCCCAAAGTGCTGGGATTACAGGCATGAGCCACCATACCCGGCTACTAATGGGTATTCTTAAAGGAGAGAGGCAGATTTCTGTGTGGGTAGGAGATATTGGAAGCAGTATATAAAGAAATAAAAATATAAAAGAGAGAAATTTTGGAAGACAAATAGCAAATATGATTAAGGTAAAGAAATTAAGCATAAGGAAATGGCAGGGCAACTTAGGAAAAAGAGTGTGAGACATTTTTAGTAATGAAAATATGAATCATGGCTAACACAGCATTTATCATATGTCAAGCACTGTTCTAGGTACTTTACGTGTATTATCTGCTGTGATTCTCATGTTAACCCCAGGAGGTCAGGCCTATCACTTTACAGGAAGTTTAAGCAACTTCTGAAACATTAACAAATCTTCTGAATTGCTTCTCTGGTGACAAAAACAAGAGTCACAGTAGCATCAACTTGCTAAAAGGTTTAAAATAGGACTCAGAATAAAGGTATTTTACTGCTTTTTGAGACTCATTGTAAACTGACTTGAAACATCTTTGTCCTGAATCTCTGCCAGAGGGAAATTGGATGAGTTGCTAAAGAATATGGAATTAATTATCCAAAAACACTTTAGATATTTCTCTTTGTAGAAAGTATTGTAAATGGTCTTTAGCGAGTTACAATTTAATGTCTCACTTGTCTCTCTGTGTACAATTCAATACATCTATGTATCGATGTATCTATATATCTAGGTATGTATGCATGTATGTATGTATGTATGTATGTGTGTATCTATCTGCCTATCTATTATCTATCTCAATCTATATATGTACCTA
Organism: Saguinus oedipus; assembly: GCA_031835075.1. Lineage (NCBI taxonomy): Eukaryota > Metazoa > Chordata > Mammalia > Primates > Cebidae > Saguinus > Saguinus oedipus. Next base: position 22,421,858 of record CM063169.1, read on the forward strand.
CCTATCTGTATCGATGTCTATCAAGTTTAGCAATGCTTGGCATTCTTCTAACATCTGTCTTGCATTTAGGGATTAGGCTATAATGTTAGAGTTCCAGCTTCATTTCTTTTTAAAATCTTTTATTTTTCTTGCTCATTTTCCTTTTCCTGTCCTTGAAAGTTTCTCCTCAATTCAGGACTTCTTCCTGTGGCTCTCTTATCCACACATTTGCAGACTTTCTCTTCTCAGCCAGAACATCCCTTTTGTGCACTGTACAACCTGTTGACTCTGTCACAGTTGCTATTTGATAGCAACTAAACACCGCAGATAAAGGAGGAAGTAGCAATTCTGGAATGGGTAGCTTATCTTTTGGCTTTATGACTGGATACCTTCATCCACCATTCAGGGACTCGTTTTATTATGGAGACATGTATTCTAGAAAAATGCTACCATGAAGCAGCACCAATCTCCAGTTCAAGGTACCTCTTGATTCATTCATTCCAAAGCATCCCCTGTTAGGAATTTGGGCTCAGATCACAGGGTCATCTACTCTGTAAGTACAAGGCTGACAAAAAGTCTGTTACCTCACTGCTCTTTACATTAGGGTAAATATTAACAGTGGAAATCCAGTTCATTCAGTGAAACAAGTATCAATGAAGAGTCCAACTCGATAAAATATCTTAAAAGATTTATTCTGAGCCAAATATGAGTGACCATGGCACATAACACAGCCAGCCCTCGGGGTTCTCAGGCCCTGAGAACATGTGCCCAAGGTGGTTGGGGTACAGCTTGGTTTTATACATTTTAGGGAGGTATGAGACATCATCAAATACATTTAAGAAATACATTGGTTTGGTTCAGAAAAGCAGTACAACTCAAAGTGGAGGGCTTTCAGGCTATTGGTAAATTTAAACATTTTCTGATTAACAATTGGTTGAGTTTATCTAAAGACCTGGGATCAATAGAAAGGAAATGTTCAGGTTAAACTAAAAGATTGTAGAGACCACAGTTCTTCTGAAGACTTATAGTGGCTGCCCTTAGAGATAACAGATGACAAATATTTCCTATTCAGACCTTTAAAACATGCTAGACTCATTTAGGATTGGGAGGGCCTGGAAGAAAAAGATCTAGCTATGATAATAGATTCTTTACAGATGCTTATGCCCCCCCACAAAGGCAGGACCATTTCAAAATACGGCAAAGAAACATGCTTTTGGGGTAAAATTTTTCGACTTACTTCTTTGTCACATAATGTTGTGCCAGATTCAGACTGCAAAGTCAGTCATGATATATAGAGTTAAATAAAACCCATGTGATGAGAATTTATGGTTTGTAGGGCATGACTCCCCCGACACTTAGAGAGGAATTTGGGTGAGATAAAAAAATCAGAGCTTAGTCCTCACAAATTATTGAAAAACAATGAGTTACCAATTTTATTTATTTATATTCTTTCACTGGTCTTCAACAGGTGGCTCATGAATTCACATATTTGACAATTTTAATATGAAATAAATTTTGTAAGTCAACAAAAATCATACAAGAAAATATAAATAAATAAGAAAGCATAAGAACTATATTCTCAAGCCTTTCCCTCTCTAAGACACATGGTTTATCTTTATACAGATATGGAACATACAATTTAATTTTTAGAATGAATTTTTCTCACTTTAGAGAATTGGCATCTTGAAATAAAATATTGTCTGTGTTCCCCTTAAAGAATAATAAAGAAATATAATAATCAATTAGACTCAGCCTAGAATTTGAAGCTTAATTAATTTTATTGATTGGCTTCCAGAATTTTATTGAAATGTCATATAATTATAAATTAAGGCTAAGATGATACATATATTATCTACTGATTTTAAAATGCAACAAATCGCTTAACTAAATAAAGTTTGCAGTCTTTTAAACTCACCAACCAGAAATAATAACAAGCCATTGAAATAAAAGATGTTATAATAGAGAAATCCTTTGTCATAATATGTCATACATTTCAATATGTTACATAATTTCATGTGTATTTAAAATTTAATGATAAAAAATATCTGTAATATTTAACTGAAAAATTTTTATTCATAATTCATCTTGAGACTTGACATGTATTAATATAATTAATGTACCTTATAAGTACATATTGATTATACTAAATTTTTTTAATTTGGTCAAATATGTATCTCATCTCCTCCGATAACTTAGTACATTTTATGAAATGGTGGTAGAGACTAAGAAATAGAGAGGTTCCAGCCAGGCGCGGTGGCTCAAGCCTGTAATCCCAGCACTTTGGGAGGCCGAGGCGGGTGGATCATGAGGTCAAGAGATGGAGACCATCCTGGTTAACATGGTTAAACCCCGTCTCTACTAAAAATACAAAAAAATTAGCTGGGCATGGTGGCGCGTGCCTGTAATCCCAGCTACTCAGGAGGCTGAGGCAGGAGAATTGCCTGAACCCAGGAGGTGGAGGTTGCGGTGAGCCAAGATTGCGCCATTGCACTCCAGCCTGGGTAACAAGAACGAAACTCTGTCTCAAAAAAAGAAAAAGAAAAAGAAAAAAGAAATAGAGAGATTCCATTATCAAGTATCATGAACCTCAAATGCTTTTCTGTTGCTAATGTTAGAGTACCTCTCCAATTATCCTCTTTAGTAAACTGTGAGCTAAAAATAGGGACATCTTTGATTGCAGACAGCTGTCTCCAGTACAAATTTTGCTTGAGAATCTTTTCTAAGAATATTCCTTTTGTCACATAAAGCATGTCACATGGTAGAATATTCCCACTTAACGTTAACATGTACTAATGTAAAAGCCTCAGCAGAATGTACTAAGTAGATTTTTTTGGCATTGGGTAAAGGAATCTTCCAAGTATTCTGTGGATATACGAATAAGAAAAAAATTTCAAAAGAGGCATATGCAGAAAATTTTTATAAACTACTAGAATCATGATCTGGACTAAAGGCAAATAAGTTAACCAAAGTACAATACAATACAAAGCAAAAACAAACAAACAAAAAAAAACAGGAAATTTAGTTCTATATGATGCAGAAACTATTTGCCAATACTCAATGAGAACATTCACTGTTAGGAAGAAGTTGCTGATGCCCAAGCAGATGACAGAGTTTAAACAAAGCTACAGAAGTTAGATAGTGGCATGCGGAGGGATCACTTTTCATTTTCGGCTAAGTGCCTACCCTCCTATGTATGGTTTCCCTGCATTAGTGAGGTGTCTCCAATGGATTTCTAGTGTTACAAATATCTTCCTGCATATTTGTCTACCATCCTTAGAACTTCTAAAAAAGGGCCATTGTCTCATGATGCTCAATAATTCAGGAAAATCAAGAATTGGGTTAAAATAAACTAATAAATTACATACTGCTTTATCACAGTGTGACATAAACATAACATTTTCAGACAAGTTTTCATTACTGGCCAACTATGATATCTACCCAATGTTGTGGCCAAAGTGGAAATATTCACAGTTGCCCCACACTCAATGCCCTCTGTGTTTTCATTTCTAGATATATGCTGTTGCTTGTACTTCAAATACACTTTGCCTATATCTCTGTCAATTCACATCTTTCTCAAAAAGAGCAGAGAAGTCAAATGGCTCCTCGACTAAACCTCTAAACATATATTATTTCTCCTGTTTTGACATTTTTTACCAATACCTATTCTCATTGTAAGCTATGCTATCCAACTTTCACTTCTCTTCCTCTTGTTCACATGGCTCAACTTCTTGCAAGTTGTTCACTCTTGCTCTCTCCTCTGTACACAGAAATGTGGCTTCTCCTTCCACAGTTCACAAAACTTCTGTCCTCAATGTATTCGCTTATGATGTTTTAGCCTTGAGCTGACCACACATCAGCTGTTCACAAAATTTGTGTTGAACTGAATGACACTCAAACTGATAAAGAAAGGGAAAAAAAGGGAGCAGAAGTGGAAGCAAACACATCCTTCACATGATGGCAGGAAGGAGAAATGCTGAGCAAAGAGGAAAAAGACCTGTATAAACCCTTCAGATCTCATGACAACTCACTATCATAAGAATCAGTGTTCAATTACCTCCCACTGGGTCCCTCCCATGGCACATGGGGATTATGGTAACTACAATTCAAGATGTGATTTGGGTGGGGACACAGCCAGACCATATCAGTGCTATGACTGACTTGATTGTAAATGAGTTTACAATGGGTAACTCCATATTATTCAGACCATACAGCATAGAGAGACCTCAAGAAGAGTAAAGAAAGCTTTGTCTCATGTACGTGGTATACCATCAATAATGAAACCGAGGAGGATTCATGGAGGAAAGTCATCACCCTGCAGCAGGCAATCATATCTAAGCCAGTGAGATAGGAACAATGCAAAGAAGAACTAGGCCAAAGGTAGTGACTGTCTGGCATTAGAAAATCCAGTATTAAAGACACAGAAGGCTCTACTTTTGTCTAGTAAAGCCATGCTTGATAAATGCCTTGGAAAACCTGAAGGCTGGATCAGAAATTTGCATATAAAATGGTTCTTCCTGGATAAAGTTGGGAGAAAAAGAAAGCTTATTGGGTTCAAGTAGAAACTGGGACAAGCTATAGTCCATTTGGCTTTTCTGTTGGAAAAACTAGGGCTTAAATCTACATCCTTCTGTAGTTACGAATGAGCAAACATTTTGAACATTCATCTAACTTAACAAAATATTCAGGATTCAAAAATAATGTACTTATGAAAAGAATTTAACACAAGAAATACAAAAATTAGGAAAAAAATCCCTTTTTATACTAAAAAAGAAGAGCCGTGACTTAAAATAAAAAAACAGAAAAAAAAAATGGGAGCAGTAAGTTTGTAGAGGGAAAAGTGACTGTGAGGAATGCAGGCACGAAAAGGAGGCAGACTCAAGTAAGATGAGAAAACACAGGAAATTCAAAATCCCAAATAAAATGATTTTGCCTTAAATTGTATTATGTTTAATAGTAGATATTACGTTTAATAGTAGACTGCTGTTTTCTTTTGTTGATTTATGACAGATAATTTTTGGTCTTTTGATTTATTTTAAAAGTAACATTGACTCTTGGTTGGCCATGGTGGTTCATGCCTGTAATCCCAGCACTTTGGGAGGCCAAGGTGGGCAGGTCACTTGAGGCCAGGAATTCAAGACCAGCCTGGCTAACATAGAGAAACTTCGTCTCTACTACAAAATAAAAAAATTAGCAGGGTGTGGTGGCACGTGCCATTAATCCCAACTACTCGGGAGGCTGAGGTACGAGAGAATCACTTGAGCCAGGGATGTGGGGGTTGCAGTGAGCCGAGGTCAAGCCACTGCACTCCAGCCTGGGCAACAGAGTGAGACTCTGTCTCGAAAAAAAAAAAAAGAAAACAAAATTAGGCAAAAATTAGCCAAAAATTCTTTAAAAATAAGTATGAAAATATTTATATATATATTTTTAATTCATCCATTATATATGAATTTTATTCATTCATTAATAAAATGATCATTTCATTAATCATTCATTCAAGAAAATAAATCAATTTTATATATAGACGTATATATAAAATGAATGAATAAAATGTATTTTTCCATTAGGGATTTAAAAGGAGCATTGGATGAAAAAAATTTTTTGCATGTCTTTTTTTTTGAAAAAAAAAAAAAAAAAGCTACATAAATTTAATGATGTATTTTTGATCTTTGATTTAAAATAATTAAATTTAATCTGGAAGGATAAATATTAGAAACTCTCAAAGAAATTTAGCAGAAGGATAAGCATCATTTTATCATGTCAATAATTAAATAGGGCTGCACAAGTGAAAGAATAGACATATAAATGACTTTTCAATGACAGATTTTGGTATTTCAAGTTAGAGGGATAAGAATAGCTTGCCCAGCAGATAATTCAGGAACCAGGGTAACTAACTGGTTAACTATTTGGAACAAAATAAGGTTAGATTCCTACTTTACATATATCTTAATATAATTGCATATAGAACAAGAGATTTTTTTGTTTTTAAAAATTTTTGGAAGAAAACATAGGTGAATATTTTATCTGAACTTGAGTTGAAGAATGCATTCAGAAACTAAAATTCAAGATGAATCTATATGCTTGCCCAGCTAACTTTTGAATTGTCCTTCTTAATAAATATTTGTAACAAGGTAATTAAAAAGGAGAATCTATAGAAAAAAACAGTGACAGATTTAATCTGTAAAGTTCTATAATATCATTCACAATAATGTAAAAAGATATGTAAACCAGACAAAAATTTGCAAGATATATGATAAACTAAAGAATACATAGAAAATTCTTGCATATCAGTAAGAAAATAATTATGAATAGGAAAAATCCATGAATAGTAACAAAAGTATAGGATAACGGAGAAAAAGTATTTGACAGAATCACAGAAAAAAATGGTTGATTTAGGATAAGTGGTCTGGGGTGCATTCATCTGTTACTTCATTAGTTGTATATATTTAATGTATTCTCTATGTGTTCAACTACTGATGCAGATTCAAAAACAAAAAAGGTGTTAGTTCAGTAAGGAGATATGCAGCAACGGAAAATTCTTATGAAAAGGGGATTACAAATAATGAAAGTATCTAGAAATCTAATTTTAAAAAGTGGTACTATTAATCTGGGATCATCTGGGAAGACCTCATTTAATAGACCATTTGACTATAAAAGTGACTATTAAGGTTTGACTATTAAAGTGAGAACCTCTTTGGGGGCTTTTATTCTGCTGACAACATTTACCTAGAGTATAAATTGAAGACATAAGGCAGAATTTTACAGGCAAAAGAAAGTACTATTTTGAACATGCCTGTGGGAATCCTAAACTGACTTCAAGTCAGTTTACAAAGTTAATATTCTATGGTGTGTTCAATGGTAGTACTACCTTTTATTCAATTGGATATTAGCCTGGGGTCAAGATTAAAAAGAAAGAAATACAGCTCTCTCTATATGGAGATACCGAGAGGTATAAAGAATTTGTATATAGATGTATATGGAGAAATATTTATGCCTATAGAAAGTTCTAAGGAATACACACACACACACACACACACACACACACACACACACACACACACAGAACTAATGAATGATTTCAGCAAAGTTTTAAGATACAAGATCAATATACAAAAATCAATTGTATTTCTGTAAACTAGCAATGAATAATCTGAAACTTCAATGAACAAACAACTATATTTCAAACAACATAGAAACATACTTGTATTACCCAAAGAGGTGTTAAACATGTAGGAAGAGGCTTAATACTGTAAGATGGCAGCACTTTCCAAATGTTTGTCAGATTCACTACAGATCTGAGCTCATTTGTAATAATCGACAAGCTAATCGTAAACTTCACATAGAAATGCAAGTGTGGTAACAGAAAAATTCCCCCTCAAAGATATCCATGTTCCAAATTCTGAAAGTATTTTAAGCTATTTTACCAAAGGAACTTTGTAAACATGATTACATAAGAAAATTTTTAGACAGGTAAATATCATGAATTCTCTAGATGGGCCCAATATAATCCTTAAAAGGGAATGAGGGAAACATGAGTGTTACAGTTAGAGAAGAAGATGTAACGATGAAAGAAGATATTAGAGGAAGGGCCCACAGCTAAGGAATGAGGATGGCATCCAGAAGCTGGAAAAAGCAAGGAAACAAGATTGTTGCCTAGAGCCTCAACAAGGAATATAGCCCTGCTGACACCTTTATTTTAGAATATCACCTCCAAAACTGTAAGATAATGAAACTGTGATGTTTCTAGGCGTAACTTTGTAGAAAGATGTTACATCAGCAATAGGAAACTAATATAGCAAAATACCCAGAACAGTCTAAATCATCTTGAAAAAGAAAAATTTCTAGCAAACTATATTAATTCAGTGTTGTACTAGCATAAAGGTAGGCATACACATTTAATGAAATAATATTGAGCATCAATAAGTAAATCTTATATTTATGAGGAATTGATTTTTGACAAGGATGCCAAGAAAATTCAATGGAGAAAGAGCAGGATTGTAAACAAATAGTGCTGAGATGACTATACATATGCATGCAAACAAGCAAAGTTGGATTGTAACCTTACATTACACACATAGTTGATCAAAACCTAAATGTAAGACCTAGAAGTAAAAAAACTCATAGACGAAAACAAGCAAAATATTCATGACCTTGGATTAAACAATGGTTTCCTAGATATGGCACCCAATTACAAGCAATAAAAGAAAAAAGAAGCTACCCTATGCTTAATTAAAACTAAATTTTTGTTTAAAAGGGAACCAAGGAAGTGAAAAGACAACCTACAGAATGGGAGAACAATTTCCCAAATCATACATGTTATACAAGATTTGTATTTAAAATATATTTTTTACAACTAAATAATAAAAAATACAGTAAGCTAATTTTAAACAGAGAAATGATTTGAGTAGAAAGTTCTCAAGAAAAGATAGACAATAGGCAAGAGGCACATGAAAAGATACTCAACATATTGGTCATTTGAGAAATGCAAATCAGCACTACCACAAGGAGATACCATTTCTTTTTTTCTTTTTTTTGAGACAGAGTTTCGTTGTTGTTACCCAGACTGGAGTGCAATGGCACGATCTCGGCTCACCGCAACCTCCGCCTTCTGGGTTCAAGCAATTTTCCTGCTTCACCCTCCCAAGTAGCTGGGACTACACGCAGCACCATGCCCAGCTAATTTTTGTATTTTTAGTAGAGACGGGGTTTCACCTTATTGACCAGGATGGTCTCGATCTCTTGACCTCGTGACCACCCGCCTCGGCCTCCCAAAGTGCTGGGATTATAGGCGTGAGCCACCGCGCCCGGCCGATACCATTTCATACTATAATCAAAAAGAAAGTAAGACGAGTATAGCTGAGAATGTGGAAACAATCTCACACAAATTGCTGGTGGGAATGTAAAATGACGCAGCCACGGTAGAAACAATTTTGCAGTTGCACTTTGGGAGGCCAAGGTGGGTGGATCACCTGAGGTCAGGAGTTTGAGACCAGCCTGGCCAAAATAGTGAAACCCTGTCTCTACTAAAAATACAAAAATTAGCCAGTTAGCCGGGAGTGGTGGCTAGCACCTGTAATCCCAGCTACTCAGACAGCTGAGGCAGGAGAATTGCTTGAACCCAGGAGGTGAATATTGCAGTGAAGCGAGACTGGGCCACTGCACTCCAGCCTGGGCGACAGAGTGAGACTCTGTTTTAGAAAAAAAAAGAGAGAGAGAGAGAGAAAACTAAACAGTGTTATCAAATGACTGGACAATTCTACTCCTTAGTAATATCTCCGAAAGAATGAAAAACATGTCTACAAAAAACTTGAACGCAATTGTTTATACCAGCATTATTTGTAATGGCCATGAAGACAACCCAAATGTCCACTAACTGACAAACAGATAATCAAAGAATGCTATATCCACACAATGGAATATAATTTAGCCTTAAAAAGAATGAACTACTGATACATGATACATATATGAATCATGAAAACATAAAGCCAGACATAAAATGTCACATATTCTATCATTCTACTTATATAAAATGCCCAGAGAAAGCAAATCTAGAGAGGCAGAAAGTAAATTAGTGATTGCCAGGGACTAGTACAGGATTTTTTTTTTCAGTGATGAAATTATTCTGGGATTGCCATGATTATACCACAACCTAATCACAGAATTCCATCCTTTTTAAGGGCAAATTTTATGGTATATGAATTAAATCTTCATTGTAAAAAGTACAATAAATTAAAAACAAATTGTTTTTTCTAATAATGCAATATTGTTTCAATATCACAAAATAAATTATTGTAATTCACTATATTAACAATATAAAATAAAATCTCATCTTGATAGATGTAGAAAATATATATTTTAATATGCAAACTAGGAATAGGATGGAATTTATTTAATATGATGAAAGAAAATCATAAAATCTTACAAAAATATTATAACTAATAAAGAAATATGGAAAGCTTTCCTTATGGGATCAAAAATAAGATTCCCTAGTCAGCTCAATAAGAAAAAACTATGTAGAAATTAGCAATAAAGAAATACACTGGTCATTATTTGCTAATGACATTATTGTATATGCACAAAATCTAAAAATATTAGAACTAGTAACTAAATATAGCTATCAGGATCACTGGTTACAATATGAGTACATAAAAGTCTATTATATTTCCTTACACTACCAATAACCAATTATAAAATAAAATTTTATAAATATATCATTTAGAATCAGTATTTTGTTAACTTCATAAAATTAACTGGAAAGTTTTTCTTTTTAAATATATTTTCAAAAATTGAAGAATTCTTCAAGTCAGTTAAATAGTTTTAAATATTTCTAGCCTGCAACAACAAGGTTCAATCTGCATGTGAAAATGGATACCTCTACTGATACTAGAACTATCCTATTATGGAAAACCATTTTTAGATATAAATGGCAGGCACCTAAGAATGACCTAATTTCCTGTGGTGTTCCTTTAGCAAAATTTTCCCGAACAGGCAAATCTCTCTCTCTCTCTCTCTCTCTCTCTTTAAAATTAACACTGGCTTATTATTATTAACAGAGATGGAGTCTTGCTCTGTCACCAGGCTGGAGCGCAGTGGGGCTATCTCGGCTAACTGCAACCTCCGCCTCCCAGGTTCAAGTGATTCTTCTGCCTCAGCCTCCCAAGTAGCTAATTTTTCTATTTTTAGTAGAGACGGGGTTTCACCATGTTGGCCAGGATGGTCTTGATCTCTTGACCTCGTGATCCACCCACCTTGGCCTCTCAAAGTGCTGGGATTACAGGCGTGAGCCACCGTGCCCGGCACAGGCTTATTTTTAAAGTTGCAATCAAAACAGGTATGATATGAATATTTGTTCACAAGTGAGGGTAAATATACACATACACACATACGTGTTTGAGATAGAGACATAGGCAGAGACAGAGACAGAAAAGCAGAGAATAGCTGGGAAAGTAGAGGTCAGTTTAATATTGTGATTATAAGGTGCATGTTAGTTTAAAATTGCTTTCATTTCTAAATTTAGACAGCATTTAGAACTTGATAAATACAGTAATTAGAAAGCTGAGTTATCTACATACTTACATATCTCTAAAATTATCTTCCTATGTACGGATAAACATGAATTACAATTACCTACACATGTTGCTTGGAATTTTTTCCTCCTGCTGTCCTGTTAAAGCAATGATTGACACTTGTCTGCATATGATTTGGGAATTTAATGTTTGGTTGAAATTCTCTCATCCTAAAACATGCAGCTTGGAAATACACATTTTGTTTTCATACAACTGGGACATTGCACATGTACCGGAATTAAAGAATCAGAATTAGTTGGTACCCAGCTTGCATCCTTAAGCAATCTTTGTAAATACCATTTTTCTTATTAACACTGCTTTCTGTTCTCATTACGTTTCAACAGAGTACTCTCGGTAATTTAAAACCTATTGCTCCTTCACTTAAATAGGCAATTTCCCTCTTGAAAAATGCTTGGATCTTAAATTAAGGTGTGGAAATGGAGCAAATAGTCCCAAATATTTTGACCAGCTATATAAACTTTTGCAATGCTTTTATAGGATGTCTAAAATAAGAAGAAAGACTTGGTTCTCATGATTTTCACCAACCATGGTTACAAACAGTCTTCTTCTTTACTGTGTTTGAATGGCATATTTCACTTCACATATCCTGTGTGAGGCTGCTGCGAGAGCCTTAATATTGCTAAAGGAAAAAGCTTACCTAGCTCAATGTTTGTAAATGTCAGCTAGCCAAAAGATATTTGGAAGCCTAGAAATGTTCACCTTTCTAACATTTGCTTAAAGCTATCTGGAATTAATGTTCTCCTCTTTCCTCTCCTCTCACCTCAAGAAAACAAAATCTGTATACAGAAGTTGACACAAAATATATTAAATAAGGCTGGTATTCAGCCCTCTTGCATTCAAGCAGGAATTACACATGTATGTAAAACAGGAAAATATCTCGATAGTATTCTGTACTCTGGCTGTCAAATTACCCTTTGATAGATTTGCAATTTTCTCAGTAAAACATATTTTGTTTATTTTGGATTAGGAGCAAACTCTTGCATGTCTACCAGGATTTATTTGCCTGGTAAAGAAGCACTACACTGAAACAACGAATATAATGTGCCTTTATATTATATTCGTTGGGGTTTTAATGTCCCCTTCAAAATCATGTGAAATTTAATTGCCACTGGAACAGTATTAAGAGGTGGGGACTTTAAGAAGTCATGCAGGCTGATTTTTTTGTTTGTTTTCAGATTTGTTGTATCCTAATTTAACACAATCTGAGCCACTTTCATCCAATTTCTTTCCTAATATCCCCATTTTCACTACTGTCTCCTTCAGCCACAATGGTCCATTCCATCATCTAACCTTCATTTTGTAAAGATTTACTAAATCCCTTCTCTGTACAAATCACTGTATAGAATCTGAGTAGACACAGTGATTAGCATATGGCAGCCCTCGTCCTTTAACATAACAAAAGCAACTTTTCCTATTTTCAAGAACTTGAGTATTCTGTCACTAATAGATGTAAAACTATCCAAGTTTACCTAGCCAACTTTTTTCCTTAAACGTCTGCCTCCCTTTTACAAAACTTCAAAAAAAGAATTCCCAATTTGGTCATGCTGTTAAAACAGATGTTCACATCATCCCCTAGTTAAATTAAGGCAATCTCCTTAGTTCATATTAAAATCATATCTTTTCAACCCCTGAGTATGGTTACCATTATCTCAAATGATCCTATAGCTACTGCCTTTAAAATTATTCACAATATAATAATTTAAATATGCAAAACACCACAGAACTTAAATAAAAAGTAACTACCCTAGTCCCCTCAAAAATCAATATAATTTGTAATTTTAACAAATATTTGAATATTTACATATCAGAAACAAAACTGGCTAAGTGAAAACACAAAACAGATGAAAGATTGGGTAAATTAACCCAATTTGCAATTTTGAAAATGTAAATTTAATTTTTACTTAATAAATGATTTCTCAAAAAGTAACAGTAATAAAGGTCAGAAATTTTGAGTCTTTTAGGAGTCAAAATATCTGTTTGATCTAAAACTAGGAGACACGGAATAAGAACATATGAAGATTTAGCTAAATAGCCATGAATTATAAGGTTATTCTCTATTGGTTTGGAGTACTCATTTACACACTAATATTCAGCTTTAGGAATTTAGGGACTCATTAACTTTGCTAAACATGGAATTTAGGGTTTTTAAAAAACTAATTATTTCTTTACTATTTTTATATCCAAGTATACTCTTCTCATTATTCACAAAGGACAAATCTTCACCAAGCCCCAACCCCTGCAGTCAGGGAAGTAATTTCATTCAAGCATCCCTTGAAAGCAATTATTTATGCTCTCTGCAGAAACTGGGGTAAATTTGTTGTGGTCCCATTTATTTTTTGGAGATTGAAGATTACATGTAAAATCATTTGATCTCTTGATGGATAGACTCATAACTATTTGGGTAATACAATTTTTAAAAGTAGAGCAAAAGTGAATGATCCCAGCCACTTATCAAAGATAATTTGATCTAATTTAACTGACCCTTCGGGTGTTCTTGAACTGCTATTTTTATTTTGAAGAACACTGATCTGCATTCTCAAAACTTTCAGAACCAAAATTATTACTAACACAATTAGCTTTATTGAGAATTTTGTTGATTGTTGTATTCATAAGAATTATTTTAATTGTTGTTTTCATGCTCTCTGCAAAAAAAAAAAAAAAAAAAAAAAAAAGGATCATTTTAAATCAGTGGTAAACACTTTTGTATTTGAAGAAACACTCCTCTAGGTATCTTCTCTACCTGATATGTTCTATCTTGAAGTAATATGTATCATTTATTTTGCCACAATTATTGCAACTCAGTTGCCTCTAAGTTTTTAAGCTTATCCTGTTTCAAGTTTCGTTACAACAGTGCTTATCAACCTTGGCTGTACTGTCCCAAAGTCCAGCCTGGACACCAGACTGATTACCTCAGAAACTCTAAAGGTGGAACCCAGATATTGGTAATTTTAAAAACTCTCAGGTGACTTTACATGCACTTACATTTGAGAGACACTGTTTAAAAAATAAAAAGCAGGAGTTGCAATTCTGGCATCTGATAAAATAGACTTCAAAGCAACAAAGATATAGTGGTAAAAGGATCAATGCAACAATAAGAGCTAATGATCCTAACACCCAGATACATAAGACCCATAAAAAGATTTAGATTCAACGAGACAGAAAATTAATAAGGATATCCAGGACTTAAACTCAGATCCAGAACAAGTAAACTTAATAAATATTTATAGAGCTCACCACTTTAAATACACAAAATATACATTCTCCACTTTAAATACACAAAATATTGATCAGCCATTATTAATACTCAGTTTTAGAACAAAGCTACATTCCCGTTCTCTCTCCCTCTTTTTCTTCCTCTTTCTTCCTCTCATTCACTCCTTTTTTCTCTTTCTTTCCTTAAAAAAAAAAAAAAAAAAAAAAAAAAAAACCTTTGTGTCTGTGTCTGTTTCCCTATACTTAGAAATTTAAGCCATTAAATAGTGATTAAAAGTCTTAGCTATATTTATTCCAAAGCTGGAGCATGCTTCTTCTGATATGAAAATGGCAGCTCTATCTTTCTCTCTCAGTCAAATTTGTTCACTTAATTATGTACCTAAAACAATTACAATTTGAACTAAAGTATCACTCTTAAATAACGAAAACATTGATAACTTTCAGGTGAATAAAAAATTATAGATCCCATTTATTTAGAGCAATTTATTAGTATATGGAATCCCTAAGAGCATCATTTCTCATTAATAATGTCTTTACGTGAACTCTCGTGTATTAAACTTTTGATGTTAACATTTATGGTACCCAAACCTCCTTCATGTCATATCATTAAGCATTTTAGCTTACTAGTCAGGAAAAGTCCTTTTTTATGGCTTATGATAGCACAAAAGGGAACTATCTGATTTTGATCTCGCCTTCAAGTTTCAGCTTTAAGTTCTTATTTATGTATTTATTTATTATAAATCTGCTGCAGAGTTAATTTTCAAAACCCTTTCTTGCTTTATTTTTTTCAGCAATCTCTTTCTTGGGCTCAAAGCATGGAAGGAGTATATAATACATCTTTCCTTTATTAATAACAAACAAATAATTTCTCAGAATGTTCCCCTCTCATTTGGTCCTTATCATAACATCCCCAGTAGGCCCAGAGTGATTTTGATTTGGACAACCCCTTTGTCATTTTCCTTAGTGGCACCTATTATACTCTGAGATTTAAAAAAATACTTCGACATGACATTTTAAGTAAGAAATAAAATTAAGATAATGCGATTATTACTAATGATGCAAACCCAACTGGTCTTGGAAATGCAGTGAATCTCGTCACTATCTAATTTATAGGACTTGGTTTCATGACATTCACCCATAAACCTAACCAGAAAATTTATTTTAGGCAAGCTGTTGGTACCAGGTTGCCAGGAAATTAATAACAGTGTAAATTTGGTGTATTCTGTTTAAGTAAGCGTTACTTTCCATTTGGTAAGGAGGAGCAGGAGGACAAGAATATTATCTCCTCTAGAGAGTCTTTTGTGATTTGCTTCTGAACATAGAATTGACCACACTCTTTTACTATCTCTCCTAAGTGTGCAGATTTATATACTGAAGAATCCTTATGAAAAATCATTTTTCTTGTCTTCCTCCCCAAACTTCAAGGGCAGTGATTTGATCTGACTTATAACTGTATCTCTGGCAATTAGGGGTTCTCAGTAGGTGCTCAATAAATGTTTGCTGAATGTTACACTGCATATAAATTGTTCTTAAACAATAAAGAATAACAGGAAAATCTTTTAATTCTCCTTGGAACATGAGGTCAGAATTAGATCATAAACTATTGTTGGATTTATGACTTACTACCTGATTACAACAAACAGTTTAATACGCAACCTGCTAGTCCACATTATTCACCAAACTCAAAAGTTAATGTTACCATTTTAAAACTAAATTCACCCACACATTTGCTGCCATTATGTGTATTCAATGTTCAGATAACACATATCAAATTAGAGGGAATATCTTAAATACGAATAGTTTCATTGGAATAAAATTTGACCTTTCTGTAGTAGTAACTATTTTATGAGATTAGGCATATTTCTTGTTACTATATAAAAAATGACAACATCCATTTATAGCCAAACTTTGAATAAAAGAAACACTCTGATTTATTTTTAGCAGTGTTTGGAGTCTCACGAAGTTAGCTTTAAGTAACCAAATATAAACATTGGAAATAGAATAAACCTATGCAAATGAATGTAAAAGCAGTATTTCTTAGTAAGCAATCTAAAAAAATTATACAAAGTATATCAATATGTCTCTTGTAGATGAAAATCTATCCTCTATCACCTTATCAACAGTTATATAATCAGTAGTTATTAACTAATAACAAAATGTATGTGTTAAGAGTCTAACCCCTCAAAAAACAAGCAAGCAAAATTAATAGTGATTTCTTTCCTAATCATCTTAACATTTTTCTTTGACATCATTACTTGATCTTTTAAAAATAAAAAAGCTTGGAAAGTCTGGAATTTTCTTAACATGAAAACAGAAGCATCGTTTAACAGATGTCATTACTTGAAAACATGTTAGTTAAAAAGAGTTATAAATTATGGCTATTCTTAGCAAAATAGAATAGTAGGGATGAAAAAGATCTTATAGTCTAAAGTTTTGTTTATTTTTCTTAAGGAAAACTTTTTTTCTTATTAAATATGTAGCATAGCAACATATGGAAATAAATAGAAATGGATGAGGCCCACAGACTTACTTGCTGGCTCGTTCTTTCAGTTTTAGTTATGGATGTAGGGGTATCTATAGAACACTGAAACTTCAGGGAACAAACATGTTTTCATGGACATGGCCAAAGTCTCCCATTCCCCAGGAAAGCCTGACTGTCCCGTGGCCACAGAGTCCATTTACAGCAGCATATACTGCATGCCCATGCTTAAATCATGTTTCCATTTAATATTTCTAGATATTTAAAATATAATCACTTAATTTCAATGTTAGTTCCCATAAAACAGAAACAGCATTATTTTTCCTTACTGTTTGAATTCTTCTTTCCTATCACTGACTAAGACAGCTGCCTATGTAAATGCGCTATATTTCTTAGCATTTTCAAATGCTTTGCAAATAAGCTGTCTAAAACAAACTCTATAACTCAACTTCTGGTTTTGTTGTAAACCACATACTAGTTAATAGCTTAGCATACCTGATTTGACTTGGCATTTTCAAAATTGATTTATTGCACTCTGCAAAACTGATTAGCTCTAATCTTGCAAATACAATAGGTTTCTCTTGCCATGGTTATTATTATGAAACATATAGATATGTTATGTCATCTCTTGGTTTATATAATTGTGATTTGTCATTCATTTCCAAGAGAAAACCTATCCCCAAAGCAATAGGTTCTGCCATTTTCTATTGATGATGAAGTGCTATGTATTATCTTAACAGCAATCAGGTTACAAAGAGGGTTCTATACAAACCACCATAATCCAAACCCAGAAGTAATTCCTGGGGAGGAACTGATGTGTCTTTAATTTTTGCAGTCAATGTCTTAGAATTTAAACATAGTTATCCTTGAGTTTGTGGTTTGCTTCTATTGCCTACGGATAGCTGCAAAGAACAGGTCAAATGCGATAGACTTCCTGAAGATTTTAAGAATATTCTGAATAATTAAGTAGGGTTGGTGACAAGTTAGGCTGTATTAAGGTAACAACATCTCTTTCTGTTTTCCTTAATAATTTCTATTCTCAAATTGTAATTCCTTTTTGAAAATTGACCAGAGCAATTTGACAAGTATTGTATGCATTTATACTTCACCTTTTTATTCCACATAAAATGACTTCTGTTCATTCACAATAAAACTACATAGATCTGCTATCCTGGATAGCTACTTCATAGCCATATGAGCAAGTTATTTTGATAAATGTCTTTCGATTTCTATGTCATTATCAAGTAAGAAAGAACTTTGAGAATTCTACATCTTTTTTTGCTGTGGATGAGAACCCTAATTAAGTTATGCTTACAGAAATTTTGGAAAAGTATCAACATATGGTTCTCTGAGATTCCTCTTAGATTATCAAGAGGCAGAAAGGTAAAATGGGAAATCAAATTTTTAAAAATCCTTCATTTTTATACTGTATATGGTTAGATGAGGAAAAATAAATGAAATAATTTTAGGATAAGCTCAAATATTTTTAATTCTTATTTCAAATATTGATACTAATATATATTCATTCATTTCAAAGAGAATGAATTATATTCCATATAAAAGACATCTACTATGACTGCAATAACTACATATTTATCAATAATTCATATATTTGTATTTACATAAATTCCACCCATTTTCTCATTATACTATTGCAAGCTTCTTTGTATAGGACTCGGCTTTTAAAGAGCAACAAATAACAAAAATGAGGAATACACATTATACCTGAAAAAAATCATATCAACACTCTATCTATATCAAATGTATTTAACATTATAAAACAATGAAATTCGGCATAAATATGAAAAACTATTTTGTGTAAAATGAGCAACTTTAAATAAATTTTTAAATGGTCTTTTGTTTTTCAAAATCATTGCACCAAGGTAAAGCAAAGCTCTAGTTGATGCTGGCATGTTGTGTAGGCATTAGCAGCACAGCGCTGACTATGCACTCATTGGACAGTAGCACAAGCCCCAGGAAATGATGGTTACGTGAACTTCACCTAAAAATATACTTACAATATGCAAAGGTGAGTCTCCCCGCTAAGATAACATATTTTATATTTGCTGCAGTGGTAAACAAATCACAGCTAGGGTGATGTTCTTCTAAATATTATTTATAGTAATGAAATATGGACACATCTTAAAAGTCAATCTTAGCTAAATAAATAAAGGTACATACTTAAGAAGGGAAAATATCCAACAGTCATTATAAATGACATCATATACTGACATGGTAACATCTCAATAATATACTATTGAGTGAATTTAAAAGATTATACACAAAAACATATCTAGTATATTCTATTTCATATAAAATAATTCTAGTGTATAGGTGTATATAAGAAGAAATGGCTATATGTATTCAACATAAATAATGGTTGCCTTTGGGCAGCTGGATTGATACTAATATATATTCATGAATATTGGACAATGAATGTCTGCTTCTTGGCCAACTGCTAAAAGCACTGATAGTCTTTCTGCAATGACTCTGAATCTTTATTTATTTGTGCAAATTTATAAGGTGCATGAGGAAATTTGTTACTTCTGGATAATGTGTAGTTACCCTCCAGATGTGTGCCGCATTGTGGAGACTATTTGTGGTCTTCTCATCAAAGACATTTTAAGTTGATATAAATATGAACAAATTCTGAGCAGCTACAGCCAAGTTATAAGTAACCCCTCTGTGATTATTGCTGAAATCTGTATGGGAGAAAAGCAGGACACAATACAGTTCAGTAACGAACACATATCCTAATGGTCAAGTGTTCTTAGATAAAATATGCCATTTTATGAGAAGAGAGAAAGGCAATTCAACTTTTCTATGAACAAAAATGGAGACAGGTAAGATAATTGGAAAAACATGATAAAGTACAAAACAATTGCAAAGGCTCAGAGTCAATGGTTGTCTAATTGGGATGAAAGACCTTAACATTTGCTCCAATCTTTGCTTAAGGAAATAAATCTAAAGACTCAATTCTGGCCAGGTGTGGTGGCTCATGTCTATAATCCCAGTGCTTTGGAAGGCTGAGGCAGATGGATCACTTGAGGTCAGGAGTTCAACACCAGCCTGGGCAACATGCTGAAATCCTGTCTCTACTAAAAATACAAAAATTAGCTGGGCACAGTGGCAGGCACCTGTAATCTTAGCTACTCTGGAGGCGGAGGCAGGAAGAATTGCTTGAACCCTGGAGGTAGAAGTTGCAATGAGCTGAGATCGTGCCACTGCACTCCAGCCTGGGCAATGGAGCAAGACTCCATTTCTAAATAAATAAAGAAATAAAGGCCCAATTCCAACGTAAAGTACATATTTGAGTGATAACAGTGAGTCAAGGTAGGTTTAAAATGTAAATGTAGGTTTTAAAAAAGTACCAGTCTAGTGTGGGATATTGATAGTGGGCAAAGTTGTGCATGTGCAAAGATGGGCTGTACATTCCACACAATTTTGTTCTCAAACTAAAAATGCTACTAAAATAAAGGGTATTAATTTAAAAAAATTCTGGCCAGCCAAAGTGGCTTACACTTGGAATTCCAACACTATGGGAGGCCAAAGCAAATGGATCACTTGAGACTAGAAATTCAAGACCAGCATGGGCAACATAGCAAGACTCTCTACAAAAAATAAAAATTAAAAATTAATTAAAAAAAATTAAAGATCATCTGTTAATTTAGCTGTCAGAACCACAATAGTGGTTATCTTCTGATTATCCCAGAGGATTCAACTGAGATTCAATTTTCTCCATGTGTCTCCAGAATTCATAGTCAGAACACGGGTATGGAGTCAATAAGATCCCTTTCAGTCATGTCTGCCATTTTCCCCTCTCAAAAGGAATGATGAGAAGGCTTCCTTCCAACCTGCTATTTCAGAGGCATAGGAAAGGAATGAGACAGCTATTCTATGCTTTCTTCCTCTTTTCTTTCTGTACCCCAATAAAACAGTCTACTTTATAGGCCAGATACGAAGGGTACAAAATTTGTTTGAAAAATACGAAGCTTGCCTGGCGCGATGACTCACGCCTGTAATACCAGCACTTTGGGAGGCCGAGGCGGGTGGATCACGAGGTCAAGAGATCGAGACCATCCTGGTCAACATGGTGAAACCCCGTCTCTACTAAAAATACAAAAAATTAGCTGGGCACGGTGGCGCGTGCCTGTAATCCCAGCTACTCAGGAGGCTGAGGCAGGAGAATTGCCTGAACCCAGGAGGCGGAGGTAGCGGTGAGCCGAGATCGCGCCATTGTGCTTCAGCCTGGGTAACAAGTCCGTGTTGGAAAAAAAAAAAAAGAAAAGAAAGAAAAATACGAAGCTTGTTATAGGGAGCTGTAAGTGTTTAATCATATTTCATACCTTGTAAGGGTATTATTAGCCTCCAGATAAAAAATAAAATTCAAACCATTATACTATCATCCTGGATCCATGTTAAACAAACCAACTTAGAGCTTTCAGCAGGCTATGATGTGATACATGTCTAGATACAGAAATAGCCCTGTGCCATAGGGAGATGCTGTATCACATTCAGATACCAAAATAGATTTAAAAAATTTGAAACTAACTTCTGGATGCAGCACAAAAAAGCAAGAGGCTTGGAGCACATTCCTAAATTGAGTGTACTAAAGAGAGAAAGAGTATTTGCTTAGCCATGGCTGAGTAACAAGTTATCCCTAAACTTAGTAGCTTTAAATAATAACCGTTTTAGTTTTTCTTGATTCTACAGGTTAGGAATTTGGGCAAGGCTGAGCTGGATTTGGTATTCTCATCTGTTTTAGGCTGGAAGATTAAGAATTCCTTTTCCCCCCACATTTCTGTCACTTCATATGGCCTCTCTCAGTTTGGCTATCTTGAACTTCCTCTCTTCCTGGAGATGTCAAAACAATTGGATTTCTTACATGGGAGCTGGCTTTTATAAGGAAGAAAGAGGAAGTCACAAATCTATTGCCATCCAGACATGGAATCAATTGGCATTATTTCTATTCCACTCCATTTTATTTGAAAAATCAAGTCACGAAATGAGTCCAGATTCCAGAGAAGGTTGCAATGGACCCCACCTTTCAATGACAGGCATGAGAAAGAACTGATGGTCAATTTTTAATCAATAACAGGAAGGAGCAAGGGGTCTTTACATGGTATTTGGCAAAAACATCCACTTCTACTAGGTAACTGAGGTTAATCAAACTGGAGACTGGTTTATGACATTTGAACTGATATTTTCCTCATTATCTGGGTTGGGAGAGGATATGAACTTGACAACACTGCCACTATTTTAGAAAGGTAATGTAGCATATTATACTGCTCTCTTTTATATCTTGACAACTATATAAACCTATAAAAATGAAACAAAGAAATAAGCAAACAAAAACAAACAACCCAAAATGTATGCACTGAGTTATTCCAATTTAATTTGGATGGCATTGGATCACTACCTTTTATTTTTCCATTTAAAAAATATGTTAGTGCGGGCCAGGCACTGTGTCTCACACCTTTAATCCCAGCACTTTGGGAGGCTCAGGTGGGAGGATCTTGAGGTTAAGGAATTGAGACTATCCTGGCCAACATGGGGAAACCCTGTCTCTATTAAAAATACAAAACTTAGCCAGGCATGGTGGCACATGCCTGTAGTACCAGCTATTTAGGAGGCTGAGACAGGAGAATTGCTTGAACCCTGGAAGCTGAGGCTGCAGTGAGCTGAGATCACACCACTGCACTCCAGCCTGGTGACAGAGTGAGACTCTCAAAAAAAAAAAAGTTAGTGTTGATGTAGTTACAGAAAAAAAAGCCACAAAGAAAAAAATTAATTCTCACTACCCTCAGTACAGAATATTTTCTTCTAAATGTACAGGTAAAAATTTACCAATGATAGAATTGGAAAAAAAAACATGACCGTGGTAAACCGAATCATGCTATCCCTCTCCCAAAGATTTTCACATTCTAATCTTAGAAACCAGTGAGTATGTTACCTCACATGGCAAAAGGGACTTTTTGGTGGGGATTAAATTAAGAATTTTGAGATGAGATTAACCTGGTTTATCAGGGTGGCCCCAATATAATCAAGTCTTTATAAATGAAAGAAAAAGGCAAAAGTATAACAGAGAAGGGTTGTGATGATGGAAACAGAGTTCAGAACGATGAGGTAAGGAGCCAAGGAAAACAGGCAGTTCGTAGAGCTGAAAAAGGTAGGGAAGAGATCTCCCCTGGAGCCTAAGGAAGGAACACAACTTTTCATTTGAGCCCCGTGAGATCCATTTCAGACTTCCGATCTGCGGAACTATAAAATAACATATTAAGCCACTACATTTGTTGTAGTTGGGTATGGGAGCAATAGGAAACAAACTATTAAACATTTAAAAGAATATTATAATTATTTTAAGTGATAGCTAACATAAATCAATACATCATTTAGAAACAATTTAAACTAATGGCACAAAAATGATAGTTCACTAAAAATAGTGAACTACAATAATCTATTAAACTATTGCATCTGGGATTCATAAATACTCTGCTTTTTAAGTAATAATATTGATTGAAGGCATGCAAACTATGCTTTGAAAACTACATCACAGATACATAATTCCTTTCTGAAGCATATTATTTAATCTACTTTAAGATTTTGGAAATATACACAAACACCCAATGATAAATTAAATACACTTACTTTATTTTAATTTATGCAAAATACATGCAAAGTGTTTGGTTTATCAATTCAGGGATCTTCCCCTACTGGAAGGAAACAAGCATTTCAATTCAAAATCATTTGATGTGACTAGGAAATAGGCTTTAAATGGTGTTGATTTACATATTAGAAAAGTCAAAAAATAAAAAAACTTTTGCTATCTCAAGGACTTCTATTTGGCTTTATAGAAAATTCTCAAAAAAAGAGTATTGTGTTACCAAAGAAAGCAAAACATGGTTCTCACAATTCTACATAAATTAATCTAGAGATAAAGTTTACATCTTGAGTTTTATTAGCAATTTTGAATTTATAATTTATAAACCTTAAAAATTTAAGAGTATAAATCCTTTAATAATCAATTACCACATCCAATTAGCCCATAATCACTGAAATATACAACTGGGACAAGAGCTCATTTCAAATCTCAAAATACAAAGTCACTTAATTCAGAACTCCATCTGTGCCTCAGTCTCTAGAGTCTGACAAACAGCCTCCAAATTGTCTTCAGAGTTTTCATCAAAACAAGACACCAGTTTGGAATCTATTTTAACATTACTTGCAACATATAGGGACTCACATTGCATCTGGTTTGACTTTTCTCTAATGAAAGTTGCTAGCTGTTCTGTGTCAAGAAAGATGTAAGTATTCCCTAGAAATAGTGCTGTTATTTAGAATACAACAATAGAGAAATCGAATCCCCAGATCTTATATTTCCTATTCATAAAATTGTAATTGGCTTTTTTTATATGTGTGTTACTCTTGAGACAGAGAATTAACTTTATGTACATATATGGGATACTCATAAAACTCAGAATAGTTCACATTTTTATTCTCCAAAAAGAATTAGAAATAAAATCAAAGCATATTTTCTTTAATCTTGGGGATTTTGTGTAGTTTAATGTTACCTCTTGAGGTGATATTAAATATCAGTATTGTAAATAACTGCCCAGGGAAGAACGACAGCATGATCTTTGCAATAGTATTGCAAATAGAGAGAAACGTCCTCACAAAAATTATGTTTCACTTGTCGGACAATGTCAACTCCTTGCAGATATCAAATATTTACATTGTACTTTGTCAAGTGTGCAGGTCCTGTTGTGTAGCTTATCAGGTTCAAAGTCTGGTTTCGCTACTATAACTTGGACTCATTGACATCCTATAAGCTTCATTTCATTCACATAAACTGCAGTTAAAAATGCCTGCATCAGAAATTTTGGAGGCATTAGTTCTAAGTAAATTAATATACATAAAATACTTAGCCCAATTATGGATTCACAGTAAATGATCAATAAATGGTTGCTGATAGTAAGAGTAATCAGAAAGAATGCACAGTATTTCAAGTCATGAAGAAGTGAGAGTTCCCAAGGCAAAAGTTGCCTTGTCATTTGTTGAGCTAAGAAAAGCAAGAATATAACTTTTTTTAGAAGCATCAAAAGTATGTCTTTGTCCTATATCTCTGCTTGCTGTGTGTGTGTGTGTGTGTGTGTGTGTGTGTGTGTCTGTGTATGCTTAATAAACAAGTCAGAATTCATTAAGCATTTGAAACAGAGTCTACACATACACATACCTCCAAAGTAATTGATCATATTTAAGATGTCTATTACACTGTCTCCTCCATTCCTTTCTCTATAAGTAAAATCATCTATTTTTTTTTTTTTTTTTTTTTTTTTTTTTTGAGACAGAGTTTCACTCTTCTTGCTCAGGATGGAGTGCAATGCCACTATCTCAGCTCACTGAAACCCCTGCCTCCTGGGTACAAGTGGTTCTCCTGCTTCAGCCTCCTAAGTAACTGAGATTACAGGTGCTTGTCACCACACCTGGCTAATTTCTTTGTATTTTTTAGTAGAGACGGGGTTTTACCATGTTGGCCAGGCTGGTCTCGAACTCCTGATCTCAGATGATCCATCCACCTCGGCCTCCCAAAGTGCTGGGATTACAGGTGTGAGCCATAACACGCAGCCATGAAATCTATTTTTTAATTCCATAAGGCAATGGAAAAAATATCTAAGTAATATATAACTTCTTTATTGATACACATTAATGTAGAGCAATGTAATTATGTTCATATATATGTATATAAAATTTTCAGAAATAAAATATAAAAATCTAAGTAACATTTTTTAAAAAATAAACAATAGGAAAAGAAAGAGGACTCAAGCCAAAATCTAAAAAGGAAGAAAGAGGAAAAAAAAGAGAAAATCTTGTGGACAAGGCAAATTCTCTGGGTTGAAATTTGAACATTTTATGCAAAGAAGACTGCTTCTGGCATTGGCTTAGCAACTCCTTGGGCCTGAGCACTAGAATGACCAGCAGATGAGGCTGGGCATGGTTGACCAGCAGATGAGGCTGGGCATGGTGGCTCATGCCTGTAATCCCAGCACTTTGGGAGGCCAAAGAGGGTAGATCATGAGGTCAAGAGATCGAGACCATCCTGGCCAACATGGTGAGAACCTGTCTCTACTAAAAATACAAATGTAGTTGGGCTTGGTGGTGTGTACCTGTAGTCCCAGCTACTTGGGAGTCTGAGGCAGGAGAATCGCTTGAACCTGGGAGGTGGACGCTGCAGTGAGCTATGGTGCCACTGCACTCCAGTCTGGTGATTGAGACTCCATCTTAAAAAAAAAAAAAAAAAAAAAAAAAAAAAAACAGCAGATGAAAGGTGAAGAGCAGAGACACTGGCCACAGAGAGAGGTGACCTTTGACATTGGTGGGAGATAACTGGTATGTATTAATCTTCTGTGACTGGTGTGCTAAACATCCCTGACCCCTAACATAAACAAAACACAACTTAGTTCCTCTTCAACCATCCCTGAATTGAAGCTTTATTCACCAGGCCTCATTTTCACATGTTTCTGAATGGACTGTGAAACAACCACAGCCTTTCTGTTCAGTTTTAGGTAATTGAGTCCTATAGTCACTTTAAGTACAAGTTTAAATTTAAGTACACTTCAAATTTAAATTCAGAAACCAGTAGTCCAGTCCAAGATAATAAAAACAAACAAACCCGATTTACAGTAAAGCTATGGTTCCTCTTCTAGACCTGCTTTAAGCTGGAAACCTAGAAGGGGATTTTTACAGGAAAAAGTGGTATCTTCCACTTTTCAGCACCCTTGGGGTTCCTAGAAGGCCCTTTCTTCCTGCAGTTCCCTTGACTCAGGTAAAGCCATTTGTGTCTCTTTGGGGTGTCCTTTGCAACTTCCTCACCTCTGAGAATCTCTTGCTGTATAACTTGGCTCTTTCTACTGATGTCCCTTTATCCTATAGGCAACCTAACCTACAGACGTAACATATACACGTAACCCAAAGCAGTCTTGTTTGGTTTTCTCTCCCATGCATTCCATGACATGTCTATGGGAGATACTCACATATCTCTAACACTAATAGATTTCAAGAGTTCAGGCTAGTTTTAATGGGATCTCACTTATGCAGAAGTCCAAGCATGTATCAGACCTAATAAGTACTCTGTTCCCAAGAATCAGTCTGGCACAAGCCTCAGCATCTCCCAACCTGAAGGAATATATTTCAAAATGATCATTTGCATTTTATTCGCTATCACTAGGTTTGGAGCTATAAGATTGTTTCCTTACTCCTACCTCAAATAATAGCTAGGGATTGATGCATCAGCTCTCTTAAAAAAGAGTCCTGGGCTGGGCACAGTGGCTCACGCCTGTAATCCCAGCACTTTGGAAGGCCGAGGAGGGTGGATCACGAGGTCAAGAGATCGAGACCACCCTGGTCAACATGGTGAAACCCCGTCTCTACTAAAAATACAAAGAATTAGCTGGGCATGGTGGTGCGTGCCTGTAATCCCAGCTACTCAGGAGGCTGAGGCAGGAGAATTGCCTGAACCCAGGAGGTGGAGGTTGCGGTGAGCCAAGATCATGCCATTGCACTCCAGCCTGGGTAACAAGAGTGAAACTCCATCTCAAAAAAAAAAAAAGAGTCCTGTCATTAATGTTCTTTATCCATATCTGACCCCTTCATATGTCTGGTCTAGAGGGTGGTCCAGAAGTTCTGGAACAGATTCTTCTTCTCTCGCTCTTTTTGTTAATTTGTACATGAGAGGGGCTCTGGCTTCTGTCTTCCCTTCACTTTGTTATCCTGATGCCAGGCAGAGGTGAAGTAGATTTCCACTCTAAGATGTGTTTCACACTATCAGCCTAAGCAGCTGAAGCCACTAATGTCAAAATGTATGTCTATTTAAATCTCAACGCTCTCTGTGATACTAAAGAGCCAAAGTGAAACAGAGCTGTTCAGCTCAAGGTGTGGGTTCCAAACCCGCAGCCTACACATCACATGAGAATTGGTTAGAAATGCAGTCTCTCCTTTCCTCAGACAAATACTGAACCTGAGTATGCATTTTATCTGGTTCCCTGAAAGATTCCTGTGTGTAATAAAGTTTGGGAAGCACTGAAATAGGCAATTATTATTAAGACAGAGTCTTGCTCTGTCGCCCAGGCTGGAGTGCAGTGGGGCAATCTCAACTCACTGCAACCTCCACCTCCTGGGTTCAAGCGATTCTACTGCCACAGCCTCCTGAGTAGGTATTACAGGTGCCTGCCACCACACCGCTAATTTTTTGCTTTTAGTAGAGACAGGGTTTCACCATGTTGGCCAGGCTGGTCTCGACCTCCTGACCTCGAGTGATCTGCTCATCTCGGCCTCCCAAAGGGCAGAGATTACAGGCATGAGCCACCATGCCTGGCCTTAGGCAATTATTACAATGATGCTTTTAAAGTCATTTCTCAAACTGTATTCCTTATAAAATTAATATCTTCCAAGAAGTGTTCCACAAAAAAATGAGATTTATAATTAAATGTATTTTTAAAATATTAAGTTAAATAAAGTGCAGCAAATTTCCTTCCTGCCATACTTCCTAGAGTCCAATTAAGCATTGCTATACTCCAAGAGAAAAATGGCATGTGCGATATTTCTTCAAGCCATTTCACCTTGAAGCTATGTTTTCTTCGGCTGATCTATTAATATCTTTTGGAACACTGGGGGTTGGAAAAAGCAGATTGAAAAATGATGCCCAATTTGTGAAGAAATGATCAAATGCTATTGTACGGACTCAACTTACACATCAGGAAAAATACCTGTTTGAGGTTTCAAATGACACATTGTAAAAACTGTTTATGTGAAATATCTTATTCTCTAAAAATTGTATGGTAAAATATCTAATGTTTGCTCCTGTCTTCCCACTGCTGTCTCCAGACACATTACTCTCTCATCTGCCTACTGTACGCAGAGACTTCGCACTGATCTCAACCGAATCTCAACATCTTTTGCAGGTTCTGACTCAAGATTTCTCCCTCCTCTTGCCTCTTATCAAAATAAGTGTTTGTATTACATTCCTCTAAAAGTAGATAACCACTCTGTGAAAGCCACCCTCTGATAAATAAGGTCTGAAATTGCCTGGATATGCTATTCCTTATTGCTTTTTATTTGTCTGTTTCTTTCTTTGAGACAGGTTCTTGCTCTGTCACCAGGTTGGAGTGCAGTGGCAGGATCTCACTACAACCTCTGCCTCCTGGTTTCAAGTAATTCTCCTGCCTCAGCGGCCTTAGTAGCTGCGACTACAGGTGTGTGCCACCACGCCCAGCTACTTTTTTTTTTTTTTTTTTTTTTGTATTTTTAGTAGAGACAGAGTTTCACCATGTTGGCCAGGATGGTCTTGATTTCTTGACCTCATGATCCACCTGCCTTGGCCTCTCAAAGTGCTGGGATTAAAGGCCTGAGCCACTCTGCCCAGCCAGATTTTTTTTTTTTAAGTAGAGCAGAGCTAGTCTTTAAAATGCCTTTATTCCAAGACAAAACAAAAGAAAATTACATATGTTGTTAAAATTCAAATATGTTTTACCTAAAACAATCTCTGAATATCATGAAGATGAACTCTACTTAATCACTGAACTCTACTTAATCATTAAAATGAAATTAGCCGGGCGCAGTGGCTCAAGCCTGTAATCCCAGCACTTTGGGAGGCTGAGGTGGGTGGATCACGAGGTCAAGAGATCGAGACCACCCTGGTCAACATGGTGAAACCCCGACTCCATTAAAAATACAAAAAAAATTAGCTGGGCATGGTGGTGTGTGCCTGTAATCCCAGCTACTCAGGAGGCTGAGGCAGGAGAATTGTCTGAACCCAGGAGGCGGAGGTTGCGGTGAGCCGAGATCGCGCCATTGCACTCCAGCCTGGGTAACAAGAGCGAAACTCCATCTCAAAAAAAAAAAAAGAAAGAAAAAAGAAATGAAATGAATTATGTACTAAGAAGTCACCAAGATTGTAAATATAAACAAGTGAGAACACTCTCCTCATTTCTTCTTAGAATCGTGTTCATTGGGTATTCAGCGTTTCTTTCTTAATTTGCTATTTAAATGTCTTTTGTATTTTTCTATCATTTTCCATGGTCCAGGAAGACCAGTTTTATGCTTATGAAGAGTTTCACAGCCAGCTTTTTCTCCTTTCCCCGTAGAGCTTATCATAGACAATTTGTATCAAAAACGCAAGCTACTTTTGAATTTGCTTTTAAATTATTCTAAACATATTATTTTCTGGCTAAAAAAAAAATCTCATTTTAGATTTCTTCATTTCCTCTACACTTTCTTCATAAAAATAGAGTCTGGCTGCCACTTTATGCATTTTTTAGGCATAATACAATTAAGTAAGTTAAAATTTTCAATCTAGCATCCCAAATTATAATTATTCTGCTATATTCAATAGCTGGAGAGATAATTAAATGGTTAAAACACTATAAAATATTAATTTGCATAATACCTAATAGTCTGGCGCATTTTGGAGTATCTTTTCCACTATGCCTATTGTAAAGGAATAATTAATCATCAATATAAATGATTCCCCAAGGAAAAAAAACTAAGCAGAATTGATAATACGCAGAGAAGCTCAATGGTACATAAACATCTATAATTTCTGCTTTTCTTGTGTGTTTTTAATTTGGAGCTCAGATTTTTATCAATGCCTGTTTTACTCTCTCCCTGTATTTATTTATTTGACAAATGTTTATCTAATGCATATTAAACATTAGGCTCTGTTTCTGACTTTGGGGATTCAAGGAACATTAAAAAATATATGAGGTCAGATAGTGATATGCACTAAGTGCAAAAATAAAGCCATTTAAACAGAAAATGGCTTGGGTAGAGTAACAGGAACTTACTGATTTAGATATACTTAATCAGCTATATATTAGGTATATATTTTGGATCAGATTATCCCAATTACACTCTGTCAAGCTAGGTGAAAATCATTGTTCATTTTTAGTTGCTCTTGAAGTCCCTGATTATTAATAAGGTATCCCTCCATGACTTTTCTGTGGCCCCTAAATTTTAGACTATACCAAAATTTCACTCTAAATTTACTTAAAATTCATGCGGCCATTTTCATTTGACATGCTAAGAGAACAGAAACTTTATCTTACTCATATTAAAATAAATCTATTCCAAATAAGCTATGTTTCAGCTGAAATTCATGATTATTCTAACAATTGTAATGAGTTGTTGTGCATTCTCGTTAAGGAAAAAAAAGTTAAGGACCAAAACTGCATAGGTAATTTTTTGGTCATTTTTTGGGACAACATTATAAGCTAACCATTGGTCAATTCAGATAAAATCATTGTGAGCTCCTTGGTGTAATATATGAAACATAATCCAATAAAATACCTTTCGAAATTTCTAAACATTTATTCAGGCCATATATTAATAATGTTAAATTAAATGTTTAAAGAATCGACACTGGAAAGGTCGTGGATGATTGTTATAAGAATCAGAGAAGTCAGTGTATTGAACAGAAACTCTGCCATGTAAAAATGAATACTATGAGTTTTTAAAATGTACACAAAATGTATTAGTGATGGATGTGTTGGCTTTCTGCAGAGAAGTTCCTGTAGAGAACCCTAGCATGTGAGAAACGTCTTCACCCTCCTGGCTGACTTTCTATGTTCTCACACTGAAACTCTGAACTCCAACCTGTTTTTGTTTTAATTCTTCTGCAGTATTTCACAGGATATATCAAAAGATCATCATAAATATCTAAGAATGGTGTCACAGCATAGTCAAATCTCAATTTTGAATACAAAGTTAATATAATAAAATATATGTAACATGAAATAAATGTATATAATTACATATACATAATATACATTACATAATACATTATAAATAACATATTATGAATAACATATTATATATGATTATATGTAATATGAATGTAAAATGACATTACATATAATTCAGTAATTACCACAAATCTGTCAGATGAGTTTTATTATTTGAACTATACACATGAGAAAAAAAGGCTGAACTTTGATTATTTGGCTTCATGTCTTTATTTTTGTAGTATAATGTTTTCTATCATCTAAGATTTTCACTACATACAACTGTGTTTCTAGAATATAAGTTAAACTACTATATTCCAAGTAACGGATGTAATATCTCATTTCTTAATGTTTGCTAAAAAAGTATTAACTAGAAACTAAACATACTAGTTTAAATATGAATTAAAGGATTTAAAATAAAACTACTGCAAAATAATACCTATAAATGCAACGCAAGCCCTTCATTGACTTGCTGGCTTTATAAAGATTAGAAGTAACTTTGTTAATAATAATAATGATAAAAGTAATCACATTATGTGTCAGAATATATGAAGATACAAGGCTCAATAGATGATCATAGCAAATAATGAAAACATATATATGTGTGTGTGTGTATATACACACACACACACACACATACACATACATTTGTGTTTATCCTAGTTACTATATACATATGTGTGTATATATATATATATATACACACACACACATATATATATACACACACACACACACACACACACACACATATATATGGCATAGAAAGAAAGTCAATAGGAATGAGAAAATTGATGAAGGAAGAAATTTGTCATTAATGTTCTAGGTACATTTTTCATTACTAGAACCCATATCCTTGGTGTTGGTCTATATTTTCATGCTATCCAACTGAGAATTCAGGTCTAAGATGATTTAATTAATGCTGTTTTTGTAATCTATTTTGTTGTAAAAAAATACAATAAAATGATCAGGGATGATCTAAACTAATCATGCTGTAACTGTAGTTATTAGCATGGGTTTCTTTTCTGGATTCATATCAAACCAGAGTCCCTAAATAGATAAAATAATAATAATAATAATAATAATAATAATAATAATAATAAGAGGAAAGAGGAAATACTGCACAGATCTATAGTATCACTGTGTGCTCTTATGTGAAAACTGAATTCTCTGTACTAGGGAGGAAAAACAAAATAAATTCTGTGAAATCACTTAAGTCTACTGCATATAATGAGGCAAGAATAGACCTCAAAAGTTCTTTTGCATATTACTTCTGTTTTATAAAAACATTAATGATTTTGAAACATTAAATGGTATCACATAGGCATTTAAGAAAATCCATGCAAAAATATACACAAATGTATTACAAAGACAGAAGTCTGCGTGGTGCCATTTTCTGCTCAGAGGTAAGATACCACTGTGTTTTTGTCCTTTCTTTCCAATGATGTAAAATTCTGCTTCATTAACTCTATGGTTTATTTACAAATACTTGATAAGCAGAACGTCTCTACATTCATAGGATTTTCTAGTAAGATGCAGAACAGTGTTACTAATCAGCTGAATAAATTGGAAGGACTCGTTACCAAGGGAAGAAGATAAAGGTTTGGGAAGGAAGAGTGAAATAAAAATGAACTTTCTTTCTGGAAATCTATATTCACTTGAAAGAAGACCAACTAGAAATGAGAGCATTTGTTTCCTTTGGTCAGATAATCTCCTTTTGATCTTGAGGACTGCCTAGAATTATAAAACATCACATAGTATCCAATTGAAACCCCTAACATGCTTCTTAGTTTTCAAGAGATAACGTGAGGAAGAAAATAAGCTTTCAATGTAAGGACTTTGGATGGAAGGGTTTGCTTGGAGAATATAAAAACAGGATGACATTCATTTCAAACAAAAGTTCTTTCTTGAATTTATAATAGAATGATGAAATATTTTTAGAAGAACAAAATGGTATAAAGAAAACTAGATTCAAATAAGAGACTTTAGGAAAATTAATCAATGACTGTTATACTCAAAAATAGGTAATTATGAGTTTTCGTTCATAAAAGATCAATCTTATTTCTTAAGACATTGGTGAAATTTTAAACTGAATATTCTTAGCCTCTGGATGAGGCAAATTACAATTTTCCTCATCCCCCATGTCTGCATTAGGAATATACTCTGAGCATCAGTAGTTATCCCAAGACTCAAATATGATCTACTTCCATGAAGCCTTCTTTTATTATCCTAGTTGCCATAGTTCTGGTGGGTCACTTCCTGGCCCCTCCTGAAACTTCATTCTTTCCAACAATACATCTTCTCTAGTGACAGTAATTATAAATCCTCCTCAGTTTTTCATTTTTAAAATCATTTGCATCTTAAGTACCATAAAAGTGGTCTATAGATAGTAGACAACTCTACAGAGTGTTTGAAATGACGATGTTAGTGGCCCACAGCGATGGTGACAATCATGATCGTGATGGGGGTGGTGATGACAGTGTGATAAATAATCCTCTCCCTCTCCAAGTTTTCTAGCAAGCCCATAAAATATCCCAGGGAAAGTTTAGGAATGAAGTTACTCACTTCTTCTTACCACTGTTCAGCTATTTCCTTTGATAGGAGTGATCTGATCAGTGATATAATGAGTCTGACATCTATTTGCTCATGTTCAGGGTTAAGGTCCTAAACTTCAGAAATATGTGCTTATTTGGAATAAGATGAGATGCCGAATTAACCAAATAAATAAATGATAATGAGTATAATAAATCATCCTCTTCCTCTCCAAGTTCTACCAAGCCCATAAAATATCCCAGGAAGTTACTTTTTTCTCCTTACCACTGTTGAGCATCTTCCTTTGGTAGGAGTGATCTGATCAGTGATATAGTAAGTCTGACATCGATTTGTTCATGTTCAGGGTTAATATCCTAAAATTACAGATTCATAGATTGCTTCTCTTTCTCCTTCTAAATACCCACATTGATTTTCTGTCTTGAAAACTGCTTGTCTGTAAACTCAACACATTTTACTCTTACATCTTGCCTTTTCCATGCAATAAACCAAAGAAAATAGGCTAAGTTTTATGCAGAGAAGTATTCAGTCATTCAGCTGCTGTTTTAGCAGATTTGGGGGGTACAAGTTCTATGGAGGGAAAAGGAAAGTCAAGAATACTTTGTTTGAAATCCAAGCTGTATTTTCTAAACCAACTCTGCCCCTATAATAAAGCAGATTCTTTCTTTCCACTCTGACTTGCTATATATTTCCAAACAGGTTCAGAAATATGAACCTATTTGCAACAAGATGGGGTGTGTAATTAGCCAAGTAAATGCATGAATGATAGTGATCATGATAAAATTATTTTCACCAACTTTTTAAAGTTGCACAAACCCAGAGTTTTAATTTTCTGCCAGAAGTAGGCATAGTCAAAGGAGATTTTCTATTAAAAACCCCTTTAGGAAGATACTATGAATTAATACATCACTATCTGGGTGAATTATGTGTTTAATATGATCAAATTTTGTCGGTGCACTTAATCATCTTACTATCTTTCAAATTACATTAAAATTCAAAATCATACACCTGGTTGATAAGGTTTAATACTCTCAGGATCCACCCTAACAC
Source organism: Saguinus oedipus (assembly GCA_031835075.1). NCBI lineage: Eukaryota > Metazoa > Chordata > Mammalia > Primates > Cebidae > Saguinus > Saguinus oedipus. Next base: position 22,456,987 of record CM063169.1, read on the forward strand.
CTCTGTGGCATGCCAGGGCTGGACAGAAAAGAACTACAATTTCTAGAACCCTTGCCGCCAGGGTTTATGTTTCGCCAATCAGATATCGTTGTCCAGGATCCCTATTCAGAACTGAGTGACTGGGCAAAGTAAAAGACACGCATTAGCTTTGGCAGAGGCAACTATCCAGCATTCAGATTAAACAACATCCTGAGTAGTTTTTGAGACATCACCTGTGATGACAGCTTCTGATTGCATGGCTCCCCAATCCGTGTAAAAGCAGCTGCTGTGTGGCAGTCCAGTTCTGCTCAGTACAGAGCTGTTTCTCGAAGCTCAGCTTTAGGGCCTTATTTTCATAAGCATTTTAATTAACCTGTGAGTTAGCTTTGCCCCTTAAAGGATGTATTATGAAGAATAGTCTGTTGTATGCAGTTAAATACTTTGCCTTGCGCAGTCACTAAAATAATTCAGGATGGAAATTAAAATATAGGTAGAGACTGGATGACAAAGTATATTTACTGGTACAGGAAACATTGTACAGAGTAGAATGAAGACTATACCCAGGACATGTGGAAGTTATGAGAGCAAAGGGGACTGAACTAATCTTAACTGCCGACTCTCCATGGTTAAAGCCAAAGGGGCCACATCATGTTATGCACTGATCGTTACTCCAGATGAAAAAAAACAAATTTTAAGCACACAGAATGAAGAAAAAGAGAACATCAAGTTATCAGATTCAAATTGCATATGTTCCCTATAAGATTCAACAGTCATCTGCTAGAAAGGAAATTACTACTGTCAGCTACTCACATCTGGGATCATTCCCATGTATTCCTCACAAGTTTTGCTTCCCGATTCACTCCTACCCTGTCCATTAAAGCATCTGACTTGTGGCAATGCCTGTATACATATACATGATATTTCCAATGCCCTGTATTCTTAGCTCCCTAAATTCTTCCATCCCAAGGATATCTACCTTAGTCACTCCTTGCAAGAGCAAACCCTAACCTTATCACAATCAGTGACTGCAATGTCTGCAGGGAACTGTGACTATGTGATCTACATAATCACAATATAATGAATACCTCTTATTGATTGGAACCTAAAATCTACATGGCACATGAAGACCTCCAATTCATTGATACTGTCACCTTTCCCTGTGCCTCCTTCGCTTGATGCTCTAGAAATCCTCACCAACTTTCATGGTCCATTACAATCACTCTTGTATACTATACCCACTTTCCTCCCTTGCCCCTCACATCTTCCTGCTTGATTGGCACAGCCTCATTCCTGGTTTAAACAAGCTCTTTCCCCATCCCATAACTGGAACCATGTAACTGAAAGTGGCTAGAGAATAACACACAACAATACTGATACATTGCACTTGAAATTTACTTTCTGAAATGACATCATTCCAGCCATGAATGCTGATACATCTCACTCTCATCCAGTGCTGTTTCATGGTGAAGAATGGAACACTGTGGGAGCTGGCATCTTCTTTCTGGCCTCTTGCTTATACCATAGAATTGGATAAATAAAGGTGTAATCATTACTTTTATTTAGACTTTTGGTATTAATCCACAACTCCAACACCTGGCAGCTTGGTTCATAACAATTGCTTGAGTGGACACAGCTTTAGGGAGGCAGGCAGTTTTTTAGACTGACAGAGATGAGTGTGACTTTATTTTTAAGCCTGGTTTCCTATGAGACACCCCTGGTTTAGAGTTGATTATTTTCCAGTGTTTTGTCAGAAGTTAAATTCAAGTACCTTGTGCCAGTGAGTCTTCTGCCCTATTTGAGTCTGCTGCCCATTAGGGTCTGCAGGAGGTTGGGAGATGCTTTAAAGTGAGTCTCAAATCTGTTCTGATTACTCCTGACTTGGCGCAGACTAGTGCGTGATCACATCCTTCTCAACCTTTCCGGTTAATTGTTATCCTCAAAGACTCTTCTGGGTTTTTGCTATTTTGATTCTATAGTAAGCCCTCACTTAATATTGTTGACAAGTTCTTGAAAAATGTAACCTTTTGCATTTGTGAAATGACATATAATGAATCAATTTTACTATTGACTAATTGATACAAATAATAGTTAAGGTCAGGCACAGTGGCTCATGCCTGTAATCCCAGCACTTTGGGAGACTAAGGTAGGTGGATTACCTGTGGTCAGGACTTTGAGACCAGCCTAGCCAACATGGTGAAACCCCATCTCTATGAAAAATACAAGAAATTAGCCAGGCATGGTAGTGGGCACCTGTAATCCCAGGTACTCAGGAGGCTGAGGCAGGAGAATCGCTTGAACCTGAACCTGGGAGGCGGAGGTTGCAGTGAGCTGAGGTTGCACCATTGCACTCCAGCCTCGGCAACAACAGTGAAATTTTGTCTCAAAAATAAATAAATAAATAAGAGTTAAGTTCCTACAGCATAATTCTGCTCACAAAAACATCACCCAACTTCTAATTAAAGACCCAAAACACTTCTAATATTAAACACAGAAATTGCTATACATACAGGTATGTATAGCTCACAGAAATGAGCCATACATACATTTAATAAAGATTATTAAAAACAAAAAGATAATTATTCACCCAATATTTGGTGAATCAGGAGTAATGGCAGTTGTAGCAGCAATGGGTTAAATAAAGGACTAAATGTTTGCAAAGTGAAAATTGTAAGGAGCATCTTCTCCCACCACAGGGTTCAAAAACAAACAAGAAGCAGGTGGGCTCTCTGAGCACCCTCATCCCACCTGGTTTATTTTTGTGCATTTATGTGATTATCACAGACTGCATGAATTTTTATTTTACATTACTTCCTATTCATGCATTCATTCATTTTCTAACCTGCTTATTATATTTCAGTGGCCAGGCCTCGAGCTACTCCCTGCAGCTCAGGGTGCAAGGTGGGAACCCGCCATGGTTAGGGCACCATTCCACTGTAGCCCACACTCACACACACACCCCCCACTCGCTCAGACAGGGGGTGGAGGAATCATTTAGTTAGGGGACTCACTTAACATGCATGTCTGTGGGCTCTGAGAGGAAACCAAAGATTGGAGAAAACCCACATAGCTGGGTAGAATGTGCAAACTCCACACATACTGTGTGGCCCTGGCTAGGAATTGATTTCTCCCCGCCTCTGTCAATGGTATAATGAAACAATGCTGAACAAAATGATGTTATTTGAGGATTATGTTGTATTACGGAACTAAGAACCTCATTTTAATTACTCTCCACCAACATCCCCATTGTTTTTGTCAACATCCGTAAGCATAGTTTTCCATGTTCTGTTTCAAATAAAATCATTCCCCCTGGCAGAGCTGTGGAGTGGCTTATGACTTAAACGATATACAGGCTGAACTGTGCCTTTCCTTAACACTCATGTGTTGAAGTCTTAACCCAAAGACCTCAAATTCTGACTGTATTTGAAAATACGGCCTTTAAAGAGGTAATTAAGGTAAAATGAATTCATATGGGTCGGCCCTAATCTAATATGACTGGTTTTATTTCAAGAAGAGGAAATTTGAACAGACATGTGCACACAGAGAGAAAACAAGCTGTGAAGACATAGCAAGAAGGCAGCCGTCCATTGTGAGCCAAGGAGAGAAGCATCAGAAACCCACCTACCTAACCCTTGATCTCATGCATTTAGCCTCCAGAAATATGAGAACAATTTCTATTGTTTAAGCCACCTGCCTGTGGTGGTTTGTTACAGCAGTTCCAACAGCCTAATATAGCCACCAACTTTTGCTGCTGTTAGTGAAATCTGGAGATTTCCTTCAGTTAATGTGTCCTTACTTTCTCAAGCCTTTGGCATGGTTTACAGAGATATGAAATGAGTGTTGGAATTTCTAACCATTATTGTATAATTTCCAACACTTACACTGCTGTCATGCTGAAAAGAGGGTTTACTGAACTCCTGACCCCAATGTTAGAGAACTCCTGCTGTCTCTTCCAGTCTGTTCCATCATTTTCCACTCTCAGCTGATGATTTCCATTGGCACATAAACACGCTGTTACTTTTTCTATTTTAAAAATCACAGTAAAAACAGAAAACATAATAACAACTTTTCTTTATCCAGCTTCTTCCAATTCTTACTCCCAGTTTTGGCAAAAATCTTCAGACAGATTGACCAGACTCACAGGCTCCAGTGATCCACTTCTCTTTCTCTCCCAAACCCACTGCAGTCTGGCTTTACTCCCACTACACTTCCTAAATTGCTCTGATCAAGCCACCAATTATTTCCTTCTTGCTTAATTAAATAGAAAATTTCAAACATCTCCTTAAATGAATAACCAGCAAGATTTCACATAGCGAATCACTCTTACTCTGATATCTTTTCTTCATTTGACTTCAAAGAAAACACACTCACATGATATTCTCGCCACCTCCTTACATGTTTTCTTCTCAGTTTAATGAGCTTGCCTCTCTATTTTTCATCTACTTTTTAACGTGAAGCTTCCTGGAGTCCTGGCTGTGTTCTTTTCACTTCTCTATTTGCATTCACTCATTTGGTAACCCATTCTTTTTCAAGGTATCGAGTAATACATATATGACAAAGACATATTATATATATATATATATATATATAGATGCACTATATAGACAGACAGATTTGTAATAAAATGTTTATTATACATTGAGGGAGAAATATTCATTAGGCACTTGGTGTATAGACTGGAATTTATGAGCATGATCTACACTATAGTAATGAATATATATATACTATATGTGTATATATACTATATGAATATATATAGTTTATTGTACACTGAGGAAGAAATACTCATTAAGCACTTGGTATATAAGACTGGAGTTTATGAGCATGAGCTATACTAGATAGATCTATACTATATAGAGCTGCACACCCCATGCCCTACCCAAACAGGGATATATATATATATATATATACACAAACATGTATATATAGTATAGATCATGCTCATAAACTCCAGTCTTATACACCAAGTGCCTAGTGAATACTTCTCCCTCAATGTACAATAAACACTTTAGTACTGACCTCTGACAACTCAAACCTTGTTACACCACAGTGTTCACACCTTGTCTGGTGTCAACACAATCATTCCAAATTTAAAGTGACTCTTAATTCTTCTCTTTAATATCCTATAGGAAATCTCACAGAAATTGCTGTCAGGACTATCTTTTAAATATATCTAGAAGCCGATCACGTGGCACCACCTATGAGGCTAACACTTAGTGCCACTGCCATCATATATCACCTCAATACCGTCAATGACCTAAATGGGTTTCTCTGTACCTACCCTTATCATTCTCACCATTAGGCTATTCTTATCAAAGAAGCCAAAATTATCATTTTTAAAGAAAAGGAAGGCTATGCCATTCTCCTAAAATCTGCTCAAAATCTTCCAGTATCTATTTATGTTACTCAGAGTAAAATCCAAAGTCCTTCAAAGGCCCACATTAATATAACCACCCATGTATAAGCAAATGAGGGTTGCTTAAATCCACTATGGCAGGAGAAATTTATATTTGCCATCTAAGTTTCACATAGGATAATGCTTCATACTGTGAGCTTTTAAACAGTTGGTTTATAGGTCATAGGGATTATGTAATCAGTTATTGGATTCATATTTATTAAAGACTCCCTCTGTGCCAGTCAGGCACTCTTCTAGGCCCTAGCAATTTAGTAAAGTATATAAATTCCCTATCTCTTTCCAGCAAATACATACTATAATATCAGGAAATAGTACATGCTATTAAGAAAACAAACCAGGGTCAATATATAGAATAATCGTGATGGGATTTACCAGGGGTCATGTTAAATAAAGTAGTCAGGGAATACTTCTTACAGAGGTGACTGCAAAATAGGTCTTTGAATAAAGTATGAAAGCAGGTCTCTGAGTAGCCTAGGGAAATTTTTTTATAGTCACAGGGAGCAGCAAGTGTAAAGGCCCTGAGGTAGAAATATACTTGGTATTTTGGAGGAATAGCAAGAAAGCTAGTGACATGGTAATAAGCAAGCAAGATGTGTGTGCACACGTATGTATATGTATGAGCATTTGTATGCAAGCATACATCATGAAAAAGCTAGAAGATAAAGTCACAGAGTTAGGCAATAGATAGAATATAAAAGTCCTCAAAGGAAAGAAACAGTGTTTGGTTATTTGTGAGCATAATTGGAAATCACTGGGAAATTAGAGCAAATAAATTAAATTACATTAAAAAATACCTGTTTGCTCCTTGAAAAATTGACTACAAAAACATAAGGAAAGAAGCCAGAAGGTACTTCAGAGACTACCATAGTATTTTAAGTGGAAGAAAGTATAAAAATTGTACTAGATTATTGTAGGAGCAGTTGGAGAGAATTACTAAATGGTGGTTATATACTGAAGGTGCTAGTTAACGAAATAATGAAGACAAGTATAACATCTTTGATAACTAATTTTTGTTCTGAGCAACTGCATAAGCACTCATGCAATATATAGAGATGTTTAGACTGGAGTAGGAGCAGATACAGGGGAACATAAAGAGTTGTGTTGGACAAGAACAGAAAATCAAACACTGCAGGTTCTCACTCATGGGCGGGTGTTGAACAATGAGAACACATGGACACAAGGAGGGGAGCATCACACACTGGGGTCTGTCAGGGGGAAATAGGGGAGGGAAAGCGGGGAATGGGGAGCTAGGGAGAGAGAGCATGTGGAGAAATGCCAAATATAGGTTATAAGGAGGAAGGCAGCACATCACACTGCCATGTGTGTACCTTTGCAACTATCTTGCATGTTCTTCACATGTACCCAAAAACCTAAAATGCAATTAGAAAAAAAAAAAGAGTTGTGCTGGAGAGATGTTAAGTGTGAGTTACTACTTGGACATCCATGTTGTGGGAGGAGTCAACAGAAACTCAGTATAAAGGTTATTAAATATTAAGTGTGGAGAACAAAATAAGGTTAAAGCAAAATCTATTTCACAGCAAGACTAAAGCTTATGTTAATTTTCTTCTCACGCTTTGATTCAAACAGCATGAAATCAACTTCCATTTTTATAATGAATATGCTCTTATAATGAGCATATAAGGGGAATCAAGAAAGCTCCTGAAGAATTTATTTTATAATATTTTCCATAACTTGATCAGAAATATGCTGTTTATTTTGGCCAATATCTAGACATCAAAGCACCTTCTGTCAATATGGAATTGTTATTTTATAACACTATTCCTATAAAATGATATCTTTGCCCAGCTTTGCTTCATTTATTTTGCACCAAATTATAGAAGGAACATGAAACAGATAAATAGCAATGCTATAAAAACCATTAATATGTCAAATCCACAGCAAAAGACTGTTTGATGTATAAGCAACCAGTGATGAGAAAACCCTGCTTGATCAAAAACTTCCTGTTAATCAAGACTAATAGACGATAGACTAATAAATGATCTCTGACACAGAAAAGGCAGCTACATTTAACTGGAAGATAGATTTTACATATGGTTGATGTGATAGAATTATCAAACTAACAATAACCCTTGGGGCCAGTTTAAATATTCATTAATCAGCCCTACTTTGGAATTAACTTAGAATGCAACTGTCAATGAACAAATGGGCTTTTGTAGAAAAGGTGATAAACAAAATCCAATGAATTGGCAAATCAGAAAGTCTTGAAAAGGAATAAATGTTGTAAGATTAAAAGTTGAATGGAAAACTTGAGCTCAGATCTCTGCAGGGAAGACAAAAAGCTTCTCACTAAATCAGGTAGCTTTGGTGAACATTGTTTTTTAAGATTTCCTCAGAAAGAAACATCTGCCATGATAAGAATACATTTTTAAAAATTTTTTGAAGAAGGCTTAAATGTTTAATACTCTTATTTTCTACAGCAATTGAAAAGACAGTCTCTATATAAATGGATTATTTTTTCAGTTCAAAAATGGCTAATCTCATTTCCTGGATGAGGTGATTTATACAAAATGTACAAAGAGATGGTTTTCTGCAAAGGCAGAGAAATAAGGGTCTTGATCGATACCAGTGGGAGAACTGACACAAACAGAATTGGATAGTAATCCCAACTAAAATGCCTATTGGCACAAGACAGTTAACAAACGATCAGAGCATCCTATGTGTAAAAGCAGAACAAAAGACATATAAACAAAATAAACTCTATGCCAAGAACTCCAACATAATGCTGAGTGTAAACTGACATTGTCAGGGACAGGAAATGAGGAGAGGATTGGGGCTGAGAAGAGTTGAGCATCCCATGCTCCACCCAAACAGGGAGCAGGTTCTTGTCATCTTGGAACAGGTTCCAGTTTTGCCTCATCTCTAACATTTTTTTTTCTTTTTCTTTTTTGGGGACGGAGTCTCACTCTGACACCAGGCTGGAGTGTAGTGGCCCAAGCTCGGCTCACTGCAACCTCAGCCTCCCGGTTCAAGTGATTCTTCCACCTTGGCCTCTTGAGAGCTGGGACTACAAGCGCACACCACCACACCCGGCTAATTTTTGTATTTTTTAATAGAGATGGGGTTTCACCATGTTGGTCAGGATGAGTCAAATGGAATGTTTATTTGAATTTACCAATTCTTTCAATATTGGTCATAAAGTTCAAAGGCATTTAAATACTGTGTGAGAAACTATTATATGTGTCAAACCAACCATGAATCTTGACAGAATTCAGCTAAGTGGGACTATTTTATTGAGGAAGTAAAATTTACCATAAGAGAACATGAAGAATATGATACATACATGTCCACAGAGGTGGCATACATGGACGCCACAGCAAATAATTACCAAACAATTTGTCATATACTGATAAACTTTCAATGGATCTTAAATTGAAGCTAAGATCCACTGAAAGTGTAACATTATATAATGTATTTTAAAAATCAGCACTATCATTAATAAAATATGAAAACAGGAGCGTGCATGAAATAAAAGTGTAAAATTTAACATAATAAAGTGAACATACTGGTAATCATCTTTCAGTGCAGAAGCCCACATTGTATGCATCCCTATTAAAACCCTTGCCCTTGCACTAGAAAAACTGACTCTTTTATTAACTTTACCATATTTTTATTACTTGCTTTCCTTTTTTAAAAATTTTGTTTTGAGATGGAGTTTCACTCTTATTGTCCAGAGGGGTGATCTCAGCTCACTGCAACCTCTGCCTCCCGGGTTATAGTCATTCTTCTGCCTCAGCCTCCCAAGTAGCTGGGGTTACAGGCATCTGCCACCACACCTGGCTCATTTTTTGTATTTTTAGTAGAGATGTGGTTTCATCATCTTGGCCAGGCTAGTCTTGAACTCCTGACCTCAGGTGATCCAACTGCCTTGGCCTCCCAAAGTGCTGGGATTACAGGTGTGAGCCACGTGCCCAGCCTTCTTTTCTTTTTATTTTATTATACAACCTTAAATAATAAAATTTAGTTTGCCATATCAAATTATAAAATTTTTATGGATGAGGTTATAGTATATGTATTACTTTGTTTCTTGTTTTGTTAGCATTAGAAATCCATTGTGTCAGGGTTTTTTTTTTTTTTTAGCTGTCACCCCTTCATTTTCTTTGCTATACAGTATTCCATGTAATGAACACACCATAATTCATCTATTCATTTGTCTCTTCATGGAAAACTATGTTGTTTAAAATTATTGATTATTATAAAACAATTCCCTTGTTTTTCAAATGAAGAAACTACGGCCGGTGGTCACAACTATTTATGGCCAGCTGAAGTAAAATTCCCTTGTTTCATGTCTTGCAAATGACTACCAGTCTGTTCTGTCTTATGGGCAATTCCTGCCAAAGGAAACGCAGACTCTGCCCTATATCAAGATCACCGCTCAAACTGACGTAGGAAATCTATTCCTGCTCAAACATCAGACGGTTCAAAGCATCCCACATAACCTAATTAAATTTACTCTTCAGAATCTTGTTTTACTTATATTGACACTGAAAAATCTGGGAGAGAGAGAAAAAAATTCTTAGCATCTTATATATTTAAAAGATATAAATATTGCCTGAAAATTAGATTGAATGTATCATGTACAGTACATACTTTTTCAACCTCCAACAAAGGAAGTGACAATCTGTCTTCCTCATATGTTCAGTGGGAATAAGCATAATGTATCCATTTGGATGGACACAGAAGACTGTGGTAAATTTCCTTGTGAAGAGCATGGATGAGAGTACTTTGCCACAGATAAGATACCTTGTATTTCTTGAAACTCATAACACTGGCATTAAGATACAAGCTTTGAATAAGAGGTTGTTTTATATGTCTCTAAGATTTTTTCCAACTCTAATATTCATTCCTTTATTCTAAAAATATTTATTGAGACTCAATTCTATGCCAGATCCTTTGGAAGGCACTTAGCTATGATGTTGAACAAAATCAAATACTCTATTTACTCAAGTTACAGGCTTTGGAGGTTGAGATATAAACAAATTATTTCACTCAGAACTATACAATTACTAAAAAGTGCCATGAAAGAAACTGATATGGTTCAATGAGAGGCGCAAACAAACAATAAAAAGGCAATAACTAGCCTGGGTAGAACACCAGGACTGCTTCCTTGAGGAGGTAGTACCGGAGATAGCGCTAAGTATAATTTGGAGTTAACATAGGCAAGGAGTAAAGCAGTCCAGGGAGAAAGAGATGCATGGATGGATGTGTATGGAAGAAACACTGGCATGATCCAGGAACTGATGCCTGTCATGTGACGGATGGGCGGAGAATGGGGGAGAAATCATGCATCCTGAAGTTTGAGAGAAACAGACAATGTGGGCCTTCTTGGCCATGTTAAGGACTTTAGTGTCTTTCCATCACTATCTGAGAAGAGGAGAGGAGGGCATTGAATTTAAAGTGGTACAAATTTGTTTGTTTTAGTTACAGCAGAAGACACATATAGGCAATGCCTCAGATACTTAATAAGAAAATAGGTGATAAGCAGATCTCAGTGATGGATCAGGGACAGGCTGAGACCAGGTTTTAGGTTATGTGAAACTGGAAGAAGAGAAAAGCCACTCACTGGGTAGAATGATAATGAAGGAAACTTATATTAACGCAGGGAGGAGGAGATAAAAAGTTGGTTTTTCCTCTTTTGTTTTTTAAATTTTTATTTCCATAGGTTTTTGGGGAACAGATGGTATTTGGTTACATGAGTAAGTTCTTTAGTGGTGATTTATGAGACTTTGGTGTACCCATCACCTGAGCAGTAAATACACTGAACCCGATTGGTAGTCTTTTATCCCTCACCCCCACCCACCCTTTCCCCTGAATCCCCAAAGCACATTGTATCATTCTCATGCCTTTGCATCCTCATAGCTTAGCTCCCACTTGTGAGTGAGAACACAGGATGTTTGGTTTTCCATTCCTGAGTTACTTCACTTAGAATAATGGTCTCCAGTTCCACACGGGTTGCTGTGAATGCCATTAATTTGTTCCGTTTTATGGCTGAGTAGTATTCCATTATATATACGTGTGCATGTGTGTGTGTTGTGTGTGTGTGTGTATGATAGATATCATACATATATAAATACATATACTATATATATATATATATATATATATATATCACAATTTATTTGTTCAATCATTGATTGATGGGCATTTGGGCTAGTTCCGTATTTTTGCAATTGCAAATTGTCCTTTACTCCTACAAGAATGGCCATAATAAAAAGAAAGAAAGAAATGTTAGATGTTGGCATGGATGCGGTGAAAGGGGAACTGTTCGACACTGCTTGTGGGAATATAAACAAGTACAACCACTATGGAAAACAGTGTGAAGATTCCTTAAAGAACTAAAACTATAACTATCATTTGATTTAGCAATCCCACTACTGGGTATCTGCCCAGAGGAAAATAAGTCATTATATGAAAAAGTATGGTTTTCTACACCTTTGTGACCTCCATTCTGGACCTCAAAGGCAAAGGCAAAGTTGGAGTCAGATGTTTAGTATTCAAAGACATGAAGATGGTAATGAAGCATAAGACACCTCAAGGAGAGAACACACAGCTAAAAGGAAAAGAGATTTTAAGGCTAAGCCTTGAGGAAATACATCATGCAATGGCCGAGTAAGGCACAGGAACCTGAATGGGGACGGGTAAGAAGTGGGCAGGGAAGGAAGACAGAAACCAGTAGGCCACGGTGTTGTAGAAGCCAAGGGAAGAGAATGTGCCAGAAATCCAATGAAGGATCACAAAAAGGAATCAAAACCTGTGGAAAGGCCATGAAAAATTGTTCTAGGACTTTGTCCTTAGCCCAGCTAAAAATGGGATCCTTGTCACATGGCCAGGAGAGATTAGGCTCATAGACTCTTTGAAGGGTGAGTAAAATGGAATTTATTGGGCAAAAAGGAAAAAACTCAGCAAAGTGAGAGAGGTTCTTATTAGCAGACCCTCTTCTCACAGATTGAATCCCCAGGCTACCGCCCAAAACAGGAGAGGCCAAGCTCTTCCCTGCTGCAAATGACATGGGCTTCCTGAGTCTTTACCCCAGTGCACACTCCTCGCAGTAGGCAGGCCGGTCTCCAGGGACCTATTCATACTTGGCTGCCTCAATTTGAATGCTGAGAATGTCTACTAGATACAGTGGCAGAGGTCACTGGTGACCTTAACAGAACAGTTTGAGGGGAGTGTTGGCAGAAGTCTTAGGGAGTTGTGGTGTCTGTACGGGGAGGAGACAATATGGAGGCAGTGCTTATAGACAACACTTCAATGAACTTTAGGGCGAAATGAGATGGCTGTAACTGAACCTGTATGGCATTTGTTTGTAATTTGGAAGGAGTTAAGGTCATGAAGAAGTGGGTAAGATCTAAAACAATGTAAAGCCTAATAAATCATAAGGGATTACATCAACAAATGCAACAGAAGGAAGAGGGAAGGATGGCAGGGAACTTAACAGAACTTAACAGGAAAGGATGGTGGCGAAGGTAACAGGTAAGATTGCAGCTACTGAAACAGCAAATTGATGAGTACCCAGCTGAGGGCTTTACTTTTCTCTGGTCTTATGCTATGGACAGAGAGCATCAGAAAGTCATGAAACTCTTATTTTCAGTACTAGTAACATTTTTTCCAAAACATCTCCAATTAATATACTTATGTTCTTTCTGTTTAATATTCTTACTGTTGCTGTTCAGTCAGCAAAATTATATTGTATAATTTCATACAATAATTGGATGTATTTCTAGTGTTAGTAAATTCTCAGGAGGAATGGCGCTTTTCTGTTCTCTGATATGGTCTATAATGTTTATGATTCCAAACAATTTTCCTAGTACTTTTTCTTTTTCAGTTTTCTTCAGTAAGCAATGGATTCATGGTTAATTTTCTATAGGCTGCATTAGGGTGTCTGAAGCTGTCACATTTGATATTTACTGTGAAGGAGACTGGCATACCTCATCTGTTTTACTGTATCCCTGTGGAAACATCAAGCCAATGTTTGAGATTATATCAGTCAAGGTCCATCCAAGAAAACAGAAAACATTCTAAGTGTTTGAAGTTCAGGGAATTTAACCCAGGGAGCTGGTTAAGCAGGTGAAAGAAAAACTAAGAAATCAAACAGCAACTAGTCAACCTACAGATTAATCACGTAATAAATCACACTCTCCTCAAACCTAGAGAAACAAATGGAGAAGACAGGGGTGCCAGAGTTCACCCATCAAAGCCAGAAACACTGGGCTTGCTCAGAAGGAGCTGGAGCCCAGGAAGTGGTTCAGATGCTGCCGAACCCGAGAAGTTATCAAAGGTGGAAAAAGCGAAAGAGCCTGGCTTCTCCCTTCTAGCCTGGATTATAAAACCTGCAGCCGACCCTACACTGCCATCTCAAGATACAACATGCAGCAGATGAATGTAAAGAAATGAATGTGCCTGGCATGGTGTCTCATGCCTGTAATCCCAGCATTTTGGGAGGCCGAGGTTGGTGGATCACGAGGTCAGGAGTTTGAGACCAGCCTGGTCAATATGGTAAAACACCACTAAAAATACAAAACTTAGCTGGGTGTAATGGTGTATCTTGGGAGGCTGAGGCAGAAGAATCACTTGAACCTAGGGCGTGGAGGTTGCAGTGAGCCAAGATCATGCCACTGCATTCCAGCCTAGGTGATAGAGCGAGACTAGGAAGGAAGGTAGGAAGGAAGGAAGGAAGGAAGGAAGGAAGGAAGGAAGGGAGGGAGGGAGGGAGGGAGGGAGGGAGGGAGGGACGGAGGGAGGGAGGGAGGGAGGGAGGGAAGGAAGGAAGGGAGGGAAGGAAGGGAGGGACGGATGGAGACAGCGCAAACCAAATGCCACTTAGAGGTTAACTGAATGCTATAATGTGGCCAAAATTTCATTGAACATCAGTTTTGAGGACCTGGTGTATTTCTATGAGTAAGTTACATACCTAATGCGTATTCATTATGGTATAGCAACTCAAGCAATGGCATTTTCCCCCGTCGTTTTTCTTCCTTACAAAGATGACTTATTTCATCCACTCTTACCCCACTATCTGTGTAATGATTTATAAATGGTGATGCTGAGCTAGTAAAAATTTCTTCAAGAAATTAGATAAATATATAGATCTCCAGGTCATATGAGAAAGTTTGGGTTGAGGCTCACAGCAAGTCTGAATTTAAATAAAACAAACATAAGTAATTTTAATGAAGAGTTGCACTAGTGAAGCCCTGTTCAGGGAACAAATAATCATATTGGGACACATTCTACTCTTTATGAATTTCTTGCCACCAACATCCTGGAATCTAGTCTTTGTTCTAGCTCCGTGGGTGGCTTTCCACATCCTGAATTAGGATACAACCTTTCAACTCTCACTAGAGAGACTTGTTTTATTATAATGATTTGGAAACTAAATCATTTTGCTGTTTTTCCCTTTCCTCCCTGTCTCATTCTTACCACATATTCAAAAGGTTAGTAGAGTGACAAGATTATACTTTAAGTGAACTTTGTTTTAAGGCAGAAGTGCTCAATATTAAAAGACGAACAAAATACAAACATCAAGTATGAAGTAAATGTTAGGCTGAAATCCGAAGCCAAATAAAGCACATGATAAATGATACAGTGAAATTACCCAGCACAAATACATTTTAGATTATTTTACAGAGGAAACCCACTGAATTCCACAATTAGAAATTGATTTAGGAGACAGTCACCTAAGTTAAAAGAAAATTATTCAGCATAATAGCAATTCAAGAACTGCTTTGTCCTTCCCTATAGAAGTACAACACTCTAACACAAGTATAAATGATGTAACAGATAGCATTTGAGTCCAATTACTAAGCTCCATATGCTATATGATATTTAAACAGCTGGACCTGCTGTTTCTATATTAAATAATTTATTTTTAACAGGTTTATGATTTATAGTAGTGCTGCTGATTTAATGAGTCATAAGAAGTTCATTTTTATCTAGTGAGATTCCCCCTCCCATGCAAGCAGGTACAAACCATTTAAAAAATGTTAATCATCATATAATGTTTCGTTTTGAAACACAGATTATAACAGAAAGTCAGCTAAGCATGTCTAGTTATCAATAGGAATCCACCAGCACTCTGTAGTTGTTTTTCCCTTCAAATTGACACCTAACATTATTGACATTCACTTTTTACTCTATATTTCAAAAGAAATTTGAGGAGTTGGTTCAATTCCAGTTTTGTTTGTTACTACTCATGTCCATTTTCATGAAAAATATTTTGCATTTCGATGTTTTAGGTGAGGAGGAATGAGGCATATTGGTATTTGCTGGGGAAGGAACGTAGTCTTGTCACTGAACCAGTGACCCTTTGGTGCAATGTTGGATCTGCCACCTACTCCTTACTGGTGATTTCAGGGACTCCATTCACTCCTTTTATTCATCCATTAGGTTGTTAAGTGAATGGGTAAGTTTAGTGTCTTTGCAATGAGAAATTGTGTAAATTCCCTTGAAAAGGTCTGGGAAGTGGTGGGAGATGGTTAAAAAGGAAGTAAACTAAAGGTAGTAAAGGTATTCGAATTCAGCCCTTTCAACTGTTAAATAGCTATAATCATCCCTACCCCAGAGACTTACAGAGACATTGTGGAAATGAAGTTAGATAATATGATAAAAATGCTTGTGAAATCACCTTGTACACTTCAAACACTGAACAGAATGTCCTCACTTAAGGTTAATAGGTTCTTGAAAACCATTACTTTAACCAGAACAATGTACAGCAGGTCCTCAAATACTGTAATTTCCTTCAACCTTGTCATTATGTTATAATTTTGATGAGGAAAAACAATTGGTTTTGTTTTACACCACTTTGCTTAAAGTCACAGTTTCCCAAGAACCTATCAACAACGTTAAGTGAGAACATAATGTACAGTGTACAGGCAGTTCACCCTCTAACTAAAAATCAGCATACATGGAAATTAAAACCACCAAAGAGTATTTTCTTTCATTGACATGTCTCTAATTCCTTTATTTCACTTTTCTCCTAAAAGGAAATTATGTACTTATTAATGTTGGGGATAAAACACCAGATATGACTCAATTATTGTCACACGAATCCTTCATGATTTCAACAGAGACTTGTTTTACAATTTAATTCATTGATGACTGTCAAATCCTATCAATTTTGCTTCTATTACTGATGTGCTTACAGCCAGCAGGGAAGAGAGTGGCAGGCTATGCACTGATCATTCAAATAAATACTTAAGTGAAATTCTTAGAAAGTTCTGTTAAAATTACTAAATACCGACAGAATCAAAAGAAATGACTTCACGCCTAGCCATCTGACATTTTTAGACTCACAGTTTTGAAACATGTTGGTAGAAGGAGTCTTTGTTAAGGAAACAGAGAGAATTTTTCTATTTCGGTTCCAAAAATGTGGTAAGCAATATAATGTCTCCAACTAACATCAGTTTTCACCAATAATAATTTTTCATTAATCCTGATAAGAGCAAAGATTTTTTAAACAATATATTCTCATTAGATCTTATGATTGACAACACCAGAGTAGGTATGCTTAAGAAAAATAAAGTAGCAACATAATTCAATTATAAAATCGAATAATATTTTTATAAGGTAGCTGCACTTCTATAGTCACTCAGATCCTGTGAGTTCTATGATTAATGATTCAGTTAAATATCTTCTTGGCCTGCTGCTTAGCTCAATACAAAAAAAAAAAAAAAAAAAGAAAAAAGAAAAAAAAAAACCTTTATTTCATAAGATACCTTTAAGCAGTGTCTACATTTACCTTAGTGAAAATATTGAGAATTCTGTTTTGCTCAGAATTTACTTTGAAAAAATGATCAGTCTGGTTTTGGACTTAGGAATTTATAACCTAATATATATATTGCAGATATGCAAAATATAGAAATATTTATATAAACTATACATTATTAATAAATAATTTGCATATGTAATGAATAAAATATCTGAATAAAGTTTTTCTGCCCACAATAATATTGTTATTCATGTCCAATAGTACCGAATATTAAATACACTTAATAAAGAGATCTTCCAAACAGGCTTTGTGTGGGCTACAAAGCCATTTTATTTCTTGGGTGCAAGCGGGCCAAATCCAAGAAAGGACAGGCAAAGAGGCTAAGAGTCGGAATTGGTTTTATAGGTTGGGGCAATTTTTTTTGTGGGGGGAGGGGTGTTGCAGAGTAAGATCAGTTACAGTGGTGGAGGGTAGGGGCAAGGAGTATACATTACCATAAGTTCAGTTACAATGGCGGGTGGGGTAAGATGGAAGAGTAGTTAAGTGGCAGGTTTGGTTGAGAGGTATTCACATTATCATGAGAACAGTTAAGATGGCAGGATGGGGTAAGGAGTATTCACATGATCATAACTACAGTTAAGATGGCAGGGTGCGGAGAGGCTGGTCTGAGGGAAGCTCCACCTGGCAATTAGGGATAATGGCGAACACAGGCGGGCAGGGGGCCATCAGCAGAGGCAGGTGGGACTTCAGACGTCTGGGTCTGGGCTTGCACAGGAAGACCTGATAAATATGTACTACTTCTTTAGAAAAACAAAGAAACAGTCACTAGAGTGAATCGGCAACCAACAGATTGGGAAAAAATCTTTGCAGTTTACCCAACTGACAAAGGGCTGATATCCAGAATTTACAAAGAACTCAAACAGATTTACAGGAAAAAAAAAAACGAGCCCATTCAAAAATGGGCAAAGGACATGAACAGACACTTTACAAAAGAAGACATACATGAGGCCAACAAACACATGAAAAAATGCTCATCATCACTGGTCATTAGAGAGATGCAAATCAAAACCACATTGAGATATCATCTCACACCGGTTAGAATGGCGATCATTAAAATATCTGGAGACAACAGATGCTGGAGAGGATGTGGAGAAAGAGGAACACTCTTACACTGTTGGTGGGAGTGTAAATTAGTTCAACCATTGTGGAAGACAGTGTGACAATTCCTCAAGGACCTAGAAATAGAAATTCCATTTGACCCAGCAATCCCATTACTGGGTATATATCCAAAGGAATATAAATCATTCTACTATAAGGACACATGCACACGAATGTTCATAGCAGCACTGTTTACAATAGCAAAGAACTGGAACCATCCCAAATGCCCATCGATGATAGACTGGACTGGGAAAATGTGGCACATATACACCATGGAATATTATGCAGCAATCAAAAATGACGAGTTTATGTCCTCTGTAAGGACATGGATGAATGTGGAGAACATCATTCTCAGCAAACTGACACAAGAACAGAAAAGGAAATACCACATAATCTCACTCATAGGCGGGTGAGAAAAATGAGAACACATGGACACAGGGAGGGGGGTACTACACACTGGGGTCTATTGGGGGGAATAGGGGAGGGACGGTGGGGGGGGGGAGCTGGGGAGGGATAGCCTGGGGAGAAATGCCAAATGTGGGTGAAAGGGAGGAAGGCAGCAAAACACACTGCCATGTGTGTACCTATGCAACTATCTTGCACGTTCTGCACATGTACCCCAAAACCTAAAATGCAATAAAAAATTTAAAAAATTAAAAAAAAAAAAGATATAGAATACTTGAAGAAGGAAAGACAGGTATGCTGGAAAACCTTCCTAGTTCTTCAGTCTCCTTGTCTTTACTTACAAGCAATCATTTTTGCTACAATTCTACCTCCTGCTCAGAAGTGCTGTGGAAGTATTGTTTAAAATTAGGGATCATTCAAATTGGTCCAGGATCCAGGATTTTATTGCAATAATTATGTTAAAATTATTTTTTCACACCAATTTTGATTCAAAACAGCCCAGGAACCAAGACATTCACAAAAACTGACTTTAGTACAGCATTTTTCTGATATATATGAAAATGTATGTTTTTACCACTGCCTCACATAATTTTAAAAAGAATGGTTTATCTATACATTACCAGAAATATCAAGGATCATACTGAATTATGGTTGTATATAAAGAGATAATCATCTATAATAATAAGTAAAACCAAAACTTATATGGACATGCATATGCTACACAAAAGATGACATGCATATACCACACAAAAGATGGCATGCATATACTACATAAAAGTGTCTCATGAAGAAAAGGGTGCAAAATCCCTCTCCCTGTACATGCACTGGGCAAGTGCTGACACAGTTGGGCCAATTCTTAGAGATCCTTACTTTCATTGCATAGTTAACACTACGTGACCTGCAGCAAGCCAGATCCCAGGGTCAGCTTTACTGACCACTTCCGACATGGAATTCTCACTACTTTGTCCCCTCATCTGCTTAAAAGCTGATGGACTTTCTCCATCAACTGGGCATGAGGAAGTGAAGGGAAGAAAATTAATGAAAAATAAAATTGAGACAGTTCCTTTCCTCCTTCTGAAAGTTTTAGTCTTTCTCTGCTGTACACAGAAGTGTTTTGGGAGAGAAGTCAGGGGTGGAAGAGAAGAAAAAAAAAGAATCACTTTAAAAGCCTTACCTCTGTCTTTTGTTCTTGAGACCACCTGTGTAGTCTTGGGAAAAACTGTCCAACTATAAATTGTTAAGAATCTTAATTAGAATTTACTTAAAATCAAATATAACAATAAATAATAGAGGGAAGCAGCCATATTCTGGCCAAAAGGGGACTTTTTTTTTTTTTTTTTTTTGCCAATCATTGAGAGCTTGTAAGGTTGCTGAGGTTGGTTGGCCTTGAACTCTTGGCCTCGCCTTCGCAAGCGCCACGACATCCGGCCGGAGCCACTTTGGGCCCCTTTTATTTTTTTTATTTTTTTTGCAAAAGGGGGCTTAAAGAAAAAAAAACAGCAAAAAAAGTGGGGAGGCAAAAATATGGTAAGTGAAGACAGTATCAGAGGAAAGGATAGAGGTTAGTTCCTAAATACCTTTGTCACTTGAGGTTTCGTTTCAGAAAGGCTGTTTCTGATGTATGATGACAGGGAATAGATCTGAGTAAGCATGATGACTTTCAACTCTACTCACAAATTTAATAAAATCCTAAGGGATCATAAACTGGCAGCTGCTTTGTGAAAATGAAATGCTAATGTTCACAATTGTAATTTTTATACCCATACCCATAAAATATATAAAGGTATTAGGTTCTTTTCTAGTGCAATACATGTATGATTGACGTGTATTATAGCAGATTAAATCTTTTGAAGAGGGGCAAAAAAAAAAAAACACCAATAAATATGTGTTTGGTCATCTGAAATATACCTCCACAGTTTCATCTCAAAAGTACTTAAGTAGATAAACACCTATTTGGAGGTAAGAATAAGAGGAATATTTTACCTGAAGCAAGAATCTTAATAAACCTCTGTAAAAAGAGAGTCATGACAGTATTGCATGCTGCTGAAATTTTAAACAATGTGAGATAAGAATAGAAACAGTTTTACATGCTAATAAAGTTTATTATAAAATGTTGCTATGTTAACAAGCTTTTTTAAAGGAAAGAAATACGGGGAAAGCACCCTAGAAATTAATGGTTACAATAGAACCTTTATGTGGAAAAATGTGTTAAGAGATAAAGGGAGGCTGGGCATGGTGGCTCATGCCTGTATTCCCAGCACTTTGGGAGGCCGAGGTGGGCAGATCACGAGGTTAAAAGATCGAGACCATCCTGGCCAATATGGTGAAACCCCGTCTCTACTAAAAATACAAAAATTAGCTGGGCACGGTGGCACACACCTGTAGTCTCAGCTACTCGGGAGGCTGAGGCAGGAGAATTGCTTGAATTCAGGAGACGGAGGTTGCAGTGAGCCAAGATCACACCACTGCACTACAGCCTGGTGCCTGGCGACAGAACAAGACTCTAGTGTTTAAAAACTGAAAATATGGGCCGGGCGCAATGGCTCATGCCTGTAATCCTAGCATTTTGGGAGGCCAAGGTGGGTGGATCACCTGAGGTCAGGAGTTCAAGACCAGCCTGGCCATCAAGGTGAAACCACATTTAAAAAATAAAATAAATAATAAAAATAAAAACTGAAAATACGAGAAAGAAAAAGAAAGTGGCCCACAAGAGGTCTAGGGTATAATATGAGTAAAAACGGATGGACTCACAGGACTGTGCAACCAAGTCAGAGAAGAAAGCATGGCCCTCTTTCTAAAATTAAATATCGATTCGTTAATTTATTAGGCACCATAACTTGACGCTTATGGGCCTGGGCCTCAGAATCAGAATATAGCCCTAAATTCTGCCCTTACCATTTAAGACATATGGAATCCTGAGTAAATTATTCACTTTCTTAAACCATGTTTTTCATTTGTGAAATCGTACAACAATGTCACCTCATAGGATGTCTATGGAAATTAAATCAACTTAATTTTTAAAACAATTCACAAAGTGCCTGGAACTTATTGTCAGTAAGTGACTTGATTCTACTTATTGAGTGAATACTACATAAAAAAGTCTTGGGGATAATTTTGAACAGCTTCATGTAAAATGAGGACTATTTTCTAAGACTGACTAAAATGGTTTGAGGACACTAAATAGATCAAAAAATTAGATTTGTATTGATAAATAAATTTGACTAAAATAAATTTGTAATTGTGTGTGTGTGTGTGTGTGTGTGTGTGTGTGTGTGTTGCCAGCAAAGGAGCATTTTGAAGGGCAAAAAGATCTAAGGTTCAATCAAAATCAAAATATTATAGACACACCAAGTATAGAATCTCAGTCTTGTTGGAATAACTCCAAAATCATAATAAAATGTAAGTACTTCTCATTTGCTGAGGATAACAGCAAATGAGAGTTTCATTCATTTCTAGTACAAAACGTTCAAGTTCATTTAATAAACCATGATATTCCTTAAGTATTTCATATACACATAGTGAACGCAAACTTGACCATTATTTTTAAAGCAATTTTGTATATATAGCATTAGTTATTCTTGACAGATGAGGAAAGTTACATGTGGAATGAACGAATAAAAATTTTACTTGGAAAAATTATTTTTAGGGTCTTTTTGCTTAACTTCTGTTTGATTTGTGACCTCTTCCAATCATTCATGATGTAATTTGATCTGAGACAACAGAAAAAAATGAACCATATCTTAACAAGAAGTCTCAAGTAAATAGAGGAAACTGAGAAAGGGATATAGTCATGTAATGTACAGACACGTGAAAATTTCTCAGAAAATTTAACACTGCCATCACTTTGTTTATTCTAAAACACTTCTGAGACATCGTCAGGTATTATAATAGGCACTGAGAGAGTTTAAAGTAAGTGAAACACAAGTCGAATATTTTATTCATCGTAATATTAATATTCTATGAACACACAGTACAATATTTTATGAAAGTATAGTGTTACACCAGTATAGAGAAGCACCAAACTAAAAAATAATTAAAACAAACAGAGCATTCCTCTTTCTTAACTTGTTTAATAATGAACAAATATTTGACTACTTATTATCATACACTTATTTTTAAGATCTCATTTGCCCTTATTTATATCCAGGATGTTATTTTACAACATTCTACAAAGAAACGCTAATAATTAAATGATTATCTCACACCCATAAATTCATTGGCTTTTAAAATTATTGTCTTATATTTGGGGCTGATTTTGAAAATTCTGGGAGTTATTTGTAAATGTGGTAGATATTAAAAGATATTGTCCAGGTGCAGTAGCTCATGACTGTAATCCCAGCACTTTGAGAGGTTGAGGTGGGTGGATCACGAGGTCATATCAAGACCATCCTGGCTAATATGGTGAAACTCCATCTCTACTAAAATACAAAAAACTAGCCAGGCATGGTGGCACATGCCTGTTGTCCCAGCTACTCAGGAGGCTGACGCAGGGGAATCTCTTGAACCCAGGAGGTGGAGATTGCAGTGAGTAGAGATTGAGCCTTGCACTCCAGCCTGGCAACAGAGCAAGATTCCATCTCAAAAAAAAAAAAAAGAGAAAGATATAAACTAAGCACTGTTTTATCTTTAAAAATAACTACAGGTTCTAGTATTATTTAATTTTTGATTTCAAAAATGTATTCAAACATTTTAATATATACATTTATTTATTAAGCACAGAATTATTAAGATCCACCATGTACCTGACTCAATGTAATTCCATGGGCATATAGTGGTGAATAAGACCGTCGATGTTCTTGAGGTACTTACAAACAAAAGAAGCCAACACCTGTTTAGGCGTCACCCTTTTAAACTATACTCAGTCTATACTTATAGTAGCTTAATCCTATGGACTAAAATCGGCTTCACAGACTCTCCCCCACAACTGCTACACAATCAAAAGACTTCTGGGCCAGGTTAGCTCACACCTGTAATCCTAGGTGTGAGCTTTGGGAGGCAGGAGGTGGTGGATCACCTGAGTTCAGCAGTTCAAGACTAGCCTGGCTAACATGGTGAAATCCCATCTCTACTAAAAAATATAAAAATCAGCCGGGTGTGGTGGCAAGCATCTGTAATCCTAGCTACTCTGGAGGCTGACGCTGGAGAATCATGTGAACCAGGGAAGTGGAGGCTGCAGTGAGCTGAGATCGCACCACTGCACTCCAGCTCAGGTGACAGAGTGAGACTGTGTCTCAAAAAAAAAAGATCTAAAATGAATCAATGTTCCTTACTAGAGCAAAAGTCCTTGTACTTAAAAATAAATCATGGAAAATTTGACTTAAAAGAGCATTATTGGAATGGTAGATGTAGCTTAAAAAGAGAAGGGGAAAATATGACATTTCTAAATGGATTGGCATAGATGCACTTTTTTCATTTTGGATATGTTTATGTGGATTTATACAAACTATCCTATAAATATTAAAACCCAAGTAGATAAGTGGATAAAGCCTAATATTATGTGATTGACAGAGGTAGAATTATACCTGATATTCTTATGAATATAGCATATAATTCTAAGTAGGATTTTTATTTTATTTTGCTAAGAACACCCGACATGATCTAGCCTCTTAACAAAATTTTAAGTGTACAACACATTATTGTTGACCACAGGTGCAATTTGTACAGAGCTGTAGAGCTTATTCATCCTGCCCGACTGAAAGTTTATACCCATTGATTAGAACCTTCCCACTTCTCTGCACCTGGCAATTATCATTCCACCCTTTCACTCTGTGCCTTTGACTATTTAGATATCCCATATAAGTGGAATCACACAGCACTTGTCTTTCTGTGACTGGCTTATATTATTTAGCATAATGTCCTCTAGGTTCATGCATGTTGTCACCTATTGCAGAATTTCCTTCTTTTTAAAGGCTGACTCGAGTCCCGTTGCCTATATACACCATATTTTCTTTATCTGTTCATCTGTTCATGGACATTTACTTGTTTCCACATCATAGCTATTATGAGCGATGCTGGTAATATCTCTTCAAGATCCTAATTTAAATTCTTTTGAATAAATCCTGTTGAATAAATCCTCAGAAGTGGAATTTCTGGATCACATTGTACTTTTACACAATTTAGGAGAAAACAGTTTCTTCAACAAATGGTGTTGAAAACTAGATATCCACTTGCAAAAGAATGAAATTAGACCTTTATTTTACAGCATATACAAAAATCCACTCAAAATGGATTAAAGACTTAAGTGTAAGAGCTAAAACTGTAAAATTGCTAGGAGAAAATCTTCATGCCATTGGTCTTGGCAATGATTTCGAGAATATGATAGCAAAAGCATAGGCAACAGAAACAAAAATACACAAGTAGGATTATAACAAATTGAAAATCTTCTTTAGAGCATATGAAGCGATCAACAGAGTGAAAAGGCAATCTACGGACTGGAGACTAGATTTGCAAACCATATATTTCTTAAGGAGTTAATCTTCAAATTAAATGAGAAACTCATAATAGTTAAAAAAAAAAAAAAACAAAGAATAAACTAATTCAAAATTGAACTGAGGTTTCAAACAGACATTTCTGCAAAGAAAATATACAAATGGCCAACAGGTATATAAATAAAATGCTCACTGTCACTAATTATCAGAGAAATCAAAAACCACAATGAGCTATCACTTCACACCTGTTAGATAGTTATGATTAAAAAAACAAAAAAGACAAGTGTTGGTGAGAATGTGGAGAGACTGAAACTCTTGCACACCGTTGGCAAGAATGTAAATTGGCACAACAGCTATTGATTAATGTTTCTCTTAACAACAAACTTAAAAAATTCCTTGCATTATGCAGAATAATGGTTCCTAGCCATGTCTCCTTCCTAATCCCCAGGTTCTGTGAATGTGGTAGGTTATGTAGATTAAGGTGGATTAACATAACAGATGGAATTAAGCTTCCTAACCAGCTGATTTCAAAATAGGGAGATTAAATAGGATTATACAGACAGATCCAATGAAATTATAAGCATTATAAGCGTTCTTAAAAGTAGAAGAGAGACAGAACAGAGTCAAAAAAAGAAATATGACTACGAAAGAAGGTTCAAAGAAATGAAATGTTGCTGGTTTTGAAAATGGAAGAAGCAGACTATAAGACAAGGAATGTGAGTGGTCTCTAGAAGATGAAAAAGGCAAAGAAATGAATTCTTCTCTGGGCCCTACCAATACCTCGATTTTAGCTTGCTGATACTCATATCAAACTTCCAATCTGCAGAATAATAATATAGTAATTTGTTGTTCTAAGTCACCATGTCAGTGGCAATTTGTTATCACACCAAATAGAAAACTAATGCATTATTCGAACTGGTAAAAGTTCTCAATATAAATGAAATAGAGTGAATGGCAAAAGAAAACAAAAAGTACAGTTCTATTCTTTCTTTTTTGTTTAGAGTCTAAGGAATGTCCCACCAAATGCCATCTCTTCTATCTATACAAATTTATTTCGATTATTACTGATCCTATATAAACCTAAAATATTTTATTGGCCAGAAACATGCATCATAGTAACATAATTAGCTTTCCATTTTAACACTGAAAAGTCTCTAGTGGACATTGCAGACCAGCCTGATCATAGCTTAATCACCACTTGGCTGTAATCCCAGCACTTTGGGAGGCCGAGGTGGGTGGATCACGAGGCCAAGAGATCCAGACCACCCTGGTCAACATGGTGAAACCCCGTCTCTACTAAAAATACAAAAAATTAGCTGGGTATGGTGGCGCGTGCCTGTAATCCCAGCTACTCAGGAGGCTGAGGCAGGAGAATTGCCTGAACCCAGGAGGCGGAGGTTGCGGTGAGCCGAGATCGCGCCATTGCACTCCAGCCTGGGTAACAACAGCAAAACTCCATCTCAAAAAAAAAAAAAAAAAAAAAAATCATCACTTGGCCATACAGAAAAACAAACAACATGGAATCATTGTATATTCTGCATGGATTTGTTCTCCTACTTTAGATTCATATTTTGTAGTTACATAAGATGTAGCAAAAAAAGATATAAGATTTGAATTATTTTCCTTTAAGTTATATAAATGCACATACACCTATGCAATATTCAGTAATCTGTTACAATCACATACATAAACTGCGTCTTCTAGATTAAAGACTATTATTACTGGATTTTTCTTAATAGAGAGATAATAGTAAAACAGGAAAAAATATGAATATTTGAAGTATTGTTATAATATATACATATGTATACTTATTTATATTAAGTCACAATATATAGAGAAAGTATGTGAAGATAATAACTTGAGGGAAATATTAATTGGAGAGTATAAGGCAATAATAAATAAGTGTCCTTAAAAAGGCACTTGATTTTATTAGCATATATGTATATTTCAGTAAAATTAATGTGTTTGCAATGTAATGTATTTCTTAATTCTCTTTTAGTAGAAATAAAATTGAACATACATCAATATTTCCTTAATGATTAAGTATCAAAGAATCTAACAATATTTAGAAAAATTCTAATGAACTATTAGTGTGCCTTTGACCATATTCGTCATTTTAAGTATCAAGGTTTGCTCTGCATTCTTTAGGTTTGGTATTGGGTTTCAGGCAAGAAATTATTTTCATAAAAATGATTTTGCTGTAGAAATATACTTTTATATTTATTGGCATATACTGTTGAAAAATATCCTGAATTCTTAGTAATTATTTATGATTATAACTAATTATTAAAACCCATATATAGCAAAAAGGACATATTAAAAATGCTGAAGAACTTGAAAATCTTGATTTCTAGTTATGTATTTTTAATGACATCTTTTGAATTCAGAATTTGTGCTTTTTTCTTAGACTTCACTGAAATATATAATGACATTAACTGCTCCCCCACCACCCAAGAGATTAAGGATGATTAGAAGCATAAAATAGTTGAATTTGGTTATCCTGTGTTGTATTTCTTTTTTGAAATATGATTCAAAAGCAAATATTGGATAAAAAACAAGCACGTTACATTTTGTTTCTGTCCTAGGTGGTGGAATAACTAGATTTCCTCTTATTTTTCTCTTCCTTATATAGTCTAACTCTCCAAAACTCAGTTCATATCTACATAAAGCCATTAAATTAAGCTTTTTAGGTGAACCTTTCTTTTAAACATACAAATATAAAAATATTTTCTTAGTGGCCAGGCACGGTGGCTCACACCTGTAATCCCAGGACTTTGGGAGGCTGGCGACAGGCGGATCACAAGGTCAAGATATCGAGACCATCCAGGCCAACATGGTGAAACCCCGACTCTACTAAAAAAATACAAAAATTAGCTGGGCATGGTGGCACATGCCTGTAGTCCCAGCTACTTGGGAGGCTAAGGCAGGAGAATTGCTTGAACCCAGGAGGTGGAGGTTGTAGTGAACGGAGATTGCACCACTGCACTCCAGCCTGGCAACAGAGCGAGACTCTGTCTCAAAAAATATTTTTTTCTTATGATCTGAGGATATTATGGAATCCAAGGTATATACTAATTGGATTCTGAAGCAATGTTAAAAAGACTTATTTATTGTAAAACAAATAAATGCCTAGCAAAAATCCTTTGCTAGGCATTCATGTGATTCTCAAAGAGCTGTAGCACTGGGGTTGCATTTCATTAGCAATGAATTTGGAGATTCTGAGATCTTGCTCCAGATACCAGTTCTGTTAGTAAAAAGCCCTCAACCACTAAAAGCCCCGGTTTTTGTGAAATTTTGTGTTCTGTGTACTCGTGCAAGTGTATAGACACACGTGAGTTTTGTGATCTCTAAAAGGCATTGTGCACTGATTATATGCAATCTATGAAATCATTTTTATACAGATTTTCTTTTTAATACAGAAGTTCAACATCTTATAACATTATTTGAAACTTTAAAAATGTGAATTGACTGACTAGCTCTCAGAAAGGTGGGGACTTTATGTATAAAACAAACATCAAACAACCCTGAAGGCTGAAGAAATGATAGCCTGGCAAAGGACATTGTGGCATGAAGGATGACCTGGCAGTTAGTTATTTGGGTTTTGTTTTGCATCACTTAACCCAGACTGAATGCTGGAAAAGCCAGAAACCCTGGATGGCCAATGAGTACAGGCAGAAAAAAAACTGGCTCTGTCTACCTAAGGACCAGAAAAGGATCAGCCTACCAAAACAGAAGATATTAAACAATAACATTTCACGAGAAAAAGTCAGTAGAGGTCCTAGACCTCAACTCTAGGTGAGATCTAGGACCACCAGCCCCAGCACTCTTGGTGTGTGAGGATGCTGAGCGGAAAACCAACCTTCATTCCTGCTAGAGAGTAAAGATCCCCTCCACCACAACCCCCAACTCCATCACCCCACCACGGCATTAAGAAGATACCTCATGGATTGGTGTACAGACTTCCATCACCACCCAGCATCAACAGGCCATTGTGCCCCTCTCTGCTGAAGTCTTGTCAGAAGAAATTTAGTAGAGACAGGACTTTCACCAGTGTCCAGTGGTAATGAGTTCACTCAACTCCCCATAACATCATTGGAAAATAATAACAAAGCGTTCTTACTCTTCCCAGCCATGATGATATTAGTGGAGACATAGTACTCTCATCCTTATCATCCTTATCTAGAAAAAAAAGTCCCTACCACATCAAGAGACAATGAAGTTTGAAAAAGAATCTGTATTTACACCACCACTTTGCCTTAATGAGGCAGCATCTTATTACTCCTGAAAAAGTGGTTTCAAAGGAGATCCACTAAAAGAGATCACTAAATTAGATAATACGCAACACTCAAAATGTCTACGTTTCAATTAGAAGTCACTTATAGTATCAAGATTCAGAAAAATCTCAACATGAATGGAAAAAAAATAATCAACAGAGGCTAACACAGTAATAATAAGAATGTTAGAATACCTAATAAGGACTTCAAAGTAACCATGCTTACATTAGTATGCTCATGAGCAATTATTAAAAGGCTTGAAGAAAATGAAAAATAGAAATTCTAGGCCAAAAAATAGAATATAAAAAGGAATTAAAGGAGAATTATAGAACTGAAAAATACAAAAACCAATAAAATCTCAGTGTGGATGCTTTCAAAGAAGAGTGAAAATAACAGAAGAAAGTGTCAGGACCTTAGGAAGAACAACAAAATTTACATGATCTAAATAGCAAATAGAAAAATCAAAAATACTGATATGGTTTGGCTCTGTGTCCCCACCCAGTTCACATCTCGAACTGTAATCCCCAGATGTTGAGGAAGGAACGTGGTGGAAAGTAATGGGATCATGTGGTGGGGGGAGCAGCTTCCTTCAGGCTATTCTCATGATAGTGAGTTCTCATGAGATCTGATGGTTTTATAAGAGGCAGTTTCCACCTGCTTTCCTCTCTTGCCTGCCACCATGTAAGATGTGCCTGTTTCCCCTTCCGCCATCATTGTAAGTTTCCTGAGGCCTTCCCAGCCATGTGGAACTATGAGTCAGTTAAACTTCTTTTATTTATAAAAGAGGTTTAACTACAGTCTCAAGTAGTATCTTTATAGCAGTGTGAAAACAGACTAATACAGAGAAATAGAACCAGTAGAGTGGGGTCCTGCTATAAAGACAACCTGAAAGTGTAGAAGCAACTTTGGAACTGAGTAATAGATAAAAATTGGAAGAGTTTGGAGGGCTCAGAAGACAGGAAGATGTGGGGAAGTTTGGAACTTCTTAGAGTCTTGTTGAATGGTTTTGACCAAAATGTTGATAGTGACATGGACAATGAAGTCCAAGCTGAGGTGGTTTCAGATGGAGATAAGAAATTTACTGGGAACTAGAGTAAAGGTCACTCTTGCTATGCTTTAGCAAAGATACTGGCAACATTTTGCCCTTACTCTAGTGATCTGTGGAACTTTCAACTTGAGAGAGATTATCTGAAACTGGAACTTATATTTAAAAGGGTAGTAGAGCATAAAGGTTTGGAAAATTTGCAGGCTGACCATGTAGTAAAAAAGAAAAACCCATTTTCTTGGGTGAAAATCAAGTCTGCTGTGGAAATTTGTGTAAGTAATAAGGAGCCAAATGTTAATCACCAAGACAATGGGGAAAATGTCTCCAACACATTTCAGAGATCTTCAAGGCAGCCCTTCCCATCACAGACCCAGAGGCCTAGTAGGGAAAATGGTTTTATGAGCCAGGCCTGGAGCCCTGCTGGTCTGTACAGCCTCGGAACATGGTGGCCTATATTCCAGCTTCTCCATGAGGGAAGGTGTTCTTTTTCTGGTTCCACAAGGGTGGTAGTTTTAAGAGTAAGAACTTCCCAGCACCATGCCCCCCTCCCATCTTTACCCATCCAGGAGATTTAATAGTCTCTGTTTTAATTTTTGCAGGCACAGGAAGAATCAAAAGTCAATAACTCCAGTGGAAGTTCTAAGGAACTCCTTTCATTGGCCAGGGGTCTTAGAGAAGGTGGGGGTTCCTCCCAGGTTAAAAGTCTTCTTACACACCCCTTTGGACTCCATGTTTGGATTGCCTTCCACACACACTCTCTCTCGTGGAAGATTTCTCTCTTCCTCTCCTTTTTTCATCTTTCTCTATCTAAATAAATCACTTTCTGCAAATTCTGCTTGGGGTCCAGAATTTACTTTATAAGCACAACTGCTGTGGTCCCTTCTCTCACTCTTGAGAGAGTGGCAGACCAAGAACCTTGGAGAAATGTCCTCTCGGGGGAGCTGAGGGCTCTTCTGAACCTCTAAACCCCAACATCCACCTTCAGCTGTGGCTAAAAGGGGGCAAGGTACAGCTCAGGTCATTGCTTCAGAGGGTGCAAGCCTTAGAAGCTTCCACATGGTGTTGGGCCTGTATGTGCACAGAAGACAAGAATTAAGCTTTTGAAACCTCCACCTAGATTGTAGAGCATGTATGAACGTGCCTGGATGTTCAAGCAAAAGTCTGCTACAGGGATGGAGCCCCTCACAGAGAACCTCTGCTAGGGCAGTGTAGAAGGAAAATGTGGGGATGGAGCCCCCACACAGAGTCCCCACTGGGGCACTGCCTGGTGGAGCTGTGAAAAGAGGGCCACTGTCCTCCAGACTCAGAATAGTAGATCCACTGACAACTTTACACTGTGCACCTCAACACCAGCCAGTGAAGGAACTTTCCAAGGCTGTGGGAGCCCACCTCTTGCATCATCATGCCCTGGATGTCAGACAGGGAGTCAAAAGACATCCTTTCAGACCTGTAAGATTTAATGACTGCCCTGCTGGATTTCAAACTTGCATAGGTCCTGTAGCCCCTTTGTTTTGGACAATTTTTTCCCATTTGAAATGGGAATGATTATCCAATCCCTATATCCACATTGTATTGTGGAAGTAACTAACTTTCTTTTGATTTTACAGGCTCTAGGCAGAAGGGATTTGCCTTCTCTCAGATGAGACTTTGAACTTGAACTTTTGAGTTAATGCTGAAATCAGTTAAGACTACTGTAATCCCCACATGTCAAGGGAGGGACCTGGTGAGATGTGATTGGTTCATGGGGGTAGTTTCCCTCATGAGGTTCTTGTGATATGAGATCTGATAGTTTTATAAGTGGCAGTTTCTCCTGCTCTCCTCTCTCATGTGTCACCACATAAGATGTGCCTGCTTCTCATTTTGCCATGATTGAATTTCCCCAAGACTTCCCCAGCCACGCAGAACTGTGATTCAATTAAACCTTATTTGTCTATAAATTACCCAGTCTCAGATCACGGTATGGAAAAAAAAAATAAACAATGAACACAAATACATATACAACGAGGACCAATTCAGGGACCTTTAGGACTAAAACAAAAGATGTCACGTTCTTGTCATCATAGGGAAAGTAGAAGAGAAAGATCAGGGCTGAAAAAATATTCAAATAATTATGACTAAAAATGTAAGAAATTTGTCAAAGTACATAAAATTACAGACTCAAGAAACTAAGTGAACCCCCAACAGAAGAAACCCAAAGATATTCATGTCATGACATTTTATAATTAAATTACTAAAAACTGAGGACAAAGAAAAAAATCTTGAAAGCAGCAAGAGTGTAAAAGCACCTTCCCCCCCCCGCAAAAAAAAAATCACAATTGAATGAAAGTAGTTATCACATTAGAAACCCTGGAGGCTGTAAATAAATAATATTTTTGTACATGTATGAGAGAGAGACAAATAAAACAAAATTGTTATCCCAAAGGTCTATACTCAGCACAAATATCCTTCAGGAAAATCAGAGAAGTTAAGATATTTTCAGATGATGAAAAACTAAAAGAATTTATACAGAATGTAATCTTAAAATATAAATGATAAAAGAAGGAATCAAGGAATATCAAGAAGAAAAACAACAGAAAGTATAATAATATGAGTAAATAAAATAGATTTTCCTTCTATTAAGTTTTCTCCATTGAAGAATTTTTAAAATCAAAACTATGTTTTATTGTTAAAACAAAAATGATGATACTAATTTATGAGTCAATAAACTATGTTATTGGAGGCTAACAGGTGAATGGAGGCAAGCTGCCAATACTTTCCTTGACACAGAAATAGCAATACCAATTTACTGTGATAAGTTATATATATGTAATAGCTACAGGAGCAACTAACAAAGTTATACAAACACTTATATTTAAAAACAATCTAGAAAAAAATGAACTCTAAAAAATGTTCAAGTAACTAACAAGAAGACAGGAAAAATAAAACAGAAAAAAACAAAGGTGGAAATGAAGACAAAGCAGAAAATGTGATGGCAGTCTTAATATATCAAAAACTAGATTAAATATACATAGTCAAAAGGTACTCATTAGAAAACAAAGATTGACAAACAGGAAAAATAACGTGACTACATACATGTTGTAAAAAAGGAAGATACTGCAAGTATCACACTGTAAGTAGGTTGAAAGTAAAAAGATGGGAAAACATACACCACACCAACATTCATAAGAAGTCAATAGTGGCTATAATTGTATCAGATCAAATAGACATCTGATCAAAGCATTTTAAAAGGGACAGAGAAGAATATTATATAATGATGAAAGTTCAAACAACCAAAATGATAGCTATATTAAGTGGATGTGCCAAATAATGGAGCTACAAATATGTCAAACTAAAACTTATAGAACTGAAGGAAAAATAGAAAAATTCATCATTATAATTGTAGACTTCATCACCCCTCTCTCACCAACTGATAGTACAACTAGGCAGAAAATCAGTAAAAATACTGAAAAATGCAACAACACCATCAACCAGCAGGAACTAAAAGACATTTAGAGATTACCACCCAACAACTTTAGGATAAACTGTCTTTGAAGTGCTCCTGGTACACATTCCAAGAAACATCACATCCTGGAGTATAAAACTAACCTCACAATTTCTTTAAAAATGATTGAAATTTATACACATTGTCTTCCCTAGCCACAATACAATCAATTAAAAATCAATAGCAGAAATATAACAGGAATATATCCAAAAATCTAAAACCCAATCAACTAACTTGTACATAAATATGTGTTAATAAGGAAACTTCAAGGGAAAACTTAAAAATGCATTGAGTGGAATAAAAATGAAAATATATCAAAATGTGTAGGATGCAGCCAAAACAGTACTAAGCGGTAAACTTATAGCACTAAATTCTTACATTACAAAAGAAAAGTATCAAATAAATAAGCTGATATTTCATCTCAAGGACCCAGATGAAGAAGAGAAAAAGGAACCCAAGATAACAAGAACAAGGGAAATTACAACAAGAGTAGAAATTAAAAACAAGTGAAGATAAGTGAAACAAACAGCTGCTTTTTAAAAAGACCAATCAAATTGACACACCTCTAGCAAGACTGATAAGGAATATATGTCACCTAGAGATGACATATGTTAACATTATCACAAATGGAACACAGGATAACACATATCCTACAAATATTAAATGGTAGCAAATGAATACTGCAAACCACTCTATACACGTAACTTTGCCTACTTAGAGGAAATTAACCAAATACATTTTTGGAAAAACTAAAACCAAGCAAAAAGCTCAATTTCTTTTTTACTTTTTATACCAACAAGTCAAATCTTTCAGGTTTGCTCACTTATTTTGCTAGCTTTTTTTTGGTCTTGAATTGAATTGGCTGTATCATTACCTTAGTTGTACTTATGTAATATGGGGAAACTAAAATAAGATGATCTCTTCAAGTACCTGATGCTTATTAAAGATTTGTTGAGACATGAGGAATCTAACCATAATCAATCATTATTTCTGAATACTAGGCATTGTAATAGTCACATAAATGGTATTATGTAATTCAGAAGAATGTCTTTTTATACATATACTACTGCTAGTATATATTAAATGCTAACCTTATGTCACATATGCCATTAATCTCTTTATTTATTAAGCCATTTTATCATAATGGCCATCTTGTGAATTTCACCGATGAGGAAGTTAAGGCTAGGAAAGTTTAAGAATCCTAGGGCTAATAGATATTTGAACCAGTCCTCAGAGAATGTTTGTCTAATATTTGTACTTTATAGGCACTTCATAAATATAAACGTAATAACTTTTTGCTTGGTGAAGTCAGCATTATTTCTTCTTACAGATGGGAAAACTGAGGCTTAAATGGCGAAGTAACTTTAAAATGTTAATACAGTGGTAATACACTTTAAAAAAACTATCTAGTTGCCATGTTTTTCACTTCAATTGCAATGTATTCCTACTGATATATTATTCAAGCTATTCTAAAGAAAACAAGAAAATAGGTCTGGTGCAGTGGCCCATGCCTGTAATCCCAGTATTTTTGAGGCCGAGGCAGGCAGATCATCTGAGGTCAGGAGTTCGAGATCAGCCTGGCCAACATGGTGAAACCCTGTCTCTACCAAAAATACAAAAATTAGCTGGATGTGGTGGCACAGATCTGTAATCCCAGCTACTTGGGAGGCTGAAGCACGAGAATTGCTTAACTCCAGGAGGTGGAGGTTGCAGTGAGCCAAGATTGCACCACTGCACTCCAGTGTGGTTGGGTGACAGAGCAAGACTCTGTCTCAAAAAAAAAAAAACAAAGAAAGGAAGAAAATATTTTTATTTTACGGGATTTTAGTTAAAATGGTTATCAAAATAACACTCAAATATGAAACCACATTCAAACAGCCTATGTTGAGTCACAATTTAAAAGCTTAGGTTTATATTGACACTAACACATTAAGCACAGAAAGGTGCATAAATATGTGTAAAATCAAGTACATAAAATTAGAAAGAAGGAAGAAAATAAAAATTATAATCAAAAGTTGAATCATAGGTCATCCACCCAAAATTTTTGCTTATAACAATTACAGGGTCATTAGAACATGGCAGATCTGAACATTACTATCACCTAACTGTGAGTCGTTAGATAAGATGATTCATTCCAAAAAGCTTCTAATTTGTTTCATGCAGAATAAAGACAGTGATTTCTATTTGATAAAGCAGTGTATAAATAATATATGAGAAACACATACGACATTATGTCTGACATATTGGAAATACAGAATAAATGGTAAACATTTCATTATAAATTCTATGGTATGGAAAGCAAAATTTTATTTTTCCTCTGCTACCCTTTCCACCAAAAGTCTGTACTCCAAGTTCCACAGCGTGCATTTGACATTGAAAGGTTCAAACTGCTCTCCCAGTAACCACTTTCTTGACCCAATTCTTTTCTAAATGTGTTCAGGTACTAATTATTGCCACTGCAGAGGTAAATGGAAGTGGTGTGTAACAGAACAAAGACTTTATAAGTGATCATGCCTTTTCCACTTATTTCCCTGCACTGCAGAATTACTGCATGAGAAATGTGCCCATCAACCAGAAGCAGTAGATTGTTATATGGACAATATATAAGCTATTTTTATGTAAGCCTTTAAAAATAAATAAATAAAAGAGATGTTCAGTGAGGTATATTTCATGCCCCAAAATGATTTTATTCATTCATTTTTTTGGCATTGGTTGCAACAATAATTGCGATACCTACATAACTGAATCTCAGTTTGTAAAAGATGTGTCAGATAAATGGAGATTGAGATAATTAAGCACCTGAACGTCTGCCACATGAAAAAGTTATTCCACCTACAGAATTAAAAAGCTTACTGGACACAAAATATAAGCTCTTGAATTGAATTCTACTAATTTGTGACTTACAGAAGATAACTTGGCCTCTTCATGTTTTACTACATCTCAAAAACAAATAAAAACAGTACACACCATGTAGTTAGATAAAAGTATATCTACAATATGCTCATTTGATTTTCAATTTATTTACTTTTATGTCGTTTTCCTTTTGTAGAATAAGAGAGACCTGGGTGGAAGATACATAGTAGCATGCTTCATTTGACCACAATCAATACATTTAGTGAGTAAAATGGTCCTCTAAAATGTGTAACTATAAAAGGGGATT
Organism: Saguinus oedipus; assembly: GCA_031835075.1. Classification (NCBI taxonomy): domain Eukaryota; kingdom Metazoa; phylum Chordata; class Mammalia; order Primates; family Cebidae; genus Saguinus; species Saguinus oedipus. The sequence goes on from CM063169.1 coordinate 22,494,052, forward strand.
TTATAGAAAAAAAAATTATTTCCCTAGACAGTTAGAACCATATCACTGGTGTTCAGTGTTTTCTCAATCTAAGACATGGTTTCTAAATAGCATCAGTCACTACTGATATTTTGGGCTAATTCTTTGTTGTGCTGATCTGTCCTGTGTACTGTAAGATGCTTAACATATCCTTGGCCTCTACTTCTAGATATCAATATCAACCCTCTCCTCAAGGAAACAACCAAAAATGTCTGCAGACTTTGGAAAGTACTTGCTTGTGGGGCAGTTTTTCCCAAGTTCAGAAGCACTGGTTTAAGGTACCTGCTAGATGCATCTCAGGGGCTCCAAAGTGAGATGAATAAGAAACTCCCTGAGACTGACACTAGAACCCCTGCCCAAACATACACATCAACTTCGTCACCCAAAGCAGCTGTCAAAACTCTTCCATTTCTAAGAATCAAGGCATTCCATATTTGCTAAGACTATTCAGTTTCTAAGCACACTCTTTTTGCCAATTCAAAATCCTCTTTCTCTAATGCATAGATGTGAGTGCATTATTTTAATATAACCATGCAAGTATATTAGAGATGACCTCAGGAAACGTAAATATTCAAGACATCACCAATAAATTGAGTCAATAATGTATTTATTGTACTAGAAGTCACATGTTTGTGGTTAACAAGCCACATGAAAAGTTGTTTGCATGTTCATATTGTAACAAAACACACTCTATAAAAATTAATAGGTAACATTAGAGACTCCAGAATGGATTAGGAACATATTAAACAGCATAAAAAAAAAAACCCTTTCCAATCTCAAGCAGTAGAATCCATTAGAGATATGAGACTAAAATAATATAACTGATTAAGTTTCATTATCAAAGCATGCCCTTATGTTTTTCTGAATTATACCAGAAGAAATTCCATTCACCTTGTAAGCAGGATGCTGTTTGGTGTTGGGGCTAACATAAGCACCACCAATAGCATGGGCAGACTGAAGAATTAACATCACCAAAAGAAACACAATGAAAGCCCAGCCAATTCAGCCATTCAAGTCAGAACATCAGGATTATCTGAAAACATTAGCATATCAAGCAAGAAAAAGAGATTTTTTTCATGGTGATTATTCTGCCCAGTTAAATTTTGACTTTTGTGTCTGTAGTCAGCATTATATCATGTGGCCATGCATAATGAGCACTCCCTAAGTGTCAGTCCCTAAATGTCAGTTACTGTACCAGGAGCTAAGTAGATCAAGGCAAGTTAGAAAGTCTTCTGTCCTCATGGCACTTGCAATCCACTATCTATAAAAATGATTAAAGTCTGAAAATACATTTGATGCTGAAATAAGCTTAATTATCCTAGAAGTCTCAACTTTTTGGATGAATCTTAAAAAATAAACATGATTTTTATAGAGACATGATTTCACTATATCTATGATCTCTTAGTTAAATTGACAGCAAAAGGTGGCAATATCTGTTTGTGGAAATAATAAATACATATGTTTTAATTTTGATTTATGAAGTTTTATATGACAATTTATATGCTTCTCTGAACTCATGAAAAATAATTACAATATAATAAAAATGTTTCATGTTAAAATAAAAATCACAGAAATATTTGAATAAAAATTTAATAATTATATGGCTTAAAATCTATTGAGTTGGGTACATTATTGGCGGGATAAAAGGGAATTTAATACTAGTAATGATAGAGGCAGGAGGCAGAAAAATTCTATGCAGACAGGAGCAGGTCCCCAGTGAAACCCTACCTTTAAGTCAAAGTAGCCTGACATCCATGGCCCAAAGTGAGAATGTCTATTCCTGTTTGCCCACTCTCTCCCAATTGGTTCCTTTTGAATAATTCCTTCTAACCAATCAAATGTTGTCTTCTCCAAAACTACCTAGGGCCCACCCTGCCTTCCCCATCTTGTGCCTGTAGACCCCAGACTCAGTCAGAAGAGGAGAGAGTGGTGGCTTGACTGGTGAGAGGCAACTTGACTTCAGAGAGACAGCTGGACTTCTCATAAAAGATGGCTTGACTTTAGAAAACAACCCTCCAGACTTCAGGGTAAGATTACCTGCCCATCCCATATACTTTCCCACTCCCCTCTCCACTGAGATCCATTGCCATTGCTAAATAAAATTTTTTGCTTTCATCCTCCTTCAAGCATTCGATCAACCTCATTCTTTTTGGATGCTGGACAAAAGTTTGAGAGCCACCAAGTATGGGTATCCAAAAAAGGCTGTCATACTGGCCCTTTGCTCTTGCTGGCAGAGGGCAGCTGCCCCATGCAACGAGGCAACTAAGCTGATAACACACAGCTGTGTGCAGGGGGCAGGCTAAGACAGCATGTAACATGCCCTCTGGGGCTGTGGGGTTGCAGGTAACCCTACCTGCTCTGGTTGTGGGCCCCACACAGAGCTTGCTCCTGTATCGGCGCCTGGAGTGGCTGGCCAGGTCCGACACTCACTCACTTGTGCTTGATCTGGCTGTGAGTCCTGCACTCACTCACTTGCATGCTCCTCCAGCAAGGGGTGAGCACAGCAAGTCAAGTAAACGTTCACCCTCATCATGAGTCTGATAAAATGGCCAAGAAAAATCTTGCATCAGATATTCTTAATTCTTGCTTGAAAGTTCTTTTGTAATAAAATATAAACTTATAATATATAGCATTTATGTAGAAACAGATATTGTAAGTATTATTACCCTATGATCAATTCATAGATTGAAATCCAGTGATCCAGTATCAGAAAAAACAACTCCAACTTTTAATTTTTTAACTTTATGTCTATAGAAAGATATGAATACCTCTTACAATTTACTTCAATTAAGTGGCACTTATTTAACTTTCTCACACCATCCATAAAAGTGTTATGTTCTTTCATTCAAATGACTTTTGTTTTACAACTACTTGTGATTTTCTCTGGCATCCAAATATGCAAGAAAAAATTCTTTTTTAAAAAAATTATCATGAGAAACAACTTAAATTGAAAGTAACAAGAAGAGATCAAAATGTTTTTCTTTATAAAAGTGTTTATTTTATAATTTTTAAAAATTAGTATGTTTTGATAGTTTAAGTTCCTATGTATTTATAGCAAATAGGTAGAGAAAAGGCAAAAAGAAAATTAAAAAAACTTAAATCTTTTTCAAATCAAGCTATTATAAAAGCAATGCCAAATGAGGATGTTGAAAAATGACATGTATTACTGAAATGACCTTATAAAACAAATGAAAACATAATTTCATTAATAAAATACATTTGACTAAACTTCTCAGGTCTATGTTATTAGAGCTTCTATATACTAATAATTTATCTCTTATTATTTTCTAGAAGTTCTACATTGAATTAGCCAACTCTGAAAGGGTCACGTCCAAGCCATCCCCATAGAATCTCTTCAAACCTTCCCAATTCCAGTTGAGAAATAAAGATTTAGGCTATTGGAAATAAATTATTTTTTGTAAGTCTGACTTTTAAAAATCATTATCAATGTGAGCACTGACCTGTGAACATTACAGTAATTAATTGTGCTGCAGATTCTAAATTTGTCAGTGTCCACTCAATTTGTGAAATTGGGTAGATTAATTAAAGATAGTAATATGCTGATAAGCATTTTATTATTTTATTCACTGAAGATTCCAAACTAGCACTTTATATATAAATGATTTCTTAAATGTTTAATTGACTTTGAAAATGTTAAGATAAGGAAAAGTCTTCCAAAACTGAGTTCAATAGTTGCTTTATAATTCCACTGTAATACCCCTTAAGAGGATGCCATGTTATTATATCATCTCCCACTGCTCCCACACTGGCAGCATCATCAGTGCCCAGAGGCAGATCTGGGATGAAGATGGCTATTAATGAATCACAAGCTCACAAGGCTTACAAATATAAATCAAAATTCAATATTCTGCAAAGTTTAGATCTCCTTGGGAAATATGACAAAGTATTTATGTTCTATCATATTTATCAGAAAAGGAGAGTTCTGTGACTTTTACTTTTCAGACCAAGAAGGTTTAATATTTCACATGGATAACACATTGCATGTTTTGTTTTGAATTTTTTTACATGTTAACAGCTACAAATGATGATCACATGCTAGTATATATTTATACTTATGGACCAATTTGTCTATGAAATAGAGGAGGGAAAGGAGAAGAGAACAAAGGAACTACTCCTTAATGAATCCTATCATGTTCTAGACACGATGTAATATTTTGCACATACTCTGTCTTCTAATGAATGATCTTTGCTTAAATTAGAATGTGTTCACTATCTACATAGTCACACATAGAGAGTTATATTTGCATCTATTGAGAGAGTATGTTGATGTATTTTGTGTTGATACATATTCACACACATGCAAAACTGTTGAAGACAAATTATATAATAGAGAGCTATGTACCTCATGGGGAGGTAGAGGTGGCTGGGCTTTGCAGAGAAAAATTAGAGTAGAAAGCTACAAGGAGAAAAGGCCCTAGAAATCTGCACTGGGTTCCCTTAGATTTTGTTGCTGAATACTAAGCTGCATATGTGTAAAATAAAACTCTACCTGAGCAGGAAAGATTGGGGAAAGAGGGTGTAAACTGGGTAATTAATTTACATTTAACCTGCCAGAGAGGAGAGTTCTCATTGAATATTTAGTAGATACCCTAGACATTGTCACATTTGTTGTCGAACTAGACTAGCCTTAGAACAAAGGCTGAATACCCACACAAAACAAGCTTAAAAATAAGCTCTGGAAAAAAAATCAACTGATCGTCAAGCAACTAAACTGGTTACTCAGACAAAATCTATCTCACATTGAAACACACACATACACAAACACACACCACAATCCAGCACTCAGCAGATAAAAAATCAATGATGAGCATCAAATAAAAAATTATTGCATGTGCCAAGAAGAAAAAAAAGTGAACTGTTTACCAGGAGAAATATTATACAGTAGAAGCATAACCAGAAACGACAGAGTAATGTTATAAAATAAAACAGTAGTTATTAATTTGCTCAAGTATTTAAAGGAAACCATGAAATAATTAGGCAAGAAATGGAATATACAAGAAAGTAATCAGATAAAACTTTTATAGGTGAAAGTAAAATGTGTGATATAAATAATGCACTAGATGGTATTAAACACATATTGGATACAACAGTTGGAAAGATTAGTGAATTTGAAGACATAGCAAAAGAAATTATGCAAATTGAAGCACATAGAGAAAAAAGACAGAAAAAATGAAGTGAACTGACTTGTGAGACAATAGTAAACTTTACAACATACGTGAAACTATAAGTTTTAAAGGGAGAAAGGGGAGTAGAAAAATAAATTCAAGAAGTAATGTCAAAAATCTTTCTATATTTGATGAAAACAAAAAACTCACCGATTCAAGAAGTTTAGCAAACATAAAACAGAGACAATAATTACTGCAGGCTTCTTGCTGAGAAACCATTTAATTAAGCCAGAAGAAAAGTGGAACTACATTGTCAAATAGAATTCTATATCCAGCAAAAATTGATGCCAAAATTATTTTTAAAAAATATAATTTTGCTTTTAGTCAAACAAACACTAGATGAATTTCCTGCCAACAAACAGCACCAAAAAAACTATAAAGAGATAATTCCTCATGGGGAAGAAAAATGGCACCAGATGGAAACGCTAAATTTCACAAAGGAATGAAAAATGAGAAACGTTTAAACTGTAGGTAAATATAAGAGATTTTCTTCATATTCACAATGTTCTTTGATAAGTCATTTACTGTTTAAAGCAAACTAATAGTTAAGAATAATAGAATGTATAACATGTGTAGAAGTAAAGGCCGTGGGAACAATAACCCAGAGGGTAAACTGTAAATGGAAGTATAGAGGCTTGGAGTCCTCATCTGTGAAGTTGTACATGGCATTAAGGGAGACTAGTAGACACTGCCAGTGCCTATTTGGTCTTGAGAGACCAAATTTTAAAAGTTGTATAGATAATAAACAAATAGTGTAAATAAAAGGAAAAGGACAAAAAGAACAAACCAGAACAGATTAGAAAGTGGAAAGCAAGTATGAGAACTGTAATTTCAAATCCAGCTATATTAATAATTACACTAAAAACTCATGGATTCAAATGTCTAAAAAAGCAAACATTGACAAATTGTGTTTTAAAATAAACAAACCATTTACTGACTAAAAGATGTACAATTTAAATACGAAGACAGAGATAAATCTAATATTGATACTGGTGACAAACTAATCATAAGGATGCTGGAGTAGCTCTTGAGACAAAGCACATTTCAAAATACATATTGTTATGTTGGATAAAGGCAGACTCTTCATAATGATAAAAGGGCGAATTCATCAAAAACATAAAACAATTCTAACTGTGTATGAACCTAGCAGCAGAACTTCAAAATGCATAAAACCAAAACTGATGGAATGAAAAATATGGTAGGGATTTCAGCCAATATATGTACTATTATGATTAGTAGAGGCGAGTGATGACATGGAACCAAATGCATAGTACAATGTTAAATGATTATTGCCCTTTAAAATATGGATATTGGCCTGGCTATTATGCAGTGTGCTGATAAATAGAAATCCTGTTATATGTGGATATTGAGAGTAAGCTGTGAAAACAGCTAATATGTTCCCTGGAATGAAATGCACACATATTGCAGACTGAACCTTTATGGTTTAAAATTGCACACTACCATCAATACAAATTTACTTATTATATTAAAGGTCACAAGAAAGTCCTTAATAAGACAAACTCAACTATTAATACTTCATTAAGCTATTTTATTAAAACAGAATTCATAACATTCACAACTATGTATGCTATAACCTTACAACAATGTACTGTGTAATAAAACAAAGTTAATTAACAAATCAGTAGATTATGAAAATCAACCAACTTGATCATTCTCCATGTCTATAAGCTATGAAACTCACAAAATTAAACAAAGAATATACCTCTATTATATCTGTGTATGTGTATGTTTGTGAATGTGTGTGTCTCTCTGTTCGTTTTCATAATCTGAAATAATGAAAAGTTTACTGAGAATCGCAAGCATCTTTGATTGTAAGATCTCAGTAGATCAAGGAAGTTCTCTTTACAAGTAATTTAAAGGGAAATGTTTTCCCTTCATTTGATACAAGATCAAGAGTTTACTTCGGTATGAATCAGAATTAGGAGAGAAATTGAGAGCCTAGTATCAGACAAAAGTAGTAGTAGCAAGGCACTTTTGTGCTAGACAAGCGGAGTTTCAAAACTCTTCAGGCCAAATGGAAATCAATATTTATTTGCTTTTTTAAAACACACGATTTCTTAGCCTTAGAGAGTGCTAATTGCTTATTACAGAAGTACAACTTTTCCAGATAAACCACCTAGAGTTCATTTAGAAAGCAGTCTCACATTTTTGCAGAAACGGTTTTAGGAAGCAAACACTGTCAAAAAATATACACATAGTTGTATATATTTAGGTGTCATTTATCCACTTGAATTATTTTGGTACATTTTTCCAAATTTACTTCTGATTATTCAGAATGTGCCATCATTTTCAGAACAGAAAAGCCAGATCATACGTACTGTGTATTGTTTGTACATATGTCATAAAAGCCACAAATATTATATATTTATAATACACAAACTCAGTGGTGTTATTTTTTATGATATAACTAAACTAAGTATTTCTCCAAGTGACAAAATGAGAAAGGAAAATACATTTTCTTTCATGTCTTGAGATAGACGCTAAGTATAGACCTTTGTGGGTCTTTTATAGTTTTTTTTTTTTAAAAAAAAAGGTTTCTCAGGCTACATTTAGTTCTTTTGAGAATACACAGTGCTCCTCATTTGGGAATACATTTCTCCACTAGCTAAGAGTAATTAATTTAGTGGCATATAAATGTCTTCTTTCCAATAATGATATAAACTCAGGAGATATTCCAATATTATCAAATCATTCATTCATTCAATGGAAAAACTAAATATCCATATGCAGAAGAACCAGCAAATATTTGTTGATCACTAATTATAGACTAGGAACTGTCCTGGGTACAGGAGATACAGCACTGAACACAATAGGCAATGTTTTTGCTTTCTTGGAGCTTAAGGTCTAGTAAGGAGATATGGATAATCAAATAAGTTACATGTATCTGTGTGTGTATATATATGTATCTTTATGTATATATATATATACATAAAGAAGGGATAATAGTGCCTTCTATGCTGTCTATGTAAGACATCACTAACAATGTGGCATTGGTGTAAGGACCTGAAACTGAGGGCCATAATCACAGGAAATCTAGAATCAAGAGGGCTCTAGGCACAAGGACAGGAGAAATCAAAGCAAAGACTCTCTGGTGCAGAGTGAGTTTTCAGCTTCTAGTCATAGCAAATTTAAACATGAATAGAAGGCAAAAGTAGTGTAAGGCTGCTGCAGTTTTATGAAGTAGATGAAATTTCTTGGGCTCCCTCTTCATTCCTCTTGATGGAATCCCGTAAGTCAGCGGGGGAAATCCTTAACAGACTTTAGTTTTCTTTTTTTGGATTTGCAAATTGAGGGGATTTGTGCTAAACTTGTATGATGGTTAATGCTGACTGTCAACTTGATTGGAATGAAGGATGCAAGGTATTGTTCCTGGGTGTGTCATGAGTGTATTGCCAAAGGAGATTAACATTTGAGTCAGTGGACTGAGAAAGGCAGAACCACCCTCAATCTGGATGGGCACAATCTAATCAGCTGCCAGTGTGCCCAGAACAAAAGCAAGCACCCAAATTTTATTTTGAATTGTAGCTCCCATAATTCTCATGTGTTATGGGAGGAACCTGGTGGGAGATAATTGAATCATGAGGGCAGTTTCCTCCACAGTGTTCTCATGGTAGTGAATAAGTCTCTTAAGAGCTGGTGTATTTATAAGGGGTTTCCCCTTTCACGTGGCTCTCCTCCTCTCTTGCCTGTCACCATGGATGTCCTTTTTGCCTTCCACCATGATTGTGAGGCCCCCCCAGCAATGTGGACCTAAGTACATTTAACCTCTTTGTCTTTATAAATTATCCAGGCACACATATGTCTTTATCAGCAACATGAAAATTGACTAATAAGTATTTTATTTTTGTATTTTATCTAATATTAACTTTCTTGTAATCCATGATTCTGATTGTATGGAGACATATATACTTTGTAAATAAGTACCCTTTGCATGAAAAGCTATAGTGTCATTAAATGCATAAGAAGAATAAACACTTTGAGGAAATAAAGTCAAAACTGCTTTTATAATGACAAAATCTTCAGAAATACTCTATAGGAAAAATAGCTTCAGCTAAATTATTCCATCAAGTTTCTTGTTCAAAATTCTAGTGATGTTCATGGTTTATACTTCGTAAAACTCCTGGTGAGGGGGTAGGAGGATCTTTTAATTTTATGATGAACTTCTGGCAACAGTGAGAGATTATAAGAGGCTTGTTTTTAATCTTCTCACAGATCAGATTTAGTGATTTTAATCTTCTTTCGTTTTGTGGTCGTACCGCCTGAATTCTGAAGTGTAACATTTCATCAATATGGATCAAGACTATTCACAAGTTACTGCTTTATCGTTCACGGTAGATGTGAAAGAGCTGTTATTTCTTTATTTTTATGCTTGTTTAATTACCAAAGAAAGAAGGGAATTAGATTATGGCAAAGAGTAACAAAATACAGATTCGATGTGCACTATTATCAAGAATTAACTAGTTAAACCGATTGAAACAAAATTTTAAATGCATTCATCTAATGTACAATTTAACCTTGATGGATCTGAGATACTGACATCCTATAATTTATTAAATGTTATGTTTAGGTTCAAACTGCTGCATATAGAATTTAATCTGAATCAGATGGTAAATTTCTGATGTCCTACGGATTGGAGCAAATACTAGGTGCTTATCTATGATATCAGATAAAGTAATTTTCTCTTTCTCTTTCTTTTCTTTTCTTTCATTGAGTCTCACTCTTGTTTCCCAGGCTGGAGTGCAGTGGTGCCATCTCTGCTGACTTCAACCTCCGCCTCCCAGATTCAAGTGATTCTCCTGCCTCAGCCTCCCAAGTAGCTGGGATTACAGGCATGCACCACCACACCCAGCTAATTTTTGTATTTTTATTAGAGACAAATTTTCGTCATATTGGCCAGGCTGGTATCAAACTCCTAACCTTAGGTGATCTGCCGGCCTCGGACTCTCAAAGTGCTGGGATTATAGGTATGAGGTGAAGTAATTTTCTTCCGCTACTTTTAAATTGTGGTAAGTACCTCAGGGCTTCCTACACTTCCATTTGAATGTTCTTAAATGCTTTTCTCTTTGTTCCTAAGTAACCACACAGCCAACAACTGTGATTACATCCATCCACCCTGTAGGTTCAGCTTCCAAACAGCACAGAGGGCTAGTGTAGGGAAGAGTTTTTAGCTTACATCAACTGAATAAAGAAAGGGTCTGTTTTTGCCTTTTTAGAAATAAAAGACACACCACCCTGCAGAACTGTAGAATAGTCGGATTTGGTCATTCCTAAAAGTGCTTTTTGGTTGTTCACTATGTGTTCCATTCCTATCTTGTTTCTTGTTTACTTTAAATAGCATGCTGCCTATTCGAATTGGTGTTTTAATTCTTTGCATACGTTTTTACTATTTTCATGATTTTTATGTGCTTATTCAAATGTAGCCCTTATGTTTCCAGTCTTCGTAACATGTTACTATAAAGAACGGTTTTCCCTCCACGATATCCAACAAAATGTTGGTGGCATCTGCTTTGCTTATCATCTCACAGTGGGATTTCTTTCTCCATGTAAGACATTATAGTTTATTGACTCCTGCCCAGTTTTTGAAATTTTGTGTTCTGGTCTGAGTTTTGGCATAAAACGATAACATTTTAATTCTTTTGGGATGACAAGAGTATACAATTTCTGCTTGGCAGTCAAGGTGAAATGGATTATCTTTGCTTGGGCAGAATCATGGAGATAATGACAGTAATGTTTCTGTAATACAATTTAACAGACCTCTTGGTTCTTCCTGTACAGAAGCATTCTTTTTCAACCTTTCCCTGCCTGTGTCCTTAGATATATGTACGTATTCCTTATCTGTAAGTCCTTCAGAGCAACCAAATCAGTTTTTTTTGTCATTTGTTCCAAAGTATTTAGAAAGCATTCATAGAGAGAGAAGTAAACAAAAGGAAGCAAAAAGAAAAATCACGGCCTCTCACGTCAGTGCTAGAAATGGTAGGGAGGACAGCAGATGTATGCGCACAGAAAGGCTTACTGTTTATTGTCTACAACTCATTTTGGAAGGTTATTTAATGTCTTTCACAATGCAAAAATTTTTGACCTACATTCCAAATGGCACAAAAATATAAAATGGATGTCAAAACCAAAAACGAGAAAGGCAAACATAATTCGTATCTGGTTGATTACATATTAGAAATGCTGCACAAACATGTATAGTAAAAGAAATTGAATTTGAGTATGTAAAATTACATATTTTTAAATAATTTGATTATCAGGCAGACCACGTGAATTCAAGATGATTATCAGCCAAGTAGTTTAGTATGCCTTCAAATTCACTAAGATTTTCTTTTGCTGAATCTAATATGCTTCTCTCAAATGCTCATTATTGCAATAAGAACAAACTGATTGTTTTTTAAAAATGTATACCTTCATCAAACTGTTTTTCTTGTGTACCCCAAAAATAAAATGTAACAGATTGCAAATTAACTTTTACAATACATTTTATATTGAAATTAAATTTCCTCAATATCAAATATTAAATGCTTTTACTTTCATCTACTACATGGCCATTTTTTAAATAAAAATTTAGTGTAAAATTGATCCCTCAGCATTCCAGTACTAACATCGACATATTTCACTCATATTATCTAGTGGATTGTGGTACCTCTTTCCAAAAGTAGGCAAGACTTGGAAAAGTATCTAAGCATAATAGTATTTTTTTAAAATTGCTCAATTTGTAATGGAATCCTAATGTATCTCTGCAATCTCATTTTGAATGATCAGCATTGGCCTTCAAATAACTCTTGGCACTAGATAATCTTTAGCACAAAGCCAAAACACATAATAAAATTTACAGGAGAAAACAAAATCCCTTTGCCAGTCATAGTATATGCATCTAAGTAGTGAATTTTCCCAAGATTAATTGCTTTTTCAAGTACTCACCTGTGTGTAGTCAAGGAATGTTTCACTGGGGATAAATATAACTTGTAAAATAGTACTAACAACTTCACCTTCAATGTCTTTGCTTTGATGAAACAAACTATGCTATGCCTATCATTCTGAAATTGCAATGCTGAACATGATCAATAGAAGTGACACTTTGGTATCCAAGGAAGACACACTTACTTAAAGTACAGTCTGTGGCAGGCACTGAGGCAGGAATGGTGAAAGCAAATACAGCTAAGATCATCTCTTCATTTACTTTTTCCTCAACACTGTGGCTGTTACCTATTCCCCACACCCAGCTTTTTCAGTGGTCTGAATAGAATTTGAATAGCCTGAAACGCTTCCAAAATGGCATGTTGTATAACATCACCTAGCCTTACATATAGTGTTCTATATTGCTAAGGTTCAGAAATTATAAAATGTATGTTTCCTCTCAGTTTCGGAGGCTTGCTACATACCAGGAAATCCCACTGCTTATTATGCCTGCTACCTGCCAGCGTCTGAGGATGTGCTAAATGTCTGCCTTTAGTTACAATCAGTGTGTTCCCCAGAGGATTCTGGCCATCCAGCAGGGCATGCAGACAGCATATTTGTTGATGTTTCAAGGAAAATGAAATACTGAACAGTCTTAGATGACTTTAGAGTCATCTAAGGCCTTAGCAAACATAATGCCAACCAAAGTCCTAGAAATTCCTACAACCTTTCAAACACTGACTGTAATTTTAGGTAAACTAATCAGTAATGATATTATTATATTGTAATATAATAAGCAATAAAATATATTTCAGTTTGGACAAAATTCTACATGTGTCTCACCTAAAGGTTTAAAAATGATATATATTATATCTAAAGAATAGTTGAGTCTCAAAAATACAAAGATAGTAGCCATATCTTTTATTCCCTATTTTTCTCTATACAAAAATAGCACTGTTTTATTAAAACAAAAAAACTCATATGCACACCACGTTTGTGCTCAGTGTCTCTGAGAAACCACTCTTATGGCCTAAGCATATGCTGTTAAAAATTTGGGGAAGAAAAATAAAAATGGCTACTCAGGAGTAGGGTACACAAGCAGGCACCTCCCTGATTGAAACAGATGGTTGTTATTATTATCTTTACAATTTTTATTCATGGATTACATTCTTGAAAATGTTAGGTCTGATTTCATCTTCAAGATTACAAGCTCTTGAAAATAAAGCCTGTTTTATAAAGATCACTGGCCGGATTTCAATTCAGTAAAAATAACTTATATTTAGATATAGAACTTTTCAGCTTATTATATATAATCATAAGCTTTATCATTTAATTTTCAAAATAACTCATTAAAATTTCCTATCTCCAGATGCAGAAAGTGGAATTAAAAAAATGATATGTCCAATGTTGCCTCTATGGAATATAGGGCAGGAGTTATATATACATTTTTTGGTACTGGGATTATCATTCATATATAGATATAAAATATAATTAAAATATTAGAAGTGAGTTCTGACAAACGTGATAAGATTGCTCATCTAGGAACAAGTCATTGTTACTTGAATAAGTTGGCTGTGAGATTTTCACAGCAAATAAATAAAAGAGAATGATTGTTTATTGATTATGTTATTTGAGTATTAATTTTGCTACCTGATGAAGGTTTGGGTCTATATGTAATATATTTGAAATGAAAAAACATCACATATCCCCAAGTAAATAATATCTTTGAGCCCAAAGGGGAAAGACAATATGTGAACAAGTCAACTAAGGAAAATATAATGAAGTAAAATTTTAAGCAATATAGGGAATATCTAAACAAAATGATTTCATATTTCTATTTATTCATCCTTGAGGTTGAAGTTGACAATGGAATTATGGTTCATCTTTTGAAGAGAGAGTTTTACCATCTCACGTTCTGAATTTGAATGTATTTAGAAGCCATGTGAAATTAGGCAACATGGGAGCAAATGATAATTTCCTGAATTAAGCTTTACTGGAGTATGTTTCATAGCATTACAGAAAAAAAAAAGCTATTTGGATGCACTTAAGGAAGATAGGATTCTTCATAAAATGAGATTATATTTCTATTTTTTTCAGAGAGGAAAGCTGATTCCACAGAGAAAATGCAAGTACAAACCATTGCAGAGATAGACTGTAAAGTTTAGGTTAAAGAGAAAGAATTTAAACTTGGCCAAAATTAAAATTTGCAAAGCCTATTGAGCTAGAACTATATTTTTTAATTGAAGTTCTGCTAGCTCTAGTAAGAAAGACTCAGGGAAATTTTGTTTGTCTGTCTTTCAACTAATAAATGCTATTAGGTCAATAAGGCCCTTTGAATGGACAGCTAAGTCACGTAACTCAGTTTTGCGTTGCTAGGATGGATGATTCAGGTTTTTTCATATCAGGACCAGCAAAAAATAATAAGTGCTCATTACATAATGTGAGTCACAGACTGACTCGCCACCCCACCCCCTGGCAAAGATGCCATTTATTAAATTAAACTGCATTTTGCTATAACAAGAAAAGAACATATTCTTGAACTAGGAAGCCAATTAAGCCATACTCATTTCCAGTTTTCTCATTATAGCATATTTGCAGAGACACTGGGTTTCATTTTATTTATGATAATATGTTTATCATCTTCCAGGATACTGGTGATTCTATGGCAAAAACTGGTGCAGAGGTTGGGATGGCATTAAGAAGTTGAAAATCTCAATAAATAGGAGACTAGGTCACGTTTATGGATTGGAAAGTTGACATTATGAAATTTAGATTCTCTTAAAATTAATCCAGAAATTATATGTGATACTCATCATTATTCTAACAGGGTGTGGGTAGTGTTTGTCTCTGTGAAATTGGGATGTTTCCAGAAAGTTATATAAAAATGCCATCAGGCCAAGATAATCTTGAAGAGCAAAGTGGAAGGAGTTGGATCAGGTATAAAGTTATTCTATATCTACAGCATTTAGTACTGGATAGTATTGGTACAAATAGAGAAACATAGAAGAAGGGAATAGAACGCTGAGTCTGGAAGAAAATTCAGCCCTGTGTGGGCAGTAAGTGAACTGTGACAACATTTTTCCTGAAGAGCAACAGGGAATAACAAACTTTTCAATAAATCATGGTAGGGCAACTGAATATCCATATATCTAATAAACTGTGATTAGGCAATAGAAAATTCTATTTGCTGTCTTACACTATTTATAAAATGTGAGTGTAAAACAAAGCTTTTAGAAAATGATATGGAAGAACAACTTCACGACCTTGAAAGAATTTCTAGAATTTTTAGGGAAATTATTTCCAACCATACCATAAATAATTTAACCATAAAGAAAATTACTGCATTTGAGAAAATTTAAATTAAAACTTCTCTTTATTAAAAACAACCAAGAGGGGCCAGTTGTGGTGGCTCACGCCTGTCATCCCAGCACTTTGGAAGGCCAAGGCTGGTGGATCACTTGAGGTCAGGAGTTCAAGACCAGCCTGGCAAACATGGTGAAACCACATCTCTACTAAAAATACAAAAAATTAGTCATGCATGGTATACTGTGCTTGTAATTCCAGCTACTTGGGAGGCTGAGGCAGGAGAATTGCTGGAAACCAGGAGGCAGAGGTGGCAGTGAGCTGAGATGGTGCCACTGCATTCCAGCCTGGGCGACAAAGCTAGACTCTGTCTCAAACAAACAAGCAAGCAAACAAACAAAAAGACAAGAAGAGAATGTAAAAGCAAATCATTGTGAAAGAAGATATATGTACCACACTTAACAAATAAAGGTAACAGTTCTGGAGTGGAAAGAATGTCTACAAACCAACAAAGAGAAGGCTGAAAACCTGATGGAAAATAAGCTTTAGGGTTGAAGAGGCATGGTAGAAAAGAAAAATTACATGTGTACAATAAACTTGGGAGAAAGTGCTTCACCTCATAACAAGAAATGAAAATAAAAGTTATGTTTAAAATGAGATGCCAGTCCTTATTTAGTACCATAGATAAATTGACAGTACCACATATCAGTGAAGATACGAAGCAAAACAGAACCATCATCTATACCAGTGGTTCTGTGAATTAGTACAACTACTTTAGAAAAATTCAGCTTTATGAACCAATGTTTATGCTTACAGGTATACTCTATAGAAATGTGTCTTCGCATGTACCCAAAGTAAAGTAAAGAAATGTGTGTATGACCCGTATTCCTAACATAAACAAACAAAATGAACATTAATAGTAGATGGGACATAATATTATAATTAAGATATGCATAATAATGTTTTATATTATAGTAATATAATTAATAGAAGAGACAAGTGGTATTATATTTGTATGATGCAAAACTACATAATAAAAATGCATACAATTTTGCCGCATGCTGCAACATGGATGAATTTCAAACATAAACATAATACTCGATGAAATGAAATATTCAACGAAAGGAGACACACAAAAAATAATACAACACCCATGATTCCACTTATACAGTGTTTCAAAACTAACAGAGATCAAAGTAAACTATAGTGTTAGAAAAGCAGAATTTGCTTAGAGGAAGGGGTAGTGGTTCAAAGAGAACACAGAGTGGGGCTTTTTCAAGTCCTTGCCATGTTCTGTTTCATGACCTAAGTGGTAGTTACACAGTTTTATATTTTGTGGCAAATCATTTAGCTATATTTTAGATTATTATACTTTTTCCTATGTGTTATAGTTCACAGTTTTTTGCTTTTAAAAACTCAGTTCTGTAGGATTTGCAGAAATAAGTATTTATAAAAGTCTCATTCTATTATATCCAACCACTGTAATATGGCAGGTTTCTTTGTGCCTTATGAGTATGCTTTTGTTCTACATAAACAGACTCTTGCATTGTAGTAACTAGAATATGGCCACCTTGCCCTTAAGTCTTAGCTATAACCTGGGCTAGAGAGAAGATGGTTGCAACCAGACCTTGAACCCTGCAGGAATCCTGTGGAGATAACTGATCTAATACTTTTCCTGTAGGGAAGGGTGAGAACGTGGAGAGCAGCCTTCAGGTAGACCAGAAAACATTAGACTACATAGGACACATAAACCACATCAATATCTAGAGCTCAGGGATGTGAAGCTCTTCTTCCTTATCCTCAAAAACAAAGAAAGATCTAAAGTAGAACGAATGGAATTCTTATCCCTTGCCCCTGAGTCTGTAAATGCAATAAAACATTTGGGATTAAAAAGGCTTCAAGTGCCACAACCAAAAAGGGAACTATGCCCATAATTCAGTCTGAATAGTAATGCACTTGTCTAAGATCAAGCCTCTAGCAGGTGGTAGAGCCCATCAGTCTCACATGGAGCCTACATTCATGACCACAAAGCTCAGTGTCTCTCTTGCAGTCAGAGACCTAAGATGCCTTATTGCACTAGAAGCTGTATAACAAGAATTTTTTTTTTTTTTTTTTTTTTTGAGACGGAGTTTCGCTCTTGTTACCCAGGCTGGAGTGCAATGGCGCAATCTTGGCTCACCGCAACCTCCGCCTCCTGGGTTCAGGCAATTCTCCTGCCTCAACCTCCTGAGTAGCTGGGATTACAGGCACCCGCCACCATGCCCAGCTAATTTTTTGTATTTTTAGTGGAGACGGGGTTTCACCATGTTGACCATGATGGTCTCGATCTCTTGACCTCGTGATCCACCTGCCTCGGCCTCCCAAAGTGCTGGGATTACAGGCTTGAGCCACCGCGCCTGGCCCAAGTTAAGAATTTTATGCATGATAAAAGTTAAATATGTACCAGTGGCCCAGATGTATATGATCTTATTGACCGATTTATAACTTCAAATGAGCTAACATGTATGAAAATAGTAATAGCAATAAAAATTGATTTTACATTGTTTACAGAGAAACAACATACGTTTAGCACCTAATGTTGTTAGTGAAACATAATCATCTAATAGTTTTGAATGTTTGCTATATTGCAGTCATGATTTTGAGCACTTTACAAGAATCAACTTTAAATTTTACCACAATTCTGTGAGTAAAGTGCTATTATTTTCCCCATTTTACAACAAGGGAACAGAACAGAAGCACTTAGATGTTGTTCAGCTTGCAGATGTTTTGCTGCCTGTAAGTGTTAGAAGAATATTTCAATCTCAGCCCCAAAGTTAACTCTTACTTTTTTACCTTTCTTAAAGTTTGGTCTAGAAGAACTATCTTCAGACTTCAGAAGATAGCCAGTCAATTAAAAAAATATTTAAAAATCCAAAATGGATAAGGAAATTGCAAAGTCAGTCAAGTCGTTTAAAAGAAGATAAGTTTCCTGGTAAAAACACTGTCAACTAAACAAACAAATGAATAAATGTGTAAATCTGAAGTTCCATTGAATTATAGAAATTTCAGAAGACACAGAGTAGCCTCAGTTTTGTTGTTTTAATTTTAAGGAAGGTAATTGCTAAAATGGGGATCAGGGTTGAAGCCAGACAAAGCTCTGTAACAGATTGTAAGGGCTTTAGTGTAATTAACAATGAAAGTAGCCAGCTGAAGTAGGCTAAAGTATCCTGTTCTGTTGCTGTGGTAATCTCAGTGGACTCCTATAGGCAGAGCCCTATGCATCAGAATTTAGACAAGACAAAGCAACTCACTGTACTTTTTGGAATAGATAAGACAATGTAGATGTGATGACAGATCATTAGGTGGATCGATATGATTAAAAGACTGTGCTTAAAATTCAATTAAGAATCATTAACAATTGATAATTCTCACTTAAAGCTGTATGATTCCTTCTTTGTTGTATCTCAGTACGTAACAGGCACTCTATAAAGACTTGCTGGGTTTTGGATTAATATAAGGAAAATCTACAATGACCTAATGCAGGCTTCTTTGATGACTTCAATAGCATGTATTTTTGTAGCTTAGATGATGCATTAGTAATGTGTCAGGCGCAATTATAGATAAACCAAATGAAGAGGGGTAAATGCATGTGTTAGATGCTATAATAAAAATTCTGCTTTTCAGAGCTAGCTCATTTGATAAAGCTTTCTCTCCTTTAAGTATACATGCGTATTCACTTTCAGTCTTCCTCTTCAAGGACTGGCCTTTTCTTACTTGTATTCCTCTGACTCCACCGCTAATACATGGGCAACATCTTGGCAATAAAGCCAAAGTGGCATATACTGTTTAGAGATTCAGTAAAACATCTCAACTTTAGGCAGTTTCCTGGTTTCTGTGTAAACAACATACTGACTATAAAATTGCTTTGGGGATTTATGTCATTGCAATTCTTTGTCCCCTTTTATTAAATTGGCTTACTTTCTCTGCACATCTCTGACTGCTTTTGGACTTAATACTCTATCAAGTGTCACATGACACCACAGATATCCTGATCATTTTCTTATTTTCTAGCTAAAAGCTAAGGTGACCGGATAGCTGAGGTTCTGCACTACAACCGACATTCTCAAATGACATGAATGAAGACTTACCATTAGACAGATGAGATATTATGAGATTAAATATATGAGAAAGGAATCGGTCTTTCACCTATAAAGAGCATTTCATTTTCATGAAAGAAATGTTCAGTGTGGGATATTGAATAAAGCCTGAAATGGCATTAATGTGTGTGTGTGCATGTGCACACACACACACACACATACACACACACACACCCCTTCAACCTGGAACTTACCAGAATTACATGACAATCGATCTGAGAAAATGTGTTTCTGTTGATACTTTGATAAGTTTGAATAAGATTATCATTCTGTTGTCTTATTGCCCCATGTGTGCCCATACAAAATCTTTAATATTATATTCTCCCTTTCAAATCAGCATTCTCAAATCATCATGGAGAAAACCAAAAAAGGACCATAATTCAGGGCTGATTTCTGGAGGGAAGAAAAGGTATATATAGTTTTAAATTATGATGGTAAATATAACATGTAATACATTTTAAAGTGTAAAATGTCAGTTTGATCATTTGAATTAAAATTTAAAGAAGAATTTGAGGTCTGAAAAGTCTGAGCAAGGGAGGTTGAAGATAATTCAAAGGTGGAAATAAAGGCATCCAACAGAGCTATGTCTTTCAGCAAAAACTGTTCACTTCAAATATATGTTTTTGCTCTAACTGCAAAGAACAAAGGTACATGAACAATATGTGCCTGTCTCAGACAGAGTGCAAATGATCAACACAAGTTATTTTACAGAAAATTCTGAAATTTACTAAGAGAAATGACACACAATTTACTAAGAATGACACATTCTTTTAACGTGGAGTAATATCAGTTAGCTCTGTTCCTTTGTGTTACCACCATCCTACTTTTTCCTGCAAATGGAGATAACTTCTCCATTTCATGTGACCATGAATGTGACAGTTCCCTAGAACTACAATCAGGAATCTTCTGTTTTGCGAATATTACTGTAGCTGCCATGGTACAAGCAGTAGCATATTTATTGAGGTTAACGTATACGTAATTACACTGAATTTTCCTAAAAAGTAAATAGCTTTGGCCAGGCGCAGTGGCTCATGTGTGTAATCCCAGCACTTTAGGAGGCAGAGGCGAGCAGATCACGAGGTCAGGAGTTCAAAACCAGCTTGGCCAACATAGCGAAACCCTGTCTCTACTAAATATACAAAAATTAGCTGGGCATGGTGGCTGGCACCTGTAGTCCCAGCTACTTGGGAGGCTGAAGCAGGAGAATCACTTGAACTTGAAAGGCAGAGGTTGAAGTGAGCCAAGATCATACCACTGCACTCCAGCCTGGGTGGCAGAGTGAGACTTTGTCTCAAAAAAAAAAAAAAAAAAAAAAAAACAGAGTAAATAGCTTCATGTAAACATTTAAAGACTAAATTTCTAAAAATTTGTGTTTTTTTTTTTTTTTTTTCATAATAAACTGATTAGCTTTTTAAAGAATGGTATGATTGCCACCGGCTACTGAGAAAAAGCTAACTATCACCTTTAGACCTAGCATGGTGGCTAGCACCTATAATCCCAGTGTTTTGGGAGCCTGAGGTGGGAGGATGGATTGAGGCCAGGAGCTCAAAACTGGCCTGAGCAATATAGCGAGAACCTCTCTCAACAAAAATTTTAAAAATTAGCCAGGAATAGTGGGGTGCGTCTATAGTCCCTGCTACTTGGGAGGCTGAGACAAGAGGACCACTTGAGTCCAAGAGTTCAAGGCTGCAGCAATCTATGACAAATACTACACACACCAGCCTGAGCAACAGAGTAAGGCCCTGTCTCAAAAAAATAAAAAATATAAATAAATACAGCCCTTAGATTTTATCCTAACATGTACCATAAAATTATATATACATGTGTGCATATGTCATAAACACATTACCTGTATGTGTGAATATAAATCAATAACACATTTTTTATTTGGAAATAAAAAGCATTTTTCCTAACTACACACCAATGTTTAAAAAAAAAATTAGCATGATTTTGCAGGAAACCTAAGATGCAGAGAAATTAACTACCTTGTTAACTAGCCTGTGTTCCAGTCACAGAGCATGAAGACAATGGAATTCATGAACCAATTCTAACCAGAAAGAACACTGTATCAAGTTCATTAGTATTTTATTTACAGTATGTTTCCTACTGAAAAGTGTTCACAGTGTAATTCTTTTCAGAATTCAAAAAAAGTCCATGAATACACACACCAGTTCTGCAACTTGATGTTTAGGGGAAATTGTGTGTGTTTGTGTTTGTGTTTGTGTGTGTGTGTGTGTGTGTCTGTGAAGAGACAGAGAGAGAAAAAAATTCCTTTTTTTTTTTTTGTCTTTTGTTTCTGGCTTTGCACATTATGAAAATATTAAAGTTAGTACCCACTCATTCAAAGAAGCCCATGTGAAAGAGATTACTAGGAATTATGTATAACTAACATTCAAAAGGAAAATAAGATATCTTTTAAATGCCATTTATTTATCATTTGCCGAGCATTATGAAATATGCAAACATAAATAAACAGGTTATGTCTTTAACAGCAAAGAAATTGCAATCTTTCTTGCAAGACAGTCATCAAACTGCAGACATTTTTTGTTTAGTCCTTTCACTTTAGAGATGAGGAAACTGCAAAAAGCCAGTTACAAGGAGGGCTGTGAGAGGCAGCAAGTAAAATTTATAAACACAATGATTTTACGAGGCAAATAGCCAGTGGAAGCCACTGTGTATGATCATCATAGTTTTGTCTTTGTTAGGCTGCGTTGCCATTGACCAATGTGTCCTTGGGCTTGTGCCTTTGCTTTTACTATGAATGCAAACACACTATGTATGTGAAATTTGCCTTCCCAAAAGCACATTTTCCTCTGCCATTTTCATTTTGATTTATTTTATTTATTTATTTATTTTTGAGACAGAGTCTTACTCTGTCGCCTGGGCTGGAGTGCAGTGGCGTGATCTCAGCTCACTGCAACCTCCACCTCCCGGGTTCAAACAATTCTCTTGCCTCAGCCTCCCGAGTAGCTGGGACTACCGGTGCCAATCACTATGCCCAGCTACTTTTTTGTATTTTTTAGTAGAGACGGGGTTTCAGCATGTTGGCCAGGCTGGTCTTGAACTCCCAACTTCATGATTTGCTTGCCTTGGCCTCCCAAAGTTCTGAGATTGCAAGTGTAATCCACCATGCCAACCTTTCCTCTACCATTTTTAATAAGCCTAGCTCTACAGTGAATGAGAATACCATAATTTTGGTAAACACAATTCTTATTACGTAAGCCACACTTAGCAAAGATCTAATTCATGAATACCACTTGATGAGTGACAGGTTTGAAATTTAAATCATGCATTTATTTGCAATAGCTGTATATATATCTATTGTTTTATTTTGTTGAAACATTTACCCCTAGTGGAAACATTTGAGTTGCTGATCCATCAAGGAAAATGCCTCATGGTGACAGTTCTGTGAATGTGCGAGCAATGTGCAAGCCCCTTCAACTCTGCATGGCATTGTGCATGAGACACTGTGCACAGCATCAACTCATAGGTGCTTGTTGACTGAGTCATCATTCTCTAAAGCTCAGTATAAAATAAGATACAAAAATATATTTATAAATGTGTTAAACATATTAAAAGTTAACTATAGGAATAAAAATATTACTAGGTAATACAAATCTTCAAGAGAAAAAAGAAAACCAATCTCCTAATTTATATGCCTTTGTCATGGTGTCACCATTTCCTGAGTGCTTACTATGTTCAAAGCACCACGCTGCAATTTTCATATATATACACTCTGATCTCACAGCCACTCCTGTGCCAGTGAGAAAACTGTGGTTTAGAAAACATGATTATCTATTTGTCACATGACCTGAGAATCTTTGGGTTGCTTCAAACCCAGATCACTGAGACTTTAAAGACACAAGATTGACTTTCCCGGCATTTTGCTCACTTTTACTTGAGTTTAAGAATTGTGAATATTTTTGCAACCAAAGAGTTTAACTTGTAGTCACCCTGTTATAACTGTTGAATATATAAAAAGCTATGAAAAGTACACTTATTCCTTAAATCCAGAACACCAAACATCGCAATACCAATATATTGTTATTTATAGAGTTATAGCATAGGTGGGAACTCCGATGTTATTGTACTATCTCTTTGAGTAAAGAAATGCTCTTTATTGCTCAGCTGTTTTAAAATTAATATAGTTATGCAAATGAATCATGCAGCTTTAACTTTAGTGTCACACGAAGAAAGCAAAAAAGGTGAAGTCTTTTTTAATTCTCTTTACCTATCCTCACACTTTATTTGGCATCCATTGTGAATGCAATTCAATATATGAGTTATTAAATTATAGTATTAATAATTGTATAAAAATTTTATTTTAATAAAGTACAGCAATAATATTTGTGTAGCAATTATAGTAATGATTGTGTATTGGTGACAGTATAACTCTTGCAAGGTAGTAATTGCATACTATTATATGTTTGTAATCACTGTTGAAACACTTGTTTATTGAACCAGAACACTATAATTCAAAGTTCTGAGAGAATAAATGACATGCCTTTTATATTTACCTGACTATTTCTAGTACCTAGCATGTAATAGTACTCAAAGGTGCTCGATTTGTATGTAATCCTTGAATGAAAGATTTTACACCAAAGCGGTAACCATACATTCATTAAAAACACATCTCAATGTTTTAGCATGTGGCTGTACAATTTCTAAACAGCCATTCATTTGCAGGTATGAGATTATTTTACATAAAACCTGACATTGTCTTTTAAAGGTAGCATCAGTTCAGTTTCTTCTTTTGATTACAACACTGCAGTGTAAGTCAAAGGCCATCCTACTCGTCTTACATGTCTAGAGTAATAGGAATCACACGGGATTTGGAAACAGAAATCTAAATAACAGGCTATATATGAATTCATGTATATCATGTTTCTTTAACAAATTCTAACTTTTCTTTACACATGATAATGCTAAAATAACTCAGAAAAAAACCTACTTTCTAAAACTGCGTGGAAGAACTTCCTATCCTACCCAGGCAGGAATGGGTGTGGCCATCGAGCCTCCACTCCAACAAGTTCCCAAATGAAAGATGGGGTCCAGTGGAGGGTAATGAGGAGTAAACGGGAGACTTGACTGAATGTTTGCTTTTTGTTTTGTTGTTTTGTTTTGTATTTTTACTGCTGTGTGATATGAGAAAGCCTCTGACTCTTCTTGGTTTCTATTGTCATATCTCTACAATTAAAATAGTAATAGTGGCCCTGCCTGCCTCCCAGGATGACTGCAGATTTCAAACAAGATAATGAATGTGAGACTATCTCAAATCTAAAACACTCTAGAACTGAGGTTTTGACCAAGTGCTAATCAAGAAGGAAGGCGACCATCATTTCGGCATCATTAGAGTATTCCATATAACGAATTTCCAGATAACAGAGCTCAAAGCTTCAACAGCGCTCTAAAAGGAATTACTGGTTACCGATCCAGGTTTATTTCCCCATAATACTGAACAAATCTTAAATTTCCATGATAGCTAAGATCATGACCAATCAGTAATTGTGTTAGCTTGGCATACAGGAGGTTTGATTTACCTTTCTTAGCAGCATGATATGAGATAGCTGCCCTGCTACCAAAAGCCTGCCTTTTACAGAACTGGTCTTCCAAATTGCTGCGTCTAATCTGTTTTTGTCTGAGATCAGCTCATCAGGCTACTTAGAATCCTGTGTAATTAATAGGTTTGAGTAAGTGTCTGAAGGCCTTTCT
Organism: Saguinus oedipus; assembly: GCA_031835075.1. NCBI lineage: Eukaryota > Metazoa > Chordata > Mammalia > Primates > Cebidae > Saguinus > Saguinus oedipus. Next base: position 22,519,325 of record CM063169.1, read on the forward strand.
GAAAAGTCAAAAGAGGGTTTTCGGATCAAAGATTTTAGGCTGCAAAGCTTCCTAACTTCCATACACAGGGATCTTGAGAGAAAGCCAAAATTCCAACCCAGAACAATTCTGAATTTTCTCTCTGTGTCTCCTTGACCTTCTGGCTTTCTCATATTCAAGGATGTTCATAACCTTTCACACTACATGTTCATTTCATGTACAGAAAACATGATGCCTGTGTAATGTTTATTTCAAAGAAAAAGCAAAGTTTGATACCGAGTTGAAATGTGAAGGCTTCTGCCTCTCCTTTAGTGGCATTAAAAATATGTACCTAAAAGCTTCTGAGACCTGGTTTATATATATTAGGAAGGAAATCTAGAAAGTGGCTACGTAATTCCTACTGGTCACATAAAAGGTCAAAGCAATACATGGACCGACAATTACTAAATTTCATTTAGCAATAACTGAGAAATTATATCAATCTCCCTTTATTCATCTTCATTTGTGAAAAACACAAATTAATCATAGGATTTAATATCAAAACAAGGCAAACTAAATGCAATTCAAAAAGCCACACTTCCCCAAGAAGTAACTTCAAAAGCAGTTTGTGTGGACCTTCAAATCTTTCTTAAAGAAATGAGAATGTTGTCTAATCAGCCTGAGTTTTCTAGCAACAGTAAAATTCATAAAGGTCACCCTGACAGACAAACTAAAACAATATTCTTCTCACAGTCCTTGCTGTTAGAGTAGCAGTCAAACAGCATATTCATTTTCATTTTAATTATGTTTGTAAATAGTAGGAGAGGCAGGTAAGCAGCATGTGCAGGCCTCCTGCAGAGTCTCTGTGGGTGTCTGCAAAACTGCAACTATCACCCTTGCAGGTTTCATTATTTTCCAGTAGAATTTTATTGACTGGGGGTAATATCTTATTAAAATTCTGTTAGTTATAAAAGTTGTTTAAAGAAACACATTCCTTGCCATAACGTCTTCCTACCTGATTATCAGTTCATTTATGCCTTCCCGGCTAACATTTATTCTTAAGACAGCGTAATTTTTGTGTAACCTTGATTGCTATCTAATTTGCTTACCAACTGACAATTAATCCCTGATATATTGCCCCTGGCTCAAAACTCCCACTGCTTAATGAAGCATTCAGCTACAGTCACCTTGTATCCATCTACACAAGAATCCATTGACAAAGCAGAGGCTTGAAATTTAGCTCTGGCTTAAGCATGCTGTAGAAATACCAATGTTTTTACTAATGTATAGCATGAAGGCTATGTCCCTGTTTCAATTGATTATTCCATATTTCCATCAATAATCTAAAAGAAAATATTTCATTGAGAATAGATAAAGAAAATATATTTAAGATCTGATGTTAAGGAACTTAGGTCTGGTGAGGAAGATTATACACATGTCTAATTACTGTTATAAAAAGTAATGGTTAGGAAAACAATGTAAGAGAGCTACTCTTAAACTTGAAATAACTGAGATGCTTACTATAGGAGTCATGTCAAGCTTGCTGGAGAGAGTAGAAAAAAATCTGGGACGTAAAGAAACATATGGTTGAACTATATAAAAATATAAGGCTGGGAATAGAAAACAGCTACAAACAAATGCAGACAAGTTTACAAGTTAATTTTATCTAAGGAATTCATTTAAATCATAGTTTCTTTCTAAGTTACTTAATTGTATAAAAAATAGAAAATAATGAAGAATGTATAGACTAAGAATAAGTTAGAAAAATATATTTTAAAACATCTTGACTTCTAGGGTAGTAAATTTCATCTTTACAATTGACAAGTTGGCAGGATCAGAGTTCCGGATGCCGAAGACTACACTGAAAGTGGCACTGTGTATTTTGGTTTTCATCTTTTTTACATGTATCCCTTAAGAATTTTCAGAATGCAACTTTACCAAGTTATCTTGAAGAAGTTATACTACGTGGTGTTTTTTTCAGTCATTGCAAGCTGTGCTTCCCCTGTAGGGTTTATAACATATGTAGAAATAAAATATATGACAAAATAGCACAAAAGGCTGAAGGGATAGGAAAGCAAAGTTAAGTAGTAGAAAGTTTCTTGGATTGTTTGAGAAGTAATAAAAGTGCTATCTTAAAACAGGCTACAATAAATCAAGAATGTACACTGAAAACGAGTTTGACTACAAAATGAATAAAAATTTGTAACTTAAAAGTCAATTGCAAAGAACAAAATCAACTATAAAAATAAAAGTCAAGAAGTGATAGACAAGAAATGAAAGAGAGATGAAACAAATAAAAACAAATAGAAAGATGATAGACTTTAAGCCAAACAAAACAGTCCATTTGAAAAATGGAAGTGATCAAAATAATTAAAAGGCAAAGATTGTCACACTATTAAAAAAAAAGATGCTGTTTTTATTACATAGATAAACATCAGATATAAGAACAGAAGACACATAAAAGTAAATGATGATGAAACATATACTAAGCAGACATGAAGCAAGGAAAATTACTATGTCAATATCAGTCAAAGCAGACTTAAAGGCAAAAATATTGCAAGAAATAAATTGGCCTCTTTATGATGATAAAAGGGGCAGCTTAATGAAAACCTAAAGTTGCATTCACCAAATAATATATCTTCAAAATATAAAAGACCAAAGTTGATGAAAGTAAATGTAAACTTAAACAACTACATAATCTAGCTGAATATTTTATCATACCTTTCTAATTAAAAATAAACATACAAAATATCACTAATGACAGAATGTATAATTTGTCCATTTGGCTTAACTTATTATACTCAAAATGGTGCAAACAAGTCCATGACACAGATTCTTTTAGGTGAGCATTTGAACATTAACAAGGCAGATTAGCAAATCTCAAAAATTCCAAATTATTAAAATCACAGAGAATATGTTCTCTGTCCACAAAATAAACTTGAAGTCAGTACTGCCAAGATAAATAAAAATGGCTAAATGTTAGATAATGTTTAGGCTTTTTATGCAAAAGAAAATAAGGCTAAAAAAAACAACAGTAAACTAACATTTTACAAAAGAAAATACTGAAAAAACTAAAGTACACATTAATTACCAGGGAAATGTCAAATTAAATGTACAGCTAGAAGCCAAGCGTGATGGCTCATGCCTGTAATCCCAACACTTTGGGAGGCCAAGGCAGGCAGATCACGAGGTCAAGAGGTTGAGACCATCCTTGTCGATGTGGTGATACCCTGTCTCTACTAAAAATACAAAAAATAGCTGGGCATAGTGGCGAGCACCTGCAGTCCCAGCTCAGGAGGCTGAGGCAGGAGAATCGCTTGAACCCGGAAGGCAGAGGTTGCAGTAAGCTGGAATCATGCCACTGCACTCCAGCATGGCAACAGAGCAAGATTCCATCAAAAAAAAAAAAAAAAAAAAGAAAACTACAGCTGTATAAAACTATACACCACAACAATAACTAATATTTAAAAAAGCACGCCTCATGAAAACAACGATGATTTAATTGTGAATTCAATATTTTTGTTACACACAGCGATTGTCCCCATGAGTGTGCTCTTTGCAGTACAACCCTAATTAGACCTTAGGATGATGTGCTCTACAATCAAGAGTACCACCTGAAGTGCAGATCAGGGACAACCCTGAAGTTCTACTCAATGCCATTGGCTGTCAGGTTATCATCACAGTGGACAGATGTAGCATGCCATCAGATGTGTTCATGTCCTTGGTGTGCTCTTTTATTATTGAGGCAGATTGATGATTATAGAAACAGATTAAACAATTTAGTAACATACTCAGTTTTTAAATTATCTACAATACCTGCCAATACAGAATAATAATGGAATAGTAATAGCAACAACAAAATGCAATCATCACTTCTCAACAAGTTTCCAAAACAATGTTTAATAAACTTCAGCATGGTCTGAGGGCCACCGGAAACAACTCCGAATTGACTCAAGAGAAATTACTTTGATAAATATTGTTCAGATGGAGGATAAATCTAGAAATATAAAGCTGGACACTTACTTCCACTTGGGTGGTTATTTGGCTACGCTCATCCATGCAGAGTGTGCTGATGAAATCAAAATGGCAATCTATGAATGTTTATGAAATTTATAACTGCAAATAAAGAGCAGAGTGTCTGATTTATTCTCAAGGAAGGATGAAAGACTGGTTGGGCACAAATACGTTGACTTCAGGATATAACTATTAAGGAATAATTCCCTCTATTCTGATTACAAATATGAAATGGCAGTCTCGCAGATCATCCATGGTGCCCCTAGACAGTAGGTAGTAGCATGACTTCATCCTAAGGTTGAAAATGTCACTCCCTATTGGCCATCTGACCAAGCTACAAATGGCCTTATCAATATTCTACTCCAGAACTACCCATTGGAAAATGCTGCGATTTGACACCAAATCGAGTGTCTGGAGAGAATTCTATCTAATGAACTTCCAAGGCATACCAGGGCAGACCTGGAGAGATGATTGTGATGTCCTGGAGTTTTAGTTCCTTACTTTTTTAGGAAGTCAGCAAAGAGCTGCTTCAGCAAGTCCAAGTCAGTTCAGAGAAAGAACACAGCTCTCCAGCTGCAGCCTCTGCTTTCTAAGACGCTTACTTGACCGGGAAGCTCTTGCTACATAGTCACCTAGATGTTGCCAGGCTCCTTTTGCCTCCCTTGGGTCCTTTTTATGTTGCTCTTAGTTCAGCTGTACTAACCCAAGCATACCTCTTTCTATGGGATAATGAGAGCCCAGGGAATCATAGCTGTCTGCTTGAAAATTTTCATTAATAAACATATTTTGTTAATACCATATTGTGCTAGTAGTATGTGTCGGTGAGTAAAGGCTATCCTGATGCAGAAGCTCTTCTTTATGTTGCTGAAAAAATGTATAGGCAGGAACTCTTTTTTTTCCTTGTTTTTTTTTTGAGATGGAATCTCGCTCTGTCACCCAGGCTAGAGTGCAATGGCACCATCTCGGTTCACTGCAACTTCTGACTCCCAGGTTCAAGCATTTCTCCTACCTTAATCTCCCTAGTAGCTGGAACTACAGGCGCCCGCCACCATGCCCAGCTAATTTTTGTATTTTTAGTAGAGACAGGGTTTCACCATGTTGGCTAGGCCAGTCTCGAACTCCTGACCTTGTGTTCTGTCACCTCAGCCTCCCAAAGTGCTGGGATTAGAGGCGTGAGCCACCGCACCTGGCCAAAGCCAGGAACTCTAATGGAATAATTCTCAAACTCCCTAGGATGTCAATTATCATAGCCACCTATGACCGGCCTCTTATTACTAAATCTTGTGGACACATTTCATTTCTTCTTTGATTGGTCTCTCTGAGGTATCTGACACCATTTATCATTTCCTCCTTCTTAAAACCCACTTTTATGTCACTAATAGTATCTACTTCTCCTTTGACTTCCTTCCCAGTTTTATGCTTCCTTATTTTAAGTCCCCTTGCCTAGATTTTCTTCTTTAATTCATTCTTTGTATGTTAACGCTCTTTACCTCACTGTGAGGCAACTCATTATGTAACACCTTCCTTAATCCTTTTTGCATTTTTTCACTCAACAACATAGCTTTTTGATTATTTTCATTATATATACATCTGCAATATTATTTTTCATCTCTATTTGTATGGATGTGTCATCATTTAATTGACCATGAGTGTGGCACTAAAAACGGTTTTAATAGTCTTTTACTGTGTCAAATAATACTACCTCTTACACATTTGAATATATTTGTGGGATCATCCCCTAGAACTGCAATTAAAGAGAATGAACATTTTCTATTGTTATGGATATTGTCACATTGTCCTTCAAGGGATGAAGTCAGTAGTCCCTCCCGACAGTCTCCTGAATGACCTCTCTGCCCCTGGCCATGGCTCCTCTACTTCCATATCCACATTGCTGCCAGTGTGATTGCTTACAAAACAGATCTGACCATGTCATTTCCTGCTTCCTTCTCCAGCTCTCTATGGATGTTTGAATTACGTATCTACTGCTTACCAAGGCAAGTGAGGAACCATCATGAACAGACTCTTGCCTCCCTTTCCCGTTTCACCTCTTGCCAACTTGCTTCCTTTACTGCCTAATAGGTCCTGTTCCAGTATCTCATCATTCCCTTTTTACTGAGCTAAGTCTTAGCCTTTAAATCCTTCTTTATTCGCTTTTGTGTTTGCAGCATCTGGCACAATTCTTGGAACATGAAAAAGCAGTTCATAATATTTTCAATAAATGGGTGAGTGAGTCAAGATTAAATGCCCCAACTATGGATTCACATCTTGGTTACATGTCTTTCACACCAATAACACCTTATGTTAATCAATTTGTCTTCTCTACCAGTTTCATGGTGATAAGGATTATACCTAGCACAATATCAAGTGTTTGCCAAATAAATGTTTGAATGAAGTCAATTTCATCCTCGTTTACAGATAAAAACTCCTGAGGTCGAATTTTCTTCTCTAAAGAGCCAGTTTATCAATACATCGTTGTGTAGTGCTGGCATGGATATAGATTAAGTCAAAATTCAAAATTTCAGAAAATGCTGGTAATCATTTTATAAAGTGTTTGGTAGTATCTCTCAAACGTGAACATATGTGGTTTCACTACTAGGTATATATCCAACAGAAATGCATACATATGTTCACAGAAAGACACAAACAATAATACTCTTAGCAGCATGGTTCATATTAGCCCTACATTGCAAACAATTCATGTGTCCAAAAAATATAAAATGGATTTCTAAAAATGGGGGTATAGTCTTTCAATGAAATACTAAACAGAAGTGAAAAAGAATAAACTAGAACTATATACATTAATATAGACAAATCTACCAAACATAATTTTGGGTGAAACACATCAGGTACAGAAGTATACACACTCTATGATCCCACTTACATAAAGGTGAACCAGTCTATAGTCTTGGAAATCAGTTCCCCATGGAAAGGGACAGGATAGGGGGTCTTGGAGTGCTGGTAATATATTACTTTTTTATCTGGGTGCTGGTTACTTAGATGGATATATTTAGTAAAAATTCAAGGAGCTATGTAGTAATGTGTGCACTTCATTGTATGTTATAATTTAGTTAAAACCTTGATTCTTAAAAAGTAAAGTACTAGACACCAAGGCATAGATATTTGCTGACTCTCTTTCTTTAGGGTTTGCAAACAAACAAAATGGATTTATGGTGAAATAAGTCAGTTTTATGGGAAGTATTGACTGGAAGGTGGGAGAAAGGGGCTTCTGGGTGGTGGAAGTAATTTACCTTGACTTTGATGGTTACATGGATGTACACATTTGTAAAAAGTCACTGCATTGTCAAGACTTCACCGTATTATTCTAACTTGAAAAGTAACAAAAAGAAGTTGAATTACTGTGGGGAATAGATCTTAAAAAATAATCCTGAGGCCAATGGATGTAATGTGTCTTTTCCAGTGACATATAGCTAATCTAAGTGGCCTAGACATCATATGTACTAATTCTTATTTTAGAACTCTTTCTAGGAGGTGTGCTATACTTTAAATGCATACTTTTATACTTTTATTGCACACTGTTTTTCTCTGCCACAGTGTTGTATTTCTGTAGAAAGTATGAATTAAATTTTGGAAGCTTTTTTTCCCTCCATTCACAGCTTTTCTCTTTAATAAATATAGGAGCCTGAGCCCATAGTATTCTTTTGCTTCAGTTTCTTCATTTACTACATGTCTGCTTCATCTACTTCACTGCTTCAACATGAAGGTTAAAGTAAAAGGTGAGGTGTCTCTTGAAAGTAGCAAAGTGTTATGTAAGTGATTTGTGATTATCAGTGTTCAGTGCAGTCATATGTACTAACTCCTTTATGGATAGACGCTTCTAATCACACAGAGCAGGCATCCAAAATCCGTTGAACCAAGGGATAATAAGTATTGCTGCAGCAATCTTATTACATTTGTGCCTATAGAAATTTCTTTAAGTGTAAGGAATATTTGACAAAAACAAAAAACAAACAAACAAAAAACCAGAAAAGAGAATGCAGAGACTTTGAGCTGACATACGTTTTAACCCAGCTCCTACTGAAGAACAACAGAAATATGATCACATATGAATTTCTCAATGGCTAATATGCATAAACTTACCATAGAGTTTGGGGAGTTTTATCACACATTATTCTATGCCAGAAAACATTATACCTGTAGTACCTACGAAATGAGTTTTTGTCAAAAGTTGTTAAACTGAATCAAAGGTTGATATAGCCCATTTTCTATGAATAGCCTTATGCTTAGTAAGGTAATAAGATCATTTCAAAACAGTTAATAGATGTGATAACATATTACCAGCAGGATATTCAGAAAATTTTAAAAATGCTTTCATGTAAACTTAAAATATAAGCTGAATTAATGAAATGTGAATTTGCAATGTGTTAAAGTTTTATTCTAGTTCTTATTACCTACTTACTGCTTCCTCTGGGAAACCTATCTGTACACATAGCTTTGAATACCTCCATGATATTAATGACAGAAACTTAAAAAATATATATTTGTGGGCTTCTTCTTTCCTTACTTCCAGCTTTCACATTTCTTTTTCTTTTTCTTTTTTTTTTTTTGAGATGGAGTTTCACTCTTGTTACCCAGGCTGGAGTGCAATGGCACGATCTCGGCTCACGGCAACCTCCACCTCCTGGGTTCAGGCAATTCTCCTGCCTCAGCCTCCTGAGTAGCTAGGACTACAGGCGTGTACCAACATGCCCAGCTAATTTTTTGTATTTTTAGTACAGAAAGGGTTTCACCTTGTTGACCAGGATGGTCTCGATGTCTTGACCTCATGATCCACCTGCCTTGGCCTCCCAAAGTGCTGGAATTACAGGCGTGAGCCACAGCGCCCAGCCCTTTCATTAAGATAATATCCAACTACCTATTCGGCATCTCTGCTTGGACAGCTATTTAGATATCTCACAACCAAAGAAGTAGAATTAATCTGTTAATCTCCACCCTCACCCAAATCTATTCCTCTCTCATTCTATCCATCCTCAGTAAATGGTAAAACCATCCATACAATGGACTCAAGCAAAATATTTAAGATGCCAATTTGCTTATTTCTTTGATTCCCTGCATTCATCTTATCAACCTGTTCTGTCAATACTTCAAAATGGATTATAAATCTTCCAATTCCTCTTCATTTCTACTGCCATAATCTTATTCCAAGCCATTATCATATATCACCTCTGTAAGTGATTTGCGATTATCAGTGTTACTGTGATTATCATACTACTACATGACTCAGTCAATCATCCTGCTGTCGTATGACCCATTTTCCACAAAGCCATCAGATAATTTTTTATTAAGTAATGTCTTCCCTTTGTTTAAAACCCGGTAATGACTTTTTAATGCATTAAAAACAAAATCAGACTCACTCCTTTCCACGGTCCACCGCTGTGGTTGAACCACCTCTAGCTCCAAGGCTCTATATCTGCTCAGGGAAATCTGATGTCTCCCTGGGGGTCTCATGGTAGCAAATCAAATGTCAGCTAGAGAGGCCTTACCCCCAAACCTTATCCACAGTAGCCTAGCCTCACTCCCATAACTCTATCTCTCTCATACATACATCTGCCTTTGTGATTGCTAGTGCAACACTCACCACAACTAGTAGTAATCTTGTGCATGTATTTGTCACCAGTGGTTGGTTTATCTACCCCTGCCATACTGTACAATGAAAGTGGAACCTATATTCTAGGTGCATAGAAAACATTCAATAAATATTGCTACAATGAGTAAACAAATACACAAATAAAAATTCAGAGCATAGTGACGATCTGGTAATATGATTTAGAAAAAAATAGCAATAATCCAGACATGCTGATATTGAGGAGGCAAAATTGTACCTCTACCTCCTTAGCTTTCAGCTAGACCTGAGAATTAAGTTAAACAGATTGACAGGAAAAAATAATACAAATTTAATATAAGTCTTATGTGATATGAGAGCCTTCATAAGAAAATGCAGTGGTACAATCATGGCTCACTGAAACCTCCACCTTCTGGGCTCAAGCTATATTCTCTCACCTCAGCCTTCTCTACAGCTGGGACTACAGGTTCATGCCACCATGCCCAGCTAATTTTATTTTTAATTATTTTTAGAGATGGGATCTCGTTATATTTCCAAGGCTGGTCTTGAACTCCTAGGCACAAGGGATCCTCCCACCTCAACCTCCTAAAGTGCTGAGATTACAGGCATGAGCCATGACATCTAGGACTAAAGGATTTTGTAAAAGGTTGAACAAAAAGAGGCAATTGTATAACAGTAACTAAATTATGTGGGGAGCTAAAAGAAGATAAGGATTATTTTAACAAAGTCTGTTTGCATAGATCTCTTGGCTATGACTACTTTTATGGGGGAAGGAGTGTCTTTCACAAGGGAGTTTTTAATCTCCTGATTTTAGGAAGGAAGGGGGGTTTAGAATGCCCTTTTTGCATCATCTATTTCCCACATGTGTTTAGCTCAAAATAATTCTTAAAAATAATCCTAGTGTCAAAGTAGCATATTATTGGGTGGCATATTCTGTTACTGTTGAGTAATATATGATCATTGAAGATGGGACTTTTTCTTAAATAACATGTTGAGCAGTCAAAAATGGATAAATAGCTGAAAAAAAAATCTGTCTAAAAAGGATGTCTTCATTGCTTAATTATAACAAATTGCTTTCTTCCTTTTCCCTGCATTGAAGCAATATTTAGTATTGCACACAGTGCTCATTACTAAGCATTGATTTTTACTCATATATCCTTATACATGGAATCAAAGAGATGAACTAAGAAAATAGTATATATAGGAATAGTCTGAATAAATCAAACATCTGCATGTATCCTCCTTAGAAACAGCATATCTATTTACATATCATATTTTTAATAGTTTTGAAATTGGCCCAATTGGCCCATAGAACTGATGTTTACTGTTTCTTTGGATAAACATAAAAATTGGCCCTCTTGGTCTTTTTAATTGATTGATTGATTGATTGATTGATTGAGATGGAATCTTGTTCTGTCATCCAGGCTGAAGTGCAATGGCCTGACCTTGGCTCACTACAACCTCCACGTCCTGGGTTCAAGTGATTCTCTTGCCTCAGCTTCCCAAGTAGCTGGGACTATGGGTGTGTGCCACCACGCCTGGCTAATGTTTGTGTTTTTAGCAGAGACAGGGTTTCACCATGTTGGCCAGGCTGATCTCAAACTCCTAACCTCAAGTGATTTGCCTGCCTCGGCCTCCCAAAGTTCTGAGATTATAGGCGTGAGCCACCATGTCCAGCCCCTCTGTCTTAAAGCCTGAAACTTACATTTGTCTTGTCTGAGTCTCTTCCTCGGGAAAACTTTCAGGCCTTCCAAATAGCATCAAGGAAGTGAAACTCACCAGATGACTGCACCCAGACAATGAGATGCCAGACTCTTCATGTGTCATGATCACGAAACCAACCACCTACTCTATTTCCTGCTGACAAACTAATCTTCCTTATCTCTCTCATTCCTGTTTTCCCACACTTAGTTACATTCCTTCTCTGCTACATAAACTCCCAACTGTAGTGCATCAAAGAGACGGATCTGAGGCTGATCTCCCATCTCCTCAGCAGTGGCACCTAATTAAAGCCTTCTTCCCTGGCAATACTCATTATCTCAGTAATTGGCTTTCTATGCAGTGAGCAGCAGGACCTAAACCAAACTCCTGGCATTTCAGTAAGTTTCAAGTTTATTATTGCCATGATGTTTTCACTATTTTTTTTGTTTTTATTACTTCTCATTTATTTTCTTCATTGAGGTGCAACTGACAAACTGTGTTAATGTGGACAATGTGATGATTTATAGATGTGAAATGACTATCACACTCAAACTAACTGACATATCTATCATTTCACATATTGTGTGTGTGGGTGTGTGTGTGTGTGTTGTGTGTGGCCATCTACTCCTAGCAAATTTAAATCATACAATACAGGATTATTAACTCTAATCATGATAGTGTACCTTAGATCTCCAGAACTGAGAGTTTGTGTCTTTTTGCTGACCTCTCCCCATTCCCCACTCTTCCACCCCCAGGCCCTGGTCATCAGCAATCTACCCTCTATTTCTACTTCTATAAGTTCACCTTTTCTAGGTTCCACATACAAATTAGATCATGTGGTATTTGTCTCCCTGTGCCTGGCTTATTTCAGTTGGCAAAATACCCTCTAGGCTCATCCATGTTGTTGCAGATGGAAAGCAAAATTTCCCTCTCTTTTTAAATACTGAATAGTTTTCCACTGTGTGTGTATACCACATTTTCTTTACCATTTAGTCCTTGGAGAACCCTTAGGTTGATTCCTTATCTTTGCTATTGGGAATATTGCTGCAAAAAAATCACAGGAGTTCATGCTCTTTTCCATACTGGTTGTACCAATTATATTTCCATGAACAGTGTATATAAGAGTTCCCTTTTCTCCACATCCTCACCAACACTTGTAATCCTTTTTTTTTTTTTTAAACAACAGATATCTTAACCAAGGTGGTGATACCTTGTTGTGGTTTTGATTTACATTTTTCTGATGAACATTGATGTTAAGCACATTTTCCTATACCTGTTGCCATTTGATGTTCTCTTTTGTAAAATGTCTGCTCAGATACTTTTCCAATTTTTATCACATTATTTAATTTTGCTATTTAGCTGTATTTTATTTAAATATTTTAGAAATTGAGAGTCCCTAGAGATATGGTTTGCAAATGTTTTCTCCCATTCCATACATTGCCCTTTCATTTTGTTGATTATTCTCTTAGGTGTACAGAAGCTTTTAAGGTTGACATAGTACCGCTTGTTTATTTTGGCTTTTTGAATCTGTGCCTTTAGGGTCATATTTAAAAAAATACTATAAAGACCAGTGACAAAGAGTTTACCTCCCCATGTTTTTTTTTTTTTTCCCCCAGGAGTTTTACAGTTCTAGGTATTACATTTAAGTCTTTAATACATTTTAAGTTATTTTTTTGTGTGTTCATATCTTATTTTGTAAAAAGTAATGACAGATATCCATGCTATTAGCAAATTTAAAAATGTAACAGAGAAAGAACTTAAAGTATAAAAAATAGGCCAGGTGAGGTGGCTTATGCCTGCAATCCCAGCACTTTGGGAGGCCAAGGCGGGTGGATCAAAAGGTCAGGAGTTCAAGAACAGCCTGACCGACATGGTAAAACCCTGTCTCCACTAAAAATACAAAAATTAGCCAGGCGTGGTAGTGCATGCCTGTAATCACAGCTACTCAGGAGGCTGAGGCAGAAGAATTGCTTGAACCCGGAGGTGGGGGTTGCAGTGAGCCGAGATCACTCCACTGCATTCCAGCTGGGCAATAGAGAGAGACTCTGTCTTAAAAGGAAAATAATAATAATCAGAAAAAAGAGAAAGAAGAAAGATAAAGGGAAAGGAAAGAGGAGGACAAAGAACACAAGAAAAGGAAGACAAAGAATAAGGGAAACAAGTAGCTGTGATGATGATGGGAGCTGGCTCAACAATCTAATAGAACATTCTCAAAGATTCAACAGTACAGTGATGTGGCACTGTCAAAGAGTTTTCAGAAAAATCATTAAAGACTATCATATTTTGAAATGTATATTAATATTAAATTTCATATATAGTAGCATTGCAATTTAAATAGTGTGTTAAAAAATAATACTCAGACAATATCATCAATGTTTTGGAGAAACTCAGGTATTTATCTGATACTATGTACCAGAGTTAAATCTGGAAAAACTGATGGATTAAATATACAACATTTAAAAACCTTTAAAACAAGAAAATAATGCATACATGATACAATTTTGCTTTTGGAATGAGAAAATATTTTCTACATATACAAGAAATCAAGAATGTAATTCAACAAAGGACAAGGTTTCTAAAGGCAAGAAACTGTTTAAAATAAAAGGCAAACAAACTTAAAATATGTATTCTACAAATACAGCAAATGAAAGTTAATATCATTAATATGGATAATTCATTTAAATGGATTATAAGAAGTATAATGGTCACAAATAGTACACAGTTATGGCAACAGAAAATTGAGAAAATGAACAATTATAACTAATATTTATTTTCCAAAATATTGAATTTCGGGAGGAATTACAGGAATGCAAATGAAAGCAATAAAAATTAAAAATAATGTTGGCAAGTATGTGATAAAAATAGGAGCTCTCTAATATGGCCAGATAAATTTTATAAACTTTAGTTGAAATAACATGCTAATAAATATTAAGACACTTTTAAAAAGCATCCTGTTTATTCCACTAAGGATTTTATGTATGAAAGTGTTTACAAAATTAATAATAATCTATAAATATTATTAATGGTTAAGTTATGAAACACTCACCTGCCAGAGTGTTATGTAGCCATGGAAATGACATATTTAAAAGCATTTATAATTTTAGAAACTTTTTGATAATTAGTAAAAGCATATGAATTCATAAGTATAAATCTAACTTAATTTTTAAAAATTTGAAAAAAAGCAAGAAAAAGACTGAGAAAAATAAATTTTTAAAAATTTAATAACATTTTTGATATTGTAGGTCATTTTAATATTCTCCAAATAATTTTTATGGTTTTAAGTTCTTCTGAGTATATTTTACCTTTATAATACTAAAAATATGAATATTTTTAAAGTATAAAAATAATCAAGATAAATATATGATATGGTTTGAATGTGTCTCCACCCGAATCTCATTTTAAATTGTAGCTCTCATAATTCCCATGTATTATGGGAGAGAACCAGTGGAAGATAATTGAATCATGGGGCGGTTTCACTATACTGTTCTCACTGTAGTCAATAAGTCTCACTTGGTTCTCTACCATTTACTCTTATCTGCCACCATGTAAGACATGCCTTTTGCCTTCTGCCATGATTGTGAGGACCCCTAACCATGTGGAACTGTGAGTCCATCAAACCTCCTTTTCTTTATAAATTACCCAGTCTCAGGCATATATTTATTAGCATTGTGAATATGCTCATATAATATGGAAAAGCAAGTAAGTGTTACTTTAACATATAGGAAATAGTTTTTTATTCAAATATTTAACTTCAAGCATTTATAACTTATTTTGGGGTTGTTTTGCATATAATCAGATTGCAATATGTTATTTAAACTCTCAATAGTCAGATGCATTCTTTGTTTTGCTTTTTTCTCCTTTTAAAAAATATCAGTGTCAGTTTTTAAATCAATCAGTCCTTTTATGACTTACTTAATAGTTCAGTTCATGATCAATGCATGAACGCATTTCATCTTCAAAGATCTACTTAAGGTAACTAAATTTTTGACTAAAAGTCAGTGAGATATTAGACACTTGATAAGTTTTTATTGATGCAGTAAGAATAAACAATAAATAAACATGCCTAAGTTGCAAGGAAATATTTTGAAGAAAATATACCCTATACATAAACATGATACAGACGGAATACATACACCTGTCTCAATCTCTGTCTGAATATCTTTTGTTTAATATTCCAAATAAAATGTTTTACTACAAAGCAATTTGTTACTTGCATAGACTATGTTCTTCCTAATTTTCTGAAATACAACAAAATACTTCCAAGTCTCTTGATAAAACCATGTACCATAAAAACTGACAATGAATCTCTTTTCTGACCATTTACCGCTCCCATTATACACTTTGGACTGTATAAAAGAAGTTTATTCCTATTTCTCTTCTTTTTCTGCACTAACTGTAAAGGGAAATGTTAAAGTAAGTTGTTCTGTATTAATAATTTAGTGAATTCTTCAATTCACTGATGTCAGGCTGCTGAATGACCTGAAAATGAACCTTTCTGTGAACGTATTGCTGAGCTTAAAAAACACCACTGGCTTTCACGTCTGTATGAGGAATTTACCTTTTAAATGTCTAATTATTTAGATGTAGAAGACAGGAAGTTATAAAGAAAATTGCTGGTTTTTAGTAAGTACATCCAATTCTACCACGTGCCAATAGATAGTAAAAAATAGAATTCCTCACATATGGAAACCTACTTTACAAATTAAATTCATTTGATGTTTAAATCAAATATTCTAAGAATTATAACCCAATGGACTTACTCAGTTTAAATATGCATTTCTGAGAAAACTTCATAATAATTATATTAGGAAAAACAGATCAATTTATCAAGAAGCGTGAAAATCCCACACAATGGCATCAGCTCAAGCACGATATACTGAATGGAACTCCATAACGACAAAGTGATTATTTTGACACGCTCAGCTGTTTAATATCATGCCTGACTGCCCCTTTCTGGTTGCCGATTTTCCTTTGTAGGATATGACAGGCCTAAATGAACTTGAACCCTTGTGAATTAAAACCCTCTCATTCATTTGCTTTGGCTCAAATCCCTTATGCTCTTAGCAAATCTGTCCTTTTCTTCTTTAAATGAATCTGAAGATATATACAATTACACGGGAGGTTCTGAATTCCTTATAACTATAAGGAGAGAAGAAGTGGGCAAATGATGGTGTAAAAAGAAATAGAAATGTAATAAATATCTAATCATTCATTGATTGATATCGTGGTACAGCAGATAAATGAGCAATTTAAGGTTAAAACACTTCTCCAAATGAGCACTCCTTTATACTTGACTTCACAACTAAAATGTCTTCTGGAGCTAAGCAAGTTACATTTGTGAGGGAATAGCTAACAACTATTGAGTACTTATGTGTTAGGCAATACTCTGGGTGCTTTTTAAAGGATTAAGTTGTTTAATTCTCATCACATCTTTTACGAAGAAAGTGTTCCATCATTGATGCTTATTCTATTTAATGTCATTCAATTTCATTTTGGACCACAGGTGCAGTGGCATGAGACCAAAATATCCCAGCAGACTGTAGCATATCAATATCATTATTCTCTGTGTTTTATGTTTTATCCCTATTCTTATCCCCAACTCCTGTTACTTTCCAACTCCTCTAAATCAGTTAATAATTTTAATCTTTATCTTTTGATTCTCTGTTCCTGCAAAATGTGTATTTTGCACCATAAACTTCATCCATGTTGCACCTAATTTGTCATGTCTAACTGCCACAAAGTATTCCATGATGTCGCTCTGCTGCATTTTACCAATCTACACCTCCAACAATAGATGCCTAGGTTGTTCAGACCTTCTAAAACAAATGTTTCCATTTTTACTTCATGTGTTCTCTTTGTTACAATTGTTCACTAAATATGCTGCTACACATTCTTTTATGTACACATAGGGAACATAGAGAACATGTAGAACTTTGTAGAAATTTTTGAAAATCAGGGAGAAATATGTATACACAAAAAGGCAAAATTGGGTTCAAAACCTGTGGATATATTTACCTAAATTCTGTCACCTTGCTTTCCACATAGGTTGTACAAATCCTGTGCTCCCAGCAGCAGAGAATGAGGATTCCTCTTCTTTCATATTGCTCCATTCCTAAGCACTACTAAGCTCTATAATTTTGGACTTATACCTATACCTAATAGGTACAAAATTATGTGATTCCCAGTTTGAAGATAAAAAATGAGAGGTACAGAAATACTAAGTAACTGCCCAAAGTCACATAGTAATGAGTAGAGCCAGTATTCAAACCCAAGTTGGCTGGCCTAAAAGCCCACACTTAGTCACTATTTTCTACTTTCACCCAGAAGGCAGAAATAATAAGGCACAGGGAATTGTGACAAACTAGGGAACATAGGTACTGCCTTCTGGCATTTAAATGTATCAAAAAAATGAAAACAATAACTGAGGAGCACAGCAACCAAACCCCTCAGTAGACTAAATTGGCCTGAAGGCCACTATTATATGATCTCTACTGTATATAATAATTTTATTACCAGCAGAATCATTTTTCAACCTGCTCTCAGTATGTATAGCTAGTGGGTTAACAGACCACTCCCACTGTGATGCAAAACTCCACCTCATTTTTTTTTTTTTTTGCAATGGGATATGTCTATTAAGCATAGGTTATAGCTACAGCTGCTAAGAGTCTATTTTATTTGCCATGGTTGAGTCATAATGGAAATTTCAAAATATGTGTTTGAAAATATGAGTGAGAATAAATAAGTTCATTAAACTACTACTAAGATTGTATAATAATGCTCCCCAAAATTTTTAACAATTAAGTCTATTAGATAAATGCCAAAATGTATGAAAAGAATCTAATTTTTATTGGCCAGTCAACTGCAGAGCTCACACAGACCATACTAAAAAGAAATAAATTTATTTGTTGTGACTATTTTTAAGTTAGGAAACAGTTATTTCTGTAGGTAGTTAAATAAAAAGTAGTTGAAGAAGAGAATAGATATTTAGAAAAACATTGGGATCTCTCCAGTATAATTCTTTATTTGTGTTAAGTTTCAAATAGAAACTTAAATAGGATGTTAATTTAAGTTTCAAATAGAAGTCTTAGCATTTTGTCATTTTCTAACACTGCTATACCACTCAGGATTTCTTCAGCACACTTCAACCTGTTTTCAACCCCCATTACTCCACAGAAAACTCTTATGAAAATTGCCAATGACCTTCGAGCTATAAAATTTAATAAATGTTTCTTAATCTTCATCTAAATTTAACTGTCAAATGAATTTAATTTTATTAAGAAAATTCTCCATGGTTTTCAAAGGTAATCTCTTATATGAATCACTTGCTACTTTTACTTTGTCTTTGATGTAAAAAGGGTTTTGACAGGTCTACATAGAAAAAGTTACAGATTTATACATTTTCATAAAATGAGAAGTTAGCTTCTGATCAGATCAAGAAATAGCATATAACTAGCATATCAGAGGAACCCATGCCTCCCTCCCCACCGATCACAAACTCCTTTCCCTTAATATTGTATCCTTTGAACTTTTGTAGAACTATAATGTCTCTTTTACTTTTCTGGCTCAATGGTATGCTTGAGATCCATCACGTATGACACAATAGTTGTCTTTACTTACTGCCATATAATACGTATAAACATTATTTATGAATATTCCATAGTTTGTCCATTCAACTTTTGATGGACACTTGAGTTTGTTTTCTGTTGTGAGTTATTATGAATAACAACCGTTTATTCATTCCTAACTCTTGAAAACATTCCTTTGGTACAAATGTGCATTTCTGTTAGAATTCAAATTCTAACAGTATTCCACATGGAATCATAAGGTTACATACATTTACACTCCTAATGCCAATTGTATGAGTGTTCCAATTACTCCATATGCTATGACAGTTGGTATTGTCAGTCACCTGGGGCATCAATCAAGACCGTACGTGTGTCTAGCCAGGGCTCTTTTCAGTTTCATCATTTGTCTGTCCTTGCATTAACAACATATTTTTTAAATTGCTACATAATATTTGTACACATATATATATATATACATATATATGGTATTAGTATAAGTACTAATACTTAATCATTACACATTCTATGTATGTGTAATGTATTTTTATTAAAATAAAAATAAAATTACATACATAGAATGTGTAATGATTTTTATTACATACATAGAATGTGTAATGATTAAGTCAGAGATTGCATTGCATCTATAGATTGCTTTTGATAATGCCATCATTTTAATGATATTGAATGGAAAGCAGGGGATGTCTTTCCATTTGTTCATGTTTAATTTCCTTTATCAGTGTTTCATGGTTTTACCTGATAAAGTCTTTTACCTCCTTGGTTAAATTTATTACTAAATATTTTATTTTTTTAGCTATTGTAAATCACATTGCCTTCTTGATTTCTTTCTCAGTTTATTATCGATATATAGAAATGACATTGATTTTTGCATATTGATTTTGTATCCTGAAACTTTACTGCATTCATTTATCAGCTGTAAAGAGTATGTTGGTGAAGTTTCTAGGTTTCTCTAGAAAAAGATCACATTATCAGTAAAGAGGGACACTTTGACTTCCTCTTTTCCAATCGGGATAACTTTTATTCCTTTTTCTTGCCTGATTTCTCTGGCTAGGATTTTCAGTACTATGTTGAATAGGAGTGGTAAAAGTGGCATCCTGGTCTTGTCCAGTTCTTAGAGGAAATGCTTTCAGCTTTTCCCCATTCAGTATGATGTTAGTTTCGAGTTTGCCTTTATTTTGTTGAGGTATATTTCTTCTATACCTACATACAAATTGCTTAAAGTTTTATCATAAAGAGATGTTGAATTTTATCAAGTGCCTATTCTGCATCTATTGAAATGATAGTATAGTTTTTGTCCCTAATTCTGTTGATGTGATGCATGATGTTTGTTGATTTGCATGTGTTGAAACATCCTTGCATCCCTGGGAAAATCCCACTCAATCATGGCATGTTATCCTTTTGATGTGCTATTGAATTTAGTTTGCTAGTATTTTATTGAGGATTTTTGTGCCTGCATTCATCAGGGATATTGGCCTGTAGTTTTCCTTTTTGTTATGTCCTAAGCTGGTTTTGGTATCAGGCTAGTGCTGGCCTTGTAAAATTAGTTAAGGAGAATTTCTTCCTCCTCAAATTTTTGGAACAGTTTGAGGAGAATTGGTGTTAGTTCTTCTTTGATCGTTTGGTAGAATTTGGCAGTGAAGCCATTCTGTCCTGGACTTTTCTTTATTAGAAGGCTCCTTAGTGCTGACTGAGTCTAATCCCTCATTATTGATCTGTTGAGATTTTCTATTTATTTATATTCTATGTTGATTGTATGTATATAGTTATTTATCAATTTCCTCTAGGTTTTCCAGTGTATTAGTAGTTGTTCATAATAATCTCTGATGATCTTTTGTATTTCTGTGGTATCAGCTGTAGTGTTTCCCATTTCATTTTTTATTTTATTTGTGTCTTGTCTCTTTATTGGTTAATCTTCTGAAGGGGTTATCTACTTAGTTTACTTTTTCAAAAAACCAACTGTTTCATTGATTCTTGCGTGTGTGTGTGTGTGTGTGTGTGTGTGTGTGTGTGTGTGTGTGTGTGCGCGCTGTCTCCACTATTTGGTTCTGCTCTGATCTTTGTTATTCCTTTCCTTCTGGCAATTTGGGGCTTTGTTTTTGATTTTCCAATTCCTCAAGGAGCATTATTAGATTATTTATTTGAAATCTTACTGTTTTTCTTTATTGGTGTTCATGGTAGCTACAATGGGCTGGGCAGGCCAGCCCCCAGGCCCATGGGTAATGCAATGCTGGTGGGTGCCAGCTGTTGTGATAATGGCAGATTGGGTGGGCCCAACCTCCTGCTCCTTGAAAAAGCACTCAGGTGCCAATGGTTGTGCACAAGGCTGGGCAAGTTCCATGCCACAGGTGGCATGCTTGAGCACTGGGGGATGGGAGAAAACTGGGCTGGGTGGGTCTGTCTTCAGGCTCCCCAGTGGTGCATGCACAGGTACTGGTTGTGGTAGGCATGGGGGAAGCGATTCCTAAGCCCTGGTGAAATGTTCTGGTTGGAGCAGCAGTGGCTAGGGACGGGGGTCAGCTTTCAGTGGCAGCAGAGGTACTGTAGGCAGGCAGCCGGAGAGTGTGTATTTCAGCCATAGGTGACAGCAGTAGCTGCATAGCCTGTTCAGGGTGCTTGTAAATGCATAGAGTCTCTACTGCTGGGAGTAGAAGAGGATTTGAAGAATTTTCTCTTCAAATTCATCTGTGAGAACCAACAGCTGTAATGGCTGTGGGTGGGGAGTCTGTCCCCAGGGCCTGACAAAGTGCAGGGCAGCTTCCTGGGGTTGCTGCTAACTGCTCATGCTCTGCCCCTGGTGGTAGTAACCGACTGCAGCAGTGCTGTCAGGCAGGTGATAGCAATGCAGCTCCAGAGTTGTAGAGATGTGTTTAGCCACAGGATCAGATACAGTCTGTTGGGCACCGAGATCTCAAATGGCACCATGCTGCAGCAGCTTAAAATTCAGGGAGTGTGTGGAACCCAGCACATGCTATTCTTCTCTGGAGCAATGCTGTTGGATAGTCTCTAAGAAACTCCCCATGTTAGTCTCAGGGCCAGTAAGGGTTGAGGGGCCGGCCTTCCAGTAGCCAGGATTGCAGGAGTCTAGTGGGAATGTGCACCACTGGGGGGTCTCTCACTTACCCTTTCCCTAAATTGGGGTGCCTCTGCGGGCTCCTAACAAATCCCAGGTGGCTAAGCTGGCTGCCTTCCTTCCCTCTCCTTCCTTGCTTTTCGGTATTTCCTGTCACTTCTCTGTTTTATCCTAGTGTTTTCTCTAAGATCGTCTATTTGAAGTGTGATTATCTGCTTGCTATTTTGCTTGGTTATATAGGAAATGTGTATCAGGCTAATCTAATCAGCCATCTTCCACAATATAACATTTAATACAGCTTTATAATAAGTATTACTATGCAGAAGCATAATGTCTTCTAACTTTGCACTTCTTAAAATTTATTTGACTATTCTTGGCTATTTGCATTCCTCCAATTGATTTAGAATCTGCTGGCTAATTTAAATACATAAACACACATAGGTGAAATTTTAGTGGAATTTTACTGAAACTCTGGATTAATTTTTGGTGAATAAACAATATTAAAATAATGAGTTTTCCAATCCAGGAACATGATCTATTCCTGCATTTATTCAGATTTCATTTAATTCCTCTCAAGGTCATAGTTTCATGCAATACATCTTACATATCTACAGTTAGGTTAATTCCTATTTATCTGATATTTTAATGGTATACTTTAAAATATTTTCTAAAGTATGTTGTTGGAAATTAGTAATATGATTGATGTTATGATATTAAACTTATGTCCAATAGTCTTGCTAAAATCAATTATTATAATCATGATTAGCTTTGGAAATTTTAGTGATTTGACCTGTACATAATTACATCATTTGTCTGTAAGAGGGATTTTTTTTTTGAGATGGAGTTTTGCTCTTGTTGCCCAGGCTGGAGTGCAGTGGCACAATCTTGGCTCACTATAACCTCCACCTCCCAGGTTCAAGCGATTCTCCTGCCTCAGCCTCCCGAGTAGCTGGGATTACAGGCAGGCACCACCATGCCCGGCTGATTTTGTATTTTCAGTAGAGACAGGGTTTCCCCATGTTGGACAGGCTGGTTTTGAATTCCTGACCTCAAGTGATCCACCCGCCTAGGCCTCCCAAAGTGCTGGGATTACAGGCGTGAGCCACCACTCCTGGCCTTAAGAGTGATTTATATCTTGGTAATCCTTACGTTTTTGTTTTTTTAGATATTGGCCTTATTTTACTGCTATCTACTCCAGTAATTATGGAACATAATTAGTACTTAAAGTATACTTTTTGCATTTCAAATATCAAGAGAAATCTTTTAATTATTTACATTTAATTACAGCATTTGAAGTTTGTTCGTGGGTTTTCTTTTTAGAAACTTATCACATTAAGGGATTTCCCCTTATTAGTGGTTTCTAATTTTCATCATGTGGAAGTTAAATTTTATCAAGTGTTTTTATGTTACTATTGAGATGCTTAGTTATATACATTTTCTCTTCTACTTTACTTATTTGTAGTTATTTGAGGCCTATACTAATTCTTATTTGAATGTTAAACCAAGCTTGAATCTCTGGAATAAAACAATATTGGTCTCTATGTGATATTATTTCAATATATCACTGATTCCTATTACACATTTTTTGTTTAGGATTCTGAAGTCATTATTCATAGAGAAAATGGGCTGTTATTTTTCCTTCTTGCATTCCTTCTTGCAATCTCTTTAACATTCTTTAATTTAAATTACACGCGTGGTTTTATAAAATATGTTGGAACTGGCCATCCCTTTTTCTTACCTGTGGCATACTTGGTATAAGAACGATGTCATGCCTTTTTAAAATGGTTGCAAACCCTAACTAGTGATGCCTTATGGAATTTTATCTTTTCTACAGGAAGATTTTAAATCATAGAATCAATTACTATAACAAATATAGGACCATTCATAATTTTTTGTCAACACAGGAAAGTTCTTTTTTTCCTAAAAATTTCTTGATGTGCATCTAATTGTTCATGCATATTGGCATAGAATTATTCTTTGTATCTTTGCTATTGTCAAAATGTCTGTGTTCTCCCAAAACTCATATTGTGAACTCCAAACCACCAAGAAGATGAGATTAAGAGGTGTGGCCTTTGGGAGGTGATTAGACTAAGAAGGGCAGGGCTCTCATAATTGTGGTTAGTGCTCTTATAAAAGAGGTTCAGCATACTAGCTAGGCCCTTTGGCCATGAGAAGGCAGAGCAAGAAGGGCCCATTTAGATTTAAAATCTGTCAGCACTTGATATCGGACCTCCGCAGCCTTCAGAACTATTAGAAAGTATGTTATTTATAAGCCAAACAATCTGTTGTCTTTCATTATAGCAGCCACAATGAACCAGGGCAATCCTATTACAATTGCATTCTATTATTAGCAATGTACCTTTTTTCATACCTTACAATGTTAATTGGTGCCTTCTATCATTTTTCCCCTGATTGATTTTAGAAGAGATTTACCAATTTTACTTTGTAAAGCAAACCAAGTTTGGTTTGTACATACTCAGTAGCTACTACAATTTCAGCTGTATCCCCAGAGGGTCACATGGAGTCCAACCCACAGCAAGTAAATTTCTAAACTCTCCTCCCAAGGAATTCTTGGAAATATAGTTCTCAGGCTTCCAGCCTCTGAAGTACAGAAGATAATATGAAGTACCAAGAAGCACTTTCAAAAATAACTCGTAACTCCAAATTCCCAAATTTCTAAATATTCATTAGGTCCAGCTCAAAAACATCAAATTCAACACATCTGCAAAATTAGGCAATGACCTTACCCCAGGTTTGCTTGCTAGCTTGTTTCCTCTCTCTGTTAATAACACTATGCTATGGAAGCCATATATCTTGGATTCAACTGAGGGTTTAATTTTCCTCAACCGATTTGCAATTAGTGGCAAAGTTTCAAGATTATATTATTTTTAAATGTCTCTAATATTCATTTTTATTGTCTTTTCCTAGATTATCTCTTCCTAGAATTAAGCCAATAATTGTCTAATTATCTCCTTTAAATCCCACTGATCTAATTTATGCTCTAAATTCTGATATTTAGAGGATGAACTTGAAAATACAAAACAGAATACATCATCAAAATTTCTCCATTTCCCAAAGGATAGAGTCCAATATACCCAGCATGGCATTCATAGTCTTGGTTTGGCCATCCTCTCTATTTCCATATATTTCTCCAATGTATCTTTTTGTTCAGGGATTATCAAACTATGTATTTTTTCTTGAATGTGTCTGAAATAATAGGCCTCTTCTTGGCTCACGAACCTGTAGACCTGGAAAGAAATTCTCTCCTGTATTTGTTAAAACCTATTCCTACTATTCTCAAGCACAAACTCTCATTAGGCGGATCCTTACGCTTCATTCTCAGGGATTCTTTTTGGTAACTCAAGGTTTCTGGTTTATTTACAGATCTCTGCAAAGATACTGCTTATTACACTCTATTACTGCCATTTGTATTTATCTCTCAATACGTATTTGTGAGAGCAGGGTCATGTTCTGAGTAACTTTTGGTTTGATATACAAAGCACAGGCTCTGGAAGCAGACAGATTCAGGATCACACTCTGGGTTTGAAGTTTAATTACAGTGTAAACAGGTACATTACTTAACATCACTGAGCCTGCATTTGCTTTTCTTTTTAATCTTTAAAGTGGTGCTAGCATCTAATGAATATTTGTTGTGAAGAATAGAAGAAATACATCTAAAGTGTCCACTATCTAAAGTGCATGGAGCACTTCCAAGCACAAATACACACACACACAGACACACACACATATATATACACATACACACACAGAAATCACACAAAATGGTAATATAACAGCACTGATTTCTGTATCTATAATACCTAGTAGAGCATATACCAAATGAGAGACATTCAAAAGTCATTATTGTTTTCAATTGCTTAATTACCTACATTATACTTAAAATTATTCAAATCAAATAATTCATTTAGTCATCATTTTTAATGAAGCTCTCTTCTTCAAGGCAAACAGCTTTACCCCACTCATTTTTAAGTTTTTGTAATTTCATAAAAGAAAGATTTTATGTAGAAAACTTTCTTGTTGGAAGTAGTAAATATGTTGTACAGACTTCTAATTAGACAAATGAAATGTTGATTTGATGAAATTCATTGAGCAACATATATTTTTTAGACCAAAATGGAATTATTTTTCTACCATTACAACTCATTTTGATGTTTTCCTTGCTTCTACCTTGGAGATACGCTTCTAATTGTATTCCTTTATTCGATTGTAGTCAACCATATGGTCTCTATATGAAAACAGTCCTAACGTCTGTAAAAGTGTGGCCAGTAGGCAAAAAACTAATATCTGAAAACATCTTCTTCTTTTCTGTAATAAGTGCTACAGAAGTGCTAAGTGCTTTAAAAATGTCACTAAAATTCTATTAGGTATTCAGAAGGTGTGCCTCTTCTGACCCAACTTTCACAATGCTGAAATTAAGTAAACTGACTGAGCTAAAGGAATTACAAGTATCAATGTACTTTAATACCGAAGACTTGTTTGCATTTTCTATTTAGAATTCACAATCAAGAGAGTTAACAGTTCTTGCTTTCTCTCTTTCTGTATATACATAATATATATGTATTCACATACACACACACATATATATATACACACACACACTCACAACGTTTGTCAATTTTAGTAATTCTTGAATGTTATAGATCCATGGTATATTTGTAACATCTCTGATAGACAACAGAGATCCATATAGGGTTGTATAAAATGATCTTTTAGGTCATTTCTAATTACTACAATTTTTCAATATTTATTGAACTTGGTTAATTCATCTTCAGTAAATATTTAATAAGCTTTTAGTATGGGCCAGGCAGTCTAAATGGGCAAAGCAGATAACTCAATCAGTCTTAAGGAGTTCCTAAGCTAGTTGTAGGGTGATACACATAAATTTTAAAAATATAAAACACACGTGATAAGTACACACACTAAAACAGTGTGTGTGCAATTTTATCTGTTGGAAGAGTAGTAACAGCAGTAACAGCAGTAGAAATAGTACTAGGTATGGTGGACAGCTGAGGGAATGAGGACTCTGTAGCCATAGTCCCTGGGTTCAAGTTCTATCTCTGTTATTTACTGATATGTGATCTTGAGCGAGTTTCAAACCTATTCGTGCCCCAATGTCCATTTCTTACAATAGGAATAATAATTGTAACCATTAAATGAATTATTACACGTAGAGTTTACTTAGAAGAGCTCTGGGAATGTGGAGCAAATACTAAAAACATTCACTAGCATGAACGGTAGTAAACACAGAGTACATATCACGTGGTAGGTAACCATATTGTGTTGAGTCTCTTAGAAACATCATCTCATTATTCTCACAAAACCCTGGAAGTTTGGCATTTTTATTCTAATTTTAAAGAAGAGAAAACTGAGGCTCAAAAATATTAGAGATATGTCCAAGATCACAGAAGGAGTAATTTGTAGATCTGAGATTCAGACAGATCTCTCATTCTGAGCCAAGTGCTTAGCACAGAAGGTAGAGTAACAAAAGCTCCCTGTGGATTTGTGGGATGCTTTTTGAAGGTAGCTCATTTGGTATAGAAACCAAAATGCGAAAGTGCATTAGCCAGGGGGCAGAGTATTTCATTCCAGGCTGAAGAAAGAGAATGCTAAAGATATTAATTTATGAAAAAAGCTTGGCAATTTTAGTAATTAGGGAAACATTCTGTTACTGGTGTGAGGAGAAATAAGGTTATAGTGTGAATGATGCGGCGACAGATCATACTAGAGGTATAGTGAAAATTTACAGAATCTGCTGACCCCTACGTCAACAAAATTAATGGGGCTCAACTCTGTACCTGCCACGACCAAGGTTTAAATTTTGCTCTAGCTAGGCTGTTACTTCCAAAGCTTAGAGATTAAGCTTTTATATATTTTTCATTGAAGCCACTAGACCTCAGCATGTGGTCTAAACAAAGGCTCTTCTAGTTCCGTCCATTTTCCATGACATCAAATTCTCCAGAGGGTAAACCCAAGAGGTTCCTGTTAGCTGAAGACAAAGTGAAAGGCTGACCATGACATGAAAATTTAGTAAAGAATACACATTTATAGTAGAATAATACAATAATTTTTTTTCTATCATATAAAAAGTATGCTTTAATTTTATGTTAAAAATACCTTTAGGTTGACCTCTAATTTTTTGCTTTTGTACCTGCAGTAAGCCTTAAGGCATATGGCTTTCCCATTTTCACAAACCTAAGTTAGTAGATTAAATGGCTATGCTAAGCATTTCCCTTGCATTCTATTATTCTTTGGCTGTAGACTGTCACATAATGGGAGTGTTACCGATTTCATCCATGTTAACATCTCCTACTACATACTATAGCAAGCTATACCTTTAGCATCTTTTTAGGTTTTCGGATTATAGGACAGTATCTCCTAAACCATAAAACTTATCCCATATCATTTTCTTTATTTTCCACAATTTATTTATTGAGCTTTGCTGTATGTAGCTTTTTGAAATAGATTTTATAATTTAGAATTGTAAATTATAACACTAACCCTAACCCTAACCCTTTTTTAATTTTTCACTGCTCCTTTTTATAGAGTTATGAATTAACTACCTTTATTGTAGTGGTAAAACTGTGTTTAATATTCATAGTTAGATTGAGTATACACACATAAATGAAAGCCCTAGGTTAAACTGGGAAGTGACATCAGCCTCCTTTTATTTTTTCATTTGAATTCTGAAAACACATGGAGATGAATGTTCTTTGTTTCTATATTAAACGTGTTGTTACCACTGAAGGTAATAGGAGCAGTCAGTTAACATGAAACAAATGGACAGCAACACACAAAGAACATTTCAAAAATAAAACACTGGTACTTAGAAGGTTGCTTCCATATGTCCTATGAGTTATGTATGAGCATCAAGGAGAGAAGACAGGAACGACTACCTGGTAATCATTTGTGCTCTTATGGAGCTAAGTACCATCTGGCACACTTCTTAATATTTCCTTCTCAGACACCTTAGTAAGCTGTACCATTGACATACCATATGTCTCTCTTGATGGTAATAACTGCACAAAATAAAAAACCAAAACGTAACTGACATGTATACTAACAAAGAATACTATAATTGCATTTGTGCCATTCATTGCGTGGGTAATTCACTTTGACTCTGCAGCATTACAGTATGCCTTGTATTTAACGCATGCTAGAAATCCAATATAATCCAGTTTGTTACAAAATGGATTTAAGTAAAGTACTTATCACATGTGCCAACATCTAACCATCAGAGAGAAATTATAAAGTTGAATAAATGGTTGTATTATTAAAATTGCACTTGTTTTGTCCTCAATGCATATTTTATAAACTCATATTTTTAACATTATTTAAAAAGTGACCTATCTTTAACAAATAACTTAGCTGATTTTTCTGTTTAAAAAAAAAGCTCAGCAGAGCACAGTGGCTCACACCTGTAATCCCAGCACTTTGGGAGGCTGAGGCTGGTAGATCATGAGGTCAAGAGATGGAGACCATCCTGGCCAACGTGGTGAAACTCTATCTCTGCTGAAAATACAAACCTTAGCTGGGCATGGTGGCATGCACCTGTAGTCCCAGCTACTCGGGAGGCTGAGGCAGAAGAATAATTTGAACTTGGGAGGTGGAGGTTGCAGTGAGTTGAGATCACGCCACTGCACTCCAGCCTGAGCAAGAGAGCCAGACTCCCTCTCAAAAACAAAAAGGCTCTAAATGACAAAAACATTCACCAAATTCTCTCCCAGATAAGACTGTAAGTTCCACAAGAGAGATATTCATTGATGTATCCCCAGCCCAAAACAGTACCTAGAAAGAAAGCAGTATGCATTCAATGAATATTAATTTAATGAATATCTATGTTTGCTCTCAATTCATATCAATTTCTTTTTCAATTTTCACTTTTGCTTGTACATTATTAGACTAAAATCAGTAATGTCATGAATAAACATTATAAGCATCTTATCTCCACTTAATCATTCTTTCATTAACTCAGCAACCATTACATGCCTCTTATCAGCCAAGCACTGTGCTCAGAGTGTTGTCTTGGGGGTCGGGGGATGGGAAACTGCTCCTCCCCATCACACTCCCAACTAGCAAAATGTAATAGCAGAATCGGAAGCAAAATAAATAGTGACAGAATCTATTAAATCATTTTAACTTTAATGCTCCAAAAGACTGAATGTGTCTAATATGCCACTTTTTCCTCAGTCATGCTCTCAACTGCTCTAGCATTAGCAGCAAGAATTATATGAGCTTTCCAATTACAGGCTGATGAAATTAAGATTAAAATATCATGCTTATTTGATTGGTGTTTCTCCTACAAAGGGGTGGTGAAACAAAATTAAGAATAGTTGAAAAAAAAAAAAAAGGAATAGTTGAGCGGGAATAAATTATGAAGTTGAAAATTGGAGACCAAAATTAAACTTAATTAATTAGTAACAATACACTGGTTGTACATAAGTTGTAATACAGAAGAATTCCTGACCCAGAAAGTAAGACATTACTCAAAAGTTAGCAGGAGGAGTCAGCAGGAGAATAGAGGTAGTGAGATTCTAAACCTAGCAAATCATTTAGGAAATGCTGTCATTTTCTTTCATTCATTCTTTCTTTTTTTCTTTTTTTGCAAAAAAATGATTGCTATCTGAAAAATACAAATATTTGAAAATGGGTACCTGAAAATGTAACATTGTGTAGTAAAATATATTAGAAGGTGAATTTTTGGAGATGAATACACTAAAAGTAATCTGACCTTGCTCAATTCTAGGTTTCAGTGCTAAAGGGTTCTTCTGTGTGCAGTGGTTACCAATGTCACCTGTGCCCTAGAAGCACTGCGTGAACAGATGGAATACTGCTGGAGTTAGACCTCCAGGTATGTATTGAAAAACTGGAAACAATAGCACAAAGTAAGACACAAGAATTGAGAATTCAAACATCTCAGGTCATTTTCCACTAGGCAGAATAAACTCTGTAAAAAATAAGTGCTTTAATTTCAAATGAAAAGTTTAGTTAATTGCAAAGCTGGCTTGTAACTCATGTCCTAAGGTACCAGGCCAAGCTATGAAACTGACTCAAGGTACTGAGTTTAATTTGATTTAATTTTTTTCTCTTTATCTATAAACCCCAGGATTTGGACCCTGAAAGGCACTTTCAGATGAGAGAAGGTGGGATGAGCAGAATAGCTCATTTCATCCAACAGTGACATCTGCTGTTCGTTCAGTAGATTTACTGGGGCTGTCATGTAACATGTAATCTGAGGTGTTAGGGATAATTTGCACCTATGTAGGTAAATTTATATTACAGAAAATACAGAATTGATCACCAAAAAAGAAAGCTTCTGAAGATGTTGGGCCTCACTACTTCCCTTCAAAAAGAGCCTAGATTATTCTTATCATTCTTTGGAAATTGTTTTTTATATATAATTATGTTAAAGAGTAAAAACTAAAATGGATAGCAAACTAAATTTTCTGAAAAGAGGTAGATGGAGAAGCATATGGAGCAATGGTAAATTTAAATGTTGCCTTTCTATAACTTAAACACACGCAAAAATGCATACATTTCCATGGCAGCACTTAGTTCTGAATCATCTTACTTCTCCCAGAAAACAGAAGGAAAAAAACAACCCCACAATACAGTAAGCTTTATTTTCAGAGAAACCATGAGATAAAGAAAGACCCCAAGTTTCGAATTATATAACAGGCTGCCTGAACAGTACTAAACTGAGCATGAGTACCTGTTGGCAAAGCAGGCTTTAGCAGCATAAAAAACAGAGGGTAGGAATCCTGGTGGGGTTAGATCATTAGAGACACTAGCACATACATGAACCCAGAAGTAGAAGGCCCCTCCCAGAGTCAGAAATGCTGGACCAGAGTTATGTACCAACAAGACAGGAGTATTCAGGGAAGTGGAGAAAGAATATTCTTAAAAAAAATGCTCACCGGGGCTCAGAGGCAAAAACCCTTGGAAAATAACTACAAAATATAACTTCTAAAAGTGTGTGAGTCACTTTGCAATGCAAGGGTTCTATCACTTGAAGGCAGGTTAGTGGCAAACAGGGAGAGCATAAGGCTTGAGATGGAAATTGTCCCAAACCATTTTGGGCACTACCAAGCAGAACAGCAGAGGCCGGCCGGGCGCGGTGGCTCAAGCCTGTAATCCCAGCACTTTGGGAGGCCGAGGCGGGTGGATCACGAAGTCAAGAGATCCAGACCATCCTGGTCAACATGGTGAAACCCCGTCTCTACTAAAAATACAAAAAATTAGCTGGGCATGGTGGCGCGTGCCTGTAATCCCAGCTACTTAGGAGGCTGAGGCAGGAGAATTGCCTGAACCCAGGAGGCGGAGGTTGCGGTGAGCCGAGATCGCGCCATTGCACTCCAATCTGGGTAACAAGAGCGAAACTCCGTCTCAAAAAAAAAAAAAAAAAAAAAAAAGAACATTAGAGGCTCCGTAATGTCCCCAAAATGAGGCAACAATCTGTCACAGTAGCAAATAATGAGACGATCCCTGAGCTACCAGGCTTGGACACTTTATACAACCCCTTTCCTTCATCCTATAGGAAACTCCTGCTATTAGCAGTCAAGGAAACTCCACTTTCACATATGAGAAATCCTAAAGGAATTTGCCCAGCATTCACGTAAAAATACTATAAGAACAAAGATAAAAAGGAACATATCAACTCTCTTAATCACCAGAAACATGTTGCTACAAAACAGACGAAAAAGGAATAAACATTTATACATTCCAACATAAATTTTAAGAGCGTAATAAAACACAAAGAGATCATGATGCAAAACACAAGACCATGGGAAAGAGCCAGAAAGTGAAACAGAAACTGGCAGAATCCATGAAATAAATAGGATTTGAAGACAAAACCACTGTAGGAAAAACCTAAATCAAAAAGAGAACAAGGGAGACTGACCCCCAAATAATGTAAGCGTTGTAAAGGATGTAGGAGAGAAAAGAATATGTAATAAATCCCCTCTCCTGTTCAAAAATCCAAAAAACAGTAAAACACAGGATAGAATTAGAAAAAAGTTATTGCCTCTGTTAAGCCAAGATAGATCATCATAAGCACATATATTTATATTACTATGTAGCACGTATATTTATATTACTGTGTATTTTATGCTTACATGTGTTATTAGAAAGTTCAACTCCAAGATATGTCTCTGTATGAGACTAGGACTTTAAAGATTAATAAAGTATTATTTGGGGACTTAAGCAAAAACAGTCAGCTAACTTAGAGAAAAAAGAAAATCATTTTGGCCTCAGAGTTTTCCACAGCAAAAGTTAACACCAAAAGATGGGGGGAGATATTGACCAAGAAAAGAAAGGAGAAGCCAGTGGTTATCATTATCCTTGCAAGATATTTATCAGCTATAAAATGTACAGTTATAAGCACCCATAATTTCAGGGAACACTGTTTAGAGAAAGTTCTTTATAAGAGATTTACCACAGGACAAAGTTCAGTCAACCTAGTTCTGAGTAGGGGAAATACTACCAGTAAGGCAAGAGGTAAGTGTTAAATACTTCATATTTAGATTTAAGGGATATATGGCATAGAAAATGTAAAAAGACATTTTACTGATGTTTCTGATAATGTACAAATGATTCAACTGTAACAACTAGGAGGAGAGGGTAAAAGAAAGGAGAAAGTAGGAATTAGATCCCCGATTGCCTCATCTATAATAGCTGAGAGTAATGGGTTAATTTTAAATCTCAAAATTTGCCCATAATAGTATGAACACGTTAAATGGCACAAAGGCAAATATTTAGAAATAACCTGCCACAAAAATCAGATAGTTCAGGAGAAACTGAGAAAGGAAAAATAGCATAGAGTCTAATTTAATTGCCACTCAGTATGGGAAACCATTAGGTATTATCCAAATAAGTGGGGAGAAATATAAATGTTGGCAAAAATTATAAAAATAACAACCAGAAAACTACATCTTCCTCATCAATAAAGATAAATTATCATTTAATGATATAAAACTATTTAAAAATACTATAAAATAATACTAAATTTTATGATATATGCAAGAAATACACCAAAATCAAACAGATCCAATTTTTTAAATAAAAGGGTCAACAAACACCAACCAGGCTATCAAATGAATTATCAGATTTTTATTCTGTCTTCTCCTTATTTTTTAAATTCCTTTTTAAAATTTTGTTTAGATGCTTTAAATTTTTTTTAACATATTATTTTCTCTAATTATTCTAACCATCTGGTTCGGTTTCTTGACGTTTCTGATATTTCTATCACAATATCTATTTTCCTTGATTGTTTTCTTGTTGGTGATTTTTTTTTTTTTTTCTGTTTTTTGACTGAAAGAAATACAACAAAGAGAGTTCAGACCAGTTCAGGGAGTTTCTCCAAATTTTGCCTACCACACTCATAATTCTATTTAATTTTCAGATTCCTTAGTTAGTTGTTTATTGTGGTTTTCCTATTTTTGGTTGTAATCAACATGAAAGATAGGCTATAGGGAGCTTATCCTGCCACAGAATACTGAAATCCATCTCTTTTTCTTAAAAAAAAAAAAAAAAAAAAAAAAAAAAAAAAAAAAGCCATTTTGAACTTGTAATCTGTAGGAAGAAATGCAGATTTAGAGGCATAAATTTTCCATGACATGGAAAAATCATTTAACAATGTAAGTCTCTATTTCAGCAAATCCAGAAAAGATACGGTTTACAGGACAAGAAAGCTGAGAGTTAAGAACTTACATGAAAAGGCATTTCAACAAATAATATAATACATGCTACTCCTAAGAGGGGAAAATTTTGTATTAGTGAAACTTCTACTAGCTGTCACTTTCACCTCGGTTAATTCACAAAAATTGAGTCAGCAACATTTTATGATCAACCTTATCAAAAATAGTTGATTGATGAAGTGTCATTTAAAGAACAGCAGTTATCCATCATTCAGTATAAACTCATCTATCACCCACACACCAAACTCAATTCCATCTTATATTAACCAAATACACTACACTTAAAACTGTCAACTTCTGATGATCTATAAACGTATCTTCCATAACCATGTGATAACATTGAAATGAAGAATACAGAAAATTCATTAATGGTCAGTAAAAAAACTTTAGTGAAGCAATAAGCTTTCCTTAAAAATGCCAAAATAATAACATACACTACATAATACAACACTCATTTTATTGACATAATCTGATGAGGCATTTTGTTAATCAAATAGTTTGTTTTATGTATATTTATGTCATACCAGAATTACATATTTTCAAATGGAATAAAAAAGCATAAAAGAATCTTATTCATAAGTTTATTTTCATTATTTTTCCCAGTTCAATATTACAAACAAGCATAATTATGATACAAGTACAGACAAACGGTGATTAAAGCATGTCAGAAAACAGATGTCCCCGCATACAGATGCACAATTGAATTAATAATTCTCAAATACAAGACAGAGCTATTTATTCCTTACTAATGAATGACATAATTATGTATCATTTATGCAGCTTTGTGTTTTTAATGTCTCCAAGAAGAGCTTAAATATAATTTTCCTAAAGATGTATTTGGATGGTTAATGTATTTTTAATGTATAATTACCTACTGTAGTTAAAATATTATAAAATATGCCGATTCACTCAGTACCTGTTTTAGATACATCACTTGAGCAACAATTTGCCATAAGTCATTAACTTACTGTTTTCTTTTAAATTATATATCTAATACATATACACACACACACACACACATATACAAAACATTAAAATGATGAAAATCTTGAGTCGTAAAAAATAGTATATATGTTATATATATTTTTACAAGAGTTTTCCAACTAGTCTACTTTTTCCACCTCAAATAAATGTGAATTTTCATTTTTGTAATATATTGCATATTAAGAATGAGCTGAGTTTTTATTGATTTTGAAAGCAACACTTCCAAGTATGAAAGTAATAGCTTTTTGATTGATTCAGTCAGGATGAGTTAGAAGTTGAGACTAAAGGGAGAATTAATCAGAAAGGTTTGATATAAGACCTGTTCATAGTATAGATTTCCATTTTTTGTGTCATTGTTCTCTTGTTAGAGACCTGATGGACTGTGTATACCAGCTTGAATGATAAAATGACTATAACAAGAAAGGTAGTAAATAAAGCTATATAAGAATTAAGTCTATTATGAAAAGGTAGAGACCAGATTTTACTCATATAATTCTGAGTAAAAATAGTACCATTTTTTAGTCAGGTAAATATGAGATCCCTACAGAAAAGGGTAAGTTGAAGCTTACATAAATAAGACCGAAAATATAACTTTGTAGCGATCTATTGGACAGCACAGTAACTATAGTTAACAATAATGTATTGTATACTTGAAATTTGCCTAGAACTTAGATCTTAAATGTTCTTATCACCAAAAAAGCAATTATAGAGGTGATGGATATGTTAATTCACTTGAGTGTGGTGATCATTTCACAATATACACATATATCACACCATCAAGAAGTGCAACTTGAATATACACAATTTCTATTGTTGATTATAATGCAAAAAAAAGCATGAAAGAAGGAAATATAAGTTTGTCTTGCCTTGCCAAAGAGTTTTCTAGAAAACATGTGTGCAAATCACATTTGTTATCAATCAAATTACAAATAAATACTACTATTTGAGTTTAACACTGAAATTTATTTATTTACTTTACCCAAGTGATTCAGGAAACATATATGAAGTGCCTACTTTGAGCTAGGTACTAGACAGTAGACATAAACCTTGCTAAAACATGATCCCTCCCCACAAATTGAAATCTGAACCAATGTGATCATTCCATTATGGTTATACCCATTATCTTGAGGGACATAATGGGTATAGATGTAAGATTCTCAATCCACCTAAGAGGCTACATGGAGGAGAATGTTGCCCAGAAAAGTGAAACAAACTGTGAAGAGAGAGTTTCTAGGAACTAATCTGAGGGATACTTAACAAGCATGATGATTCAATAGCTTGGCTAGGAAGGAGAAGATAGAGACAGAGTAATACCTGAAGGGAAATAAATAACTGAAGAATTGGATTGAAGACTGAATCATGTCAAAAAATTCCAGAGCCTAAATAGCCAAAGCAATCCTAGGCAAAAGAACAAAGCCAGATACATCATGCTACCTAACTTCAAACTATACTACAAGGCTACAGTAACCAAAACAGCATAGTAGTGGTACAAAAGCAGACACATAGACCAATAGTACAGAATAGACAGCAGAGAAATATAGCCACACGCCTACAACCATCTGATCTTTGAAAAAGGTGACCAAAACAAGCCATGAGAAAAGGATTCCCTATTCAAAAAATGGTATTGGGAAAACTTCCTAGTCATACACAGAAGATAGAAACTGGCACCCTACCTTACATGACCTAACAAAAATTAACTCAAGATGGACTAAAGATTTAAATGTAAGACCTCAAAATATAAAAATTCTAGAAGAAAATGTATCCAATACCATTCTTAACATTGGTCTTGGCAAATAACTGCTTTTGGCTAAGTTCTCAAAAGCAATTGCAACAAAAACAAAAATTAATAAGTGGGATCTAATTAAACTAAATAGCTTTTGTGCAGCAAAAGAAACTATCAACAGAGTAAACAGACAACCTTCAGAATGGGAGAAATATTCACATACTATGCATCCAACAAAGGTCTAATCCTCCAGAATCTGTAAAGAACTTAAATCAACAAGCAAAGAAACAAATAACCGCATTAAAAAATGAGCAAAGGACATGAACAGACACTTCTCAAATGAAGACATACAAGGGGCCAACAAACACAAGAAAAAATGCTCATCATCACTAGTTTCGAGAGAAATGCAAATCAAAACCACAGCGAGATATCATTTCACTCCAGTCAGAGTGGCTATTACCAAAAAGTCAAATAATCACAGATGCTGGCAAAGTTGTAGAGAAAAGGGATTGCTTATACACTGATGGTGGGGCTCTTAATTAGTTCAGCCACTGTAGAAAGCAGTTTGGAGACATCTAAAACAACTTAAAATGCAGCTATCATTCAACTCAGCGATCCCACTACTAGATATACACCCAAAAGAAAATATTCTACTAAAAAGACACATGCACTTACACATTCATTGCAGCACTATTCACAATAGCAAAGACATGGAATCAACCTAGGTGTCCATTAACAATGGATT
The DNA here is from genome assembly GCA_031835075.1 of Saguinus oedipus. NCBI lineage: Eukaryota > Metazoa > Chordata > Mammalia > Primates > Cebidae > Saguinus > Saguinus oedipus. The sequence goes on from CM063169.1 coordinate 22,557,397, forward strand.
ATATAAAGAAAATGTAGTACCTAAACAATGTATAGGTACTATACTATGCAGCCATAAAAAGATGAAATCATGTCCTTTGCAGCAACATGGATGCAGCTGGAGACCATAATCCTAAGCAAATTAATGCAGGAACAGAAAACCAAATACCACATGTTCTCACTTATAAGTGGGAGCTAAACATTGGTACTCATAGACATAACGATGGGAAAAATAGACACTGTGGATTACTAGAGAAGCCAGGGTGGGAGGGGGTGTGGGTTGAAAAACTACCTATTGGAGGTTCTACTCACTACCTGGGTAATGGGATCCATATTCTGAATCTCAACGTCACGAAACATTTCCATGTAAAAAACCTGCACATGTAACCTCTGCATCTAAAATAAAGGTTGAAATTATTTTTTAAAAAGAAGAAAAATATTGACAAGGAAAGGCAGTGATAAAAAGCCATGGTCCTTGGTGAAGTGGGTAAATTGCTTTGGTGAAGAAGGGCTCATTTTGTGTTCTGACATGAAGGAGAGGGAAAAGAGCATGGAATATACACATTTGTATCATCTTCACTTTGCATGGTTTCATGATTTTCCATAGGATTTCCCAGCAGCACAGGGTTAAGTAAGAAGGAAGACAAATTGGTTGATCCAGGAAGGTTTTTCCAGGTAAAAACAAAATAGAATTGGGTAGTTGAGAATATCATCAAGCACTGTTAAGTGATGGACAGTGGGATCTAGGTTGGATAGACCCAATGTGTGAGGCCAAGTAAGCATTAAAATATGGGAGGTCTAAGCAGGGCTAAAAATGAAATGCAGTGGAAGCAACAGGGTTAAAGAGTTATCAGGAAGATAGAAAAGTTTGGACTATGTGACTATAGGGGTAGAGCATTGCTGGCTTCCTTGTCTCATGTGTCCCATAAATCATCAGTTCGGCACATCAGTTCTATCCCCATCAATCCCTTCTTCAGCCCTCATGGCAGCCTTGGTTGATGCCTTCATCCTCTCATATGTGGTCTATTCTGAAGCCATCTAAAGAGGCTTTCTTCTCCAATTTCACTTACCTTCAAACCAATAAACCCTTTAAAATCTTGGAACAAAATTTCTAAGGTATAAATCTGATGAGATCACTTCACTACTTAAATCCATGTTAAAATATGTAACATGAATCTATGCTTGGTACAACTATATGCATCTAATGAAGAGCTGCTTAGAGAATTCAAAGTGTTAATATTTGTGAGATGCTTACAGTGTATCTGTCACACCCAACAAGATTCACCCTTGCTGAGGTTATGTATGGTAGAAAGAGAATTCAACCAAAAGATTAGAGTTCTAGCCACTCTTAGCTATGTCATAAATTAACCAATACTCTCAGAGCAAGTAAAACTACTCTGAATCTTGCTTGTTTGTATGTAAAGAGTTAAAATAAATTTAAGACAGCTTTTAATTCATAAATGCTATGGCTTCTTAACTAGCTATCAGATTAGCAGCCAATCATATGTAGGTAAAATCCCATAGCAAGTTAGTCTGTATAAAGAGGAAGATGGGTAATTTTTTCTTTTACATGATAGCATTCTTAGAAATTCTATTTGTAATTTTTTTCTATCATTCACTTAATAATTATGTAAATATATATTGATCAGCACAACTAGAAAGGCAAGAACTAAAACCAGGGATTTTTCTAGTAGTGAAAGTTTTACTTAAGTCCTAAAATGTTACGGTATCTAAATAATGACAGTAGTCATTTAAAAATCCCAAAGGGTTCAACTGCCACAGGCACTACATTTTTGCATATTTATAAAAATTGAAAACTCAGTATAAAGATATTCTCTTTATTAACATTAGGAAACAGAAAACTAAAACTATCATTCAAGTATATTTTACATAATTTTAAAGCATCTTTCTCCTGTTGGCCAATATGTAAGTATTTAATTTTTATATAAATACTTAACACATCTACATTTGTCATTTTTTTATTAGCAAACAGTAATGTAAGAAGGAGGCAAGTTTTATGAGGACAGATAAAATATATCATGGAAGAATGAAGTACCTTTCTTATAGGAAGAAATAAAATGCTTACATTTTTGCTTTTCATCTCTGAATCTTCTGGGTACAGGATGCTCTTCAAACATTGGCCGGTAGGCAGTGACCTTGACATCTGTTCTGTAAACTGGTAGAACATCACTAGCACCCTTAGCTCAAAGGAATCAATCTTAGTAACATGGTTCAGATGTCTTTCCCTTCCAAATCTCATGTTGAAATGTAATCCCCAATGTTGGAGTTGGGGCTGGGTGAGAGGTGTTTGGGTCATGAGGGTGAATCCCTCATGAATAGCATGATGCCTGTCTTGTGGTAATGAGTGAGTTCTCACTCTGTGTTCACACAAGATCTGGTTGTTTAAAAGAGTGTTGCACTTCCCCTCTTTCTCTCTTGCTCCTTCTCTTGCCATGTGACATGCCTGCTCCTTTGTCTTCCACCAGAAGTAAAATCTACCCGAGGCTTCACTAGCAGTGGAGCAGATGATGGCGCTATGCTTCCTTTACAGCTTGCAGAACCATGAGACCATAAACCTCTTTTCTTTATAAATTACCCAAGCTGAGATATTCCTTTACAGCAATGAAAAAAGACTAATACACTTAGTCTAGATCCCTGAGCTCTAGGCTACCACAAATCTCAGCTGAACATGCTCTAGAAATCTCCAAGTTTCCCATTGTACTTGAAATGGTCTCATTAATTATCAGTTCATAACATATTCCTCAAATACACATAGGGGAATATCAGCATATTTACATATCAGATACATTACCAATATAAGAGGGTCAGGTTTTGGGTTGATACAGGCACTTCCTCACTTCTCATACAGGAAAATGAAGGGTGCTTAGACTTCTGCGCCTACCTAGATAAAAATGTCTTAGATACGTCGAGTCATTGTTATTTTACACCCTTAGCTTTATCTTTCTAGCTTCCACTTACATTTTCTTGTCTTATCCAGTCTAAATAAACCTATATACAATTCAGAATGAAATCATAAATTGAACCTGGTGTTTCTGTGTATCAAATCTTGGAAAATACATTTTCTCTCTCCTAATGTATCTTTCAAAACCAGTCCAACTATGTTTTTGTAAAACCCTTGTGTGGAGAAATACAATCTGGAAAACAGTATCTGCAACCTTCAGCTGTAGCCATGTAAGTCAGTAGATCTTCCTGACAGTTCTTCAAACCCATATAAAAGATCAATATTGAGGCATTTACCTGTGAAGATTTCAACACTGTGCCACAGATGGTAACTTGCTGGCCCAATTTCCCACCTCCAACTAGTTTAGCTAAATCTAATCAGAAACATCATATAAAAAGACAATTTTATTGTCCAATATATTTCTAACGTTTTCAAAAAAAATAGTTGCCATACATTTTCTCTGTCATCAAACAAAACGTGTTTATGTTTATCAGAGTAAAGACATTTGAATGAAAATAACTTAGGAGAAAGAGGGACTCCCAAGTTAATGGGACACCTTTACTTGAGTGGTTGTCACATGATAGTTGACCAAACTGCCTTATTTGTCAAGGGTCATGGGCATAGAAAAAATCAAAGCTTTGTCCTTTAAATTAGGGAAGATAAGATGTACTGCTTTTGCCTGGTGTGGGTCTATCTGGGTAAAATCTTGAGCAAGAAATAAGCCAGAATGCATTCACGTCTGTTTAATAGAAGACTGTGAGGTGCAGCTCTTCACCACTGTGCATATGAGATAAGTTGTCAGCAGTAGAGAAACAGCTCACTCGTAGTATTTAGATTTGCAGAATTTTGAGAGCCTTAGTGGTAGGCAGGAAGAATGGACGGCTGGCTTGGAAAATGTCAAAGCTGCAGTGAAATTCATCTCCATTGCCGGCAGCTTAGTAGATGGATCCCAAGGCCTGATGGGGAGACCATGCAGACTCTCAAATAAATTGACTCCCATGCTTAAATTGATTCCCTTCTATCTGTTTTCTTAGAAACCTGAGCCAATTTCAGAAGAGACATCCAGGGTATGATTTGAGATCCCAGATCAAAGAAATTCCTAGAATAATGACATGACTATGTTTCCTATTTTCTCTAAACAATGGAATATGTTGGATACATCACTTATGTGATAGATTCTTTAATAACAAGACTGCATGCTTTGAGAAAGAAAAATTTGAAAAACCAAAAATGCATACTTTTATACTAGATTTTTTGCCACAGAAATCTAGCCAGAGTAAAGTTAAAGTTTCTTTAACTCTGGCTAGATTTCTGTGGCAAAAAAATGATGCTTTCTGGTCATCAAAATTCGTTAGTTTTTCTTCCTGGACATCTAGAGAGAACCCTTTCCCCAGCCTCTCTTGCTCTCAGATGGTCATGTTGTTGAGCTTTTGTCAGTGGAAAATGGGCAGAAACAACATAGGTTACTCCCAAGCAAATCCCATTAAGACCTACTGTGTGATTCAGCTTGCCCATTCTTTAGCCAACAGCTGAGTGAAGAGGACTCCACTAAGGCAAACTAGACAAGATCCACACGATGCAAGAAGCCTGCATCCCTGAGTGACTCTTCAGTGAAAACCTTGTGACCCAGCTTCATTGGATGGTTTGGTGAGACATAAACTTACTATGGCAAGACACAGAGACTCGACTGTTACTTTTATACTAGTTTGCGTATCCTAGTTAATACAACCATTGTTATGTTGCAAACGTCTATACTTCGGAGACTAAAATCTGTTCTATACAGAATTAAAGAGAGAACTGGGAAATAGGGAGGAAGCTCTTTCAAAATTAAGGGAGTACTATTTGCAGGGAACTTAGAAGAATATCTGGAACATTATAACCACAATATAAGTATTTGTTTAAGTAGATAGATAAGCACACAGAAAAATGAGATTAACTTTTTTTCTTCTGGGGATGAAAAACTCCAAATTTACCTGAATGTTTGGCTGTTTATTTTGCTTCTCTGCAGAACCTCATACTTCTCTACCTGGGTACATTACATGTTGGGTTTCTACCTTCAGGCTCAGTCCTAGACCCAATTCCCTTATCACTTTATGTTATTTCCCTAGGCAATTTCATCTATATCTATGAGATCTATATCCTCTGGTGATTTGTGACAGTTTATATGTCTGACTTATCTTTTAAAGTCAAACCAGCAAAGTCAATTTTACTCTTGACATTAACTCTCAAAAACATTTCAAACTTAACATTTAAAAGTAAATGAGAGGGGGAGGCAAGATGGCGTAGAGGTGACTCAGGATTGCAGCTCTCAGTGAAGGCGCAGAGGGTGAGTCCTAGCCGCATTCTCGGATGAACCTTTTATGCCCACAGAGTGTTGAATGTCCCAGGTGTGGGAGAGACACTGGACTCTAGTGCTTCTGGCTAATGCAGCCGGGTCCCACCGCCTCTTCGGTCAGCGCTGCAGCGGGACCCGGCGCGGAACTCACTGGTCTGGGTGCCCTGTTAAACTGGCAATCTGAGATTTGGAAGGGCAGATTGGCATGTCCATCTGATTGAACGGGACTTGGACAATGAGCCAGACCAGGAGTTTCCTGGGAAGCGTGATCTGAGCCGGGGTAGTGGGCAGCGGCACGGGAGATCGCACGGATCCCAGTGCCCTAGCGGCAGGCTCCTGGGGCGCCAGTGAGAGAGTCGACCTTTCAGCTTGGGGAGAGGAAGAGAGAGAGAGAGAGGACGGACTCTGAGGCAGGGAGCTGGGTGATCGGGATCAGCGGGTCCCACTCTCACGGGGACAAGCAGGGCGGCGACTGGAGGCGCTTGGGGCTGACAGTTTTGCTGCCGGCATCTAGGACGGTGCAGCCCAGTGAGGGAGGGGCGTCCACCATCGCTGACGCAGTGCACCCCCGCTGAAGTACCGCCCAGGTCTGACGCAGCCTGCTGTTGCCGAGGCAACCTGCCATAACAGAGAGACTCCGCCAGGCAGCAACAGGGCAGACCCGCGCTAGCAGGTCAGAGCCCCGGCAGGCAAATAGTGAATAGACTGCCGCCTAGTGGGGTAGGACAGTGCAACAGATACTCATAAAGAAAGCCCCAACTCCCTGAGACAGAGCATCTAAGGGTGAAAAAAAAAAAGGGTGGTGTTTTATGAGTTCTATTGCAGCAGACATAAACAACCTCCCAACAACACTGAATGAACAACGGAGCTCACAGCTCAGCACTGGAGCTCCTATAAAGCACAGACTGTCTCCTCAAGCAGCTCCCTGACCCCTGTATATCCAAGGAGTCACCCCAGAAAAGGACTAATCAGACTGACATTTGGCTGGCATCATTCTGGAACAAGGGCAGCAGAAAAAGAAACTGGTATCATCCCTCACTGTTCCGCAGCTGCTGCAGGTATACCCCAGACAAGCAGGGCCTGGAGTGGACCTCAGCACTCATACAGCAGAGAGGATAGACCATTAGAGGGAAAACTAATTAACAGAAATACTTCATCATCAACAATCTCAGTGTCCACACAGAGACCCAATTGAAAAATCAGCAACTACTAAGACGACAGGCGGATAAATCCATAAAGATGGGAAGAAACCAGCGCAAAAAGGAGGAAAGCACCCGAAACCAAAACACCTCACCTCCAAAAAAGGACCAAAACTCCTCACCAGCAAGGGAACAAAGCTGGATGGAGAATGAATGTGACGAAATGACGGAATCAGACTTCAGAAAGTGGATAATGAGAAACTTCAGTGAGCTAAAGGAACATGTTCTAAACCAGTGCAAAGAAACTAAGAACCTTGAAAAAAGATTTGAAAAAAGATTCGAGGAATTGATAACAAGAATGGACAACTTAGAGAGGAAGATGAATGAATTGAAGGAGCTGAAAAACACAACACGAGAACTTCGCGAAGCATGCACAAGTTTCAACAGCCGAATTGACCAAGCAGAAGAAAGAATATCAGAAGTTGAAGATCAACTCAATGAAATAAAACGAGAAACCAAGATTAAAGAAAAAAGCACAAAAAGGAATGAACAAAATCTCCAAGAAATGTGGGACTATGTGAAGAGACCCAACCTACGTTTGATAGGTGTACCAGAATGTGATGAAGAGAATGAATCCAAGCTGGAAAACACTCTTCAGGATATTATCCAGGAAAATTTCCCCAACCTAGCAAGACAGGTCAATACTCAACTCCAGGAAATACAGAGAACACCACAAAGATACTTTGCAAGAAGAGCAACCCCAAGGCACATAATCGTCAGATTCACCAGGGTTGAAATGAAGGAGAAAATACTAAGGGCAGCCAGAGAGAAAGGTCAGGTCACCCACAAAGGGAAGCCCATCAGACTCACAGCAGATCTCTCGGCAGAGACTCTACAAGCCAGAAGAGAGTGGGGGCCAATATTCAACATCCTTAAAGAAAAGAACTTTCAACCCAGAATTTCACATCCAGCCAAACTGAGCTTCATAAGTGAAGGAAAAATAAAATCCTTCACGAACAAGCAAGTACTCAGAGATTTTGTCACCACTAGGCCTGCTTTACAAGAGCTCCTGAAAGAGGCACTACACATAGAAAGAAACAACCAGTTCCAGCCATCCTAAAAGCATAACAAATGCTAAAGACCATCAACAAAATGAAGAATGTACATGAACCAATGGGCAAAACAGCCAGCTAGCATCAAAATGGCAGTATCAAATTCAAACATAGCAATATTAACCCTGAATGTAAATGGGCTAAATGCACCAATCAAAAGACACAGACTGGCAAATTGGATAAAAAACCAAAACCCATCGGTGTGCTGTATCCAGGAAACCCACCTCACATGCAAAGATACACAAAGGCTCAAAATAAAAGGATGGAGGAAGATTTACCAAGCAAATGGAGAGCAAAAAAAAGCAGGAGCTGCAATTCTCATCTCTGATAAAATAGACTTTAAAGCAATAAAGATCAAAAGGGACAAAGAAGGTCATTACATAATGGTAAAAGGATCAATACAACAAGAAGAGATAACGATTCTAAATATATATGGACCTAATGTAGGAGCACCCAGATATATAAGGCAAGTTCTTAATGATTTGCAAAGAGACTTAGACTCCCACACAATAATAGTGGGAGACGTTAACACTCCACTGTCAATAGCAGACGGATCAACCAGACAGAAAATTAACAAGGATATCCAGGACTTGAACTCAGACCTGGAACAAGCAAACCTGATAGACATTTACAGAACTCTCCACCCCAAATCCACAGAATATACATTCTTCTCAGCACCACATCACACCTACTCCAAAATTGACCACATAATTGGAAGTAAAGCACTCCTCAGCAAATGCAAAACAACTGAAATCATAACAAACAGTCTCTCAGACCATAGTGCAATCAAGTTAGAACTCAGAATTCAGAAAATAACTCAGAACCGCACAGCTTCATGGAAACTGAACAACTGGCTCTTGAATGTTGATTGGATAAACAATGAAATGAAGGCAGAAATAAAGAAGTTCTTTGAAACCAATGAGAATGAAGACACAACGTACCAGAATCTCTGGGACACATTTAAAGCAGTCTGTAGAGGAAAATATATAGCAATAAGTGCCCACATGAGAAGAGTGGAGAGATCCAAAATTAACACCCTATCATCAAAATTGAAAGAGCTAGAGGAGCAAGATCAAAAAAGCTCAAAACCTAGCCAAAGACAAGAAATAACTAAGATCAGAGCAGAACTGAAGGAGATAGAGACAAGAAAAACCCTTCAAAAAATCAATAAATATAAGAGCTGGTTTTTCGAAAAGATCAACAAAATAGACCACTAGCCAGACTGATAAAAAAGAAAAGAGAGAACAACCAAATAGATGCAATAAAAAACGATAAAGGGGAAATCACCACAGATTCCACACAAATTCAAACCATCATCAGAGAATACTACAAACAACTCTATGCACATAAACTAGTAAATCAGGAAGAAATGGATAAATTCCTGGACGCCTGTGTCCTCCCAAGTCTAAACCAGGAGGAAGTCGAAACTATGAATAGACCAATAACAAGGTCTGAAGTTGAGGCAGCAATTAAGAGCCTACCACACAAAAAAAGCCCAGGTCCAGATGGGTTCACAGCTGAATTCTACCAGACACACAAAGAGGATCTGGTACCATTTCTTCTGAAACTATTCCAAATAATCCAAAAAGAGGGAATCCTTCCCAATTCAATTTATGAGACCAAGATCATGCTGATACCAAAACCTGGCAGAGACTCAACAAGAAAAGAAAACTTCAGGCCAATATCCAAGATGAACATAGATGCAAAAATCTTCAATAAAATACTGGCAAACCGATTGCAACAGCACATTAAAAAACTTATCCATCATGATCAAGTAGGATTCATCCCAGGGATGCAAGGCTGGTTCAACATACGCAAGTCTATAAATGTAATTCACCACATAAACAGAAGCAAAAACAAAAACCACATGATTATCTCAATTGACACAGAGAAGGCATTTGACAAAATTCAACAGCCCTTTATGCTAAAACCCCTCAATAAACTTGGTATTGATGGAACATATCTCAAAGTAATAAAAGCTATTTATGACAAACCAACAGCCAATATCATACTGAATGGGCAAAAACGGGAAGCATTTCCTTTGAAATCTGGCACTAGACAAGGATGCCCTCTCTCACCACTCCTATTCAACATAGTACTGGAAGTTCTAGCCAGAGCAATCAGGCAAGAAAAAGAAATAAAGGGTATTCAAATAGGAAAGGTGGAAGCCAAATTGTCTCTATTTGCAGATGACATAATAGTATACCTAGAAGACCCCATCACCTCAGCCCAAAAGCTCCTGAAACTGATAAGCAACTTCAGCAAAGTCTCAGGATATAAAATCAATGTGCAAAAATCACAAGCATTCCTATACACCAATAACAGACTTAAAGAGAACCAAATCAAGAACAAACTGCCATTCATAATTGCTACAAAGAAAATAAAATACCTAGGAATACAACTCACTAGGAATGTAAGGGACCTCTTTAAGGAAAACTACAAACAACTGCTCAACGAAATAAGAGAGGACACAAACAGATGGAGAAACATTCCATGCTCATGGTTAGGAAGAATCAATATCGTGAAAATGGCTATACTGCCCAAAGTAATTTACACAATCAATGCTAACCCCATCAAACTACCATTGAATTTCTTCACAGAACTGGAAAAAACCACCATGAATTTCATATGGAACCAAAAAAGAGCCCGCATTGCCAAGTCAATTCTAAGCAAAAAGAACACAGCGGGAGGCATCACACTACCAGACTTCAAACTATACTACAAGGCTACAGTAATCAAAACAGCATGGTACTGGTACCAAAACAGAGATATAGACCAATGGAACAGAACAGAAGCATCGGAGGCAACACAAAATATCTACAACCATATTATCTTTGATAAACCAGACAAAAACAGGCAATGGGGAAAGGATTCCCTATTTAACAAATGGTGTTGGGAAAACTGGCTAGCCATGTGCAGAAAGCAGAAACTGGACCCCTTCCTGACACCTTACACTAAAATTAACTCCAGATGGATTAAAGACTTAAATGTAAGACCTGACACAATAAAAACCCTAGAAGAAAATGTGGGCAAAACCATTCAGGACATAGGAGTAGGCAAGGACTTCATGACCAAAACACCAAAAGCATTGGCAACAAAAGCCAAAATAGACAAATGGGACCTAATCAAACTCCACAGCTTCTGCACGGCAAAAGAAACAGTCACTAGAGTGAATCGGCAACCATCAGAATGGGAAAAAATCTTTGCAGTTTACACATCTGACAAAGGGCTGATATCCAGAATTTACAAAGAACTCAAACAGATTTACAGGAAAAAAACAAACAAGCCCATTCAAAAATGGGCAAAGGATATGAACAGAAACTTTACAAAAGAAGAAATACATGAGGCCAACAAACATATGAAAAAGTGCTCATCATCATTGGTCATTAGAGAGATGCAAATCAAAACCACATTGAGATACCATCTCACACCAGTTAGAATGGCGATCATTAAAAAATCTGGAGACAGCAGATGCTGGAGAGGATGTGGAGAAATAGGAACACTCTTACACTGTTGGTGGGAGTGTAAATTAGTTCAACCATTGTGGAAGACAGTGTGGCGATTCCTCAGGGACCTAGAAATAGAAATTCCATTTGACCCAGCAATCCCATTACTGGGTATCTATCCAAAGGGCTATAAATCGTTCTACTATAAGGACACATGCACATGAATGTTCATTGCAGCACTGTTTACAATAGCAAGGACCTGGAACCAACCCAAATGCCCAACGATGATAGACTGGACTGGGAAAATGTGGCACATATACACCATGGAATATTATGCAGCAATCAAAAATGATGAGTTTGTGTCCTTTGTAGGGACATGGATGAATCTGGAGAACATCATTCTCAGCAAACTGACACAAGAACAGAAAAAGAAATACCGCATATACTCACTCATAGGTGGGTGAGAAAAATGAGAACACATGGACACAGAGAGGCGGTCTACTATACACTGGGGACTGTTGGGGGGAATGGGGGAGGGACAGCGGGGGGGGCTGGGGGCGATGGCCTGGGGATGAATACCAAGTATGGGTGAAGGGGAGGAAGGCAGCAAAGCACACTGCCATGTGTGTACCTATGCAACTATCTTGCACGTTCGGCACATGTACCCCCAAACCTACAATGCAATAAAAATTAAAAAAAAAAAAAAAAAAGAAATAAAAGATAGGCTTAGTGACTGAAAAAAAAATAAATAAAAAATAAATAAATAAAAATAAAAGTAAATGAATGCCCCTCCCCATGTATTAGCTCTGTTCCAGCGACTTCAATTTTGGGGAATTGTACCACCTATCAATCACACATAAGCCAAAAACCTAGAAGCCGTTTCTGATACCATGTGTCTTAGTCTGTTGAGGATCCTATAACAAAACCCTCAAACCAGGTGCCTGATAAACCACAAAAAAAGTATTTCTTTATAGTTCTAGAAGCTGATAGTCCGAACTCAAAGTACCAGCAGATCTAGTTTTTGGCAAGGGCCACTTTCTGCTTCATATTCGAGGCTTCACTGCTGTGCCCCTACGGGGTGGAAGGAGCTAGTTCTCTGATGTCTCTTTCACAAGGGCACTAATTCCAATTATGAGGGCTCTGCAGCCATGGCTTAATCACCTCCCAAATGTCCTGCTTCTTAATAACATCACTTCGGGGGTTAGGATTTTAGCCTGTGAATTTTGGAAGACACAAACATTCAGACCATAACACCGTTTGTTCCACTCTCCTCAGAACCAACTGATTAGCAATTCAGACAAGCTTATTCTTATCCATAAGAGGATATCCATGGCTTTCATATTCACCTATCTTGCCTTTCATTTCCACTATCCTAATCCACAGTACTGTTACGAGCTGCTGCCATCAATCAGTAAGTCATCTTCCCATATCTATTGAGCTTCTATTTAATCTACTCCGCCTGTAGCAGTCAGAGCAATTATTTTTTTTTTCAAATGCAAATCTAGCTCACATACCCCTCAGCTTAAAACTCTGTATAAGTTTTATTTTGGATAAAGAGCAAACCACTTATCTATTACAAGGCCCTCCCTGTATGGCCCGAGTATCGTCTTACTCCACTCCTCCTTTGCTCCTTGAGCTCTAGTCACGTTGGTTTTGTTTCAATCTTTCATGTTCCAAACTTATCCTTTTTTTTTTTTTTTTGTATTTTTTTTTGAGACAGTCTCACACTGTCACCCAGGCTGGAGTGCAATGCATGATCTCAGCTCACTGTAACCTCCACCTCCCTAGTTCAAGCAATTATCCTGTCTCAGCTTCCCAAGTAGCTGGGACTACAGGTATGCACTACCATGCCTGGCTAATGTTTGAATTGTTTATATTTTTCAGTAGAGAAAAGGTTTTGCCATATTGGCCAGGCTGGTCATAAATTCCTGAACTCAGGTGATCCACTCACCTCCGCCTCCCAAAGGGCTGGATTTATAGGCGAGAACCACCACACCTGACCTGGGGCATCTCGCCACACAGTATATGCATTTGTTCCCTCTCTCTCTTTCTCTTTTCTCCATTTTGTCTGGTAAACTCTTAATTATCTTTCAGATACCAGGGTAACTTCCTCAGTAAGTTGTAGACTTGCAGCATCATGCCCCCTTCTTCTATGTGATCCAGCCCAGCTATAATTCACGTATGATCATTTGATTCATCCCTCCCACTACACTAACCTCAATGCAGCCAAAGGCTATGTCTGGGTCCCCTAACTCAGATTTACAATAATTTTTTTTTAAGTAGAGATGGGGTTTCACCATGTTGACCAGGATGGTCTCGATCTCTTGATCTTGGCCTCCTAAAGTGCTGGGATTACAGGCGTGAGCCACCGCGCCCGGCCTACAATAATACTTCTAAAATAAAATGCTCAGTACATTTTTTTAATTTCCTGAAACAAATGAATAAACTTAGTGGAGAGAGGAATATGGCATTTTGTTCCTTTGTTTGGGGAAAGAAACACAACAGTGAGACTTTAGAATAAAGAAGGGTAAACAACTATCTAATTCATAAATAAGATGGCTTGACACAGTGAAGTGATCAGCCTCTCTGGCTAATAGAGAAATGGTGACTCTATTATTTTAGTGCTTAAAATTTCTTTTGGGCAGTTTTTTAATAGTCATCAAGGAGGATGGCCTTAGAAGAGAATGACAGAAAATATATTTATTCTTTTTTCTTTTTTTTTTTTTTTTTGAGACGAAATCTTGCTCTGTCACCAAGCTGGAGTGCAGTGGTGCAATCTTGGCTCTCTGCAACCTCTGCCTCCCAGGTTTGAGCGATTCTCCTGCCTCAGCCTCCCAAGTAGCTGGTACTACAGTTGTGTGCCACCATGCTTGTCTAATTTTTGTATTTTTTTTTTTTTTAGTAAAGATGGGATTTCACCATGTTGGCCAGGCTGGTCTCAAACTCTTCGTCTGCCTGCCTCAGCCTCCCAAATGCTGGGATTATAGAGATTACAGGCATGAGCCATAGCACCCAGCCTATTCTTTGGAATTGGAATTTTAAGACTACATCTAGGTTGTGCTAAGCCCTAGGAAAAGTAATAACAATATTATACTCTGAAATTAAATATGCCTTGAATAATTAACAGAAAGGCCTGCGTTTTGCTTGAGACAAATCCAGAAAGGCAGTGCTACATTATTCTGGAAAAGTCTGGGTTGAGATGTGAACAGAATGACCAACACAATGAAGCATTTCTGTGGCAAGATCACTGTGACAAAGCAAAAGCAAAAAGAACAGATTTCAGCCCAGTGATGTGCTTCTCAGGATTTTCCATTAAACATCTGGAGATAAGAACCTGGGAGAAGACTGAATGTCTTCTGGTCCATGTCGGTATGTTTGTAAAGACTGCTCTGTTAGCTTAAGGTGAAGTGTGGCCCTTGAAATTTGAAGGAACTGATATCATCTGGGGTCCCTTAGACTCTGCAAAGAATATGGGAACTCTCAACCTTCTATCTTTATTGTTCTTAGTAAAGGAACAGTATCAAACACATCATTCAATGATCTGAGTCATTTCTGGGACAGTGTTGGTGTTTATGAGCCAAAAAGGGTCGGTGCTTGTCCAGAAGTCAGTGTAAGTTCTTCAGCGGCCATCTAGTCTGTTTTGAAACAGAACTTAAATCCCAAGTTTGCTCTTGGAAGACACCCTGGTTTTTCAGATAAAAATGAAGCATTCCTCTTTTCAGTGACTATCAGACCACTAACATTGGTCCCAGAAAGTAATTATGTTAAAATACACGTTTAAAAGCAAATATCACTCTCGAGATAATAATTTAGAGAGCAATCTACAGTGTGTGACTGCCCAGGGTCGTGCCTGAGCCTACCAAAACAAAAAGTGTTTGTGAACTTCTCTTGACACTTAACTCATTTTTTATAGAACTTAACTTCTGATAGCTAAGCAAGGCACATGTGAAAATGCTTTCAATTATTTTAAAAGTTCTGCCTCCAAGTCATTGCCAACCTCTTTTTTAACTTCTGATTTTTCCCACTTTGGTAGAGACCTAGAAAATCTTTTTTTTTTTTTTTTTTTGTAAAGTGACGTAGGCTATGAAGTTTTATAGCCACTTCATAAAAATGGGTTTTGTCACTTTAAAAAATAAATTCCTTCACAAGTTCTAAATCCTAAAACTTACCTTAAAGCAGCAGCATCAATAATAGGGTCAGGGCTCAGGGAGGACATATATATTATAAGTGACACAATGTGGTTTCATTCCCAGGGGTATTTAATGAAGATAATTTATGATGCATCATATACAAGCAAATAAAACACTACCAGGAAAGCTAATAGAACACAATTGATCAAGTTTAAATTAATGTGCATTTAGCAAAACGTGCAAATTATCATGACAGTTATATATCTAATGAGACACAGTGTCTGTCTTCAGAGAGCTTACATTCCAATGGGAATAACTTCTAACTACAAATCACTATGATATATCATAGAATACATTAATACTACAAAAGAAATGAAAACAAAATGATATGGAATAAAATGTAAACAATATAAGGAAGTTCTCCTAATTTTATCCCTCCCCAATCCCCCCACCCACTGCGATGCCCGCCCTAAGCCTCCATCCCCTGACAGGCCCAAGGGCGTAATAGTCCCCTCTCTTTTCTATGTGTTCTCATTGTTCAGCACCCACTTATGAATGAGAACATGTGGTGTTTGGTTTTCTGTTCTTGTGTCAGTTTGCTGAGAATGATGGTTTCAAGCTTCATCCATGTCCCGGCAAAGAACAGGAACTCATCCTCTTTTATGACTGCATAGTATTCCATGGTGTATATGTGCCACATTTTCTTTATCCAGTCTGTCATCAATGGGCATTTGGGTTGGTTCCTTGTCTTTGCTATTGTAAACAGCACTGCAATAAACATACTTATGCATGTGTCTTTAGAACTGAATGTTTTATAATCCTTTGGGTATTTACCCAGTAATGGGATTGCTGGGTCAATAGTAGCTTGATGGGGGAATGGATACAGCAAACCACCGTGACATGTGTATACCTATGTAAAAAACCTGCATGTTCTGCACATGTACCCCAGAACTTAAAGTATAATTAAAAAACACAATAGAAGGATGTTTTTGAAGATCATTACAACACAGCTTCTCTAGCAAATAATACTGGAGAAAACCTGCACGTGTGGCATATATGTGTCAGTCCTTTTTAGCACATAAAATGGGCTTAATATTTTTTCATCACATTGATGAGAGGAATACATAAAATAGTATGTATAAATATCTAGACCTTTGCTATAGTAAATATTGTGTTAAAGTAGAAATCTTCTGTCTTTCTACAGAAATACTCTATGCAGCAATTACTTCTGACTGTGATACATAAAAACAGGAAAATCAAAGTAGAGAAGAAATATGTATTCATGATACATGATTTGGGTTTTTCCAAAGAGCAAAAACTATGAATTGGGTTCCAAGGATTTCATGTTAAAACAACAGTAAGAATAAAGACATGGGGTAGCAGATGTATACATTGAGTAGGTTAAACAAGCCTGAGCAAACGATTCACATAATGAAACGCCAAGAGAACAGACTAGGAATTCCTCTAAGGCTGTTGTGAGAGCCAAAGAAAATACATCTGGACTTGACTCTGTTGCTAATGAGGAATTTCTGAAAGTTTGACCTGCAGCAGTTCTGAAAAAAATGCTTCCAAACAAACCAGATTGTTTTGTCAAACAGATAAGGGAAATTATGGATAAGTAATGCCATTTTATAAATTTCAAATGCATGTTAACAAAGCAACAGCAAAAAGCAAACCCCATTTAAATTTCTTTAACCTAGATTTTATGAACTTCTTTACTAAGCAAACTCTCCCATCTGTATTTTCTTACGTGTAATACTTATTAAGAATCACTATTTTGGTGTTGTTGGAACATATTTAGAAAAATGCAGTCTAACCTCTGGTTTAAGAAGACAACCCTGGCAGAACTATCAGTTGGAAAAAGAGAAGAGTTTAGAGGCTAGGAGGCCACTATAACAGCTCACTTGAGAGCTAATCTGTGCATGACTCTGACCAGAGAAAGTAAAATTGGGAAAAAAGGCATGCATTGGAGGCAACAATCCTTGGAATGTGATTGACTAGAGAGGATAATGAATATGGAAGACCCAGAAAAGACTTTAAAATGTTAAGCCCAAATGATTGTGTGACAGGTGGTATCTGTAATAAAAACTGAAAACTCTAAAGGAAGAACAGGATTCTGAGGAAAAGACTAATTTTGTATGTGTTGAGCTTGAGGGCCTGCTTTGGAACTAACAGGCAGCTGAAGATTTCATTTCATGTCAAAGAAACTTAATTTAAAATCCAGCAAATACTAAATTCAGAGCTAAATGTGAAAGACAGAAATACGAACAAAGTGTCCTCTGAGCATTTCCTTTCTGTCAGAAGTCACAGAGAGACCCAAATGTCAAAAAGGGACATATTCTTCTGTTGATGCACAAGATCTTGGCATCCCAGTCTCTTTCTGTAAATACAACACTGGATTCTTTGCAGCCAAATTCTTAAGGTAAGCTTGGTACTAGAGACTCATATTCCATGGAGAATTACCTGAAGCATGAGAAAATCATCCCTTCAGATCAGTGGATATTTTTGCTTTTATTTTAATTTTTAATTGACACATCATTATATATATATTTATAGGATACAGGGTGACATTTTGATTAGATCAGAGTTGTTTTTTTTAATTGCATTTTAGGTTTTGGGGTACATGTGAAGAACATGCAAGATTGCTGCATAGGTACACACATGGCAGCGTGATTTGCTACCTTCCTCCCCTTCACCTATATCTGGCATTTCTCCCCATGCTATTTCTCCCCAAATCCCCAACCCCTGCTGTCCCTTCCCTATTTCCCCCCAACAGACCCCATTGTGTGATGCTCCCCTCCCTGTGTCCATGTGTTCTCATTGTTCAACACCCTCCTATGAGTGAGAACATGAGGTGTTTGATTTTCTGTTTTTGTGTCAGTTAGCTGAGAATGATGGTTTCCAGGTTCATCCATGTCCCTACAAAGGACATGAACTCATCGTTTTTGATGGCTGCATAATATTCCATGGTGTATATGTGCCACATTTTCCCTGTCCAGTCTATCATCGATGGACATTTGGGTTAGTTCCAGGTCTTTGCTATTGTGAACAGTGCTGCAATGAACATTCGTGTGTATGTGTCCTTAGAGTAGAATGATTTATAATCTTTCGGATATATACCCAGTAATGGGATTGCTGGGTCAAGTGGAATTTCTATTTCTAGGTCCTTGAGGAATCGCCACACTGTCTTCCAAAATGGTTGAACTAATTTACACTCCCACCAACAGTGTAAAAGTTCCTATTTCTCTACATCCTCTCCAGCATCTGCTGTCTCCAGATTTTTTAATGATCACCATTCTAACTGGCGTGAGATGGTATCTCAATGTAGTTTTGATTTGCATTTCTCTAATGACCAGTGTTGATGAGCATTTTTTTCATATATTTGTTAGCCTCATGTATGTCTTCTTTTGTAAAGTGTCTGTTCATATCCTTCACCCACTTTTGAATTGGCTTGTTTTTTTTCTTGTAAATCTGTTTTAGTTCTTTGTAAATTCTGGGTATCAGCCCTTTGTCAGATGGGTAGACTGCAAAAATTTTTTCCCATTCTGTTGGTTGTTGCTTCACTCTAATGACTGTTTCTTTTGCCATGCAGAAGCTGTGGAGTTTGATTAGGTCCCATTTGTCTATTTTGGCTTTTGTTGCCAATGCTTTTGGTGTTTTGGTCATGTAGTCCTTGCCTATGCCTATGTCCTGAATGGTTTTGCCTAGATTTTCTTCTAGGGTTTTTATGCTGTTAGGTCTTATGTTTAAGTCTTTAATCCATCTGGAGTTAATTTTAGTGCAAAGTGTCAGGAAGGGGTCCAGTTTCTGCTTTCTGCACATGGCTAGCCAGTTTTCCCAACACCATTTATTAAACAGGGAATCCTTTCCCCATTGCTTGTTTTTGTCAGGTTTGTCAAAGATCAGATAGTTGTAGATATGTTGTGTTGCGTCTGAGGCCTCTGTTCTGTTCCATTGGTCTATATCTCTGTTTTGGTACCAGTACCATTCTGTTTTGATTACTGTAGCCTTGTAGTATATTTCGAAGTCCAGTAGTGTGATGCCTCCTGCTTTGTTCTTTTTGCTTAGAATTGACTTGGCTAGTGGGCTCTCTTTTGGTTCCATATGAAGTTTAAGGTGTTTTTTTCCAGTTCTGTGAAGAAGGTCATTGGTAGCTTGATGGGGATAGCATTGAACCTATAAATTACTTTGGGCAGTATGGCCATTTTCACGATATTGATTCTTCCTAACCATGAACATGGAATGTTTCTCCATCTGTTTGTGTCCTCTCTTATTTCATTGAGCAGTGGTTTGTAGTTCTCCTTGAAGAGGTCCTTTACATTCCTTGTTAGTTGTATTCCTAGGTATTTTATTCTCTTTGTAGCAACTGTGAATGGCAGTTCGTTCTTGATTTGGCTCTCTTTAAGTCTGTCATTGGTGTATAGGAATGCTTGTGATTTTTGCACATTGATTTTGTATTCTGAGACTTTGCTGAAGTTGCTTATCAGTTTCAGGAGATTTTGGGCTGAGACGATGGGGTCATCTAGATAAACAATCATATCATCTGCAAATAATAGAGACAATTTGACTTCCTCCTTTCCTATTTGAATGCCCTTTATTTCTTTTTCTTGCCTAATTGCTCTGGCTAGAACTTCCAGTACTATATTGAATAGGAGTGGTGAGAGAGAGCATCCTTGTCTAGTGCCAGATTTCAAAGTGAATGCTTCCAGTTTTTGGCCATTCAGTATGATATTGGCTGTTGGTTTGTTGTAAATAGCTTTTATTATTTTGAGATACTTTCCATCAATACCTAGTTTATTGAGGGTTTTTAGCATAACAGGCTGTTGAATTTTGTCAAAGGCCGCCTCTGTATCAATTGAGATAATCATGTGGTTTTCGTCTTTGGTTCTGTTTATGTGGTGAATTATGTTTATAGACTTGTGTATGTTTCTCCAGGGGATGCATGAGTGGCCCGAGGGAAACCGACCCTCCAGGCCCAAAAGCATGACCCACTCAGGGCACAGTGGGTACAGAGTTTTATATCATGATCAGAGTTTTTTAGATCAGAGTTTTATATCATGCTATGTAATGCCTCTGAGAAGAGTCGAGTTGCATCTTAGAAAGCAAAAGGGAGTCTGGAAACAAACATGTAATGAATGCTCAGAAAATATTCACACACTCCCAGATATTTCAGAGACTCCCAGTCCCGTTGGGATCACGTGGAAAGATCTGACTAAGAGACTCCGAGGCGAAGTGCCATGAATCACTTTGGGGCTGAGGCAATAAAAAGCCCCTGCCTTATTCCCAAGTCCTCTCTTTTCCCACTTCCAGTGCGTTGAAGATTATGTACAATGTATGTCATAGGTTAAGGGTAGAGAAGTTTATTCTGACTGAATTCAACTTCATGTGAGCAACCAATGAACTTTGGTTTGGTTGAGCCACTGAGAATTCAAGCTCAGTATCTTCTTGCTGTTGTTATTTACCAACACAGTGGGATTTCTACAGAGCTCAAGCAGGCAGAGAAATTCTATGTGAACAAGAATGTCTCATGTTGGGCTTCCATATAAAATGTGCTGATGAAACATGTTAGGCAGATAAACATTTTAGAAATTCATTGCTCTGCACTGTATCAATGCTATTTTTGTCTCATTTGAAACCATCCTAAAATTATATATTTAGATCACACTATCTTCAACAGAATGGCTTTTACTGAGTTGCTTTTCGATATTATACATGAGCCTTACTTAATTCACAACTGATTCCATACACAAATATTATTGAGTTTATTGCCTACCATGTCAGAGAGGTTTATGCAAGTTCAATGCAGGAATGTCTCAGAAGTGGGAAAATCTATAATTTCGCCAAAGAAACTATTATAGTTTTAACAGAAAGAATGATGAAAATAATAAGATAGAAAATCATATGAAGGAGTGAGGAAGATGGGGCATTATTGAAGGGATTATTTGCTGGCAATAAGAATGAAAATGTGTAATTGAAATTCTTTAGGTTTCACATAAAAATTGCACCAGTTTATGCTAGCAGACATATTGTTTAGAAGTTTTTAAGAAATTTCTGAATCATGAGTTACACGTTTTAGGTCATGGGGACTAGTAAACATGTTTCACTATGCAGACTATTAGTCAACACTCATACCATGCTTTTCAATAAAGAATGTCAAATTGTGGGAGGAAAATTAAGAAATCTAATTGTTACAGTCACTCAGTTGATGTGTTGAAGTTCCTGGAAAATTTCTCAAAGGAATAATGGGTGAAGAGTTAAAGAATGATTCGTTTGGGGAAAAGAAGACCTGCTGGGATTTTGGAAAGGGCACGTGTATGCATTTAGTATTGTTTAGTGTGGACGCTGTGTGGTCCTGATCTTCATATATTTATTGGACTGCCATGTGTTAGGTGAAAACGTAAAGCTGTTATTATTTTGTAGGACAAAAAAGGCTGAATGTTCACAATTTCATCCAGTTCCACCTAATAGAATAGAAAACAGTGTTATCTCTGAATTGTTTACCTAAGGTAGACTTTGGGACAGTATTTAGAATTTATAAAAATTACATTTTAGACTAAAATAAAATAGACATACCTAGAGTTGTTCAAAACTGAAAATACAGCTGAAATATCAAGTCCTATAATGGAGTTTATATATAAGAATTCCAGGCTTTATATTTGAGGCCAAATATGTGCTTTTCTTTATCCCTTTTATTTATATGGATCTAATCTTCTATAATTTTTAAAACATTCTGATAGAGATGTTCTTTGGTGTTCTTTTTTCCTCTTGATTTAAAGAACTGCTTTACAATCAAACAGTAAGATTAAACAAAACAAAACAATGCTCATGCCTTCATGGTCATTCTACCCATTTAGAAAGGCCTTGTGTATAACTTATTATGGTAATCTTGA
The DNA here is from genome assembly GCA_031835075.1 of Saguinus oedipus. NCBI lineage: Eukaryota > Metazoa > Chordata > Mammalia > Primates > Cebidae > Saguinus > Saguinus oedipus. The sequence goes on from CM063169.1 coordinate 22,579,389, forward strand.
ATTCTTTGTAATTTTTTAACAAAGGGTTCTACATTTTCCTTATGTACTGGGCCCTGAAAATTATGCATCAATCCTGAATCCATGGTCTTTTTAAATTTGCATGCAGATTAGAATTATGAAGGTACATTAATTCTAGGCCATCAAAGGCTAGCTTGTAACTTTCAAATTACATTTGGGAATTGTTCTTATATAACAGCATTTATTGCTCCAAAGATCGTTTTGTAGTAACTACTAAATAATCTATATCAATGTGCATTTGGGAAACCATGAAAATTTTCTGAAAGAGCGCTGATGTTTTATGTAACAATCATGAAATGTTTCCAAAGGCATAAATAAAAATAATTATAATAGAAAATCTGAGAGACAAAAACAAAATCTATGATAATATACCAGTGCGCTTTCTTGACAATAGATACGTGCATGAAACGAAGAATAAAGGAACAGCAGGAAAATGTACCACTATTGTGTTTACAGCTTCTAGGCAACCTATTAAAATGACAACCACACACAAGTAGCAACAGATGTATCTACCACGAAAACTAAGGTAAACTAAATCAAGTGAAAAATTTCAAATGAGGTAACTGTTCAATGAAAAGGAAAAAGAATAAAAATCACATCTGCTTACACGGCTATGAAACATGAAAGATTCTGCTAAAAGTTTATGTTGGGAATTAAGATGGTGGTAAAGTAATCTATGCACACTCATCCAATAATAGAAAACAGGGAATTAGTGGATAATGCCAATGTGACTTTTGAAAACCTCAAAAAGAAGAAAATTAAGATTACGGTTGATAGATTCTCTACAATACAGCAGGAAAACCCTGCCAAAATTCTAAAGGGTACAAAGTATACTCAATTTAAAAACAAATGGCATGTTTCTGTTTCTTAAAAGACATATGCATAATCTATGAGTGTATTTTCTACTTAAGGGACCATTTGAATGAAAAATCTTAAATTCTTATGAATGTTTTAGAAATATGTAGAGTAAATGAATAAAGCCTGTAGTTATTTAAGAATAACATTTAAAATTATTTACTAAATCTTTACTATTAAAATAATAGTACATGCAGTCCAGTCATAATTTAAAAAGCCAAGGTGATTATGGAGTATTGAGGCTGAAAAGAGCTAGATCTAAACCAAGCTACTCTAGACTTCGCTGTCAAGGAAAAGAACTGAGTGGAAATTTTTCAAGAAAAGACTTATACTTGTGAGTTTGGTGATGAGGCACAATCTGTGAAATGGTGTCATTTCTCTGGAGTAAAAATTTTAAATGATTGGTTAGCATTATGTACCTTTCATTGTGAACATGAATTGTGTCTTAATACAAGAGAATGGGGTGTACATTTCTGAAAGTCTAGAGCTGTATGGGCAAAGAAGAGATTTGTGGAGACCCCTCCATGCCTGCTTACAGAGGTTTCCTTCCTGTCCACTTCTAGAATTCTTACTCTGGCTTCATCTTAAAGCCCTGAGCACAGTTGAGCATCTTTTCCTGTCTCTCATTTATTTTACTATGAGACTCCTTTGTAACATGAAACATGCAACATGACCAATTGTTGGCTGCCCAAATTTAAGACTTTTCACTCTGGCCTCCTATACTGAAACATCATTCACATTTAGTAAAGGAAGGGGCACTCTGTTAAACCCATCACATTCTTTCTTTACTTTATGGAGTCATATAGAGATATTCCACTGAGTCCTTATGCTTGATCCCATGGAGACCATCCTATGAAAATCGAATTAATATGAAGGCAGGTAGAGTGAATACTCATTAAAGTTATTTACAACATCAGTTAGTATCACCAAGTGGAACAGGTATTTAGAGACCAGTCTGGCAGGAGATAGGATGGGGAAAGAGAGTGGCTGATGCATGCTGAGAAGTAGTAAGAACAATCCAGTTTTTGAAATGTTGTTCTTGTTAAGAGTCTGTTTATCAGGTTAAACACAATCAAGTGATCATTCAGTTGAGTCTAATAGTTCCGTAACTGAGAACAGATGGAGAATACATGGATATGTGTCTGTGTGTACACTCACATGCAAAATCAGTTGCCCTGACTTTGTTTTACTTACATCCAACTATTTATTGATTTTGATAGAAAGAGTAAGTGTTTTAGATACGTCAAGAATATCTCCTGAAATACTTCCAAATTCTTGCCTTTTGAAGAATCTTTTTAAAGGAAGAAAAGTAATGATTAGCAAAGAATCCACATTTCCAATAGCTCCATTTTCATCTCCTTAGCCCAGTCATAAAATCCATGGCTTGGGGAAAGTGGGATGTCTGCATTGCCTCTCCATCCATTTATCTATACTATTAGTTCAAATAGCCTGTTCAGTTGAACAATTTCTAAGTTTGTTGTAAAAGAACCTAAACTAAAATACTAATGCATTACATTTGAAAACACCAGTATCCTGTAAACAAAACATCCATATTAAGTAGTTATTCCTAGACTGAAACGAACTAAATGATTTCCCAAAAAAATCTGTATTTTTCTGAAGATAAAAAAAAATGTTGCTACAGATAATTGTTATAGGCTGCAATTGTTCTAATTTATCCAATATTTTCTCTCTTTTGCATGTTATGTAGATAAATATAATGCATAACTGTTAGGATAGCATGTATTGCTATTAAATGTTAATGCAGAATTCTAAATTTCCTAGCATTCACAGAAGGAATCTACTGATAATAAATAGTATTTAGAGAGAAATCTTATATACTACAATGAATTGAGAAATCCATAATATTAAGGCCACAAAAGTGATTGCTTAGGTGATTTAATTATAGCACAACAGGCTTTTCTGTTGATAATGTTATAATTATGTTTTAATAACCCAATCTTAACAAAAATAATTAGAATACAAATGATTAGCACAAAACTCCATCTCATTTGTAGCTCAGACCAGTATTTCAAATGTAATTTATTAGCAATTTAGGCTGATTTTTATAATTCATTAGAATAAATGAATAACTGACTTAGAAATCACCTATATGATTTCAAGAATTTTTCCACAGAAACATTAAGAATGCCATAAGCATTAAAATATTGAGAGATATTTGTATATGATGATATCAGTGGATGTTCCTTTCCTCATCTAATAAATTATAATATAGTTTTCAGATCTGTATGCAAAAATAGATCATAAAAATATAATCATGGTAGACACTAAGTAGCAACTTTATGAATGTGGAGAAAGAGTTCAAATAGTACCTTTGCACTGTACTGTGACAGAGCAATGCCTGATTCAAACAAGCAAAAACAATACTGAATTTATTATGTGAGAATCTTTAAGGACACTCTGCTAGATGAGATAATTTTCCTGCATGTGTTCACACTCTCCCCTATCTCTAAGTCTGAGGGGCCAATATAATTCCCCACTCCTTGACTTCAGTCCTTGCTATGTGATTTGCTTAGGCCAAAAGAGTATCTCAGCTGATTTAAGGCAACAGAAGCCTGGCATCTTTTTGCACAGGCAGATTGCCCTCCTGTCTTTTGCCGTAACAGTAACATGCTTCAAGTACTGGGAGCTGAGGAGGATAACAAATACATCTAACAGATCCGGACACCAGCTGCACCTTCAAGCCAATGCCAGCCACGCCCAGCCTAGATTAGCTGAGCTGCACCTGACTAGAGGTGCATGAACAAGAAAAAAAATGCTTATTAATATACTCCACTAAATTTTGCATAGATTTTTTAAGTGCAGAATCATTATGGCAATGGCTGATGGCTACCAAGGTGCCATTGTTCAACATTCCTATTATTCGGTCATCACATCTACCATGTGTAAGCCATAATATCTTCTAAAATGAATTACAACTCTATTCGAATTGAAGTAAATGGTATCACAATATTTCACTAAGTAATCTGTACTAGTTTAGTCTCTATTCCATCTCAATGAAATGCCTTCTGAGTTCCTGTAATTGTGACAAATGCTCTGAGCCTAGATCAGAAATATCACTATAAACTATGAAACCTACAAAGGGGAATTCCTCTTTTTCCTTTCTATTATAGAGATGCTTTTTTTTGTTTGTTTTTGCAAGCTTGTATGGTCTTAATTTTGTATGCCCCATACCTAGGGGAGCTCCTGATTCATAATAGTTCTTCAATAAGTTTTGTTGCATAAAGTGAAAATATTATTTTCAGCTTTCCCTCACCACTTTCTTCAAAACGGACTAGTTCATAACTGAAATAGGTTTTGTTTCTAGAAAACAATCACTCCAGCGGATCCCCTCATTTCATCATTTTTGTACTCCCTGAATCTATCATAATACTTGGCACATAGTGAGTAGTAATCAATGTTTGTTCACTGAATTAATGGAAGGATGATTGAATAAAACATTACAGGAATTTTAAAATTATAATTCAAGATTGAAAGCATATTGTCATTAGAGTGATTTTAAACAGTTAAGTATATGATAATTGGGAAAATTTACTTGCATTCTTCATTTAAATTGTAAATATAGTGATCAATGTAATTATGGTTTTCATTCATTTATTCAATAAATGTATATTTAATATTTTTTATATCCCATGATAGATTGATACTGGTTAAAGACATTACGATAGTATTATACATAAAGGTTTGTTTTAAATTGGCAATATATTGAAATTTTTCTCTTGTTAAAAATCCATGAAGTATATTTATAGGTTGAGATATAATACTTTTTAAAATGTCAGATAACAATATTTTTATTTTTTATTATTATTATTGACATGGGATCTCACTTTGTCACCCAGGATAATCATGGCTCACCACAACCTCAATTTTCCATGCCCAGGTGATTCTCCCACCTCAGTCTCCTGAGTAGCTAGGACTATAGGTGCCCACCACCACACACCACTAATTTTTGTTCCTTTTTTAGAGATGGGTTTTCACCATGTTGCCCAAGGTGGTCTCAAACGTCTGGGCTCAAGCAATCTGACGTCCTTGACCTCCTGAAATGTTAGGATTACAGGCAAGAGTCACCACTCCCAACCAGATAATGATATTTTTTCAGGAATAGGTAAAACATTGCCCTTCAATGAATTAGTACAGAAACATGAAAAAAAAATCTATTATTCATGAGCAAACCTGTGAACCACACATTGAAATTAGTATTCTAAGAAGGCCTCTGTGCTTTTGGATGATATAAAATAGTTTTGCTACTCAATTCTCATCAATAATAACAATACATTTACTTAAATCAGAATTAAGTATGAATAACTTGCTTTGATATGTTTGTGGTACATTTAACTAATTTTTTAAGAAGGGAAATTATTAAATTTAAACTCTATATAAAGAGTGTACATCAAATATTTTTAAAACTCTGAAGAATAAGGTCTCTATTTCGAGAATCATTAAGTGTCTTAAGAATATATTTATTTTCTAGAAATGTTGACCCTCTTCTTAAGTAATGTGACTCTTTTCAAATTTTTGGAAGGACTTTCTTATTAAATTAAAAATGATTGTATACAATAGGAAGTTACTAATAGAGTGAATTTAGTAACAATCTTGCTTTGTTATATATGTCTTACAAATTAAAATTACGTTTTCATAATTAAAAGCTGACAAGCTCATTTGCTTTTATAAGACTAAGAGAAAAGGAGTATTAAATGAGGTTAAATTAGATTTTACCATCTGTTTAATAAGTTTCAGGCCTGGTTTGATAATATATTCCCAGCTATATGATTTTAAAATGATCTTCTTCAGAACTAGTAATTGACATGACTAGTAGATAGGTATATAAATGCCAATTCTCACTCATTACTATAAAACTCATGATTTGTTTTATCTCTAATGAAACTGATTAAGTTTCCATCACATCAATGTGAAACCTGTAACACAAAAACGCATATTCACAAAATGTATCATATTTCGTACGGTAATTATAATGCACATTTTAATTTACTTAATTTGGTTTTTAATGGAACTATATAGTATTTATTTTACCTCTTCAATATTCTATGTCTTAGAAACTTTCCTACTGATTCTCCACAAGCATATTCCTCTCATAAGTCAGCCTACTTTCAAGGTGCATTAACTGCTCCAAAACTATAGGGGGCCATCTGGCTAAGTGCTGCTGAACTGCAAGAAATATATCCAGGAATTGCTCTGCTCTGACAAATTACGTTGTCAAAGCACATTCATAAAATGACATTCAAGTAATTACAGAGTACATTTATTGAGTCTGCAAAACATTATGGACTCACATATACCTGCAGAAAGCTAAGAATATGCATGAGCCTGTCAAAAGCTATGTATGGCAAAGAAGGCAAAGAAATGCTCCAAAAGATTATTAGAGAGATAGAGATTTTTATATTTATTTCTTTATTGTGCCTAGCCAACCTTAAGGTATCTGGAGTTAAGTTGCGACAGGTTCCCAGAGAGGAATGCACCTGGTTTTAAAAGTCACGGATGACAAGAATAGAAAATCTGGTTTATTGGGAAGCCTTAGGAACCCAGATTTCAGTGGAGGGTAGTAGAACTATGAATTTCAGTTAACATCCAGAAAAAGCTAGAGAAGTTTCTCTAGAGCATTTAGTTTGAGTAAAAGATCTGCCAAATTCAGACTGAAAAATTACACAAGTTTGTGAGAAGTGCCTCAACATTCAGATAGAGAAGACAGTTTAGGGTCAGAAATAATTAAGAACAGAAGAACCTAGATACCTGGGTACAGAAAATTGGTGCGAACAAAGAGAGTGGACTGGAGATTTCACTCAATAATCCAATTTTTCAATATTTTGACTTTTAATCTCTAGAGAAGTGCTCTTTATAAGTTAGTTACAGAGTGCCAAGGAACATGAGTACACGTGTTCTTTGTTGAGAGAAACAGAGACGTAGCAAATGACTAAGAGTTACAGAGAAACAGATACAATTGGTGTTTTTCAAGTCAAAATAATAACTTTCTTTTAAAAAGACAAAATGGAAGGCCCAGAAATTAAGAGAGTCTGGAATATTGCAATAACTGAGTGAGGAGTGTGTGTGGCAGAGAGAGTGTATACCAGGTTTGTGCAGACAAGGGGAACATTTAGCAGATGAGGCTCTAAGATAGAAGACCAGGTTATGCAGGTCCATGCAAACCATGATGCAAAGTTTGCCTTTAGTTTTTAAACAAATGTTTAAATTTATCAGAGTAATAAGTATACCTAGTTAATAATCTATTAGTACCAAAATACCTTCATTTCTAAAGATAACATTCCTATAGACAAGCTTTTTATATACCACGTTTCCTGCTCCTGCAGTCGGTCATAATCAACCTGATTAATTGCTCTGGAATTAACTTTACATGTCTAAATCATTTACACTTAATTGACAGGTTTTTGTTTGTTTGTTTGTTTGTTTCTTCATTTGTCGCCAGGCTGGAGTGCGATGGCTCGATCTTGGCTCACTGCAACCTCCGTCTCCCAGGTTCAAGCTCTTCTCCTGTTAATTGGCAGTTTTTCTGTTTTTAATTGATCAATTCTTGTTAACGTTTATTTTCTGTTTTACCGCCAGGTCCCTATTTTCCTTTTCCCCACCCATATTATAGTTTTTGCAAAGTTTTTTTTTTTGTTTGTTTGTTTGGTTTTGAGACAGAGTCCTTACTCTGTCCCCCAAGCTGGAGGGCAGTGGTGTGATTACGGCTCACTGCAGCCTTGAACTCCTAGGTTCAAATGAATCTCCCACCTCAGCCTCCCAAGTATCTAGAATAGGACTATAGGCATGCATCACCATGCCTGGCATTCTTCTGCTTTATTGTTTCTTTTTCTTTTCTTTCCTTTTTTTTTTTTTTGGAGAGACAGGGTCTTGCTATGTTGCACAAGCTGGTCTCAAACTCTGGCCTTAAGTGACCCTCCCATCTCAGGCCCTCAACATACTGGAATTAGACATGAGCCACCCCATCTAGCATAGTTTAAGCAAAATTTTCATTAAAGTAACAGTTGATCCTACAAAAACAGTATTCATTTTTAGGATAATAGTGCACCGATTTTCTTATGTAAATCTTTCTGATATCCTGTAATTTATAATTGTCATAGTATCTATCCATTTGCATAGTTTTTCTTGTATCTGTCACATCTTTCTATGTATTTATTTCATTTTTCTCTCAAGTACTCCAGGAGATCTGTCAAACGCTTAGCAGTATCTTTTCCATATGTTCAAACCCATCGCTTTAAGTTATTAACTTTTTTTCGGCTTAGAAAATTTCCTCTCACAGTTATCCTTTTTCCCATTCTTATGTATTCAATGTTGTTTCCTGAACTCCATATCATCTTATTTCTTGGTTACTCTTTTGTCAGCAGCTCTATATAAAAGGTTTACAGAAGATAAAGTTGGGACAGGAGCAATGGGTCATGCCTATAATCCCAACAATCTGGAAGGTCAGGGCAGAGGAATCACCTGAGGTCAGGAATTTGAGACCAGCCTGGCCAACACAGTGAAACCCATCTCTACTAAAAATACAAAAATTAGTCAGGCATGGTGGTGCATGGCTGTAATCCCAGTTACTGGAAAGGCTGAGGCATGAGAATTGCTTGAACCCAGGAGGTAGAGTTTCAGACAGCCAGGATCCCACCACTGGACTCCAGCCTGGGCTACAGAGTAAAACTGTATCTCAAGAAAAGGAGAGAGAGAGAGATCGGAAAAAAAGGACAGGCTGGGAACGGTGGCTCACGCCTGTAATCCCAGCACTTTTGGAGGCCAAGGCAGGTGAATCATGAGGTCAAGAGATCTAGACCATCCTGGCCAACATGGTCAAACCCTGTCTCCACTAAAACTAAATACAAAACTTAGCTAGGCATGGTGGCACACACCTGTAGTCCCAGCTATTCGGGAGGCTGAGGCAGAAGAATGGCTTAAACCCAGGAGGCAGAGTTGTAGAGGGCCAGGATGCCATCACTGGACTCCAGCCTGGGCAACAGAGTGAAACACTCTCTCTCTCTCTCTCTCTCTCTCTAAGGATAAAGGTAAAAAAAAAGGATAAAGGTACATATCCTCCCCTGAAATCTATTTAATATACCATAACACTTGGTTGCTGATAATCTAGCTGAGTATACACTTTTAGATCAGAAATCAGTTGTCTCATAATTTGAAGGCATTGCTTACGTATTGCCTTCTAGAATTCCTGCTGAGATACAGCTACAAATTTGATGTCTCTTATTTTTATGTAAACTATTTTGGGTTTTTGGTTTATTTCTTTGGAAGATTTTAATATATTTTGTTCATCACCAATATTCAGGAGTTTCACAATGATTATCTTGTGTATGTTTGTGTGTGTGTGTGTGTGTGTGTGTGTGTGTGTGTGTATGCACATGTGTTTTCATTCATGGTGATGGCCACTTGGTGGGCTCAGTATGGAGTCATGACTCTTCATTTCTGAAAACGATTGATACATTTACTTAATAAAGTCATTCCCTTTATTAATTTAGTTCTGTTCCCCAACTTTATTATTTGGATCACCTAAAGTGAAATTCCAATGTCCCATCATTTTACTTCTTGTTGCCTTCTCTTTTTTGTGTGTGACACAATTTTTATAATATTTGACATTACCTTCAAATACTTCTATTGAATTTTTAATATATTTTTAATTTTCTGAAGCTCTTTATTTTCTTACTGATTCTTTGAAGCTATTCATTATTATCTTAAGAATGCAATCTATTCTTTCATTTTTTGGAGGATATTCATACAGGTTTCGGGTATTTTCTCCTGTATTATCTGTTTTCTATACTTGCTCATTTCTTTCTTTTTCCTCTTTGCATTTACATTTTTCAGATTGTCCTTTAATGTACAGTGATCATTGATTATCCATTGATACTGGGCATTAGAGGCCATGTGAAATTGTTGAATGTATAGATAGGGTGGAGTAAAGGATTTCCCCATCAATGGGGAGTTATCTTCCCACTGGGTAGAGATCCAATCAGTACATGGAATTATTGTGTCTAGAACTGATCAGTTTCTTCAAAGAAGACTCATTTAATTTTCTGCATGGACTGTGTGTACTGGCATGCCAGCATTCCGAAAATAGGCAGGCTGGTATGTTAACTGTCAGTTTCTCTATTTCCTTCTGTATGATTCATTCTGCTCTCTACTCTGGCTGTAATTTTGAACCAGGAGCCTTCCTGGTACATTTTTTCCCCAGAAAATATACATCCAGACTGCAAGGGAGAAAGTAGAGGAGAGTAATCTGAGGTGCAGTGTATCTGGGGTGCAGTTACCTGGCTGAGAAGTTAAGCAATATACGTCTGTCTTTCACGTATGTCCATGTATCCTAGATGTTGTCAGATGAATTCTCTCTTCTTATGAGTAAACTTCTATGCATATAACTGAATTGTAACATGTGGCCAAACTTTCACATTTAACCAAAAGCCCAAAAGACTATATTTCATCTTAACAGCATAGTGATTAACTAAATGGTTTCAAATGGGTATTGACATGATCAGTCCATCAACAGTCTGCTAATTTTCTATTGGATTTGGCCACAAATGATAACTAGTGACTTTACTTGTGCAACAGTATTTGACAGCAGTAAGTGGCTCCACAACCATAGAGGGATTGGAAAAGGTACCTATAGAAAACTTTCTTGGGGCATTTTCTGGACAAGTGATTGAAAAATTGGTTTGGAAACTATTATTCTAATCTAGATAGGAATTGGTAGTACTCTCAAATAGCAAAGTGGCCATAAAGAGAAGTGGACAGGATAAACAGAGAGGAGACAAAACTAGACTGTAGTAATGGATTAGTAGTAAGTAAAAAAAAATTAAAGATGACACCTGAGAAATAGGCTTAGGCAACCGGAAGGAACAGAAGGAGGAGCAAGTTAGGGGAAGAGGGAAGCAATTAGGATGGAATTCTGTTCTAGCCATGTTGATTTTGACATTTCAGGTTGCTTATCCAATACAATGGTAGACTGAAGTATCAGAGACTCAGGAGAAACATCTTGGAAGAAGATAATTAGGCAGCTATCGTCAAGGCAGGAGAGAGAGAAATGCAGAGAAGGAGAGAAGATGAAAAGATAAATGAGACTGGGTGGGAACCCAGAAAAAACATAGACTTTAAAAGAAATGAAGAGATACGTGAAGATCCTGGAATAAAAGAAATCAAAGATATTGGTAGGAAATCAAGAGAGTGAAATCAAAGAGAAAGAGGTAAGCAACATGGATGAGTGCTGTTAAATGAGCCAGTGAGATAAGAACTGAAAAAAGACTATTGGCTTCTGAACAGAAAAAAAAGAAATTCGCTGAGTTTAGCAAAAGCATTTCAGGGGAATGACAGAGGCAGCAATCAGAAAGCAGTGTGCTGGGAAATTAACAGTGGGTAAGGAATTAAAAAGAGTAAAACTGATAAAATTTGCAGATATTTAGATACCAAAAAAAAATAATAATTATCTAGCACAATATTTGCAAAACCCTCAGAATCAGAATTACATTATACTGACATAAATCATTATTAGTTTACTGAATAATGATTTATGTCAGTGTAAGCAGATGTTCTACATACAAATGAAAACTGATATTGTAATAAAATAGTAAAATACATGATATGGCTTGGCTGTGTCCCCACTCAAAATCTCATCTTGAATTATAATCCCTATAATCCTCACATGTCAAGGGCAGGACCAGGAGGAAGTAAGTGAATCATGGGGGTGGTTTCTCTTATGCTGTTGTTGTGATAGTAAGTCTCATGGATCTAACGGTTTGGTAAGTGTCTGACATTTCCCCTGCTTGCACTCATTCTCTCTCGTGCCACCATGTGAAGAGGTGCCTTCTGTCATAATTGCAAGTTTCCTGAGGCTTCCTCAGCAATGCAAAACTGAGGGTCAATGAAACCTCATTTTCTTATAAATTACTCAGTTTCAGAAATTTGTTTTTTTTTTTTTTTTTTTTTTGAGATGGAGTCTTGCTCTGTTGCCAGTCTGGAGTGCAGTGGTGTGATCTCTGCTCACCGCAACCTTCACCTCCCAGGTTCAAGCAATTGTCCTGCCTCAGCCTCCTGAGTAGCTGGGACTACAGGTGTGCACCACCACACCCAGCTAATTTTTGTATTTTTAGTAAAGACAGGGTTTCACCACGTTGGCCAGGATGGCCTCCATCTCTTGACCTTGTGATTGGCTCGCCTCGGCCTCCCGAAGTGCTGGGATTTCAGGTGTGAACCACCGCACCTGGCTGGGAATTTCTTCATAGCAGCATGAGAACAGACTAATACAATAAATTGGTACCAAGGTAGTGAGGTGCTGCTGTGAAAGTATACCTGAAAATGTGGAAGTGACTTTGGAACTGGGTAACAGGCAGAGGTTGGAAGAGTTTGGACGACTCAGAAGAAGAAAGAATGATGTGAGAAAGTTTGGAACTTCCTAGAAACCTGTTGAATGGTTTTAACCAAAATGGTGACAGTGATATGGACAATGAAGTCCAACCGAGGTGGTCTCAGATGGAGATGAGAAACTTGTCAGGCACTGGAATAAAGGTAATTCTTTCCATGCTTTAGCAAAGAAACTGGTGACATTTTGCACCTGCCCTAAAGATCTGTGGAACTTTAAACTTGAGAGAGATGATATAGGGTATGTGGCAGAAGAAATTTCTAAGTGACAAAGCATTCAAAAGGAAGCTGAGCAAAAGAGTGCAGAAAGGAAAATGGGGTTGGAGCCCCGATACAAAGTCCCCACTGGGGCACTGCCTAGTGGAGCTGTGAAAAGAGGGATAATGTCCTCCAGATCCCAGAATGGGAGATCACTAACAGTTTGGGCCCTATGCCTGAAAAAGCTGCAGGCACTCAATGCTAGTCCATGAAAGCAGCTGGGGAGGGGGTGAGGGTGTGCACCTTGCCAAACCACAGGGGAGGACTTGTCCAAGGCTATGGGGAGCCCACCCCACCTCTTGCATCAGTGTGACCTGGATGTGAGACAGAGTCAAAGGAGATCATTGGGAACTTTAAGTTTTAACTGCCCTACTGAATGTCAGACATGCATGAGGCCTGCAGCCCACTAGTTTTGGCAAATATATCCCATTTGGAATGGGTATATTTACCGAATGCCTGTACCCCCACTGTATCCAGGAAGTAACTACTTGCTTTCTACTTTGCAGGCTTATAGGTGGAAGGGACTTGCCTTGTCTCATATGAGACTTTGGATTTGGACTTTTGGGTTAAGGCTGGAATTAGTTAAAACTTTTAGGGACTGTTGGAAAGGCATAACTGTGTTTTGAAATGTGAGGACTTAAGATTTGGAAGGGGCCAAGGACAGAATGAAATGGTTTGGCTGTGTCTCCACCCAAAATTTCATCTTGAATTATAATCCCATAATCCCCACATGTCAAACGTGGGACCAGGTAGAAGTACTTGAATCACGGAGGTGTTTTCCTGATGCCGTTTTCATGATAGTGAGTCTCACAGACTTCATGGTTTTATAAGTGTCTGGCATTTCCTCTGCTTGTACTCATTCTCTCTCCTGCAGCTCTGTGAAGAGGTGACTTCTGTTGTGATTTTAAGTTTCCTGAGGCCTCCTCCCCAGCAATGCAGAACTGTGAGTCAATTAAACCTCTTTTCTTTATAAATTACCCAGTCTCAAGTATTTCTTCACAGCAGCCTGAGAACAAACCTAATATAATATATTTATCGATATTGTAGTATATCAATAAATGCAGTTATATAAATGTTATCTTTTGGGAATGGCTTCCTTCATTTAGTATAACATGTTTAAGGTTTGTCCACATTGTAGCATATACCATTGTTGTGATCTTCTTATTGGTGAATAAGATTGCATTGTATGGGTATATCTCATTTTATTTACATAGTTATCAACTGAGGAACATTTGAGTTGTTTCTTTTCTGGATATTATAAACAACACTGCTATGAACAATAATGTACAAGTTTTTATGTAGACACAGATTTTCTTTCTCTTGTGTATACACCTAGATATGGAATTGCTGGGTCATAATGGTTACCATTTTGAGAAACTGTCAGTTTTTTTTTTCCATAGTGGTTGTACAGTTTTACATTCCCACTAGCAATGTTTGAGGGTTCCATTTTCTCTGCATCTCTACAGCACTCATTACCTGTCATTTTTATTATATATTAAAATTATATTGAGGCTTAAGATGTTAAGTGAAGTAACTGTGGATATACAGCTAGTGCCTATAAAAGCTGGAATTTAGCCACATGTCTTCTGCTAACTCAGAAGTCATGTTGTTTAGCACATTGCTATATTATAGCAAGATGTTTTATTGGGACTGAAGGAATGTCATTTTGTTTGTTTAAATTCTTTGAAATTACAGGATGAACACTTATGTCTAGTAATTGTCAAAAGCATTATTTTTCTTACTTATCCCAGTTGTTTAAATTAAAATGCTGAACTTTACCTTTTAGATTTTATAATTCTTGACAATTTAAATCTCAGTGACTTCAATTTTCAAAAATAAATACAAATTTATTGGGAGCTGATTATAATTTAGAACCTCTTTTGTGAAATAAACTATATTTCAAAAGGTTTTAAGTAGAAATATATGAAAGATTTAGCCTACAAATTACCAGAATTTGTCCTAGTGACCTAAATAAAAAAATACGAAAGTTCTACATTTAACGTTCTTTCAACATTTTATGAATAAAAAACCAGGTGGATAAACAGCTGAAGTCTTAATGGGAAATGATAACATGTTAGATCAGCAACATTAACATAAATAGTCAAATTTTTATCCAACACAAAACAATTACATACATTTCAATTAAACAGAAATTACCAATGGCCAACCCCAATCCCAGTACTTTTAAAAAAATTTCTCACACTTTCCTTTCCAGTTGACTATACACTGATGGAAATGGTTGTGTTATGCGGACAATTGATTTTTTAAAATGAAATGTCTAATAGTGAAGTCAGTGCATTATACTGCCCATTCCAGAAAGCAGCCTTCCATTGAATTTACTCAGACAAACTAATTGCTAAATTAGATAACCATTGAAAGTTATTGAGTACATATCCAACACTGTCTTCTGAACCAAAAGATAACTAACTATATCTGTTTTGATCACTACCGCATTGCTAATTCAAAATCAAGAACCATTCGTCTCTCTGGAATATTAGTGTCATAAGCCTGGGAATGTGACAATGTCACATAATGGAGTTGCAGCGAAAGGAGTCAGAGTGTTGTGGCAATTCCCTGACCAACAGAGTCTATAGACGTGAAACAAGTTCAGTGTCAGCTGACATGCTATGGTCAAAGAATTCCTAATCAGCAATTAACCAATCAATTATGACTAACTCATTCTGTATGACTATCATTGGCTATTAACAATAGGAAAGAGTGTTTCTTTTTTTTTTTTTTTTTTTTTTTTTTTTTGCCAATCAATGAGAGCTTGTAAGGTTGCTGAGGTTGGTTGGCCTTGAACTCTTGGCCTCACCTTCGCAAGCGCCACGACATCCGGCCGGAGCCACTTTGGGCCCGGAAAGAGTGTTTCTAAAAGGTGTTTTGTAGCAAATGATTTAATGATAAAAGCTTCAGAATTCAAAAATTCCAAGATACTAATATCTTTAAAAACTCCTGTCAGTGTGTGTATGTGTGTATGTGTGTGTGTGTAAACATTACCTGGGTAACCATACACTGCAATTTAAATTAGAGCCTTCTCTCAGTGTATCACAGTTCTAAAGTGACTATTTATTATATTGGTATCCTAGGAACAGAGTGAAAAAAAGCAGAGAGGTAATTTAGCACAGTCTTTTTCCACCAAAATAAGAGTGTCTCTCATCTCTAGCTGAATCTACTGCATTTTGATTATTCAGATACATATTATAGAATATCTACTTATTTTGTGGATTTAGGCAATGGTTATGATTACTGCTTTCCTCACATCTAAAAATCAAATTTATATTATACGTGAAGACAGTTTGTAAAGAAGTTTTAATCTCTATAAAAATGAATATTTAATAGAAACTTAATATTCTTTTATATTATTTGAATTGTTAGGTTTAAGGAAATAAAATGTTTACTACTTTTAACAACACTGTAACATTTATTGGTTTTGCAATAAAATAAATTCAGAAAATTGCTGTGATATTACTTTTTATGTTTCATATTGAAAGAAGGTAAATTAATTTCTAAGTAATAGGACATTATAGTTCTCAATGAACAGTGCTCAGCAGTTAGGATTTTAACTGCTGACATTATCTTCTTTGAAAAATAATAGATGTCATTTAATGTTTAAATACAAATTGTTGCACAACTGTGACTTTTTTGCTGACAACTTTGCCATAAACAAATATGACCAAGAAGTTTCAAAGTAAGTTTGCTAGGTGAGCAAGTCTAAATTACAAAGGCACTCACATTTCCTCAATCACATATACTAAGAGAGACCACGTATTGTTTCCAGTCTATAATATTAAAGGGCAATTGAGACTGACTCAAACATCTAAAAAAGTTAATGTTAACACTGAGGGACATGTCTCCCTTTAGGAAAATCTTCACTGGCCATTGGGTGTATCACATTTATCACAGGTGATTTTCAAAGGGACAAATATTACTCATTTCAGAAACAGGCTGTGGAATGCAGGAAACTTCCAGAAAGGAACTCAGAATTTGCACCATGGCTGGCCTGGAGAAAGACAGCAGAATCAGATGGAAAAAGGAGGTACATGACTCCCCTCTTGTTGCCAAGTTTCCCATTCTCAATTCAGAAGGATTTGAAGAAGGTGTGAAGGAACATGGAAGTTTCTGAGATATTCCTTAAGGAACACACTCTAATTTACGGGTTTCTATTTACATCGGATCCCAGCTTTTTATTGAGGGGGGTGTGGGAGGGGATGTGGGCAAGACATATATCTACATATGACTTGCCCTAAATGATGAAATAAAATTAGGATTGTGTATGCTATGATCACTCTCTAGGAAGCCTTGAAACTTTTCCTACCAATTGTTGTCTAACTAAAATATTTATCTTTTCTTTTTAGAGGGAGTCTCGCTCTGTCACCCAGGCTGGAGTATAGCAGTGGTGCACTCTCAGCTCACTATAACCTCTGCCTCCCAGGTTCAAGTGATTCTTCTGTCTCAGCCTCCCGAGTAGCTGGGATTACAGGCACGTGCCACCATGCCCAGCTAATTTTTTTATTTTTAGTAGAGACGGGTTTCACCATGTTGGTCAGGCTGGTCTTGAACCCCTGACCTCATGAACTGTCCCCCTCAGCGTCCCAAAGTGCTGGGATTACAGGCCTGAGCCACTGTGCCCAGCTCTAACTAAAATATTTATTTTGGCTGTCCTTGGAATACTCTCAGGTGACACCTAGCTCAGGCTAACCTTTCTACAGGACTGCTACCTTGGTCTCTGGAGAGCCCAACGCTGTTCCAAACCAATACGTCTGAGGGTCACTGCCACGCTTCCAAACAGACCCTTAACATGCAGAAAAAGCAGACACTTTCTATTAGCTATAGTTTTCCTTGAGAGAAATGTGGCACTATGTATCAAAATACAGTTATTAAGGAACATATTCTTGGTGACAATATGTAGAATGTATTACAAGAAGAAAAAGATGCCAAAAACATTTTATGTCTACTGATATTCCTATTAGTCTCTATTATCATGAAAAGCTGGTCACAACTTAAATATTCAACTTTAGGTGACTGGGTGAAGTAAAACTGTAATCTTTCCATTTGATAGAATAATATGCCAGCATGAACAAGCAGATAGCAGAATATGTAATGCCATGAAAAAGTATTTGTTTTGTGTGGTCAGGTGAGCAATTCAGATTGCAAAATCAAATGTACCCTATGATCTTATTTTTTTTTAAGTATTGATGTCTTCATATGTATAATTAAGTATAGAAAAAAGCCTAGATGCCTTCTCTTGTAAGTTCTTTTCAGTTTTAAAATGGTATCAGTATTTATTTTTTACTTTTTCCATCAGATTGTCTAGAAAAACAAAATTCAATTCCCTCTGATGAGCATTCATTATTCCTTTTTCTTTTTCTTTCTTCTTTTTTTTTTTTTGAGACAAAATCTCACTCTGTCTCCTGGAGCTGGAGTCTAGTGACCTGATCTCGGCTCACTGCAGCCTCTGCCTCCTGGGTCATTATTCTTACAGTAAGAAAAAGTTAATGTTATCGAGTATCTTCTCTGTCCTAGATCAACTAAGTATATACAAGTTGCCAAATACATGTAATAAATGTTTTATCTATGCATAGATTTTTGCATTACAATTTTTTTGTATGATTCCATTGTCTTATATTCTTCACTAATAGTTTTGGTGTGAATTTATACTCTAAAGGAAAGGTAATAACCTTACACAATCTCAGGGCTTAAGCAGCTTAAGTACTTTTCACACGCTGTTGCTTACAAACATACACCTCTGGTTGTGTGGTCTCCACTAAGCTCTGCACAGTCCTCTTGGGTATCTAATAAACGTTTAACAAAACCACTGATTTCTAATCAATCCCAGGGACCCTCCGCCAGACCTGCTCTGCTCTCAGAATTCCTTTTCTCACTTAGTGACACTATCATCCCACCAAACCTCGCTGTCATCTTTCTTCTATCTCCCAAATTTCCAATCCATTAACAAATCTTAATAACCCCACTTCCCGTATTTGTCTAAATCTATGCACTTCTCAGTTTATCCACTCTTATGTGGTCTTCTGCCTGTATTCCTTTCCTTTTTCATTCTTGCATGCAGGGTCCATTTTCTATAGTGAAGTCCTCATAAAACATAAATTAAATTCTATCAGCTTCTGCTTACAGTTTTTATTTATCTATCTATTTATTTATTTATTTTTGAGATAGAGTCTTGCTTTGTTCCCCAGGCTAGAGCTCAGTGGTGCAATCTTGGCTCATTGCAAGCTCCAACTCCCGGGTTCAAGTGATTCTCCTGCCTCGGCCACCCCAGAAGCTGGGATTACAGGCACCTGCCACCATGCCCAGATAATTTTTTTTTTTAGTAGAGACAGGATTTCAACATGTTGGTCAGGCTGGTCTCAAACTCTTGACTTCAGGTAATCCACCCGCCTCGGCCTCCCAAAATGCTGGCATGAGCCACTGCACCCAGTTAGCATCTGCTTACTGTTTTAAAATGACTTTTTAGTCTACTTAGGAGAAAATATAAACTCTTTACCAGAGCCTACTAGACTCCCCAAAACATGATGTATGTTTATCTCCTCCCTTCAACTCACTCTGTTTTAGCCACACAACCTTCTGTCCTCGAATAAACTAAACTTATTCCTGCCACAGGGCCTTTGTACCTGCTTTTCCTTCTGCCCCAGACACAGTTCTCACAGGTTTTCCCATGATTCTTCTTCAAACCAAACATCTCCCCCGGAGAGGCCTTCACCAGCACATTCTTCTTAAATATCTCTCCCTACCTCATCCTGCTTGGTTTTGTTTAGAACATGTGTCAGCTACAGGACTGGTTTTATTTGTTCGCTTATTTAACCTTTTCTTACAAGGTAAAGCCTATGAGAGCAGGGTTGTGTCTGCATTGTTCACAATTTTAACCTCCGTGCCTGTACAGAACAAGAACCATTCTATAAACTCAATGAGCGTTTGTTGAGTAATTTGAATGAATTATTAAAACATTAAAAAGTGACATTTTCCAAGAAAAAATCTTTACTTTTTTTTTTTTTGAGATGGAGTTTCGCTCTTGTTACCCAGGCTGGAGTGCAATGGCACGATCTCGGCTCACTGCAACCTCCGCCTCCTGGGTTCAGGCAATTCTCCTGCCTCAGCCTCCTGAGTAGCTGGGATTATAGGCACAGGCCACCATGCCCAGCTATTTTATTTTTTTTTTAGTAGAGACAGGGTTTCACCATGTTGACCAGGATGGTCTCGATCTCTTGACCTCGTGATCCACCCACCTCGGCCTCCCAAAGTGCTGGGATTACAGGCTTGAGTCACCGTGCCCAGGCAAAATCTTTACTTCTTTAGTAACTCTAACTGCAGACAACTGAGGGTAGAAATGAGTTGAGATCAATGGCAGGCTGAGAAAGGTATTTTTGGGTGACTGTATGCAGGCAATTTTTGCTATTATGGCTGACTTGCTTCCATATTCTTTAATATAGGTACATCCCTATGGTGAGAGATGGCATTTTTATTGTTCAAAGGTGGAAAGTGAATTTAATATCTATTATAATTAAAAATAAATTTTATACAAACACTAAGAAGTGATTATCTAAACCTACAGATCAGAATCTGAAACCTATTCCTACGCCAACATCTTCTACAGTTCTACACCTAAATTAACAAATTCTCACTACAGAAGTCTGTTTTCTGAATCCTTTCAGAGCTGTCTTTGTGATGGGTGCTGTTAGCCATCCCTTGATACTAACATTACAATGGCCATCCCTGACAGGGCACACGTACATTATCAGTAGTCAAAATTTCAGCAAAGTAAAACATTTCTCTTCATCTCCAGGAGAGCAGTTTATGAAAGAGCATATTCTTATACATTAAAGGTGAATGTTTCAGTGACACCTGTGCAAGTTACAACTGTCTACTATTCTCTATAAAAATCTAAATTTTAATCATATAATTCTAGTAGACCTTAAAAGGATAGACCTCAAAGGAAGCATTGTATTTGATATTCTCTCGCAACTCCAGAATGAAACTTAAGCAGGAATGATTGGAGATCTGCACACTCCTATAAAGATTAAAGAATGGGACTCAAGTTCACACAGGAGCTAAAAAAGAAAGGGAGGATGATTTCCCTTTGCCACCTGGAAAAGACTATAGCTTTGAAACCTACAAGACAAGAAATGATTGGGGAGGGGGGGCGGGGATTGCTGAATAGGCAATAAACATGTGAACCCTCCTCCTAAGGGTTTTTATAATCCTTTCTTTCTTTTTTTTTTTTTTTGAAACTGAGTTTTGCTCTTGTTACCCAGGCTGGAGTGCAATGGCGCGATCTCGGCTCACTGCAACCTCCGCCTCCTGGGTTCAGGCAATTCTCCTGCCTCAGCCTCCTGAGTAGCTGGGATTACAGGCACGCGCCACCATGCCCAGCTAATTTTTTGTATTTTTAGTAGAGACGGGGTTTCACCATGTTGACCAGGATGGTCTCGATCTCTTATAATCCTTTCTATCTTGGGTATCCATGTATTTCTCTGTGAATGTGTTTTCTTATAAACACGCACTTCTTATGGAAAAGCTCCATCCTTATTATCTGTAACAGGATTTTCGTTCTGCTTTCCTTATGTATATATCTCATGAAAACAATCTGAATATGTATATTTACGTATTTATAAATTATCGGTAAGTGCCATTACACTAATATATTACATATTTTATATACCTTACTACAACCATAGAAATATAAAAGAATGAGAAGGAATAAATATATACTTAAGGTCTATTTTTACTTCCTGCACCCTCTGTGGAATGCTTACCCCACTTAAGAAACCACTAAGAGGTCACTGTGTTCTCACAGTGAAACTGTACTCACTCCTCAATGAGAGGAGCTGATTAATATTAAAGCTTTTTTGGTTTTCTAATCAATTATTCACTCGAATTTTCAAATAATCTAGATGTACATATTATACTCCAGTGGACGATACTGTGAAGTACCATCTGGACCAGCTCAGCAGAGGCTGGGAGGTTTAACTTATCAGTAGTCATGATACCACTTTTCTCTTAGAATTTATTTTTGCTTTTGCCAGCCATGCTGAGAGCTCTGTTTTCTATATGTATCAATGGTAGAATAAGCATTGTTGCCTCGCAGAAGGAAGAAATCTATGGTATTAGACACCAAACCCCATGTCCTTCTTACATATTCTTTCCCTGAGATATAGGGACTCCTGTGAAATTGGAAACATAAGAACTGGCTGTGCATAAACTTAAGGTTTGTCTTTGCAAAAAATTATGAGAAGCCTACTACTGACTCTGGAATATTTTGTATGCAATAAAAACTCTGTACTATTTAGGTATTGTTTCTGACCCACGATACTAGAAATAAGCATCAACTACCCATACAAAGTTTTGCTTAGTAAAAATGAAAGTATACTCAAATATAAATTTTTGTAAAATGCTAATAACTGAAAAAAAAAATAGCCTTTCTTACCCCAAACATCAATAGATGCAGAATGGAGGGCAATATTTACCACATGCAATATAATGTTAGGTTCTAATTAAGACTATTTCAATGAAATATTATTTTGATAATTATGTCCATACTTCACATGCCATGTATTAAAAACAGCAATACACACTCACTTGATGAAAAATATGATTGATGATATAACAAAAGTATTTCATAAAAACCATTAGGTAGATTATAAGATAACATGTAAAAGGCGATATGGGAAATAAATATTAGAAATACATATCATTGATCTATGACCTAACTTGTATTGAAATGCTGTAAAAACCTTCATAGCAACATTCAGAGAATTACCTGAAAGATAACTCTGGCATCTTCTATGGTCTTATATGCATTTTCCTTAATGTTCACCATGATTCCCATGTTCAAACTTACTCACTGAAGACAAAGTATATCCTCAGATTCTCATTACTGAAATGCTGAGTCTGAGGCTTGCTTTGCACAGACACAGATTGTCCAACATTAAAATATCACTGCACACTGATTGCATACAAACGTCATTAAACTAAATATTTCCAAAAGTCCTGATATAAATAATGTATTATGATATTAAATTTGAGGTAGGATTATCTGATAAGATTAACAAATTTGTCAAATATAACAGAAAGTACACATTTATTATTTAGTATTGAGTATTCCAATAAATACAGGATCAGGACTTACCTGAACGACATGCTTCAGTTTATCAATAATCTGATTTATCACGGGATCAGTTCCTTTGACTTTGACTTCAGGATTTCCAGACTGGGCTTTGATTCCATTTCCAACCACACGCAGACTGTAACTAGCAAAGGGAAATGTGAAAGATAGATGACTTAGTACCTGATCAGAGTATTACCTGCCACAGCTATCTGAACATATTTGAGCTCAGAATTTCCTTCTTTAGAGAATACACTGATGTATTTTTTCTTGGAACAGAAACTTGCACAGCTATAATCTTTGTCCAGGTTAAATCCTAAAATGCTTATCGTGCCATTAGATCATCGTAAAAATAATGTTATTCTCTCAATGGACCCAACCAAAAATTACTTGTTTTTAATACGTAACAATATGCTACATGGAGTTGATATACATTTCACTTTGTTACCAGTTCTTGCTGAATTATACATATGTCTGCACCAATATTGTCTGGGTCAGCTTATTTTATGCAGTACCAATCTTATTTTTTAAATATTAAGCTACCACATATATATTATGTAGACATATAATTATTTACATATATTTCCTAATTAAGTCCTTCAAGTAATAAGTGATTAGACATTTTAATAATGACACTATCAATTGGACATGATAAAAACATTATTAATAAACCTTTCAATTTTTTAAATATCCTCGAAACCATTTGTTTTTGTAGGCAAAGAGGGGCTTAGATTTAAGAATTTCAGTATCCATTAGGGATTTGATGGTATACAGCAATAACAAATAATAGAAGAAAAACAATTATAACTATTTTGTTAATGTGAAATATTCTTTATTTTAGAAAAATAAAATCATATATCTAATTCTCTTAAATACTCTGTGGCACTGTTATGTTATTCTTTACTCTCCCAATATTCCAAGCAGATTGCACTTGTGGCATATATATATATATATATATATATATATATATATATATATAATATATATATAACTGTACAAGTCAATATCATAAACCGTAACCATGCAAATTAAAATCACCAAATTTATGAGCTAATAAAATCTGCAAAATATTTTCTAAGTAGAGAAAACAATTCGCTTTCACCTAGGTTCACCTAAACAAAGATCTGATAAATAATGTGGTATGTAAAAGGGTCATGTCACAGGCGGTGAGAGCCATCTGAAATTTCACTACCTTCCCCAAATTACAATCCTATAATGTCAACTTAGAATTAATGAAAATATTGAAATTGATTAGTCACAAAGATGTCTTACGTGCATGCCATGTTCCAAGTCCTGTACTACGTGATTAGGATTATAAGAAGGTGTAAGACTCAATTTTTGTCCTCATAATGTTCATGATTTACCCAGGAATATATTAATTAACTCATTCATTTGTATGTTTATTCATTACGGTTTACTACACGTAAAAGAAACCACAGGTTTCAGTAATACAAATACCCTTATTTGCCTGGCAGAATAGTGTAATATAAACACAACTGAACAGTTGCAATACAATATTAAAGTAGCTGGAAGAAACTGCACGTGCCAAGTGTAAGGAAAGATAAGACAAGTAGTAGACATTCTGGATATGGAGAAGTCAGTTTGGACTCAGACACCAGGGAAAAACTAAAGAAGTTATAACTTGAGGTAGCCTTAGGTGTATCGAGGTAAGAAGAGGACACCTATTGTATAGTTAATGAGAACTTCAGGGCAAAGGATGTCATCCCAGCAAGGAAAATGGCCAAGCTACATGAACAAGGCAGACAGGGAGAACAGTTCTCTATTTACAAAGCAAAGAGTACAAGTGGTGGAAAGCAATGGATAGAGGACCACATCCTAAAGATTCCACCCTGAATATTTAAGACTCTCCATTGAGTGATATTATGGACTCTGGAGACTCAGAAAGGGGAAGTTGGCAGGGGGGTAAGGGATAAAAAACTACCTGTTTGTACAATGTGCACTACTCAGGTGGCAGGTGCAATGAAACCTCAGACATAACAACTATACAAGTCATCCATGTTTTCACAACCACTTGTTCTCCAAAAGCTATTGAAATTAAAAGGACATTTAAGAGATTAAAATGAAACATTACCATCTGATTAATTTGTTTGCTCATTAAATATCATAATACTTTTCAGCAAAAATATTTTCATTTCAATGTAACTCCCCTTCTCTATATTTGAGCAGAGTATTGTGCTATCCCTAAACACCCTCTGAATTTTCTATAGTAATTTTGAAAAAAATAAAAGAAGGTTCTATGTTTGAGAATGTGGCTGTATGAGAGGGATTTCAAGAAATATCCAGTTCTTCCCAAGATGATGTACTTCCAGTGACCAGTTTTAAGATGTGGATGGTACATTTCCTAATAAGTCCTTCAAGTAATAATAAGTGATTAACCTTTTTCCTAATGATAATATCAGCTGGGCATGATAAAAATAATATTAATAAATCTTTTGATTTAAAAATTAACCTTGAACCCACTTCTTTTTGCAAGTATGTGGGGGCTTAGCATTAAGTATTCCAATATTCATTAGGGATTTAGTAGTATACATCTATAACAATAGTGGAAGGGAAATAATTATACCTATGTTGTTAATGTGTAACACCATTACATTATTTATTGTAGAAAAATAAAATTGTATATACATATATATACATATACACATATATATATACAGAGAGAGAGAGAGAGAGAGAGAGAGAGAGAGAGAGACCATCTCTTACATTATCTGTAGCACTGTTATGTTATTCTTTACCAACATCCCAAGTAGATTGCACATGTGATTCCTTTATTGTGTTGAATATTCATAATGATAATGAATAATATTAATAAATAAATGGGTAAGTGCATAACTATGATTTAGGCATTGCTTTACTCATGAGTTTGTCAATTCCTGACAACCATTTTTTGGTGACCATGAATATGAAACGCACAGACCTCAAAGTACAGGAAGCCTAACTGACTATGGCCACTTGCTGCTTTGTTCTAAAATCTGTTTCTGCATCTGCCCCTCAGTAAATGACTGAGAGCAGCAGGATTGCTAATGCAGATCCCTCACTGGGAGACACAGGGCTTCTCTGAGGACCAGTCTTGCCTCAGGCTTCCCTGAAGCCTTCTCTTATGCTTCCTTAGGCTGTACGTCATGCTCCAATGCTTCCACTCAACCTTACTTTCAGCTTTCCTTCACTCTGGATCAGACCTGCCTCACAGCTAAGAGCTCTTCCAGGCTAACTCACCTTCCTCTCCATTTACTCACTCTCTCTCTCTCTCTTTTTTTTGAGACGGAGTTTTGCTCTTGTTACCCAGGCTGGAGTGCAATGGCGCAATCTCGGCTCACCACAACCTCTGCCTCCTGGGTTCAGGCAATTCTCCTGCCTCAGCCTCCTGAGTAGCTGGGATTACAGGCAAGCACCACCATGCCCAGCTAATTTTTTATATTTTTTAGTAGAGATGGGGTTTCACCATGTTGACCAGGATGATCTTGATCTCTTGACCTCATGATCCACCCGCCTCGGCCTCCCAAAGTGCTGGGATTACAGGTGTGATCAACCATGCCCGGCCTCCATTTTCTCTCACAGAGATTTCTCTTAACAAAATCCTCTTGTGTTTAACTTATTTTCAACATCTACCTCTTGGAGGACTTGGACTAACTCACCATATAATATTTGTATTATAATTACTCCCATTCTACAAGTTGAGACTCTGGGATTTGGATAAGCCAAGTAATTTAAGTTACTCAAGAAAGGCCATATCATATATATAAAGTGCGCTGCAAGAAGTTAAACCCAGGGAACACATGCTCCAAAATACAACCACCCATAAGTATCAATCCTGAAACCAACTAATAAAAGGTAAAGATACAATTAGCTTGGCAAAAAAATCTTATTTTTTTCTCTAATTACATTTTCTAAGGTTTCACTGTTATTAATTAAGAAGAAAGCCCAGTGCAGTGGCTCATGCCTGTAATCCCAGCACTTTAGGAGGCCGAGGCGGGTGGATCATGAAGTCAAGAGATGGAGACCATCCTGGTCAACATGGTGAAACCCCGTCTCTGCTAAAAGTACAAAAAATTAGCTGGGCATGGTGGCACGTGCCTGTAGTCCCAGCTACTCAGGAAGCTGAGGCAGGAGAACTGCTTGAACCCAGGAGGTGGAGATTGAGGTGAGCTGAGATAGCGCCATTGCACTAAAGCCTGGGTAACAAGAGTGAAACTCATTCTCAGAAATCACAGAAGAAGAGATACGGAGCATCCAACAAGATGGACGAATAGGAACAGCTCAGGTCCACGGTTCCCAGTGAGAGCCATGCAGAAGACAGGTGAATTCTGCATTTCCAACTGAAGTACCAGGTTCATCTCATTTGGACTGGCTGGACACTGTATGTAGCCCAAGGAGGGAGGGCCGTAGCAGGGTGGGGTGTCACCTCACCCAGGAAACGCAAGGGGCTGGAGAACTCCCTCTCCCAGCCAAGGGAAGCCATTAGGAACCTTTCCCAACACTCTGGCACTCTGGCTCCGATACTGCACTTTTCCTGCTGGTACCACTCATTCTGAAACTATTCCAAACAATACAAAAAGAGGGAGTCCTCCTTAACTCATTTTATGAGACCAACACCATCCTGATACCAAAACCTGACAGAGACACAACTAAAAAAGAAAATTTCAGGCCAATATCCATGATGAACATTGATGTGAAATCCTCAATAAAATACTGGCAAACTGGATCCAACAGCACATCAAAAAGCTTATCCATCATGATCAAGTCAGCTTCACCCCTGGGATGCAATGCTGGTTCAACATATGCAAATCTACAAATGTAATCCATCACATAACCAGAACCTAAGATGAAAACTGCATGATTATCTCAGTAGATAAAGAAAAGACCCTTCACAGAAATTCAATAGCCCCTTATGTTAAAAACTCTCAATAAACTAGGTATTGATGGAATGTGTCTCAAAATAATAAGAGCTATCTATGACATACTCACAGCCAATATCATACTAAATGGGGAAAAACTGGAAGTGTTCTCTTGAAAACCAGCACAAGACAAAGGATGCCCTCTCTCACCACTCCTATTTAGCATAGTGTTGGAAGTTCTGGCCAGGGTAATCAGGCAAGAAAAAGAAATAAAGGGTGTTCAATTAGGAAAGAAGGAAGTCAAATTGTCTCTATTTGCAGATGATATGATTGTATATTTAGAAGACCCCATTGTCTCAGCCCAAATCTCCTTAAGCTGATAAGCAATTTTAACAAAGTCTCAAGATACAAAATAAATGTGTAGAAATCACAAGCATTCCTGTACACCAATAACAAACAACCAAATCATGACTGAACTCCCATTCACAATTGCTACAAAGAGAATAAAATACCTAGAAATATAACTAACAAGGGATATGAAGGACCTCTTCAAGAACTATAAACCACTGCTCAAGGAAATAAGAGAGGACACAAACAGATGGTAAAACATTTCATGCTCCTGGTTAGGAAGAATCAGTATCATGAAAGTGGCCATACTGCACAAAGTAATTTATAGAGTCAATGCTATCCCCATCAAGCTATCATTGCCTTTCTTCACAGAATAGAAAAAACTACTTTGAACTTCATATGAAACCAAAAAGAGTCCACATAGCTAAGACAACCCTGAGCAAAACAACAACAACAACAACAACAAAGCTGGAGGCATTATGTTACCTGACTTCAAACTATACTACAAGGCTTCAGTAATCAAAACAGCATGGTACTGGGGTACCAAAACAGAGATAACAGAGATATAGATTGATGGAACAGAACAGAGGCCTCAGAAGTAACACCACACATCTACAACCATATGATGTTTGACAAACCTGACAAAAACCAGTAATGGGGAAAGGATTCCCTATTTAATATATGGTGTTGAAAAAGCTAGCTAACCATATGCAGAAAGCTGAAACTGGATCTCTTCTTTACACCTTATAAAAAATTGACTTCAGATGGATTAAAGATTCAACCATAAAACCTAACACCATAAAAACCCTAGAAGAAAACCTAGGCAATGCCATTCAGAACATAGGCATAGGCAAGGATATCATGACTAAAACACCAGAAACAATGGAAACAAAAGCCAAAATAGACAAATGAGATATAATTAAACTTAAGAGCTTCTGCACAGCAAAAGAAACTATCATTACAGCAAATCGGCAACCAATAGAATGGGAAAAAAAAATTTGCAATGTACCCATCTGACAAAGGGCTAACATCCAGAATCTACAAAGAACTTGAACAAATTTACAAGAAAAAAAAAACTCCATCAAAAAGTGGGTAAAGGATATGAACAGCACTTTTCAAAAGAAGACATTTACGCAGTCAACAAAGAAATAGAAGAAATTCTCATCATCACTGGTCATTAGAGAAGAAATGCTCATCATCACCAGTCATTAGAGAAATGCAAATAAAACCCACATTGAGATACCATCTCATGCAGTTAGAATGGCCATCAATAAAAAAATCTGAAAAAAAAACAGATGCTGGAGAGGATGTAGAGAAATAGAAAAATTCTTACATTGTTGGTAGGATTGTAAATTAGTTCAACCATAGAGAGTGTGGCAATTCCTCAAGGATCTAGAAATAGAAATATCATTTGACCCAGCAATCCCATTCCTGGATATATACTCAAAGGATTATAAATCATTCTATTATACAGACAATTGTGGCACTGTTCACAATAGCCAAGACATGGAACCAACCCAAATGCCCATCAGTGATAGACTGGATAAAGAAAATGTGACACATATACACCATGGAATACTATGCAGCCATAAAAAAAGATGAGTTCATGTCCTTTGCAGGGACATGGATGAAGCTGGAAATCATCATTCTCAGGAAACTGACACAAGGACAGAAACCCAAACACTACATGTTCTCACACATATGTGAGTGTTGAACAATGAGAACACATGGACACAAGGAGGGGAACATCACACACCAGGGCCTGTTGGAGGTTAGGGCTAGGGGTGGCATAGCAGGGGGTTGAGGGACTAGAAGAGGGATAGCATTAGGAGAAATACCTAAAGTAGATGATGGAAGATGGATGCAGCAAACGATGTAACAAACCTGCATGTTTTGTAACTGTACTCCAGAACTTAAAGTATTAAAAATAAATAAATAAAAAGGGATGCATGGTTTTCTTCAAAATGCTCCTCCAGCCATGTGTAGTGGCATGCACCTGTAGTCCCAGTGGGATCACGTGAGCCCAGGAGATTAAGGCTGCAGTGAGCTTGATCACACCTCACTGACAACATGACCATGAGTATGAAACTCATAGACCTCAAGCCTGGGCAACAGAGCAAGACTCTGTCTTAAAAAAAAAAGAAAGAAAAGAAAAAGAGAAAAGTAACACTAAGCCAACCAAAACAACCCTCCTCAACAAAAGGTTGCAAACAACCAGCTACACAGTAATATAATAGCTGTTGTCAGGATGAGAACAAACTAGCGGACTATAGGTTTGCCATAGGTTTTTCTGTTTCTCCAGAAATAGATATAATACTGGCAATGAAAACTGAGACTCGTCTCTTAATTTCAATTAAGCTATTAATTGATTCACATCATTTACTTAAAGGCTAGAAAAGTTTCTTTAAAGAAGCAGGAATGTTGTTGCATGTTAATCTAAAAAATTCCTTATGTTTTTTGTTCTTAAATATCAAAGTTGGAGAAGATGGTGCTGTAGGACCAACTCAGGATTGCTGCTCCCAGTGAAACTGCAAATGGTGACTGGATACTGCATTTCCAGATGGATCTTTATTGCCCACAGACCACGAGATTCCCAGGTGTAGGAGCCACACGGGCTGCCAGTGCAGCTGTTTAGGCCGGCATGGCTGTTTGGGCCAGGGCCGCAGCGCAGCGGCACTCCGTACAAAATACACTGGTTTGGTTGCACTGTTAAACCAGCAATTGGAGATTTTGGAAGGCAGATTAGTACATTCATCTGATTAAACAGGACTTAAACAGAAAGCCAGGCCAGGAGATTCCCAGGCAGCAATGTGGTTCCAGCCAGTGCAGTGGGTCACTGCACGCGAAACCACACAGATCCTGGTGCCCTTTCAGCAGGCAACTAGAACACCCAGGAGAGAGTCAACCACTCAACTTAAAAAAAAAAGTGGGGGGGCTCAGAGAAAGGGAGCCAGGTGATCAGGCTCAGCAGGTCCCACCCCCACAAAAACAAACAAAACAGCAATTGGAAACACTCGGGGTTGAGAGTTTCATGGCAAGCACAGTTGAACCCAGGACAGTGCAGCTCAAAGGAGGAGGGGTGTCTGCCATTACCGAGGCACTAGACCCCTATAGAGGTACACTGCCATTGCTGACACAGCCTGCCATTGCCGAGGCAACCTGCCATTGCTGAGACAACCTGCCATAACAGAGACAGTCCACCACTATAGAGGCGGGCCATCATCACCATGGCAGCTCTAACCACACCCATATTAACAGGACTACAGGGAATTACACACAGTGGCAGGGCAGAGCCCAGGGCAGCAGGACAGAGGCCACGACAGCAGGGCGGAGCCCACGGCAACAGGGTGGAGCCCATGGCAGCTGAGCATAGCTACTACAGGCAGGCAGTGATTAGACTGCCTCCTTGCTGGGCAGGACAGTGCAATGGATACTCATAAATAAAGCCCTAACTCCCTGTAATACAGCACCTGAGGACAAAAATGGGGCTTTATGAGTTCTGCTGCAGCAGACTTAAATGTACCTGCCTAGCATCCCTGAAAGAACAATGGAGCTCACAGCTCAGCACTTGAGCTCCTATAAAGTACAGACTGTCTCCTCAAGTTTAAAGTACAGACAGTCTCCTCAAGCAGCTCCCTGACCCCCAAATATCCAAAGAATTACCTCACAAAGGAATGATCAGACTGACATTTGGCAAGCAACATTCAGGGACAAAGATAGCAGAAGAAGAAACAGGTAGCAACCCTCACGGTTCCACAGCTGCTACAGGTGTACCCCAGGCAAGCAGGGCCTGGAGTGTGCCTCAGTAGTCCTACAGCAGAGGGGCCAGACTGTTAGAAGAAAAACTAAGAAACAGAAATACTTCATCATCAACAACCTAGACATCCACTCAGAGACCCAATCGGAAAATCAGCAACTACTCAGATGACAGGTGGATAAATCCACAAAGATGGGAAGAAACCAGCGCAAAAATGAGGAAAACACTCAAAACCAGAACACCTCACCTCCTACAAGGGACCACAACTCCTCACCAGCAAGAGAACAAAGCTGGACAGAGAATGAGTATGATGAAATGACAGAATCAGACTTCAGAAGGTGGGTAATGAGAAAGTTCTCTGAGCTAAAAGAACATGTTCTAACTCAATGCAAAGAAACTAAGAACCTTGAAAAAAGATTTGAGGAAATGATAACAACAATGGACAACTTAGAGAGGAATATGAATGAATTGAAGGAGCTGAAAAACAAACAGGAGAACTTCACGAAGCATGCAAAAGTTTCAACAGCCGAATTGACCAAGCAGAAGAAAGGATATCAGAAGTCGAAGGATATCAACTCAATGAAATAAAATGAGAAGCCAAGATTAGAGAAAAAAGCGCAAAAAGGAATGAACAAAGTCTCCAAAAAATGTGGGACTTTGTGAAGAGACCTAATCTACATTTGATAGGTGTACCAGAATGTGATCAAGAGAATGAATCCAAGCTGGAAAATACTCTTCAGGATATTATCCAGGAAAATTTCCGCAACCTAGCAAGGCAGGCCAATATTCAAGTCCAGGAAAAACAGAGAACACCACAAAGATATTCTGCAAGAAGAGCAACCCCAAGGCACATAATCATCAGATTCACCAGGGTTGAAATTAAGGAGAAAATGCTAAGGGCAGCCAGAGAGAAAGATTGGGTCACCCACAAAGGGAAGCCCATCAGACTCACAGCAGATCTCTTGGCAGAAACTCTGCAAGCCAGAAGAGAGTGAGGGCCAATATTCAACATCCTTAAAGAAAAGATCTTTCAATCCAGAATTTCATAACCAGCCAAACTGACCTTCATAAGTGAAGGAAAAATAAAATCCTTTGTGAACAAGCAAGTACTCAGAGATTTTGTCACCACCAGGCCTGCTTTACAAGAGCTCCTGAAAGAGGCACTACTCATAGAAAGGAACAACCAGTACCAGCCATTCCAAAAACAAACCAAATGCTAAAGAGCATCAACAAAATGAAGAATCTGCATCAACTAACAGGCAAAACAGCCAGCTAGCATCAAAATGGCAGTATCAAATTCACACATAACAATATTAACCCTAAATGTAAATGGGCTAAATGCACCAATCAAAAGACACAGACTGGCAAATTGGATAAAAAGCCAAAACCCATCGGTGTGCTGTATCCAGGAAACCCATCTCACATGCAAGGATACACAAAGGCTCAAAATAAAGGGATGGAGGAAGATTTACCAAGCAAATGGAAAGCAACAAAAAGCAGGAGTTGCGATTCTCATCTCTGATAAAATAGACTTTAAGCCAACAAAGATCAAAAGAGACAAAGAAGGACATTTCATAATGGTAAAAGGATCGATACAACAAGAAGAGCTAATGATCCTAAATATATATGGACCCAATACAGGAGCACCCAGATATATAAGGAAAGTTCTTAACGACTTAAAAAGAGACTTAGACTCCCACACAATAATAGTTGGAGACTTTAACACTCCACTGTCAATATGAGATCAACCAGACAGAAAATTAACAAGGATATCCAGGGCTTGAACTCAGACCTGGAACAAGCAAACCAGAGAGACATTTACAGAACTCTCCACCCCAAATCCACAGAATATACATTCTTCTCAGCACCACATCACACCTACTCTAAAATTGACCTCATAATTGGAAGTAAATCACTCCTCAGCAAATGCAAAACAACTGAAATCATAACAAACAGTCTCTCAGACCATAGTGCAATCAAGTTAGAACTCAGAATTGAGAAACAAACTCAGAACTGGCTCTTGAATGTCAACTGAATAAACAATGAAATGAAGGCAGAAATAAAGTTCTTCGAAACCAACAATAATGAAGACAGAACATACCAGAATCTCTGGGACACATTTAAAGCAGTCTGTAGAGGAAAATATATAGCAATAAGTGCCCACATAAGAAGAGTAGAGAGATAACAAATTAACACCCTAATGTCAAAATTGAAAGAGCTGGAGGAGCAAGATAAAAAAAACTCAAAACCTAGCAGAAGACAAGAAATAACTAAGATCAGAGCAGAACTGAAAGAGATAGAGACACAAAAAACCCTTCAAAAAATCAATAAATCCAAGAGCTGGTTTTTTGAAAAGATCAACAAAATAGACAGACCACTAGCCAGACTGATAAAAAAGAAAAGAGAGAATAACCAAATAGATGCAATAAAAAATGATAAAGGGGAAATCACCACAGATTCCACAGAAATTCAAACCATCATCAGAGAATATTACAAACAACTCTATGCACATAAACTAGTAAACCTGGAAGAAATGGATAAATTCCTGGACACCTGTGTCCTCCCAAGCCTAAACCAGGAGGAAGCTGAAACTATAAATAGACCAATAACAAGGACTGAAGTTGAGGCAGCAATTAAGAGCCTACCACACACAAAAAAAGCCCAGGTCCAGATGGGTTCACAGCCGAATTCTACCAGACACACAAAGAGGATCTGGTACCATTCCTTCTGAAACTATTCCAAATAATCCAAAAGAGCGAATCCTTTTCAAATCATTTTATGAGACCAACATCATCCTGATACCAAAACCCAGCAGAGACTCAACAAGAAAAGAAAACTTCAGGCCAATATCCACAATGAACATAGACGCAAAAATCTTCAATAAAATACTAGCAAGCTGATTGCAACAACACATCGAAAAGCTTATCTATCATGATCAAGTAGGATTCATCCCGGGCATGCAAGGCTGGTTCAACATACACAAGTCTATAAATGTTATTCACCACATAAACAGAACCAAAAACAAAAACCACATTATTATCTCAATTGACGCAGAGAAGGCCTTTGACAAAATTTAACAGTCCTTTATGCTAAAAACCCTCAATAAACTCGGTATTGATGGAACATATCTCAAAATAATAAAAGCTATTTACGACAAACCAACAGCCAATATCATACTTAATGGGCAAAAACTGGAAGCATTCCCTTTGAAATCCGGCACTAGACAAGGATGCCCTCTCTCACCACTTCTATTCAACATAGTACTGGAAGTTCTAGCCAGAGCAATCAGGCAAGAAAAAGAAATAAAGGGTATTCAAATAGGAAAGGAGGAACCCAAATTGTCTCTATTTGCAGATGGCATGATAGTATATCTAGAAGACCCCATCGTCTCAGCCCACAATTTCCTGAAACTGATAAGCAACTTCAGCAAAGTCTCAGGATATAAAATCAATGTGCAAATATCACAATCTTCCTATACACCAATAACAGACTTAAAGAGAGCCAAATCAAGGACGAACTGCCATTCACAATTCCTACAAAGAGAATAAAATACCTAGGAATACAACTAACAAGGAACGTAAGAGACCTCTTCAAGGAGAACTACAATCCACTGCTCAACGAAATAAGAGAGGACACAAACAGATGGAGAAACATTCCATGTTCATGGTTAGGAAGAATCAGTATCGTGAAAATGGTCATAGTTCCCAAAGTAATTTACAGACTCAATGCTATCCCCCTCAAGCTATCAAGGACCTTCTTCACAGAACTGGAAAAAAACACCCTGAACTTCATATGGAACCAAAAGAGAGCCCACACAGCCAAGTCAATTCTAAGCAAAAAGAACACAGCAGGAAGCATCACACTACCAGACTTCAAACTATACTACAAGGCTACAGTAATCAAAACAGAGATATAGACGAATGAGACAGAACAGAGGCATCGGAGGCAACACAACATATCTACAACCATACAATCTTTGATAAATCTGACAAAAACAAGCAATGGGGAAAGGATTCCCTGTTTCATAAATGGTGTTGGGAAAACTGGCTAGCCATGTGCAGAAAGCAGAAACTGGACCTCTTCCCGACACCTTACACTAAAATTAACTCCAGATGGATTAAAAACTTAAACATAGGACCTGGCACCATAAAAACCCTAGAAGAAAACCTAGGCAAAACCATTCAGGACATAGGAGTAGCCAAGGACTTCATGACCAAAATACCAAAAGCATTGGCAACAAAAGCCAAAATAGACAAATGGGACCTAATCAAACTCCACAGCTTCTGCACGGCAAAAGAAACAGTCACTAGAGTGAATCGGCAACCAACAGATTGGGAAAAAATCTTTGCAGTTTACCCATCTAACGAAGGGCTGATATCCAGAATTTACAAAAACTCAAACAGATTTACAAGAAAAAAAAAAACAAAAAAGACCATTCAAAAATGGGCAAAGGATATGAACAGACACTTTACAAAAGAAGACATACATGAGGCCAACAAACATATGAAAAAATGCTCATCATCACTGGTCATCAGAGAAATGCAAATCAAAACTACATTGAGATACCATCTCATGCCAGTTAGAATGGCGATCATTAAAAAATCTGGAGACAACAGATGCTGGAGAGGTTGTGGAGAAATAGGAAGACTCTTACACTGTTGGTGGGAGTGTAAATTAGTTCAACCATTGTGGAAGACAGTGTGGCGATTCCTCAAGGACCTAGAAATAGAAATTCCATTTGACCCAGCAATCCCATTACAGGGTATATATCCAAAGGACTATAAATCATTCTACTATAAGGACACATGCACACAAATGTTCATTGCAGCACTGTTTACAATAGCAAAGACCTGGAACCAACCCAAATGCCCATCGATGATAGACTGGACTGGAAAAATGTGGCACATATACACTATGGAATATTATGCAGTCATCAAAGACGATGAGTTCATGTTCTTTGTAGGGACATGGATGAATCTGGAGAACATCATTCTCAGCAATCTGAGAACATCATTCTCAGAAAATGAAATACCACATATTCTCACTCACAGGTGGGTGATGAACAATGAGAACACATGGACACAGGGAGGGGAGAACTACACACTTGAGTCTATTGGGGGGAATAGGGGAGGGACAGCGGTGGAGGGGGAGCTGGGGAGGGATAGCATGGGGAGAAATGCCAGATGTGGGTGAAGGGGAGGAAGACAGCAAATCACACTGCCAAGTGTGTACCTATGCAACTATCTTGCATGTTCTGCACATGTACCCCAAAACCTAAAATGCAATTAAAAAAATTATCAAAGTTACTAATACAGTAAAATAATAAATATTTAGATAAAATGTATTAGAATTATTGCTGATCAAGAATCTCATTCCAAGCCATTATATTATTTAAATATTTCAGGATACTCTTCTTGTAAATCATATAAATAAGGAAAAATGCTGCAAAGTAGATACACGTTACATCAACTGAATATGCTTTAATAAAATCAGCTATTCTCTTTTACTTTTGTAAGGTTCAAAATAACCACAATTTCAATAGTGATAGGTGCACATCAGAACAGTTCAAATGAAAAAGAGAAATGATATCAAGTGGTGTTGGCAAAGATGTGGAAAACTAGAACTCTCTCCCAGTGGATTGAAACGTAAACTGATGTAAACCACCATTTGCCGTGTATGCTAAATCCAACCACGTTCGATGAACTTGGGCATATACCCAACAGTATTTACCAAGAGACAGATACATGAATGATCAAAGAAGCACCATTCAAAATAACCACAAATTGGACATTATATTTGTATAATGATATAACAGCAATGAGAATGAATTACAACTATATGCAAGAAGATTGACAAATCTTATAAACTAAATACTGAATGAAAGGAGAAAGATACAGAACATATTCTATGATCTAATTTACTAAAAATTTTAAAACTAATCAATTATGTTCCAAATCACCATAAGAGTTTCTCTATGAAATAGTGTCTGGAAGAAGGAATAATATCAAGTTTCCTGATTTGAGTACCGGATACACAGGAGTGCTGTTTGTTTTTTAAAAAGTGTTTAGCAGTACATTTAAGATTTGAGTATTTTACTGTTTGTATGTATTTTCAGCCTTAGAAAATATGATAAAAAAGTCTTTATGCTCTTTTTCTTAATATGTTACAATAGGCAAATTTTCATTAAGCCACAGTATAAATAAAAAAGACCCACACAGGTATTTTTAACATTGACTACGTGGTTCTGTCATTATTAAATGAGTATTTCAGGCCAAGTCTGATGTGAAAATTTACTTGCCTGAAGACTTTAATTTGCATGCAAAAAATCATGGTTTCTAAATTAAATATTATTTTTGTAACAAAGATGCTTTATTTGTGTTCCCCTCGTGACACTTTAATAAATCATTAATTCCTCCTTTTTCTCTTTAATGTATAAGTAATGCATACAACATATGAAAGGTTCGTACAGAAGTTTCTTGACTTGAACAATTCTTCACATTACAATGAGAAGGATGGAATAACACACAAATATAGACAGGCAAATTTTTTGTTGGAGAAGTAATAGACCCATCATCTGTGCTTATTTCTTCTAAGCAGAGCTGGGAATGAGTGACAGCAGTTGGATAGGAACACTTGTTCCCCAAGCACTACTTGTTTTTCATTGACAAGGAAAAAAGGCAAGCCCAGATATATTTATATTCTACAAAACTGTCTTTAAATGATGATTAACAAGATCTTAGTTCCTTCTCTGTTGAATGTATAAAATATTAAAATGCAGTGCTAATAAATCTATATACAGCACATCAGAGGGAGTCATTTCTCCTGACTTTACCAACTTGTCCTATTTGAAACTGATAACATGCCCTATTGGCTGATAGTAATTTCACTTTATTTAGAATACAGCAGAATTTGGTTCAAATGCACAACAAAAGCATAGTATTTGATGTGCACGTATAAAATTTCAGGAGGAAACAAAATCTGGAATCTGATCCTGGAATTCATTGCAAATCAGTTAAAGGGTTCTGTCTTAGAATGTTTTGATAATTGGACTGGGACAGGATGTGAGAATAAATCATTAATAGTAGACGAGGAAAACACCTGATCAGAGTTTTCTCGTTTTACCATCATTGCTATTTTTGTCAAAGGATAAAGACAGAAGAGAAGCCATGTGTGGTTGTTATCCTTGTTGCTGTTATTTGATTGGTTTATTATGTTCTTGTGTGACTTGGTTAATATAGCTGGATATTAAAATTCCTTCCATTTCCAACGTGATAAATCTCCTAATTTCTAGGAGATTAAATACTAGTTTTATCTTTGGCTCTGGTAAAAACGTTGCTTTCTTGGATTAAAGGGAGGTCTGGGAAATACATTTTATCTATTCATCAGTGAAACCAATTGCTTCTACAAGTTCAAATTTTCCGTTCAAAGCCGGGCATGGTGGCTCATGCCTGTAATCCCAGCATTTTGGGAGGCCAAGGTGGGCAGATCACAAGGTCAGGAGTTCAAGATCATCTTGCCTAACATGGTGAAAACCCCGTCTCTACTAAAAACACGAAAATTAGCCAGGTGTGGTGGCCCATGCCTGTAATCCTAGCTACTCGGGAGGCTGAGCAAGAGAATCGCTTGAACCCAGGAGGCAGAGTTGGCAATGAGCCGAGATGGTACCACTGCACTCCAGCCTGGGCGCCAAGCAAGATTCTATCTCAAAAAAAAAAAAAAAAAAAAATCCATTCAAACCATTTCTAGGCCTCCATCCTGGTTCTGATAGCAAATGTGAAAAAGAAGTACTAGACATTTGGTTTTTGAAGTTTCCTCAAATTCTTGGGAAATACTGAATTCCATTGCCAAGTGCCAAGTCTTGCCCTTTGTACATTCAATTTCTACACAGCACTTTTTCTCTATGTTGAAAGTCCTAATCTTTGAAATCTCAGAATGGAAAAGAATCATATGATTGATTTTATGTGCCAGATTTATAGGAATAACCTTTCATGGAAAAAAGGAGGCTTACAGGGGATTAGAGAAAACAGACATCTGTAGAATCGATTCAAAATGATTAAACCTTTTGTGATCCCACTATCTCACTTCAATTGTCGAGCCACAAAACTATTTTTAAGTTAACCTCTAACATTTATTTGGCTTTATAATTACATATGAATAATGTCTAAATTTGAGACATGTTTATAAACTTAATAACCAAGTCAAAATAAATAGAATTAAGGAGAGCTTATTATGATCTTTATTGTTATTTTTATATAACAAATTTCCTATTAAGAATATAATATTTTATGACATCTTATGGATGTCATTAACATTACTTTCATAAGGTATTATCATGCTTCGTACAATACCCAACACAGAAATTTTACCATATCACTGCAATAAATAGAATGAAAACATGTTCAGAAAGACTTAGCAACTCATTAAAGAATGGATATTAATCACTCTTCACCCTAACTCCTCATTTGGCAAGGCGTGAATATATGCATGCCAGTTTAGTCAGGTGGCAGGTAAGCAGTCCCATTGCATTTCATAAAGTAAGCAGCTGTGTGAATTTGAAAGATAGTATTTCCACATGAAAACCTAATGACTGCACATGTAAAATCTGTAGTGTTTAGGAAGCTGTCATTTCAAAAAAGTTAACTACCTAATTAAAAAGGAGCACAAATGAACTTTTGCCTACGTAAAAAAAATAGAACATTGCTTAGCCATTTCTTAAACCTCTCCTCAATCTTACCAAGAAAGAATAAATACCTTTACTATAGTCAAAGCTCTGTTTTTATGGGTTCACATTTTTTAATCAAAAATTCAAAGTAAATGAAAAATCTTTAACTTATAATTATCCTAATTTGATTCAAAGTGACTGTCCAAACTTAAACATGATCAATTATAACTATAATCAATCACCAATAATGCTACATGACTGAAATGTTACACTAATTTGCATTTTCTAGGTAAGCATTTTAAAATTAAACTTTTCTCAGTGAGATCAAGGCATGGATTTATGATGATTGATAATCACCACTTTGTACTAATTTGCTGTCTCACTTCACTGTTTGATACCAACACATGAAAGTAAAAATTCTATTTAGGGGATATTTTCTGAGTACCAATACATAAAATACTATTTTAAGCCATCAACAAAATGATTTAGGGTACAATTTTTATTTAACCAACTTTTCATTAGAAAGATTATAAAATTCTGAAAGATCCTAAAGTTTTACTTTTTTGTATTTTTTTCAAATGTAATTGATCTCAGCACAGATTAAATTTTATATTAAAAAAGCTTCTGAATACATTAAAACATACTTTAAAATTACTTACAAGATACGATCATTCTAAGATTACCAACATATCCTGCAAATGAAACACCGGTACTTCCTACCAACACGTGATACAATAAAATCAAGAAGAACTTCTGAATTAGAGTGTAGTAGTTGCCTAGGGCCATCATGACTACTTATCACAAACTTGGTGGGAGAAGAGGACAGAAATATATACTCTCACAGTTCTGAAGCCTGCACCTCTGAAATCAAGATGTTAGCAGGGCTGTATACCCTCTGAAGACCCTGGGAAGGAATTTATCCCTCGCTTCTTCCTAGCTTCCAGTGGCTGCTGGCAATCCTTGACCTTTGATGTGTGAGTGTCACTCCAATTTCTGTCTCCATCTTCACATGAC
The DNA here is from genome assembly GCA_031835075.1 of Saguinus oedipus. NCBI lineage: Eukaryota > Metazoa > Chordata > Mammalia > Primates > Cebidae > Saguinus > Saguinus oedipus. Next base: position 22,620,668 of record CM063169.1, read on the forward strand.
CTTCTCTGTGTGTGTCCTTTTTTGTCTCTTATAAGGATATTTACATTAGATTTAGAGCCCACGTTCATCAGGATAACCTCATCTCAATTATTGGGTTAATTATATTGGCAAAGACCCTACTTCCAAATAAAGTCGCTTCCTAATGGTCCTAGTGGACATAAATTTTGGAAGTACTGTATTCTAAATCACTACACAGAGCATTATAAAGACAAAAATCTGGAAACTACCTGAATAAAAAAAGATATTCCTTTGAACTTCATCAAAATCATATTCTATTTTTCCATAAGAAACATTTTATTACTATAAAATAATATTTATATTTCATAAGTATACCTCTTAGAGTTTGGTTTTTAACATTTAGGTTTTTATTCTAATTTAGTTGCTCTTAAGAAAAATATTTTAATTAGCTTTGGAAACTATCAGTACATGATATCTCGTATTTCCTATAATTTTAATACTTCTACCTCCTAGCAAAAATATGCAATGGACAATTTCTGTGTTCTAAATTCACACAAACAGAAAAGACACCTTAAAAAGTGATTTGTTCTCTTTTAAAGCAGAGGCCCAACCACTTGCTCTGAATCTAAAAGTTTCCTGAAAGCAATGAAGGGCCAGTTTATTATGAAGGTGTTGACAGCTGATTCTGTGGAGACACTCACAGAAACAAAGAATAAATTTTAATTACATTTAATGCTAATGTGATAGTAAGGTTGTGACAATTCAAATGTGACTAATTTCATTAAATTAGCTACACTCAGGCTTAGCTTAGCTGTCCAGATTTATTATGAATACCCCAAAAGAAATAATTCAACTCTTCTGTTTTCTGTTCATTTTTTGTGGATGCTTAAGAGCAAAAAGACATTTTAACTGAGTTTTTTTTTTTTTAAGCAATCAGTTCTCTTGTTTTATCACAATAAGACTGTAAAGGACCATAGCAGGTCACTGAATCTTGCACTGCCTTCAACAAGAAATATACCTAGAGCAGGAATATAGTACTTGGCATTCATCTCTAGGCCTATAACCTAATAGATTATTTTTTGTCTGTCTTTGGTGACAGTAACATAAATTTAGAGCTGGAAAGGACCTTAGAGGTCATCAAGTCCAACCCAAGCATCTTTTACAACAAAATACAGAAGTATGTTTATTTCATCATTTTGTACTTATATGCCATGTATTTCCAGAAAAGCCTTTGACACGGTTTAGAACAAAAGGCACAGACACTGTAAAACAAGGCCAAAGTGACAGAATAATGAAGAGAAGGAGGTGACGATTACATGGGAAGACCTAGGGAAGAAAACACTACCCCTCAGCCTAAAATGTAGTCCTAAGCCTCTTCTGATTGAAGGCCAAAAGGAAAATCAGAATTCAAACAGGTGTCGTTTGTTAATAAAATAGTATCTGCATATGTCGGCAGCTATTTTTTGGGTAACTCTAAACTCTTAAGCAAAATTTATAAGTCTTTCAGCAACAGACAATGGACAATGTCATAAAGATAACCTTCAACAGCTATTTCAAAACTTTTAAAGATGTAAGCACAAATGACCTTTTCTTCTAGGATGCTTTGTTGAAAGCTGCCTGCATGCTGGTATTTTAAAGCACATGATATTAAATTGCCTGCCTGAAGGTATTTTACTGGGACCTGGTTATATGACCTGGTGAAGAATGTAAACTTTGAGAACTTAGTAGAGCTAAGTTCTCTAGAAGAGCTAAAGTTGCTCTTCTTTTTGACTTTACCAAACAAGTTGGTTGGGATTCTTAAATGCCAGGCATAATATAAGAACTAAATACATTTTTAAATATATACACACACACACACACACACACACACCACTCTGTATATTTACTTCTACTTTAAATAGCAAATAAGCTGTGTTCCCGGGTCTGTGGAAGAAATATGAAGTTTGAAAAGATTTTTAAATAACTTTTTCTTAATGAAAATAACTGTAGTAATTACTATTTTTAAAACCATCAGAATTTGAGCATAACACAGTTTCAATCTTGTCTCTTTTCCAACCCAACTTAAAGTCCTGTCCAACAACTTCATTTTATGGCCTGTTGAGTCACAAAATAAAAATTTATATCTTTTGAAGTATTTGATGATGAAGGAGGAGGAGGGGGAGGAAGAAGAGAAGGAGGAGGAGGAGGAAAAAGAGGAATTGGGAAAATGACTAGGATTCCTGTTCTTGCCTTACTTTAACTACACTACAGCCAAATTCCTACCACCAAGCAGTCCTCAGACAGCAATCTACCTATGCAACAGAATTTAATTTGTGTCCACTTGTACTGCTCCTCCAGCTATGTCTTGGCAAACTCAGTTACACAAAAAACAGCTGGACTTGGTTCCATAAAACTGCAGTGCTTAGGGACTTCCAGACTCCTAATAGTGGCAATTACCTAACACACATATTTGGCAGGCTCAGTATGGGAAAAAATGTGCATATACAGGATTTTGGAAGACCTCTGGAGTTCAAATAGAATGGAAGTTTCCAGTCTAGATGACCTAGAGATTCCACACCTACAGAGAAATTTGGCCAATTTCTCCCTTACCCTTTATACTTCCCCCATTCTCCTCTCAGTCCTGTCATGATTTCTGCCAGGTCCATCAGTGTTTACATACTTTGTCTTCCCTGCCTGAAAAGTTGACCTTCGGACCCTTTCCTCAGTCATCTGTACTAAGCTTATAAAGGGGGTTTACAGATGTGATTAAATTAATGGTCTCAAAATGGGGGGATTATCCAGATAATCTGAGCAGGCCCTAAATACAATCACATGTATTCCTATAAGACTGAGGCAGAGACCATTTTTTTAAACACCAAAGTGGAGAAGACGATGGGACCATGGAGCCAGAGATTGGAGTGATGCAGCCGTAAGCCCAGGAAGGCCAGAACGCAGAGGTGAGAAATAGATTCCCTCCTAGAGCCATTAGAGGGAGCGTGGGTTTACTGACACTTTAATTTTGGCCCAATTATGCTGATTTCAGACTTCTGATCTCCACAACTGTAAGAGAACACATTTCTGTAGATTGAAATCACTCAGTTCATGATAATTTGTCATAGCAGCCATAGAAAAGTAATACCACCCCCAAACTACAGCATCCCTCCTAGGTTACTTGCTGTCATTTGTGCAGCTTGTCAGCATTGAAATGGAGTAGCTTTAAGTAGAAAGAAAGAAAGAAAGAAAGAAAGAAAGAAAGAAAGAAAGAAAGAAAGAAAGAAAGAAAGAAAGAAAGAAAGAAAGAAAGAAAGAAAGAAAGAAAGAAAGAAAGAGAGAGAGAGAAGGGAGGGAGGGAGGGAGGGAAGGAAAGGAAGGAAGGAAAAGAAAGAGAAAGAAGGAAAGAAAGAAAGAGAAAGAAAGAATGGGAGAGAGAGGAGGAGGGAGGGGAGGAAGGAAGGGAGAGAAGGAGGGAGGGAAAGGAAGGAAGGAAAAGGAAGGAAGGAAGGAAGGAAAAGAAAGAAATAAAAGAGAAAGAAAGAGAAAGGGAGAGAGAGAAGGAGAGAGGGAAGGAAGGAAGGAAGGAAAAGAAAGAAATAAAAGAGAAAGAAAGAGAAAGGGAGAGAGAGAAGGAGAGAGGGAAGGAAGGAAGGAAGGAAGGAAGGAAAGAAGGAAGGAAGGGAGGGAGGGAGGGATAAGACCTGACAACAGAGCCAAGAAGGCCATAAAGGGATGGTTCTCATGCAAGTGTGCCTGGTAGTAAGAACCATCATCAGTGATTACAAAAACCACAACCTTGCACAAAGGACACTGAAACTTTACCCTAAAAAACACTTTTGTGAGAATATCTGCACAGAGACTGCTTGCCCAAACTCAGCACCTTGTAGTTGAGGATAATTATCTCAAAACCATTACATAGTCTTCCTCATTTTCTCTTTAGAAACCATTGTCTTCCTTTACTTCCTGTATACACACACAGTTCACTGTGGCACATGTATTCCCAAGGCAATGCCTGATTTCCAAATAAACATTATTTTATTTTAGAGACCCTCTCTCTAAAGCTTATCATAAATGGTATCCAGAAGTAGGACCTGAAGCCAGATCACTTCCAGAAGGAATTGGCAATTCTAGGAGCCAGTGTGTGGGACTCATATGAGCCCCCTGAGAGTTCTTCTGCTTCCATGCTCACCTTTCCTGCCCTGCTCAGTCTTCTCTCAGGTGGACTGTCTCTCTTTTTTGTAGAGGCTTTTTTTTTTCCTTATTAGGGATTTGGTTTGGTTAGAAGGCCACCTGCAATAAAACACCTTAACATCCCTCCTAGGATGATAAAAGACTCTTTATCTTTTCTGGCAGTTCCTTTCTGCTGTAAAGGCTACTCTCCTCTGGCATCAGTACTGTGGTTTCTGCAAAATTTACATTCTGTCTCTGAGACAGGTCTTTTCCGGTGAATTTACCCTTGTTTGCTTTCTGCATGCCTAATTTAATATTTTGTTTGATCTGCACACCTGGGTTAAAATTTTTGTGAACATTCTGATTTGGGTTTTATTCTATTAGTGATGCATATCTGCAAATGATTGGTTCTTTCCCCCTGCTTGTTTCTGTAAATCTGAGAAGAAAACTAAACATTCTAAATGGTGGGTGCAGAATGACTAATTAAAAATCACTACAGATGTCATAACCATCTAAAACACCAATCCAAACTGTGACCTTCCTTGACAAGATTTGTAGGATTTTCCTTGCTCTCTAGAGATTAATAAAAGATGGAATGGGGTTTTTAAATAGTAAGGCATGCCAAGCCTTCTGGGACTCCAGCCAGATACATGGCTTTTCCTCATGCATATTGTTGGATCGATGGTCATCATGGGGATCACTTGAAATCTCCAAGCTTAGTTTTTTTTTGCTTAGTACCAAATTAAGAGACCATACACTTAACATGGAGAGCCTTTGAAGTTCTCTAATTTTTTCCTATCTACTTTGAATCTCCTGACTTTACTGCACGTGTTGAAATAAAATTCACTGCTTATGGCATGCAAGCCAAGATTTTTTTTAAAGTCCTGAAGGGCTATCAAATAGACAGTTTTACAAATTATCATAGCTCCATGACAACCAACAACTTAGACACCTTCTGGAAATGTAAATTTACGTTTGCCTAACAACTGCTTAGGGTGATGAAACAAATAATTGAAGAATTGATATTCTAAAGAAAAATATCTAAATAAATGTTTACAAATGTTAGGCACTTAAATCAAAAAGGTTAAATGTCAGAGCAATGATATATTGCTAATTAACATAAAAATTGCTTTGCAAACCATGCAGGGGCCAGAGAAAAAGTGGAAAAAAATAACTTGCTAAAATCCTTCCCTGCCCACATTGACTAGTTAAGTAAAATAGACCAGAAAAAATGATAGATTTTTTCACTAAGATTTCAAGGCCACATGGAGATTTTGTTTTTCTTATGCAATTATCCTATTCCTATCTAAAATGTAAACAATGGAATATTTAAACATAAACTCACTTGAAAATGAAAAAAAGGAGGTAGGAAAGAGCAGGTAAATTAGATTGAAAAATAAGTTGTATCTAAATGTTGATCCACAGACTTTGTAAGATTATCTATAGGGGCAATAGAATTTAGCCATGTAAAAAGGTCCTATTTTGTCAGATATACAATTTGGAACCAGCTATCTTTTATAAATCAGTGTGAATATAATTATCTCATGACCAAAGTTCTAGAATGAAAGTTTTAAGATTTTTCATTGTGTGTGCTTATGGCTTAGATATGTTTATACATATGTACATGTTTTATGGTTTATGTTGTGTCTACCTGGTTAAATTGAAGGTAGAGGGCCAGAAATCCCTTAAAAATTCTACTCATATTGGTTTAGACAGATGCATACTCATATAAAATATATAGTGATAAACCTAAAAGCATTTTGGTTCACATGGCTTAAGTAAATTTTTAATGAACAAGTTGGTTTTAAATTTGGTGATGAAATAAAAATACAAATGTCTTCAAATTCATTGGCATACTTTTTTTTTCTTAAGGTTTACTGGTCAGACAGGATTCTATTTGTCTCTGCTATATTTTTCAGGGTATAAGTATTTGACACAAAGTTTATAAAACTACAAAGTCTGCCTGGAAACAGAATGATCTTCGTTTGTGTAAATCTTTGATATGTGAGAGTAGCTGAATATTGCTTGTTTAATAAAAACAGCTACATTTTTTGAGTTATCAGCAAAATGTGCAAATAACTTTAAGTTTCTTATTTAGGAAAATACTTGACATTCACAGGCTATAAAAATGGTTAACAGAGAAAAAACTTCAAACGGTGACTTGCTTTGTCTAATACCTTAATTTTCATAAGTACCTAGGTATAAGTGTTAAAGATAAATAAATCAGATAAATATAAGAGAGAAATGTTTATGAATAAACTTTTTGTTTAAATTCTTTAAGTATTGTGTTAAATTAAGTCATAGATACTAAATTTCTGGGTCATTTTCGAATAAGATACAAAACTGAAACAAATTGCTAAAGATTAATTTTGTTACTGGCTTTTTATATTTTATAGAAAGTCTAAATATATTTGGGTCTATTAAGACATAACAAGTTATGTCCTTTGGAATCATGCTTCTAAAATTATATAATAATTTTTATCATAATACTGATTTGTGGCTGGCATGGTGACTTATGCCTGTAATCCCAGTTCTTTGGGAGGCTGAGACAGGTAGACCATGAGGTCAGGAGTCCAAGACCAGCCTGGCCAAGGTGGTGAAACCCCATCTCTACTAAAAATACAAAAATTAGCCAGGCACAGTGGCAGGGACCTTTAATCCCAGCTACTCTGGAGGCTGAGGCAGGAGAATCACTTGAACCTAGGAGGTGGATGTTGCAGTGAGCCAAGATCATGCCACTGCACTCTAGCCTAGGTGACAGAGCAAGACTTCATTTCAAAAAAAAAAAAAAAGTAAAATTACAATTAATATACAATTCTGTGTATAAAGTATATCAAAAATGAAATATATTTTTAATGAGAATTTGTAAGAAAAGCATAAAAGTGTTCTTCATCGAGAAAATGAATAATTTTGTCTAATTTGGAGTTTATTTAAAGGTTGTTTCTAAATAAAAATTTGGAAAACCATAAAAACATGGTAAAAAACAAACAAGTAAGTAGGAGAGAGAAATGTGAAGAAAGTTATGGGTATGAAAATGTATTTTTGGTAAGAATGGTTGAAAAAAGAATAAATTTTTATGAGAAAGAATGTTATGTGGTAAATGTTTGTCCTGAAGTAAAATGACTGGGTATGTTATTAATGTTTCAAAAATTATATAAATTAACAAGAATGTAATATGTCACCAGTCATGTTTTTTGCTATGTTAACTCTTGTTTATAGCTATATTTGTGGTTATATTTTTGACGTGAGTATTCTAAAGATTATGTGAAATATATAAAAGTCTGATAGTCCTGATGTGATGCTATCAGTCATAATTTGGGTTATTTTAAAAAACTAAATTTCCTTTTCAATTATAAATGTTCATTATCTTTTTATCCATAGTTGTTCAAAGTTTTTGTCACTCACAGTTTTTATTTTGAATTCTCTAGAGGCACCTGCAATCAGATTCATGGAAAATACTCTAATAAGCACTCTTAAATGGAGGTTCCTAATAACTAAGATAAATGGACTAAATAAAAAAATTTAAACTGTAATGAAGAAACTGATGAATTCATGAAACTGCTAATCAAGGTCAAGCTGAACAAAATTTAATCACATGAGATTAAAGTACCTGATGAAAATAACATTTTTATGACTTATTTGAACCATTGTTGATTCTTATTTAATTTTCCAGATTTATGGAAATTTTCTCTCCTTTTTGTAGTGTACAGCAATTTGGTACAACATACTTTTTATGAACGCACGTTGAAATATTTGTTTCTTTCTACCTACTTGATCCCTCCAAATGCAGAAATGATTCATGAGTATTCTTATTTTTCATGGTTGTATGGTTATTTGCATAAGTTCAATAAAAATTTGCTACCTCCTTGTAGAAGGATACAATTGAAAACATTGGTTATATTACCAAGGCTTTAAACAGAATATAATATTTGAGCATATGCACAGAATATCTGCCTTCAAAGGTTCCCAGCCTTACAGCGAGTAAAAATTGTCACTTACTGGCAAGGCCAGAAATCTTAAGAATGCACATAAAATCTGCCTTGGCCAAGCTTCCCAGGCTCAAGAGGTTTTAAATCTGAGATTCTTATGTGATCAATATAGAGAGAAAAGGCTGTTTCCAAAAAAATCTTAAATGCATCTGCTATTAGATCATGGCTTTGTGACTATATTCAAGAAATTTAAGGAGTAGCAGATACAAAGTTTCTTGTTATCTACCTATAGACCAGATTAGATACTGAATTTTTTATATTCCTCCAATCTAACTTTATTCCACAGAATTACCAAAAATGGGTCCAGCTCTGTTCTTGAAATGCTGTAAGTTGAAATTAGATTAATTTTAAAAAGCAAACTGGTTACCTGGTATATGGGCCACACAAAATGTCACCAAATTGCTCAATGCCATAACCAGAGACATTAAAACTACAAACCAGGATGAGAAATTGATGTTTACACACAGTAGATGGCTTTTCCCAAAATGCTGATACAAAACTCCAAATCACAATGAGAAGTCTACTCTTCTTAATGGCTTCTTTTTTGCATGACAGGATGATAATCATTTGATGTATTAAATCAGTTTACTTTAAGACTAGATTAATGGCTCAAAATTATTATGCAAATTAAGGTTACAATATTACTATTAATTTTTCTTTGCATTTTACCTTTTAAAACTTTGTATCTGCTACTCCTTAAATTTCTGCAGGACAACTCCTAACAGAATAAGGCTGGCCAGCAATTTTAAATGATAGCCAAAGACTACAAAGCAAACAAAATTGAACTTAATAATGGACTCCAGGAAGCCTGAGTGCCACTCACTACAAACTTCCCTTGATGCTCAAATATAGCAAATGAGTTTTAACACTGACCCCTAGTAACCTTACTGCCTCCAATGTGAGATCAGACAGACAACCCAGGACAGACCCATCCTAGCACTGAGAGGCAACTGAAATGTAACTGCAGGACGACTGAGCGGTGACACCTTTAGGGAAAGATCTTGGTCAAAAGAGAAAAATGTGAAAGTGTTCAGAATCAAAATAGAGTCATTTATTTCAAAAATAAAAATAGAGCATACCAAATGCAGCCAGAGAAGGCCATTAGGGAGAATTCTCATGCACAGATGTTTGATAAGAAGAACTATCACGAAAGACTGCAAAAATCACAATCTTGCCATTGCAACCTTACACAAAAAAACACATCTGCAAGGACATATGTCCAGCAAATGCTTGTCCAGCCTTGGACTGGCACCACCCTTGTTGTTGATCCTTGTAATCAAGGATAACTATGTCAAAGCACTTATGTAATCCTCCACCTTTTTTCTTTAAATACCCTTGTCTTCCTTTACCTCCCTGAATGCATACATAGTTGACTATGGCACATGCATTGTTACTGAAATACGCCATCCCCATCCCACTTTTCTTTTAGAGTCTCTCTCTGTTATTTAGGTTGATGCTTTGCATCTACTGATTGATAATATTTTATTTTCCAGGATGCATTTATTATTGTTTCAATTAAGTAGTAATTGTGCAATCGTTTACTTAACACCTGTAACTTCCTTCTTGACAGTACATTTGTTGAGGTCAAGTAGTGTATCTGTTTTAATCATCCTCTAGGGCTATAGGAGCTCAATGCATATTTGTTATGGTGAGTGAATGAATGACTGATACTAAAGTAACCTAAAAAATAATTTATGGCAATGATTCACCTTTCTCAGAATTGGTCCTTATAAATGTTACATGAATCATTCCAAAATAGTACTGACTCTAGTAACAAATCCCATGAATGTGTAATTTCATTTTAATGCTGATTTGGCCCAGTTTTAAACAGCATCTGGATGATACTTCGCAATGGAGTCCTATCCAAGTTCCCATTAAAAAAGAAAGAAAAAAATCAGTAAAACAAAGCAAACAATGTAAACTTAAAACAACACTAATTACTAGAACTGACACTCAATAGGCACAGTAATCTAGAAGGAAGTTTTTACTAACTATAAGAGCAATTAAATTACACTGTCCCATCCATATTTTATTTTATGAAAGGGAAGAATTTCCTCAATATGAAAATCATGTAAGAAGGTAGTTGCCTCTCCCCAGCCTGTCCCCTGAGTCAGACTCTTGGAGCATCCCAGAAAATGGGCATTTACTTGTTTACAGCTCTATTATTACTTTTTGAGGGGCCAGATACTGGCCAGTCTCACATATCTTATATACTAAACTCCTTAGAAGATAGAGGATACAATGAAAACAGACCAAAAAACAGATGTATCAGGTGCCTGTCAGGCCTGGGCTCACCTTGGGAGAGGAGGCAGCAGAATTGCCAGTCTAGCAATTTGTATCTCCAGTGGCCCAGGTCTTAGCCACATGACCTCCCTGGCATTCTTCTCTCCCATCTTGCTTCCCTCCAAGCATGACCTCAGCCTCTTTTCTTTCCTTCCCTCCCTATGTTATACATTGTTATTTCATACAGTGGGATTTTAATAAGTTTGGGGAACAATAGAGAGGGATTATAAAGCAAAACAGGAAACTACTGATAAGCAACTTGCATCATACCAACTGGCCATTTAAGATTGTTTTCCAAGTAAAATACAGCCTTCCTTTAGAACCTCTACCCAGAAGGCAGTAACAGGAATCATTTATAAAGCAGCAGTCATTCTTGCCATCACCATCACCCTGCATTATACATGCATGCTAGATATTGTGTATACCTTGTGCAACAAGCCAGACTAGATATTACAGGTCTCCACTTTAGCCTAGCTGAGCTATTCCAATAAATACTTGCTCACTACTGAGAGGAGCTATGCATATCAACCTTATCTCTACCGCAGATCAGAGAAAGGGCCTCAGTCGATTTCTCAAATGTAGAATAATAAACTAATTTAAAAAACCATCATTCCCTGTTAGATATTATTGATATGATTTGGTGGTGTCCCCATCCAAATTTCATCTTGAATTGTAGCTCCCATAATCCCCATGTGTCCTTGGGGGAACCCAGTAGGAGAAAATTGAACCACGGGGGTGGGTTTTTCCGTGTGCTGTTCTTGTGATAGTAAGTCTCACAAGATCTGATAGGTTTATAAAGGGCAGTTCCCCTGTACACACTCTTGCCTGCCACCGTATGAGACATGGCTTTACTCCTTCACCTTCTGCCATGACTGTGAGGCCTCCCCAGCTATGTGGAACTGTGTGTCCACTAATTTCTTTTTCTTTGTAAATTACCCAGTCTCAGATATTTCTTCATAGCAGTATAAAAATGCACTAAGACAGTAATTAGTACTGGTAGAGTAGGGTGCTGCTATTAAGATACCTGAAAATGTGGAAGTGACTTTGGATCTGGGTAACAAGCAGAGGTTGGAACAGCTTGGAGGGCTCAGAAGAAGACAGAAAAATGTGGGAAAGTCTGAAACTTCCTAGAGACTTTGAGGGCTCAGAAGACAGAACGATGCGGGAAATGGAACTTCCTAGAGACGTGTTGACTGGCTTTGACTAAAATGCTGATAGTGACAAACAGTAAAGTCCAGGCTGGAGATGGAGATGAGGAGCTTGTGGAGAGCTGGAGCAAAGGTGACTCTCGTTATGCTTTAGCAAAAAGACGTGGCATTTTGCTCTTGCCCCAGACGTCTATGGAATGTTGAACTTGAGAGAGATGATTTAGGGTACCCAGTGAAAGAAATTTCTAAGCAGCAAAGTGTTCAAGAGGAAGCAGAGCATAAGGGCTTGGAAAATTTGTAGCCTGACAATGCAACAGAAAAGAAAAATACATTTTCTGGGAGAAATTAAAGCCTGCTGTAGAAACTTGCATAGATAATAAGGAGCCAAATATTAATCACCAAGACAATGTGGCAGATGTCTCCAGGACATGTTAGACCGTCACACCTTCACACCTTCACACCTTCACACCTTCAGGAAGCTCTTTCCATCATAGGCTCAAAAGCCTAGGAGGGAAAAATGGTTTCCTGGGCCAGGGCCAGGGCCCCCTGCTGCGTGCAGACTAGAGAATTGGTGCCCTGTATTCCAGCCACTCCAGCCATGGCTTGGGTGGGAGACAGCAGGGTACAGCCCAGGCCATGGCTTCAGAGAATACAAGTCCGAAGCTTTGGAAGCTTCCACATGATGTTGTACCTGCAGGTGCACAGAAGCCCAGAATTGAAGTTTGGGAATCTCCACCTAGATTTCACAGAATGTATGGAAACATCTGGATGTCCAGGCAGAATTTTGCTGTGGGGGGCACAGGGACTCATGAAGAACAACTGCTAGGGTAGTAGAGAAGGGAAATGTGGGCTCTGCCCCCCAGACAAAGTCCCTACTGGGGCACTGCCTAGTGGAGCTGTGAGAAGTGGGTCACCGTCCTCCAGACCCCAGAATGGTAAATCCACCAACAGCTTACACTGTGTACCTAGAAAAGCCACAAACAATGAATGCCAGCCAGTGAAAGCAGCCAGGAGGGAGGCTGTACCCTGCAAAGCCACAGGGGCAGAGATGCCCAAGGTTGTGGGAGACCACCACATGCGTCGGTGTGACCTGCAGGTGAGACTTGGAGTCAAAGGAGATTTTGGAAGTTTAATGTTTAGTGACTGCCCTACTGGTTTTCAGACTTGCATGGAGCCTGTAGCTCCTTTGTTTACACCAATTTCTCCCTCTACCCAAATACGCTGAGGGTACCTAAGGCCTGTACTGCCATTGTATGCAGGAAGTAACTAACTTGCTTTCAGTTTTACAGCTTCATAGGTGGAAGGTATTTGTCTCAGATGAGCCTTTGGACTGTGGACTTTTGAGTTAATTCTGAAACGAGTTAAGATATTGGTGGACTGTTGGGAAGGCATGATTGATTTTGAAATGTGAGAACATGAAATTTGGGAGGTGCCAGGAGACAAACGATATGGTTTGGCCATATAATTGTCCCTACCCAAATCTCATCTTGAATTGTAGCTCCCATAATCCCCACATGTCATGGGAGGGACCCATTGGGAGGCAACTGAATCATGGGAATGGGTTTCTCCCTGTGCTGTTCTCACAACAGTGAGAACAAGATCTCTCACAAGATCTGATGGTTTTATAAAGAGGAGCTGCCCTGCACATGTTCTCTCACTTGCCTGCCACCATGTAAGACATGTCTTTGCTCCTCCTTCATCTTCAACCATGATTTTGAGGCCTCTCCAGCTATGTGGAACTGTGAGTCCATTAAACCTTTTTTTTTTTTTATAGTCTCAGGTATTTCTTCATAGCAGTATAAATATGGACTAATACAACATCAAACCCTGGTTTGGAGTAAATATCACTACCTTCTAAGTAAACAGAATGGGGAAAATATAACAGAAAAAAATTCTAAAAATCATCCTGCATACCAGAAAAAGGGAAACTCTATGCTGAAGTCTCAGGGGGGGAAAACATATTTAAAAATATATGATTGTCAAACCACAAGGAACTATAGAACATTGCTTTAAACTATTTTTCTACGAACAGTATGTAGAAACACACCATTTAGGAAATAGGCTACAGTGTCAAAAGAGGCTCATATTACAAAATGGGAGATAGCTGAGATGAGGTTTCTAAGAAAGTGAAGTGTAAGGGCAGATTTTCCATCCACAGGGAAATCTACGGAGAAGGAAACTGACATGCTGAAAATTTCAAGCAGTAATTGAATCAGAGCTCAGGGGGGCAAAGAGAGAGAAACTCATGACAGAGAAGAAGGCAGATGGGTATGTCAGAGACCACAGTTTGTGTCCTGGGGAAAGATGCAAGGGCAATGAGACCTGAAACAATCAAAGCTATTACTGAAGTCCGAATAATAAAAGCACCAGCCAGATTCTAGTCAGGGAGGGGGAAGCAACAAGGAAGAGTTATCCGTATTTAAACAACAACTAGTCAAACTCCTGAATTTTACAAATAAGGAAAAAAAATCCTTAAAGATAAAATGTCAGGCTTAGATAAGACTTTTCTTCTTCTCTGTTAACATTATTAGAAGACATAAAGATTTTAAGAGAATAAATATGATTAAGAAGATCATATATATCAGGTTGTCTTTACCTGAATACAAAGTGATGGCATCTGTATATCCAGCACTAATTTGTTCTTTCAATAAAAATTTACTCAAAAACCTACAGGTACACATTAGAAAAATAATCAAAATTTATGTTTCAAGAATTAGGAAGTTGTGAAGAAAAAATCTTCCAAGGGAACAACTGATTCAGTTAACTGATTTATTTTTCATATTTTACAATTATTTACAAGAATATTATTTCCAATATTGTTAAATTATAAAATAAATATTTAACAATACCCTAATTAAAACTGTAATGATGTTCCAACTTATAAAACAAGATAGTAAGAATTATCAGTAAGATAGTAAGAATTTTAATACTATTTCAAAATAAAGAATATGGAAGGTGTCAGGGCAAGAGAAAGGAAAAACCTTCTATAGTCTTTATTTTGAGATAGTATTAAAACTCTCTCTAGGCTTACTCAAAATGTCCAGATTCTGACCACATTTGAACATGAGCCCTTCCAACCTGATGATTCCTAGTGTAAGCCACACTTATTTCCTCTTGTGATCGTTGCAAAAGCCTCTTAACTGGTCTTCTAGCTTCTGCCACTGATTCCTTTCAGACATTTTTTACACAAGTGCCAGAGAGATCTCAGAAATGCAATTCAGATATCACTTCTCTGCTTAAAATATTTCAATGTTGTTCTCCTCTACGTGTTTATGTATTCATCTTTGACTCCCACTTATAAGCGAGAACATGCAGTATTTGGTTTTCTGTTCCTACATTAGTTTGCTTAGGATAATGACTTCCAGCTCCATCCATGTTCCTACAAAGGGCATGATTTCATTTTTCATGGCTGCATAATGTGCCATGGTATATACATACTACATTTTTCTTTATCCATTCTACCACTGATGGACATTTATGTTGATTCCATGCCTTTGCTACTATGCATACTGCTGTAATAAACATATGCATGTATGTGTCTTTATGATAGAACAATTTCTATTCCTTTGGGTATATACGTAGTAATGGGATTGTTGGGTCAAACAGCAGTTCTCTTTTTAAGTCTTTGAGGAATCATCACACTGTCTTCCACATGATTGGACTAATTTACACTCCCACCAACAGTGTAGACATGTTCCTTTTCCTCCACAATATTGCCAGGACCTGTTATTTTTTGACTTTTCAATACAACCATTTTGAATGGTGTGAGTTTTGATTTGCATTTCAAATCAAAGAGTCCCTCCCATCTGAGCCTTGCCTTCAAGACAACCCCACCAATTTATAAGTCAGGGAATAATCACCTTGCACCTTCCAAACTGGCTTGTTTTCCAGCTGACTAGCCCTAGTTAATAATGTGAGAGAAGAATCGCTCAGCTGAATCCTGCTGGAATTTCTTACCTATAGAATCCATGAGATGTAAGGAAGTGGTTGTTGTTTCACCTTATTAAATTTGGGGTCATTTCTTAAGCAGCAATAACAACTGTAAGACTGACTCAGCTCTACTGCCACCAATCTCTATCATCCTTTCCTCATTTATTTCCTCAGATGTATCATCTTTTAACAAGTAATTAGCAAAAACGGCAATAACTTTTATACGTACCTAATATTTGTAAAGAAACTATAAGCAAGTTCACAAAAGTAAAAATAAATCAGGTATGATAAACAAAGATGAACTATACACCAACTATTTAAAGAAAGACTCTAACATTGAAATTACCAAAAAAAAAATAAAAGAAACCTCAGCTGAAAACAAAACAAAAAATCAAACTCTATTATGCTAATCTATTTCCAGGAAGTATACAAACTGTTACTGTAAGTTTAACAATATTAAAATGTACTAAGATTAATAAAGTAATCAACAAAGACTATAACATCATTGATTTCACATAAAGTAGAATTTAAAGGAAAAGGTATCACATGGAAAACAATAAAATATTGTTACAAAGCAAAAGAGTAAATGAATGTCACATTTAATTGTGAAATCACTAGCATGTCTGTTCATTATGACTTATTAAGTAAAGGCTAAAATTTGAGCATTATACTGTATAAGATTTTTAATACCTATATACAAGAATATGTGAAACAGTATTTTTTCAAGTTTTCATTGAAAATTTTTAAAATAGATTACATAAAACCTCAATATATTTTTTAAAATAAAAACCATATGGGTCACATCACCTACTCAAAATTCAATTACATTAGAAATTAAGAGAAAGTTAAACAGAACAACCAGCACCCCAGTATCACCCTCTTCAGTGTATTTAAAAATAGATTCATATAAATTATTTCCTGTTTAAAACAATGAAATCTAATCAATTATGAGAAAGATAACCTCAAACTGAACTCAAAAGAAGAGGTAAAGCATCTTCAAAGTTAGAAAGTGTGTTTTAAATGCTCCTCATAGTTTGAAACTCTCTGACTTCCCATTTTAATCTTAGTTGTAGAAAACAGCCTGATTTTTAAGTTTTTGTGTTATTAGATTAGGCTTACCCAGATACTCTCCCTGTCTTAAAGCTGATTATTAGTCTTAATTACATCTGTAAGACTCCTTTGCCATGTAAGGTATCAACAGAGCAACATGAGGGAATGAAGGTCATAGGGGCTATCTTAGAATTCTTCCTACTATAACCTCTGTTCATTTATTTTGAATCCTCAGAGTTTACCAAGCTCCTACTGTATTCTAGGTCTTTGCAATAGGAGTACAGCAGTCAACAAGAACAAACATGGTTCCTGTCCTTGGAGCAGAATTTAATTCAAACATGATTCTGGTCCTTGGAGTAGAAAGCTAATGCTGAAAGTTTGATGAATGGGTGGGTAGATAGATGCACAAAGGTCTAAATGCACATTCAGAGAAAAGCAAGAGAAGACTGAGACTCAATATTATTGAATATGTTTTAAAGGCTCATGTATCATCTTAAATGATAATGTTGCTCAATTTCTGATGGGGAGACTAATTCATCAATATCTCTGTTATCATTGACTGATGACCTCACATAATAAAAGATCTTGACTAGAGTGTACATTAATAATTAACGTAATGGGTAATGTATCAAGAGTGTAGAAAGGTAATAAAAATGTATAAATTAGAATTTTAAAGAATTTTGTGCAAAAATGTTAAAATATTTTATGTTAAAAATTTATATATTTATTTCAATTTTTACATGACTCGTCTGTTACAGGCCATTATGACTTACATTTTAAAAATAAGAAACCTTTTGTTTAGAGAATAAAATATAAAGTGTTAATAGATTTTTCTGTTTGTTATTTCTGTGGACTTTTGTCCACCACAACCTATTTTAAAAAGTTACTCTAGGCTGGGTGCAGTGCCTCATGCCTGTAATGCCAGCACTTTGGGAGGCCAAGGCGGGCAGATCACCTGAGGTCAATAGTTCCAGATCAGCCTAGCCAACATGGCAAACCTCCGTCTCTACTAAAAACACAAAAATTAGCTTGGTGTGGTGTCAGGTGCCTCTAAGCCAAGCTATTGGGGAGGCTAAGGAAGGAGTGTCACTTGGACCTGGGAGACGGACGATGCAGTGAGCTGAGATCATGCCACTGCACTCCAGCCTGGGCAGCAAGATTGAAACTCCACCTCAAGCAAACAAACAAAAACCTAAACAAACAAAAAAAATTACTATAACTATTTTTCTTTTGACTATATCCTGGAAGAATAACTTTTTCCCCCAACTTAAGGAAGTGGAGACTTATCTCTATCCAAGCCTTGAGTGTAAGCATATAAAAAGTAATTTTCAGTTTCTTGAGACTGACTTGATGAAAAGGCATATAGTGTTCCCCTCAAAAAATGTTTGACGAGTGAGAACATTAAAATAACTAAACTGAAGGGACATATTTAACATTTAAACTTTATAAATAAAAAAATTAAAAATAGTAAAGAATTTAACTCAACAATTTCAAAATGGTACAGCAAAACACAGAAGTAAAATTAGAAGGGAAACTAATTACACATTAAGTTAAAAGGTAATAAATTATAAACAAAAACAATAAATATCTACATATACAAGAGTTCATTCTTTAACAAATAACCCATAATACAGAAAAATATGACAAATGTGATAAAAAGAAAAACTGAAAAAAACATTAAATTTAAAGTGAAAAAATATATAGACGTGTAGAAAATTTTTTAAAGACAAAAAATACTGTCTTAGAAAATTAAATACATGTTTCATTAAAATAAACATGTACTACTTAAGTAAATCTTGATTTAATTTTTAAAATGGTAAATTGGTTGCATGTATCAATTTTTGCAAGAAGCATAAAACATTATTTTGAAAATCTTAATTAACGTCCCTATAACCAGTGTTTTTAGGAGTATGTTTTAGAAATCTCATAAAATGAACCCCAAACTATGAAATATGTATAAAGTTATAAAAAGTGGCTTCCTTTCAGCTACGTTTACAAAGCAAACATAACTATTACCAACTCTTGATTAACATAAACAGAATAAAATTACCAAATAGTACTTCTCATAAACATAGTTAAAATATTCTTAACTAAAAGAAAAAGGAACTGAATTCTACACTAAGAAATCACCCACCCCAATGATTTGGCATACAAATTTAGGCATACAAAGATTAAATACTAGGAAATGTACATTCCTATAATGCAACACAACAATAAAGCTGTTTATGTACTTTATATTGCACATTTACTGCTACAGACTAAATGCTATCTCTCTCTCAAATTCATATATTGAAATGCTAACCACCAATGTGAGGGTGTTTGAAAGTGGGGCTTTGAAAGAAAGTCATTACAGGGGTCATGCAAGTCCAAAATCCAGTGGGGCCATCAAATTTTAAAGTTTCAGTACGATCTCTTTTGACTCTAGTTTTCATATCCTGGTCACACTGATTCAAACGGTAGGTTCCCATGGTCTTCAGTAGCTCCGCCCCTGTGGCTTTGCAGGGTACAGCCTCCCTCCTCACTGCTTTCACCCACTGGCCTTGAGTGACTGGGCTTTCCCAGGTGCACTGTGCAAACTGTCGATGGATCTACCATTCTGGGGTTCTGGAGGCTGGTGGCCCTCTTCTCACAGCTTCATTAGGCAGTGCCCCAGTAGAGATTCTGTGTGGGGGCTCTGATCCCACATTTCCCTTCCACACTGTCCTAGCAGAGGTTCTCCATTAGGGCTCACCACTCCAGCAAACTTTTGCCTGGGAATTTAGGAGTTTCCATACATCTTCTGAAATCTAGGCAGAGGTTCCCAAACCTCAATTATTGACTTCCGTGTACCCAGAGGTTCAACAACTGGAAGCTGCCAAGGATTGGGGCTTGCATCCTCCGAAATCACAGTGTGAGCTGTACATTGGCTCCTTTCAACCATGGCTGGAGCAGCTGGGACACAGGACACTGGGTCCCTAGGCTTCACACAGCACAGAGACCCTGATCCCAGCCCAGAAAACCACTTTTTCCTTCTGGGCCTTCCAGGCCTGTGATGGGAGGGGCTGCTGTGAAGATCTCTGACATGGCCTTGAGATATTTTCCCCATGGTCTTGGGATTACCATTAGGCTCCTTCCTACTTATGCAAATTTCTGCAACCAGCTTGAATTTCTCTTCAGAAAATGGGATTTTCTTTTCTATAGTATAGTCAGGCTGCAAAATTTCCAAACATTTATGCTCTGCTTCCCTTACAAAACTGAATGCTTTTAACAGCACTGAAGTCACATCTTGAATGCTTTGCTGCTTAGAAATTTTTTCCACCAGATACCCTAAGTTATCTCTCTCAATTTCAAAGTTTCACAAATTTCTCAGGCAGGGGCAAAATGCTGCCAGTCTCTCTGCTAAAACATAACAAGAGTCACCTTTACTGCAGTTCCCAATAAGTTCCTCATTTCCATCTGAGACCACTTCAGCCTGGATTTTATTGTCCATATTGCTATCAGCATTTTGGGCAAAGCCATTCAACAAGTCTCTAGGACATTCCAAACTTTCCCACATTTTCCTGTTGTCTTCTGAGCCCTTAAAACTATTCACAAATCTCTGCCTGTTACCCAGTTCCGAAGTCACTTCTATATTTTTGGGTGTTTTCAACAGTGCACCACTCTATTGGTACCAATTTACTGTATTAGTCCATTTTCATGCTGCTGATAAAAAGTGGCTAAGACTGGGAAGTAAAGAAGATTTAATTAGACTTGCAGTCCCACATGGCTGGAGAGGCCTCAGAATCATGGCAGAAGGTGAAAGGCACTTCTTACATGGTGGTGGCAAGAGATAAATGAGACAAGAAGCAAAATGGCAACCCCTGATAAACCCATCTGATCTCATGAGACTTATTCACTGTCATGAGAATAACACAGAAAAGACTAACCACCATGATTCAATTACTTCCCCCTGGGTCCCTCCCACAACATGTGGGAATTCTGGGAGATACAATTCAAGTTGAGATTTGGGTGGGGGCACAGCTAAACCATATCACTAGTTAATTGTACTATGCCAATATGAATTTCCTGGTTCTGAGAATTCACTGCAGCTATGTAAAATTTTATTGTTGCTGGAAGCTGGTTGACAAATACATGGAGTTTCCTTATATGTTGTTTGAAATTTCTTGTGAGTCTGTAATTATTTCAAAATAAAAAGTTAAAAACAAATGTTCCAAATTTAAATTCTAGAGAATATAATTTAAGAAGAGAAAGATAAAAGTTACAAGATACAATAAAGAAGGAAATGCTTCAGGAATGGCAGTTTCAATCCTATAAAACAGAGAAATGGAGAACAAACAGAAATGTTACTGGAGGAAAAAATGTTTAATAACATGATGAAATGAAATATAAATACCACAAAACATCCTATTATATTAAGTAGTATCTCTCTTTGCAATTACAAATCCACTACAATCTGAAATTTTCTAAAATCTCAGATTTTTTTTATTATATTGACTAAAACAAAAATATATCATCTTAAGCATACCTCAATCTATTGGTCCTATAAAGTGTTAATTACTGTTGAAAAGTACCTAATGTGTTTTAAAGGTAACTACAAAATCAAAAGTTACTATACAGGGAAGATGAAAACAAAGGAAAGATATGAAATTGTCAAGCCTCATCAGAATCAAATAGAAGAGCACAGATTCCAAACAAACCTAATATTTCTGCTTTATGTGGACAAAAGGGCATCCAATAAAGGACATATACAAACCAGTACTCAGGAGACCAAACCTTAGAGACACAAGTCTGACATTTCCTATTTCCTTTAAAACAACTCTGCAAATCTATTGAAACCCACAGCAACAGCCTTGGAGATTTGAGATTACCTGATAATTTCAGAACTGATGTTTGACACACACTGATGTGTTGAATATTTTCCTTTAGCCACAAGAGATCCCCAGCTCCAGAAATCATAAGTCAAAGGGGCATACACTCAATTCATTCTTTGTTATTGAGTGGTTTGTTTTTGCTAGATAATTTATGGAAAATTAGCACAAAATGACAGCTAGGATATGGTGTAGGAATACCAAGCAGAAAAGAATCTTGAATATCATTACCAATGTAGGATAAAAAGGCCATTCAGCAAATAAAGGTCAAATGAAAGAATCAACCTAAGTTTCTATGTAATTTTAACTCTGAAATGCAGTTTCAGCAAAAGCCTGGGAAGAGATAGTTTAGTTGCCTCATTTCTTGTCTAAGCTGTATTTTAGAATTCTCCATGGCTTAAGACACACACCATTATCAAAATCCTAACAAATGTGCATTGCTCTTTGTCTCAATAATTTAAATTTACCATGGTAAGAAATTCAACAGAAGTGTAGTCAAAATATATGGGCAAAGATACTCAACACAGCATTATTTTGGTAGGCCATATTAAAAACAATAGACATATACATAGGTGAATTAAAAAATATTCATTCTAGGGGATCATATACAAACATTAGAATTATCAATAAAAAATGGGTTGAAATGGGAAAGTTCTAACTATACCATATAAAGGTGATAAAAATAAGATTGAAACTGTTAATTTAATACTATCTCAACCATGCAAAATCATGCATATGCCTAGAAAAAATAATAACAATTTTTCACATACAGGGTGACTATGAAATTTATTGTCCACACAAGGCACTACTGAAAGTGAAAGTAGTCCAGGACAGGAGGCCTAAATTGAGATTCTTTTGCAGACACAGAACATGTGTTACTCTACCTATTCTGTGCTTACTATGTTCCAGGCATGCCTTTAAATACTATGAATTTTTATCTCATTTAACTCATACAAGAACATGGAGATACGTATTCACATTTTGGAAATGAGGAATCTGAGGCACAGAGACATTCAATAGCTTGCCCCACCCCGGGCATGATGGATCATGCCTGTAACCCCAGCAGGTTGGATAGCAGAGGCAGGAGGATATAGCTTGAGCTCAGGAGTTCAAGACCAGCCTGGGCAACATGGTGAAACCTTGTCTTTATCAAAAATACAAAAAGTAGCCAGGCATTGTAGCATGCCTCCGTGGTCCCAGCTACTCAGGAGGCTAAGACAGGAGGATTCTTTGAGCCTGGGAGGCAGCAGCTGAGAATGGGCCACTGCACTCCAGCCTGGGTGACGAAGTGACTGTATTAGTCAGTTTTCATGCTGCTGTTAAAGACATACCCAAATAGAGAATCCAAGATGGCTGATTGTTAACAGCTCGGAATTGTAGCTCCCAGTGAAATCTCAGAAAACGTGAGGACGCCACACTTTCAGAGGAATTTTCATCGCCCATGGACCAGAAGATTTCCAGTGGAGGAGCCCCGTGGGTCGCCAGCGCAACTTCTGTGGCTGGTGCAGCGGTTCTGTCGTCGCCTCGGCGCGGCAGCTCTTTGTGCACAGTGAGCGGGACTGGTTCCCCTACTGACTGGTGTTTGGAGCTCCGCGAAGGCAGAGCCGCTTGTTGTGGACTCAAGAAGGAAGCCAGACCGGAGATTCCCAGGCAGAAGAGCACCATCAGTCTTATCGCTGCTGTTTTGGCCAGCGCAGAGGGTTGCTCGGATTCCAGCACTGGGAATCAATAAATGGGACATCCTCTCAGGAACCTAATCAGAAAGGCGCTAATTGTAAAGACATCAGATGGATAAAATGACAATAAAGGGAAAAAAAAACAGCCTAAAAAGGCCGAGAATACCGAAAGTCAGAACCCCTCTCCCTCTACAGGGGAAAGCAATTCCTCATCAGGAACGAACAAGCCCTAATGGAAGAGGACTGTGTTCCATTATCTGAAGTAGGCTTCAAAAGGTGGATGATAAAAAATTTTGGGGAGTTGAAAGAACTTGTTCCAACCCAATGTAAAGAAACTAAGAACTTTGAAAAAAGGTTTGACGAAATGTTAAAAAGAATGGACAATATAGAGAGGAATATAAATGAACTAGTGGAGTTGAAAAATACAACACGAGAACTTAGTGAAACATGCACAAGTTTGAATAGCCGAATTGATCAAGCAGAAGAAAGGATATCAGAGGTCGAAGACCAATTTAATGAAATGGAACAGGAAGACAAGAATAGAGAAAAAAGGATAAAAAGGAATGAACAAAGTCTCCAAGAAATATGGGACTATGTGAAAAGACCTAATCTACGTTTGATAGGTGTACCTGAATGTGATATAGAGAGTGAATCCCAGCTGGAAAATACTCTTCAGTATATTATCCAGGAGAATTTTCCCAATCTAGCAAAGCAGGTCACTATTCAACCTCAGGTAATACAGAGAACACCAAAAAGATATTCCTTAAGAAGAGCAATCCCAAGGCACATAATCGTTAGATTCACCAGGGTTGAAATGAAGGAGAAAATACTAAGGGCAGCCAGAGAGAAAGGTCAGGTTACCCACAAAGGGAAGCCTATCAGACTTAGAGCAGATCTCTCAGCAGAAACCCTACAAGCCAGAAGAGAGTGGGGGCCAATATTCAACATCCTTAAAGAACAGAACTTTCAGCCCAGAATTTCATATCCAGCCAAACTAAGCTTCACAATTGAAGGAAAAATAAAATCTTTTATGAACAAGCAAGTACTCAGAGATTTTATTACCACTAGGCCTGCTTTACAAAATCTTCTGAAAGAAGTATTACACACAGAAAGGAACAACCAGTATTAGCCTTTCTAAAAATATACCAAAAAGTAAAGAGCATCAACATAAAGAAGAATTTACATCAACAAATGGATAAAATAGCCAGTTAACATCAAATGGCAGTAATCCTAAATTTAAATCGACTAAATCCCCCAATCAAAAGATACAGCCAAAACCTAATGGTATACTACATCCAGACCCATTTTATATCCAAAGATACACAAAGACTAAAAACAAAGGGTTGGAGAAAGATTTACCAACCAAATGGAGAACAAAAATAAATAAATAAACAAAAAGGAGTTGTAATTCATGCATTTGATAAAACAGATTTCAAAGCAACAAAGATAGAGTGGTATAAGGATCAATGCATCCTAACACCCAGATACATAAGACCCATAAAGAGATTTAGACTCAACGAGAAGAAAATTAATAAGGATATCCAGAATCGGAACTCAGATCTGGAACAAGTAAACTTAATAAGTACTTGTAGAGCTCTCCACTTTAGATATATAAAATATACATTCTCCACTTTAAATACACAAAATAATGATCGGCCATTATTAATAACCATTCATAGAATAAAGCAATATTCCTGTTCTCTCTCCCTCTTTTTCTTCCTCTCTTAAAAAAAAAAAAAGACATACCCAATACTGGGTAATTAATACAGAAAAAAAGGTTTAATGAACTCACAGTTCCATGTGGCTGAGGAGGCCTCACAATCATGGGGGAATGTAAAAGGCACATCTCACGTGGTGGCAGACAAGAGAAGCTTGTACAGGGAGACTCTCATTTTTAAAACCACCAGATCTTGTGAAACTTATTCACAATCATGAGAACAGCAGGGGAAAGACCCATCCCTATTATTCAATCACCTCTACCAGGTCACTCCCACAACAGGTAGGAATTGTGGGAGTTACAATTGAAGACGAGATTTGGGTGGGGACACAGCCAAACCCTATCAGTGATACTCTATCAAAAGCAAAAACAAGAACAAAAAGCCTGCTGTTTGGTGAATTGAAATTTAAGTCCAGACAAACTGGCTAAACAGTCTCTTCTCTTAATCACTGTGCAAAATACTTTCCAGAAACACTGAAAAGAAACATATCAAAATATGAAAACTGGAGTCTGGATTGCTAGACATGTATATGCTTATAAAACGGTTCAAAATGTTATAGATTTTCTACAGCAATTGCACATCATTTTCTATAAGATAAACGTTTTAAATAAATCAGTAATTTACTGATAAAAAATACTGCAACTATGCATTCACTTTTGGTCTAAGATAAACTACAAAATAACAGATGGTATATTAATAAAATATTTTGAAACCACTTGCCATTTTATTTTCTTAATTATTTGCTGATTTTATAAGGAAAACCATCATTAAATTCCTTCTTTGTTCTTTCTTCCTTGAGTGTTTTATAAAACACCACTGCAGTACCAATCAAATGTCATTTGTCAGGCTTAATATTGACTTCATTTTCTGGATTACATATATGCTAATAAGGATAAAGTACAATGCATATAAAATATGCAAATGGGGCCAGGAGTGGTGGCTCAAGCCTGTAATCCCAGCACTTTGGGAGGCCGAGGCAGGCGGATCATGAGGTCAAGAGATTGAGACCATCCTGGTCAACAAGGTGAAACCCCATCTCTACTGAAAATACAAAAAATTAGCTGGGCATGGTGGCGCGTGCCTGTAATCCCAGCTACTCAGGAGGCTGAGGTGGGAGAATTGCCTGAACCCAGGAGGCGGAGGTTGCGGTGAGCCGAGATCGCGCCATTGCACTCCAGCCTGGGTAACAAGAGCGAGACTCCGTCTTAAAAAAAAAAAAAATGCAAATGGATCCATTTTTCTTCTGTATCACTTTCAATGTGAATAGACATTAGGTAAGTTATACCAAATATGTTATATGCTTATTGTGAGAAATAAGTCAACTTCAATAATATATTGCATATTGATATATTCATCATATATCATATAAATAACATATATGCATATAATGTGCCTATATACATACAGATGCACACATTAACACCTTAATTTTCTTGGTTATAATATTTTCAATGAACTTTTTCAGGTTCTATAACCATCTTTCTGACAAACACAATTAAGAACATATAAATATGTTTTCTTTCTGCGCTAATTTAAAAAAAAAAAAAAAGAAAAAGAAAGCTTCCTTCTCATTGATTGTGTAATGCCTTTCTTCATAAATGTTTCTGAGGCACTACAAGTTATATTTTATTTTTTTGAATTTGAGTGATAGCCCTGATTGTGGAAATTCTTAGTACTTTTATGTTAGTGAGATGTTTATTCAAGCCTCTTTTCTCCCTATCAGTCTGTCATGGGGATATACTTTACTAATGTACTTCTTAGCCTACACTCTGAAACCACAGTTGAGGAATTAATATGATAACAATTTAGAGCTGGAAAGGAGACACTGTCATCATCATCTAGTTTAAATCTTCTGTTTCTAAGAAGAAGGACATTCTCCCAGAGAGAGGAATGACTCCATGCACACCTTGGCAATCTCTCTCCTTGAGTATTTTCAGAGTGCTTTCCCTTCAAAGCCAGAGGTTCACAGTCACCAATCGTCATTTCTTTTCATCTTTCCACCACAATCTTGCCTTCTGTGACCTATGTATTTCATTTTCTAGAATTTTGCATTTCTTCTTTTGCTCTTTCTTTTAGTCACACACCTGATGCAGCTTCGCACTACTGTCATGACAAAAGCAGTCATAGACTCCACTACTGCAGCGTCGTGGCAATGCATTTTCTCTCCCTCACTCCATGACTGTGTAAAGGAAAACGAAGTTCTTCCCAAAAACAAATCATTTCAGAGATGCAAAACCTAATCCAAAGTGGCTAAAAATTAAACTTAATTTGGAAATGTGAGGCTGTACTAATACCAATGTAATTACTACACTAAAACTTTAGAACATTGGGTTCCAATGTAATTTGTGAATCTGAATCAAAAAATGAATTAGAAGTTATACATTCACTGTATTTTTTAATGTTAAAGGTATTACCATGCACTATTGCTATATATTCCTCTTTTTTAACCTTTATTTTAGGTTTGGGGGGATATGTGAAGGGTTGTTACATAGGTAAACACATGTCACAGGGATTTATTGTATATATCATTTCCTCGCCCAGTACTCAATAGTTATCATTTCTGCTCCTCTCCCTCTCTCCCTCCTCCCACCACCCCCCTCAAGTAGACCCCAGTTTCTGTTTCCTTCTTTGTATTCATAGGTTCTTGTCATTTAGTGCCTACTTATAAGTGAGAACATGGGGTATTCGCTTTTCTGTTCTTGCATTAGTTTGCTAGGTATAGGTAAATGTATACAGGTTGAGTATCTTTAATCAGAATATCTAAAATCCAAAATGCTCATGTTCTGAAACTTTTGAGTATTGGCATGCTGTCAAAAGTGGAAAATTCCACACCTGATCTCTTGCAATTTACAGTAAAAATGCAGGCACATAACACATAGTTCATTCAGCATCCACAAAGCTAAAATAAAATTACCTTTATGCTACATATACAAGGTGTATGTGAAACATAAATAAATTGTATGTTTAGATATAGCTCCCATCCCCAAGATATTTCATTTTTTATGTGCAAATATTACAAATTCTGAAAATATCCAAAATCCTAATCACTTCTGGTACCGAACATTTCAGATAAAAAATATTCAACCTGTATGTCCTCCCAAATGAAACACTGATCAACTTGAATAAATGTATCAAGACCATGTTCTTCTAACATGTCAATGTTTAAGCAAGAAACCAGAAAAAAATAACTCAAATGTACTGATAGCTGTATTAATTCATTCTGCATTTTATGCTTAATACATAAATTTTTAATTCTTCCCACACACATGAATCACATCTTTATTACATATAGTTCTCCAGAATATGCATCTATAGTGTGAAGAGTCCAGCTGATGATGGATGTTACTCATTGTTTCCCTGAAGGTGCTTTATTCATGGTAAGTGCCCTGTTAATACAGGTAAAATGAATTGCACTATAAGTGTCATGGCTTCTGCTCATTAGTCATGCATGTAATTAATCAAAATTATATTCATAAGCATAAAAGCTAGCCCCTGAAGTATTCAGTATGGTCAATTCATATGAGCTTAGGGAGACTGAGTTTCCTTACATTCTAATATTTTAAATACTATTTTATCATGCTTCACTCTTACAGACAACCCACAGGACTAATAAATTAAGGGTCAGGACAAGAATTGCTGTCATTTGTTTAGGCCATTTTATCTACTCCTTTTCTAACAAACCATTCTCTTGTTCTCGAGGCATTTCATACTCTACGGTGCATAAGGGAGTTCTTCATCTTTAGAGAGTCAGGAATAGTAACAGTTATGAGAATGAGAAAACAGATTTTCAATTCACCTCGATGAATGTAAGAATCTGATGTAGTGTGTTAGGCCAAAGAACTCTTAATGGACAGTCTTTACCAATTAAGTGTATCCAAGAAAGTGGAAAAGTCATTCTCACAAAGTCATGCTATACTAACAGTATATGATGTGGTTTTGCTCTGTGTCCCCACTCAAGCCTCATGTTGAATTCTAATCCTCAGTGTTATGGGAGGGACCTAGGGGGAGGTGATTGGATCATAGGGGCAGATTTCGCTTTTGCTGTTCTCATGACAGTGAGTGAGTTCTCAGGAGATCTGCCTGTTTAAATGTGTAGCATTTAAACAGCTCTCTCTCCCTTCGCTGTCACCATGTGAAGATGTGCTTGCTCCCCCTCACCTTCTACCATGATTCTAAGTTTCCTGAGGCCTCCCCAGGTGGCCTCCTATACAGCCTGCAGAAATGTGAGTCAATCAAACCTCTTTTCTTTATAAGAGCTACCAATCTCAGGTAGCTCTTTGTAGCTATGTGAGAACAGTCTAATACATTATGAAATCAAATAAGCACCTGGACTTCATTGTTTAGATAAAGAGGCCATAGAGGTACCAAAATTAAAATGTCAATGATAATATAGGAGAAAATGTATAACTTACTCAAAGAATAGCAGCAATAAACAAAAAAGAAAAATATACTCAATAGCAAGTAAAATTATGCCCAATTATCAAAAGTGATTTTCAGAAGACATTGAGGTAGTGTGGTACATGTATCTTTCTTCTAGGACCCTGACTTTGTCCAAGAATATAATTTATAATCTCTACAGAGCAGTTAGAAAGACCATTGCTGGACAGTTTCACCCTATATACATGTCGTCATGCTGATTCTTTACTTCCTTCTTTCCTTTTTCAAAAAGTAAAATGTTCCTCCTCTCCCAGGCCAATATGTCTTACATAATTAAGGAAACCATTCCATTGCATACAGGGGCTTTATACTAAGTCACCCATTCCTCTGTTCCTGACCATACAGACCAGCAAATTAAAATCTCCCACATAAAGTAAACAATCATAAATGCCCCACATCCCCTCTAACCTCTACCTCATTTTTTGTGTTCTTTTTCAACCAAACTTCTAATTCTTTTTTGAAACAAGGTCTCATTCTGTCACTCAAGCTGGAGTGCAGTGGGACAGTCACAGCTCATTGCAGCTT
Source organism: Saguinus oedipus (assembly GCA_031835075.1). Lineage (NCBI taxonomy): Eukaryota > Metazoa > Chordata > Mammalia > Primates > Cebidae > Saguinus > Saguinus oedipus. The sequence goes on from CM063169.1 coordinate 22,650,372, forward strand.
CAATCTCCCAGGCTCAGGAGATCCTCCTTTGTCAGCTTCATGAGTAGCTGGGATTACAGGCATGTGCCACCAGACCCAGCTAATTTTTTAATATTTGGGGACAGGGGTTTTTGCTATATTAGCCAGTCTGGTATTGAATTCCCAGGCTCAAGTAATCCTTCTATCTTGGCTTCCCAAAGTGTTGGGATTATAGGCATGAGCCACCATGCCCAGCCTTGTCTGCAATACTTTACCTCATATTACTTTCAGTTCCCCTTATTAGGCTCCTATCACATGATTCCTCTAAAACTGACACCAAAGTCTCCAATAATCCACATGTTGTCCCACCCTATGGTCACTTTCTGGCTTCATTTTACTTGTCATCATATCTTACTGTTTTTGACATGGTCAACCAGTCCCCAAATTCTTCGTTAAAGGCAAATTCCACTGTAATTCTTTTGCCCCAGTGAATGACATTGCTTATTATTGGTTTAATCTTGCCTTAGTGGCTGCTTTTTCTCAATCTCCCTTGTAGCCTGATCTTCAATATGACCTTAAAAAAATACAATTTCTTGAATAAAATGATTTCAATCCAGCAGTTTAAACACACCATTTTTCTTTATGAAACTACACTTCCCATAGTACTTTAATCGATTCATTTAAGAGCTTACAATTCACTGATAATCACATTTAGAACTTTAGCCATGTACCCATTTGAAAACTCTGAATTTACCACAAATATCACAGAAACATGAATGATATTTATCAGGCAGCATTTCTAGTGGGAAAACCCATTATACTTGAAACGCTATACAAATTGTCTGCTCGTTTATAATAAAAGTTAAGAAGATTTGATCAGAAATATCTAAATTTTTGAATTAATTTTTGAATTGATTTTCCTGATTTAGGTAAGTTACTTGAACTTCTAAACCATCTACCACTAGTGAATTTACATTATTTAATCAATAACAAAATACTTTTGTTTAATTCTAACAACCAACTTTTTAATGTTTTGTTAAATCACAAGGAAACTGAAAGCATTGTCTTTTTGTTTCAAGATTATTCAGTGGCAAGAATACTGGAAACCACACTTTACACTTTAGATAACATTTGAGGATTCACTTGCCCAAATGTTTAATTCTAACATTTGTTAGAAGTAAAATGTCAAATTAAACCTCTCCCTTTCTTTTATTGTTCACAATTTCTTTGATATGTTTTAGTAAGTGACACAGAGGAAAATACTGAGCAGATACCATTTCTAAATTCGAAAACTGCCCTCGACTGCCACTTTATTCTCTTTTCTACAACAGGTGTGGAAGATTAGAGTTCAGGAAAACATGTCATATAAGTTATGAAGATTCCCGTTTCCACTGGGACAGCAGTAGAACTGAAGGGAAATCAAACAACTGCTACCTCAGCAGTAAAGCCTCAATGATGATACTTTTATCTCAATAGTGGAAGCTGGTAGTTTCCAAAAATAGAACTAAAAAGTAAATCAATTTTTAAAGCACATTTAAAGTCATATGCAAAATTCATTATTACAGAAAGGATAGAAGGCAACCGCAACAAATGGGTGAATTTAGAAATTAAATTTTAATCTGAAAGATTCATGTTGTCAAAACTGACTGTAGTAGTCCATCTCATTGCTATAAAAGAATACTAGGTAATTTATAAAGAAAAGAGGAGTAGTTGGCTGATGGTTTTGTAGGCTATACAAATATGGCCCCATTATCTGCTTAGCTTCTGCTGAGGCCCTGGAAGCTAATAATCATGGCTTAAGGTAAAGGGGGAGCCAGTGTATTACATGGGGAGAGAGGGAGCAAGAGAGATACTCGGCTCTTTTAAACAAGATCTCTCGTGTATTCATAGAGCAAGAACTCATTATCAGGAGGACAGCACAAAACCATTCACGGAGATCCACCCTTGGGAAATAAACACCATTTAAGAAAGAAGAAAATATGGGCCAGAAATCTTGGTCAAGTTAGTTCTAGAGATCTCTTTTTTTTTTTTTTTTTGAGACGGAGTTTTGCTCTTGTTACCCCCCAGGTTGGAGTGCAATGCTGCGATCTCGGCTCACCGCAACCTCCGCCTCCTTGGTTCAGGCAATTCTCCTGCCTCAGCCTCCTGAGTAGCTGGGATTACAGGCACACACCACCATGGTTCAGGCAATTCTCCGCCTCAGCCTCCTGAGTAGCTGGGATTACAGGCACACACCACCATGTCCAGCTAATTTTTTGTATTTTTAGTAGAGACGGGGTTTCACTATGTTGACCAGGATGGTCTCCATCTCTTGACCGCGTGATCCACCCGCCTCGGCCTCCCAAAGTGCTGGGATTACAGGCTTGAGCCACCACATCTGGCCAGACATCTCTTCTTGATATACGGACATTAAAAAGACGTGACAATCAAAGGTGATGCAAAATTTTGAACTTGATACTTTTGCTATGAAACGTTATTGGGACTATTGATAAATTTTCATGGAAGCTCTAGAATGAGATGGGAGCAAAGTATTAATATTAATTTTCTAGTTTTGTTGGTTGTACTGTGTATGTATTGCGTGCACAGTAGGCCCACCTACAACATTGGAGGTCACATTTCAACATGAGATTTGGAGGGGACAAAACATCCAAACCATATGACCAACAGAAATTCATTGTTTAAATTTCTGTATTCAGTCCCTTGGCCTTTTTGAGAAATGTCATTCATTTTACCCATCCAGTAAATTATTATCTGACACATTTATACCTCTTCATTCTTTAAAAGTTTCAGAAGCATGAATTTAATAAATATTCATTGTAAGTTTTAGGTCAAATTGAAGTGGCACCTAAGTAGTGTGGGGATGGGATGAGGAGACAGAAAGTCACTAGGGAAGGTAGTGAGAAACGAGAGAAAAAGAGAAATGGGAGGAGAGAACAAGAGAGAAATGAGGACAGAGAATAAGAAAACAAAGAAGAAAAAGGAAAAGAGAAATTGTTTAAATGAGAGTAAATGTTATCCGATGTTTTTGCCATGGGGTCATTGGGTATTTGAAGGTTCAGAACACTCAGATGTGACTTTAGTGTAGTGAGGTTATAACTTGTAAGAAAACCAGAAGTGATTCCTTTTAAGAGGACCTTCTGAAAGATGCTGTTGTCTTTCTTATTATTCCTTTAGCTCTTCACCTCTCCATTGCTACAGATTTTTATACCAAATAGATGGCATTAGCTAAACCAATGTCTAGGAGAACTGATCCTCACCAAAGAAAACCATAATTTATCATTATTATAATTCATAGTATTTATTTGTACAAGAGATACACTTTTATTTAAGAGAAAGTAAAAAACAAAGCAGAACAGAGAAACTTTTAAAAATTTGTTTGGGGATCTCCCAGGTTTGCCAAAGTAATCCCACAAAATCAATTAACCTTTTACTTTTAAACTTAAGACAAAAACAGGCTGTTCATTGCAGCACTGTTTACAATAGCAAAGACCTGGAACCAACCCAAATGCCCATCAATGATAGACTGGACTGGGAAAATGTGGCACATATACACCATGGAATATTATGCAGCAATCAAAAACAATGAGTTCATGTCCTTTGTAGGGACATGGATGAATCTGGAGAACATCATTCTCAGCAAACTGACACAAGAACAGAAAATGAAATACCACATGTTCTCACTCATAGGTGGGTGATGAACAATGAGAACACATGGACACAGGGAGGGGAGCACTACACCCTGGGGTCTATTGGGGGGAATAGGGGAGGGACAGCTGGGGGTAGTTGAGGAGGGATAGCATGGAGAGAAATGCCAGATGTGGGTGAAGGGGAGGAAGGCAGCAAATCACACTGCCACATGTGTACCTATGCAACTATCTTGCATGTTCTGCACATGTACCCCAAAACCTAAAATGCAATAAAAATAAAATAATAATAATAATGATAAAACAGGCTTGGCACGGGGGCTCATGCCTGTAATCCCAGCATTTTGGGAAGATGAGGCAGGCAGATCATGAGGTCAGGAGTTCGAGACGAGCCTGGCCAATATGGTGAAACCCCAACCCTACTAAAAATACAAAAATTAGCGGGGTGTGGTGGCTAGTGCCTGTAGTCCCAGCCACTAGAAAGGCTGAAGCAGAAAAATCACTTGAACTCAGGGGGCAGATGTTGCAGTGAGCCGAGATCACACCACTGCACTCAGCGGGGACAGAGTGAGAGTCTCTCAAAAAAAAAAAAAAAAAAAAAAAAAGAATTAAGACAAAACAAATTGTAAAAATCTGTTTGCTATAATGTGTGGATAGCTTCAGTTTCAGAATTCCAAAATCAAATATTCAAAATATTGGTTTGAAATATCCTTTTCTGAATATGCTTAGAAGACTTAACTTGAAAACTTTGGATATTCTATCTCCTTTTAAAATAGCATGTTTTATTTTTAATAAAGCTTTTGCAAGTCCTTAACTGGAAAAGTACTTTCTTTTAATGTTGTAATGGTATTTAATATTACTTAAAAGTAAAACTTAAAGTAACTTTTGCTCATATTTAGTCACAGCTTATAGCCCCTACATTTATTTCTTTAAAGCTAACTATATTATACCATTTATAAATAATATGGCCAAAGTAGCTACACGGGTCCTGTTCTGTGTAATATATAACATGAGATATTTACGTTTAATATTTCACCAAGTTCTAATGCATCTAAAGAACACAATAGATTCTATAATTTAAACACAATAATGAGTATTTTCCTGTAAAAGCAAAGACAGTAAAAAAATTCAGATTTAAAATAGGACAGAGAAAAAGCATGATTTACTTGCGCTTACTTAAGTAAACCTTATTTACATGCGAATGTATCAATAATTAGCAAAGTAAAAGTCATTATGAAATCCTCCAGATGTTTCAAGGCAAAGTACTATCTTACATTCAAGCATTGAGTTTACTTACAAAATTATTTAAGCTCAGCCTTTTCCTCAGTCTCCCAAACTCTGGCATATATCTTCACAAACGCTTCAATAGGGGACAGAGTCTTCTTTCATCATTTCTTCTACCAACCATCACGTTCGTAAAAATTAGAATCGAGTGTAATAAGAATTAACTAAATATGACCATTGATATAAATTTATGTGCTCAATCTTTAGACATATTTGTCAGTGCACATGTAAATAATAATAACTTCTTTAATAGAGTTCTCCAGAGAAATGGAACCAACAGGATATGTGCATATAACTCGGTTATGTATTTCGTCAGCTTACTTTTTATGTAATAAACACTAATGACATCTAATGATTAAATCTCTTCACTCACTAATCATTAAAAGAAATCCAGGCTGGGCTTTTGCCCTTAAGGGTTTCTATTTTTATTCCCTCACAGTTATCTCCTCGCTACATGATTCTTCCTCTCAGATATTAACCAGAAGGAATGGTCAGCCTGTAACTACAGCTCTAGGTGAGCAACATAGGCTCTGAACAATGAGGATGCATGAGTTTTAATCGGTTCTAGCAGGAACTCTTGGCTTAGACAACTATTTAGTTGATGGTATCCCTATAGGAAAAAAAAATTATATATGCAAACACACAATTTTGTGGTAGCAGGACAGATTCATAGATTCAGTTTCAGTCATTTATCGGTGTTCAGTATATATTAGTGCTCTGCACTAGGTACTATGTACTAAAAGTAGAGTAAGGGATAAAACAATCTATTTGAAGGAATATACAAAAATGAATAAAGAAACAGATAAAATTCCTATTACCCTTTAGGAAAAGCAACATTAACAGCATCTAGAAATAGAGAATAATAAAAAAATAGAAGTCAGCTACTCGGGAGACTGAGGGTACAGTGAGCCAAGATCACGCCACTGCACTACAGAGCAAGACTCCATCCTCAAAAAAAAAGAATGAGAGAAAGGAAGCAAGGAAGGAAAGAAGGAAGGAAGGGAGGGAGGGAGTGAGGAAGGAAGGAATGGAGGGAGGGAGGGAGGGAGAGAGGGAGGAAGGGAGGAAGAAAGGAATCGAGGAAGGAAGGGAGGAAGGGAGGGAGTGAGGAAGTGAGGAAGGAAGGAAAGAAGAGAGGAAGGGAGGGAGGAAGGGAGGAAGGGAGGGAGGAAGGGAGGGAGGGAGGAAGTGAGGAAGGAAGGAAAGAAGAGAGGAAGGGAGGGAGGAAGGGAGGAAGGAAGGGAGGGAGGAAGTGAGGAAGGAAGGAAAGAAGAGAGGAAGGGAGGGAGGAAGGGAGGAAGGAAGGGAGGGAGGGAGGAAGTGAGGAAGGAAGGAAAGAAGAGAGGAAGGGAGGGAGGAAGGGAGGAAGGAAGGAAGGGAGCGAGGAAGGGAGGAAGGGAGGGAGGAAGGAAGGCAGGCAGGCAGGGAGGGAGGGAAGGAGGAAAGGAGGAAGGGAGGGAGAAAGGGAGGGAGGAAAGAAGGGAGGAAGGAAGGAAGAGAGGAAGGAAATGTACATATACACGATGGAGTACTATTGAACCATGAAAGAGAAGAAAATCCTGTCCTTCACGGCAACGTGCATGGAAATGTGGAAATCGAGAACATTACGTGAGTGAGATAATCCAGGAAAAGAAAGCTAAATGTTGCAGGTTCTCACTCATATGTGGAAGCTAAAATATCTTGATTTTACGGAAGTTAAAAGTAAAACAGAAGATGCTAGAGAAGTGTAAGAGGAAGGGAGGGATGGAAAGAGATTTGTTAAAAGGTTTGAAATTAAAGCTAGGTAGGAGTGTAATAACCTAATTTGTGCTAGCCTAACTAACTCCATCTTAGCTGTAAATTCCAGCCTAGCTTCTCCCTCCCTACCACAGCCCCCTCGGGTACATAACTGGGTCATGCTGTACTCAGAGCCTGGAATTTTAAAGTTTGAAGCATACTGTTCTTAGTACCTGTCACCATTGTAACTGCATCCTGTTTGGCAAGCACCCCTGCTATTGTGAACACCTCTCTTGGTAATTAATTGTATGGAAAGTCCCCCCGCTACCCCCTTTAATAATTGTATAGAAATACTCTTAGTAACCAGCAACTATGAAAACCTCCTGCCTCCTGGTTACCAGCCTCCTCCTACTTACTTGCTTGTTCTGCTTCTGTAAAGTTCTGCTTCAGCTAGGCTTCTGCTCCCCTATCCTAGGGTAGGTATTAAAAAAAAAATAAAGCCCCTTCCTCGGGCAGAGAGAATTTTAAGTGTTAGCCATCTTTCAGTCAACGGCAATAAAGGACTCGTAATTTAAACTCAAAGTGTGGCACTTCTGTAACTCGCTTAAATATAACAGGAAGAGTAAGTTCTAATGCTTATACCACTATGGTATGACAATATTTAACAGTGATATATAGTTTCAAATAGTTAGCAAAGTACATTGAATATTCCCAAAACAAAGAAATTATAAATGTTTGCAATGATGGATATGCTAATTACCATGATTTCATCAGGGTAATTACATATATACATTATGTGTATTGAAACATTACTATGTACCCATAAATATGCACAATTATTATGGGTCAATTAAAAAAATAAAACAAAATTATGGTAATAACACAGTTATATATTTATCATATAGAGTTAAATTGAGAGGATAATTTAAACTCTTGTATTGGAAAAATACATAAGTTTAAAAGTCAATACAAAAATAAGAAACACATTAAAATCTAATTTGATAAAATAGAGGTAATGAAATAAATGAAATTGAAAGTAAATAATAAATTCACACAGTTCCTTTGAAAGGATCAATAAAGCTGTTAAATCCTAGAAAGCCTAAGAAAAAAAGGACCGATAAAAGAATAAATATTATAACAGAACATATATTTAAATGATAATAACTGTTATGAACTATTCTATACTCACAAATTTGGCAGCTTAAAGTTCTTAAAAGAGACCAATTACCAAAGCGTATTTAAGAACACACTGATAATGTGAATTTTTCTGTATCTATATGTATCCATTTATTCTAGGTTTTCTAATTTATTGGCCTCTGGTTGCTCCTAGCAGCCTCTGGTTGCTCATGATCCTTAGGATTTCAAAAAGAAATTAAGAGGAAATTGAAAAATGTATTGAAGCAAATGAAAACAGAAACACAACATACCGAAACCTGTGGGATACAGCAAAAAGTAGTAGTAAGAAGGAAATTTACACCTATAATTTTCAAGATCAAAAAAGTGAAAAACCTCAAATAAATAACGTGATGATACATCTTAAAGAACTAGAAAAGCAAGAGCAAATCAGACCCAAAATAAGTGATAAGAGCAGAAATTAATGAAATTGAAATGAAAAAATACAAAATATCAACAAAATGAAAAGTTTGGTGTTTAAAAAGATAAAGCAAACCTACTAACCTTAGGCACACTAAAATAAATAAATAAATAAAATAAAAAATAAAATCAGGGATGACAAATGTGACATTATAATTGATACTGTAGAAATTCTAAGGAACATTAGAGGCCAATAGGAGCAACTATAGGCCAATAAAGTCGAAAATCTAAAATAGATATATTAGACATGGACAACCTAGCAAGACTGAACCATGAAGAAACCCAAAACCTGAAAAGACCAATAAGTAATGAGATAGAAACATAACAAAAACTTTCCCAGGAAGGAAAAGCCCAGACCTGACAGCTTTACTCCTGAATTTTACCAAATATTTTTAAAAGAACTAATACCAATCCTACTCAAACTACTGTGAAAAATAGAGGAGGGAATATTTCTAAACTCATTCTATAAGGTCAGTATTACCCTGATACCAAAACCAAAGACACATAAATATAACTACAGGCCAATGTTCCTAGTGAACATTGATGCAAAAATGCTCAACAACATACTAGCAAACTGCATTCAACAACACATTGAAAAGATCATTCATCGTGACCAAGTGAGATTTATCCCAGGGATGCAGGGATGATTAAACACAGGAAAATCAATTAATGTGATTTATCACATCAATAGAATGAAGGACAAAAATCATACGATCATTTCAATTGATGCTAAAAAAAAGCATTTGATAAAATTCAACATCCCTACATGATCAAAGCTTTCAAAAACTGTGTATAGAAGAAACCACAACATAATAAAAGCCATATAGAACAGACCCTCACTTAGTAACATACTGAATGGGGGTAAACTAAAAGCCTTTCCTCCATGACTTGGAACAAGAAAAGGATACCCACCTTTCATCACTGCTATTCAACATAGTACTAGAAATCCTAAACAAGTTCTAGCTAGAGCAATCAGTCAAAAAAAAAGAAAGAAGGGGACATGCAAATTGGAAATAAAGTAGTCAAATTATCCTTGTTTGCAAAAATTAGTAAAGACATTACCAGAAACAATAAACAACCATAATTTTTGAACCCAGATGCAAAATTAAAAATATATATATATTAGTAAATCAATTCTTGCAATACATATGAAATATATAATGATTAACTGGGGATTACTGTGGTAATAAAAAGTTATTTTAACATCTAAAAATTAACTAACATATTTGAACTGATTAAAAGAAATCCATATAGTTATCTGAATAGATACTGAAAATTCTATTGACAAAACTATATAAATATTCTTGATAAAACCTCAGAGTAGACTAAGGCAAACTTTTTTTTAATATTAGGAGCATCTACATAATCATACATCAAATGTCATACTTAATGACTACATATTAAATGTGTTCCTCCTAACATTGGGAACAAGGCAAGTATGTATGTCCTTGTAACTTATATTTAATGGTGTGCTGAGGTTTGAGCCAGTATTAAAAAGCAAGAAAAAAAACATGAAATATAAAATTTGGAAAAAGAAAAATAACAGCCATAGAAATCTTTATGCACAGACAATACAGTCATTTATGTATAAAATAATAAGAAATTCATAAAACAAGACATCAGACCAATATGTAAACTTATATTTCTTTTAAAATTGTATTTGCTATAATCAAAACATAATAAAATGTATACAGTAATACTATCCTGAAAACTACTATTTCTGAGAAAAATTACATCAGACCTAAATTCATGTTCATAAATTAGAAGACTCAATCATGTTAAGATGCCAGTTTTCAATTTGGTTATTAGATTAAATTTCAATCAAATCAAAATCTGATCTGCTATTTTGAAAAAAACGGCTATTTGTTTTTAAAATTTAGATAGAAATGCAAGGACTTATAATAGATAAAAATTATAATGAAGTATAAATTGGGAGAAATTATTATTCCTGGCTGAATATGTGTCAAAAGCTATCCTGAACCAGACAAAGTGATATTGGTGTAAGGGAAGATAAACAGACTGATAGAGAAGAATAAAAATATACAAATACATATTTGACCATTTAATTTTAAACAAAGGCACCAAGCCAATTCAAATGGGAAAGAAATCTTTTTAATAAATGATGGAACCACTTCATTAAAAAAAAAAAAAACAAAAAAAAAACCTTAAGCCCTACATCATAACACACAAATAAATTTCAGGTATATAATAGATTTAGGTGTATAGTCTAAAGCTATAAATATTCTGATATAAAGCATAGGATAAAATCTGTCTTCAAGAAAGAAATATTTCTTAGGACACAGAGAACAATAAATTTATATTGACAGGATTTCTTTAAAAATGAAAAAGAAATAATAATAAATCTCTATTAAGAAAACAAAAGGGCAAGCTACAGACTAGAATAAGATATTCAAAATACATATACCTGAAAAAGAGCTTGACTATGTAAAGAAATCCTATGCATCAATAAGAAAAAGATATCCTAATGTCTAACTTGAACAGATACTTTAAAAAAGATATACAAATGGCCAAGATGCACATAAAAATACACCTAACATCTTTAATACAAATTAAAACCACAAAGAGTTACTAACTGTAGAATGGAAAAAATGACAACACTAAATGTTGATGAACATAGGATGAACAATTCCACCTCTCATAATTTGATGACCGAAGACTAAAATACACACTTTTCAAAACTAATCTAGTTTCTTACAAAGTTACACATAAAAATATTTCCTCATTTATCAATTTCACTCGTAGGTCTTTACCTAAGATAAACTGAATTTCCACAGAAAAGTTTTACATACCTGTTTATAGCAGTATTACGGACAGTAGAGGACACTTTTAAAAAAAATCCAATATTTATTCAAAGAAAAACAGATTTTGTAAAAATGTCTATATGTACACAATGGAATACTACTTAACAATGAAAACAATGAACTACACAATGGAATACGACTTAGCAATGAAAATAATAAAATACTAATACACACATCATGAATGGATCTCAAGAATATATACAAAACAAAAATAGTGAGACACAAACAAATGAAGTACAGCAACAGACAAAATTAATACATGGATATAGACTTTGGAAAGGATGTTGCCTATTGGAGCTGGGAAATGACTGAAAGGGGACAAAAGGAACTTTCTAGGGAGTAGAAATATTCTGTATCATGATTAAGTTTTGACTACATTAATTTATATATATTTGCCATTGAATTATATATCTAAAATCTATGTATTTACATAAAATTTCCCTCAATACATAATAATAAAAAACTAAAATTAAAAAGTCAGTACTAGATTGAATCATCAAGAAAAGCATAATATGTAAGGTATAGGTCCTGCAGGCATCAGAGATCTAGAAGCAGCAGAATTGATGTCTTCAGAGTTAAGGCATTTTGAAATACCACAAAACTTGAGACCCATATCATGAAAAACCGTCAAGCTTTCCGTCTCATGTCCTAGCAATAACTTGTTTGGTTGCATTAATCAAGGATTTGATTCTACATGTTAATTTTATATTATTAGAGAATTTTGCCAATGTTGCTTCTGATTCACATATCCATTTAGAACTTCACTATTTTTTCACAGTAGGAAGGTACCATGCTTCATATAAAATAGGCATTAGAACTAATTTTCCATAACTCCATAATATCAGGAAAAGATGGCTAATTTTATATGCATGTTTGAATGTAGATTGCCATAGTCGTAATGGCTAGTGGGAAAGTATACATTTTACAGATATTTTAAGGTAGATTAAACAAAATTTCATTGCTTAGATATGATTATTCTCTTAAGAGCTAAAAAGCAAATGAAGTTTGAAGCTGTACCTGTTTTTTGGTTTCATTCCATGGTTACTAGGAGCTACTTAGAAAAGCATGTTAAAACTCATCTGTACAGAAGATAAAGTCTATCAACATCTATTAGCTTTTGTCTTTATCAAATTTTACTGTTGTGTCTTCCAAAATTTGACTATAAAGTTTGAAAACAGGATTAAAAATTCAAATGAGCATCTTTTAAGAATACCAACAGAGAAGTTTCAATTTTATTACCATTAATTGGTATATGCAATAAGATTGCTATTTAATACATTTATTCACATTTCCAGGCAATGGAAAATAGTTAACATCTTAGAGAACAGAAAAAAATGAAAGTGCTGAATTCTCATTTTAACCATCATATGTTAACTCTAGAAACTAAACTCCTATTCTTTAAACAAATGTTGAAAGCATGTCTATCAACAGTATAAATTTGAGGGTTAGATTTTACATACATTTTTAAAGTGAAAGTAGGCAATTAAATGTTTCAGTTATTTATTAAAAATGAATTCAATTTGTAGTGTGATTGGATGGGAGTACTTGCTTATTTTTGCTTTTCTTGGTTGAAATTTTCAGTATCTTTTAAAAACCAAAACAATCGAAGTCATAAAGAACAGGACAGTTACAATACCCCTGGAAGGGTAGCACAGGGATCGGGGTGGGGTGTAGGGAGGAAGTGGAAATGGTTAATAGGTACAAAAAAAAGAGAACAAATGAATAAGACATATTATTATATTTGATAGCACAGCAGGGGGACTAGAGTCAATCATTTAATTATTTAAAAATAACTACGAGTTTAATTGGATCGTTTGTAACACAAAGGATAAATGCTTGAGGGGATGTAGACCGAATTTTCCATGATGTAATTATTGCATATTGCATGCCTGTAACAAAATATCTCATAGACCCCATAAATATATATACCTATTATGTATCCATAAATATATATACCTATTATGTACCCACAAAAACTGAAACTAAAAAAGGAAGAAATTTTCAATATCTTAATTTGTTCTGAAAACCTAAAATGTATTGATCTGATTATAGAACTATTCATACTATAACTGTTTATAGAAAAATTTAATTGGTTATGGCACCTCTTTTTCCTTCTGGCTCATAGAATGTTGGTACCTATTCTTGGCTCAAACCATGAAGGGGTTGGAAAGCGACAGAGTAAGTGCATAAATAAACCTTCTAACAGCAGAGATTTCAGGAAAAAAAAATTAACCATAGTGAAATTAGAAGACTTAAGGAAAGCTATTTATGTTATTCTGAGGAATACAAATCAATAGAAGTTCATAGCTGAAAGGTTCTCATTGATTGGAACATACTGGTAGCACAGTAATTTCAAAACCCAATGCAGGGTTTGCCAATCATACCACATTTTCTGATTGTATCCAATAAAATGTTATGACCTAGAAACGGTTATCTCTAGTATAAATTTCTTGAATGACTTTATTTTCTATTCTAACACAACTAAGCTGATATCAAGACATTTTAAATAAGGTTTCAAAGAACCGTAAAATCCTTTTAGGTTAAATATTTCAAAGTCAACTTCCTGAATACTGTAGGAAAACACACTCATCATTCAGAGTTGTGAAGAATAATAGACAATCATTTGATTACCTTTCTAGAAGTTTGTTAGATTTCCCATTCATTAGAATGCTAATCAACCTCTGTTAATTCTTTAGCCGTATATAAACCAATGAAAGGTGTCATAAATCTCCTCATGCTGCAATGCCAGTGGATAGGCTTATTGTGTCTTGGTGTAAGGGTAGGGTAATCACTTTTCTAATATGTACCTTAATTTTTTGTGCTGCTTTAAAACATTACCCTTCTGTATGTGCTGCTGATCAATATATCTGCCAAGTCAACAATGATATTTCAAAGGAAAAAAGGAATAAAATTCTTTCAAGAAAGTCTCATCTACATCAAGCATTATACCCCCAATGAGATAGAAAAACCCCAAAAGAATAACTTGAAAAGTTAGAGACTGAATATGAAAGTTTCTTGAAGAATTTTTTAACATCTTTCAATTTAACATCAACTTATTTCTGTAATTTTTAAAAATTTTCATTAATTTACCATTCAATACATTGCTCAGTCCATGGAAACACTTGTACTTACCATACTGACTGTATATAGGGTGAAAACTGTTCATGAAAGGTAGCATATATAGATGAATAATACTAATAAACTACCACACTAGAGTGTAAACTACACAAGGGCAGAGACTTCAGTTGTTTGGTTCAGTGCTGTTGTTCTGAAGCCTAGAATGGTGCCTGTCCTAGCATCAGCATTCAACCGATGTTTCATAATGAAAATATATTTGAAATGAAGCTTTCCAAGTTCTGCATTATCTCATAAAAGTATAGGCATGCCCCACATACAATGTTTGGCTAATGATGGATCACATATACCACAGTGGGTACTTTAAAGTTATAACGGAGCTAAAAAATTCCTATTACTTGTTGAGGTTCTAGTTTTAGTATCACTACAGTTCAACCATTATTCACATGTTTATGGTTAGGCTGGTGTAAATAAACAAATTCCCAAGAAAATGCACAGTGATGGGTTCAGTAGCTTTTGCAGATCTCAACAAGCTCTTTAAAAGGTTTTAAAACATGGACCCCAACACAAAAAGATTTTCCTTAACAGAAACTTTCATGATACATTATTTGCTTATAAGAAAATCTATGAGAAGAGAAAAGAAAAAAGAAAAACAAGTGAAATGCCATGGACATATTTCTAAAAAAGTGACATCTAGGACCTTCAGGAAGTATCTTTAAAGAAGGTACTGTTATCATAGGAAATGAAAGCTCTATACATGTCATTGCCCTGGATGACCTTTCAGTGGAATAGATGTGGAAGTGAAAGATGGTGATATTGATGATCCTGACCATGTGTAGGCCTAGGCTAATGTATACGTTTGAATCCTAGTTTTTTCTTTTTTTTTTAATTGTACTTGAAGTTCTGGGGTACACACGCAGAACATACAGGTTTGTTACATAGGTATGCACGTGCCATGGTGGCTGACTGTATCCATCACCCTGTCAACTATAGTAGGTATTTCTCCCAATGCTATCCCTCCCCTAAACCCCACCCCCCGACAGTCCCCCGTGTGTGATGCTCCCCTCCCTGTGTCCATGTTTTCTCATGGTTTAACTCCCACTTATGAGTGAGAGCATGCAGTGTTCATTTTCCGTTCTTGTGTTAGTTTGCTGAGAATGATGGTTTCCAGCTTCATCCATGTTCCTGCAAAAGACATGAACTCATCCTTCTTTATGGCTGCATAGTATTCTATGGTGTACATGTGCCACATTTCCTTTATTCAGTCTACCACTGATGGGCATTTGGGTTGGTTCCAAGTCTTTTCATAACCAAGTAATAAAAAAAGTATAAACAAATAATTTTTAAATTAGAAAAAAGCTTTTAAAGTAAGAATTTAAATAAAAATTAAAACAGTTAATGTTTGTAAAGTAAAAATGTCACCGTGAGCTAAGGTTAACTTTTTATGTAACAAAGAAAACATTTTCTAAATTTAATGTAGCCTAAGTGCACAGTGTCTATAAAATCCACAGTAGTCTACGGTAATGTCTTTGGTCTTCACATTCACTCTCTGCTTATTGACTCACCTAGAGCAACTTCCAGTGCTGCAAGCTCCACTCATGCTAAGTTCTCTATATGGATGTATTTTTTTTTACCTTCTAGATTTTATTTTTATTGTATTTTTCCATGTTTAGATCTGTTTCTATACACAAATACCTACCATTGTGCTACAATTGCCTACAGTGTTCACTACAGTAACAGGCTGGACAGGTTTGTAGCCTGCTAAGCCAGAGGCTACACCATGCAGCCTAGGTGTGTAGTAGGCCATATCACTAAGTGTCAGTTCACTCTATGATGTGCACACAACGAAGAAATCACTAAACAATGCATTTATCAGAGTGTTTCCCTGTGGCCAAGTGATGTGCAACTGTATTTTAAACCCTCTGGGGTGCTGGCTGTATCTCATCTCTAAATGAGATGTGTTTAAAACATTTTTTCTGCCAGAAGCAATATTTATCTGCATGTTACTTGTCAGGTGTCTGCTCAGACCTCACCTCTCTGATTGCTTAAGCCTCGATTAGAGGTCCCTTTATGTACATTTGTAGTGCCTTCTATATTCGTTATCATCATACCACATCTTGTTTACGAATTCACTTACGAATATCCTGCAGAATGCTCAACTCCAAAGGGGCAGGTATGTGTCTAGCTTACATTTCCTGGACTCAATACTTCTTCAATGTATAAAAAATGACTATTCATCATTCCATGAAATTGTTAATAATTAATAAGGATAGAGTCCCAAACACAAATAAATACCAGGAAATGCAAATAACACCATTTTTTTGTTGTGTAAATAATGGTGGAATCTAAAACATAATAATCACATTTTTTTCTTTATATCTAGAGACATAACTAACAAATGAAGCTTGAAAAGTCACAAAGGAAAAGCAATGGCATTTGTGTGAGGTTAGACTTTTAAAAAATAGACCATTGAACAAAAAGGAAGATGATCAAATTCTATAAAATGTAGATGAGAATATTTGAAGCTCTTCATGAAAATATGACACTGTAATCTAGAGACAACCCTCAAAGTTTGGAATCCAGTAGAGTAGGAAAGATCAGACTTCTTTTTAACTACTATAGGAAACATGTCTTTCACTACATATAGGTGTTGCAGAGAGCAACATTAAATCCCTTTAGCGGGTTTATCGACCTGGATATTATTGACAGTTTGAACCAGAAAACTCTTTGTTGTGACAACCACAAATGGCTCCAGACATTAGCAAATGTCACCTGAGGGGTAAAATAGCCCTGGGGTTGCTTATAGATTTCAGGCAGATTTGGCAAAAAACGCGGTTGTCAGAGATATAGTGATGGTTTTATTGTTAATTTAATGATACTGATTATCATCAGTTAATGATATTAAATATCATTGGAAGGTTAAGCATCACTAACCTTTGAAGGTGAGAGTCATGATATTTCAACCAAATACTAGTTCTATAACTTTCAAACAATTATCGATCTAAAAAACCTCCCTTGAAAGGCAAATATAAGTAATCAGCATTTAAAAGATTATAATTAAATGGCAGTTTGATATTCTGGAAGGGAGAAGAAGGAAATCTCAATGCCTAACTCATCTTTGCCTCTACTCAGTGAGACAGTAAGCAATATTCTTTACAATGTTGTTCCTCACTTTTCTCATCTTAACATTGAAGGTATGAATTATTTCTTAGTCCCATAATAGCTCTAGTGTTCCATGGTCATGAGACATCATTTTGTGTATTTCAGAGTTAGTAAACTAAAAATAACCACTCTCTTCTGATGCATTCATTACAACGTACCACAGCTGATATTAAGCATAAAAAGATTTTTATAGATTATGTAATTTTTGAAGGTTTCTTTTGATCAAAAGTTCAATAGCAATTTGAAGGTACCTGAAATTCTATTCAAAACTCGTATTTCTTTGAGCTAAAGCAGCTCTTTTCAAACTGTATTCTATGGATACTCAAGAGTATACACTAAAGAGCAGTATGCCGGCAAAGCTCTACACCTCCAATAATTCAAACAGAACACACAAGCTTTAATAATGCTGCTTATTGAGGGTTGCTAAAAAAAAAAATCTCTGAATATGGAATTTGGCTAGATATTTAAAAACCACTGGAAGGCATAAAATATATTTTTAAATGTTCATAGAGCTATAAAAGTGTGTGTAGATTATTGGCAATGGATGCAAATTCACTTATTCTTCCTTCCAAGGCAGCCTCATGAGAGAAGACAGAGCCTCTATAGAGCAGTGTCTGGGATAAACAAGGCTTTGAAAGTCAGACACAAAGCCCTGGTAATTCTGAGCGTAGAAATATATGTCATGTCATCATACTAAAAGAGCAGGTAGCAGTGTTACTGAAAACTGCATGGTTTCAAAACAGGCATGTATGTGGAAGCCCAGCAGAAGCAAATGCATTCTTTATTACATCAAAAAGAAAAAAAGAGCGGGCCAGGCGCGGTGGCTCACGCCTGTAATCCCAGCACTTTGGGAGGCCGAGGCGGGTGGATCACGAGGTCAAGAAATCGAGACCATCCTGGTCAACAAGGTGAAACCCCGTCTCTACTAAAAATATAAAAAATTAGCTGGGCATGGTGGTGCGTGCCTGTAATCCCAGCTACTCAGGAGGCTGAGGCAAGAGAATTGCCTGAACCCAGGAGGCGGAAGCTGAGATGAACCAAGATCACGCCATTGCACTCCAGTCTGGGTAACAAGAGCAAAACTCCGTCTCAAAAAAACAAAAAAAGAGCAATAGGTTTGCAGTGCACAGGCAGAAGGAAAGAGTTGCAGAGACACTAGGATAAGCTAAAGGAGCTAACTGCCTCCTTTCAATAAGCCAAAACTAATTTTTCCAAGGCAGTTGCTGATCTGCCCTTTCACCTCTAAAAACAGTTCACATCTAAGCATTCTGGGATTCAAGATAATAAATTAAACACCAGTAATCTTTATTATTAAGTTTTAGAAATAGCCATACCACATAAAATACATTTTCAGGAATATCTGATTTTCTTTAAAGTTACCCATATAAGCTAAAGTTGTACTATCTTATAAATTATTTGCATAACAATTGACTTTCAAGTACATAGAACTCTTAATGAATTGATCATCAGAATGTCTCTGGTTCAGAAACAAGATAATGCTTTTGAGAATCTATTGGAAAGCTTTACAGCTATGGTTTAAGAGATTAATTCAAATATTGTATTTCCTAAACATAAAACAACATATACCTCACTTATTAAAGAAACTGAATCACTTTAAAACATCCTCTTTTCTACCCTCTTCTTCGTTCCCTTCTACTTTTTCTTTCTCCTCCATTTCCACTTTCCTTTCTTCTAACTCTTATAGGTCCCACCTCCCTCCAGAAAACCTCCTTTAGGCTGGAGCCCCTCCCAGACATATTCCCATAGAAGTGTCTCTCACATGCCCACTATACTTACTGCAACTCTCCGTCACTACTGTAGGTTTCTGTGAACAAAATTAAGTCCACGTACTTTTAAATTCCTAGTTCCTACTACTAGTGTTTGGTATGCAAGAGCATCCAATAAATATTATTTCAAGCTGTAATTTAAATATGGATTGAATCCATATTTAAAATCCATAAATTTAAATTTCAATCCATTATTTAACTAAACAGACTGTTGGCCAGGTTTATCCAACACAGGAACTAAGAAGACACGCTACCGCCTTGTGCCTCCTCCCTAATAATACAGAGCAAGTTACGTTTTCAAGATGGGAGCAAGCAACAAAATTGACATTCAAATGAAAACCGGCATTCAAATACATGGTCTGAAATTAGCTCCAATTCATAGTTAAGATTTTTATATGAAAGTTTTGGACTGAAAAGCAGCAGCCCATTCCATCCCTTTCCAAAGAACAGAACATTACACGACATGATTACATAATAACAGCTAAGAACCGCATTGATACCTCACTGTTAAAAGTATTTTGCTCAACTAGAATGATGTTTTCTAAAGCAATGGAGAGTAAGCACTCGAGTCTGTATTTTCTACTATAAGATAAATACTATTTTTCAAAATTTAGATTCATGGTCACTAAAAGGTATGTATTTTGAAAATAAAATGTGAAAATGTGGCACATATACACCATGGAATATTATGCAGCAATCAAAAATGATGAGTTTGTGTCCTTTGTAGGGACATGGATGAATCTGGAGAACATCATTCTCAGCAAACTGACACAAGAACAGAAAAAGAAATACCGCATATACTCACTCATAGGTGGGTGAGAAAAATGAGAACACGTGGACACAGAGAGGCGGTCTACTATACACTGGGGACTGTTGGGGGGAATGGGGGAGGGACAGCAGGGGGGGGCTGGGGGGGATAGCCTGGGGATGAATACCAAGTGTGGGTGAAGGGGAGGAAAGCAGCAAAGCACACTGCCATGTGTGTACCTATGCAACTATCTTGCTCGTTCTGCACATGTACCCCCAAACCTATAATGCAATAAAAATTAAAAAAAAAAAAAAAAGAAAAGAAAATGTGTTAAAATTTCCCATCAAAATACATCATACTTTAGAAACTAACCTCAGAGATCATTTAACCAGATGTAATTTCTGATTATACAACCAAGAAGAATGAAAGTTTTGTTTTATTACTCTATTTCTAAATAATCCTGTATCTCTTTCCTACAATATTTACTAAATATATATTTTAACCAAGGATGAGGTTTCTCATTATTCTTTTGATCTTAATTATTTCTTATTCTTAGGTTAGTAATTTGGAACCAAAGTAGAAGTATCACATCAAATCTTATGGCAAAAGAACACTTCTCCCCTCCAAATCAGAAATGTAACACTCAACAGCTGAGAGGAAGCAAACTATGCTTAATTTTATGTCATTGCTCTTTGACAGCATTTTTTTTCAGTCAAACTCTATGATGTCCTTACAGTAAAGGCCATAATTTTTCTAATCTGTGTGTATATAAATATATATATACATATATAATTATAATAAATGTACACATAGAAACCTATTTAATGGCCATCCTTAATGGAGTCTGTTTTTAAAAGTCACTACATCTACTAATGATTACTAATTATCAACATTTTCACACCTATTTCTGTTGCACAAAATTATAATAAAGCATACATTCTCTTTGAACTTAATCTTCAACAATCTAATTTTTTCCCATTAATATTATCCATTTTTTCAAAACCTCTTCAGTTCCCATAAACATTGAAAACTGCTATCTCACCCTAGAGTACCTTCAACATTTTTTGTAGAGGATTTAAGATGACATTGGCCAATCTGATGAAAGGAAATGGGAGAATGCTTGAAGGAGAAATAACCATTGACAATACTTGCAGAGGTATCCAAGTATTTAGAAATTACACTTAGTTCCTCCTTCCTTTTGTATTCAGTAAAGAGCCATTCAAAAGCCAATGATGGAGAAACCTAGTCATACCAGTACTTAATTCTCTCGGTGAACTTGCACTTCATGAAAGATCTAGGTGACCGAAAGCTGCTTAGCTTATTATAAAGGTATACTTGACCATCAACTTCAGCTTACATGTTTATATCAATTCTAATGAAATGCTAAGTCTCCAAACCACGACCAAAAAAGAATGAAAATTTCAATAAAACCCTTATGTACAACTCAAAATTCTTAGACTAGGAGAATCAGGTTAAACTAGCATTTAATGCATTACTATGATGATATATTAGTTGCTATTCATTTCTTCAACAGAAAGCATGCAATTTAGGATGTCAAAATACATCTTACTTTAGAAACTAATCTCAGCGATCATTTAACCAGGAGATGTAATTTCTGATTATATAACCAAGAAGAATAAAGAAAGCTTTATTATTCTATTTCTAAATAATCCTGCATCTCTTTCCTGTAATATTTACAAAATACACATTTAACAAGGGATGAGGTTTATGTTAATTGTATGTTAAATGTAATTATGTTAATATGTTAATTGAGAAGTTGTAAGATAAATATGACTATATTAGAACCTGGTGTGTTTGTATTGATTTAGTAAGCCATATGTGTCTGCCAGGGGATAAACTAGGTGATATTGCAAAGTGTTTTACAGACATATAGGTACTTTTCAGGTCACGTATAGGGAGCCCCACAACTTCTTCTGTAAAGAAAGAGTTTCCCATATGTTCATTTAATTTGCACAGATTTCACTGTATGCCTTTCTGGCAAAAGGAAAGATAATGGGATAGGATTTATGTCAATGATAATAGTTAAAGCCCCAGTTAAAGTATTAACTATGATCCAATTTTAAGCATGATCTAATAATCCCCTATGAGGCAAACAAAAGCTTAGGTAATTTAAATAACTCTTTTCAAATCATGCAACTAGTAAGGGACAAATCTTAAATTTTAACCAAGTTTTATCTCTTTAGGAACAATAACAACACTTAAAAGGGTTATTATTAGATTAAGTTAGAAAATACAGGAAAGGCACTCAGACATGGTAATACTATTTACTATCTTTATTACTGCTTTGTACACTGTTGAGATAAGGGTTCTTTTCTTCATAAACTCTTGCAGTTGGAACAGAATTTCAGAAGAAGAGCCAAAATCATTTGTCTGTGCCTTCCTGGTAATGGCAAACTATACTTACTCACTAAGGTTAAATGACTAAATAACTGTTGATTATAGTTAATACAGTGTTGTATACTTCAAACTTGCTAAGACAGCAAATCTTAAGTGTTCTTAGCAACAACAAAAAGGTAACTATGTGAGGTGGTAGATTTGTTAGTTAACCTGATTATGGTAGTCATTTCACAATGTACATGCCTATGTGTATCAAGCCATTATGCGGTACACTTTAAATAGATACACTTTTGTCAGTTATACTTTAATAAAGCTGAAAAAAGATTAAACAACTAAAAAAGCCTACCTGATTTTTAGATTAAAGGCAAATCTAACATTTGTTTGTCAAGATGTGACTCTAAAAAGTCAATAAATTAAAAAGTCTCACTATATTTAAAACAAGAAAAAATAAGGAATCTCAGAGTTCAAAAATTAAAGGCATTAATTATTATAGTGTAAAAAAGGAATCCATGAACTTTTGACTAGTATTTTTTTGTTGTGGAGGATCACTGTATAGTAATGATTAGAGCTACCCTAAAATGGTAACTCCATATTTTGCTAGTTTATATAACTAAGTCCTGTGGTTTTCAAATCATCTCCCCAGAAATGTTTAATTACAATTCTTTTCAATATTAAAAGACATGGCTTTCCAGAAAATTACATTTGATATTTTTCTTACTCAAATTAACTTAAAAATACACACAACAAAATTAGGCTGGCATGGTGGTAGGTGCCTGTAATCCCAGCTACTCAGGAGGCAGAGGCAGTAGAATTGCTTGAACCCGGAGGTGGAGGTTGCAGTGAGTCCAGATAGCACCACAGCACTCCAGCCAGTGCGACAGTGAATGAGACTCTACCTCAAAAACCAAACCAAACCAAACCAAACCAAAAACAATCAGTGATCAAAGGTTCTTCCAAAATAGAGGTGATGTTTACATTTCCAGGACTTGTTGATTCACATCTGCACCCTTCAGTGGATGGTCACCCTTGAATGCAGAGAACTGCCTGGCTGAGGTTTACATTCCCACTCACTGACCACTCCAGAATTTGTCCATAGCCAATGCCTAATTACTGTAGGGTTCAAACAGTTGAGGCCTTTGGCTCAAGACAAGACAGGTGCATTTCACCTCAGCATGTTCCCGTTCCTGTCTTGATTCCCTAGTAACATTAGAAGTTTCTGCAGAAAGCACACATGCATGAGAATCCCAAACTCAGCTTCCAGGGAATCAAAGCTAAAAACAAATGCATGATTATCTGCTTTTCAAATCCATCAACCTCTTTTCAATCTTCATCCTTCAACTTCATGTAATTTCCACATTTGTTCATTACCACTCCTTTTCCTTAAACTCTATTCTTACAAAACCACTAAAATAAGATTTTCATATTACTTTCCATACATCCCTTTCATTCTTTCTCACTGTGCTTTGCTGGAGCATCTGTTCCATTCTCTTATCCTTTACCTCCTGTCCTGGTAAAATCTCATCTACCATGAGGCTTCAACATCAGATACATGCAAAACTCTCAAATGTATATTATTCTCTCATACCTAAAATAGTATTTTTTCACAGACCCAATCATCATCCTGTGTTCTTTATCTACTAAAGGCATCCCTATCCCTGAAGCCACTGAAATTTGAAGGCTTGGTGTTCACATTCATCTTCTCCTTCATATGCTCCTTTACTTCTTATACCAGTTAGTGATCAAGTCCTGGCAGCAGGAACTATGTTTTACTTTGGAACTATGTTTTACTGGTTCCCCCTTTTCTTTAACATTACATCTGGAAAGTTTATGGTTCCCTGGAAACATTTCAGACACCTTCATATGTATCTCCCTTCCTCCAACCTGCTAGGCCAGCTACCTACTCTTCATACAGCCACTATAATTGTTTTCCAAAACATGTGTTCTGGCGCTATGACTCCCTATTTAAAAGCTTTGCAGGTATGCACATTTTCTATAAGTAATTTCTGTTGTTTTAAAACAGTATTCAAAGGTGAGGGAAATCTTATTTTTCCTCCATTTTTTTGCCAAGCTTCCCAAGACCCCAGACAATACTAGATTATTTGCCATTCCATAGGTATATCACACTCTTGTATATTTCACTGTGCTGTTCATGTTTCTCCCTCTTCCTGTAGTGTCACTGACCCTTCACATACTGACCAACTTGACTCCTTTTGTGGTTCAGTTCCAGTGACTCACTTTTAATGTGGCATTTCATTGAACATATTCTCCCTCCCTCACAAGTCTATAATACAACCTTATGTTTCCATAATGAAAGTTTAATATTTTGGCTTATTTGTAGGTTTGTGTCTATATTTTTCTTCCTTAGAGCGGTGACTATAAATACTTAGGAACATGAGGATCATTAATCAAGTTTTATATTTCTTAGGGTGTGTAGCACAGAGCTTTGCACAAAATAGTTGCTCAGCAAAAGTTTGGAATATAATTCCAAAATTATGACTTGTTACACAGACAATTAACAATCATGACTATGGCAGATTATTCAAATAACACTTAAAAATAGAAAAAAATAGGAGACAAGTAAAAGTCATTGAAATATTGCCAATTAAAATCGCACGGCTAGTAACAAAAAAGAATTCATATCATTAAACTACTTTCATTTTGGGGTATTAAAACGAATCCCTTTATTTAAATAACAAAATAAATTAAAATGTATCCTGCAAGATAACTCAACTTTAAAGAGTATATATAATTTTCAATATTAGCCTCAGTTCAGATGTTGTGAAAATCTTAAGCAACATGTGTAAAACTAAAATATAGGCTGTTACTGAGAATATAAATTAAATATTATTCTAAAGCATCAAGTTTGCCTTATGAGCTTCCTTAAAAATATCAGTGCTCAATATTGGAGAAGAATAATTCAAATTATGGAATTTTTAAGCACTTAAGGACAAAGTATTTCTAATGATAACCCTTTGAAATAAAATATTTCATTCTTCGACCCTTTACCTCTCCTTTATTTCTTTTATGCCATCCATCAGATGAATTGCCTCATTTCTAAATATGTTCTCATTCCTTTACTCTAAACCCAAATATTTATGAACTAGAAAATAAACCCATCTTGAATAGTAGAACATGGTTTGATTCTGTAAGACTTAAGAGTTGCATGGGATGGACAAAAATCAAAGGAAATCTCAAAACTTCTGTAAGACCATGTCTACACAGACATGGTGAAAAGGTAGAATTGAAATTCAAGCTTACTTCAAAAGAGTATATCTTCCCCAGCACAAACTGAAACTTTTATGATGCTGTGGAGAGTATGAATCACTACTAAGTCCAATTGACTAAAATATCTCGAAAACACAGTACATCTTGACACATTAAATAGAGCCTCAAACTGCCCATATGTTTCAAGACTCACTGAAGTAGTCAGTTGTAGTTCTGTTTGTTCTACTTGAGAGAGCCCACTCGCTTTCTCTCCTTCCTTCTTCCCATCCTTTCTTCTATTCTTATTTCCTTCACTTTTCCTCTCTTCTTTTTTCACAACTGGCTTTCTAAGCTACTCTAAATTACCAATATAAATCCAGTGCCTTCTTAGTTGTTTGCAAAGAGCAAATACCATTAGTACTATTCATTGGCCACCTTGTTAAAGCTGACTACTTATACAATGACTGAATTTCTATCTATAATTATTAAGTGGGGCAACAGAACCAAGACAACATAAACAGCATTAAGCACAGTATATTACTTTGAAAAACAGATGAATTTCTTAGGTAAAATGCTACTGAAGCACTCATTTCAATGTAAACCATTCAATTTTCTACCTCGAGCCCAAAAGCCCTCTGTGCTGGCCTAGGATATTTTTCTTTATCTAGCATGTCTGATGTTGCAGGTCTCTTTCTCACTCCATATTCTGCAAGACATGCTCAGATTCTCTTTCCATTCAATTTATGACATGATTCATTGAATGCTACAGCCTACTTGAGGATTTTTAAAAAATATTTTCTATCCCTGCAGTAGAAAGCCATTTTTCTGATAAGAAACGTACTGATGACCCTGTCAGCTAAGTATCCTAATTCATCTGTCTATGTGAAAAAGCTCTTCCCTCCAGGCCCCTTCAGAATTCATATATAAATTGTTCTCTGTGTATTAGCATCTGCAGTGAAACTAGCTTTCACGCTTTTTAAAAAATAAAAAATACATATATTTTACAATTCCAGTAGTAGACAACAGGACAAAATATTATTATCTCATTTTTTATGGTTCTCAGGGATATGTCTACAATTATGAGATGAAAGAATTTCTAAATGATAGTGTAGTAGCAAAGGATTAAAAATGAGGCACATTATTCTAGACTTGCATTGTACCATTACCAGTAGCATTTTTCTAACCAACATAGTATTTTATCTTAATTCAGGAATACGTCCCAAGTGTTTAAACTGGATACTTGAATGTTAGTAAATATTTAAAGGATCTAAACATGTTTTTTTAGAAAACATAGAAATAGGAACTTATAAGTCATTGTGTGCTAGCATTAGAAATTTTAAAAATTAAGTGCCTCCAGTCACATATCTGGCATTGTATAAATAGAAAATGCCTTATAAATATGAAGTTACATGGTCAAATGTGATTAACACACAGGGCCAGTGTCCCCTGTCGTCTCATATTTTGTTTGTGTAATCAATTGGCCTGTTTCATTCCCACAGGTTTTAAGAAAGGGCGTTTTGACTGACTGCAAGCTTTATTATAACCTCAAACCCTTAATACAGTTTTCCCAGGATTTATAACCAGAGATGGATATTGACAGCTGCACCTCCCTAACCAGATCCAGCTAGCCTACTCCATCATCCACATATACTTTCATTAATCCAACTGTTGTTGAGCATCTCCTATGTACCAGGCACTGAGCTACGTGTCAGATAATACAGATGGTTGCTAAAGAGAAAGATGAGTAAGTCACAGTCCCGTATCTCAAAACTTCTAAAATCTAGTAGGAGAGACGAACATGTGTAAGTACGGTGATGATACAAAATATAACATCCCATTGAAAACAGTAGACATTTTTTAAAAATGTTTAAGTACTTCATTAAAGAGTTGCCATTAAGCTGGACCCTGTTAGTTGACTAGAACTTTCACAGGTACGGATGGGGGAAAGAAAATCTAATTCAATCAAATAGTTTAAATTATTACAAAAAAGGAATGTGCATGTAGATCTTAGGAATTGTGAGCAATTCATCATTGCTAGTGCATAAGGAAAGAACAATTTAGAAGAGTAATTATAAAAAGCAGTTTCCAGACCATGATAAAGGCTTTAGTTGCCATGATCTCTAACAGCATTATCATGGAATTGTGTGTGAACTTCGTACTAGTAAATTCTGAGACCTTCTTGATGATACTGAATGACACAATTTGGAAAAACAATCACTGTCACCCTTCTTCTGATGACTTATAATTCATATTAATTGAAATAATCATGTCTTCACACATTTTTAAAGTGCTTATTTCAGCCCCAGGCCAACACAGTAGGATAATGAGCATGCAAGCATTCCTAAACAGAAAAACTGGATTGCCCTCCCAAAGAATTGCAGGATGAAGGATTGTTTGAACCAGCTTATTTTCTCTATAGTCAGGAAATGCTTTTTAACAATCTGTACCAGGCACAGTGGCTCACGCTTATAATCTCAGTACTTTGGGAGGTGGGTGAATCACGAGGTCAGGAGTTTAAGACCAGCCTGTACTAAAAATACAAAATTTAGCCAGATATGGTAGTGTGTGCCTATAATCCCAGCTATTCAGGAGACTAAGGCAAGAGAATCTCTTGAATCCAGGAGGCAGAGGTTGCAGAGAGCCAAGATGGTGCCATTGCACTCCTGCCTAGATGACAGAGTGAGACTCTGTCTCAAAACAAACAAACAAAAAATTTGCTAATATATTTTTTAATATTACATGTAAAATATTACATTTTTAAAAATATAACATTAATCACCTATGAATTATGTGGGATTAAATTTCGATGTTATGGACATAAAAAGAGAGTACTAACCCTATATTTCTACCCCCTACTCCAAAGTAACTGGAAGGTAATGAAGGTAATAGTGTTCAGTGCTGAAACAGATGCAGAGATATGAGTTTTCATGGATTGTCAGTAAGGGTCTAAATTACTAGAACCCTTTGGAAAATGTCTATTATCTTATTGAAATTCCAGGAAATATGAATATAAATTTAAAAATCTGAGCAATCCTTATGTGAAATCCCAATATGTTTATAAAGGGAGATGCTGTTCTTTACTATGCATTGTAGTGTTGGACTAAATAAATAAATAAGTGATTCTGAAGATGGAAACTACAGAATAAACTTAGCAAAAGCATACTATTGAATATTATGAAATTACCAAAAAATGTGAGTTAGATATCAGCTTAGCAAAAGCATATTATTGAATTTTATGAAATTACCAAAACAATGTGAGTTAGATATTTACACATTAGCTCACTGGAATTACTACTACATGTTGATGAGGAAGAAAACGGAGTTTAATGTGTGTAGTATATAGAGTAACCATATTTTTATAAACTCTATCTTTAATGAAAACCTTATTATGGGTATATATATATATGTGGGAACATGGGAAACATGGTTCAGGTCTATATTTCATAATGTTATTATGAGTGCTCTTGAGATACATTTTTTAAAACTAGGAAAATGAAACAGATACTAGTATTTTATTCCTAGCTTAAACTGTACTCTGTAATAAAAGTAGAAAGAACGATTGTCTCACATCCCTTATGGAAGATGTTTACCATTCTCCCTGAACTTCCTGGCCCACTGCTGTCCCTTGCATAGCGATGACAGTGCCTCCTAATTATGAGAAAATATAAAAGCCCTAGCAAAGGAATTCATCACCTTCCTACCCACCAATGTACAAAATTGTCCATATTCATTTCCAATCTTTTCATCCATGCCAGGCTCTCTCCTCCCACTCAAAGCTATTGTCTACTTCTGTGTATCCTTTGTGTTTCCCATCCCCATCCTCCTTTATTTTAACATTTACATCTCTGCCCAGCTCTTCCTTTCACTCTGTAAACATGTATAATCTTTCTCCTCTTAAACACAAGATCAAACAACAAAACAAAACACATGACTTCCTTTAACCCTGTGTTGCCCTGTAGGGGTGCTATGAAAATTATTGAATAATCGGTATGGGATCATGTGTACAAGAGCCTAAGAGCCTGAAGCACCTATTGAGCTAAGAGCGTCCTTTTAGTTAGTGGATCCTGGGGACACCACTGAGTCCTGTGGAGCATCCAGGGCAGCTGCGATGGCAGGGGGCATTGAGAAAACTTGGGACAGTGTCTGTATACCATGTTTTCTATTTCCATTAATACCCAAACTTTCAGTTTCATCCACAGTTTATCACTGAAATGTTTTTTCTTTGAAATATCCACTGATCTAATTGCTGAAACCAGAGTCACCTCTTAAATATGCCTGATGATTGGGCTGCCTGCTCCATTTGTCACTTTACTGTTAAATGCATTCTATCCATTCAGAATGTTGTTCTCTCCATTTTCATCTACAACATCTGCTGCTCTGCTTCAGTGAATCAAAGGTCTCATCTTCAGCCTTCTGGAATTCTGATCCTAAAAACGCTCCCTGGATGACCCCCAACCATGTCATTTTTTTACCAATCACCATGACACCCAAATTCATGGCTTTCTCTCTCATTTCTCTCTTGAGATTCAGATTTCCAATCCCGGGATTCCTCCTCAGCCATATTAGAGCCAGCTTCCATTTTGCAGTGAAGGCAATTCGAGCTCAGAATATTAGTATGACATAGTAATTTTCTAACTTCAAAAAAGTTATTACTATGAAATAGTATGTAACAGATTTAGATATGTTGAAAAGTTAAATGACAGAAGTTACACACAATTTATCAAAACACACTCCACATGGTATTTCATAGCTAAGGTACTAGAAATGCAAAAGACTACAGCCTCTTTGTGGTTATTGACATGATATTTTATTCTTTTCTTTCCTTTTTTGTTAATTTAATGTTTTCCCTGTGGCCTAAAAGACTAATGAAGCTTCTTAGGTTCCTGCAACAGTCCCAGACTGTAACTTATGCACAAGAAGCTGGGTCATTAAGCTAAAGGTCTCTGGATGAGCATCATCTCTAACAAGCATAAAGGTGATCTTGACCCATATTGTCATTCAGGGAATAACTTCCCTGATTTCCAATAATAGAACCATAATTGAGTTTCACAGATGAAAGCAATCAGATCAAAAACTTTTTGGTTAATTTTGATTTCCTGTACAATCAGATCTTGACAAGGTCCTTTGAAAACAGATCTTTATAACTTTTTAGCAAAAGAAAATTTAAAATAGGGGTTCCTAATAGTAATTTAGATATTCATTTGATTTCTCAGAATGTTACTAGCACAAACAATTCAGAAAATTTTAACTTGCCTTGGGAGTAAGAGAGCTATATGTATATTTCTCTTACATATTTAAATATACATTTGACTCAATATATAAATATAAATACATATTGAAATGTTAAATTATCATATATCTTAGTTTTAATTTCTGACATCAGTATTTTCAAAGACCTCTGATTATTCAAAACCTCCAAATTATTCAATTTGGTAAAAACAATTTGGCAAATAATTTCCAAATTATTATAGGCAACCAAACAATTTAACTGCCATACCGAATGGGAACAGATTTCTTATTTGAGCATAACAATACTTTTAAAGATTTTTTAAAATATTTTTTAAAACATTTAAATATATTTAAAGTAGTAAATAAAATAATTTGAGTCTGAATAATTTGTCCCAGTCAGCAAAAATTAAGGATTCTGAAGGATGTGAGTGTAAATTTGATGGCATGTGAACAGAAATGGTATTTTCTTAAACATAAAATGAACCTCAAAACATATGTCAGATGATATTTAAAAGTGCATTGAAATTTACCTTAAGATTGAATTCACATTTATCTTATAAAATAGATTCATGATTAATGAGCACCCATGCTTTTATAAATATACTTATATTAAAAGGGCTAATCTATAAATCAGATTATATGCATTCATAATTGAAATATTAATAGTAATATGAAGTGCTATATTTTAAGTAGAATAGATATTTTTTTTATATATGGGCAGAGGTAAACCAACACCAGCACCAAATCTAAATGTTTCCCCGTCTCCGAAATAGAGCAAGAAAATTTGCTGTACTGCAGATGAAGAAAGTGTTCATAAATTTAATATAAAACATCAGGAAATGAAAACTGAAAAGTTTAAATGGAAAATAATAGAGGTCAAAAGTATTAAAAAGTAGTGAATTTCTGAAAAATAAATAATGTTAATATTTATGATATCAACCTCCTATATAATATCACTATTCAAT
Organism: Saguinus oedipus; assembly: GCA_031835075.1. Classification (NCBI taxonomy): domain Eukaryota; kingdom Metazoa; phylum Chordata; class Mammalia; order Primates; family Cebidae; genus Saguinus; species Saguinus oedipus. The sequence goes on from CM063169.1 coordinate 22,681,917, forward strand.
AATTTCTAATTACAACACTTAGAGGACTTATTGTCAAAATTTTTCTGAGTACATAGTAATACAATATTCAAATTTGTTCTTAGTGCTCAGCATTTTCTTCTGTGATCATTCCCCCATACCATCACTTTAAATGCACATATTTTTATCTTTAAATAAACTACAAAGCAGTGTAACCACAGCAGGTCAAGACCTTAGTAAATGGTGTGTTTAAAGAACTGTAAAGTTCTAGATCTAAAAGATTTATAATCACTGTTTTCCTCTGTTATAATGGATTTAGCTAATTTTCTTTAATTAATATATTTTTAGTTTTCTAAGAAGGTAAGCTGGCTTTCTTTATTCAAAATTTTACAAACCAACACCATATAATTAGCAATGGAAATAGGTGTGCATTTTTACCTATGTATTTCAATGTAATTTCAAATTCATAGAAAATATGCAAAAATTGTAGAGACTCTAGACACTAATATAATTTTTTCCAAGTGTGATGGTTAATACAGAGTGTCAACTTGATTGGATTGAGGGATACACAGTATTAATCCTGGGTGTGTCTGTGTGGGTTATGCCAAAAAAAAAAAAGTAACATTTGACTCAGTGGGTTGGGAAGGCAGATCCATCCTTAATCTGATGGGCACAATCTAATCAGCTTCCAGAAAACATAAAGCAGACATAAAAATACATATACATGTGTGTATATGTATATATATATACACATACATACATATACACACACACACACACATATATATATACCCTTCATACACAGTTATTGTGTGTGTGTGTATATATATATATAACACATACACAGTTATTTGTGTGTATATATATATACATACATATATCTATATATATACATATATACACATACATACATATATGTATATACATACATATGTGTATATACATATATACATATATGTGTATATATACATATATGGATATGTGTGTGTGTATATATATATATATATATATATATATATATATATACACATGCACACACACACACAATAACTGTGTATGAAGGGTGAGTGTGAGTAGTGACATAAGGTGAAATGCACAAATCTTAAGTGTACCATTCAATGAGTTTTTGCAAATGCACACTCCCACAATCTATAATGATAAGAAATATTAAGGTAATCTAAGAAAGTTGGGGCCCAAAGTGGCTCCGGCCGGATGTCGTGGCGCTTGCAAAGGCAAGGCCAAGAGTTCAAGGCCAACCTCAGCAACCTTACAAGCTCTCATTGATTGGCAAAAAAAAAAAAAGTTATCTTTCCACTCTGCACAAAGCACCAATGTTCTCATTTGTGCAACATTAGATTTCAATATTAAGCACTTCATATAAATGGAATCATATATTTTCTTATTTCACTCAGCATAATGCTTTTGCTATTCAGCCATGTTGTTGCATATATCACTAGTTTGTTCCTATTATATTCATAATTCATTGTGTAAATACATCAAAGTTTGGTTATCTTTTCTGCTGTTGATAGATACTTCCATTTTACCATGTTGGACATTTTGAATAATGATTCTGTGAGTACATATAAACAAGTCTTTATATGGATATATTTTAGTTTCTCTTGGGTAAATATCTAGTGACATAATGCCAAGTTAATGAGTAAGGGGTGTTTAACTATGAGAAAGTGTTAAAAACACATTCCAAAATGATTATATCATTCTAACCTTCAATCACTATAGGAGTTATTCTATATGCTCAGGAAGAATCAGTTTATTAAGTCTAATTTCAGCCAATTTAATTTGTGTGGTATGGTATCTTATTATGGTCTTGATTTACATGTCTGTGGTAACTAATAACTGAGCTATGGTCTTGATTTAGATTTCCATGATGACTAATAACTGAGCAATCTGCATGTGCTAATTGCCATTTCATATATCCTCCTTTATGAGCTAAGTGTCTATTCATGTCCTTTGTTCTTCTATTCCTTTGTTTTTTACTAATTAAATTGTAGGAACTCTTTACATATTCTAGATCAGGCTTTGCCCAATATAGATTTTATGCATATATATTCTAATTTGTTCCTGTGTTCATATTGTAAGTGTCGTATCAAGAGAATACTTTGCATTTGTATGCAGTTTATACAGTATTTTTAATGCTTTGGTTATTCTTTACTGTGCTATAGGTCAAGAAGATATATTTTTGTGTTCTTCTAAAAGCTTTTAGGTTTCATATTTTTTTTAATAATTTCTATTGATACATAATAGTTGTAGATATTTATAGGATACAACTGATATGTTGACATAAGCACATAATGTGTAACGATTATATCAGGTAATTGGAATCCCTATCACCACAAGAATTTATCATTTATTTGTGTTAGAAATATTACAATTTCACTATTTTAGTTATTTTGAAATATAGAATTATTGTTACTTATATTCACCCTACTATGCTACCAAACACCAGATCTTACCAGGAAGATCAGTTTATTGCTCAGGAAGAATCAGTTTATTAAGTCTAATTTCAGCCAATTTAATTTGTGTGTTATGGTATCTCATTATGGTCTTGATTTACATTTCTGTGGTAACTAATAACTGAGCTATAGTCTTGATTCAGATTTCCATGATGACTAATAACTGAGCAATGTCTAACTACATTTTCCTACCCATTGAACAACTCCTCTCTATTTCCCCCTCCACAGCTCTCCTTTTCTGCCTCTGGTAACCATCATTCCACTCTTAGGTTTTGTATTTATGCTTAAGTCTATGATCCATCATGAATTGATTGGTGTGTATGGTGTGACATGCACATATATACACACACAAACATGCATTCAATTAAACAGTTTTTTAAATAATTTATTTAAAATGCTTTCCTCAATTGATTTGCTAACTTTGCTAAAAGGTAATTGAACTTACTCTTTTGCTTTAATGATCTATTTGTCTATTCTCATGTCAGTTCCACACACTATGAATACCATGGATTTAATTTAAATTTTGATGTTGAATAGTGTAAATGCTCCAATTATAGGCATCATTTTCAAGATTATTTTGCTTATTCTGTCTTCTACATGTCCATATAGATATTTTAAATATTTTGTCATTTAATATAAAACAGCCTATAGAGACTTTGGTATTTCACTGAAAACACATTAATTTAGGGGAGAATGGTCCTCTTAATAATAAATATGCTTCCCAACTTATGATTTTTCAACTTATGATTTTATGATGTTTTAAAAGCAATATGCACTCAATAGAAACTGTATTTCTAATTTCCATTTGGTACTCTTGATAGATGTTAGATAGACAGGTAGATATTTAGATAGAGAGACAGATACTGATATTCCACATCAGTCCTTCCAATGTAAACATATTTACCTTTAATTTCTTGAACATATTTAATGTGCCTGCTTTAAGGTCTTTACTAAATGCTACATATAGAATTGTCAAGTTTATGATTTAATATTAATTGCCTTTTAATTTTACTCTTGTTCCTGTTTCTCACATTATCTTACATGTATACTTTTTAGCATTTTCAACAGAAGTTTCTGGACATGTATTAAACTCTGGATTCTGTTATCTTCCCTTAAAGAATGTTATTTTAGTCAACCTGCTGGACTGACTTCACAATCTGTCTTGCTTGTGGTGGACAGTCATTAAAATTACTTCTGGGTTCTTTTGGCTAAAAGGTTGTTACATTGCTTCAGAATGTTTGGAGACTCCCTCATATAATGAGGAGTGAGCCAAAGATTTGAGAATAGTTTATATGTGCAGATTTGAGGCTTCTTCCCTTTACTGCTCCCTCCTTTATTAAATTCCTTTTTCACTTTCAAGACTGTCTTGTAGACTCAAAACTTCATCATCTGACTCCTCAAGCCAGTAAGTCTGTGGCTCTCGGCTTCAGTTCTGCTGAACTGTTGCCACGTTGAGTCACGAGTGCCCTCGGACAAAAAGCCACATGAACATGAACCTCACTCAGTATAGTTCTTTTCTTCAGGGATCAAATCCCTTCCAGTTTCTGCTTTTGGTCATTTTCTGTGCCTTCAAATAGCTGTTTTTATATTTTCCCCAGAGTTTATAATTTTTAGCTCCAACTCTGCTGCTATTACTGGAATTGGAGTGAAGTGGTTCAGGTTTTATGTCAGCCATCATACGGCATTATGATTCAAATATTTTCAGTCTATAAAAATGGACAGCTCATTTTCTTTCTCTGCCAAGAATAGGGCAATGCTATACACTACACATAAACACGTGCTTAGACACCACACACAAATGTATAATTTCATTTATTCCTAAAAATAACATTGGGGATAAGCATATTTATCCAATTTTACATTGCAAAAAGTAAGGCTGAGAGATATTGCTGCTTGGGCAAGTTCAAAAAGTTAGGCACAGAATAAAAATCAATTATAGTCATGTCATACTCTTTTGATATTCTCTATTTTCTCTCCTACTCTCTCTCTCTTTCCTCTTTTTCTTTCTAGCTCTCCCTCTCCCCTGCCATTCTCTCTCTCTCTCTCTCTCTCTCTCTGGAAAAAAAATATATTAAATCTGTAAACATTAGCATCATTGATGAACATCAATTAAACAGTGTAATTTCATGGTTAATATCATAGGCTTCAGAGTGAGACAAACTTAGTTTTAATTTCTGGATAACCATTTATACCTTATATGAATGATCAAATCTATGAAAGAGGATGATAGAAATAACACATAAAATTGCAGTAAGAATTAAATGTGATATTTCATGCAGAATATCTGATGTGCATAAAAAGTATTCAATAGAGATTAGATTTTATAATAAATAAAACTTTAATAAAGTTTTATTCAAATACACTAAGGATTTAAAGTTCTTGGAAAAGAAACTGTCCTATAATATACTATGCCAGATGTGATCTATCATAGGTAGATAAATAATCCCAATAATATGAAGAAAGCAATAAAGAAACATTTATTGGAGGTATGCTATGAGCCAAATACTGGATAGGCATTTTTGAATATGTGATTCTATTTTACCTTCCATATTCTGTAAAGTAAATAACTCCTATATATTTTTTTACAGATGAAGATACTAAAGCTGAAAAATATAAAGTAACTTATCCAAATTCATAAACCATTAAGTATCTCAGCCAGTATTGGACCTTTAATCTGCCTAACACATTTCACTTTGCCATGCGCAAAATTGGATTACTATGAATCTACAATGAATACTGAGCCATTTAAAACTCTTCTTACTGAAACACTGTCTGGGGTTTAAATGCTTTCTAGACTTTCCTTTCTCAGTCTCTCTCCTGCTACCCTCCTTAATTTGGTTCCTAATTTTCTTCCTTCAAAATTTCATGCCATTATAATCCAATTATAATCTCATCTGTCCTTCTCTTTAGCCATTTATGTCATTTTTGTTGAATTGATTCCAAAATGTAGTTTTATGATGCTCAAAAACCTTTCAAATAGCACATAATCACATATTATACTGTCTTATGCACTGAGAGGAATGAAATACTTATACAATCTTATTCTTTCCCTGAAGACTTTAACTGCATTTGTTTTATTAAATAATATGTGGCCACTTACAGTTTTACCTAGCTAATGCATTCTGTACTGGCACACAATTTCAGGCAGTCCTGGAGAATGGTCTTCATTAGAAAACTTCGCAAAATGTACAACACTAACCATATGGATATTTCAAAGTGGTTCAGCCATTAGGAAAATGGTCTTAGAAATAGAATTATAAATGTTGTATATTACATATAAGATTGTAAACCTTAGTTATAGACATATTGGAAGAACTAATGACGCAAAAATGAAACAGCAATCAAATAAGGGGTGGAGATACAGTTACATATATTATAATAGACAAAGAATGATTATTATATTGGAACTTACTCAAAAGCACTCACTCTTTTACAGCAAAAATTGGTTTTGTGCAATTTATGATAGCTTGGGTCATGATTTTAAGAGATTAATAAAAAAGAATAAAAATGAAATATCTATTTCAGGTTAAAGAAAGTAAAGGTGATGTGAAGAAGGTAAATCTTGGATCAGGAGTGAGAAGAAACTAGTTCTTTTCTCAGCTCTGTTTCAAACATCTAAGGGGAAGCTAGGATATTGCTTAATATTTTTTTGACTAAGTTGAAGTGGGAGCATTAATTTCATTTCACATACTCTTTGGTAATTTTACTTTAATTTATAATTGGTCATAAGGGGTCTGTTGATCCATAGTTCATATTGGTGAAGCATCAAACAACCAAAAAAATGACATATTTTCTTAAAAATATTTTTGTAGTCAGGCACAGACTGTGGTGAATGAATATCTAAATCTATGGGATCTCCATTTTACAGATCTTTTCCATGTATTGGCAGTTTGGGGGATAGTGGCATAACACATAAAGCTTTCAACAACATACACTGACAAAACTGAGCAATAGAATACATTATCTTAACTCCCACTTTTTCATAGTTCGGCCACTTTAAACATGTTAAATGCTATTTCCTTTACTATTAATGTATAGTTTCTTGGTTCAAACTTTTCCTTCTTAGTTTTATTCCATCATCCTGTAGCGATACTGACCCCATCTCTATATTGTTTCAGTATATTCAGTATGCAAACATTTAAGACACTTTGTTTGGGTATAAAAATGATTATGAGATGCTTATAATCACTAATGAAACTAAGAAAAATTCAAAGGCAGAGGAGAATAATAATAATTTAATATATGTGTCTAACATGAAATTTCCAAAACTTTATAAAGAGGAAGACAGAGCTACCTAGACTTAGAGTCCAAATCAGGTGATATTGATAGAGTGCAGGAATATACTAGTTTTGAGATACCTGTGATTATCATATTCATCCTCCTTCAACAGCAAAGTTTTCCTTTTCTCATGTGATATGGCTTAATTCTGTGCCCTGATCCAAAACTGATCTTGAATCATACCTCCCATAATCCCCACATTTCATGGGAGGAAACTTATGTACAATCACAAGAACAGCACAGGAACAATTTTTCCTGTGCTATTTTCATGATAGTGAATAAGTCTCACAAGATCTGATGGTTTTTATAAAGGGCAGTTCCCCTGCACAAGTTCTCTTGCCTGCCACCATGTAAAACATGCCTCTGTTCCTCCTTTGCCTCCACCATGACTGTGAGACCTCCCCTGCCATGTGGAACTCTTTTTCTTTATAAATTACCCAGTCTCAGGAATTTCTCCACAGCAGTATAAAAATGGACTAATACAGTAAATTGGTACCAGTAGAGTGGGATACTACTATTAAGATACATGAAAATGTAGAAGCAACTTTGGAACTGGGTAACAGGCAGAGGATGGAACAGTTTGAAGGGATCAGAAGAAGACAGAAAGATGTGGGAAAGTTTGAAACTTCCTAGAGACTTACTGAATGGTTTTTACCAAAATGCTGATAGTGATACGGACAATAAAGTCCAGGCTAAGGTAGTGTCAGACAGAGATAAGGAACTTGGGAACTGTAGCTAAGGTGATACTTGCTATGAAAAAAAAAAAAAAAAAAAAAAAAAACCTAGCTGCATTTTGCCCCTGCCCTAGAGATCTGTGGAACTTTGAACTTAAGAGAGATGAGTTAGGGTATCTTGCAGAAGAAATTTCTAAGCAGCCAAGCATATAAGAGGTGACTTAGATGTTCTTAACAGCATTTAGTTTTATGCATTCACAAAGAGATGGTTTGGTATAAAAATTTACATTTAAAAGAAAAGTAGAACATAAAAGTTCAGAAAATTTACATCATAACAATGTGATATAAAAGAAAAATCCATTTTCTGAGGAGAATTCAAGCCTGCTGCAGAAATCTGCATAAGTAACGAGGAGCCCAATAAACCAAGACAATGAGGAAAATGTCTCTAGGGCATGTCAAAGACCTACATGGAAGTCCCTCCCATCACAAGCAGAGGCCTAGAGGAAAACATGGTTTCACGGGCTGGGCCCTGGACTTTCCGCTGTGTGCAACCCAGGGACTCGGTGCCCTGCATTCCAGCCACTCCAGCTGTGGCTAAAATGGGCCAAGGTACAGCTAAGGCTGTGGATTCAGAGAATCCAAGCCTCAAGTCTCGTCAGCTTCCACGTGATTTTGGTCTTGCAGTTGCACAGAAATCGAGAATTGAGGTTTGGGAACCTCTGTCTAGATTTCAGAGGATGTGTGGAAATGCCTGGATGTCCAGACAAAAGTTTGCTGAAGGGGCAGAGCCTTCATGGAGAACCTCTGCTAGGTCAGTACAAATTAGAAATGTGAGGTGGGATTCCCCCACACAGAGTCCCCACTTGTGCACTGCCTAGTGGAGCTGTGAGAAGACAGCCACCATCCACCAGACCCCACAATGGTAGATCCACTTGAATAGCTTGCCCTGTGCACCTGGAAAAGCCACAGATACTTAATGCCAGCCCTTGAAAGAAGTCAGGAGTGGGGGATATACCCTGCAAAGCCACAGGGACAAAGCTGCTCAAGGCTGTGGGAGCACACTGCGTGCATCAGTGTGCCCCGCATGTGAGATATGGAGTAAAAGGAGATGATTTTGGAACGTTAAGATTTGACTGCCTTGCTGGATTTCAGACTGGCATGGGACCTGTAACCCCTTTGTTTTGGACAATTTAGAAACACTGTATTAACCAAATCCTGTACCCATATTGTATCTAGGAAATAAGTAACTTGCTTTCAATTTTATAGGCTCATAGGCAGAAAGGAATTGCCTTGTCACAGATGAGACTTTGGATTGTAGACCTCTGGGTAATACTGAAATGAGTTAAGACTTTGGGAGACTGTTAGTAAGGCATACTTGGTTTGAAAATGTGAGGACATGAGATTTGTGAGGTGCTGGAGCAGAATAATATGGTTTGGCTGTATCCCTATCCAAATTTCATCTTGAATTATAGCTTCCATAATCCCCAGGTGTTGTGGCAGGGACCAGGTGGGAGGTAACTGAATCATGGGAATAGTTTTTTCCCTGTGCTATTTTTGTGAGAGTTAAGTTGTTTAACAAGGTTGCTGGACATAAACTTGACATACATATTAAATTGCGTTCCTAAAAACAACAGGAAGAAAACAAAGTTTCAATAAATTACAATAGCATCAGTGAATATCAATTTAGATATTCTGGGAATAACTATAAATAGAAATGTGAGATATCTCCAAGAAAAATTATAAAATATTATTGAGAAGCATTAAAGGCAGTTAACTAATGAAGCTACATACTATTTTCATTGTTTAAAAGTTGAAACATTACAATAATATGAATGGAATGTTATCCCACCCAAAACCATAACAAATTTCATTTAATTTGACAACATAATTTAAAAATTTATATGGAAGTACATTCTCGAAGAACAAAGCTCAAGAATGTCCTTGAGTAAAACAGAATTACAAAATCACTGAGTGGTTAAAAAATGGACAGTCTGACAATACTATGTATTGCTGAGGGTGTGGAGACGTCATCTCATACCATGAGAGTGTAAATTAGTACAACCAAATCAAATGGCAGTGTGACATTATCTAGTAAACCTGAGAGAATGTAAAATGTATAATCCAGCAATTTCTCTCCTCATTATGCGTTGTAAAGAAACATAATTATATACAGGCAGCTCTCCGTAATATTATTCTGAATAGCCCCAAAGTGAAAACACTCAAATATCCATCAGCAATAGAATAGCTCAATAAATTGTGCTATATTCATAAAATATTTGGCAATTAAAATGAATCAACCACAACTGTATGCAATAACATATATGGATTTTACAAACAAAATACTGAGCAGTAGATGCCAGACACAAAATAATTCATATTATGACACCTGTTCTAAACTAGGCAAAACTCTGCTATTTATGAAAGCATATGGCCGTGAGTGATGGCTCACGCCTGTAAACCCAGCGCTTTGGGAGGCCAAGGCAGGAGAATCTCAAGGTCAGGAGTTCAAGACTAGCCTGACCAACATGGTGAAACCCTGTCTCTACTAAAAATACAAAAAATTAACTGGACATGGTGGTGAGCGCCTGTAATCCCAACTATTCAGGAGGCTGAGGCAGGAGAATTGCTTGACCCCGGGAGGCAAAATTTGCAGTGAGCTGAGATTGTGCCAGTGCACTCAAGCCCAGGTGACAGTGCAAAACTCTGTCTCAAAAAAAAAAAAGAAAGTATATTAAATTTTTTAATGAAAACAAATGATTCTTAGTTAAGTCAGGATGCTGGTTACATCTGAGAGGAAACCAGGGTTTGTAATCTGGCAATATGCCCACGTTTCTAGGTAGGGATGTTTCATTAACTGCCTTCTAACTTGATTATGTTTATATAATGTTCACTTTATATACATCCATCAAATGGCACATACACGTTTTACACTATGTGTCATATTTAGCCATTGAAGAAAATGTAAATTAAACAATCTTCCAATGACTGTCTTCAAGACTCAGTTCCAACACATGAAGACTGACTCAACTCATTCAGGTAAACTTAGTTGTATGCTCTGTGTCTCTAAAACACCCTGATTTATATATCTTATAATGCTGGCTTTGTTTTATTACGGTTTTACATGTTACTGCCCCCTACACTGAGTTATTGACCCTCAAGGGCTGGGACTACATATTTCTCAGTTTTGCTTCTGCAGGGTCTAGCATAGAACTTAGTACTTGCTGGTGCAAAACATCTTTTAATCAATGCTCAATCTTACCATGGCTATCTCCACCAGTCTAATGAAACCCAGCATTTCATTATTTTCCAATATCATATTTTTCTCCATTGAATACCAAAAGAAAACTATGCAAATAAACATGATTTATCTACACAAAGCTAAATTTAAATAATCTTAGAACTGGAACATTTACTTAATTGTAGGTATGATCAGGTTTATATAATACAGAGTCTTTTAAATAACATCAATTATATGTAACAATTATTCTCATTGTTCATAATAAATAGAGATAAAAAGTTAGATGTTATTTCCTATCAGTGAAGGCTGATGAAATATTTCTACCAGTCTGGTGAAAGTGGATAGAGCCTGGGCGTGGTGGCTCACGCCTGTAATCCCAGCACTTTGGGAGGCCGAGGCGGGTGGATCACAAGGTCAAGAGATCGAGACCATCCTGGTCAACATGGTGAAACCCTGTTTCTACTAAAAACACAAAAACTTAGCTGGGCATGGTGGCGCGTGCCTGTAATCCCAGCTACTCAGGAGGCTGAGGCAGGAGAATTGCCTGAACCCAGGAGGCGGAGGTTGCAGTGAGCCGAGATTGCGCCATTGCAGCCCAGCCTGGGTAACAAGAGTGAAATTCCATCTCAAAAAAAAAGAAAAGAAAAGAAAAGAAAGAAAGTGGATAGAGCCCAGCAGCTGTGATGTACAGGCTGCTGGACATTCTGATAAACAAAAATAAACAAAGAAATTAGAGTTCTTAGGAGGAAAAACTACAGGTGCTTGTTTTCAAATCTCTTTATACCAACTGCAACCTAGAAAAAACAACTTATAAATGTCATAGATTATGTGGTGGTTAATGCTATTCCCTACATGCGAGTTTCCAGGACAAGAGTGCACAATGTATCTCAATAATTTATTCTAATAATCAGACTATTAAGACACCCTTTTAGGTAAAATTTTCCTTAATGTTTCATAAACTACAAAAATTTTATATAACAATAAAATATTAGTACCCTGACCAGGATTAGAAACACAAAAATTCAATTATAGTTATTATAATAACTATAATTTTTTTCTGTTTTGTTTTGATGTTTGCTTTTTCTTGAGACAGAGTCTCATTCTGTCACCCAGGCTGGAGTGCAGTGGTACTGTGCTGGCTCACTGCAACCTCGATCTCCTGGGTTCAAGCAATTCTCCTGCCTCAGCCTCCTGAGTAGCTGGGATTACAGGTGCCCACCATCAGGCCCAGCTAATTTTTATATTTGTTAGTAGAGACAGGGTTTCACCATGCTGGCCAGGCTGGTCTTGAACTCCCGACCTCAGGTGATCCACCTACCTCAGCCTCCCAAAGTGCTGGGATTACAGGCATGAACCACACCTGTGTGGCACCCAGCCACAACAATTAAACGTTAGTACCCTAGCCAGGATTAGAAACACAAAAATCCAATTATAGTTTGTTTTTCTTTTAAGAAAAAAAAGGGAAGAAAAAATATATAAACATTTTTTATAAACCAAGAAAAAACTAATCATAAGGAAATGAAAAATATGTATAAAAGGTTCTTTATCACATAAGGTATGTTGATGGAAATGGGGGGGACTGCAGACTTTTACTTTGGGGTGGCTTAGGGCTGACATTGACCAGTCCAGTTTCATTACTTGTGGTCCTCCATGGTTTCATTAAATGCTTCCAGAAAATAAAAGTGAAGCTTTTCATCTTGACCTATTTTCAACTTTTCTCCTGTAAGACACTTTAACACACACACACACACACACAACTATTATGGAACCCATCAGTTTGTATTTGATCTTCTACTTTTTTTCCAAAAATGCATATCGACTTCCCATGCATTTTTTCCCGATTCCAAAAACTGGTATCATGGATTCTTAAGCAGGCACTTAACACTAAACAGATTGACAGTTCTGGGAACAATCTCACATACTTAATTATCATTTTATTTCATTGGTACAAGGATGCCATCTACAGACATGACCGCACATTTCCATGAGCTTCTCTGAAAGGATTCAAAATGAATGCTATAAAGGATTCCAAAAGGTGTACTTATTATGCTGATTCTTTTGTAACATTTGTCCTTTTTTGGACTGAAATAAGATTGAAGGACAATTCACTCCCATTATATACCATGAAAATGCTCTGTGCAATCCATGCATTTATAATCCAAGGGAGTTCTAATCCCTGTAGAAAGAACAGGTCGAGAGCTGGCATTGCATTTTGATGTTTTGGGGGTAATCACAAAATAAAATGGACTAGGTATATGATATGGGCATTCCTACAAAGTGCTTAAAATGAAGGTAAAATTCAGAATTAAGTTATTTTATCTGTAAAATTAATTATTTTACAGATAATTATTTTACATTATTTTAATTATAATAATCTGTAATTATTTTACAGATAAAATAATTCAAATTACTTCCTAAGTTGTAATAATAGACTCACAGAACAAAAATTTGTTATACTGGAAAGATGAAAAAAGAAAAATATATGTTCTTAGTACAGACACTTGACATCCTTTTTTCCTTTAACTCTCATACCTTCTCACCTTTTGAGGCAACTATTAACTGAGCCATCCCCAGGTTAACTAATTTACCAAGTCCACACTGCTAAGATGTGATAGGGTGAAGATTCAGACGTGTGATCGCTAACCTCAAGTCTAATCCACTGTCCATTGTATCAAAGCCATAATTCTCAGGAGAAATCCTTCACATCCTCCCATTCTTTAACAATGGGAGGAAGGGGATTTGATACTCTCACTGTTCTAAGGAAACTTGCAAAAAGTGCCTTCTGTGTAGCTTTAAAATATGCATTATTACACACCAACTGCTAAGCCCGGCTGCATCGGATGTTTTTCTTGTAAAGACATACTATAAATAAAAGTTGTAATAAAATATGATCCAGGAAACAGCTGGCTGCTGGGATGCAAACACATAAATGACTAAGTAGTAAATTACCTTCTACTTGATTTCAATGCTGGGTGAATTCATCCTTTCTTAAACTAGAAAAAACAGGAACCAGCAATGAGTGAACCCAACTGAAAGAATCCTTTCCCTCCCTGAAAGCACATCCATCACATTCTTCATGTGATGCTTCCCTACTGAAGTACCATCTCCTTGAAAGAAAGAAGCACAACCTAGAATTCTCCAATTGCCATTCTTGTATGCATTCATTCAACAATACTTTCCAATGCCCACTTTGACTATCACAGGTAGACAGTATACAACTTTGAACAAAACAAATACAATACTCGTGCAGGAAGAGCTTCCAGTAACAGAAGGGTGAGGAGCTGGGAGGCAGGGCAGTCAACAGGCAAATAAATTACACACAGTAAATCATCATTAAATATTTATTAAATGAAGCCTCTCCTTGCTAACCTAGGCCTTACTGATTTCTCCCTCTCATCTCTCTGAGGTTCAGAGCACTTAAATTTTATAATGTTATTTAGCTAAGTAAGCTTCCCAGGGAATGGAACAATGTGTTATACTCCTTTGCTCTCCTAAGATAATCAAATACAATATATCAACAAGTACTGTATTTCATGATGTGTTGGGTTGGGGGGAAGCAGAGGAAGGGGGAGGGAGGAGTGGCATGTGGGAAGGAAGAAGGAGTATTCAAAGAAGAAAGTGGAGAAAGGATTTCATCTGGCTTATTTGCTTTTAGAAAAAATAAAATATGACTAACTCATGAAAAAAATGAATTCTATGTACATGGAAACTAAATTGAAATGCTAGAAAAATACAGATCTAGATAGAAGCACCATTTGAGTCTTAAGTCAGAACCTGGGTCTCATGCAGGGTATGGAGGCACCGTGGGAGCTGGAGCCGAGCCTGGCATTGTCTTTGACAGCAGCTGGAGGGAGGATACATCACATCATGCCCACTAAGGAATCATAATGTCCAGATTTTCATTTCCTTGAGTCAGATGATTTACGTGCCTTTGGGGCGGTATACAGACTATCACACTATCTATATCTTATTTGTATGTGTGGATACAATGCTATAAAAATAAAAATATTAGAAGAATTCAAGGAAAGAAAGGGAAATAGGAAAGTAAACAGTATGAATTGTGTGTCCTCACGTATCCACCAAGAGCAATGCATGCTCAGGGTGGCTGTGGTCTCTGACTTTACTTTGTCTTCCAGGCTGGAGTGCAGTGGTGCAATCGTGGCTCACTGCAGTCTCGACCTCCTGGGCTCAGAGCTCCTGAGTTGCTGGGACTACAGGTATACACCATCATATATGGCTAATTTTTCAAATTTTTCTGTAGAGACGGTGTTTTACTGCATCGCCCAGGCTACTTTCAAACTCCTGGCTTCAAGTGATGCTCCCACTTTGGCCTCCCAAAGAGCTAGAATTAGAGTTGTGAGCCACCACACCCAGCTTCTTTCTTTAATGAAGGGAGTAGCCTTGCTAATCATTCTACTGCAGGCTTATTGGTCTTGTAAAATTAGCATTGAAAACAATGGTTAATTTCTACATTCAGCATTATACAGTTCTTTAAACAACTGGAATATAAATTATGTCCATAATGTTCTTGAAATATTCCAAATGGCATAGAGAAACTTGACCATAGGTTTTTGCTACTCTCATGTATAACAGCATCCAGTTAAAAAATAAGGTTGTGGCCAGGCACAGTGGCTTATGCCTATAATCCCAGCACTCTGGGAGGCCGAAGCAGGTGGATCACCTGAGGTCAGGAGTTCGAGACCAGCCTGGCCAACATGGTGAAACTCTGTCTCTACATAAAATATAAAGATTAGCTGGGCATGGTGGTGGGTGCCTATAATCCCCACTATTCAGGAGGCTGAGATAGGAGAAACGCTTGAACCTGGGAGGCAGAGGTTGCAGTAAGCTGAGGTTATGCCACTGCACTTCAGCCTGGGTGAGGAGTGAAACTTCATCTCAAAGAAAAAAAGTTGCAGTAGAATATATATAACCAAAAACTACTGCATTCCACTAAGAACTCACAAATGAATTTAATATCCTGCTTGTAGAAATACTGAATACTATGATCTCAGGTTCCTTTTCCCCTTCTATGCTGTTGGAACTGAATATACAAAACCTGCAAATACAAGCTAGCCAGCTGGATATGGATATGTATCTATGTATACAGAGCGAGATATCAAAAGACATACATATAAATACAAATATATGTGACATAGTTCCAAGAGTACATAAGGTAGCCCTGAAAGCTACATGAAAACTTTCAGTTAAGATAATCCAACATCAGTCTAAATATTATCTTATCAAAATGACTGTATACATGATATGATTTAACTTTTATGAGAGAAGGTATTTGAAATGCTTAAATAGCTAAGCCTTTAAAAATGCTAGGCTTATTTTCTTATTTATTTGGTTTTCTAAACTAATTAGGTTATCCCCAATGCAAAATTTCTCGCTTTTACAAAAAGAAATTTTTGTAGGAGAAATTTGAGTCAGTTCAGTGCCCGGCACCTTTTCTAAAAATCCCGCATTATATCCAATACTTGGCAAACTTCATCCATCTCTAAGCCCCGCTCCTGACCTGAAAACCATGTGTGAGGAGGCTTCTGATATGGATCATCCTGACTTCTGCTCTGTCAAAGACCAACCCAGCCTTGGCACCAACCACCTTGTGAAAGAATACAGTTCTGTTCTGCAAATTCTCTTTGGAGAGGTCTGGACGTTCTCGCTGTCATGCTAAACAAGAGTTTGAGACTTGGCAGCCCAATGCATGACTGCCTCTGTACTGGACCACAGCAGCTGAAATCTTGGCAGCTAGTCAAAAGCTAGTGAAAATTTCAAAGGTACAAAGCTCCTCTCAGAGCTCCAAAGAAGCAAGAGAGCTTTCAGCAGGATCCTAACAGGTGCATCAAAGTAATACAAAAAGGAGAGAAAGGCTTCCTGGACCCAGCAACACATGAAAATGATAAAAATAAATGCGCACACATAAACCCTGTTTTATATTTGTCAAAAAGGCCCTTTCAATATTCAGCAAGTGACTGCAAAAGGATCAAAAGAGATCTGTATAAACTACAAGTGGTGACAAGTATAAGAACTGTTTCAGGTTGAAAGAAGACTGAAATGCTTCACTTTGGAATTTCAAGTCACAGAAATGCAGCAGTTCTGTGACACTTTGGGCATAAAATGCACGAAATGTATTTTTAAAAGGCAAACTGTATGTGAGAGACAATGAATATAGACTTCATTTGGGTTCTGTGTTTCTTGACAGAATTCCAAAGATGTCAAGATATGTTTACCAATATACTCTTGCAAACTGGGTCAGAAGGTAGAAAAAGCGAGAGCTTTCTGATTTTTCAATTGTTGCCTTC
Source organism: Saguinus oedipus (assembly GCA_031835075.1). Classification (NCBI taxonomy): domain Eukaryota; kingdom Metazoa; phylum Chordata; class Mammalia; order Primates; family Cebidae; genus Saguinus; species Saguinus oedipus. The sequence goes on from CM063169.1 coordinate 22,698,841, forward strand.
ATTTCTGCTATTGAGGTTTATGTCAATCCAACAGTTAAATGATTGGTGATACAGATTAACAGAAATCGAGAAAGCTACCCTCTTCCTCTGCTGAAGAATAGGATAAAAATGCTGAGAGAGGGAAATAAGTACAGAACAAGAACTCAAACAGCACAGGAAACTGTGGAATACTGAAGAATATACCAAACAAAAATGAATATGTACTACAGAAATGCTGGATTGGAATTGGAAGAGGACAAATTGGACGTTATTGTAGATTCTACCATAAGATTTACATTTGGGAAGTTATGTAAGCTTTCTGACTCCTTGTTTTCCCATTTGGAAACCACGAGCAATAACACATGTTCTAACCACTTCACAAGTTTGTGTTAGAGTACAAAGCAGCTAGTATGCTAAAGTGCTCCATAAATATTTTCCTAATAAATCACATTTTAAGTTTTTCTGCTTTTTCGTTTTCCTAGCAATGTGCCTGTATTCAAAGCAAAAAAAAAATAGTGTTTTAAAAAACAGACACTTAAATATAGAGGCACACAACTTAACAGTTGTAAGAAATAGAACAAGAAGATTCAATCAACTTAAAAACTTTTTTATATTTACAATCTGGACTTCTGCAAGTGTCAGTCTAAATCCATGCTAGTTAATTTCACCTTAGGTTGCATTCATAAATATTTTCTTCCATGAAAGTTCAGATCTTTCCCATAAAGCCTAAGGCAAAACTTTCAGGTACTGCCCGCCACTTTATTCACAGCCCCTCTCCTGTATTTTGCTTCACTAGACTCAGCAACCTGTTTCAGAGCCTGGGTCTGACTCGTTCACACTGGAGCTCCATGTTGTGGGCATGCTAAGAAAATGTTCTGAGTACTCAAGTGTCTCTATGTGTATTTAGACCTTTGCTGTGACATAGCAACATAATCCAGGAAAGATGTTACCAACGTGCGACTGCTTTTAAGTAACAGGTTCATACCAGAGACAACATTTTGGAGCTGCTTATTTGGATTATGATTATTTAACACATTTCACGGGGTAGTGGATAGTTACAATGACTTTGTTTTGCTCATAGCAGCATTTTGTTCCAAGTCATTTGTACCAGAGAAATCAATGACCTATTCATGTAATTTCCACAAGAAGAGATCACTCGAAAATACTCTAAGTATAAAGTTGCTTTATATTACCATATTAGGGTAGTATGCTTATAAAATTAAATAAAGTGGATAGCAACTGAATGTTAAAATAACACACTTTACACCTGTTAAAAAATTACACCACCAATAGAGCCTATAGAGTTCTTCCATTGTCTCTAAAGGATTATTTCTGCTAACATACTGTTACTAGATTGTTTATCATCATATAACATAATTGAGAAAAAACTCAAATGAACACATACCTAAAACATATATTTTAGCATGTATTAAATGAAATTATCAAAATTAGAGAAACGCTTCACAGATAAATAGCACTTATCTGTCTTCTCTGTTAGAAAATTAGAATTAGCATAATTACTATTACTTTCATGCAAATTTTAAAAATTAAATAGCCTTCATAAATCCGATTTCTTTAGGTCAATTTCTAATTGGTATTCAGAACAAAATAATTTTAAGGGTCAAGACACTCAAAGATTCAAGTTTTAATTCTAGATTCAATTAGCACCCAGACTATTTTTTAAATTTTAAAATAGGCCATTTCACCTTTAAGGAAGTTGTGACAGTTTTAAAGATTTTGAAATTTAATGGAGGTAGACACAAGTTAGTGTTATGTCAATGTTTTCCATTCATTTTCTAAGTAATGTTGAGAATGTGAGAACTTTTAAATATGTAAAATATTTCCTGGGGTTTTTTTTTTTTTTTTTGGTTATATAATATCTCTCTGATTCTAAATAAAAAGGAACAAAGAAATAAGAAGTGTTCCTCAAAAACCTATGAAGTAATAACATTAAATATTAGGTTAAGATTTCCCTTCATTGGTATTACTTCCCCTTAATGTTTTACTATAACAGCTGGTGACATATGGAAAAGTTTAGATTGTACAACTAATGATTTAAAATACATAAAACCTGTTATATGGACACAGCATAATTTGTTTAATTATCCATCTACTATAGGACCTTGAAGTTATCCTCCCTTTTTAATTATCCTCAGAGGTACACCATCGTTATTTCAAAAGATTTTTTACTCTATTTTAGTGTATTATGTTCCTGTGTTAAGCCAAGGTCGTCGATAAATTAAATTATACCAGCTTTACTCTAGTAACTAAATTGATTTATTCATTCAGTGAAAAGAGAAAAGAGAGCGTTCTCTTATACAGACTATGTAATTGAAGAGTTTATAGAAAGAACACTGTCTTTGCATTCAGATTGGACTTTAAATTCACCCATTCCCTGGCACTATAACATTACGTATTATGACTTAATATTCAAATATTGTGTCCTAATCTGCAAAATCAGAGTTATAATAATGTCCCTTTGACTTGTAGGAAGCATTAAATAATACAACTTATGTAATTATCTAATAAGAATTCTAGAACATAATAAACAAGCCATCATAGTCATTTTCCATCCTACCAAAAGATGAAAAAAATTACATCTTAGGGCCTAGTCAACATATTTAACACACTTGAAACTCTAGGTTTAGTATTCTGCTATTACAGCAATTAATTCTCTGAAACTAAATTGTTTTATTTTCTGAATTCTCTCCAAATTACTCTTAGTTTCAATGTTAAAAAATATATATATGATTTCCTCACCTTGGAATAGAACCACTTAAGACATCTTTATACCACACCCATTAAATCTTATTTTTTAATTGCACATAATTCCCTGAGAAAAACCTGAATCCCTGAATCTTAGATTTCACTCCATAACCTTCCCTAAAGGCTCATTAGCATATGCATCCACAAAATAGTGAACTATTTCCTAATGTCCACTTCTTAACAGGTTAATATTACAAAAAGTCAACTTCCATTTTTTCTTTTATGTCACATATTCATGAGAATTTTTCACATATATATTTAAAATTTATAGAGTATATTCAGTTTATGTTTCAACACGTCTTTGGGTCATACGTGTTCTGTGCTTTAAAAGTTTCTCTTTTTTTACTTATAAAAAATAAGTAAAGCAGGAGATGGGAATTTCATGTGTGGGAAATGAATGTTATTATTATATTCTATGGGAGATTAGAGAGGAAAATAAACTTCCAGTTAATTCAGTAACAAACAAAAGTAAGCAATAAAACTGAAAAATTCATCTGAGCTGACAGTTGATTATATATATAATTTTTCTCTAACAGAGCCACAACCAACGAGACAATTATAGTTTCACCAAGTCAAATGTCAGTCAGAGGACTTACAGTTTTGACACATGGCAAGGCAAAGCAAAGAAAAAGTGAAGGATCCTCACTTGTTAGCCAAGCTTAGTGTCAGAAAAAACTATTCATCGTTGGTTGTCAGTCAAAGCGTAGTTCTCTGTCACTGGAAACGTCCGCAGACAGGATAATCGTTTATGATTAAATGGCAGTGGATTTAAAATATTTCAGTAGTGGTTAAAATAACTGTTGAATACTGATGGCATAATAGCAAATCAAAGGTGCAGAACTGTCCTCTAATTATCCAGAGCATAAAATATCTGATGCTGTGTGAGTATAATGGCAAAGCACATTCACAGGTACAGAAATTGATGAGGGCTTAATCACGCTTTTTAAAAACATAGTTAAGATCATAATCCTTTCTCTACATTAAAAAAATAAATTTTTGACCATGTCCTTAAAGGTATAAAGTTTGTGTTATTGACAATTAGCTCTGATTATATAATTTAGTCATTGCTTTCAATTTATTTATCTATATTTTCTGATTATTCCTCTAATGCAAAGATAGTGAGGGCTTTCTCTGTGTTAGGCAAGAGCTGTCAGGTCTCCTTATGCAAGCCTGGAGCCTGAAAGTCTCAAGTCCTGCCTGCCCCAGCTGATGTCTCCCACCCACTGCCTGCATTCGCCATTTTCCCTGATGGCTTCCCCAGAGAAGCCCCTCACCCAACCCTGCCATCTTAACTGTTCTTATGATAATGTAAATACCTCTCACCCAACCCTGCCATTGTAACTGAACTTGTGGTCATGTACACTCCCTTACCCCTACCCCTCCCCCACCGTAACTAACCTTACCCTGAAACACCCCTGCCCCACAAAAAGCTACTCAAACCTATTAAACCAACTCCTATTCCACTGCCCTTTGCTAACGACCTTTTCGGCTTTAGCCCACCTGCACCCAGGTGAATAAATAGTCGTGTTGCTCAAACAAAGCCTGTTTGGAAGGTCTCTTCATTCAAAGCCCGCAGTTTTTCGACATTTGGTGCCAAAACCAAATAGGGAACTCCTATGGGAGACCAAACCCCATCCCCGTTCTTGTGCTCCCTCCATGAAGAGATCTACCTACCGACCTGGGGTCATCAGACCAGCCCACAGACGCACACCACGGGCTATTTTGGTAAGCGCTCTCTCCTTTTTGCTTTCCCAAAGGAGACTTTTCCTTTCTACTTCCTGCCCCTTTCGATTTCGTCCTTTTTTCCACCACAAAGACAATGAAAGTCAGGTAAACCAAGTTCTCCCGTGAGGTTCATGACCGGAAAATCCTACAAAGGTCATGGATCTGGGGACCCAGTTTCCCCAGGGGTTTGACTACTGTGGAGACGTTCACCCTACTCACTAGCCCACCAGGCTCATGGACGATATTGGTGACAGGTCAACGGATAGGACGCTCTCTTTGACCACCCACCAATGATGAGGTTCAACCCAGGCTCAACTAGGGACTCCTTTTGAGCGTCTGGGTTGGGTGCCCATTTTCCTTGTCTCTGGTGCCTTTCCAGAACCATGGGCAGTCGTCCGTCCTCTATCCCTGCCTCCTCGCCGCTGGCCTGTGTTTTAAAAAACCTGAGGCCTCTTCAACTGTCTCCTGACCTAAAACCCAAACGTCTCATCTTCTTATGTAACACTGCATGGCCACAATACAAGTGAAACAACAGCTCCAATTGGTTAAAAAAAAAAAAAAAAAAAAAAAAAAAAAAATGCCACTTTCAACCTCCTTATTTTACAAAATTTAGACAATTTTTGTCATGACATGGGCAGATGGTCTGAAATTCCCTAAGTGCAGGCATTTTTTTCCACACCAATTCCTCCCTAATCTCTACTCCTTCTCTTCCCTTCCGTCTGCCCCTCCTTCCACTGCTGGTAAGCCAAAATCTTCCTTGTCCATCGACCCTTCCGACCGTTCTCCTCCCCACCTGTCCGAACCAGGCCCTAATCCAGAACCTAACCCCACCCCCGCCAGAGCCTTCCTCCTCTTCCTCTGCCCACAACCCACCTCCTGATTCCCCTCCTGCCACCTCCCCACCTCATACGTGACCCAGTTCACAGTTTAGTCCCGAGGCTACCTCCTCCGCCCTCCCCAACAATCCCCACTTCCAGAGGTGGCTGGAGGGTGCACATTCCTTTTCCTTTATCCAGCCTTTCCGCATTGGCCCCCGTGTAGGCTCCTTCTCATCACATCCTCCAATACTTACCTGAACCCTGTAATCTCACCTGGAGTGACTTAAATGTCATCCTTACTTCTACTTTCACCCCTAAAAAACGCTTAATATGCATTTTATCACCCAATCAACCCCCAACACTACAAAAAGGTACAGAAATTAAAATCTGGCCCTCAAACCCCCACAACAGGAATTAAGCAACTTCAAGGAATTAAGAACTTCAAGGTGTTCAATAATAGGGGAAAATCTGCTCGGTGGCAGTAGCACATCTCAGAACTACAGATGCTTGCCTCTTCCGTAAGACAAACGGCAGCCACAGCACCGCTCACAGGACCTCGGAGCACCCAGACTGCAGCGCGTGCAGCCCTCCCTCCTGGACCTCGCTTCAAGTGTGGGAAACCTGGCCACCGGGCCAAAAAAAATGCCCATAACCTGGGATTTCTCCTAAGCCCTGCCCCGTCTGTGTGGGGCCCTCACAGAAAGCCGACTGTCCAACTTACGTTGCTGCTCCAGAAGCTCCAATCCTCTGCTCGGCAGCTAAAGATGAACGCTGCCCAAGCATCTCGGAAGCCCCTGGACCATCACGGACGCCAAACTTAGGGTAACTCTTACGGTGGAGGGTAAGTCCCTCCCCTTCTTAATCAACATGGAGACACCCACTCCACGCCGCCTTTTTTCCAAGGACCTGTCTCCTTGGCCTCCATAACTGTTGTGGGAATTGACGGCAAGGCCTCCAGACTTCTCAAAACTCCAAGCCTGGTGCCAATCAGGCCAGCACTCCTTTTCACGTTCCTTCCTAATCATCCCCACGTGTCCAGTTCCCCTGTTAGGCCAAATATCCTAGCAAAATTGTTTGCCTCCTTCACTATTCCTGGGCTACAGTCACACCTCACTGCCGCCCTCCTCCCCAAGCCCATACCTCCCTCAATAGCTCCCCTTATGTTCCCCAACCTTAACCCGAGGGTGTATAAAACACCGCCTTCCCATTGTTGCTACATGTCACTCACCCCTCATCATCCCCTTAAAACCTAACCACCCTTACCCTGCCCAGCCCAGTACCCCATCCCACAACAGGCTTTAAAAGTAAAGCCTGATCTTTTAATTCACCCTCATGCTTCTTCAGCATCTATACTCAATGGGATGTCGTGTATCCCCTTCCAAAGCCCAAATTTCTTCCCCATCTGTTATAATCTTTCGACAGCATGCACGTGCTCTCCCTGCCAACTGTATCCAGTTAATTTCCCAAACCCCAACCCCATCCACCAAACAAGGCTTCTCTCCTTCCTGGGTGAGGTTGCTGCTTTCACCTGTGGATACCAGGTTTTGCTATTCTAACTAAGCCATTGTCTAAACTCACTAAAGAAAACTTCCTAAATCCTTTCCTCACTCCTCCTTTTGCTCCTTAAGAAACAGCTCTAAAAACTGCTCCCTCCCTAGCTCTCCCCAACCTGTCTCAACACTTTTTCATTATATACTGCTAAAATCCAGGGCTGTGTGTCCGGATTCTCACATAGGAGCCAGGCCCATGGCCTGTAGGCTTTTTATCCAAACAATTTAACCTCACAGTCCTGGGCTGGCCCTCATGACAATGAGCAGCAGCTGCCGCCCTAATACTCTTAAAATCCCTAAGAATCACAGGCTATGTACTATTTACCCTCTCACCACCTCCAAAGTTTTCTCTTTACACCTCACACACTTACTTTCGGCTCCTCACCTTCTCCACCTTTATGCAGCCCCCGCTACTACTTAAACCACTCCTCAAAAAGTCTGTTTCTGTTGTCTTCTAACTGTGCTCAAATTCACCCTACTCATTTACTTTCACGTGCCTGCTTTTTTTTTACACATTTTACACGTTTACACGTTTACTGGCTTACGTGTTTCCTCAGGCAATTACAGCTAATATTTCACTCTTAATCTGGCTCCCATTCTCTGCTCAAACCCAATCTTGTTAATAAAAGTGAGTGGTTGCTTATGATACCTCGAGCTGTCTCATATTCCATGAAAACAAAAGCTCTCCCTCCACACAGTTAACCTCTAATGCTATCTTTCTCCTTCTTTTATCTAATCCCTGTGTTTTTCCAGTTAATCTCTCAATTCCTACAACATCGTATACAAGCAATAACCAATCAGTCAATACAAGTGCCCCTTCTAACAACCCCACAATATTACTCCTTTCCCCGAAATCTCCCAGCAGTCTAAATTCTTTCCCATTTTTAGGTTTCCACTCTGCCCCAATCCCACTCGAAGAAGCCTTGAGAAACTTCATCCCCACCCCCTAAAACCTGTTATCACCCCCTTTCCTGTAATTCTTTCTCTCTATATATAAAAAGACAAGTATGTCAGGTCTCCATATGCAAGCCTGGAGCCCAAAAGTCTGAAGTCCTGCCTGCCCCAGCTGATGTCTCCCACCCTGCTGCCTGCATTGCCATTTTCCCTGATCGCTTCCCCAGAGAAGCCCCTCACCCAACCCTGCCATCTTAACTGTTCTTATGATAATGTACATACCTCTCACCCAACCCTGCCATTGTAACTGAACTTGTGGTCATGTATGCTCCTTGCCCCTACCCACCCCTGTAACTAATCTTACTGTGCGACACCCCCGCCCCCAAAAAACTACCCAAACCTATAAAACCAACTCCTATCCCACTGCCCTTTGCTAATGTCCTTTTCAACCCAAGCCCACCTGCACCCAGGTGAATAAACAGCCATGTTGCTCACACGAAGCCTGTTTGGAAGTCTCTTCATTCAAAGCCTGCATTTTTTTCAACAAGAGCTGCAAAGCTAAGTCCTGGAATACAGAGCCGTGAAACAAGGCTAGCACTGGCTCAGAAATAGTTTATTGTCTCATGAAATTTTTTAGCTTGGTCCTATTCCCATAAACGTTTCTGTGTGAGTGGCAGGGATCAGGAGGTACCTCACCCCGCTCCAGTTACTGGCCATGTCCTAAGGTATCACTTTGGAGAATTTATGTCTGGAGATTCTTTAGAAATCAGAGAGGTTTCAAAGAATCATTATTACACTGCAAAGTCTCATGGGCAGGAGTAGATAAGAAGTAATATGTTGTATTTCCTCTTTTGTAGTATGAGTTAGTTGATCTGAATGTTCATTGTTCTTTCTGTGTCTTTAAATTATGTATAACAACCTAGGTAGTAAAGAGGTATCAAGAGGCCATGAGATTTCAAATAAACAGGTAAGAGCATACTCCAGGAAACTGTAAAAGAACTAATTAGGGTTCACGTGTTCTGTGACAGTTTAAAGACGCAGCGAGATAGGTGCTCAACATATGGAATATGTAAGAACACACAAAAATGACCAGGATGAGAAGGCACCAAGTCAGCAGAGCTGTAATCATTAACCAATAAATTAGTACTCTCTTCTGTCCTCCCTATTGTATTTGGGTCTTTGTAGGTTATTCATCATGTTTGAAGTGATCAAGAAAACAGTATTTATTCTTATGGCAAAAGAGCTATATATCCTTTTGGGAAGAAGGAGGATAAGAGAAGGTTTTTAAACTTTTACAATGGACCATATTACATGTAGTATATAAATCATCTAAAATTCATTATTTTCCTAGAAAGACAGATCTTCAACAGGCTAGAAGTAATCGATAATGTGGTTCATCAGAGCTATATACTCATAAATTCAGATTTTCTGAATCCATCCCATGTTATTCTTGTCCCACAAGATAACTGCAAAAATGTCTTGTTGACAGATACATTCAACAGTGAACTATACATCTGCCTCCAAAAAATTCACTGCACACTGCTCTGTTCATTGCTTTGAGAAATATTGCAGTTAAAACCAAATGAAAAATGTACTTAATATGCTTTAAAATACAGCACTTCCAAGATTATTTAAAACTTATTTTCCTTGTTGTTTCTCTGAATATCTCTCATAAGAATTATTGGAAACTATTGCTTGACATGATTGATCTTCCATTTGATTGACCTGCATGTACATCCATGCCTATTTTGTTTAGGTGATCAATTTCTTTGTCAAGAGTGCTTTTATAAGCACTAAAATATCATGCATTAAAATGCACAATAGATTGTAATTCATCAAAAATGCTACCATTATCACCCATAATTAAGTCTACCAAATTTACACTAGAAAACAAACATGGGGAGAACAATGGCTAGTTGTCAGTTCACTTAGTAATCAGAGGTAAAAATTAGTAGCAGAAACAAAATCACTTCTCAAATTATTTTTCAAAAGACAATGTTACCTTATTAACTAATATTTGAGTGAGGACATTTACAACCATTAATCTAACATTTGAGATTAATTTAATGGTTAATCTCAAATATTAGATTAATGGTTGTAAATGTGAATCTAATATTAACTAATATTTGATTGGGGACATTTACAACCATTAATCTAAAAAAGAAATTCTTCTACTGCAATATACCTCCTCTGTGTAGGTGTGTGAATGAGTGTGTGTCCATTTTCTTTATTTAAAGTGCAAAGTTATTCATTCATTAGATAATCTTTTCACATGGAACAAAACTTTTGTGGTAATTTATGATAATTGAAAAAACATGATTTGGGGTGATTATAACCCAATTTAGATATTTCTGCCTGCATCTATATCATATCAAAAAAGTAAAATTTGTTGATTCTCAACAACTAATTAGCCAAATCTTGGATGCTGGTTGAAATTGAAGATACCTGAGTTAGTTCCTAAAAACTATGAGTAGGAGTTAGAAGTCTATTCTTAATAAACTCTAGTGAATCTGATATTCATTGGTGTAGGAAGTGGGCATAGAGGTATTTTGATCTATTGCAAAAGGTACACATCTCTTCGGAGACCTGGGAAAAAAAGAGCATGCATTAAATGCATTAAAACTCTATTAAGAATACTCCTATAAAATGGGTCCCAAAATACACGATATGGCATATAACATAATTTTCAGGGTAATGCTGATAATGTTTTAAATAAATCAGTTCATTTATTTTGGCTTTTCCTTCTCCCAGTTTCTTGCTAAATATTGTATATACCTCCTTTTAAAAAATATATGACACTTCCACTTCCACTAATATACTTATACCTCCTCTTTAGTGAATATTCTGTTGAATGCTCTTGGGCTCAACTAGAAAGGGAAAACACAGTAACACTTTATTACTTAATCGTGGATAAGTTACTCACCTTGCCTGAAATGTATTTCCTGTCCTGTAAAATTGTGCTAATACAGTAGTGTTATTTTCAGGATCAAATTTAAAAATGCATGTGAAAGGTCTTGCAAAAATGAAGAGGTGTTGTAAGAATGTGAGGCATTATCCCCGCAATACATTCATTTGAAGCATGCCATTTAAGAATGTTTTTTTATTGTGTGAAAGTAAAAAAAAAAATTTTTAATGAATTAAACCAAAGTAAAGTTGAATTAAATTAAAAATTAACACTATCAGAACCCTATTCTGCTATTCTATGAAAAAATAAATTCACTAAATAAAAAATTTATTGCATTTGGCCAGGCAGAGTGGCTCATGCCTGCAATCCTACCACTTTGGGAGGCCGAGGCAAGGGGATTGTTTGAGCTCAGGAGTTCGAGACTAGCCTGGGCAACATGGTAAAACCCAGTCTCTACGAAAACACAAAAAAATTAGCTGGGTGTGGTGGCAAAGTGCCTGTAGTCTCAGCTACTCGGAAGGCTGAGGCATGAGAATTGCTTGAACCCAGGATGGGGAGGTTGCAGTGAGGCGAGAACACTCCACTGCACTCCAGCCTGAGTGACAGAGGCAAGACACTGTCTCAATCAATCAAACAATCAATCAATTTATTGCATTTGTTGAAGGTTCACACAGAACAAAAACATGCTGTTGAAATTTCAGTTAAAAAACTTTTTCACGTATTTGTAAAAAGGAAAATGTTAGTCCACTGTTGAAAAAGAACATTTTCATTAATGTTTCACTTGAGCTTGCAAAGCTAAACAAACTGGTATTTTATATAAGAGAGATATTCTTAGAAGCCTCTGCCACCTAGTGTACAAAAGCCATCCTAGAAATCTAAACGACTTAGTTTAATTGCCTTGTATGCTACATCTTGTCTTCAGAGAATTATCTTTAAGTATGTCCAGGTCAGATTTGAAGTGGGAATAACACACACACTGCATTTTCTAAAGAGCATCTGGCTTGAGAATCAATATAACATTTCATTTTCATTTTAGCGGCACTTTAAATTAAAGTCCCATTTATAAATGTTTTAATATGGCAATAAGAGACTCCTGGGTATGTTTTAGTCTTTCATTAATATACACCTCTTGCATGTTGCAAGATACATGCTTACTGAATAAGTCCCTTTGACCATTCAAAGTCAAATTAATGGTCCAATAAAGCAAAGCCCATGGTATCTTAATGGCAGCAAAATATACTCTTTAATTTAGAAAATAAAATATTATATTTTCCTTTCCAACAGCTCGTAAGTATATGCATGAAAGAAGTATCAAGGGACTCAAAGAAATAGCAAAGCTTCTTTAGCTATATTTTTACATGCAAAATGCTCCCCACCTCTCATTTTTAGCTTTACATGTAATTATTTCCATCTCAGTTTTACAGAGGGGTGGAGAGTGGAACTTGAAGGTTGGCAGTGGAAGAATTTGTAAAGCTCTACTCTTAAAATGTGTTTAAAAGTAAAACGTCAACCACCCCACTCCCTCTCTCCATCCTGCCATTGTTTTCAAGACACCCACTCATCTGCCCCGCTTGCCAAAGGCAGAGGGAGATGTGTGGAGGTTAAGTTCTGCCATGTGGTTCAGAGAAGCAAAATTTTCCTGCAGCTCTCAATCAGTCCACAACGAACCAGAATGCAGCAATGTGCTTTCACCCTTTGCGCATTCTGCCACCTGACATTCGTGAGAGGAACCAGATGGCCCTCATGTGAACCTGGCCTGCCAGGTCTGGTGCTGAGATTTCATCTCCTTCCCTTCAGCTGCCTGAGCCTGAGTGAAGTTCACAGGCACGCATCTCCAGTAAAACCTCACTGTGACGGGCAGGTCTTTTTTGCACTTTTGCCTTGCCAAACTTGCCTTTCTTAGGGACTCAAGACAGCATAATGCCTTGTTATTTTAATGTTCTCTGCAATGATTGAACTGTTCTCAGGAGATCATTTTAGCACATCAAAACCTATTAAAATTATCGAGAATTATCAAGAAATGAGCAAATAAAAAAGAATAATTCATCTCTCTCTCCTTCTGTTTTAAATTCGCCAAGCCTCCTTTAGATGGCTAACAGCAACTAGCATCAGAAAGCATGCATCAGTTAAATAAAACATTAGCTTTAAGCAAACGATGTCAAGAAATTCTTCCAAATTACGTGTTATGATAGCAAGCTGGTGAGCACTGGGATAAAAAGCAATGTCATAATTGTAAAGGATGTGCTGGCACTTTGAAGTGGCAATGAGACGCTGGGGGAGCAAAGACCAGGAGTGGGTATAGATAATGCCTATAGCAATGCTGCTGCATCTTTCTGGGAAAACATGCTGCAAACATCCTGATCAGAGACTAACAGGACTTCACAAGAGTGACTTTTTAAAAAAATCGAGACTAATTTTATTTTTAAGAAAGCATAACCAGCAATACAAATACTATTTTGGGTTCTAAATGATAGAAACCCAAATATATTTTGCTCATAGTACAAGGGAGCCTAGGGTCGAGTTGATTTCAGAAGTGACTAGTTCCAGATAGTCAATGAGATCTTCATCTCTCTTCTGTTTCTGTTGTATTTCTATCTTTGCATCTGTCCCTTCTTCTCCATGTCTCTTTGCCCCCGTGTACTTCTTTCTGCATTTTTTGCCTCTGTCCCCCTGTTGTGTCTCTTACCGCATTTCCTTTCTCTCTATTTTTCTAATTTGTTGTCATTATTTATTTGCATTTTTCTGTCTCTGTGTTTCTGTTTGCATTTCTCTATTTTTCTGTATTTCTCTTCTTATCACGTCATATGTTATCTCATCTCTCTCCCTCTGTGTGTGTGTGTGTGTGTGTGTGTGTGTGTGTGTGTATGTTTGTGTGTCTGTCTGTCTGTCTATCTCTGTTATGTTTGTTTCTAGAGTGTCTACCAGAGACAATTTAACAATTTTAGGAAATTTAGTAATTAATTTAAAAATTAATTTAACAATCTAACAATTGTTAAACTTAACGATCTTAGGAAAGATACTGTTTGGCCAAGCCTGGGTGGCATCCACACTTTTTAAACACACCATCCTGTGTATGGACAATGACAGCCAGCATTGTGGAGAGTAACTTTTTTTAATAGTGAAATTTATGGTAAGAAATAACATTTATGTCACAAACCAATTCATACACACATACGTACATATGACCAGCTACAGACGTGTGTATGTCTGCATGTGTATAAAATCAAATGGAAATTTTACAAAAATATACTTAGGTTAACTATGAGTAATACGCTCCTCTTTTTTGTATTAAAATATAAAGATGCTCTCTAAACTGAGATATAAATTGATTTCATCATCCTCTAATGGGCCACAACTTCACACTCTGAAAATCACTTCTTAAACCATCTTCATTTTAGAAATTTTATGAACAGGGTGAATCATTTAAATTAACATATCAATACTTACAGTACTAAGATGACTACTCACCAATAATATAAAACAATATAATCATTTAGTTAATGACGATTTTTGATTTCCGTTATAATTGCTAAAAGTTAAGCAACCCATCTTCAAATAGTTTGAGTTCTGGGTACTTGCAACAGATAATTTAGACTATTTTTAAAACATCTGCTTGGTAAGAAGGAAGCAAAAAACACTATCATCTATTTATTTTCTACTATATTCATTACTCTTACTTTTATGTTAATTAGTCCTCTTAATCTTTGTAACAATCTAGTCAGAGAAAAGTGTTAGTATTAATATTATTATCTTCTTTTTATGAATGAGAATGCTGAGAACAGTAATGCTCAGGTAACTTATTTAAAACATTCCCTTCTCAAGTAGAAGAGACAGAATGAGTCCATGTCTTTTGATTGCAAATCCAAGGTTCTTTCTTTAATATTATGCTAATACTCAGTACTACCTGCTACGTCTTTTGATAACTTAAATATTGCTCCGTAAGATCTGACATGTAAAAATACAAATAAATAGTTCTGTGATTGAATGCTTATATGTTTAGTACATAGGGGTATCTGCTTTAACCATGCCTGTAAATCCAAGGCAGAAAATGCAACAAAGAAGATAATCTTGTTTAGAAATGTGGTATGCTGATGTGCCCAGCCACAGACAGCTGTCACCTCCCTGTGGCACTATGGTGTGATGGGATTTGGAATGTGGACATTGGGGTGGAACTGCTTGAATTCAAATCCTGATTCAACAGACTATTTGGTATGTGACTTTTCCCACATCACCTTAGCAATAGCAAATAGTAATAATAATAGTCCTTGCCACAAAATGTAACCACAATGCCGAGTACATAGAAAGCATTCAATAAATGTTGGTTATTAGGAATATTTCCACCTTAAAGATGTAACTATGTAGCTTTTAAAAATTGTGACATGAAGATATATAGCAATTAACAACTTTACTTGTATTTCTATTGTTGGTGAACCATCAATTTGATTTTGTCATCAGCTACATAGTCCAATCCATAATTTCAAACATGTATTTCTTCCACACTGCCAGCAAATTTTTTCAGAGGGGAAAAACATATATAAGGAACACAAGGAAGAACTGTGCCAAGGAAAATTATGAATGCTGTATAAAATTTGATCTTATTCAGGCCAATAAACAATTGTAAATTCTGAAATGTGTTCACTGTGTCAGAAGGCTGAGGTTTCAAAAAACGAAATTAGACAGATCAAACATTCTGATTTCTGAAGAAAATACACACACATGCACACACACACACACACACACACACAGTATGGATGTCACAGGGAGTTAGTTCTGTTCAACATCTGGTTTGGATTTAGATAAAACCATAAAGAGAGCGGTGATGAGATTAAACAAATGCTTTCTTACTGTTAATGGTCTTGATATTCATTATGTAATGACTAGGCTATGAAAATCTTCCCACATTATTTCTACTTAAGAGAATTTCAAAGCTAAGAGAAAGGGGCAGAAAAACTGGTGTCCAGACTAAAACTTAACAAGTATGTAGATTGTCTAAGCCTTGAATAATAAATATGTAAGAATATAAAAAGTTAATGACTTTAAAATATTAAAAGAAACATAATTTAGCATTATAGCTAGGAGCTCAAGATACACCAGCCATTTATCTTATAAAGACACTATGGAAACAGATGAGAGAACAACTTTGAAATGTGTGAAGTATATATACTACACATAAACTTGAAAAGATTAAATAGAAATGTGGCTCTAGACTTACATGTCTAAAAAAATGCCAAGTGTATGCAAACCTTTAGAAATAAACACTATTAAAACATTTCTAAATATAGGAAGGAGAAAAATTGCACAACCTGCTTTTAAAATAAATCCCACATCTAAAAGGAATTTTTAAAAATATCGATTAACAAAAGAGATTAAGCATATTATATACTCTGAACAAAAATAGCCACACCAGTGATTTGAGGATCAAAAACATAAAGAGTGAAGGTATTATAAGAGGAAAATGAATTGTGAGTTGATAAAGAAGGGTGATAGGAGCTCATCTATAGGATTCCTATAGGTTTCTTTCCCTGGGTCTCGGTAGTATATCATGAATTTGAATGACATATGTTTACTGTTTTAGACTCTTGGCCTTTAAGATTTTGGTGCATGTTTCTTTATGTGGAAATACACAATAGGAAAACTAGGTGAGAGTGACATTTAAACAGCTATTTAAGTGAACTGATCTTATATCTCATTAATCCAAAGGAATATTTTTCATTTTCAGGTACATAAATTTACAAATATTGTATTTTTATTTTTCTATATATATAATCAAGATACAAGTGTCTGAATAAATTTCTTATTGAAATGTATTAAATTTCATCAATATAAAAATGATCAGATTACTAGCACTACAAGAAAATCATAAATCAGAGCTTAAAATGTCAATTTTCTTGAATTTCAAAGATATGACTTCATTATTTAATAAATTAAGTTCAGAAAATTGTGAACAGATCTTATTTAGATGTAAAAGAAATTTTAAAAACTAGGATTAATGCTTTTGTTTTAATACTAATGAAAAATATGAGTGAGGAATTTGCATTTACAATATGAACATTTCCATAGTTCTTTGAATCATTAAAAACAAATTCTTGGCCGGGCGCGGTGGCTCAAGCCTGTAATCCCAGCACTTTGGGAGGCCGAGGCAGGTGGATCACGAGGTCAAGAGATGGAGACCATCCTGGTCAACATGGTGAAACCCCGTCTCTACTAAAAATACAAAAACTTAGCTAGGCATGTTGGCGCGTGCTTGTAATCCCAGCTACTCAGGAGGCTGAGGCGGGAGAATTGCCTGAACCCAGGAGGCAGAGGTTGAGGTGAGCCGAGATCGCGCCATTGCACTCCAGCCTGGGTAACAAGAGCAAAACTCCATCTCAAAAAAAAAAAAAAAAAATTTATTTATTTATTTATTTATTTATTTAGCCAATCAGTGAGAGCTTGTAAGGTTGCTGAGGTTGGTTGGCCTTGAACTCTTGGCCTCGCCTTCGCAAGTGCCACAACATCCGGCTGGAGCCACTTTGGGCCCCCAAAAAATTCTTAAATAATAATAAAAGTTGTGAGCTTTTATGGTAGTAATAATAGTGTTCATTTTCGTGTTTGGTATTTAGTGGAACACTGTCTGAAAAATAAAAGAATTGAATTTGTTCTCAAACTGTAATCATGTTACCTAGAATCTATTGCAAACAACCTATTCTCTTTAACAAATGTATTCAACAAATACTATTGGAGAATCTGTAATGTCCAAAACACTAGACTACATCCCATCCTGTATATAGATTGAGTATAGAAAGTATCACAATTAGTATAGATTCTATATCTTAATTATTACTTAATTACCATAGATCCTTAATTACTATAGATCCTGCAATAAAACATTTTATAGTCTAAGGGGAAGGAGACATAAATAAAGAAAACATATGCATTGAGAAGTAAATAAATTTTGAAATTTTTCTTTTAAAAAAATAATCTCAAGTTTAATTTAGAATCAGGGAATTAATGTACAAGTTTGTTACATGGGTATATTGTGTGATGCTGAGGTTTGAGGTATGATCGATCCCATTGCCCGAGTAATGAACATAGTACTCAACAGTCCGTTTTTCAACCCTTGCCCCACTTCCTCCCATCTTCTTCTAGTAATTCCCAGTACCTATTGTTCCCATCTTTATGTCCATGAGTACTCATTGTTTAGCTCCCACACATAAGTGAGAACACGCAATATTTGGTTTTCTGTTGCATGTTTCTGTTTCATGCTGCCACCACGTTGATGGAAAGGACATGATGTCATTCAGTTTATGGCTGCATAGTATTTCACAGTACATATTTGTCACATTTCCTTTATCCAGTCCACTTCTGCTGAACACCTACATTGTCTCCATGTCTTTGCTATTGTGAATAATATGATTATGAACATATAAGTGTATGTAACACTTCTCAAAAGAAGACATTCCTGTGGCCAATAAACTTATGAAAAAAAATTCATCACTGATAATTAGAGAAATGCAAAAGAAAACCACAATGAGATATCATCTTATGCCAGTCAGAATGCCATTAATTAAAAAATCCAGAAACAACAGATTCTGGTAAGGTTGCAGAGAAAAAGGAACACTTTCACACTGTTGGTGGAAGTATAAATTAGTTCAATCATTAATGAAGACAGTGTGGCAATTTCTAAAAAGATCTAGAGGCAGAAATACCATTTGACCCAGCAATTTGAATCAAAAGGTATCTCTTTGGGTATATAACCATCACTGGATATATACCCAAAGGAATATAAATCATTCTATTATAAAAAATATGTGCACCTGTCTGTTCACTGTAGCTATTCAAAATTGCAAAGACATGGAATCAACCTAAATGGCCATCAATGATAGACTGGATAAAGACAACGTGGTACATATACACCATGAATTACTATGCAGACACAAAAGGGAACGAGATCATGTCCTCTGCAGAGACATGGATGAAGCCGGAAGCCGTTATCCTCAGCAAACTAATGGGAGAACACAAAACCAAACACCAAATATTCTCATTTACAAGCAGGAGTTGAATGACGAGAACACATGGACACATGGTGTGGAACAACACATGTTGTGGCCTGTTGGGGAGAGGGGGGGAACAGGAGAGCATCAAGAAGAATTAGCTAATAGATGTTGTGCTTAATGCCTAGGTGATGGGATGGTCTGTGCAGCCAAGCACCATGGCACACATTTACCTATGTAACAAACCTGCACTTCCTGCACATGTACCCCAGAACTTAAATTAAAATTTGAACAAAAAGCATTGGAAATTTTTACATGAAATGCATTATGTAAAGTAAAATGTTAAAGTGCTAAAACTATATCTTTCCATTCCTGGGCACATTTGTTCATCATGCTCTTCAGATTATCCTACACTTTTGCAACCACTCCTCTCACACAAATCCTACGTCAGTTACTTAGAAAAGCAAGATAATCTCCCTAACCTGTACCTTCCTATTTACTCTGCACCCAACAATGTGCACTTACTTATCCTTTTCCTTAAAGCCTAATATAAATATTTACAAAAGCTGTAGCTATGTGTCAACCACACTGTCAATCTGATGAATCTCACGGGTGCTCTTTTCATGTCAGCACAACCAAATAACAAGACCACAGGGCCAGCCAAGGTATCACAAGCATCTCAGCTGTCAGCATGACGCCTGCTCTGCCTCACCATCACAGTGTTCCTTGTGTTTCAGGATGCTCACCTAGCAGAAGCAGCACTCTGTCTACGTCAAATGTGGATGACACTCATTCAAACCACTGACTCTGATCATAGAGGCAGATGTAGAGCTTTTAGTTTTGTCTTTCAAGAATCTGCTCTCTCATGTCTAAATTAGATGTTAAATATGTTAAATATCTTTTGCCTAAATATCTTAGCCAAATCAATGTTACCTGCCTTAGTTAAGAAATTCCTAAAGATCAACGATTAGTCAAAATAACCTTAGATGATTCATTTGGAAAATAAAAATTCAGAATTGTAATTACATTTGTTTATTAATATAGACTATGAGGGAGGGAGGTGTGTTCTCTTTATTAATTTTTTAATTTGTTTCTTGGACCTGCTAAAGATAAGTTTTTCAGCATCAACAAAAATGCAACTACTTTTTGTAGCAACAATGTCTGTAAACTTTAACAACATTGTATTTGCCACAATGCTATAATTAAACTAGTGCTCTCTAAATGATATATTAAAATGAGAGTACATAGGAAGGGGAAGTAATCTAAAAATGAGGATTCTGGAGGTCAGTAATATTTCTACACCTAAGCTGACTTTGGGAGGGAAAGATTAGTATGAAGTTTTTCTTTAGGCAAATATAAAAATGAGTTTTTTTTAAGTGAGATAATTTATGTGACTCTGTGGCATAAAATATAGAGGTAAGAAATTATGATTATTGTTAAATAGAATAGCTCAACATATTAGATAAAGTAGAGTAATACTGTAATATATGGGATGAAATTGAAATTTACTAAGCACAGATAACAATTACAAAGGACAAATACTAATTTTAAAACTACGCTCTTACCAAAAAAAAAAAAAAAAAAAATTAAGTCCTTCTTATCCTTGGAAGAAGGATAAGACGAACTTAAGCCTTCTTGTCCTTGGCAGAAACCACCAAGTCAAACTCTGCCATTCAAATAAAGCAGAAAAAAAGAACAAAACCTAAAGCAAACCAATAAATATTGAATAAAAGCCAAAAGAAACAAAAGAAAGTCTGATTTAATCTAGTCAAAGGAAGACGTTTACTTCTCATATGTTTTTACTATGGAAGTAAAGAAATCATTATGTTTTAATCTCACAAATACAGAGATAAGAAATGCACTAATAGGAAAGAGAAGATTGTAACAGGTTTCATAAAGACAGCATGTGGATCAGTGGTGTCCAAACAGATAGAGGAAGCCCGGAATGTTCATGGAATGGGTCACAGCCAGGGAGGAGTGAGTATTCAACAGGCAGGTTGCAGGGGCAAGGGAGGGAAGGGCAGGGTTAGCACCTCTCTCACCAAGTGTACTCGCAAACTATGACCCATGGTAGGCAAGCCAGAAAATAAAGGTGTAAGTATTTTACCGAACAACTGAAGCAAGTAAGATACCCTAGAAGAACTCAGCATATTACAATCAAACATGCAAAGGTAAGAAGGGGATCTAAGGAGGTCAGTGTTTTTCTTTGGCATCCATCTAAAAGCAATCAACAAACTGTGGCCAAAATAGATGTACCAAGAACTAGAAATACAAATATTTATTTAATAATACAAAGATATGACAAAATGATCCTGAAACAGGAAGCTACTGTTTGTTGCCTATTGGATTAGGCTTAGGTGAGTCAGGGAAATTGTTGCTTTCCATGGCAAACCCTTTAATGCTATTTCACTTTTTTTAAGTGCATGGCTTATTTGAAAGTAAGAAAAATAAAAAATAAAAATTAAAGACACATATATACTTTTTAAAAGAAATAAAATATGTTCCCTAAATTTCAAGATGTATCAACAGTTAACACCTGAGCTAAACTTCCATTCAATAAGTATTCGTTGTTTTGTAATAACAAAAACACACACACACACATATATATATATATATATATATATCCATACAGTGTCAGAACTTTCATAAATTTCTTATTTTAATTTAATCTTAGCAGACATTTTAGATGAACCTTAGCAGTTCATCCATAGACAGTGACTTTTGATCTTGTCAAATTTCTTCAGAAAGTAAAATTAACCTATCTTCCTTCCTTCTTTCCTTCCTTCCATTTTTTTCCTTCCTTCCTTTATGGTTACATGCATTCTGTAATTAATTTACTCTGTATTCAGTAACTGACTTTAAATTAGGTTCTAGAACACAAAGATGAATAATGCAAACTACTTACCCTAATTATCTCACTGGATAATGGGAAAGACATACCTATAAACTAATAATCACAATAAGTATGTTAAAAACTGTCATTTAAAAGTGGCCCACTGCACTGTTTGAGCAAACTCAGGATTTGTACTTGAATCAGAGTTTATAGCTAAAGAAAAGACTCACTTGCTAGATGCTAGGCCCAATTTATGGTAGCTGTTTAAATATTTATTTTAGCAAGTAGTCACTTATTAGCAAATTCATAGAATAGGATATTTTCCAAAACTAACGAGAGCTATGTCTTCTAAAATTCCTTAGCATCCAGACATGTAAGATCTTTAGGGAAATCAGAAGAAATCTGTAGAGAGCCCTAGCCAACACCCAGAAGAAGAAAGCTTCCTGGAAGGTGGTGATCCAGAGCCTGTCCCTTTTGGAGGTTTAGAGGTGTTAGAATCGTGTGACAGGCTGAGATGGTATCTGCTGACAGCAAAGGTACAGAGGGCCAATTGGGTATGTCTGTGAAGAGTAGGGAAGACTCATTCAGAACAAAAAGAATAGGTTTATTACAGTTCTGGATCAGGGACTTAAAATTTCTAACTCTGGAAATGAGACCTCTACTGTCTCTCAGGTCTAAGGAAAAAAGTCCTTAGTTCAACTTTAGGAAGTGGGAATTAAATAAGTCTTGAATAAGATATTTACATTTTAGGGAAATTATTCTTGGGGAAAAGGGATCAGAAGGCAGAAAATGAACCAGGAATACTGCTGAAGCGTTATTACATTACTCATAATTCTATATAGTGGAATTTTGACTCAACTCTAAAATACAGTAGATACTACATTCCAAATTAAGGTACCAGACCCAAATGCAAAATTTTTAGCAGAAAGCCTCAAACCCTCACAAGAGGGGTGATATGGTTTGGCTCTGTGTCACCACCCAAATCTCATCTTGAACTGCAATCCTCACATGTTCAGAGAGGGACCAGGTGGAAGTAATTGGATCATGGGGGTAGTTTCCCCCATGCTAATCTCATGATAGTGAGTCTCACAAAATTTGATGGTTTTGTAAGCATCTGGTTTTTCCCCTGCTTGCATTCATTCTGTCCCATTGCCCTGTGGAGAAGGTGCCTGTTTCTCCTTTGCCTACCACCATGATTGTAAGTTTCCGATGTCTCCACAGGCATGAGGAACCGTGAGTCAATTAAGCCTTTCTTTATAAGTTACACAGTCTCAGGTAGTTTCTTTATAGCACTGTGAAAAGGAACTAATACAAGCAGATAACATGCTCAGTAAATTTATTTTAAGTGTTCTATGCTTTACTAGAAGGGATTCTGGAACCCCTCACCCTGAGCAGAGGTTATAAAAGGTTTCCATAATGTGAAAGACTGACAAAAGATTTAAGAAGAAAGATTTCTTTGGAGAGTGCCATGTGTTGTTGGTTGAATGTTACCTCCTGATATGTTTTGGCTGTGTCCCCACCCAAATACCATCTTGAATTGTTGTCCCCATAAACCCCACGTGTCAGGTGAGGGACCCCGAATGGGCAGCAATTGAGTCATAGGGGCTGCTTTTTCCCATGATGTTCTTTTAAGAGTGACTAAGTCTCACAAGATGTGATGATTTTATAAAGGGCAGCCCCTCTGCATTTCTCCTTGCTGCTGCCATGTGAAGAAGGACATGCTTGCCTCCCCTTCTGCCATGAGTATAAGTTTCCTGAGGCCTCTCCCACTCTGAGGAACTGTGAGTCAATTAAATATCTTTCCTTTATAAGTTACCCAGTCTTGTGTATGTCTTTATCAGCAGAATGAGGACAGACTAACGCATCTCTTTATCATTAGCCTGGTAGGAAGGGTTTCAGTGGAACTACTTGAAGGGTTTAACATGAATGGCCTCAAAAAGATGGACTTTCCCTCAAAGCTCTTCTGAATCCCACTACTGTTGAGGGTCATCTGTCCACATTAGAGTCCTTAGTATAGTTTTATTCAGAGAGACTCAGGCAGCAACAATATGCTGCATAAATGCAACTGCAATGACATGCTGTATAAAATGCAGCAACCACATTCATTTTATACAGAATTGCTTTTGATCAATGAATTCATTCAAAGGCAAAGACATGCAGAAAAACTCATGCCCGTGGAATGTACTGGTTTTACTATGAACTCTCACTTAGAAACAGCTGACCTAACCTCACAATGGAATAGCTGTTGAAGACACAGCTGCGGCTCCAGGTTAGAAAAAGTACCCTGCTAGGCCAAGATGTGATCATAGAGAAGAAAAATATACTTTGAATGAGCCATCAATAAAGGATACTATTTCACTCATAGTCAAAATTCATGGGTCTTGGATAAAAGAGTGTAAGTCAGAGTGGTCACTCTATTAAAATTAATGCCCCGTCAGCAGAAGTTGTGCATTGTAGTCACATCATCAGGGGCTCTGCTGGTTTAGGAGTTCTAAATTCCTTTGGGAGAAATGCTACCACCAGAAGACACAGAGCTTTTAATTAATTGCAGGTTGAGACTATCATTCTGCTATTTTTGTCTTCCTCCTATGTTACTAAACCAAGAGTCACAGTTAACATGGGTTACTATACCAGATGGGTTGGTTGATCCTGGTTATCAAGAAATGACTGAGTTGCTGCTACACAGTGAAGTCAGAAAAGACTTTCTGTAACCAGGAGTTTCACAAGGTCACCTCTGATTACATCCATGTTCAAAAGTAAAAGGGAATGAAAGACTAAAGCAATTCAACAAAGCCAGGAACACTGGGAAATATTCAAGAATAAAGGTTGAATTATCTAACCAAGCAATAATTGACTCTCTGAGATACTGTCTGAAAGCATGGAATTGGTTAAGAAAGAAGAATGTGATGGTTATCAATATGACCTTTAACCAATTATACAATTAAGGACTATTAGAAACAAGCCACATTGTGAATATACACACATATTTTAATCAATTATTTATTTTTCCCTTTGACATTCTTCTATTTTCTATCACCCTATTTTGAGATTTAGTTTTTAAGTTGCCAGTCCTGAGTAACCACATTCAGATCTCCTAAATGATCGAGAGAGAGAGATGCTGGACTTTGAGATGTATATGGGGGCTTATAGGGTGCTGGACATTTCTTGTTTGGTATTGGAAGAAAGAGGTATTTTCAATTGTACAATAGAAAGTTGCCTCATAGAATGTTGATGTAGAGCAATTAAATATGAGCAGAAATATGAGAATGGAAGCTTAGCTACAATACAGTTGGGTCACACTAGTCCTTTACTGCCCGGATCTCAGATCTAATCCTTGCATTTCCACCCTGCAAGCAACATTTCCTAGGCTTTCTTGCAAGCTGGCTTCTAGGTAGGTGTAACCAATGAGAGACCTGAGAGGATGTTAGAGTGCTCAGAGGAAGTTACAGCATGTGAGAAGACAGGATAGTTCTATATTCCTCATTTCCCAGGAGGCATCTAGGTAGTGGCTGTGCCTTCTCCATAGTTTCAGTTCCAGTAACATTGGCTCTTGCTCAGCATTCCTTTCTGACTTCCACCTGGCAGCACCTAATACGACCCCAGGTTCCTCCGCAGGTCCCTTGGCTCTGCTAATGCTATATCTCTTCTCTTTGTTCCGCCAGTTTTACCATTAGAGAGAAATGAAAGTATTACCAGTATCGAGATCCTCATTTCTGTGAACCATGTTTGTTCTGGTCTCATGGCTTTTAATTTTAAGATCAGCCAACAAGTGAGGACCTTTGTTTGATACCGTGAGGATAGAAAACAATAATCTAGTCTCTGTTAAAAGTCTGGCTAAAGGAGCACCAATCCTCTCTAAAATTTATCAAAGACACTTTGATTCACACAAAGTTTTTTGAGGTCATGTAAGCACCAAAAAATGAGAAGAAACATGGGTATGGAGGATACCAGCATTTCAAAGTTATTTCAGATTATGCTGTTAGCACAGCCATTCATCACAGGAAATGCGTAAAAAAGAAATGACTAGCTACTTAGAATACACTAACATATATTTGTATTTCAAGAATCAAAAAACCAGCTTGCTTCCACAAAGAGGTTATTCTACTACATTTACAATATACATTAAATATTTAGGTTGGGGAGAAGTAATTATAAGTTTTCAGTTTATTAGACTGTATCAGATGCTTTTTATGTGCTTATCAACAAAATAATAAATGTTCTGAACCTATCATAGAAAATTTAATGCCCTGATTTACACCATAGAAATCATCACTAACATTATACCACTAACATAAGCTAGAATATAGCTCATGAGGGTAGAAGCATTATTCGTTTTGTTCAAAGCTGTATCTTCAGCAACTAGAAGAAGGTGTACCATGTACTAGAAGCATAAACATGTCTGTATGAATAAATGTCTGCATGTAAGAGCTAATGATAAGTAAATGAATGAATAAGTTGAATATGCAAGAAAAGCATCACTAACTTACACCTAAAATACCTCTCTGAGACAAAGTATTAAGAGTTTATGCCTTGGGCAAATAGCCAGAATAGCTATTTCCCAAAAGAAGACATAAAAATAGCCAACAGGTATATAAAGAAATATTCAACAAAACTAATAATCCAAGATATGAAAATTAAGCTACAATGGAATATCACCTCACATCTGTTAAAATGGCTGCTATAAAAAATATGAAAGAAAAATGTTGGCTTTCATAAAGGATGTGCAGAAAGGAAAGCACTGGGCATTGTGAGTGGGAATGCAAATTAGTATAGTCATTATGTAAAACTATATGGAAGTTCCTCAAAAAGTCAAATATAGAACTACCATATGATCCAGCAAATCCCAGTCCTGGCATATATCCCAAAAATATGACATCATTATGTCAAGGAGATATCTACACTCATGTTCATTGAAGCACAGTTTATAATGGCCAAGATATGAAATCAACACAAATATCCAGTAATGCATGCATGAATAAAGGCAAATATAGGCATATATACCCAATGGAATACTACTTAGACTTTAAAAAGAAGGAAATCCTGTCATTTGTAACAACATGAATGAACCCGGAGGTCATTACGTTAAGTGAAATAAGCCAGGCACAATAACAGGAACACTCCATAATCCATGTGGAGTGTGAAAAAGACAGGCTTATAGAAACAAGGAGTAAATTAGTAGTTACCAGAAGCTAGAGGTTGAGGATTGAGGAAATAGTTGGTCAGAGGACATAAAATTTCAGTTAGAATAAGTTCAAGATATCTGTTGTAATCATCATGACTATAGTTAATAACAAACAATATCCGGTAAGGTGAAGTGGTGGCTCATGCCTGTAATCCCAGCGTGATTTCGGAGGCCGAGATGGATGGATCACTTAATGTCAGGAGTTCAAGACCAGCCTGGCCAACATGGTGAAACCCCGTCTCTAATAAAAATACAAAAATTAGCCAGCTGTGGTGATATGCGCCTGTAACCCCGGCTACTCGGGAGGCTGAGGCAAAAGAATTGCTTGAACCTGGGAAGCGGAGGTTGCAATGAGCCCAGATGGTACCACTGCATTCTAGCCTGGGGGACAAAGTGAAACTCCATCACAATGAAAATAAAATAAAATCATAATATCTTGAATTCTTGACAATTGCTAACATAGTAGACTTTAAGTGTTCTTACGATGAAAACAGTAAGTATTTTAGGTAATGCATATTTTAAATATCTTGGTTTAGACATTCCACATTGCAGACATATCAAAACATCATGATGTATACCATAAATTTATACATTTTTTACTTCTCAGATAAAATAGATGAATAAATAAATCATTTTAAATGTCTATCATGGGAAACACATATAGAGTAACTGGTTTTGCTTTATTCACAGAGCTCTTTGTTAGATCTATGGAAAGGAACTACAACATAGAGTTGCTAGAAGCACAAACAACCTAATAATTTTTATTTTTACAGTAAGTATTGGCACATCTGACACATCCGTCCTATTCTGGAGTATGACACCTTAGGAATAATATGACTGGAAGTCATTCATTTTAAGGTGACTCTTAAGAGTCTTAGGGTTTCTGAAATCAAGAACTAGGCAGATCTATCTACTCTGACACTAAAAAGGGGATTCTAAAGTAAATTTCATTAAAAAAACTGATACCAACGATTTCTAGGTGGGGAACTTTTAAAGTTGTCATCAATATGTCCATATTCAAATGGAGATCAAAGACCGAATAAAAGAATTGTGGGCTATCTTGAAGATAAATCATGACTCAAGCTTTTGAGGAACTAAGATGACCTTGACAGTCAGTGGAAAGAACCACAATAGGTAAAGTGCTTTTAATAAAAATATACTGACTTTGGTCTGGGCACGGTGGCTGATGCCTGTAATCCCAACACTTTAGGAGGCTGAGGCAGATCACCTGAAGTCAGGAGTTCATGACCAGCCTGGCAAACATGGTGAAACCCAGTCTCTAAAAAAAAAAAAAAAAAATTAGCCAGGCATGTTGGTGCCTCAATAAGGCATGAGAATCACTGGAACCTGTAAGGTAGGGGTTGTAGTGAGCCGAGATTGTGCCACTGCACTCCAGCCTGGGCGAAAAGCTAAGACTGTTCTCAAAAAAACTGACGGAATAATCTTGTCTAATGTTACTGCTATGCTTTGAATATGTCCTGACCACAACTCACATTGGGGCTTGGCCCCCAATGTGGCAATGTTGGGAGGTGGTGCCTTTAAGAAGTGATTAAATCTTTAAGAGGAATTAATATCTTTTTCTGGAGACTGGCTTAATTCTAGCAGGAATAAATTAGTTCCTAAAAAATAGGCTGTTATAAAGTGAAGTTGCCTCTTGTGTGTTTTTCCCTTTTTTGAAAGGACCTAGCTCCCCTTCTTGTTCTCCACTGTATTTTGACTCAGCATGAGGCCCTTACAAGAAGCTACCAGATACAACCACTCAAGCTTAAACTTCCCAGCCTAAAGGATAGTGAGCCAAACACACTTCTTTTGTTTATGGATTACCCAGTCTCAAGTATTATTATAGCAACACAAATGAACTAAAACCGGTACACATAATTTTTATAAAAAATGTAAAGACCTTTACATTGTTTGTATAGTTGAAAGTCAGCATGTATTTCTACCTTGATGTTTTGCTAGTGTTTTCTTTATTTCTTAGGGCATAAAGCCAAGTTTAGCAGGGGAAAAAAATATTTTATTCCTTTCCAAAATTCTCATAGTGAAAAAAAATTAATGCTAAATAACTGTTTTTCATCCCAATTATATGAAAAAACTGTTTTCATTTTCTATCTCACCTTGATGTATTATCAACACCATTTCAGATCAGACCTATTGAGTAACCAGACCAATATTATATTTTGGCATTCTGAGTAAATATACAGTTCTGGTTTGATAAATTAGGAAGCACTAAATGAGTCTTAAACATATTAACTTTTCTTCTTAACCTTTCTAAACTAATTATCTGTAAATTTCCTTAAAAGTAAGATTTCTATTTTTTTTTTTCTTTTTGAAATGAAATCTAGCTCTGTCACCCAGACTGGAGTGCGGTGGTATAATCTTGGCTCACTGCAACCAGTACCTCCTGGGTTCAAGCAATTCTCTTGCCTCAGCCATCCAAGCAGCTGGGACTACAGGCCATATCACCATGCCTAAGTTTTGTATTTTTAGTAGAGACAGGGTTGCCATGTTGGCAAGGCTGGTCACGAACTCCTGACCTTAGGTGATCTGTCTGCCTCAGCCTCCCAAAGTACTGGGATTACAGATATGAACCACCACACCCTGCCTAAAAGGAAGATTTCAACATGAGCTATAGAAATATTAATAGAATAAAACCTATTAGTATTTAAAAGTTAACAACACACCATGTAACACAAAGTTTCCTTTTATTCCCCCAAATGTATTGTTTTGAATATATAAGTGTTACCACTGGTTCAATATTCTGAAATAACAAACAAGTCCCAGCCACCTCTGCCTACACACTTCACAATTCCTTGATCTTCAATAACATTTTCTCAGGAATTTTCTTCTCCCAATTATGACAAATTTTAAAAACCCAGAAAAGCTGTGTGCAGTTGCTCATACCTGTAATCACAGTACTTTGGGAGGCCGAGGTGGGCAGATCACGTGGTCAGGAGTTCGAGACCAGCCTGGCCAAGATGGTGAAACCCCGTCTCTACTAAAAATACAAAAATTAGCTTGGCATGGTGGCAGGTGCCTGTAAGCCCAGCTACTCAGGAGGCTTAGGCAGGAGAATCGCTTGAACTCAGGAGGCAGAGGTTGCAGTGAGCCGAGATCACACCACTGCACTCCAGCCTGGGCAACAGAGCAAAACTCTGTCTCAAACAAACAAACAAACAAACAAACAAACCAGAAAGACCTCAAAAATTATATCTTTGAATAATAGTATGTATATCACTATTTAACAAGTAGCAAAATAATATAAAATAAAGTTAGGATAATTCCGGATTCCCCACCAAGGATTATGCTGCAAAACAGTCATCAAAATCGCAGATGAATTGATCTAAATTAGCTGCATTGAAAAAATATATTTTTTGTTTCTTAATTTTTTCCTACTGCAAAAAAATATACTGCTGCAGATTGAATGTTTATGTCTCCCCAATAATCATATGTTGAAGTCCTAATCCCAAAATTGATGGACTTAAAGGTGAGGACTTGGGGAAGTAATTAGGGTTAGATTAGGTAATGACAGTTGGTTCCTCATGATGGGATTAATGTCCTTATAAAAAGTGGAAGAAATGAGACATGAATCTATCATGCCCATGTTAGGATACAGCAAGAAGGGAGCCTTCTGCAAACCAGGAAGAAGGCCCTCGCTACTCACTGTACCCTAAATATGACAGCACCTTGTTCTTGAGGTCTCCTGCCTCCAAAACTGTGAGAAATAAATATTTGTTGTTTTAAGTCACCCAGTCAATGACATTTTGTTATCACATTCCAAGCAGACTAAGGCATGCATGTATTGGAAAGAATTGAAAGGTACAAATTAGAAATTACAGCTTTAAAAAAAGCTCTTACCCTCAGGAGATAAAAATGGTTAAAATTAGCTAGTAAGTACTTCAGTGTTTATTTTATGCACAAATATATGCATGCTTATTATATAAAGGGGATCTTATTATACCTGTGATTTTAAACGTAAGTACTGTCATTTAATTTATCATTACAAAATGATAGAATGTTAATAACATTCCTCTGTCACTTATTTAAGCCCTCTTCTGTTATTGAAAAATTGCATACCTGTGTTTTTTAATTTTACATAAATATACATGTTTATAAATATTTATTCACAGTTGATTTTTTTTTCCCCTTACAATTTCTTGAAACAGAATTGCTGGATGAGATGATGCCAATATGTGATACACAGGCAAACTGTCTCACAAAAATGTCTTGCCTCTTTACACCCCAATCAGCCGTGTTGGAGAACATATTTCTCCCCCTACTTTCTTTAGCACTGAGTATATTCTTTAAATGTTGACATCAAAATCAAGTGGTGTTTATCCTAGGAATACAAAGTTGGTTTATTCATACACCGATCAACATAATCCATCATATTAACAAATGTAAAAAAAACATATGATCACCTCAGATGCAGAGAAAGCATTTGACAAAATCCCACATTTATTTATAATAAAAACTCTAAGCAAATGAAGAATCTTATAAAAGGTTCATATGAGACTATATGTATGGCATTGAAACTAGAGATTAAAAACAGAATGATTTCCCCTTAAAATCAAAAGTCAGACAAAAATGTCAATTCTAACCACTTCTATTCAACATTTATATGATGTTTTAAAGAGGTCAAAAGAACAAGAAAAATTAATAAATGGCATTCAGAGTAGACAGCAAATGCAAAACTGTATTTATAGAAAACATGATTTTCTACATACAAAATCCTATAGAATCTAAAAAGGAGACAGTAAAACTAATTAGAAACTTTAGCAATTTTTGTAGGATCAATATAAACACATTAGTCATATGTCTATATACTAGTAATGAACAATTGGAAATTAAAATAAAAGTAATTGTACTATTTGCAGCAGCCTCAAAAAAAAATAAAAGAGAGGGAGAGAGAGAAACATTTATGTATAAATGTAACAAAAGACGAGCCAGACTTGTATACTGAAAACTTCAAAACATGGTTAAGACAGAATGTTGAAGAACTCAAATAATTGGAGAAACATTTATGGATTGAAGGACATGTTCCTCACCTCTGTTCACAGAGTTTCTAATCTGTCTCTGATTTAATATGTCTCATAGTTTCTAATACGCCTCTACTTTAAAGTTCTTCCTAAAAATGATATCCACACTGCAGACTACAACTTGTTCATCTGGGAAGACATTATCTAAATACATTTATTATTATAAATTCTTTTTTGGGACCTTTATACTAACCCCCCTTCATTGGTAAGAAACAATATTTGAGAAAAATGTGAGAAAGCTAGCATTTGATTTGACCACACTAACCACTGATACACTCAAGTGCTAATTATTGAATTTAGCAGAACTTTTAACACAAATACTTTAATGATTTTCTGAAGGGGGAAATGTTGGTTATATACTTTCTGATAAAAATAGCTGGGTGTGGGGGCTGACGCCTATAATCCTAGCATTTTGAGAGGCTGTAGCATGTAGATTACTTGAGGTCAGGGATTTCAGACCAGCTTGGCCAGTATGGTGAAATCCCATCTCTACTAAAAAGTAAAATAAGATAAAATAAAATAAAATACAAAATACAAAAATTAGGTGCGCATGGTGGTGCATGCCTAACTCCGGAGTGTTGAACCTAGGAGAAGGAGGTTGCAGTGAGCTGAGATTGTACCACCGCATTCCAGCCTGAGTGACAAGAGTGAGGCTCCATCTTAAAATTAATTAATTAATTAATTACGAATGAAAAGTATTTTTTTTTTAATTTAGGGAGAAATGTCTTTTGTCAGTATCTGGACCTGTGTATATCTTCACTAGACTCAGTGGCAACAAAAGTTTTACTTCAACAATTGCATGTAATTTCATTTAATCTTTAAATTGTGTCTTCAAATTGTATTATATTTATAATTCAAGTTTTTTTTTTTTTTAAATCGATGTCACAAACAGAATACATGTTAGGAAAAGAACTTTCATTGTTCTTAATGAAGGAAACATAATACATATTAACTTTTACTTATTTTATCTGTGTGATGCTTTCCTTACGAAAGGCATCTGTCTTGAAAATCAAAAGAATTAATTTTAACCCATAACCCTGAAACTTAATAATAATAGGAACTGGTGTGGATTCTTTTACTTATCTGTGCTGCAGTTTTCTCACATATAAAATGAGGAAAATACACCTATTCCATAAGGTTGGTAGAAGGGAAAATACTGAACTAATTTTAGGCTAAAAGTTTCATAAATTAGTACACAAAATTAATACAGACTGATTTGGATTGGGTCTGTGTCCCCACCTAAATCTCATTTCGAATTGTAATCCCCATCAGTCAAGGCAGGGACTTGGTGGGAGGTGATTGGATCATGGGGGCAGTTTCTCCCATGCTGCTTTTCTCATGATAGTGAGTGAGTTCTCATGCAATCTGATGGTTTCATAAGTGGCCATCTCCCCTGCTCTTCTCTCTCTTTCCTGATGCCATGTGAAGAAGGTCCTTGCTCCCCTTTCACCTCCCACCATGATTGAAAGTTTCCTGAGGCCTCCCCAGCCAAGCAAAATTGTGAGTCAATTAAACCTCTTTCCTTTATAAATGGCCCAGTCTCCGGTATTTCTTTACAGCAGTGTGAAAATGGACGAATATACCTACCATTCACTTTTGAATGAGAAAACATAGTCAGCCTGGAAAGTAGAGGGTTTCTGTTTTCTGTTACTCATCTGAAGTATATGGCTGCTGCCACTGGATGGCGACCAAAGACACAGAAAGACCAGGAATGCCTGAGAAACAGCCTAAAGAGCTTCAGCATTTCAAAAGGAATTCTAAAAGATCAAACTAAAAACAAAATACATTCGGCAGGTAAAAATATATATACTCACAGTATGTGAATTAAGTGGGAACTGTTTAACTAAAATATATTATCCTTCAACAAGTCATATTTTAATAAGTTTTGAGAAGAAAACATCTAAAGTCATGATGGTCTCATTCTTATTCATCAGGGCTAGCTCAGAGTATAATAAATGTTTAAGTGTTCAGCTTCCAAGGTGTTTCTCTGATGGAACCTTTATTTAAAGAAAGGAGAAGTGAGGAACAGTGGAAGCTTATTGTTTATAGTAGATTACTGAAGTGAGGTTGCCAAGATTAAAAGTCAACAAGCTTTGGAAATAGGTAGAATCAATTTTAACCTATAGACTTTAAACATAATAATGCACTCAGGTAGATTCTTCTACTCATCAGTGCTGCAGTCTTCTCATACATAAAATAAGGAAGATGTGAATATTTCCTGGGGTTGGTAAAGGGACAAAATGAACTAATTTAGCCAAAGGTGTCAATTGTTAGGCTTGGCATTCAGAAGACACAAAGCAAATGGTAGCTATCAATTATTCTGTGATAAAAAAATGGTTACGTTTTGTTTATATTTAACTGGATCAAAAGTGAAATGATCCACATATGATCTCTTGCTTATTACCTATGTTTGATGCTGTCCTGAAGAATATCTTATAAATAAGATATTAAATTTGTTTATGTTGAACTAAGTCAGTAAAACATCTTTTCTATAAAATGCGACAGCACTGACCATTCTCAGTACAGCATATGCACGGTCATAAGTATGGCATGTGTTTTGTTGAGTTAACTTTTAAACTGGAAGCCAGTGTTGGACGAGCAGAGATTCAAAATGGCAACAGGATAAGGATACATTCTTATGTGAGGTAGTGGCAGATCAAGCTCAACGACAAACCAAGTCATCCCAATAATGACTATGGAAATGAAACTCTCACTCTGCCTTTATTAAGCTTGTGCACAAGCACTTCAGCTTGTAGGCCACAACAAGCCAGCCAGAGAGAAAAACCACAGAGACTGCCTTCTCCTATTCATCCATCTTCACTTTTCCTTCACCTTTCTTCCTATACTCTTCTCTTCCAACTTCAAAAACTTGATTCCTGCTTTAAATGTGGCAATAGTAGATTATAGGGAGTGAGGGCTACATGTGAACTAAGGATAAGAAGGCTTATCTGTTTCTTTCATCAAGAAAAATATTCATTGTGTTTTTCCAACAGTCATCCTATTTGTGGCATAGACTTTGAACAAAGTTGAATTGTAAACATAATACATTTCAAGGATAAAACTAAGCAATGAAATAATATGCAGGTGTTCACATAAAAATTTTACTACAAAAAATTATTTTTTTTTTTTTGGTTGATGGATTCTCTGTTCTTCAACCCAAGAGAACTTTACTAGAAACTTCCCCAAATAGCAATTGTGATATTTTAACAAATCTCAACATTATGCGTGGACTTCAAGTTTCCAAACAATCTGCTGGGGAAACAATGACGTATAATTGTTTCTGAAACAAGAAGCTTAAAGCTCATAGAAGGGTGGAGGTAAGAGAAATGTAAAAGAAAGCAAGAAAGGAAGGGAGAGTGAGGAAGGAGGAAGGGGATACATTTTTAAAAAATATAATAAAAATTTTAAAATGGAAGAACATACAAGATAATGAATACAAGAAGGGTCTGGGACAATTTTCTGAGAAATGTAAGGTAGGTGTTCAATGAGAAATGATTGAGAACATTCCTGACAAAGGAAAGAGGAAGCTCAAAGTCATGGGGCAGGAAGGTAAACGATACATACGAGGAATTGTAAAGTCACTCACTGCATAACAAAGTTTTGGTCAACAAGGAACTTCTTATAGACAGTGGTCCCATAAGATTACAATGGAGCTGAAAAGTTCCTATAGCCTCGTGACACTGGAGCCTTTATAACATCATAGTGCAATGCTACTCACGCGTCTGGTGTTTGTCATGAGGCTGGTTTAAACAAACCTACGGTGCTGCCAGACATATAGAAATACAACACATTCAACTATATAAGGTATATGACACTGACAATAAACAACTATGTTACTGGTTTATGTATTTACAAAACTGTATATTTAACCTTTATTTTAGGGTGTACCCTTTCTACTTAAATTTTTTTATGTTAACTATAAAACTACCTCAGGCAGGTCCTTAAGGAAATATTTCAGAAGAAGACATTGTTGTCATAGATGACTGTCCCTGCAGACTCTCCCATGGGACAGGATGTGATGTCGGAAGACACTGATATTGATCATTCTGACCCTGTGCAGGCCTAGGCTATTATGTATGTTTGTGTTTTTGTTTTTAATTACAATTTAAAAAATAAAAAATAGCCAGCCTCAGTGCCTTATGCCTACAATCCCAGGGTTTTGGAAGGTCGAAGTGAGCACATCCCTTGAGCCCAGGAGTTTGAGACCAGCCTGGGCCACATGGCAAAACTCTGCTTCTACAAAAAATACAAACATTAGCTGGGCGTGGTGGTGAGTGCCTATTATCCGAACTACTCATGAGGCTGAGGTGGGAGGATCACCTTAGCTGGGGAGGCAGAGGTTGCAGTGAGCCAAGATTGTGCCACTGAACTCCAGCCTGGGCAACAGCACGAGACCCTGTTTCAAAACAAAAGGAAAAAATTTAAAAAAGAAAAATGCTTATAGACTAAGAAAATATAGGAAATATTTTCGTACGGCTCTACAATGTGTTTGTGTTTAAAGCTAAGTGTCATTACAAAAATAAAAAAATTTTAAATGTAAAAGTGTGCGCCGGGCGCGGTGGCTCACGCCTGTAATCCCAGCACTTTGGGAGGCCAGGGCGGGTGGATCACGAGGTCAAGATATCAAGACCATCCTGGTCAACATGGTGAAACCCCGTCTCTACTAAAGATACAAAAAAAAATTAGCTGGGCATGGTGGCGCGTGCCTGTAATCCCAGCTACTCAGGAGGCTGAGGCAGGAGAATTGCAGGAGGCGGAGGTTGCAGTGAGCCGAGGTCGCGCCACTGCACTCCAGCCTGGGTAACAAGAGCGAAACTCCGTTTCAAAAAAAAGAAGTAAAAGTGTGTAAAGTAAGAAAGTGATAGTGAGCTACATTTAATTATTGAAGAAAGAATTTATTCCTATAAATTTAGTATAGCCTAAGTATAGAGTATTTATAACATCTACAGTAGTGTCCAGTAATGTCCTAGACCTTCACATTCACCCGACATCGACTCTCTGACTTACCCAGAGCAACTTCCAATCCTGCAGGCTCCATGCTATACAGGTATACTAGTTTTTAGCTTTTATGCCATATTTTTACTGTGCCTCTTCTATGTCTAAATACACAAATACTCAATACTGTGTTACAATTCCCCACACCATTCAGTGCCATCACATGCTGCACAGATCTATAGCCTGGGAACAATAGGCTTAGCCTAGGAGCACATCATCTAGGTGTGTGGTAGGCTATAACATCTAGGCTTGCATAGGTACACTGTGTGATATTCCACAATGACAAAAAAATCACCCTGCAGTGCACTTCTTAGAATTATCTTCATTGTTTAGTGATGCATGGCTGTAATTAGTTAAGTGATGTTTGAGAATAAAGTATACACAACAAATGAAAATGAACAAGGGTTAAGGGTGGAGACACACGTAGGCAGATGCTAGATCTTGGAGGGCACTGGAAGTCAAGCACAGAAGCTTGAAGTTGATCTGGAAGGCCACAGGGAGGCACTTGAGAATTTAAAGCAGAGTGGTTTAATGACTGTATGGATATTTGTAGAAAACCGCTGTATAAGTCATGCCAGGATGGAACAGAGAACTAAATGGGTGACAAGGTGCCCAGAGACAGATGAGAGTCCAGTCTCATACAGAAAGAATGGAGACGGAAGAAGGAGAAAAGTCCTGGAAATTATTTGTCAGGGCACAATACTTACAACCATTCAATCCGAGAATGAAGAAGATGGAAACCAACTCTAGAATCTTTGGTTTGAATATTCAGTTTCACTTTTGCTTGTATATTTCCTTCAACTGGCTACTCATCTGATACTTTTATAGTAAAAACACTGCCTGAACTCCTGAAGATTTTGCTCTAGTTTGTCCTGCATGATGTTATAAATTGAACAAAGGTCTAAATTTTGGCCACCTCTTAAGTTTTTTCAGGCACATTTTATTCTTTTAAGAATTCTGAAAATCCTCTCTGAAAATGTTGCCTATAGGAGTTTGTGGACTGTGCTGGAATGAGGTGTGCATTTGAAAGGATCCTTTTAGCTATCCTTAGAATTTGAAGAGCACTTCGATAAGCTTTAGGAGGGTGAGCTTCCCGAAGTGCTGCAAGGGGCAGAGATTACCTGATTTTCTGAGGTGCTCAAGAAAGGGAGTCTATTGCAGTACAGAGAAAAACATATCCTCTGAACTCCCAACAGTTAAACATATGCCACTGCAAGATGTCACTACGAAGAGGAAGTCATCTGACCATATTCTGAAACTGTTTTGAAGAAAATGGGATTTTAGGAAGTATTTTTAGGTAAGGAAAACTCAGCGAGGATGTTGAGGAAAAGAAAATAGCAAGAAGTGTAGGTTAGGGGATTAAATTTAAAGTTTTCAGATTCCTATCAAAGGTCTGAACTTACTCAAAATCAAGTTCCATCTTTACATCAAGGAAATTTTAAAATTTAAAATACAAGAAATTTTGTATAGAGCCTGGAAATTTAAGAAATCTATTAGCAACTTTGCAAGGCCTTCACAGAACATACTCTCATCTTTATATATTTATGTATTGGTTCAACAGAATTTGTTCTGTAATTGGGCACTGCTATTTTATAATCTTCTGTCATTTCCGCATAGTGTAGATTTACATATTCAGGTGACTTCACATTCAATAGCTCTACCCTACCCATGTAAGAAGATGAAGAGGCTAACTACATTTTGATTCAGGTAACACTCTCAAAGCATAATAGCATAACTAAGAACAGACGCAGATAACTACCTTTTTCCTACAACAAATACTAGTTCAAAAAAGAGAAAGAAACCAACAAAGAATACAAGGAAAAAGTATATAAGCAACAATTTTGCTCTAGATAACGAATTCCACTTTCATTGAATGCTACATAAGAACAGGGAACATACCTCTTAAATGAAAATGACAAATAATAAACATGTCTGTAT
Source organism: Saguinus oedipus (assembly GCA_031835075.1). Taxonomy (NCBI): domain Eukaryota; kingdom Metazoa; phylum Chordata; class Mammalia; order Primates; family Cebidae; genus Saguinus; species Saguinus oedipus. The sequence goes on from CM063169.1 coordinate 22,737,435, forward strand.
TCAATATTATTCAGCAAATGAAACAATGTTGGTGGGGGAGGAGAAAGAAAGGAAATCCCTCAGAAATGAGAAAGGAAAGGATTTGATGGTTTATAGGATAATAAATTATTCACAGTCCTTAGGGTTAAAGGTTAGCAGGAAGAGCTATAAAAGCACTTTTATTGGGCAGTTACACATTATAAGGTTAAAGTAAGTGTATGTTGGCAGGGGCTAAAAGAGCTTTTGAAGGATTATGGGGAGAGATTTAATTATTTTCTGATGGTTGCAGGATGGTTGGCACTGGATTGAAATTTGAACAGTAAATTAGACTTCAACACTGTCTTATTACTCATGTGAGCCATACCACTGACATTCGAAAAATATTCATACTTTCAATGTATACAATGACTGTGCATTCCTTGGATGAAAAAATGCACTAGTCATTTTCACGTCCATTCATTCCGTTGCTCATCACTGGCACAGGTAATTTATTAGGGACTGGCCCTAAAGCAGAACAGTGGTAATAACAGGAGCGCTGGCACTAGATTTCCAGGTTTTTCTCTGCGAGTTGCTGATGATAGGAGCTTGAGTTACTGACATAATGTCTCCAACCCTTAGTTTTTTATTTCTGGAAATAGAGACAATAATGACACCTCTTTAATACAGTTGCTATGAGGAGATAATACAAAGTTCTTAGCTGTGCCCAGTCTTCAAGTAAGCAGTCATTCTCTACTCTAAATAACTAGACATAATCCTAATATTGATGTTTAGGCTGTCTATGCTGACCCTACACAGATGTATAAACCAACAAAGCCACAATTAACTTAATTTCCACCTTTATAATCACAGCCTGCAAAACCTAGGTCTCAGGCCTCTAAAGAACCCTTGAAATTGGGTGTTTCTAAGAATCCCTAGAATGTGCCTCAGAAGTGTGCGCCTGCTGAGCAAGGCACTGAGCCACTGAATCAACAGTGCTGCTGCACCCACAAGTGTGATCTCGCCCAGGACCATCATCTTAGCTGTCTCGAGTCCATCACTGATGATCTTCCAGGTGCTGTAATGGATAGATGAATGCTCAGCCATCCAAGAACTTTCTGGTGGTCTCAGGCAACATGTGGAAGTGCCCCTTGTTCCCATATTTCTACTGACCAGATGCAATGGAGGCTAAGGTGGGAAAGAAATGTTAGCGACAGACACAAGGATGCACTTGAAATTGGACTCCTTTTGTATCCATGATGCTCATGGTGCCTGCTCTTTCTAACATATGGATGATTCTTCCCATAAACAGAGTTCTAGCCACCTATGGTCTCAGTTTCACTTAGCCAGATACAGTTGATTCTCACTTAGATGAAACCTGGGACACTCACTCGTGGAGTGATCTAGTAAAAGAGACAAATATCTAAACAACTGATTAAAGGATGCCTTCAATAAATGTTATTACTAGAGCATAGGCCAAGTGTAAGGGACACCAGGGACAGAAATGGTTTGTTGATCAAGTCATATAAAGAGGCAACATTTACTTTTGATTTTGAAAGATTAGGAAGAGAAAACTCCAACTGAAATGCCTGCCCCAAACCATAGAGACACAAAAGCGCAGTTTGTATGCCTGGATGTGTATCCATGTGTTGAAAAGTAGAAAAAAGAGAAATCTGGAAGTGCAGAGAAAATGCATACGGTGAAGGGATTTGTACACAAGGAACTGCATTGTGGATTTTCTAAATAACAATCACCCATGTGGGGAATTCATTTTCAAGGGAGGTGGCAGATGGAAAGGTAAAAATCCAGAGGGGGGAAAATGAGGCCCAAGTGCAGTAGAAATGGTGGTGAAATGGAGATACCAGCCCAAGAAATAGAGAATTAATACAACTGCAATTATTGCATATATCACATATATTATGTAAACTGAAACCCAGGTAAGAGTCTGGATTTTTCATAACTTTTTGTCATTAAACATATGTAGATGTAACTTTGCTTACAACGTTTTTAAACCTCTTCCACTCACCTCTCATGACTCCTTTGCTCCCACCTCCTGACAACCTTTAAACTCTGTCCCATCCTCATATCACTCTATTTTTTTTTTTTTTTTTTTTTTTTTTTGAGATGGAGTCTTCTTGCTCTGTCACCAGGCTGGAGTGCAGTGGTGCAATCTTGGCTCACTGCAACCTCTGCCTCCTGGGTTCAAGAGATTCTGCCGCCTCAGCCTCCTGAGTAGCTGGGATAACAGGCACGTGCTACCACTCCTGGATAATTTTTTGTATTTTTAGTAGAGACGGGGTTTCACCATGTTGGCCAGGATGGTCTCGATCTCTTGATCTCATGATCCGCCTGCCTCGGCTTCCCAAAGTGCTGGGATTACAGGAGTGAGCCACCGCGCCTGGCCTCTCACTCTTTTCTTTAACCAGACATCCATTGTCCCCTGTGTGCTGGTGTTCTCTCTGTATGGGATACTCTCTCTTGTCTTACCCGTTTCACCTAGCTAGGTCTTACTTATCCAGCATGTCCCTGAAAATCACGCTGTTAAATTAGGTTCCCTAGAAGTAGCTGCTTGGTCAAGAGATTTATTGGGGGTAGTGCTCTCAGTAAAGAGGAGTGAGGAAGCCAGGATAAAGCAGGAGACAAAAGCTATGCAAAAAGGTGGTCTGGGCGGAAGTCTAGCTTCCTGTGATCCCACCAGGAAGCAATGAAACACAAATGCACAGAGTTGGTTTCACTTTCAGGCCAGTAGGCCCATCTTCTGAACCTGTCATTGCCTGATGACTGGCGTGTAGGGAGGGTATCTGAGGAGTACAGCCTGGACTTTGGGCCAGGTGGCAATTCTGTGAAGAAGGTACTGGCAATGAGATGCTGTCACCAACACTTCCAGCAGGAGGGGGACGGGTGTGCTGCAGGTCAAGGGAAGAATAGAGATGGGAATATCCACTGTAAGTCCTTACTGCCTGATTTCTGGCTGCGTCTCCCATATACTCCTATAGCTCCCTGCTCTGCATCAACCCATCCTTCACAGGCTGTCACAGGTGCTATGATCTCCAAAAATACATAGCAGTGGAAATCCCTGCTATGTATTTTAATGTGGTAGCTCGGAGCCTCACACAGGGTAGGCACCCAATAAAGATCTGTTAATGATCAACAGAGAAGGCTAAAATCACATAGAAATTCTTCAGTAGGGAATTTCTTCTGAAGCAGCTTACACTCTTCAAGATGTCAAGTTATTTGTACTCATTTGTATGCAGTTAGAAATCATCTGCTTCATCTCGATGGACAAGAGACAGAAAGAGTCTTGATATTCACATTCTTTCAGTAAGAACCCTCTGAACAGGTGTGATTTCTCTCTATAGTCTACCACCTGTATATTGCTCTTCAGTTTATTTTGAATTAAAATTTAAACATTTGTTTGGTTGCTGAAATCTTCAGGAAGCTGAACACTTTGTAATCCTGGCTGTTACAAAACTTTCAGAGAGAAAAGCAATGCATTTGCAAGTAAAATGAACAGGAAATTGCTAATTAGGAATCCCAAAACAACAATGTATTTTCCCAGGAATAGCATTAAGAACTTTTTAAGATAAGTAAATAATAAAAATAATAATAAAGTTTGTTGGTGAATAGCTCCCAAAAGACACATATGAGAAGGAATGATAAATTATGTCATTATATAGGCTAATGGATCAGCTTTGTGTATGCGTCTTGAGGCTTTCTGTGTTGACTTGGATGGAGTCCCAAAGAGAAGCTGACTTGCATGTCTGCATGAATAAATTCCTAATTAGCTGCTTAATCCTCAAGCTTTTACATTCTACAAATAGCCTGATCTATTGGTCTGGACTAGACAAGAACTTTTGGTCAAATAATATTTTTAAATTGTAGAACCAGATCATATTGAAACTATCACATTCAAAACATGGAGAAATCTTTAACCAAAATATCTGCACTAAAATTTGTATATAAAAATTCAACCTTCCGTAGAGATGGTATTTATTTCTAATTTATGTCTTCCAAATTAAATAATCTTATCATTAATAAACCATGAATTTTCCTTCCAGATTGTTTTTCTGGAGATGCTAGACTAAGAACAGATATGACTGATATTTACTTTATGTCTATTTTCAGTTACTCAGCAGTCTATTATTATCAGTATTTAAAAATCCAAAAATAGCCATTATTACACAAAATACAGATATTTGTATGAAAGAGCAGTGATTTTTAAAATGCTGTACTTCCTGAGCAACGTTACAGATCTGAATGTGGCTTAAATAATTAATTTCCATCGGTGATACTAAATATCTAAGGAGGATGTGATCAATGCTTTTCTTCCAGAAATATGCAATACTTAAAATTCTGTCTGTGTTAAAGGCTTCATCCATCTGAAATGCAAAATTCATTATGTAGAAGGTACTCTGTACATCAAGATGGAATCCCATTAGATGCCAAATCAGCTCTAAAATAGTCAAACAAGAATCTCACACAATTTCTACAGTAAGAGTGGTAATATCATGAAATCCAAACTGCCTTGCAATACAAATGTGTTCTTCTCTATTTTTTCAATAGTCTAAAAACTTAGGAAAAAAATAATTACCCAAAAAAGGAATTGTGATGGCCAAAGGCAGCGGTTTCCAAACTTTTGTGCTCATCAGAATCATCTAGAGAGCTCCTTAAAACATAGAATCTGGGACCCTACTCTCAGGAATTTTTATTCATTAGAGGTCTGAGTTGAGGACCTGAGAATTTTGGGACCACATTTTGGAGACAACTGTACTTGAGGCTTGGAAAATAAAAGGCTATCTCCAGGGGTCATAAGTTCTTAAAATTTTTTCCCTGTCTTCTTCAGGAAGTGTTGCACTGCATTTCTCCTTAATCTTCATGTAATATAATTGGTGTTTCTTTTAAACATCTTCCTTCTTCTCTAAGAAATTAGGTCATATTGAAAGAAATACCTATATTCTTGATGAAGCAATTAGATAAAATAAAAAAAAAATTATAAGGAAAGAGTAGAGTTCTTATATGAAAACAAAAAATGGCAAACCAATATGTAAACTTCTCAAAATAAACCCAAATGTATGATTATGTACTGACTATAACATTTCTGAATATATGGATTTATATAAGAAATTTAGATACAAATCAATGATTTCTAGCCAATTTCCAAGTGTCATCACATGCCTTTTCAATATGTGGGATTAACTTAAATTTTTTAAATTGTACTACTCTTATGCTCTCTACATACTATAGCATCAATGAATGTCTAAGATTATGACATATGTTACATTAAAATACAATAAATCATTCACTGATAAAACTTCTGTGCTCTGATATGGAACTACAGGAACTAAAATAAAATAAATAGGCAAGAAAAATTGTCACCACCAAAGACAGAGTTCTCTTCTTGTCCTTGTCTACCTCTTTATCCAGGGTGTAGTGTGATAATCTAATTAGGTTGGGTTCTACTCACACAGGTGTTCTGTTATTCCTCGTCAGTATCCCCACTGTGTGAACAGTAGGAACACCCGTGTGAGTAGAACCCAATCTAATCTGATTCTCACCATTACAACTTATACAGCGTTTTCTGTTATTCCCAGTCAGTCCTCTTCCACTGTTTAATCTCCAAACCACTGGTATGACAGTGCAGCAACTACCCATATTTTTTCTGCTTTATGCAATTCATTTCTCCAATAATTATAAACCTGACATTGAAGAACCACTGAACAAATTTTTATTTGCTCTTATTTTGTTTGAAAATTTGTTCTTGTATTTAATGTGAAATGCATGGAACTTCCAATATATTGTTCCTAAGTAAGATATCATCTTTCTGTATTTTGTAAAAATATATGATGATTCTATTATATTTTTATGAATCATTGTATTTTTAATATTTTCTTTTCTTAGAAAAGAACTAAAAGCACTTGGTAAAAATAATTATAAAAGCACATAGAAATACAATCAGTCAACTTTTCTTTCTACACATGTCATTTAACTCTCTTCTTCTGTAGCATTTTTATATCACTACCTGTAAGGCTACCTCCTTCTTTATAAAAATCAAAATTATATTCTTTATTTTAATCTGCTATAACCATTTAATTATTTCCTTACTAATGGATATTTTAGTGGTTTTGCCACATGCTAGTATAAAATATGTGCAATTCATGCTCTTTTGTTCACATGTGTTATTATATCTGAGAATGAAGTTTTAGATCAGAAATAATGATTCAAAGGTCATGTGTATTTGAAATACTGATATACGTTGCCCAGTTGCCCTTCAAAGACACAAGAACAGCTTCCCCTCTTTTGGGTTATTGAAATATCTTTTTCTCTACATGCTGGTCAATGCTATGAATTATCAAATGTAATGATCTTTGCAAATATAAGTGAAAAAATAGTTATTTGATTTTTAATTTGATTTGTATTTATTTGATGTTTATCGTTGAAGGTGAGAATTTGGTTTCTTTGTTTAAAAGCCACTTACATGTTTCTGTAAACTATCTATTCATGCACTTTGCAAAATTTTCTATTAGATGTTTTAGCATTTTTTAAATTCATTTGAGGATCAAATTAATTCATTTAGTGGCTGGGGGGAATCTTTTCTGAGAAAAGTTGTACCTGCTCTATTCTCAGTGTGGTTATGCGTTTGTAGTTTCTTAATGCTATACATTTCTCAGCAAAGAAGGTTTACGTTTTCCAGATAACACCATGAAAGACTTCCATTCACTAAGAATAATAACTTTTTGTTCTTTAGAAGTATGTTTCTGGTTTTGCTCTCTTTTTTATTCTTCCTCTCATGTATGCCAACACAAATTGGCAAATTTGAAATAAGATCTTTTTGTTTTCTCTCAAACTTCATATTCACAATTACCCTCCGTAAAGCATCCTAATTATGTAAATCTTTGCTTATGTGAAATAAAGAAAGTGTCTCTATACACACACACACACATGCAATCTCCACAGTCTTTGGCCCAGAGCTCCTAAAACCCTTATAAATAGTGGTGGCTGGGTTAATTTTCAGTTCTAGTACTTGGTCTTTGACCCCATTTCCTGACACATAGTGTCTAAGACCTTTGTAATTTTCTGAGTGACAGGAGCGAGCATCTAACACATTCCTCCTAAATCCTCTGGAATTTCCTGGGTGACAGCAGCATCTTTTTTTCTAATGAGATGATTCTTGATGGCCTCTTGGATGGGGGCTGGTCACCAGAAAAACCCAACCATGATTAGAAGCTTGGAGCTTTCAGGTTTACTTTCCATTCTCCAGAGAGGAAAGGGGCTGAGAATAGGGTAAATTGGTTGATGACTGATTTATACTAAATGATTGATTAATTATGTCTACATGATAAAGCCTGCATAATAAAATCCCAAAAGTAGGGTGTTCTGAGAGCTTCCAGGTTGCTGAATATATGAAAGTGCTGGGAGGAGGGCATGCCCAGAGAGGACTTGGAAGCCCCACATTTCTTCTTCCACTTCTTGCCCAATGTATTTATATCCTTTGGCTGTTCATAAATTACATCCTTCATAATAAAAGAGTAAACACAGGCAAAGTGTATCTCTGAGGTCTGTGAGCCATTCTACTAAATGACAAAACCCAAGGAGAGGCTCATGAGAATTTCTAATTTGTAGCCAAGCCATATGGAAGTTGTGAGTAATCTGGGGACCTACTCCTTGTGATTGGCATCTAAAGTGGGGGGCATCTTGTGAGGGGACAAAACCCTTACACCATGTGAGGTCTGTGCTAACTCAGGTTACTGTGGTAATTCAGTTGAATTATTCAACATACAGTTAGTGTTCAAAGAGAACTGGAGAATTGGTTGGTTGGTGTGGGAGAAACTCCCACACATCTGGTCACAGAAGTGTTCTGATTTGAGTGTGAATACAGAGGAAAACAGATTCCTCCTACCCCCAATGTTACAGCTGAAAACTGCCAAATGACTTCTCAATGCACATAGAATAAAATCCAAGCAACCAGGCTTATTTGACCTGAAACTTGCCCAAGCTAGTCTCATTCCAGACAATCCTCCAGCATCATCTGCCTCACCCTGAGCTATACACGCTGATTTCCCTTCTGTTCCTTAGACACATGAAGTATGGAAATCTCTCTACTTGGAAAAATCAGATCTTCCCACAGACTCAGGTTAAATTTAATTTCTCCAGAGAAGGTTTTCCTGGATACTCAATCTAACATACCCTTAACCCCAGTTTTATGACATCAGCTCCATGAGCGCACAGACTTGTCATCTCATTCCTCACCTAAATTACTACTGTGATAATTAATTTTATATGGCAACTTGGCTAGGCTGCAGTATCCAGTGGGTTTGGTCAAGTACCACTTTACATGTTGCTGTGAAGGTATTTTTTTAGATGTTACTAACATTTCTTTTTTTTTTCGCTCTTGTTACCCAGGCTGGAGTGAAATGGCGCGATCTTGGCTCACCGCAACCTCCGCCTCCTGGGTTCAAACAATTCTCCTGCCTCAGCCTCCCGAGTAGTTAGGACCATAGGCGCACGCCACCATGCCCAGCTAAATTTTTGTATTTTTTTTAGTAGAGACGGTGTTTCACCTTGTTGACCAGGATGGTCTCAATCTCTTGACCTCGTGATCCACCCGCCTCAGCCTCCCAAAGTGCTGGGATTATAGGCATGAGCCGCTGTGCCCAGCTGTTATTAACATTTAAACCAGTAGACTTGGAGTAAAGCATCTTCGCCACCATAATGTGGCTGGACTCAAGACTGCAAATTCTGACAGGTTCCTTGCAAATAATTTAATCAAATTTATTCTAAACTGTTATTGATCTAATGACCTAATATATCTAAAAAGGTCTAGATTCTGTCTAGAATAATGTAAAAGTGAACAATATTTCACGCATATAATTTTCATTTTTTCTGAATATTTCATTTCTTCATGATTATTCTGAAATGAGAAAACATTTTTTTTTCTTTATTTTCCTGAAGAAGTAAATGCATGCAAATTATTTTTGTGGGTGTGTTTAGACAATCTACTTTCAGAGTTTGATGTTTAATCAGTTTTAGACATAATGGAAGCCACCAAAATATAATTATATTAATCATGTAATCCAAAATGTGGCATTAATTAATGTAAAAGTAATTTCAAATCAAATTGTGCAGAAGTCTTTTCAATAACATCTAACAAATTTCATTTATTTGTTTTGAAAAATGCATCAGAAAAGAAGGATTTGGATGGGTGGACAAGAAAATGTGCTATCTGATGAGCTATTCTTATAAATTCAATCAGACTACACTGTAGTCTATTTGAAGAAAAATATATTATGAATAGGTGACTATTCTTTTTCAATCTCTCTTCTAGCATTTTACTTTAAAATGTAATAAACCATTCAACAATGAATTTATATGCTATGATATGGAAATACTTGAACTAGACTAATAAACGATATTTTCCATTTTTGTAATTTAGCAAACTTACATCCATTTTAACTGAAAAGGGAGTAGCTTTTCAGGTGTAACCTCAATATGAAAATGAAGGATGAATAAGAAACTGCTCTGGCTAAAGTAAAACACGCATCCTGGAGCCCTTGAAGACTGCTGCTGTTTTGCAATTATACAATCTGGAAGTCACAAGTCTATGGAACTGTGATGAAATCTGTACTCCCAAAGAGATAACAACTTCTGTGCCAAACAGATGGGAAAAGGTCCTTTAGGTTTCCACTTCGGTGAACTTTTATCTTGCTGTCTTTTATCTTTTTATCTTCCTCTGTTCACCCTCTGGACGCATGTAACAAGTTAAAAATAGTATCTTTGTACTGTGTCAGCATGGCAAGAAACTGAGTAGACACATGGGAAAAGCGTATGTTCAACCTCATTTTTTCCTAGGGATTCTGTTTAAAATGCATATTTCCGTTGGGAATTCAGTGGATGAAGGGAGATGACTAGAACTGTAGCAGCGTTAAAATTGCCGTGTCACCCAACACAATCTGTTGTGTGATATACTGAAATTTAGCATGACTTCAGAAATTTATTTCCAATCAACTAGCAGATCATTAAGATCAGCTCTAAGACTAACCACTGAGTGAATATTCCCAAACCACTGGTTACAAATAAAGGTTCTACTTTCATCTCTCTAGTGCTTTATCTTTGGATCTTAACTTTTGAGTTCTCCCTTGAAAACACTGATATATTGCATGGGTTCAAGACAGACTATCACTCTCCAGCTGGAGTATCTGATGAATTGCCTATTATGATATAATTTCTCCATTTTCAGCACCAGTGAAATAACCATTTAAAGTATTGATAAGGGACTATCTCTGACACTCAATATCAAATCCTTAATGCTAATTTTTATTAACTCATAAAAGAACCTTCACATATGCCTTGATCTTACAAATGGAAGTCTTCTGATCCAAGACAGAACCCATCTAATGAAGACAAAATGTCAATAGAGTTTTATTTCCATTGAAGTAAATGAGCATAGATTATTTAATAATAACATGATTTAATAGTTATTGACTGTTTACTACGTTATATCTAGGATTCTAAATGGTTTATGTGAATAACTCGTTTAATCTTCCAATATTAGGTAGGTATTACTTTCACCCACATTTTAAAGATAAGAAAACAGATGTAGAGATTAATGAGCATGCCTTAGTTCACATCTCTGGTAAGTGGTTAATCTTTATTGACAACCTTAGTAGCATGGCTTCTGAAGCTGTTCCTAACCACTGAGCCTTACTGGCTTTGAGAATTAATGGTTGCACTATAATGAAAGAGAGAAGGCTTAATTCTAAATAATAAGGACATGCCTATGAAGCTGAAATGAAAGAGAATAGTGAGAAGGAGAAAACATACTAAGTTTGTATACAAATGGAAATAATGCTACATAGAGGCCATCAAACTCAGAGCATTTCACTCAAGAATGCATTTTCTCCCACTCTTTCTTGCTTCCCAGTCTGCTGATTAAAATTCCATTCACCTTGAAAGATTATCCCCATTTGTAAATATTTGTTCTGTGTTCTTCTCTTCTGCATCCGAATCTCTATGAGAGATTGGCTCATGTCTATTTTGTCCATCACTGTATCCCCAGCATCTAGAACAGTGTTTGTGAGAGTAGACACTGACATGGTTATTTTTTTGTTACTATAATTTTGTATATATGTTTTATTATAGAATTTTAAATGAATACAAATATACAGAGAATATAGAATAACACTCTGTTCCCATAAAACAGTTTCAATGATTACGCACTCAGAAAACTTCATATATAATATGACCCTGTTCTCCCACTCCCTGAATTATTTTAAAGTATTTTCAGACATTATCTCATCTCATCCATAAATATTTTAAATAATTTATTTTAATTGAATGAATTAAAACCCCTATCACATACTACCTCTTCCATTAAATACTTTTTAATTCTCTCAATCAAAAAAGAATGTTCCCCTATTTGAAAGTTCTGTGGAATTGTATATTTCTTTTTGCTGTAAACATGTTTTCTACCATTTTTAGATTCTAAGTCCCTTAAAGATTGGGACAATATCTCATATACCTTTTAATTCCATTTAAGGTCTATTGCAGTATCTTCAAGTTGGAAACCAGTTTTGTCTTCTCTGTACCACTTCCTAAATACATGGAAAAGGGTGCTAAAATGGTACTCTTCCTGTTTACATTTCAGCTGAGAATAAGAGACAATAGAGGGCATATACCCCTCACTTTCAGTGAGGTGCTAGACATGAAAAGCAGATGACCGAACCCTTGTTTTGAGTCCCACAGTTTGACATCTACCTTAACCAAACAAAAGGATTGAAGCTGAAGAGGCCAAAGCAGAGAACTTGTTTGAAGAAAGCTGGTTGAACTGCCACGGCATTCCCTCATTCATTCGTTCTAAGTGAGAGAAGCATTGAAGGATCCTCGGAGCTGGAAGGACTAAAAGGGCTGGTGGTTGGCCTACACCTAAGCAAAAGGAAGGCAGCCCATTCTTGTGACAGAAGTTGGCTGTCTAGTGGCAGAGTAAAGACAGGCAGCTGCATTAGGTGTATGCTATACTTCCACCAAAAGCAGAAAAAAGAGGGAAGGTTTCCATGGGCGTGAATAGATGATATGGGAGAAAAGGCAAAATATCTGAGGTATGACAAAATATCTCAGCAGAAAAAGGCCGAAAGGGTACCATCAGATGGAGAAGTACAGTGGGAAGACATTGTCCTAGGGCATCAGTTATTAATACCTGCCAGAGATCATAAAATTACCAGTCACAAAGACTGTTTTCTTCTCTCACCCCTTCTTTCTCCCAGTTTCAAACCTCCCAACTCCAAGCACAGGGGAGTGAGAAACATTGTTTGAAGGACGAGGAGAGTGCAAGGTTGGTACATGAACCTGAATTGGTTCATATACACACCCCACCTAGGGACTCTCAGACTGAAGCAGAACCTAACTTGGGAAGGGGAAAAGAAAAATAAGTGAATTTCACTCTTCTGATTATTAGGTTGGATTGGACATTTTCATTACTGGATTTACACTGTTTATGGAACTAATTCATAATGAAAGATCCTTCAGGCAATAATAGTGTCCATGAAAGTCCTGACAACAGGCCATGATTTTATTCTGGTGACAAGCTAAAAACAGCATTCCTAGAGCCTTTAATATTTCTACTCAGACCTTTCTGAGTCTGGCTCTCTGAATGTAATGATTACAGGCTTAACAAGAGACAACTGATTACCAAGCCAATAAGTCATTAGAGAGAGATACGGAAGAACCGTCCCAGCTCAGAAGATGAGATACCATGCAATTATTACCACATTCATAGAGCATTTTTAGAAATGGCCAAAATGTGTATATTGACCTGAGAATGATGAATATTTTTTTAGGTTCTAACAGTAGTTAGGAATGTCAGGACTTGGAGCAAAGTTGATAAAATATGCATGTCCTTGCAAACATCTCCTGTAGTACAGTTGGCCATCTGTATCTACCAGTTCCACATCAAGGATTCAACTGTGTTCAAGGATTCAACCAATGGCAAATCAAAAATATTTGAAGAAAAATAAATAAAAATATAAAAAATAATACCAAGTTTTAAAAAACAGTATAACAACAATTTGCATTTTGCAAATACATTTACATTGTATTGGATACTATATTTAGTCTAGAGATAATTTAAAATAAATAGGAAGATGTGCATAGGTTATATGCAAATATTACCCCATTTTATATCTGAGACTTGAGCATCCTTGAGTTCTGGTATCTGAGAGAGGTCCTGGACATAATTCCCCATGGATACCAAGGGGCGGCTATATTTGTTATAGACCCAAACCATGAGATAACTACTTAGGGACTATCATTGAAGTAAAAGGTACCTACTAAGAAAGTGTAGTAGAGGAAGGCAGAGAGAGTCTGACTGTGGCGTAGGGATATTACGCAGCAAAGAACGCTGCAGATTTATTTTATGTTTATTCCAAACCATCAGCTGTACCTGTACTTGTCTAATTGAACCTAGAATGTGTAATCCACAATGTGATGAATTCTACAGTTTTTCATATCTGAAACGGCACTTTTTATTTCTGTCATAAACGAGCAGAACGTTTCAGTTCTTCTCTTAATAAACACTGTAAACTCAGAGTTTTGACCTTGGGCAGGTCTTTGCATGTGGACCAATGCCTCATCTTTTTGATAGGAATAATCCCACCCAACATGTTTCTAAGCCAAAACATTTCAGATTCATGGAGTTCTTTAGACTCTCACTTTACAAAATGTCCATGAAAGTGCATACCGTGAGACATACATGGTCTTAAAGTTGTCCAGAAAAAAAAAATCAGCATCCAGAGTCAGCATAGATTGTAACTTGCATGACTCATCTCCCTTAATCTAATCTTTCTTTCAAGCACTCAACTTCACTTCGGACCCACGTATTACCCATCAGAATGTTATCACCAAGTCTAAAGTCCCAAATCTCTTAGTTCTCACTAATGTTTATAAAAATGCCATTTCCCCAGAGTCTTGTTATCTTCAAAGAATTACTCATAGCTGTTCAATGATATTAATCATTTCTAAACTCTCAGATAATACAGGAGCTCTATTCCAAAAGAAATTGCAATAGAGAAGAAAAAAGAAGATGTGTGACATATAAATGCAAACAAGCATTATAGGTGTCACAGTGCATTTGGTGTTGCAATGAAACACAAATGAGGGGATTCATCCCACTGAGATTCAAGACAAAAAAGAGAGTTTGGCAAAGCTGCATATACAGCTGTATGTAGAAACTGATTTAATTGAAAATTATTCAATGAATTGGGGGCATTTCAAGCTCCATGGTAGATTGCTAAAGTGAGAAAGAAATTTCTAATCATACTTTTTAAGGAAACCAAATATGATAGGCCATAGGTATGACAATGATAATTATTAGGAAGGTATAGATTAAGGATATGAGAAACTGATTGGATCGGTAGAATTTGCCCAGAAAAAAAAGAAATAGAAAACAGGCTGATGTTTAAGTCATAAAGAACATACTGCCTTTGCATAAAAAACATAGGAAAAGCAACCAGTTGTTACATTAATGAAATTCAGAAATTTAGACAATTCTGAGACCTAATTGTTTTTAAAATGAAGTTCAAAACATTTGGAAACTGCCAGGCGCGGTGGCTCATGCCTGTAATCCTAGCACTTTGGGAGGCCGAGGCGGGTGGATCACAAGGTCAATACCATCCTGGTCAACATGGTGAAACCTCGTCTCTACTAAAAAATACAAAAAAATTAGCTGGGCACGGTGGCGCGTGCCTGTAGTCCCAGCTACTCGGGAGGCTGAGGCAGGAGAATTGCCTGCACCTAGGAGGCAGAGGTTGCGGTGAGCCGAAATCGCACCATTGCCCTCCAGCCTGGGTAACAAGAGCGAAAGTCCGTCTCAAAAAAAAAATTTTTTTTTGGAAACTAGAACAGATATTAAATAGAAGGAAAAATATGATTGAATGCTGTACGACCAGGAAGAAAAAAGAAAGATTGAAAATGAAGTGGCTTTCCAGCTAGAAAAGGGGTAGTAGAATAAAAAAATTGAGGTTAACAAAACTATAGTCAGGAAAACTGTCATTGCCTGGGTGAAAAGAAAGTGATAATTGGTAGAGTACAAACTCTCAGAGATTTATAAAGTTTTCTATTTTATCTGATTTTTAAAACTCAAGCACAACCAGTTGAGGAAAAGGGTCAGCTTATCATAAAGCCAGAAAAGAGAAGACTGGAGGATGAAAGTTTTCAGGAACATATACTTAAGATGAAGTAGAAAGAATGTGGCATATTAATTTTACTAAAGTGCTATGACATTGTGAAATATATATTTGGTCTTCTTCTCTGTTTCTTGGTGTATGCTAAAATTCTTAGAATTGTCAAAGTGCTGTCTTTTCGTATGCTAATGTTGACTGACACTTCAGAAAGACAGAGGCATGATTAGAGGGTTGGGATTTTCAGCCCCACCCACCAACCAATGTCTAGGGAGGGGAGAGGGGCTAAAGGTCAAGTTCACCACCAATGGCCAATGGCAAAATTAATCACGTCTCCATAATGAAGTCTCCATAAAAATTCAAGAGAACAAGGTTGAAAGAACTTCTGGATAGCTGAACACAAGGAAGTTCTTGGAGGGCAGCTGCACAGAGAGGACACTGCAGCTCCTCACCCTTTCCCCATACCTTGTCCTAGGCATCTCTTCATCTGTATCCTTTGTAATATCCTCGATAATAAACTGGGAAACATAAATGTTTCTCTGAATTTCATTGATGTGCTCCATCAAATTAATTGAACCCAAAGAGGGGATTGTAGAAACCCCAACTTGAAGCCAGTTGGTCAGAAGTTCTGGAGGCTGGGACTTGCAACTGGTGTCTGAAAGCGGGGGCAGTCTTAGCAACTAAGCTCCCAGCCTGTGGGATCTCCAGGTAGATAGTGTCAGAATTGAATTCAAGGACACTCATCTGGTTTTGGATGCTTGGTGTGTGCTGAACAAAACCCACACCTTCGGTCACTGAAGTCTTTCATGTTGATGATTGTTATATAAAAGCAGAGGAAAAACATGGTTTGAGAGTTTTCCTGGAAAAGGTACTTAACAGACACTGGCTAGTTTAAGAGTCATTGTGGAGGTCAATTCCTGGAGATTGAGGGAGAGTTATAGGATTATCTGTTCATCAAAAGAGAAAAGGAAACCCTGGTAATTAAGGAGCTGTCACCTGAACTTCAATGCCCAGAAAGAAAAGAAGGAATCATCAAATAATCATTTTGCAATCACAGAGAACTGAACAAAGACTAACATGCCTTTCAGAGAACAATGTTGTTTTGTAATGAAGAGACAGGAGCGAGAGATAAAAGAGAATTTAAGAGATATGGACTACATGGATTTCAATAATATTTTCATATTAAATCAGAAATTGAACTATTGACCTCAGTGTTACAGTATATAATATGAATACAGTCTTCAAACTTATTTGAATTAAATAGATTTTGTTTCAAAAATTAAACTCTTCATACACTACAAATATTTGAGACATTTTCATCTACAGTCACAAAGGAATTCCACCTCTTTTGATCAGCACATAGGTGGTTTCACACAACTTTACAGGACTGTCATGATATTAAAAAGTCTGCATGGCTCTCCTAGTCTTTGAAGCACAAAAATAATCACATCAGTCACCTCTTTAAAAATGCTGCAGGAGAAGAAATCTTGCCAAAATAATTGCTTCACTTTTGCAATGAAGAATAGACTTAATCTTGGCCACCAATTTAGCCTCTTGATGTGTTTGGCTTAATTCCTCTAGAATGAACCCAATGAGTATCATAACCTATCATAAAGAAAGGACAACACACTATCATCCCCAAATGTGCTATACATTTACTTGGTGTCCATTTCCTCAAAACCAAATGGGATTATTTACCTCAACTAACTACAGGTATCTGAAATGAGTATCATACATGAGGATTGCTTAGAGCTTTTCACCACAGATCACTGCTAGACTTCACTTTTTCTCACAAGAAAGTGGTTTATAACTTAAGATTGTAACAGTGATCAGGACTTGACTTTATTTAGAAACTCTCCTAGATAAATCCAGTAGTTCTGAAGCTTATGTATTAATGCTTTGACAAAACCATATCACAAAATCACTAGGAAAATCTGAATTAGTAGAAACTAAATGTATGATGCTAAGCACTTTTTACAATGTGAATTTTTACTTTTTTAGAGAACTATAAAACTTAAAAACAACAATGGCCCGTAATTCTTGTATCACTATAACACCTGTTTTCATTTAAAATAAGTATGTACAATACAAATTAAAAAATAAAACTCCCCCCTCACCCCCAGTACTTTCTCCTAAATTCAGGCATATTAACAATTTCCTTGTTGCTTTCCAGAAATATTCTATGCAGAACCAATATTATATCTATTTTATTTTTTCAAATCTGCTGGTAAAATATATATTATCCTGTTTCTAGCTAATTTTGTTTAATTATTTGACGTTATTCCACAGTAGCAGATATAAATATGTATTATTTTGACTGCTGTGTAATATTTCATGATACCATAATCAATCAACCAGACTTGATGGATACTTACATTTTACCACTGAGTTGGAATTAAGGAAAAAAATCCCATTCTAAATTTATATCAAGGGGATGGAACTGGAAGACATTATGATGAGTGAAATAAGCCAGGCACTGAAAGATAAACTTCACGTATTCTCAATCATTTGTGGGAGCTAACAATTAAAACAATTGAACTCATGGAGATGGAGAATAGAAGGATGGTTACCAGAGGCTGGGAGGAGTAACAGGAGGAGGGTAATGTGGCTAATTAATGGGTACAAAAATATAGTTACATAGAATGAATAAAATCTAGTATTGGATAGCACAACAGGGTGACTACAGTCAACAATAATTTATTGTACGTTTTAAAGTAACTAAAAGTATAATTGGAATGTTTATAAATGGTAAGTGCTGGAGGTGATGGATACCTCATTTACCCTGATGTGATTATTAGACACTGCATGCCTGTATCAAAATATCACATGTACCTCATATATACCTGCTGTGTATACATAAAAATTAAAAATGAGAAAAACATTAAAGATTTGACTGAGTCATGAATAAAATTAAAATTTCAGTTAATTTTTTAAGTCAAAAGACACAGAGTTTCCTCAACCTCAAATAGAAAAGAGATACAGCCCAATCAACTTACTTGGGGGATTAAAAGTGAAGGATTAGGGGAATAAAACAATGCTTCTGAAACCCTTAGTTCACTGCAGTAGAATAATCAGGCTAAATGTACTCATTCTGGAAGTAGCCTTAGAGATGGTAGGAGTGTGTGAGGCTCATCTGCTGGCCCAGAGAACCAAAGGGCACAGGAATAGATTGGGGACCCACGAGACAGAAATGGAAGAGAAAAATATGCTCAAGAAAGAGGAAATGTCCATTAAGGTGATGAGGTTGGAAGAATTGTTCGAAGATAGTTAAAGGCACAGTGAAGTCTGTTCACAAGAGACTGCAGTCTCTATGCACTTAGAAGTGGCTAATAGACAGGAATTAGTGATGGTACAGGAAAGGGAAGGCATGAGCTGAAAGCAAAAGAAAATGCTAAGAATCACACACTTCGCTTCTCAGAAATGTGGACTGTTTTCATGGAGAATCCTTGCCAACGATGTGCTTTTTTAAAATTCATAATCCACGAATGAGGTCTTTAAAAATATATTATGTAGAATAAAATATATTCTTTAAGCTGAATATACTACCACTCTAAAAGGTTTTCCCAAATCATTGATTTCTCCACAGTATTTCCCGTTACACAAACCCCAGACCAACTAATGAAGAAAGGAATAGGACAAATTCAAACTAAGGTTCTAGCAGCTGTAGATTCAGATCATATATTATAATATATTAACTATATGTATATTATATTATAATTTTTTTATTAATCACCATGAGTTTCTCTTTAATCTTTGTAGAAATATACAAAAAGTTCTATTCCAGTTCGAACAATTTGAAAAAAATATTATGTCAAAGTAGAATTTAATTACTAGATCTAAGAAGCAGAAATGCTATTGATATGAATACACTAAGAACTCAACATATGAGAATGCTATTACTTCTCTTAGTAAAAGCAATAAAAATAGTTGTCAAAATTCTTACATTGCAACATCCAAGGTGCATAATAAAAAAAGAGCACTAGCCATATCAGCCAAATATTTATTTTATTTACATTTAAATACAGATTTTCTCTTCAATAATTTTTTTCTTTGAACGCTAAGTCTCTATGAGATATTCAGATATTCAGTTAGGATATTAATAAAATAATTATTTAATATTTCAAAAATGTAGCTTTTAACTATAATGAAAATGATCACCCAGAAATAAACAGCTTTGTTATATAAATTTCTATTAAAAATTGATTATTGTATATGTTTATCATAGCAAAGTTAATTTGCTAAATAACATTTTAAATAAACTCATCACTTTTGTGGTAACTTAACCACCTATATGCATATAGAGTAGGTTTATTTGTAAGTCAATATATTAGTCCATTTCCATAGTGCTATGAAGAAATACCCAAGACTTGGTACTTTACAAAGGAAGGAAGTTTAATTGACTCACAGTTCAGCATGGCTTCGGAGGCCTCAGGAAATTTATAATCATGGTGGAAGCAGAAGCAAACATGTCATTCTTCAAAAGGCAACAGCAAAGAGAAGTATATGTGCACAATGAAGGGGGAAACCTCTTATAAAACCATCAGATCTCTTGAGAATTAACTCACTATCTGTAGAACAGGATGGAGGAAACCATCCCTATGATTAAATTACCTCCCACAAGGTCCCTCTCAGGATACATGGGGATTACGGAACTACAACTCCATACAACAAGATGATATTTGGGTGGAGACACAGACAAACCCTATCAGTCAGAAAGCTTAACACCCCATCTCTCTTTTTCGTAGATTGCTCAAAAATACATTTTTAATAGATTCAAATCCAAAGTATACTTTTTTTAATGGTTCAAATCCAAAAAGTAAAATGTATAAATAAAAATACATTTATTTTATAATTTAACAGATTCAAATCCAAACACAAAACCTCATTATCCTACATTCTATAATAACCACCAGTATTGGCAAATCAAGGGACTTTTCCCCAGCCAGTTTAATTGACCACAGAGGGAGAATTTATGAGTTTTTCAAGGTCAGGAGATTGCTTGAAAGTACAGTCAGGAAATAAAGGAAAAGGAACTGTCAAAGAAATTCTAGATTGGGAGGAAAGAAAAGTAAAAGTGGAGTTTCACTCCTAAGCTTGAGAATAATTGACAATGCCTCAAACAGATATATATATATATATATATATATATATATATATATATATATATATATATGTGCCCCCACTATTACATAGTCTCTCTCTCTCTCTGTCTCTCTCTCTCTCTCCCCTCTCTCTCTCATACACACACACACACTCTCTCTCTCTCTCTCTCTCTCTCTCTCTCTTCTTTCTATCAGATCATTGTAGGATGTGGACATATTAACATATTTGAGACACATATCCACATACCAATGAATCTTTGTATAGGTATTCACATTTCACTTAATTTCCTCACTTTCTAATATTCATGAATTTAAACTAAAAAGAAATACAATATTTGGTTAACAACAGACAGACCAGATAAAAAAATAAATGGTATTTAATTCAAAATTAGGATTGTTGGGTAAGTCACAGATAGGTGAAAGAGAAGATTTTCAAAATACCACAGAATGCTATTATAGTTTTAAGATACCTAAAAGGATCAAGTTTGTTCTCTTCTTTGTTTTTTAACCAACTAAAGATAAATATTTAAGGTAGACTGTAAACTGTGTGACAAAGTTAAGACTGAAGTAATCCCCTTAAGATTCAGGAAAAGAAAGCAAAGATGGAAGTAATCAGGTTTTCACAGACCACATAAAATACCTTTTTACTCTATCTTCTCCATTCCAGCAGGGAAGTCCATCAGTAGCAGCTAATTCATTAGCACAAAGCTGATCAGCTAGACCTCCATAGAATGACCTGTACAGTCGAAGGCTGTTGATAAATTCTCTAAATGGAAGAAGAAAGAAAACAGTTAAAACCAAACATTCTCAATAAAGGCCATCAAAAATTATATATATTGTCATTCGTAATGTTTAGGATGTAATTTTTATATTGTTATGCCTAATATTTATATTTTTTCTCTATTTATTTTCATATATTTTAAATACTTTTCTTACCACCATGATGAAAACATATTATCTTTTTTTAAAAGAAAAAAAGCTAATATTTGAAATTATTCTTGGAGTAAAGTGTTCACTGGGAATGAATCTTCTATAACTCCACATCCAAGAGGTTGGGAATAGTATATACTGACGCACACAGACAGACATCACATCATTTAGCCTCCCTAAAAGTCCTCACTACCTGCTGTCATCTAAGCCACTATAAGCGTATTAATAATTTTCTTTTCCCTGTGGAAAATATCAGAGACTTACAACATGCCAAGTGATTGCTCACTGATGAAAAGTGTAGTAGGTTATTTTCCTATTTGGATATTCTTGGGATCTAAGAGCATAAAGTAATGTCTTTATTAAATATAACCCAAAACCCAGAAATGCAAGATATTTCAGAACCATGAAAATAAAAGTTAATGGAAAGAATAATATTCAATATATTAACAAAGATTTTTTTCCTCCCACACTGTTTTCCTTCTCCATATAAATTATGGGAGGAAAAATTCAACAAAAAGCAGGTTTTTTTGTTCTGTTTTGTTTTAACTTAGAAGCAAAAACTTTGGAGTTCTAAAACCAACGCTTTGGAAAACCAAGAACTTGAGTTTTCGCATTTCAAAAGGCCAAACCCTAAAGGCCTTCATTATGATTTTTTTTTTTTTTTTTTTTTTTTGGACATACACAATTGTTTTGGAAAAAGAAATGAAAAGCCGTAGCCTGATCATAGGAGATGTTCTCTAGATCAGAGGAAGGGGCAGAAGAAGGAAACGTTGGAAGGAAAGTAAATTTTAGAAATTCATGGAATAAGTGGTTAAAACGTAGCATTATGAAATGCCATTCCTCATCAAAATTTAAAATATAATTTGTTTAAAAATGAGATCAAAGAAGAAGGGTAATTCTAAATTATAGCTACAGTAACTTTTTTTAAATGAAATCTCAGTTTTTCAGCTCCGTTGCTCAATTTCATTAATTTTTAGTCATCTCTCCTATTATTTTTATTTTATTTTATTTATTTATTTTTTAAGAGATATCTTGCCATGCTTCCCAGGCTGGATACACACTTATTGGTTTTTAAAGAACTATTAGTGAATATTGCAAAAAAAAAAGATAAATATTATTTTCAAACATGTAACATCATAAGAAAATGAGAAGTTTTTAGTACAAGTATTTGCTGAGTATTTAAACAAGTTTTTAGAAAAGCTGGACAAGATAAGTGATAAAGTGGTTGCAAAAGCACAAATATGACTTAACTCTTAACTTAGATTGATGACAACAAAGGCTTTATTTTCTTGATAGCACAGAAAGTATATTACATATTTACTACTTTAAGTCAGTTTCCTTTGCCAGAAAATAAGTCCCTCGAAGATGGCCATATCTCTGCTAATAGGAATGCATGAACAAATATCAATTTATATGTTGCAGCTACTAAAACATAATTGAGGAAGCAGACTAATTCTTTTTTAGAAAGGTGGAGTATAATGAATGGCAGAATATGTGACTCCTGTCCTAAATTTTATTCAATATAAATGATCACCTGTTTGGAATCAAAGAGTCTTCTAGAAATGAATAGACCAGGCCCAAATTGAGGGAATGTTGTTGAGACTTTTAAACTGATGATGAAAAACTGAATATATTTTTATGGACCCTAAATCAACTACTTCAGTCTTGGTGGACAGGACCAGGTTCACTTCTCCCTTCACAATCAATAGATCCTCATGGGGAAAGAGATATGTCTTTCTTTTCCAGTCCTCCTTCCCATGGCTGTACTGCCTTTGCCTTCGTCCAAGCCCTTACCATCTTTCTCTGGACTTACTACCGGAAGGTGACATCCCTCCAATCTCTTCCCATTCTCAATAACAGCCACTTTCTAAAATTCAAATTTGATATTCCACAGATTATGTTGAGGGACTGTGTTAAGGAAAACCGAGTCCACAAGGGTCATGGTTTCAAAAGCAAGAGCTTCCCAGCGCCATGCCTCCATCTACTTCCCATCGGGGAACATAAAATTCTTTTTCTGACTTTCCCACGGAGCTAGGTAGAAATTCCAGGTGAGCTTCTTTGTTCAAAAAGCCCTCCAAAAGCTCTGGGAGGAAGGGCCTCTGTTGCGGACAATCCAGTATCAAAGTCAAAGCTCAATCACCCCAGAGGAAGTTTGAAAGAACTCCTCTCATCGGATGAGAACATAAATGGGACGGGAACAACTTCAGGGTTAAAAACCCACTGCCCTTACCTGTGTGGATATCCCCTCCGGATTCCCCTCCCAGGGCAGCCTGCGAGCTCTCTTGCTCCTTCTCTGTTTCTCTCTCTCTCTCTCTCTCTCTCTGCCAATATATCTCTCTCTGCTAAATTCTTTGGGTCCGTGATATTTATTCCAACAGTTCACCGGGCCTCCAGGGCCCCTTCCCCAGTTCCTGGGGCAAGAGAGGCAAAGCACCTGGACACAAGAGATTGGGGAACTGGAATTGTCTTTGGGATGCCCCCAGAGCTCTGCTCCCATCCCGTTACATCTTTGGCAATTGATGGGGAGGGAGCTGAGCCCCTGCGCCCCATGCCGGTTGCAAGGTTACTCACTTAACATCCTTCAAAGGCTTCTCCATAGCATGATATCCAAGTTTCTTGGAAAGATGTGCAAGGTACCTTCCCATCTTAATTTCGGCAACAACCCAAATCATACTTTAGGGTCCCACAAAAGTGAGGTACTTTCTGTTTCCCAAACACACCTTCATATCTTTGCACATATTTATTCTGAAACGATTGTATCCTAGAAGATTTCCACTCATTCTATAATGCATCGCCTATCAGTTGTTGGTCACAAAGTAATAAACACTATTGAGTACTAAGTTTTTTATGGGCATTAAGGATTCACAGGTAAGAAAGAGAGCCCCTGCCTTCTAAGAACACATATTCTGATGAAAACCTATAATAATAATAATACAGTGTTAATAGTGCAAACTTTTAATACAGAGAGGTACTTTAACGCAGAGAAAAGATTTTAATTTTAATGCATGGGGAAGATACTTACAAAAGAAGGTAGCACTTCAGTGTTCCATGAAAAATAAACAAGTGAACCAAACAAAAAGCCATGATGAGTGAGGGTAAGAGGAAAGAAAATAGAGTAGTATGCAGTTTCATTTGGGGGGGACTGTGTTTATGGGAATGAATTATAGTAAAATGGTAAGAAGAAACCATTTTCTCATCCTTCTTATTGATCATCATAAGCTGTTTCTGTTTTATTCAAAAGGTAGTTGGAAATCATTAAGTTTTCTAGCAAGCAGGTGTCATCATCATCATGGCAGCACTTTGGGAATAGAAGAGCAGTGAGATCACTTAGGTGGTTATGAAGGAGAAGGGGGAAAGCTGAGGAGGTGAGAAAGAGCCTGTTAGTGAACAGAAAAACAAGTGAAAGATTTGAAAGACATTAGAAATCCAGAATTGACAGGTTAAAGTAAGAGCGTTAAGATAATACACACAATTTCTAATTGTGTTTTCCCTGCTCATGTGAGGAGATGGTCATGGCATTCCCGAGATAAGAAATAAAGGAAGGGAAATCTCACCTTCTCAGTGTCCCACATTATATTTATGATCATTTTTATCCTGCTTAATATTTTCATCTTTCCAAGGCACACATCACTTTCTAGCCACCTATGTATGTAATATAAGGATTGATCAGGCTTCATTGTTTTCATCTGTCTCCAGGCTCTAGAATGAAAGATTCAGGCGGGCAGACATTTTGTTGTTTATTTTGTTTGTTTTGTTCACTGCTATAAATCATAGAGCAGTGGTGTTGCATGCCGTAGACCCAATAAACAGTCATCGATTTAATAAATGAGTGAAGACTAAGGAATTAATGATTTCATTCTTGACATGTTCAGTTTGAGATTTCTTTGGAATGTCTAGATAGAAAAATCAAATAGAATGCTACTTTCAAACTTACTAGGTGTAAATCTTATCAGGGGATCTTAGGAAAATGCAGATTCAGATTTAGTAGTTCTGGGACAGGGCTCCAGGTTGTACGTTTCAGAGCAGCACTCAGATGATGTTTATGCTACTGGTTCGAGAACTATGCATATCATGAAAGTCTGTGTTAAAGATGCGACCCTGGAACTTAGCGGACTGGACATGTGATATGAGACCCAGCACCCAGACAGTTAGTGACTAAAATAATGGACATGCAGAAAATCCCTCAGGAAAGTAATATGCAGCAATAAAAAGCCAAAGAGAGTTGAAAGTGGAAAGAGCAAAGGAAGAAAACCTCAAAGTTAAAGCACTATGAAAACTAAAGAATGAGTGAATTTGAAATTAGAAAGGTTCTTCACAGTATAAAATGCCATTCTGAGAGGTTAAATAAAATACCAAAAGTGTCTTTTATAGGTGGTGACCATAATTATTATGAACTGAATTGTATCACCTCCTGCCACCACCAAAAAAAAATGATTAATTTTTATTTTATTTTATTTAAAAAAAAATGTATAATTGTTTGTGGTAGTGGCAGGAGATGATACAATTAAAATCCTAACTGTATTTGGAGACGGGACCTTTAAAGAAATAATCAGGGCAGGTGTGGTTGGCTTACAACTATAATCCCAGCACTTTGAAAGGCTGAGTAAGGAGGACTGCTTCAGTCTAGGAGTTGGAGACCAGACTGGACAACATAGTCAGACCCTGTATGTATATACATACAAAAAATAAAATTTTTAAAAGTAAAATAAGAGGGCTAGGTGTGGTGGCTCACGCCTGTAATCCCAACACTTTGGGAGGCCAAGGCAGGTGGATCATGAGTTCAGGAGTTCAAGACCAGCCTGGCCAAGATAGTGAAACCCCATCTCTACAAAAACACAAAAGTTAGCTAGGTGTGGTGGCGGGAGGCTGCAATCCCAGCTATTCTGGAGGCTGAAGCAGAGAATTGCCTGAACCCGGGAGGAGGAGGCTGCAGTGAGCCAAGATCGCGCCACTGTACTCCAGCCTGGGTGACAGACTGAGATTCCAGCTCAAAAACAAAACAAAAAAACAAAAAAAACAAAAAAAACAAAAAGAAAGAATCAGAATTCAATTAGTTCATATGGGTAGGTGCTAATCCAATATGACTGGTGTCCTTATACGAAGAAGAGACACCAGGGACAGGAAGGCAAAGAGAAAAGGCCACATAAAAACACAGGGAGAAGGCAGCCATCTGTAAGCCAATGACAGAAGCCTCTGAAGAACCAAACCTGCCGACCACTTGATCTTGAACCCTTCAGCCCCAGAACTGTTGAGGAAATTCATTTGTGTTGTTTAGGCCACCCAGTCTGTGGTATTTTGTTACGGCAGCCCTAGCAAACTCATACAGGAATTAAAGCATTGGAAGTAAAGCAATGGACTTCACATTTGCTGTACAATAACATTAGAAAGAAAATGGGAAACTCTAAGTGGAGATTCTGAAAAAGAAAAATTAAAGATTTGTTCGTGTGTATGCTCATTTCAATGTGGAAGACATTTGAAAATATTTGGGTATAAAGAGAAGGAGATAAGGCTTTGAGTTCATTAGTGTGTTTCTGGATATTCTAATTGTTTACCTTCTGGGCACACAGCCGCTTGGAAGTTAGCTTTGGTCATGGGACTTGTTTGGGGTTTGGCATAAATGCAGGCAGCATTTACATATGCTCCTTCTAGGCTGAAGGAGCTAACAAGGCTCTGCCAGCTTCCATTTCCCTCTAGCACGATGACTGGCAATGATTCAGAGGAAGGCTGTGAACTCATTCTGAGTCCTAAAGCCTAGGCAACTTAAACAGTAATGGCCACTGTTCAGAAAGGCACAGGTTCTAAACAGAAACACAATGTTATGTTCTACACCAATGGTATGTTGGGAGTGGTTTGCTATCGCATCATAAGTTAGTCTCTCTTGGTTATACAATGATAGCGAAAGAAAATTAATAATTGATTAATCAGAAATTCTGCAAAAGACAGAGAGGAAGGGCTACTGAAAACAAAGTGGTTATCTTTAAATTTTCTGAGGCTAAAATAAGGGAAGAAAGTCTGTGTTCATATTAAGATGGGTTTTGGTTTGTAAAGACAAATTGGAGGGGAGATCCTACTTTGGAACACTGTATCCTGTGTTTGGCAGGGGTTAGGTGGTGGGAATTAAAAGCAGTGTTGCAAAATGTAGTTGCATTGAAGAACCAGAGATCTACAGTCAGAATATTTCTTAAAAATTAAAATTGAGATGGTGGTAAAGGAGGGGATTAAAACACTAGTAGTCATAGTGAACTGGTCAAAAAGACTTACCTTATCTACAGCCACAGAGCCAACTAATGTTGGTCCTGTTACCAGAATTCACATCTCAGTTCCCAGCTCAGTGCTCAACCTACTACACCACTCCTTTTCCAGTTTGACATGAAATGTTTCAATGAACAAAATATTATATTCTTAGAAAGACTGGAAATGTAAGTTGCTGGGAGTGACTACATTCATCCAATTATTTCTCTACAGTTATAAGAATGTTTCTCGTTAAAATTAGGATCATAATAAATGCAGGGAGGTGTTAACAGTCCCATCTAAGTATCCCTTAGGGACTTTGTTTCATATGTCAGTTGCTCATCTTGTCCTTGAAATATCTCTAGTACACAGAAATGAAATATAAATATTAAGAGTAATGGTTTGACAATATTTAAAAGAAAACAGGAAAATGTCCCTCATCTGAATATTTATTCAAAGCCTCTATGGTCTGCACCAATAAAAACGGATATTTCTAATTTGGGCTTGTAACAGAGTAGCATTTGGTCCCTTTGCCTCCATTTTCCAAGCTGAATACAGAATGAGCATTAGAAATGAACCACACAGGCCGGGCACTGTGCTTCACGCCTGCAATCCCAGCACTTTGGGAGTCTGAGGCAGACAAATCAATTGAGGTCAGGAGTTTGAGATCAGCATGGCCAACATGGCAAAAGCTGGTTTCTACTAAAAATACAAACATTAGCTGGGCAGTGATGAGTACCTGTAATCCCAGCTATGCAGGAGGCTGAGGCAGGAGAATCGCTTGAATGCAAGAGGCAGAGGCTGTAGTGAGCTGAGATTGTGCCACTGTACTCCAGCCTGGGCAATAGAGCAAGACTCTGTCTCCAAAGAAAGAAAAAGAATTGAGCCATACCACTTCTCTGCTCACTGCTTTTAAAATCCTAAACCATTTATATAAATGTCTTTATTAAAAAGTCAAAAAATAATAGATGTTGGCAAAGCTGTGAAGAAAGGGAACACTTATACACTGTTGGTAGAAATATAAATTAAATCAACCTCTATGGAAAACAGTATGGAGAGATTTGAAAGAACTAAAATAGAACTACTATTTGATCCAGAAATCCCACTATTGGGTATTTCCCAAAGGAAATCCGACTATTTGGTATCTGGAAATCCCCTTATCCCAGCAATCCCACTATTTGGTATTTACCCAAAGAAGAATAAATTATTATATCAAAAAGATACCTGTACTCATGTTTATTGCAGCACTATTCACAAAACCAAAGATATGAAATGAACCTAAGTGTTCATCAATGGGAGAATGAATAAAAATGTGGTATATATATACAACGGAATAGTACACAGTCATAAAAATGAATGAAATAATTTATTTTACAGCAACATTGATGGAACTGGAGGACATTATGTTAAGTGAAATTAATCAGAAACAGAAAGTCAAATAACAGGCTGGGCGCAGTGGCTCACACCTGTAATCCCAGCACTTTGGGAGGCTGAAGTGGGCGGATCAAGAGGTCAGGAGATCAAGACCATCCTGGCTAACACAATGAAACCCTGTCTCTACTAAAAATACAAAAAATTAGCTGGGTGTGGTGGCATGTGCCTGTAGTCCCAGCTACTCGGGAAGCTGAGGCAGGATAATTGCTTGAACTCAGGAGGTAGAGGTTGCAGTGAGCTAAGATTGTGCTACTGCACTCCAGCCTGGGCAACAGAGCGAGACTCCATCCCAAAAAGAAAAAAGAAAAATAGAAAATTCAAACATCACATGTTCTCACTCGTAAGTGGGAGCTACACAATGGGTACTTGTGGACATAGAGAGTGGAATAAGACAACACTGGAGACTCAGAAAGGTGGGAGGCGGAAGTGGGGTGAGGTATGCAAAATGGGTACAATGTACACCATTTGGATGATGGTTACACTAAAAGCCCAGACTTCACCACTACACAACATACCCATGTAATGCAACTGCACTTTTACCCACTGTATCTATACAAAATTAAAAAAATAGGAAACAATAAAATATCTTGCCACGGCATAAGAACTCTCGACCCCTTACCCTAAGCCTCATTCCATGACAGCCCCCTTTCTTTCCATGCACACACACCAGCCAAGGCCCACATGATTACACACACATTGCATAAAACAACTCAATATTTGCTGAACAAGTTTCCAGGCTTAGAACATCCAGTTTCCTCCACCCAGAACTGCCTTCTCCTTCTACTTTACTCTCAACTTCCACCCTTCCTTCAAGATCCTGCTTAAACCTCACCTCCTCTTCAACTCCTTCCCTGACCAACGGGTGTAGCAATTGGTTCATCCTCCATTCTCATCCAGCACCTGTCTCTGGTTGGATTACAGCCCTTGCTCTCTAGCATTATCATTCCTCAGTTTGCCAGTCTCCCTTCCCGATTAGTGAACGTGCTTTCTAAAGCACGTTCCAGGATTTGGACCATAGCTTGGTACTCAACAAGCACTCAACAAATTCTTTTTGAATTAGCCCCCAGATGAAGTCTTAGTTTTTAACAGCTTCTAGAATTAGAAGCTCCTACAAGGGAGACATTTTCCACAATGACAGTGATAATTTAAAGTTCTTTAAGTGCACATGTGGCTTGGGAAACTTTAAATGAGGGGACCTATTCCTGGATTCTGGCAAAATATCAGAGGGACCTTTCTGGTGTGTTGCGTTAAAAAATAGAAGGAATCTATAAGATAAGATAGCAAGCTGGGCCAGACTCTACTAAACAGGCTCAAGACAGCTCCTATTTATATGTAATGCTGAAATTAATACATAGTGACACATTAGTATTTAGTCGCACTGCTGTGTAAGATAGCTATGATAATTAATATATCAAAGATATGCTGCATTATGAAGACAGAGATAGAAGGAGCCTTAGAAATCATCTGTTCCAACAGCTCTCTGTCCTATCTACACACTGTCATCACCAAGGAAACATTTTAAACTGTACACCTGGAGTTCTCCCTCAAATAATCAGATTTATTGGTCCAGGGTGGGAATTGAGCATGTGGGTTTTCTGAAAGCTTCCTAAAGGAGCCTAACATGCACTTTGAGAACCAGTGATTTTGTCCAACCCTCTTATAAACAACTAAAGTGAAAATGAGAGAAATAAAGAGACTCATGAAAAGTCACTTAGTTATCAGTTAGCAAGGCATTTTTTGATACAGACTTCAACATCCTGTTTAATTAATTAACTGAAAATATCATACTTAGCAACATCTGGCTGACATTGGATATTTGATTAATTGAGGTTGAATACATCTTTAGACAGAAGAATATTTCCACCTGTTTCTAAACATTTATGAAAATTATCACATTTCAAAAACATACTCTTGCAGATCATTAGCTGAGAAAAAACAGACACGTCGCTTCTTGCTGACAAAAAGCCGCCCTGAGAATGCAGTATGTTCAGACAGGAGTTATCTATACATGTTGACCGGTCTGAAATGTCTGGCGCAGGAAGCAGGCAGTGGGGTAAATTGTAATCACTGGCTAATGCCCAGCTTTGTACCCTGTGCTAGCCCAGTAAAGTAGAAAAAGAAGCACAATTGCTCATTCATAGCCTGCAGCCTTGTTTGCCCTGAGCTTACTGAAGGCAGGGGAGAAACATGGACTAGCATAGTTATTGCTTCATTGCTTCCCATGCCCTTGAGGCCAACAGCACCAAAAAGGTCTCCTGATACATCACGTGGTAAAAAATATATATAAAAGGGAATGCAACCCACCCTGATGTAATCGTTTCTGAATCTGTTGACAAAGGAATGCCAATTACTCCTATTAAACTGAGTAACACTTCCAACTGGCTATACTGTTATAATTGACTTTAATCATGTTTAACTATAAAAGTCATATATCTTTCAGTAAGGTGTAAAATAATAAAAAGGTACATGACCAGCCAGTCAAGTCTATGCTTTCATAGTCTTTCCATCCCTCACTGGAGGTAACCAATATAAAAGCTTGGTGTTTATCTTATTCTTCAGCTTTTGCTATGTGCAAACTAACAAGCAGCTAAAGACAGACAGACAGACAGACAGACAGGCAGACATAGAAAGATAGAGCTATAGAAACAGTTTGGTTTCACAAAATCTGTACCAAGCTGTAGACATATAGGAAATGGGATTTTCCTCACATGACAGTATATGATGAACCCTTTCCAGCTTAATAAATATAGTCTTTTTTTTAATTAAGTGTATAATATTCCATAAACTGGATATAGCAACATAAGCATAGTCTATGACAATATTTCGCTAAGCAAATTCACATTTTAATTTATAAGACTGACATATAGCTTCAAACTTTGTTGATTTTTTAGCAAGTTGTTTGCCTTAAGGTCTATGGCTCTTATCTACATTCGACCTTGCATTTCATTTAATTAGAACTTGCTAGAAACAAAACGAGGTTCAAAAGGCATACCTCTCAATCCCATGTCCTCATCTCACAGGAACTTGTTTCATTTTAAACATTTATAAATTGTCACATAGTGTACTCCCCTCCTTTTCTCCATTGAATACAACACAGAAGAGACTATTTCCAATTTTGACCAAAGCTAATTATCTAGAAAAGTATCCAGAAAGTATGTTGAAGTGGAGATTTTTCTCTCTGGAATGTCTCAGAGCACATATATTGATTTTTTTTTTTTACCCCTAAAGTCAGTCCACACATAATACAGAACCCAAATTAAAAGCAATGCCTAGCACACTGCTTGAAAATATCTGCAGAACAAAGGTCAAATGTGCAGTTTGCTAGTTAATGGCCTGAGGCAAAGTGAAGGTTAATGTGGCACTAATGAGCAGGCTCAACCCTGTAGAGATGACTGACCACAGCTGTCAAACTGTAGACGTTTAAAATGTCAGTCTCCTGCTCAGCAGAGGAAATATATAATTACAGGTTTCTAGATAAGAACTATTTTCTCTTGCTGGTCTGAATCTATATTTAATCATTTAACGTTATTCTCACCTAAGTCATTCTGTTTGACAAAATATTTACAGAAGTCTTTAGAATACAAAAATTAGATTTCTATTCTAAGAGAACAGAAAGAGAAGGCACCACTCGCATTGCAAATGCTTGAAAATCGTTAAACTTGTATAGTCAGATGGAGAAGGAAAGTCTAGTTTCTTGGCCCTTTCTGGGAAGAGAGGGTGGACACAGCACTGAGAAGCAACGCAATATGGCACATTTATCAGAGTTGAAAATGTGTTTCTAGCACATGACATTCACATTTGATTCAAAATGAAAAAAAAAAAAACCCACCATATTTTTTCCAAAAGAGCAACTCACAAAGTCTGCTCTCTGAACCCCACCTGAACTCATTGCTCATTATGAAAACTGTGATCTAAAGATCGGCACCTTTCTCAAAGAGGAGGATTTTTTTTCTCGAGGTGATTCCAGGGTTTCCCCTCCACATAGGAAGTCATCTATCTCCAATGACATGATTCCCCTTTGTTAGAAGGTTTACTGTGATTTCTCTCTCAAAACGAAAGGGGTTAAGATGGTAGGTTGGGGAGCAACAGGGAAAGTAATAGGAAAGAGATGGAAAGGAGCTCAGAGAACAGGCTGATTTCCTTAGAGACGCTTTGCAGAGAGTTCTTTCCAAACAGGTGTTTCATGTTTAGCACTCTCTTGTAATTTGATACTAGCCCTGAGCTGGAAGTTCAGAGCCATCTATGCAATTAGGATGGATGCCTCCATTCCTCACTTTTCAAAGACCTTCCAAACCCAACACATTACCACTTAATGTCTCCATAAAAAACACCCTTTCTGAAAGCATCCTCCTCTAAAAAGAGTGATTTAAACCTGTTGTCAAAACTAGGTTTTCAAAATTAGTTCTAACATTGTTTTCCTATGTTGTAAAAATGTGCTTTAAAAAACACTACCTCTGTTCTCCATTAAAAAGGACTTTAAACCAGGACTTCAACCCATTAATGAAAATAAACACTAGACCAAGTGTTCAAGATTTAAAACCAGTCAGCTAATACTAGAGAAACTGGTCATCTATCACAAAAAATGAAGTGATAAAACCTGTTTACCTCTTATAATTTTTTATTCACTTTAATTAAAATATGCAATTAATTGTTCATTCTACTACTTTAAAAAACATGGTACTAATTTTTCAATTTTCAATTTTCAAATCTAATGATATTCATATATGCTATTCACACAATCATTATTGAGTACTTAGATTTTGAGATTCAATATTTTAGTCAAATCCTGAATATTCCTCTCTTTGGCAATAAGATATTTTCTGTGGCTGCTAACAGTTTAACAATAAACTTTGTGACTTAAGGGACAAGAATATAATCTAGACATTATTAACCTCTCTGAGAATTAGCAGAACATTAAGAAAATACTTGCCCTATAATAGTCTGCCAATGAAAGCCTTCTTTATTCTTCCTTCCTTTACCTTTCGCATTTTGCAATTACAATCAAATATTCCTGTTTACCTCCACTCACAAATGTATCTGACTAATGGATGGTATATACATAGTACAAATTATTCATGCTTGCATTTTCGCGTACTCTGTATCTTTTATTCCAAATACTTGTGTTCCTGAACTCTTTCATAAAGATAGGCATTAGCACCAGAAAATCTATAAATAACTATGCTCAGATAAAATAAGCTATTTTAGTCTTCAATTTTATTCCTATTACTCTGGTAATTTTCATTTTGAAAAATATTGCTGTGGAATGTTACATGTCAGCTAGGTATCCTTTTATTCCCAATTTCTGATGGGTGGCCTAGAATATTACTGACCAGGAATCATTAACCTTTACTTAATTATGCCATCTAAAATATGTTTCTGAGATAAGGATTACGGTTATGCATCCTTTGGTTATTTATATACATGCTTATATATAAATACTCATTAAATGGAAAATGTAGACAAACCAAATACATTTAAGATTAAAAATCCTTTGGTTTTACTCAGTTTACAAGATCCCAAAGTTACAGTGTTCCTATATAGCAAGAATCTTGCTGAAAGAGGGTAAAACCATCAGAGCAAAAAGACAGCCTCAGACTCCATGACTTCAAAAGTCATCAGACCAGAACGAATCACATTTCTGAGAAGGAAACATAATCTAAAAGTTGATAGTTCTACAAATATGAGCCTAAACAAAAACAAAAACAAAAATACCTTGAAACTTTCTTCATATTCTCATTTGCTGTACCAAGCAAAAGAAGCCACACATGATTCTACAGATCACAGTGAAGCCTAGTGCCCTGGAAATGGTTGATCGGATTTGTGTTTTGGAGTGAAGATAAAAAAGGGAAAGGAAGTGTCTCTATCACATGTGTATCCTACTCTAAAGACATGTCTTCTCCACTCGTTTGAAGACAATTGTGGGGGATTTGGCAGCTTTGTCATTTCCATTCCATGCCATTGGATACAAATCTGAAAATTTCTTGGTGCTTCCTGCTTCCCATTTCCCCCTATTATACATATGTATCCTCTATACATTTTGAATGCCATAGATAGATTTTAAATGTTGAAAGTGTTCTTTACCTTGAATACCAAAGTAGAATATAGTGCTAGATACTCTTGCTATCGATGAAGGACCCATTCTGCTTCTAAATGCAATTAATTTGTAAGAGACAAACTTTCATCATCTTAAATTATGCCCCCATGGATTCTGCCAAAAATTCTGCAATAATTCTATACACTCCTATAAAATCATCAATTTCATCATAACTTGAACTTGAATCATCTTCAACTCTTCAAGAAGTTCAGTGAAAAAAATAATAACAGGAGCTGAACTTGAGGTTCTTTTCAACTCTGTAAATGTTTACTGATTTTCCAAAGTAAAAGGAGTAGAAGATTCATTCACTTGTTGGGAGAAAAGAAAAAAGAAAACATACTTTTAGATATATTAGATAAGGGGAATTTATTTACAGTTTGGCTTTCTTGGTGGAAAAGATGTTTTCAGCCATATAAGTGATACAGCCCCACAGTAATAATAATTACATACATTACTAAAAGCTTCTAACTCATCCGGCAAGCTGCTACAGAGAAACAGAACAGATTTTCGGATGACCAGTTTGAAAACTGTCCAATTTCTAGCCATTTCTATGGGTATAAAATTATACCTTATTATTCTTTCTGTAGCCAGGAATTTGGGGACATTTATTTCCACACACACTAACCTAAGGTTGACAGCCTCTCCACTGCAAATACCATAAAGCAACTTAAGGACGAAATAATTACGGAACACCAGTGGAGGCTGAAGAATTTAGAATAAATCTCATGCTCCCTGAATTAAGCCTATCCTCATCAAGAAAGCAAACTAGTAGAGTTCCAGTTGCAGCCATTGGATATGATAGTTGCACACATTTTCTATAATTTCTAGTAACTGTTACCCTTAAAACAAAAAGTGGGCATCTGTCGAATACAACACGTGTGCACATAGCCACATCCAAGACCAACTGCGATGTCAACTCCTAGTCCACGCCAAATAGTTGGACTTGCCTCTTCTTTCAGAACCAGTGTACATAATATTAGCTTAATTTTCTACTACGTGGATTTCATTTAAGATGATTCATGAAATGGCCGTTAATTTTTCCACGAACATCTAGAAAGTAAGAGCATTTTTAAAAGACTTTCTGTTGTTAACATTAGTTTTAGGTGGAGTGAAGTGCTTTTCTGTGCAACAAAATTCTGCACAGATTTGTCTATGAACTTTCTTTTTCTGGGAACATTTATGGGATTCTCAGTGGGATACATGATCCCCAAAGGTTAAGAACCACTAGCCTGAACTTTCGCCATATGTTTGCTCTGCCTTCTGGCATTTGCTCTTCCTGTGTGCCTGTAGTTTGACCCCCTGCACGTCCTGATCTTCATTATTCACATAGGTCTTGACTCTGGCCTGCCTTATAGCTCATGTTCCCTCCATACCTGCTCTGGCCTCCCCTCTGGCCTCCTATCCGAAGCTTTGTCTTGGCCTGCCCTGCCCTGGAAGCCCTCAGTACCACCACCTAACAAGCACTGTTTCAAATTAAACAGAATTTTTTTTTCAATGAAAACATGACCTTTATTTTCACAGGTTAAATTTACAGTTAATAAATACAGTCAAAGACGCACTAACTTTCACTTGTGAGGAAACAGATTGTAAATTGCTTTCTATTCAACTCTAAATGATATTAGATTTTTCTGAAAGAATTAACTTCTTTTTCAGACCTATGAATATTTTCATCCACTGAATATTTGTATATACAATTCATCATTAAGCCCAGTATATCTCAATACTGATTTAACATCTAAACAAACATATATGCCCAGAGCGTAATACCAAGAATTTTAAGAATTAATTTGGGTTTCACTAATAAACTGTTGTATTAGATAAGATTTGACTATGTAACTATAAACTCTATGTATTTTAAACTAACTGATCCCATTTAATGTGAATCTATTCTATCTAGCTTGGCAATAAGCTTAAATAACATTGTGTTTTTCACTGAATAGATGTTTTACATTTTTTCCCAGGTTTAATTATTTTGAACACTTCACTATGTTTTTCTGTGATGTACAGGATATTAATTTACTTTAGTTGACAGTGACATTCCAAATGAGAATCGTGCCCTGCCTCATTTCTTTCATTGAACTGCAATTTTAAGTGTCCTCTTTGCTTTCCATTCTTAATAAATAAAAATGTTAATTTTCCAAGTGATACAATTCTCACTCAAATCACAATTTCATAAATGCATTAGAATGAAGTGGAAATGCCTAATGATATAATATTTCAGTTAAGTTCTGAAGACAAAATGTTAAAAAATACTCACATAACAATTTAAATTTTGTTTCAAACATTAAAAATTCAGTATTTCTAAAAATTCTGCACTCCCCACCCTGACCTCAAAATACTATCTGATAGTAAAAATATTGTATTTTTACTAAGCACCTAGGATAGTCTCTATTATGCAAATACACACTCATGTGTGTAGCCAATCCCCTTAATCGTGCATTCTTAAATGAGAGGCCTGGCTAATTGGAATGCTTGCTGGAGAACAGATGGGGCACTGGTGTTGAGACTCTATCTTAATTTATTGTCCTGGGGTTTTCCTAATTACCTACTTAATTGGCACTGCCACGCCACTTTGAAATAATAATGTACAGCTAATTATCACCGATTTAAGCTTGCTAATAGCTTATTCTTACCAGCTAACTTCAAGAAATCAAGCAGAGAGCAGGAACTGCCACAGGGAAATCACTCTGCCTGGGCTGCTTTAGACAACTATATGAGTGCAATGTCCTTTACAGTTGTGCTGATTTGGTCTCTGCCCAAAAAGGCAAAATTGTGATGCTTCGCTGGCTGTTTAAAGGAGCGGTAGCTCTTTCTTACTTTGCTCAACTTTAGAGAACCCCATAACTGGTATGTATCAATCACTCAGAGTCTGCGATAAGCACGTTATTAGCATGCTATGTAAACAGAAATACATTGGGGAAATTGAATCAGGAAAATTACATCTCCAAAATAAAAGAATCCAACTCTATGTTTAGCCCCCCTCTTTACAAGCTAAAAGAAGACTCACAATGTCTATGAATGAGCTTAGCACAGCTCTTATCCAGCAATAAGGAAATTTTTCTTCTTCAAATATTAGAAGCAAAACAAGGAAAAAACAATGTATTTAACAGAAGGGACCTCTAGAAATGAATATAGAAAAATAGGGAGAAAAAAAATAAGTGGTTAGAAACATGGGAATATTAAGAGACTCTCTATGCTAAGGGAAGGATGCCGTAATCCCGCCTTCACCTACTTTCATTGTGCATTTATTTTAGGCACCTTTTAAAATCCAGGTATCTCTAGGTCAGATTTCATAGAAGCAGTACCTGAGACAGGAACCAGTATACAGATGACTAATGACGGAGTGCTCTTGGAGAAACGGAACAAGGGAAGCAAGGGCAGGTGTGGTGGAAGGAGCTAAGTGGGGATGTGGGCTCAGCTTCAGCAAGATACTGCAGGGAGCACTGAAGCATGCACTTTGCCATGTTTGGTCACACACCTTGAAGCAAGGGGCAAGCCTCATCTATCCCTGTGCCAGTCAGTCATTGCATGTGAGCTGCTGCCAAGAGCCCTTCCACAGGCGGATGAGATGGGTGGTAGCCAGTCTCCAAGATAACTCCCCCCAGTTTTATCCTTCATGCCTTTGCATAGTCCCCTTCGATACTGAAGAGGGCTGACCTGTGTAATGTATGGGATATTGCAAGAACAATAGTATGTGACTTCTGAGGCCACCTCATAGAAGACTAGACTCTGCCTTGCTCCCAGAATTCTTGTCCTGAGGAAAGCCAGCCACAATGTGAGGACACTCAAGCAGTCCTGCGGAGAAGTCACTGTGACAACAAACTGAGGCCTCCAACCAACAGCCATGTGAGTGAGCAATCTTGGGAGATGATACTCCAGCCACACTTGAGCCTTCAGATGATCAAAGCCCTAGCTGACTTCTTGGCAGCAATCTCTCTAATGACCCTGAGAATGAACCCCAGATCTAATTAGCTCCCAAATTCCTGACCCACAGAAAATAGTATAATAAATGCTTATTGTTGGTTTAAGCCACTAAGTTTTGGAATGATTTGTTAGATAGCAATGGATAAAGAATACCAGTGGCTCCTATTTGTTGAAGGCAATTTCCCAGAGAAAAGAGCAACTATGAGTTGGAACACAGCAGCCAGGAGACAGGTAAAGGGCCAGGTGAAGAGGATGTGAGTAGGGCAACAGCAGCAACCACAACCTTAGTTATTCCTCATATTATATTTGTTCCACGAAACCTTCCAGACCACTTAGACACAATGTATAACATCATGAATTTAACGATGGCTCAGACATGATCATTTTAAAAATGTTAATTGGCAGCAATGTATAATTCAAGACCTAGTGAAAATACTCTTCAAAAATGAAGATGTCTGCAGACAAACGAAAGCTGCAAAAATTCATCACCTGTAATAATCAACAAAAGCTATACTAAGAAAGCAAAAATATCCTACATAAACACGTGAGACTGGAGGAAAGAAAAGAGCACTAGAAAGGATAAAATGTGTGAGAAATTATCAGTAAGTATTGACTATAAAGCAGGAATTGTCCTGGGGGCTGTGAAAATATTGGTAAGAGTAAGCTATTTGTTGGTAAAATAGCATAAAAAATGGGAAGATTGTAATGGAATGAAACTATCCTAAGTTTCTTACATTGTTCAATGAAGTAGTAAAAGTTATAACTTAAAGTAGGCAGTATAAATTAAAAATGCAATATTGTGATCTCTACAGTAACCATTAAGAGAATAATAAAGAAATACAAATCTAAAAAGTTATATATGGATAAAAATAATAAATATATGTTAAACTCAAAAGGAGGCAAGAAGTGAGAAATTTTTTTTAAAAGCCATTAAGTAAAGAGAAAACAAATAGCAAGACAGCAGTCTTAAGCCCACTACCTTCAGGATATTGTCTATTACTGTATACAAAA
The DNA here is from genome assembly GCA_031835075.1 of Saguinus oedipus. NCBI lineage: Eukaryota > Metazoa > Chordata > Mammalia > Primates > Cebidae > Saguinus > Saguinus oedipus. Next base: position 22,777,283 of record CM063169.1, read on the forward strand.
GGAATAAACATTCCAGCTATGAAACAGAATGATTACTCATCATTCAATCAATACTACTGGCCACCCCCCACAAAGATTGCTAGTTAAAATAGTTGTAAGTCAACAATGGTTATGCTGGGGCTTAGGACACAACACCCCAAAGTATAAACTGTAGGAGAACAGAATATGCCAACCCAAAATATAACTTTTTGGCATCTTGATTACTTTGAACTGGTTATTTAAAGAAACTGAAGACACAGGAAAGGCTCTGAAAACCTGCACTTTTGTAAAAGAATTTACATCTTTAAATAAAATTTTCTTTAGTAAAGGTATCTGAATCAGGAAGAGAACTTCTAGAAGTTCCACCAGTGCAGTTTTTACCTGCATAACAAAGCAAACTTTATTTCTCATACTTTTCCTCCATTCACCCACTCAGTAGTTTGTCTTCACCACCCACCCACCTCCAGAAGACCAAACCCTGTATTCCTTTCTTTAGCTCAGGATGCTATATAAGCTTTAATTACCTGGCATTTCCTTAAGTCCTTTATTCTTGTGGGACTCCCATTCCTATATATGTAATTAAAATGATTTTCCTATAAATCTGCCTTATATTAATTTAATTTGTACCCCAGCTAAAGAATTTCAGAAGGTGAAAGGAAGCCATTTTCCCTTGTCTGTCAATTATATTAACATTACCTCAAAAGAATTGTTTGAATACTGGAAGACTAAACTATAAATTAAATTATTCCTCTGTCACAAAGACCTGAAATAAATTTTCTAAGTTATGGTGCCATAATTATAACATAATTTTAAACAACAAAATTTTCATAATACACTGAATCTAAAGTATAAACTATGACCATATAATTTTAAAAGGCTCTGCCTTATTTACATGTAAAATATATTTTTAATTTTTGGCAAACATAGAATAGTGTTTATTTTCATTTACGTTGGCAAAGCCACTGATGCATTTTACAATTCCTATTTTTTCAGCTACTATAGAAATTAAATTAAGTTAGGGAAAATGCTAAATTATTTTATTTCATAGCCTTCCTTTAATGATTTTGGCTTGGTTTAAATTTATAGAAAGTAGCTTCTACTAGAGGTATCCTCTTGGGAATTATTCAAAGTAAATTCTAAAAATGATACCTGAGAAAATTATTGTTAAACAAATATTATAAGCCATTGTTTTAAACTGGACTCTTGCAGTACGCCTCAACAGACCAGACTAAACCAGAATTCCATCACTCATGCTAAATGCCATATCATCAAACGGAAGCTCTAAGGAAACAGATCCCAAAACAGAACGTTTTTCCTGAAAACAGGAGATTCCAGGAAATCTGAGTCAGTGTAATAAGGAAGTCCCCTCTGCTTTAATCCTTTTAAAAAGTAATTTGAAGTTACCTGATATTAATCAACCAGTTTTAAATTTTTTTTCCTATCTTTCTATTGTGTCATTTTCACCTTACCAAACCCACGTCGTGGACTTGCTCAGTGGGAGCTCTCATTCTATTTTCTGGATTGGAGGCTTCTCTGATTCATGAATCACAAATAAAAGCCAATTAGATCTACAATTAAATTTGCTGTAATTTTTTCTTTTAACACTATTGTGGATATACAACTAATTAATAAAACTAACTCAGGAAATATTGATTTTTTTTACTTCCCTTTTTCATGAATTACACAAAGCAGTGGTTTTATTAATAATTTGGATGTTTTCCTTGTCTATTTTTTTCAATAAGCTTTCCTTTTATTTTAATTAATGGATTATAGTAGGAAATCCAAACAACTCAACAACTGTTCTCGGCCATTTACATTTTATCTCTAGGTCGATGCTCGCTGTATCTACAATACCCTATGAGAAAACATGATCTACATTCAGCATACAAGATGGCAAAAAGAAGATTATTGAAAAATTCAGTATTATTAGATTTCATGAAAACTTTGACAAGGGAGTCTGAACTACTTTTAATTAGAAAAACGTGTTTTTAAAAAACACTTTTCATTTAAACTTCGTGTGTGTTAATATGTATGCATATATAAACATAACTATATTTTCTCAGATACAGAAAGTTAAGCATGTTCCTGAATTCCTGCCAGACTATCACAATTTACCCTTGAATATTCCTGCCTTATTATTTTATCTTAATTTTTAAATTCATCCATTATCCCCTTTCCTTTCTATAAATATCCATTCTAATATATATAATATAAATGCTCCACCATATCTTATTCTTAAATATATATACTGATTTTATTTATAAATGATTTTAATTTATATAATGGCATTGCACTATTGTCCTCATTCTATGTAATCTGTTTTCTCTGTAATCACAATGAGATTTTTTTGCTGTATGAAAATGTGCTTATTGCTTCTGACTGCTTTATAATGTTCCAAAGTCTTATACTTTACATTTCTATTTTTCCTAGATGTAGAAAGATAGTTTGCTTCTAACACTCAGCTATCACAAATAATCAAGAATGTCCCCTCTGGGTATAAGCAAGTTTCCTCAGGATACATCCCAGGTAGTAGACTATAGTACATAGGGTATGTGAGTTTTGCCAGGTACAGAAGAAGGAAGCTGTACTAGTGCACAAAATGACCATCCACACAGAAAAGCTAATATGGTCAAAAGACCAACCATTAGAAATGGAAATCAGAAAAGTAGCCATTTATGGCATTATCCTAATATCTTTGTTCAAATCAATCTATATAGTCAGTGTAACTCCAATCAAAATCCAACAAAAAGATATAAAATAGATTTTCAAAACTAAATTTTAAAACATCTAACAGAATTTTGAAAACGAGAGTATATATAGTGACTTACCTTAAAAGATATTTCAAAGTCTTTCAAAGCCAAAGCAATCGAAATAAAAATCAGTAAAAATTTGCAGAAAACAACTACTAACTTATTAACAGACAATAGGCCAGTATAATTACATCAACTTAGAATGAGTATAAGGTGAAAGAAAAGAACACAAAGGGGAAAAGGATGGATTGTTTTGGGGTTTGTTGGAGAAATTGGATCAGAATATGGAAAATTTGACTTGGAACCTTACCTTATAACATGTATAAAGATACATTCTCTACATATTACGCATAATAAGAGAAGAAAACCATAGTGCAAATAGAAAAAGGACAGTAGAATATATTTTTGAGTTAATGCAGGCAAGAAATTTTAAACAAAAAAGAAAACTTGATAGACTTGATATTGAAGTTAAGAATTTATATTTAACACAGGTCATCTCAGACTAAGTTACTCATGACTTAATTTTTATTTTATTTTACATTAAATGAACTATTTTCTTAGATAAGAAATGTTTTCAATGTCTGAAAGGAACAAATTAATATATGGAACATAAAAATGAACTTCTACAAATAAATAAATTTAATTTGAAAAGAAATCTAGTAGAAAACCCAGCTAATACAGAAAAGGAAATGCAGATAAAACAGAAAAAAAGAGAAATATGGCAATGCATTTTTCAAAAACTATAGTTAATGTTAAGAGTGATAAGAGAAAATAACTCATCCATGAAACAAGGATGGGTTGTGAATTTATAAAAAAAGAACAAGGAAAATATTTGGAAATTAAAGATGTGAAAAGAAACATCACTTTATTCACCACCAAAGGAATTTAGTCTTTCATCCAGTTCCCAGCTCATAGCTTCAAAGCACCTTGACTGAAGGCTGGGATCCCTTGGCAAAGAACCTTGCATAAGCACAACCACTACATAATATAAAGCTTCCTCTATCCATTGCCTACAGGGACTTGTGGCTATTTTGCTTCCAGGAATTATTAGCCACTAGCTCTGTACTGACATTTATCCCAAAGACCCAGAATACTATTATCCTCTATGAGTCTAAATACAGGCTTACAGAGGTCAAGTGAAAATAGAGTTTTGGGGTCAGTCTGTCTCACATTGGGACATTCAGTCAACAGGCCCACCCTGTAGTTATTTCACATTCCTGAACACATACTTGAACTAGACATACTCACCCATTTCACAGTCCCCATACTGAGTCCCCAACACATGGAGTGAAAGCCAAATTGAAATTCCTGAAATTCAGGTCAATATCTCTGATGAACATCGATGTGAAAATCCTCAATAAAATACTGGCAAACCGAATCCAGCAGCACATCAAAAAGCCTATCTACCACAATCAAGTCAGCTTCATCCCTGGGATGCAAGGCTGGTTCAACATATGCAAATCAATAAACATAATTCATCACATAAAAGAACCTATGACAAAAGCCACATGATCATCTCAATAGATGCCAAAAAGGCCTTCAATAAAATTCAACATCCTTTCATGTTAAACTCTCAATAAACTAGGTATTAATGAAACATATCTCAAAATAATGACTATTTATGACAAACCCACAGATGATATCATACTGAATGGGGAAAAGGGAATAATTTTCTTTGAAAACTGGCACAAAACAAGGATGCCCTTTCTCAACACTCCTACTCAACACAGTAATGAAAGTTCTGGCCAGGGCAATCAGGCAAGAGAAAGAAATAGAGTATTCAGATAGGAAAAGAGACAGTCAAATTGTCTCTGCAGATGACATGATTCTATATTTAGAAAACCCCATTGTCTCAACCCAAAACCTCCTTAAGCTGATAAGCAACATCAGCAAAGTCTCACGATAAAAAATCAATGTGCAAAAATGACAAACAGTCCTATATACCAACAATAGACAGGCAGAGAGCAAAATCATGAATGAAATCCCCTTGACAACTGCTACAAAGAGAATAAAATACCTAGGAACACAGCCAACAGGGGATGTGAAGGACCTCTTCAAGAACTACAAACCATTGCTCAATGAAATAAGAGAGGACACAAACAGATGAAAAAACACTCCATCCTCATGGACAGGAAGAATCAATATTGTGAAAATAGCCATACTGCCCAAAGTAATATATAGATTCAACATTATTCCCATCAAACTACCATTGACAATCTTCAGAGAATTAGAGAAAAACTATTTTAAATTTCATATAAAACCAAAAAAGAGCCTGTACAGCCAAGATAATCTTAAGCAAAAAGAACAAAGCTGGAAGCATAACACCACCCGACTTCAAACTAAAGTACAAGGCTACAGCAACCAAAACAGCATGGTACTGGTACCAAAAGAGATATAATGACCAATGGAACAGACAGAGACCTCAGAAATACCATCACACATCTACAACCATCTGATCTTCAACAAACCTGACAAAAACAGGAATGGGAAAAGGATTCCCTATTTAATAAATGGTGCTGGGAAAACTGGCTAGCCATATGCAGAAATGAAAATGAAAACTGACCCCTTCCTTACACCTTATAAAAAATTAACTCAAGATGGATTACAAACTTAAATGTAAAACCCAAAACTATAAAAATACTAGAAGAAACCTAAGCAATACCATTCAGGACATAGGGACAGGCAAAGACTTCATGACGAAAATACCAAAGGCAATGGCAACAAAAGCCAAAATTGACAAATGAGATCTAAGTAAACCAAAGAGCTTCTGCACAGCAAAAGAAACTATCATCAGAGTGAACAGGCAACTTACAGAATGGGAGAAAAGTTTTACAATCCACACATCTGACAAAGGTCTAATATCCAGAAACAATCCCATCAAAATGTGGGCAAGGTATGAACAGACAGTTCTCAAAAGAAGCCATTTATGCGGCCAAAAAACATATGTAAAAAGGCTCAACATCACTGATCATTAGAGAAATATAAATCAAAACCATAATGAGAAACCATCTCATGCCAGTTGGAATGGTGATCACTAAAAAGTCAGGAAACAACAGACACTGGCGAGGCTGTTGAGAAATAGAAACACTTTTACACTGTTGGTGGAAATGAAAATTTCTTCAACCATTATGGAAGACAGTGTGGCAATTCCTCAAGGACCTAGAACCAGCATACCATTTGACCGAGCAATCCCATTTGTGGGTATATACCCACCTGAATATACACAATTCCACTATAAAGACACATGCACATGTATGTTTATTGCAGCACCGTTCGCAATAACAAAGACATAGAACCCCAAATGTCCATCAATTATAGGCTAAAGAAAATGTGGTACAGATACACCATGGAATACTATGCAGCCATGAGAAGGAATGAGACTATGTCCTTTGTAGGGACATAGATGAAGCTGGAAGCCATCATCCTCAGCAAACTCATTTCTCATTACAAGAATAGAAAACCAAACACCACATGTTCTCACCGCTAAGTGGGAACTGAACAATGAGAACATATGGACATAGGGAGGGGAACAACAACACACACTAGAGCCAGTTGGAGGGTGTGGGGCAAGGGGACGGAGAGCATTAGGACAAAGAGCTAATCCATGCAGGGCTGAAAACCTAGATGACAGGTTGACAGGTGCAGTAAACCACCATGGCACACATACACCCATGTAACAAACCTACACGTTCTGCACTTGTATCCCAGAACTTAAAAATAAAGTGAACTAAAAATAAATTAAAATAAAAATAAAATAAACCATTTAAAAAAGTTGAACTGACCACAATTTAAAAAAAAAAAAGAAATTCCTCTCCTGACAAAAATACTAAAACAAAAATGTATTATATCCCTGTGGAATTACTGACATTAGGGTCACCATTTAAAAAAAAAAAAAAAAAAAAAAACATGAAAAATACAGTGGTGGTGATTCCTAACATTTAGCTACTTACCTCACCTATTTGACTAGTCTGTGCATACTGAAATGGACTTGGAGAAGGTTGGCTTATCATAAACAGAGTCAGAGGGTGACTCCAATTACAGATTTTCCTTTATATGTGGTGACTACTTGGGCAAATCCAAGTATGTCCTGACACCTCCTATGCAGTTAACGATTTGGCAAATTCTTTAACCTCCTTACCAATTAGGAAGGACAATGGGAAATAATTCACTTTTAGCTGGCAAAGACCCCTTCACTGTTAGATGGCAAAAACTTTCCCATTCCATGGCAGACAGGAGCCTTGATTGCCTAGATATCCTGTAAGACATAATGCTGACAATATAATATGGATCACCTCATCCCAATGTCTTAGTAGACAAATGTATGCCTCCGGTGGTGAAAAATATTGGCATTTCAAGTGCTTGACAATTCAGCAATGTTTCTAAATATAGCATGGATGTTATTGAGATATTCTTACATAAAAAGCAAATCTCTGTACCTAAGATAACCTAAAACTCAGGAAGATATACAGTGCTTTTTAAATTCCTTTACATACTAGAAAAAAATATATATATTAGATACTTTGATGTGTTGCTCTTCCCACTTACAGAATAGCCCAAAAGAACTTTAGTATGATAAAGAAAAGGCTCTGCAACTCTTCTGCAAGGTGCTCTGATGATGATTCCAGATGATCCTGTTTACTCGTTCAGTGGTACCTGAAGTTTCATGGCTGGGTGGGTTAGTAGGTTGTTGGTTAGTTGCTCTTTGCAATTGAGCCCTGGTAGCAACTACATACTTGATCATGACCTAGCAAATGACCATGCAACCTGAGACGGCCAGGATGAACTAAGCACTATCCGATCTGCCAGGTTATAAGACTAGGCTTGTAGAGAAGCAATTACAACCAAGTGGAAGTGATCTGTTGGAAATCAGGCTCAAGCAGATAGAGAAAGAGCATGAAAAGGTAGCCCAGATTCAGCACCTGCTCCTGCTACATTGCCTGCCTGTTTCAATGGAAATTTGTGACCTCATGGGGGATAATCAGTTAATGAGGGATACATAAAATTCAGGGTTAGTTTATAGAGAAATGTGTTTGATAAATAGGCAACAAGCAGAAATATAATGCCATGGCAATGAAGCCTTACTAAAGAGAGATAATGAAAAACAGCGTAAAATTGAATTGCCTAAGTGGACTCAGGCGCACAAGTGAACAACTCGTATGGTGGCACGAGACAGGCCTGAGATGGATCTATGCTGATTCATGGACAATGGCTAATCACGGCTGGATGGTCAGAGACATCAAAATAATGAGTTTGCAAGATTGGTGACAAGAAGGTCTATTCAGTGGCCAGGATAGACGATTTTAACACCTCCCACTCCGTGAGCCCCTTATTGCTCCTGATCCAGTTTGTAACATTTCACCTGTATTGGTTTAGTTTTGCTAGTGAGAGATGATGCTAAATGTTGAGTTTTGTTTTCTTTTCCAAGTGGGTTGTTTTGGTGGTAAAATACATCGCCTTGAAGAACTTCAGATCTTTTTTAGCTGGGTTTTATTAGAAAAACACCCTAGACAAAATATGCTGATTTTTCAAGTGCAAGAAATGATTGCTGATCATTGTAGGTGTTTAGATAAAAAGAACAGCTATTTTACATGTAAAATAAAATGCTAATTCATTTTAGCTGGAGAAAATAGCCAGCAAGAGCCTAGATCTTTATCCCATGCTCACAGCCCATCTGATGAGAGACTGCGACAATTAGGTAGGTGTGCAATCCCAAAAAAGAAACAGATTTTAGATTATAGAAAAGTTATGTGAAATATTTTACATATGAATTATTCATAGAGTATTATTAGAAATAATTACTTAATAAATATAAAATTCTGAATTTCAGTCCAACTCAAAAAATACTGACTTAGAATCTAGTATTTCCTAGGACATACACTCACTGGTCAACTAAACACATACAAAAATAATAATTACCTCTAGTTTTCATAGCTTTTCATCCTAAGCCTCAATGATCAAGCAAAGGAATACAAAACAAAGACTGAATTTAACCTGTGAAATAATGATTGGCACAGTGATAGAAATGTCAGTTAGCAAGCCCTATGCAATGTTTATTATTTTGAATCAACAGATAACCATTTTTAGCATTTCATATAAAAAAGTATGGAAACTCCTTTTTATTCAACTATTTTTAATAGATGTTAAACATTTAATAGATGTTAATACCTATCACATTATGTAAATATATTATCTTTCTGTCTTTCACTATCCAATACGGTAGCCTCTAGCCATATTAACAATTTAAAATTAACTAAAATGAAAAATTCAATCTTTAGTCACACTAGCCACATTTTAAGTGCACGAAGTCACATGTGCCCAGGGCCCTGGATAGATTTCACATTATGTTATGAAAATGTTCCATTATCACAGAAAGTTGTATTGGTCTTATAAGTTGAACCTGTCATCCTAATTAACAGAACAGGTAGAGCCACTGAATTTTAGTTAATAAATGTTCATCTTTTTTTTGTCCATATTGCATTTTATTGAATTTAATTGAGTATATTCTGTTCTGTTGTAAAATTAAAGGCTTACTTTCTTTTCTCTTTCTGGTTGTAAAACAAATGTCTTACTTTCTTCTGTTGGCAAGTGTCTCTTCACTGCTCCTTGCCGTGGTCTTCATTCCATGCTTCTCTTTGCTCTGCTCAAAAGAACAACGAGGGCTTTGTGTGGGTGTTCTTACAGGGCGGCCGCAAATCTTATGTACCTTTTAAATAGAAAACATTAAAAGGCAGTTAGAAACTATGCTCCACCTTTCTGAGAATGTGGTGTTTCATAGGGGCTAAAACAATGACATGTTCTTGCTTTCACCTCAGTATTAACCTTTAATGTAATATATACAATGTTTTCAGACAGATATTATGTAAATATCTGCATAAAACGGCAATTATGAAAAATGGATGTCATGGACATTTATGTGGCATGCAGTATATATGTGTAAGGTATGTGAAATCAGATAACTATATTAATAAACTGCCTTACTGGTGTAATATGACTTCACCAAAATAGATATTATTTATGATTTATATGTATAACTAATCATATATTTGTCCTATTTTAACATGAAATAATTTGCTGTTGAATATGTGGTCCTTCTCTAAATCAATTCTAAGGCCAAAAGCAAATATCTTTGTAGTTTTCTTCTTAAGGTCCTTTCTTAGAAATGACATGAATATTGTTAACATAAAGATCTCCTTTTATAATAGTTCTTTCTTCTTCTTTCTCAATCTGGTGTAATTTTCAGGGTGTCATTGCAGTATTTTTCAAAAATAATTTATCCCCATGGAAAATGTATTGTTTCTTTAATACTTATCTAGTAAAGATCTCTGTATAATGCACATAATTATCATAGAAAAAATTAAGTCATTAATTTACCATGAAAGCGTCAAAAAAGATTTACATGATACCTTGTATAATAGAAAGGCAGAGTCATATAATTGAAAATACGTAAAAGAATTGCCTGGAATCAGGAGACTCTGGTTCTTGTCCTGATTTTTACTTTTTTTATACTGAGACCTTAAAAACATGACAGAACCTCTTTGAATGTGATTTCCTAATGTGCACAAGGAAGAAGTTAGAATAAATTATTGCAAAGTTCCCTTAAAGTTATAAATCTCTTTGATTTTCCATGTAATGAGTATTGAAGAAGGTATGCATCCGTTTCATGTTTTTTACCCATATTTATTTTACTTCTAGTATTTGCAAAGCACATATATTAAATGTTATAACAGGGAAAATGTAAGTAACTAAGGTTCCTCCTAATAGAGCTTGCAAATTAAGAGGAAAGAAGTAATGGAATCCTTCCAGTCATCAAAATTCAAGTCGTATGTGTCAAAAAAGTGAAAGTGACAATGGATGTCAGAGAGAGGTGGGATCCTTTCCGAGTGGGGGTGATGGGTAAAGAAGGATATCAGCAAAGGCTACCCAGGACAGGCTACTACCCATAGGGATGAGAGTTGGAGCATCTGTTGTGCCGGGATACGTTGAGGTTTATTTCAATTCAACCAAATTAAAAATAAATATTTGTTGTACCCTACTATGTTAGATGCTAGAGATACAAATATGAATAAGGCACAGCCTCATGTACACAGTTGAGATGAAAGGTACACGGGTAAAATAACACTTGTCATATAACATGGCAAGAGCAACCCATTACATGGATGTTAGTAACACTGTAACTGACGGTTATAATAACTACACTGTGCATTTGGTACAAGAAGTACATGGTGTGAGAAATGGGTGTAGCGAGAGGTAAGGCTGGTGTGAAAGACATAAACCTGCCATCGTATGACTGGATACCGAGCTAAAGTACTTGTGATAGCAAGTGGAATGCAGGTAAAAGGGTCCAAGCAGGGAAAGCGCTGCTTCAGATTTCCGCGTGAGAAAACTCATCACGGCAGCCGTGCGGATAGAGGGAGAAGAGAGGTTCTTCAGCAGGCCCGTGGAAAATGTCAGACAGAGCAGCAGTAAAAAGGAAGAAGTAGATTCCAGAGACACACAGGAGGAATGAGAGTAGCACTTGGAGACAGAGTTGACATAGGATTTTCTCAGAACAAAGAACAGTGATGGCGGGCAGAGGAAAAGTCCTCAGAGGGTGGGTGCCGGAAGACCTGAGGTCGGCAGAGACAATGGACAAAATTTTGCTTTGCTTGGAAAGAAGGGATCATGCAAGGTAACCGCAAAAAGAAATTATATTTGAAGGGTAAAGTTGGAGACAAGCTTTTGGAGGGCTTTAAATGCCAGGCTAAGGAGTTTTAGATAAAAGCTCCTAGATGATTGCTCGATGTAAAACGACACTGCTGAAGTTCAGCAAATGCATGGGGCCACACTGTAGAAGTCAGACTAGAGCGAGAAAACTATTCAAGGCAGGTAAACTGTTAATAGACTTTTCAAGTAGTCCCCAAAGAGAAATTTTAATTTTGAACTGCCGTAGGGACAGTGTTCACGAGTTACAGATAGAAGAGAAGCAAAATCAGCAGGGCCAGGCCAGTGGTTGACAGTGAGAAGTAAAAGTAGTGCAAGGACAAGGTGGTAAAAGGCCTAAAGTGAATTTCCACTTTGAAAAATAGTGATAGTGAAGGATATGTCTATTAGCCAGGAGCTAAATTATTCACAAAGAATGGAGGAAAGTATGTTCATCAACAACTCCTAGTAAAAAGGACCCAGGGAAGACAATGTCACTTGATAGTATATGTAAGTGGGGAAGAGTAAGAGAATTTGGTCACACCACAGGACATTTTGTTTTGTTTTGTTGCAATTTTTATTTATTTATTTAAATTGCATTTTAGGTTTTGGGGTACATGTGAAGAACATGCAAGATACTTGCATAGGTACACATGTGGCAGTGTGATTTGTTGCATTTTGAAATAAAGAAGCAAAGAGAAAGGAAAACAGAATCTATAATCATGATCCAGTGTGACCTGCCATAGGGTTGGAGGCAAGTTACAAAACTTCCATGTATCTTAGTTTTCTCATCTTTGAAACTCAAGAAAATAAAACCACTTTGCAGTTATGAGTTTAGAGAAATCTTATCTCATCCTGTCCCTCCCTGGTCAGACCCAAGACTCTATCTGCTACTGAACATGTTTCCTAGGAAGGCAGATGGAGAGCTGAAAAATACCAGCCTTGCAACACCTTTATCCCCGTTATTATCTTTGCTATTATTTTTTCAAATACAAAAGAAAATGTTCTTGCTGTAGACTTATAAGGTATCTTTGAATGTATCCAAAGATACAAGCATATATAGCTGATTCTAATAAATGCGAGTATATTTCAAAGCCCTTATATTTGTTGACTTACTATCAGGGATCTCGACTTCATACTTTATTGAAAAGAAATGGAAAACCATCTGTTATCAGGACATTAGCCTGTCACCTTAGCTCCCCTGAGGTGAGCCGATTTGGACAGCACCTTTCAATACTAGTACCTTCTTGCTATTGAAAAAACCTTCACACTTACATTGACAATTTTTCATCTTTGACTTATACTGCAATTTCCTTCTTAATTCTCCTCCCTGGTCTCTACCATTTTCCCCTGCAATCAGTCTGAAGTGTCTTGGAAAAAATTGTTTTCCTCCCTAATGCTTATCTTCTTGGGCTTTCAAGTCCTTCCCGGGCATCCCACTGATTTTCAAGTTCCCATCTCACCTTGAAATGACTTTCTTAGTTGCTCCTAGCCCATATCACTTCCACCACACTGATCAAGTATTGGTTTCCACAACTGCTTGTCACTTAGCTGACTTTCCCCATTCTCACTGTAATCTCGGCACTACGTGCAAAAGCACAAACTTATCTTTAGAGCCTCGCCATCTGTGTACTCAGTCTTACTCAAGTCTTCAGATTTTCAAAGCTTTTCACAAAACAACTTTGTAAAGAATAACTTAAATTGTTTGTTCTCATTTGACTCAAAAAGCAGAGCTGCTGTTTCTTTTTGCTTTTGTTTTCTTTCTTTCTTTTTTTCTGGACAGGATCTCACTGTGTCGCACAGGCTGGAGTGCGTGATCATGGCTCACTGCAGCCATGACCTTCCTGTCTCAAGCAATCCTCCCACCTTGGCCTCTGGAGTAGTTGAAGTATAGGTGCATGCCACCATGCCTGGCATATTTTTTATCCTTTTTTTTTTTTTTGTAGAGATGGGATCTTGCTATGTTGCCCAGGTTGGTCTCAAACTCCTGGCCTCAAGTGATCCTCCCACCTTGGCCTTCCAAAGTGCTGGAATTACAGGCATGAGCCACCGTGCCCAACCCAGAGTCTCTATTTCTTTTGCAATAGTACTTTCTAAATGTTTATTAATAATAATACAAGTTGAAAAGCAAAAATGTTTAGAATATTACAAATTGAAAAGCAAAACATGCAGAGGTAGTTCGAGTGATTATTAAGCAACCTAGGTTAGAGGAGGAGGCACAGGCTGGCTCCACAGTCCCTTGTATATAAGGGTAACTGATTGCTTCACTCCAGGCCACATCTAGGATGCTTGGTGTTAACAGAGAGGTGGTTAAAAGAGATCACATAGGCATGAGTCTTCATTCATGCTTGATGATAACAATGACACATAAAATAAGAAACAAGGTAGTTTGTGGACAAATGTGCTGTGCCCCATTACATTAAAAGTTAATTTTAAACTATCCAGAGGAAACATACTACTGGTAATTTTTTCAATTATAACAACAAATTTGAGTTTATTTTTTCATGTTCATTTCCCTTATGATTCTCAGAAGTAATTTCTAAAAGAGCTGGCTGACTTTACGGGTAAAATCTGTTCCCACAAATCTGTTTTGCTCTGTGTTGAAGAATTACAACACAGAGAGAAAAATCCATGATGTTAGTTTAATTCCAATGAGAACAGATTTAGGAAAGTAGTAGGTTGGGTCAGATCACTCCAGGGGCAGAGGTAATGTACAAGATACATCACATTTGGATTTGATTTTTCAGACTGTAATACTATATTAATAATTAATGGGCAAAGGAACAGAATTATCAGAGCCCTTTTTTAGAAATACCTGTTATAGTCATTGCAATCAACAAGCAGAACGTTCCAATAGATGAGGTAAGAAACTATTGGAATAAACTCAGAACCAGTGAAATCAGAGAGGAAGGAAAAGGGGAAACTCCTTAATGAGTGCAATGAATGGCATTTGACTAGGGGTTGATTCCCTATACAAGGTAAGAAAGAAGAAGTTAAAGTTCTTGGTGGTTTTAAACCAAGTAACCAGGATGATTACAGAGCCAGTCCCTGATATGTGGAAGGTAGTATGTAGAACAAGTTTAGTTTGTGGTGTACCTGTTTTTTTTTTTTTTTTTTTTTTTTGAGGGAGAGATTACTTCTGATTTTGAGCTTTAATTTTGAGGTAATTTGTGAAAGACAGTTTTAAATAATCTATTGGAGATTAAAACCAAGTTAACAAATAGAATTGCCTGTATCCAGCCAATAGTTCAACCCATCAAATAATAAATCATAAAATGTATATAAAATGTAACTGTTAGAAGGAAAACCTTTCAGATGCAGGAGAAAGAGAACTTATATAACACACCGTTCCCACCCCACAGAAAAAGGAGGACAAGAAGAGCTTCATCGATGTTGCTACATTTGTGTCAATAGAAATGAAAAAATAAGCAAAAATAAGTGATTACAAAATAGAATGCCCCAAAACTACGGAACAACTGCCATCCAAATGGTAGATAGGCCACATTCAAGTAGATATGCTTGCAAATAATTCCATAAACCAGGCATGGAAAACATATAAAAGTTATAACCATAACACTGCTTTTAAAACACTAGTACATTCTAGCATTGCAACAAGAAATATTTACAGGAAGTTATAAATTATTAAGACTCCATAAAGCACTGCCTCTAAATAAGTTACCCATAAGGAGAATTCTAAATATATACAAGGTGCCCAGTTCTTGGGGAAAACCAAATAAAGCAATGTTAAGGTTGAGTAAGAGAGAAAACACCTACTATCTCTGCTTAGCAAGATTAGAGGTGTGTTGACACTATGGTTACAAGAGTAAAGAAGGTCTTCTGTCAAAGTGTTTACTTGGAGGCATGGACTCTTTTAGTTTTCCACAAGTTGCTTCTCCACATGGATTTCTGCTAGCTATTGTCACAAATGTTTCCATTCTAACTCATATTATATTTTGAATTAAGGAAAAGAATAAGGAGGAAGAGGGAGAAGAAGGGAAAGACAGGGAGAAGCAAAAGCATGTTTAATAATCTCCTATTGGCCCCACTGTGAATCTTGAGTCCACGTTGCTATTTTTGCATGCCTATATATTAAACCACCAGAGGGCGCCTCTGCATTTCATTTCTATTCATAATTATTAATTAAACTTACTGCATGGGTCCATTTAAAAGCATTTAGTTCAGGACTCTTAAAGGAAAATCCAACTTGTAGGCCAAAGTGACAAGTGTTTAGACACATGAAATCTTCATCAAAATCTAGTCTTTTATGTAAAACCACCAGGCTGAGGCTGCAGTGCCAATGTAGTCAAATGAGAAATGGGAAACCAACCTGTAATTGTAGGCTAACTCGTCCAAACTGAGCTGTCTCAAAATCAGGAATAGAGATACTGAGAACTGACCAAGGGTTTCAACTATTTCCCCCTTTCCTCTTTCTCTTTTTCTTTCCTTTCTTATCTCCAGTTTTAAAGACGCCTTTGTTTAGAAAATTCAAGGACTGAAAGCCAAATCAAGTTTTGTTCTTGTTAGCTACAGATGACAATGTCAATCAATACAGTGAGCCCTTATTATCGGCAGGGCAATATTCTAGTAGATGGGAACAGAGCAAGGAACCTTCTCTCTAGGAGCTTATATTCTAGTGAGAAAAGTAAAATTATAATATTAAACAGGCAACTTTAGTTATTTAGTTAAAAATGCATCATTTGTAGTGGAATGGGGTGGAGTGAGGGTGGGGTGCTTCAACCAGGTGGACAATTAGTTTAAATACTATTTTCTACTTGCTTGGAAAGTAGTATTTAAATTATGTTCTGAATAACATTAAGAAGCAGCGATGGGAAGATCGCAGGGAAAATGTTTACATGCAGCGAGAAAAACACTAAAAGAGAAGAGAAAGAAAGAAGGCCACTGCAACTGAAAAACACTGCAAAGTGCTGGGGAGCATAGCAGGAGGAGGCAAGAGGCAGGCTGGCCAGATCATCGGTGGTTTCCTACATGCTCTACCAAGGGCTTTTATGTTCTAAGTGGGCTTTGAAGTAACTAGAGAATTTTGAGCATAGCAGTAACATGATCTCTTTTATGTTTCAAAAAAAAAAAAAAGGATATTGCACTGCTGTCATTTGGAGGGACGTCTGGGCAGAGCATAAGAAAATGGACAAAAGACCAGGAGAGGTGGCTCATGCCTATAATCCCAGGACTTCAGGAGGAGGCTGAGGCAGGAAGATCACCTGAGGTCAGGAGTTCAAGACTAGCCTGGCCAGGGTATGGTGGCTCACGCCTGTAATCCCAGCACTTTGGGAGGCCAAGGTGGACGGATCACGAGGTCAAGAGATCGAGACCATCCTGGCCAACATGGTGAAACTCTGTCTCTACTAAAAACTATAAAAATTAGCTGGGCATGGTGGTGCACGCCTGTAGTCCCAGCTACTCGAGAGGCTGAGGCAGGAGAATTGCTTGAACCCAGGAGGCAGAGGTTGCAGTGAGCTGAGATTGTGCCACTGCACTCCAGCCTGGCGCCTGGCGACAAAACAAGACTCTGTCTTCCAAAAAAAAAAAAAAAAAAAAAGACTAGCCTGGCCAACACACAGAAACGCCATCTCTACTAAATAACACAAAATTTAGCCGAGCATGTTGGCAGGCGTCTGTAAGCCCAGATACTCAGGGGGCTAAGACAGAAGGATCACTTAACCTGGGAGGCGGAGTGAGCCAAGATGGCACATTGCATTCCAGTCTGCGCAACAAGAGTGAAACTCCGTCTCAAAAAAAGAGAAAAAAAAAAAAAAGAAATGGACAAGATAAAAACAGTGAATCCAGATATGAACTTTTGAGTGTATTTCAGGGAAGAGATGATGCTGCCTTTGCTAATGACAGTCTATGATGACGGAGATGCAGCTGGAAGCTCCATCTATCTGGATATATCTACTGAAGGAGGAGACAGCAGAACTTGACGGTGGATTAAACTTAGCAAGTGAAAGAAAGATGGATTCACGAATCTCTGGTATCTTTTGTCTGAAGCAACTGGGCCCATGAAATTATCATTAAATGAGATAGAGAAGACTAAGGGAACAGATCTGGGAGGAAATTAAGTCTGTCTTGGACATGTTTGGCTTCCTATGACTGTCACTTATCCAAGAGGAGCTGCCCAATACACTGTTAGTTATCTGAACTGAAAGCTCAAGGGAGAGATCAGAAAAGGTACAGAAACGTAGTTTTTCAACAGCAGGCAGTTGGATGAGCATAGAGGGAGGACAGTGCTGAACACTGATTCTTGGGCATTCCATCATTTAGATGTGGAAACCAAAGGGAGTTAAGAAAGATTTTGCCATGAAGCTCAAGGAGAAGTAAGAATCTCAGGAGAGTGGGTTATCTCAAGCTACAAATCCAGAAAGCTTTTGTTGTTTTGTTTTAAAGATGAAATGATTAAATGTGTCAAAAGCTACTGAAAGTTCAAGTAAAATAAGGACTAAAATTAATCATTGGCTCTAATTAGAAAAAAAAAAACTATCAGTGATTTGTGGAAAGTGTAGTTTCAGCACAGAGGCAGGGAGAAAACCACAGTGATCGGTGGAGGTGCAAGAGATAAAAATAAATAAGAAATACACAAACCGTTCGTGGAGTTGGAGTGAAGAAGGCAGATTCATGGGGGATAGCCTAGAGAAGGGATGGAATCTAGTGAGATTCTGTTCTGTTTTGGGACAGTAACCATTACCACGTGATTTTAAGCTTAATGTAGAGACCTCGTCTCATATGATTTGATGCAAAATACTTCTATTGCAAAACAAGTGAGACAACATTTTCCACAGTGTGGAAGTGTCAGGGAGACATGTAGTTTAAACACATAACCTGAATTTGAAATGCTTTTTTTTTTAAGGAGAGAAGGAAAGAAAGAAAAAAAGGAGTGAAGGAGAGGAAGAAAGAGGAAGAAAAAGAGGGAGAGAGAACGGGAATGTTGCTTTATTCTAAAAATGGGTATTGAAAACCTCTTTTATGCCAATAATCGTGCTTAATAATGGCTGATCAATATTTCATTTAAACCTATGAGTAGGTGTGATGTGGTACTGACAAGAATGTATATTTTGTGTATTTAAAGTGGAGAGTTCTATGAATGTTTATTAAGTTTACTTGTTAATATTAAGTTTACTTGTTCCGGATCTGAGTTCAAGTCCTGGATATCCTTATTAATTTTCTGTCTCGTTGATCTATCTAATACTGATGTTGAAGTCTCCCACTATTATTATGTGGGAGTCTAGGGAGTCTAAGAAATGCCTTTCTTTGTAGCATTATCTGAGGTTGATTAGAATTGTATTCACATGCTTTGAAGGTACTAGATCACCTAAACAGAGATTTGGTAAAGAGAAAAATAAGAGCCAAAAAAAAAAAAATGAGGGAGAAGAGTAAATACATTGAACACTTTCTTTCTTTTTTTTTTTTTCTTTTTGAGACAGAGTTTCTCTCATTACCCAGGCTGGAGTGCAATGGCGTGACCTCGGCTCACCACAACCTCCACCTCCTGGGTTCAGGCAATTCTCCTGCCTCAGCCTCCTGAGTAGCTGGGATTACAGGCATGCGCCACCATGCCCAGCTAATTCTTTTTTGTATTTTTAGTAGAGACGGGGTTTCACCATGTTGACCAGGATGGTCTCGATCTCTTGACCTCGTGATCCACCCGCCTCGGCCTCCCAGAGTGCTGAGATTACAGGCTTGAACCACCGCGCAATAAGATAAAGTGATTTGGGGATTAGAAATAAAGGAGTAGAATGCATTTTATTCTAAAATTAGCCAAAATACCCATAAGTCCATCACTCCTTTTTATATTATCTGTCTTTTTACTGTGAATTTTTACATGGTAATTTTATATTCTTCTTTTGCAATTAAAATTGCATTGCAGTTTCCTAAACTATAGATCACTTCTGTGACTATCAAGTCAACAACTGAATACAAATAAAAATAATGGAGTAAGTCAGCTGGAATGTCAGGAGAGAATGACCATAACGTGAGATATCTGACTTGCAGATTTCAGAGATAGTGCAGGTATCCGTGCTGGGTTTGGGAAGGCAGGAGACATCAGACACACAGGTCGGACTCATGATCTTGGAGGACCCAACAGTCTTCAGCTCCTGATGGTCACTGGTATAAACAGGAAAGCAAGGCTTAGTAGACTTGATCCCAGCAGTCAGAGCATACCTATTCAAAGATCTGGGAGTGGCTGGAGGGTCATGGGAGCTTGCACATCTGTGGAGTCAGGCCAAGCCTTTGGCGGCAGTCAGCAGGATGCTGACTCACCCCTCAGAACACGTACTATTGACATTAATCCATTCACTTGCAAGCTCTGTGCATCCTTTGACATTTGCAAAACAGACATACTTAATTCACATGCAGCTGTGAGGATTTTGTAAAAAATAAATAATAAATAAACACATTTCTAAATGTAGGATTTTTTTTTTTCTCTTTAAACTGTGTAAAGTATTATTGATAATGGCAAAACAAACTAGAACTAGACCTAAAATACATTTCACCTTCTCTCTAGTTTCTTGTCTTCAAAGAGTTTATAATCTAGTTAGGGAGGTAGGATTTCTAAGTATGAAATGAATTGATAACTATATAAAGTTAACTTCAATACAATAGAAACAACCTCTCATTTGGGTATAAAGTGTGTGCCGAAGAAATGGTACAGGAGCCAGAGAAAACCACTAAGAACCAGGGTCATCAGGGAAGTCGTCAGATAAATCCTGAATGATTAGTGGAAAGAAAAGAGAGGAATTCCACCCTGAGAGCAAGAGTATGCAGATGGGGTAGAATTCCAAACTGTGGCTGTGAATTTGGTTTTCCTCACGAAAACTTGAGTCAATCACATTTTTAAATAGAAAGTATAATAGCATTTCTCATGTGAATGTTGAGCTTTGTGACATTCTAAGCCCCTGTGAGTTACATAGCACCACAAACTACTAGACTCTTCTTCATCAAGAGAAGGCCAGCCACTACGATATCAACATTGAGGTTGTAAGAAACCACAGAGAAGGAAAGAAAAGCCACTGGGATGCAATTTAAGATTAGCAGAATGTGAGAGGCTATGTAATATCACTAGAAATGTAAAATCAAAATTCGACCATTTAATTCGTCCGTGGTTGTAAGAATCCTAAATTGAAAAAGTAAATATTTTGAAAAATAATAACTAGGTAAAAGGAAAATGGAGAATCAATCAGTATGGCCATATTTTCTCTATTTTTCCAAAGCTGAAAATGTATGATGATGCTTTAGAAGCAGCACCAGCTAGGGGTTTCATATGTGCAAGCAGGCTGGGCACAGCGGCTCACGCCTATAATCCCAGCACTTGGGGAAGCTGAGGTGGGCAGATCACCAGGTCAGGAGATGGAGACAATCTTGGCTAACACAGTGAAACCCCGACTCTACTAATAATACAAAAGTTCAATGGGCGTGGTGGCACATACCTGTAGTCCCAGCTACTCCAGAGGCTGAGGCAGGAGAATCGCTTGAACCCAGGAGGCAGAGAGGTTTCAGTGAGCCGAGACTGCACCACTGCACTCCAGCCTGGGCGACAGAGTGAGACTCCATCTCAAAAAAACAAAAACAAAAACAAAAAAAAACTGTGCAAGCAAAAGCTGTTCTGTTTTCATCAGGTATCTTGCCTTTTATTTCACTTTCCCTCTCCTGCATTGGAATTTCCTTTACTCAAGAGCAAGCTTTCACTAGCTCCTCTCAGAGAGATGCAAGCACTTCCTTGCTGACTTTCTCTCCAACATTCTCCCAGCTCTAATCCTTCTCTCCAGTTCCCGGATTAATCTTCCTAAAGCACAGTTCTGATCACACTGCTTCTCTGATCCAAAGCCTCTGCTGGTTCTTCCCATCTCCTAATGAGGACCAGCCAAAGCATTTCATGAGAATTTACAGCTGAACCTGGAAATGTCCCAGCACTCCTCTTAGAGCATCTATGCTTCAGCTACATCATGTTCATCTCCAGAGTCACCCTGTACTTTTCAGTCTCTACCTTTCTTTTTTTTCTCCTTGCCTGTCTCCATCTTTTCAGGTGCAGTTAAAATATCACCTATGAGATTAAATTGCTCTCGATCTCTCCTCTTGAGGTTATTTATCAACCTTGCCAGCATTTGGTTTGCACATCCCCGTAGGATTTGTCCTACAGCAGTGTGGAGAAGAGCAGAGAAGTATTTTGTAAGGTCAGGTTGACAGCTGTTCCCAGTAGCTACCAATGCCTCTCCCAGTCCCCAGAACCAAGCTAACAGACGTTTATGGAAATGAATTAATACTTTTCTTCTCAAATACTTCATTTGTTGGAAATAGTCACGTGACAATGCAGGAGACGATTTAAATGCCTCGTTTCCTTCAGTACTGAAATGTAATATGCTTTCCTTCTGACCACATGGAGGCCCTGTAAGTTTTTCTGCCTTTGTCATTGCTCACATCTACTGACCTATAACTAACATTCCATGCACATTCATGTGCCATGCAGTGCACAGTTAGAAACGCCGTTAAAACAGACTGCTGACTGGAATTTCAACATATTTTATAGACAAATCCTTATTATTCAGAATATGTAAAAAACTAAGAAAAAGATAACCAAATAAAAAATGAACAAAGAATATGAATACATAAGTCACAGAAAAAAATGCAGAAGGTAATAAACATATAAAAGCTGATCAACCTCAATATTTATCTTTGAAATTAAAAATGCAATTTCATCCAACCAATTAGGAAAACATTTATATATTGACAGTATCAATTTTTGGCCAATGTATGAGGAACCAGAGAGTCTCCACATTATTGTGAAAGTAAATTGGTAAAACCTCTAATGAGGTGGAGGTGGGTGTATTGGCAGTTTTATGACATTTGTAAGTGTATACTCTCTACCAAGCAGTAATTCTCATTAACTATAGCTCCTCTAAAGAATTAACTACACTTAAGAATAAGGAGGCATATACAAGGATGCTCAATATATCATTTGTTTTGAATAATAAAAAATTGAGGCCGGGCGCAGTGGCTCAAGCCTGTAATCCCAGCACTTTGGGAGGCCGAGGTGGGTAGATCACGAGGTCCAGAGATTGAGACCATCCTGGTCAACATGGTGAAACCCCGTCTCTACTAAAAATACAAAAAAAAAAAAAATTAGCTGGGCATGGTGGTGTGTGCCTGTAATCCCAGCTACTTGGGAGGCTGAGGCAGGAGAATTGCCTGAACCCAGGAGGCGGAGGTTGCAGTGAGCTGAGATCGCGCCATTGCACTCCAGCCTGGGTAACAAGAGCGAAACTCGGTCTCAAAAAAAAAATTGAAAACTAATGCCCATTATTCTTCAATGACTATATAATCAGGAGTATGTTATATAATTTTTATGTACTTTTTAACCTTTAAAAAATATCAAGATGGGCCAGGCATGGTGACTTATGCCTGTAACACTTTTGGAATTTGAGGTGGAAGAATCACTTGAGGTCAGGAGTTCAAGATCAGCCTGGGAAGCAGAGTGAAACCTCATCTGTACAAAAAGTATTTTTTGAAAAACTAGCTGAGCATGGTGCTGTGCACCTGTAGTCCCAGCTACTCAGGAGGCAGAGGAGGGAGGATTGCTTGAGCCTAGGTGATTGAGGCTGTCGTGAGCCTTGTTCAAGCCACTGCACTCTAGCCTGGGTGACAGAAAGAGCAAGAGAGGCCCCGTCTAAAACAAAACAAAACAAAACTTCAAGATAGTTTGTGAGTAAGGAAAAGAAAAATGATCAGTAAAGTATCATTTATGGTATTTAAATTAAAATACCACATATTTCTGTTGTTACAGTTATTGATACATATAAATGAATTTTAAATGTCTTGAAGGGCACATAATCCCAAATGGTGGGTGCTGACAGAGAACAGAAAGCAAACTGGCCAAAACCCAACCTTCTATAATGTGATCCTCACATTTACAAACACATATATCTACATTTTAGTTTTTGTCTCATTTTACCAAATTAGTATTACTCTCTATACATCTCCACCACAGATTTTGTCACTTAAATGTCACTTATTTCAAGAATATATCCAGCAATTAGTATATATAAATGTTTTATAATTTAGGTATGTGTAGATACAGACATCCGCACATATACATACTCATATAATATTTTATACACAGAATTATATCACACATCCTGGTGAAAAGAGAGGCAGAACCTGTCTCTGGAGGCCGGGTTTGGACACCAGACCAAATTAACAACTAACTAAAACCGGGAGGAGGAAGCAGCTTTCTATAAGACACATCTACAAGTGTGCCATGACAGTTTACCATTTGCCACAGCGACACCCAAGCGTTGCCACCTCTTTCCACAGCCATGACCAGATGACCCAGAACTTACTACCCTTTTCCTAGAAATTTCTGCATAAATCACCCCTTAATCTGCATGTAACTAAAAGTAGGTGTAAACATGACTGACAGAACTGCCCTGAGCTGCTGTTCACAACACATTGCCTCTGGGGCAGCTCGGCTCTGCAGGGGCAGTCACAGAGCTGGAACACTGCCTGAGCTGGAACACCCTGAAGCTGTAACACTGTCCCTTCCATAAAGCTGTTTTCTTCTACCATGGGTTGGCCCTTAAGTTTCTTTCCTGGGCAAAGCAAGAAACCCTCCCAGCCTAAGCCCCACTTTGGGGCTCACCTGTCCTGCATCACTGGGTTCTCATTTTAAATGCCACAGCCTTTTCCCATTATTTTGCTTGCTTCTCCAACTCCCACCCTCCCTATTTCCTCCACTCAGTTTGTCCTTCCCAGATAATCAGGTACAGCAAACCACTGGCATTCTTTTCTGTCTTCTCCATTTTCCTATGCCCATGCACTTTTCACATAACCACACTTACACACATTTATATCTATTTCATAGATATATATGTATATTTCAATCTATCATTTCATGAAATAGGTATACACATATATCTATGAAATTTCATAGATACATGAATATATATGAAATTTCATAGATACATATGTATATATCTATTTCATAGATAGATATATACATATATATCTATTTCTAAACATAAAAACACTATATTTAAAATGGAATCATTTACAAAAATAGGACATTATATGTGCTTCTATTTGTTCCACTTTCTCAATCTCATAATACTATGTAAACATCTTTTCATATCAATGAATAGAGTTTGAATGCATTACCTATGAAGGTAATGCAATACCTCTGGCATTATCTTTACTGGGGCGTGTGTGATTGTATCCTAATGTATTCAACATTCCCCCACTGTTAAATATTTACTTCTTTCCAGTATTGTGATCAGAATGTTGCTGAAAATATGAACACCCTTCCTCTGCATCTTTGAAAACTAATAATGCTTTCATTTTAATAAAATAAGGTCCCAAGAATTTGATTGTTCAGTTAAAATCTATAAAATAACTCCAGGCTAACCAACGAAGGAGGGGAGTTGTTGGTCAGAGAATAGGACTGAGAATTTCAGAGGCAGAGACTTGATAATTGTATTTAAACAATTAATTAAGCTTACCGTGGAAGGAATTCGACCCTGAGAAAACCATGTTACCACTGAGGTTTTGAAAGGTTATTCTGAGGCTCTGAGGTTCAATGTTTATTCTGGTGATGGAATGGGATGGGGCAGTCGGGGAGAGCAGGAGGCTGGATGAGATTAGATTAACTAGGACACATCTACCTGCAATCATCCAAGCAAGAATATGATAGCTGGCTACATAAAACAGTGACTCAAACCTATCTGAGACATATTTAGGTTATAAAATCGATAGGAATCAGGATTGGAAATTTGGTGGGAGGTAAAGTAAGTGTCAAGGATGATTCCTAGGTTTCTAGGTGGATGTACCAAAGAGTAACCAGGTTCAGGAGACAAGACCCTGAACTCAGTTCTGGATTTCTGGGTTTTAAAGAGTCTCTGTGACATTCTCAGAGAAAGTGTCAAGTAGAAGCCCG
The DNA here is from genome assembly GCA_031835075.1 of Saguinus oedipus. Lineage (NCBI taxonomy): Eukaryota > Metazoa > Chordata > Mammalia > Primates > Cebidae > Saguinus > Saguinus oedipus. The sequence continues at coordinate 22,802,627 of CM063169.1, forward strand.
TAGGTACACAGGTCTGGTGCTCAGCGATTTCTTGGATACATATCAACAAAGTGGTAATTGAACCTGAGAAATCAATTTCTACCAGGCTGATGTGACAAGGGTCACTAAAGTGACTCGAGGAATAAACCACTTTTTATGTCCCAGAAGCCTGAAATCATCAGAGACAGAGAATATGAGAGGAAAGAAAAGGAGAAAAGATATGACTGACCTCCACATTCTGTCTTATACTAGGAACAATGGAGAATGGTGAAAAGAAGATACAGTTACTATCATCATCTGGGCAAGTCTGACTCTCTAGGCATTCGAGAAAGTACTTTAAAGGTGGGTGGGACACTTTCTTACTTATTTCAATTTTTTCATAAACATAAACTTAGTGGTTTTATTTTAAAATCTTGCTTGTAGTATAATATGAAGGTTTGTGATTGATTGATTGATTGATTTCAGAGTCTCTGTCACCCAGGCTGGAGTGCAGTGGCATGATCTCAGCTCACTGCACCCTCCACCTTTCAGATTTAAGTGATCCTCATGCCTCAGCCACCTGAGTAGCTAGATTACAGGTGTGCACCTCCATGCCCAGATAATTTTTTAATTTTTAGTACAGCCCAGGTTTCGCCATATTGCCCCGGCTAGTCCCAAACTCCTAACCTCAGATGATCTGACTGCCTTAGCCACCCAGCTAGGATTACAGGTGTGAGCCACTGCACCTGGCCTCTGCTGTTTTATTTTTGTTTGTATTCGTCCACCTCTTAGTTTTAATGTGATCTCTTTTTGTTCTCAACAGCCTTAATCTTTCTAAGATGGCGGATTGGTAAAGTGTGACTAGGAGCGTCCTTTGTTATCTCCAAACAGGGTGAGAGTGGTTCTGTGACAACCCCGGATACCTCTTTGTTCTAAGGCTACTCAGCTGATGATCACTGTATGAGAAAGCCAATAGCAAAGTCAGGGGACACCCGGCAGTGGGGTGGAAAGCTTTTCTATATTATCTTCTGTCCTGACTTACAGAGTGGGATTCCATATTTTCCAGTGTGTATAAAGGACACTCTATCAGAGATTACTGATGACTGTAATGTACATTTCAATTATATAGATTATATTGTTAATCAACAAATGATAAATATATCATTTTCTAATCCATATTATATATTATGTATAATTAAAATATGAATCATTCATATTTCCACCTAGGTTAGTGAGAAACACCAACATGTTCAAATAATATTATAAATAATATATATATATATGTGTGTATATATATGTGTATGTGTATGCATATATATAAAAAACTGGAAACAACTTTGTTTCTGGTGTATGCTTTTAGCTAGAGAATCCATCTTAACGTTCCTTGTGAGTATTATGATTCTTGGTGCGTATGGATAAAACACTGAATAAAATGGTTGGTTGGTGTAAAGCTAAAAGCATAGCATCCAGACAAAGACATTTGTCTGAGAAATGTTTACTCTCATCTCTTGGGAAATGAACCACTTTTAGAAGGTCAAGATAATGTTTAGTCCTATTTTCACATTGCTTCACCTGCAAAAAATCTAATTTAATCAAATGCACATAGACTTTTCAGAGGGATTCAGTTTCTGAACTGTGTTCTTAGAGTCCTTGGTGAATGTTAGCATGACTGACTCTTCTTTAATGTGGGGGACCCATCTGAGGATGCTCACAGCTGACAACAGTCTAGCTATGAACTTGAAGCTACCCAGTCACATTCCTTTCGACATCCCCCAGAAGAAATCTGCTGTGGCCAAAATCCCAAACAATGCACAATTACTAAAATGATCACTTGGGGAAATGATGACAGGGACCTCAGAGTAGCAGTTTTCAAAGTGTTTTTCACAGAAAATCCGTAAGTTGTCCAGTCAAAAATGGGCTTCTTGGTTAGATATATACTGGAAATGTTTTACTTAATAAAGCTAATGGGTATTTTTAAATATCAGGATTTTTTAGAGCCGCTGACATGATCTGCATGTAAGCCACCCACAATTCCCTCTAGGAGATAGCTATTGTGTGAAGACTTTCTCTGAACTTAATTAAGATCATGCAACATTTTTTTCAAAGAATCTACTGACATCTAAATGAACACTAGTTAACTACAAAAAAAAAAAAGCATTTTTAAAAACTTCTTTAGATGAACCACGTGGATTCTGTAAATGAGAAATAGACCTGTACGATCTAAACACATCCTGTTTGACAGTGAAGCCTCATTCCTGCCCCAGGCCCTGGGCAGCTTCGGCTGTCTTAGAATCCAGCCAGTACATGAAATAGAGAAGCCCAAATGCCTGATGTTTGCATTCCTGAATTGGGAAGTCAAAGATGAAAGATATAGCATGGGAACACTCCCAGAACTGCTTACAGTGGATTATATACACCTCTACCAAAATGCGGTTTTAATCTTCATTATTTTTCTCTTGCCCTTATTTCCAATAACCTAATTTGATAAGCAGGATTTTTGACAGGACTTAAGATAACTGCAGATACAACATTAGTAATGTCAGAGTATTTATCTGCATAAAAGTTTAAATGGAAGCATTCTGTGCATTCATTAGAAGAATCATAGATTATCACAGTTGTCTTGCTGTGCTCTCATGGAAGATATGAAGTGTTCGTAATTTAAGATTCAATAAAATATTATAAATGCCTGAAATCTAATTCAGAGCATTAAATCAAGAAGTTTCTGCTGTGGCATTTGAGGTCATTCCAGTTTAACAAGTATTGCTAGATACTTTAAGAAGCAATGGAGATAAAGAAATGAAAAAGTCTAGCAAATTCTCTGGATAAGCTTCCAGTTATACTGCTGAGGGGGACACAGTAGAAGAATGTTCAACACAACATGAGGTTAAGAGGAATGGCTGAAGTCCTGCATGTACGTTAACAAATCTGGAACGTGAAAGGAAGGGAGATCAAGTCAGGAGATTTGAAATGAGATTGGTATGTGACAAGCCGAAGTATCACTACGAAGGGATGCTATGGGGCTTGTATTTTTTCAGACAGATACAAAGAAGGTCAAGGTACAGACAAAAAGATCAATTTGGAGACAATCGCTATGGTCCAGGCAATGCATGATAAAGGCCAGATTTCTTAAGTTGATGGTCAGATAATCATTGGGAAATTACATATCAATCAAAACTTGAACTCTAGGGATACAGCTGTGAGCACAACCAACATTCTCTTGCCTTTGGGCATCTGCAAATCAGTATAAGATACAATTATTAACTGCATTTGTGCAAAATGCTGTAAAAGAGAAGTTACAGTGTTACCAGTTTACATTACAAAGTTACCCAACCTTGTCAATAGAGGAAAGCTTCCTATAGGTAGTGGTACCCAACGTGAGACAGAAATGAATAGTAGCATTAACGTCAGCTAGATAAAGGTACTTGGGAGGATAGCCGAGGGAAAGCCTATTTCATTAAAAAAAAGCAACAAGAGTCAAGAGAGAAGACCGAATGCTGAGGGAACTAAGAGAACTCCAGCATGGCTGGAGCAAGGAACTATTGCAAATGGCGCCAGATGAAGGGAAAGTGGTAGTAAAGGCCAGAATGTGCAGAGCACTGAAGGTCAGAATAAAGGCTTTTAGATTTCATTCTAAGGCCAATAAAAAGCATTGGAAGATTTTAAACAAATACGTTTTATCTTTTAGAAATACTATTCTGACTTCTGTGTGGAGAGTAGATCTAGGATGCTGAAGTGGCCTTGGAAATATGAGTTAACCTATTGTAAGTGTCTGCCGTGTAGCTGCATGCCACTGGTACACGGCAGAAAAAAATTTCTTAAATAACAAAAACAGTTTTTCAGGATCTGAAAGTTGACCACCCCAGGGGAAAACAGACAAAACCTTTGATATATGAGAACATTTTTTTCTCTGAAGGACCTTGTAGTGTTAAAATGTTTCTAAAAACATATTTAATATGTCATAGTGAATGACAAATTAAATGATGATTCCTCTGAGTCTCCAAAGCCTCAAAGAGTATGCCAACAGAAAGCACAAACCTATACGTAGAAATTACTTGCTGGCATATACCAGTTTTCCATGTGTGTAAGTCAATTTTCAAAAGTATACATTGTAACTTTTTAATAACAGTTTTATTGTTATATAATTCACAGAACATAAAATCCGCCCTTTTGAAATGCACAATTCAGTGAATTTTATTATATTCACAGAGCAGTGCAACCATCATCATTATCTAATTTTACAATATTTTTGTTACCCCCTCCAAAAAAACCCATATTGCTTTAGCAGTAACTCCCCAGTCCCCTGTGCTTCTAAGCCCCTGGCAACTATTAATCTACTTTCTATCTCCATGAATTTGCTATCCTGGACATCTCATATAAATAGACTCTTACAATATGTGGTCTTTGGAGAATGACTTCTTTCATAAAACATGTGTTAAAATCATGAATTAGGAGGCTATTAGACTGAGGTGGTATCAGCTTTCTAAGCTCCTACATAAACAAACAGAAACCCAATTCAGAGTAAACAGTCATAATCCAGGAAAACAACACATAAAAATAACCAATCAGAAACAGCCAAGGAATCTCTAACTAGGACTTTAAGACTATGTCTCCCCTTTATCAATCAAATATTGCCTTTGTCTTTTTTCTGGGAATACCATATAAACATTTTCCCTCACACACCTTCAGTGAGGTCCCAATTGCTTGAGGTCTCGCACTGACCAAGTCATGAACTCCTGTCTGCTCAACTATACACCTTAAAATTTTAATATGCCTAAGTTTATTTTTTAACCCATAGTTTCAAGGTCCAAGAATATTGTAGCATGTATCAGTATCATATTCCTTTCTAATGCCAAAAAATATTCCATTCTATGTATATAGAACACTTTGTGTATCCATTTGTCAGATGATAGATATTTAGGTTGATTCCAGTTTTTGACTAGTAGGAATATGCTGTGATGATCATCTATATGTGTTTTTTGTGGATATACATATTATATTATCTTGGGAATATACCTTGGCATGAAATTAGCTGGGTCATATGTTAACTCTGGATTTAACTTTTTGAGGAACTGCCAAAGTGTTTTCCAAACTGGCTGCAGCATTTTACATTCCCTCCAGCAATGCATGCATTTCAGATTTTTCCGCAGCCTCACAAACACTTTGTTACTATTTATTTTTGTTTTCATTGTTTTTTTGAGACAGGGTCTCGCTCTGTCACCCAGGTTGAAGTGCAGTGCTGCGATCACGGCTCACTGCAGCCTGGATGTCCCAGACTTATGTGATCTTCACACATAAGCTTCCTGAGCAGCTGGGATCACAGGTGTGCCACTATGCCTACCTAATCTTTACTTTTTTGGAGAGATCGTGTCTCACTATGTTGCTCAGACTGGTCTTGACCTCCTAGGCTGAAGCAATCCTTCTACCTTGGCCTCCCAAAGCACTGGGATTACATGCTGAGCTATAATGTTCAGCTTGTTTATCTTTTTTAATATAGCCAACCTACCACGTGTGAAGCAGTATCTCATTGTCTCAGTGTGGTTTTGATTTACATGTCACTAATGACTAACAAGGTTAAACATCTTTTCATTTGCTTATCAGCCATTTGTACAGCATTCTTCAGAGAACGTCTATGCCCATCTTCTCCTGGGTTAATTTTTAACTGATGAGTTGTAAGAGTTGTCTAATTGTATTAATTAGTGCCTGAATGTAAACATTAACTTAGATAGTGTCATATTTTGACAGTAATGTCGTTGCTGATTTTTAAGCAAGTGGATCCAGTAATTCCACTATGCTCTTGGAATTATATGTCAACAATTTTTTTCTAGTTTTCTATTTCTGTTTCGTATTCAATTTTTATATTTATTTCTATGATGTTTTTATCTTAATTTATTGTTACATGTATGTTGTTGCTATCTGGCACATTCTTAACTACAAGATATTCATTATGGATTGCATTCTTTATTGTTATTAAGTACATCTTTTCATTTCTTGTTTTTCTTTTCCTTTTTTGTTTCTGCCCTTTATTCATCCTCTGGGAACATTATCTTCAACTCTCATTTCCCACATTTGCAGCATACGACATTTGCTCAATTATCTCATGATTTAATGATTACTCCCCTACTTGGGGGGCGGAGTTAAATGAATTTCAAGTCTCTAACACTTCCCAACAGAAAAGTCCCATCCATCATAAGCAACATATTTTCTCAAGACCTTTTATTTCTCAGTGTGTTAGGTCAAACTATAATTTCCAAAAAAGAATTTTAAATATGACTCTAAAAATATGTAATGAGCAGCTGTGAAATAATTTTTGTTTAATTTCTTCATGAGGGAACAAATAGAATAAAGCTGCTTGAAAGGTGAATACCAGAGATTAGCATTATACTCCTTACAGGAAGAAACACTGGGATATTAATGTTAGAGTTACAAAATAATTGACATTTTTCAGACAAAAAGTAACTTTCTGGTTTGTTTTTTCAATCAGACAAATATCACTTATACCCCTATGGGACAAAAATATTTGCTATTTCACAATCTTCTGTAAATTAAATCTAACTCTACAGATCTTAGTATGGTCTGTAAAGTGACAAAATGGTAAGTAAAAAAGAAAAACAATTACATGTACCTAGAGATGGCTCAAGGAGCTTGCCTTAAATCAATGAAGAGTATAAATAATATTTTTTCCTTCTTTTCAGGTTTTGGATATTTTTTCTTAATAGTTACTACTTTATTGTTGAAAATTATAACTACACGTCATTTGGAAATATGGGCAGATTGTTTTTAGAATCCTTCTCCATCCAATTAAGAGGATACAGGTTTCTTATTCTTAGACCAAAACCTGAAGGTAACATTGAAATGCACAAATCCTTCCCCCAACTGTGGTATCCAGCATCAAACATCTACTGCTGATCTGATGAAATGAGTTTGGATCATTGCTAAATCACACTATCCATATCGTGCCTCTACTATACAGACAAATGTTACTGAAGAGTTTAGTATATGTCCCAACACTGACTATCAAAACCTACCATGCACTTTTCCTGGCTTTCTGTTTACGTTTTCCTTGGGTAATCTTTCAACAAAAAGTGCCTCATCTGCTTATTCTAGTGTACAAATGAACACAGAGAGTGGCTAAAAATAGAATAAGTAGAATAGCAAATCCAAATTTTTTTAAGTGGGAGGTACTACTTATCTGAAAAGATAGTCGGTAAAGAGTTAGATGAAAAATTGAAGACAATGGACATAAGTAGAAAAATATCCATGTTCTTGAATTGGAAGAGTTAATATTATTGAAATGTCCAGTAGCTGAAGCCATCTACAGACTCAATGCAGTCTTTATCAAACTACCAATGAAATGTTGAGAAATAGAGAAAAAAATCCAAAACTTTGTATGGAACCACAAAAGACTAAAATAGCTAAAGCAATTTTGTACAATAAGAACAAAGCATCACATTACCTGACTTAAAAATATATTACAGTGGTGGCTCAAGCCTGTAATCTCAGCACTTTGGGAGGCCGAGGCGGATGGATCACGAGGTCAAGAGATCGAGACCATCCTGATCAACATGGTGAAACCCCGTCTCTACTAAAAATACAAAAAATTGCTGGGCATGGTGGCGCATGCCTGTAATCCCAGCTACTCGGGAGGTTGAGGCAGGAGAATTGCCTGAACCCAGGAGGCAGAGGTTGCGGTGAGCCGAGATCACGCCATTGCACTCCAGCCTGGTTAACAAGAACGACACTCCATCTCAAAAAAAAAAAAAAATTACAAAGTTATCATAAACAAAACATCATCGTACAAATACAAAAACAGACACACAGACCATTGGAACAGAATAATGATCCCAGAAATAAATTTATACATCTCTAGTTAATTGATTTTAGGCTAACATAAGACCTGAAACTGTAAAAGTACTAGTAGAAAACACAGGAAAAAATGTTCTTGTCATCAGTCTTAGCAAGGTTTTTTGAATATGACCCCAAAAGTACAGGCAACAAGAGCAAAAATAGAAAAATGAGGTTTCTTCAAGCTAAAATGCTATGTATATCAAAGGACAACCTATGGAATGAGGGAGAATATTTGCAAGCCATCCATCTGTTAAGGGCTTCATATGAAAATACATAAGGAACTTAAACACTCAGTAACAATAAAACAAATAAACTTAAAAATGGCAGAGGGTCTGAATAGATATTTCCACAGGTAAACACATAAATGGACAAGAGGTAGATTTTAAAATGTTTAGTAACATGAATCAACAGGGAAATGCAAATTGAAACCACAATGACCTATTATCTCAAATCTGTTAAAACGGTTATTAACAAAAAGACAAAAAAAAAAAAAAAACAAGTCTTCTGAAGATGTGGAGAAAGGGGGAAACCTGTACACTATTGGTAGGAATGTTAACTTATACAGTTATGAAGAAAAGTATATTGGTTCCTCAAAAAATTAAAAATAGAACTACCATATGGTATAGCAATTCCCCTTTGGGGTATATATAATTCCCATGCTTAATGCAGCACTATTCACAATAGTCAAGATACAGAATCAATCTAAGTGTCCAGCAATAGATGAATAGATAAAGAAGATGGCAGATATATACACATGCCTCTGTAAAACCAAGGAAACTATCAACAGAGTGAAGAGAGAACCAATGGAATTAGAGAATACGCACACACACGAACACAGTGGAATATTATTAATCCTTAGAAAAGAAAGAAATTCTGTCATTTGCAACAATATGGACGAACCTAGAAGAAACTATGCTAAATGAAATAAGTCAGGCAGAGAAAGACAAAGATTATATGAATCTCATTTTCATGCAGAATCTAAGAAAGTCAAACTCATAGGAGCAAAGGAAATGGTGATTGCCAGGGCTGAAGCTGAGGACATGTTTGTCAAAAAGTAAGAAGTTTCACTTATATGGGTGAAACTTATAAGGAGTTCTGGAGATCTAATGTACAGCATTGTGACTATACTTACTAACAATGCTATACATGTTAAATTGCTCAGAGAGTAGATTTTAAACATTCTCACTAAAAAATATGTGCATGTGAGGTGAAGGATATCTTAATTAGTTTGATTTAATGATTTCACATATATCAAAATATCATTTTGTATACCATAAATACATATAATTTTTGATGATTAAAAATGAGTTAAATGAAAAATAAATTGTAGAAAGACACATGGTTTATGCAGTATCAACTTGGAGAGCATTTACCCCACAAAGTAGCAGGGAGTGTTTTCAAAGCAGCTGAAAGCATCACTGATGCACCTGAAGAACTATTTACATAAAATTCAATCAGAAATTATTTCAGAAAAATTCAAAAGAATCACTAGGCATTATTAGAAATTTCTTATTCCCAAGAGACAAACAGCTCATAATATTGAGATAAGAGCTTTGTTTGCTCAAGGAAACTTCAATAACTTAACAAAAGCAAATGCACACTTGACATGTAACTAGATTGAGGAATAAAGTAAGGGGTTCTTTTCTCTTTACATTTAGAATTAAATGGGAGTGAGTAACCTGGAAAGGAGGAAGATGTCAAGAAAAGTGGCAGAATAATACCCTTTGAATACTTAGAGGCAAAGATGGCCAAGACTTAGTTCCTATCTTCAAATTACATTCTAGTCACGGGTGACAGTTTAAGATACATATAATCACTCACCATAAGGATGAACTTTCCAACAATTTGAATGTCCACAAACATGATGGACCACTCTTCTAGGAGACTTTTGCCCAGATTCTGCTATATAGAACTTCCGACATTACAAGACATTTAATCATTTTTCCTCTCTCAGGAAATTAGGTAGAAATAAAGAACTGTGATTACCAGTCTTTATTCTCAAGTAACTCACAGCACAATATTTATCAGAAAGATAAAATTACAAAACAGTCATGCAACATTTTCAAAGTTCTACGAACTGTTTACACAAAAAGTGTTCAAACTTGTTATCTGCTCCTAAAGAATTCTGGACTTGCCTCATATGAGGCACAGAAGTCTTCATTAGCCCTGAACACTGCTAATCACCTCGGGAGAGGTTCCACCCACTACTATCAACACTCTGCTAGCACAGCCCACATCTTCAGGGTCAAATCTCCAAAATAAGAAGGATTCAGCTCTAATCAGGCATGTGAAGAAAATTCTTACCAGCAGAGGCTGAAATACCACAAAACTACCTTACCTTACAGAGTATCATATTTATAATATCTGAACAGAAAATCAGTGTACAATAAAATAACCCTTTGACTTGTCTCTAATCAGAAAATATCTCATTCCATATCTGAAAAGAATAAAATGATGCTCGCATTAAAAATAGAAACCATTAATTGTCACTACGCACTTAAAATGGCCACATCTGGAGTGAGAAGTTCCCTAACACTATTTAGTGACCAGAAGTCAGTGGGAGAAAACCTTTAGAAATGATCTCCATGCAGAACTGGAGCTGGACTGGATAACCTTCCTGTGGTCTAATGAATCTTCCTTTTCTCCTTTATTAGCTTACAGTGTTTTCTATAAATCAAAGTCAGCCCACTTTGATTGGATTCTTTCAGAGCTGTCTTTCACACTAGTAGCATATATTCTCCCCTCAATTGTTTAAAATTTAATTCTTACACCTTTTCTTTCCCTTTGTCAGTTCCCAGTCTTATTCCTCAGAAGAGCCATGCACTAACTCACAAGTTCAATATCAATCCACCACATGTGTTAAACAAAAATTAGGCAAAGGTAAAAATAATATCTTTCAATACTACTAATGTGTTTTTAATGAAATTTCATACAACTATCCATGGGCTTTGTCCATGAGGTAGCTTACATATAACCTTTGTTCACCACCTGCTACCTTGTGGTAGCCAAGATCAAATATGTGCAAGAATGAAAGCTCCTCCACCAAAACAATTTTTATTTCAGAAAGACCTTGTCAGCTCTTCAAGTATTGTAGAAACTGGAGCAATCCTAGATATTCTACTTATTCATTCCAATCTCTTCTTTGTCTAAAGTTCATACATTCTGATTTGTGTCATGGTCAAAAGGACATACTCTACATATCCGACATTAATTTCAAAATAATTTCATCCATGTTTGAACCTCTCTAGGAACCAACTCTGGGATCATCATATTTCACCCTAGGAATGAGGATGTTCTTTCTTTAACCCAGGGGTCCTTACCCTCAGGTCTGTGGCATCATAGGAGTTGTAAAATCACTGAAATTATATGCAATATTTTGTATGTGTCTGTGTGCCTGCTTGTGTTATTTTTAGGGAAAGGGCATATTAGCCTTCTTATTACTGTGAAAGCATCACGGCCCTCAGAAGCTGATGCTCTCTGCCATGTCTTCATCTCTCAAAAACTCCCACATTGCACTAGATTGACTGACACTAAGCAAATGTCATGACTTTTGTCAAGTTCATGTGTGATAGTTACGGTAGAATGCATTGCATTTAGATATCTAAATTTAAAATATCTAAAATTGCAATAGCATTGTATTTTAATTAGGTTACTTTGGAGACTGAGATTTTGAGAATCCTTCCCTAACCTTTTTTGTTCTCTAGTACCTATTTTTGCAAAATCTCATATACATTGATATTTAAGGAAAATGTGTATCACATCATTAGATAAATTGGACAAAATTAGCACTTTGTACTAAATCCAGGCTACTATTTTAACTTTTGTTTTATTAAAGGTGTAAACACTTAAAAACACTTAATAAATTCACTATGTTTACTGTCTACAGATTCAGATAAGTATCTGAGGAATTATACAGAGGAAGTGATGAGATATTAGTTTCCTTAACAGCTAATTAAAGTATGTTAGTATGTATTATACAATTCACCCTAAAGCCATTTTTCATAGATTGTATTGATAGAATTATATAGTGATTCTAAAGTAATTAGAATAAAACCAGTTGAATCTCTATTAATATTGCACTGGTAGAGGTGAAAACTTATCTATAAAGGAAAAATGGAATTGGACTTTTGTTGTTGAAAGTTATGTTTCTGATCGCATCACAGATTTGAAAAAAAAAGAGAGACCGCCGTTTTATTTATTTTTTCTAAAACTGTATAGAATCGATATTTAGCTGTGTTTCCTGGTAACATTTATTCTATTTAGAACAACTTGAAACAATGATATTAACCGAGACTCTATGTTCTTATGCCTTTAATAAGTTCAAGTATCAAATTATAGCAAGAAATAATATGTTAAATGTAATTAATAGAAAATAGGATTTCAAAAAAAATCAAGCATTTACCAAATGAATTAATAATTTATTAACAAGAGGGCAATCTATCTATATCCATTAATATTAAAAGTACAATAGAGACTTGCCTAATATTTTCTGAAAACATCATTTTTTTCTCATGTATACAGAAATACTACAAGTATTCGTTTAATTAAATGATTATTTAAAACACTTTCAAGCTCTACACCCCTAACAAAGATATGTTTACTTTGGGAGCATTTAAAACATCAGAGAAATCAATGAACTATTTCTAAATAATATAATGAGACAGTAATAGTAAAATGTGAACCCTATGCACAAGATATTAATCTAAGTGTGTAAGTTCATTCACTCTCACAAGAACATTGTTTTGGTATTATATTGCCCTATCTAACAAAACAGGAAACTGAACCAAACAGATATAAAATAAGCAAATGTATAAACTCACAGCTAGTAAGAGGTAGAGATAGATGTGAAATCCAATTTAACACTAGGACTTGTACTTTTAATTCCTATTCTTTGCTGCCTCTCTTCTTCTGCTTTATTAAATTAAACTTTGTCTTAATAAAATCACAGATTGTGAAATTTAAAAAATTCTCTTGTAAATTGATTTTTGTTTCTTTAAACATTTACTAAATATAAGGTACTTAGGATTTTTCTCAGAAAACTAAACTTTTTTTTCCAGCTGAAACTCATCCAACAGAATTATTATATATCAGGTACCTCTACAGATTTTTTCAAGTGAAAATATGTATTTATGGAGGACTAGACTTGGAAGTACTATATCTCAGGGATTTCTTTGGGACTGTGAGAAAGTCATTATTTGCTAGCTCTCCAGTAATTTATTTTGAATTTGTTAAATTCATCGATGTGTGAACTGGTTATCAAAGCTTGATAAAGAGCTTATAAATCATCTTGAAGTTGGTAGAAATAAATATTAATGGGTCAATTTTCAAGGAATTTAAAGTCAGTTTCTTCTTCTGTTCCCATAAGTAAAAAAGAAAACTCAGTTCTTTTATTTAGAAAAGAATCCATAATTTATTAGTAATAATTGATATTTCTCAAAATAGTCATAGGACTATTTATTATATAATATCAGACTATTTATTTTAGAAAGAGCACCCTTTGAAAACACACCAGAGTGTTTTATATGATAAAAGTTTTATATGAAACTTCTTTAGGAAACATAAACCTGATTCTAACACTTTGACATACTAAAGTGACCTGCTTCACCAAGGTCTGTTCAGGGCTTGTCATAGAATAAGGAGAGAAAAGAACAAGGTTATCAGGTACCAACTGTCTACCAGTGTCAGAGTCTGACCAATACTGTCCCGTTTAAGTTATTCCCCGCTTCCTTTTCACATAGGATAAACAAGCTTAAAGGGTTTTAGAAGCTGACCAGGCCACATGACTAATGGGTAGCAGACCCAGGATTTGAAAGCTTGCCTGTCTACTGCAAACTTCTATCTTAGTTTTTGAAATAGGAAACTCAGATTTTTCTACATGCTTATTTTTCAAGGAAATACTTGAAACCACAGCAGTCATTGGTACCTCCTTTTGAGATGGTTTATAGTGTCCCTTCCAGAGGTTCTGGGCCATGTTCAATTTTCACAAAAGGATGTGAGAAGACAAAAAGACCAGGCCATTGCATCAAACAGAGAACCTGGTTCATTGCATAGGGATACCCAGCTGAATGAAACAGAGAGTAGGAGTTCAACTTCAGTGCACACTTTACCCTAGGGTGCTGTGCTGAATCCACCTAGAGAGAATGTCATTTTCAATTTGCAGGAAAGAACCATAAAGGCTCGCATGGGACCTGGAAAGTCCTTGAAAGTTAGGAAGAGAAGGAGAAAACATGTTTGAACAATAAAGCTTTTCAGATTCTATCAGTCATTAATTAAAGAAATGGGCATATAAAGCTAATCGATGAGAATGTTTACTAATTTGGTAAATCAATGCCAGCAAAGGGAGATGTACTTTGTTGGCACTGGAGAGTATAATTTTACTTCAGGGGGAAATGTTTAGCAGAACCATCAACAGGATATCCTATTTCACTCTGGGATATGAGAACTAAGAGAGCTAGTGAATATTTAGAAAAATGGCTCTATGTAAGGTGGGAGAAATAGAATCCTCTCATACGTTTTGATTTGATTACTGTGTTTTAAAAGCTTTTTAGTCTGCTGGGAATAAAATATCACGATCACGTATATATTACATTTAAAAAAATCATCACACCATCACTGTGACAGATGTTGGAGCATCTCTGAAGAAACTCTTTTGAACACTAAGCTATCAAGTCTTAACTTCAGGGATATATAACCGGCATCTTCCATTTTAAAGCCAAATACTTTAGAAATTTTAACAATAACAATGCATTTTTGCAAACTAAGTAGTTTGCATACATAATGCCTACATTCCCAATAAAGAATACTCAAAGGTTGTATCTTACTATTTCCTTTTTATCACTGAGGAAATTGAAGTGCAAAGAGGCCAAGGGGACTTACCTAATTTCATTTAGCTAATTACTGGTAGATTAAAGATTCAACTCTATGTTGTTCCTGATCTTAAACCTTAGCTCTTGCCATGTCGTAGAACTCACCCTTTCAGCAGACTTCCACTTAGGGGAGAATGTGGTGTTTCAGCCAATCAGAATTTTATTCTAAGATGTAAAATATACAATACCTTGAATTGAATATATCAACTGATACATTCTCCTATTATTTCCTAAAGTATAAATTTGCTAAGCTGTCATAATTTTAAAATACATAATGATATATTAATAATCAAGTTTATATATATATATACACACACATTGAATTATAAGAAATCAGACTGGAGATGCGGAATTCCTACTTACCTGTTCCAATAATTTTTGTCCATTGAGGTGAGCCTGTATCACAGCATCACTCACAAGCAAGTGAAAGTTCAGAAGCACATGTTCAACGTCGTATGTTCCATGCATTGCATCTGACAGTTCTTCCAGTGACCGGATATATCCATGCCAGTGTGGGTTAAGCTCCGCCATGTGCGCCAGGCATCCTCGCATGACATTGAGGCAGTAACCCATACAAGGCTTACTGAGAGTCAGACCCTGGCAGTGCGGGCAGTACTGCATCTTCAGAAAGGCTCTGCTGCACTCTTTGGAGAAGTGCAGATAGTCTGTGGTGTTGATGACTTCAATGCCCAGATTGAGTGCCTGCAGAAAGGTGCGGCTGGGCAGCAGGGACCTCCCCATCTGTCCCATTACTCTTTTGGGAATATTACCAAATGGACTCACATCCCGACGAGCCATCCGGATGCATTCTGAGTATTCCAGGGAGCTGTCAGTCACACCAGGGTTAATGAGGTGGTTGTAGACCAGAGGAAAAAGACTGTCAAAAAATCTGTTTATGAATTCTTCAGGATTAACATCTGCACCAAACAAATACAGCCCTACATCAGTGAAGAACTCCTGAACTGAAGCAGCAGCCTCCAAGGCCATGTTCCTGTAGGTATTGCAAAAAAGTACACTGGTATAATTTTCTGCTTGTTTGATGAGAGTTTCAAGGGTTTCTGTAACACAAGCAAAGGTAAAAGATGAGAAGGCTTAGTATTCATGGGAACACTGTTTGTCCAGCTGCTCCAGACATTAACTGAGCTTAATGCATCAAAACTAGTCTAAGAATCTAAACTGTATTTCTCAGCCTACTAAATGAAATTCAGCTTTCCCAGGATAATGACTGGACAACAATGGCCATTGCATATAACATACAAGTTTTATAGAGTCACATTTCCTAGAATCAAAGTCTTTTTAAAAGTAACAAAATTGCTTGGCACGGTGGCTCATGTCTATAATCCCAGCACTTTGGGAGGCTGAGGTGGGTGGATTAGCTGAGGTCAAGAGTTCCAGACCAGCCTGACCAACAAGGTGAAACTCCATCTCTACTAAAAATACAGAAATTAGCTGGGCAGGGTGGCGGACGTCCATAATCCCAGCTACTTGGGAGGCTGAGGCAGGAGAATCACTTGAACCTGGGAGGTGGAGGTTGCAGTGAGTTGAGATCAAGCCATTGCACTCCAGCCTGGGTGACAGAGCGAAACTCTATCTCAAAAAAATTAAAAAGTAATGAAATAAAAAATAAGTTACACATATGGTAGTTTCTTACTTTATAGTCATTTATAACTCACTAATGACAGAAAAAAAGTATCATTGAGAAACTTATTTTATAATCCGACTTCATTATTTATAAAAGATGGTCACATTAAGTACCTGATTCACCACCTGCTATATTTTTATAATTCTTTAAATCTTTTTCTTTCCTAGAATGAAAGCTAGTAGATTACACACTAGTTGTTACAATGGAAGGTTAGATTCCCAAAGGTAAACCAATCCTGAGACTTCCTCACATGTTCTAACTAAAGAGAAAGTGAAGCATTCATTTTCAGGGTATCCATAAATCATCACACTTTGTTAAGCAGTGGGAAACTCATGAGTGCTATTATTTGATGAAAATAAATTATTGTGATCACATTATTAATCATATCCTTTTTCTTAGCATCTTATCTTCAAAGACTTTATTGTTATTTTGTTTCTTATTTAGATAACTGACAATCTCAAATCATTTTATCCACAGAAAGAACCAAGAATAATTTGTCTACAAATTAAAGAAGAAAATCTAAAAATAGAAAGTTTGAGTAATCAGCAAGTCAAAATGGAATATCAAAATAATGTATTAAGCAACAGCAAACACCTTGGCTACCTAGTAATTACAGTTTTTAATTAGCCTAAATAAGGATACTGAACTGTTTCGATATATAATAATAAAATATATTCAATAAAATTACCTCCCTATAGTCCCAATTGTATATTCACTTTTAATTTGGTTGTAAAAAATCATGCAATAACTTAGTAACCAAAATACTGTTTGGGTAAATTACAAAAATAGATGGAAGAGTAGAAAAAATACAATGGGATAACAAAATGCAGAGGTGACTATGCCATTGAGTCCAAGTACACATAAGTAAGAATACAATATCATGAATTCTGATACTGATCTAAGTCATACTGAGTTCCTGGCTTTTGTGTCATATATTAAGGTGCATCTACCCTGCTATCAAAGTTAACAGCTTTTAAAAGGGATTGCAATTCTGTTTCAACAGAGTACTGGATAGATTGTTAGGTAGAGCTCGTGTGTTATCTGTGCATCCCTAGTAACTAGTTACTCAATAAAAATAGGAAAAAATGAAAATAGGATGGTAATGACAAGGCTTCTGTTGAGATTAGCAGCTCTACCAAGTCAGCCAGCATTAATGCCAGGTTTCCTCAAATGGCCTGATGGCCTGGGCTTCATAGGGAAAAAATATAGATTGTCAGATCTCTGCATTTGAAATTCTAACTCAGTAGGTTTGTCTTGGTTCAGGAATCTATATTTAACAAGCAGCCCAGGTGATTCTTTTAACCTGGCCAGTTTTTGAAACATTGCGATTGCAAATATGTGTAAAATATTCTCTCTGCTCTTACAGAACTGTTCAGCAAGCATTCCACTAGGATAACCCGACCCCAGAGCTGCAATCTCAGCCACTACACTCTGCTTTCACAGATCCACAGGACAAAGTGTGAAAACGGAATTGAATCTTTGTGGCTTGAACTACAATAAAACTGATGAGCCTGTGTATTTCTCCTTAAAATAGGTCATTTTTTCTCAACAGTTTTTGTGTGGCTATGAATCATGAAGTAGTTTACAAATAATTGTATTTACCAATAATGGTTAAATCACAATGTTTTTAAATTATTTAATTTTTTCAAGGTAAAGATAGGTTCAAAGATACCCTATATCACAGGCATTCTTACATGCTTTCCAGCCAGGTTTCTAAGGTTTGTGCTATATGCGTTCATGTGACTGACAATTGCCTTATTATTCTTAGTGGGATAAAGGTTGCACATTGCTGAAATCAGGCAATACTGATGTTCCATCTGATTTCTGCCAACTCTAAATGATGCTCACACATGCAATTTTTGCAAAGACAAGAATAAAATATTTCTTTATAAATTTCAGCCCAATTAATTTATAACATAATGATTCAGGGAAATACAGAGTTTATCTTTAAGTAGCCCTAATGAGTACATTTTACGAAGTAATTTATATTGTAAAAGCAATATTAAAGAGAATATATTTAATATTTAGGAGTTTCCATTCAAAATAAAAATAAATACAGCACTTTCAAATATCATTATTTCTTTTTTAAGGCCACTGCATATTATTAGCAACAAACTAATTTTGATTACTGTTTGAATTTGTAATTAAAAATAAATTTCTGAACAAATTATACAGTTTTTATTTTAGAGTAGTTTTCCCCTGATTCGATTTTATTCTTTAAAACAAAATAACCAAAGAGAACTTGATAGTAACTTTAGGAATCATATTACAGTGAAATTTAAAATCTTTTCCCTAATACCACATGTATTAAAACTTTAGCTTTCATAAACCGTGTATTAAGTTTACTACCCTTTGAAGAAGAGATTATATGTTATCAAATACAATCTTGTGCCTTGTAATGATGTTTTGGTGAATAACTAACTGTATGTATGACCTTGGTCCCATAAGATTATAATGGAGCTGAAAAATTCCTATAACCTAGTGACGTCATCGCCATCATAACATCACAGTTCAACATATTACATGTTTGTGGTGATGCTGGTATGAACAAAAAGACCAGATTGCCAGTCATATAAAAATCTATACAATTATGTATACTATATAATATCTGATAATGATAATAAACAACTTTGTTACTGGTATTTACCATACTAGGCCTTTTATTGTTATTTTGGAGTGCATGCCTTCTACTTATGTTGTGTTTAAGTTAACCATAAAGCCACCTCAGTCAGGTATTCCAGAGGAAGGCATTGTTATCAGAGGAGAGGAAGGCATTGTTATCACAGGAGATGACATTTCCATGCCTGTTATTTTCCTTGAAACCCTTCCAGTGCGACAAGATGTGGCAGAGGAAGATGGTGATATTGACTATCCTGACCCTGTATAAGCCTAGGCTAATGTGTGTGTTTGTGTCTTAGCTTTAAAGAAAAAAGTTTAAACTTTTTTTAAAAAATTGCAGGGACACGGATAAAGCTGGAAACGATCATTCTCAGCAAACTAACACAAGAACAGAAAACTCCAAATGCCACATGTTCTCACTCATGAGTGGGAGTTGAACAATGAGAACACATGGACACAGGGAGAAGAGCATCACATACCTGGGCCTGTAGCAGAGTGGGGGACTAGGGGAGGGATAGCATTAGGAGAAATACCTAATGCAGCCAATGGGTTGACAGGTGCAGCAAACCACCATGGCATGTGTAGACCTATGTAACAAACCTGAACATTCTGCACATGTACCCCAGAACTTAAAGTATAATAAAAAATAATAAATAAATAAAAATATCAAAAAAACTTTTAGGATAGGGATATAAAGAAAATATATTTGTACAATCAGTTTGTGTTTTAAGCTAAATGTTACTACAAAAAAGTCAAAAAGTTTTTTTAAATTGAAGTTTATAAAGTAAGCTTTATAAACTACTGTAAGCTAAGGTTAATTTGTTATTGAAGAAAGAATTTAAAAATAAATGTAGTGTAGCCTAACAGTACAGTATTTGGTACAGGCTACAATAGTGTACTGTAATGTCCTAAGCCTTCGCATTCACTCACCACTCACTGACTACTGACCTACCCACAGCAACTTCCAGTCCTGCAAGCTCCACTCATGTTACGTGCCCTATACAGATGTACCATTTTTTTTTTTTTTTTTTTTTTGAGATGGAGTTTCACTCTTGTTACCTAGGCTGGAGTGCAATGGCACGATCTCGGTTCACCGCAACCTCCGCCTCCTGGGTTCAGGCAATTCTCCTGCCTCAGCCTCCTGAGTAGCTGGGATTACAGGCACGCGCCACCATGCCCAGCTAATTTTTTCGTATTTTTAGTAGAGATGGGGTTTCACTGTGTTGACCAGGATGGTCTCGATCTCTTGACCTCGTGATCCACCCACCTCGGCCTCGCAAAGTGCTGGGATTACAGACGTGAGCCACCGCGCTTGGCCCTCACAAAATATATTTTTTAAAGCAATTTATTGCATTAGTTTTTCACCATGCTATGAGTTCACTACAATATTTAAAAATTGGGGGGCTTTCAATATGTATTAAATCTGATACTGAAATATTCCAGTTAACTGAATTACCTAAATATATGTAACATACATATTTTCATATATTATATTTCTTAAATCCAATCAATAAAAAACTGTAAACTATTAGTCTATACAAAATTGATTCTTCAATGCTTAGGGATAAATATTCTTCGAATTTTTGTCCTAACCACTGAATAAAATTTTAGTATGTAAACACATATCAAAAGTGAACAATCTAGAAACCAAGCCACTGAATAATTTTGTACTAATTTTTAACAAAAATTGGTAAAATCAGAAATTGAATTTACTAAAACTACTTGTTTGTATTAACTTTGAATTTGCAAAACTATCACTTTGTTCTCACACCATGTTTACCAAGGAGTAGAGTGTTTTCTTTTTATTGAATTAGTATTTTGATATTAGCAAGAATTTAAATTTTTAAAATAATTGTCAAGTAACAAAATAGGTGCTGTTCTGCGAACGTGTAATAGACATATAAAATCAGTGTCTATAAATCCAAGATAGGTAAGGTGCTGAACGATTAATCATATACACTTAATTATGAAATAGAAACTGCAGTTTTTCATTACAGTTTTAATACATAAAAAATACTTCTCATCCAATCTGTACAAGTAGTAGCTTTGTATTTAAGCAATAAAAAGTGCAGCACACATTAATAATAAACATTTTCCAGTCTTGTTTAAGGAATTTAAGAAGCAGATTACAAATAAAACATTCTCTTTTTCTGTTTTCATTGAGAATTTCAATAAGGTCTTCTTTGCAGTGATATCAGATGAAGTCTATCAAGGCAGAATAATTTCCAGTTTTCCTTATAATGCCTGAGTGGTAGATTGAATTAAAGGCTGCAAGTACAATCTAATTACTGTTTGAATAAAGAATGTAATTATTTGCAGCCTCATTGGAAAATTAATTTATCTATACATAAAATCATTTATGTGTTATCTCACTAAAATCTGAATATGGAACACATGAAGTTTATCTGCATCTATTTCCATTTCCAACATTAACATTCTGTTAATGTGAATTTAATGACAAAACACCTAAGACTGAAAACTTTAACTGTTTCCAGACCGCAGTCCTTTTAGAGAAATTTTATTATATACACAAATGATTACTGACACAAATCAAGGATTTAACTTTAAGTAAAGCTGGAAGAGATAAAATCAAGTGATATCAATTTAAAATTATATGTGAAAAATGTCAAAATCAGTGAAGATTTATATGCAGACGGCTTTTTGTAATGAGAGAAACCTGAGTTACACGGCTTTTATTAGTTCAAAGACAAAGCAATTTTTTAAAAGTAATAATTATATGAATAACTCTTATGATAACCTCTCCAGCATGACATGAACATATATTTTATGACTTTTTTATATTTTTTATTTTTGATATATAAACATTTTAACTTTCAAAAATTGAAATTTTAATTATCATTTGAGGCCACAGATATCCTCAAACATAGCAATTAAATTTAAAAGATTAAATCATATTGACCACAGAAAAATCAGATGATTTTAAAATGTATATTTGGTTGAATAAAATCTTCAGAGCAAATTTGCATTGTGAGCATTACAAGTCTCAAGTCACAGATTACGGTATTGCAATGGATAATTCATTACTACTCTGCTACTTAAGAGTTACTCTACCTAAAATCATGTATCCCTGTATATTAAATTAGATAGATGAATAGGTAGGTAGATGGTTTTAAAAGTAATTTTATAACCAGTTTTTATCACACACGTTACAATGAATTTTAATTCCATTTTCTTTTTTTCTTAACAAAAAGTGCTTTGAATAATTTTATTAGTAACAATTCTTTCAATTTTAACAACACCATTATAGCCACTTGAAGAGCTTATTTTTAAATACAAGAAGCAACTACCTAATTCGCCAGTCTGGAAGTTTTTATACTCAATTTTTCCCTTATATTTGCATATTTCCTAATTTTTTTCAAAAAGCAAAATGTGTAATAAAAGCTTTTTGGAATATTAATTTAATGACATTTTCAAATGTTATGCAGTATGATTTATAATATAATTCTTCAGAAATCAGTCATCTATATAAATAAATACTGAATGGGATATTAATCTGTATCATCAAGAATGAGCATTTTGGTAATTAATCTAATCTTCTAGGACAAGCACTGCGTGGAAAAATGCCCTCTTAACTTTCTTCCTCCCTCATTTCCCTCCTCATTATTTTGGTCTTCATGGTGCTTCACATTTATTTCCAATATTATTTTATAATTATTTATGTACTGAAAATCGACTTGATTTTAGAAGAAATTTAAATTTGATTAAGCACTTGTGTAACAGATAAAATCAGTTCCAAGCCACTAACCATTGATTGTTTCATGAATTACTGTGAGGTGAAGATTTTAAATCAATTTTTAAAATAATCTTTAAGATCAGAACTACAAAGGAGCTATATATAAGAGTTTCTTACTCACTACTTTCTGTTTTTATGTAGAACAAGTAAATCAATATCCTCTATTGATGGTTTTCTTCCCACTTTTTCTTTGGGTTTTTTAGTTAATTCATACACAAAACATGGTTCTTCTTTATTTAAATAAACAAAAGCTTTCACTTGGCTAATATAATTCCTGCCCTCGTTTTCTCTATTTGAGATCACAAGAGAATGAGACGTTCTACATTTTTGGCTTTCTTTGGCACACTGTCCATTCCTTCTTCAGTGTATTCAAATCTAGTTTCTTTTGATATGCATTCTTACATTCATCCATTCAACCAATATAATTGAGCACCTGTTTTAGACCTTGAAGCTAAAACTGAATAAGCCATACAAGTTTCTGTCCTTATAAAGCTTAGAATATGCAGAGTAGAAGGTAAGGTCTAAAAGCAAACAGATACATAAAAGATTTATTATTATGTTAGGTATTACAGAGGGATAAAAGAGGGTAGGGTACGAAAAGCGAAGGGCGCTATTTTACACAGATCAATTTGTTGACAATCAATTGACCAAAAGACAATGGAAATCAAGTTCTTAATCCTATTCTCAATAGGAAACTTTCTGAGTTTACCAAAGATATCCAAACTATAAACAATATTTGGTCATTTGCTAAAATTAAAAACTTGATTTTGACAAACAGGTTTGGGCAAAATGATTTTCTACAGAGTAGCTATTGTATTTTATTCTGAGACAAGGTCTCATTCTGTTGCCCAGACTGGAGTGCATTGCTACAATCTTGACTCACTGCAGCTTCAACTCCTGGGCTCCAAAGACTTCCCCACTTCAGCCTTCCAAGTATCTGGGTCCAAAGACATGCACCACCACCATGCCCAGCTAATGTTTGTTTTGTTTGTTTGTTTGTTCGTTTGTTTGTTTGTTTGTTTGTTTGTTTGTTTGTTTGTAGAGACTGGGTCTCTGTATGTTGCCCAGGCTGAGATTGGCCATTTTAGATAGAGTGAGCAGGAAAACGCTTTCTGAGGAGGCAACATGTGAATGGTGGCCTCATCTCTGGAAAGATGAGTGGTTGGGGGCTCAGAGAAGGTGGAGTATAAGGTTAGGAGGTGCAAGAAAGGTTGCTGATTACACACAAACAGAGGAAAGTCAATGTGACTGGAGCTCAGTGAGTGAGAGGAGAGAAAGGTCAGAGAATTAGGCAGGGAACAGATTTCAGATGGCGCCACCGATCATGGTAAGGGGTTTAGAGTTTGTATGTGGAATGAGAGGCACTGGGGAATTTTAACCATGGGAGGAATGTGATGCTGTTCATGACTTAAAGGGTCCCAATGGCTGATATATGGAGGATGGACTGCTGGGTAGGGGTAAGAGTGAAAGCAGGAAGCCCAGTTTAAAGGCTGTGATAACAGTATGAGTGACAGTCATCGATAGGCTGGACTGTGGTGTTGGTGGAGGAGTATGCAGCAATAAGTGATCAGATTGGCCACATATACTGCATCACAGGTCGTTTGGAGGAGGGTGTCTAGGAAATGGATAAATGAAGGATAAATGTGAAGACTGGGCCTCAGTATCTGGATGCATAGTGGGACCATTAACTAGGATGGGCAAGAGTATGCAGGCTCTGTGTGTGTGTGTGTGTGTGTGTGTGTGTGTGTGTGTCTGTGTGTGTGTGATGGGGTTGAAAATTAAAGGTTTTGTTTTGGACATGTTACCAATTATAAAATCAAATAAAATGTATCAGAATGCAATTATACAAAATAATTTCAGTCTCAGGAAAAGTTGAGGTTGTTGATCTAAATCTGAAAGTGACTGTTATGGACAATAAAGTCATGGTATTGGATGAAATAACTGAAGGGGGAAAAGATAGGGAAGAGTGGAGAGATTCAGGAGAAGAAGCGTAACCAATAAGAATAATGAGAGTAAGAAGACAGGAAGTAAAAAAAAATCAGGAAAATGGAGTGTCCCAGAAATCAAGGGAAGAAAATGATTCAAGTAGAAGAAAGTAATCTATCATGTCAAATGCTATTAAAAGGGCAACTGAGATGAGGAATAACAATTGGCCATAGGAACTGACGAGAGAGAAGCCCTTAGTGACCTTGATAACAGCTGCTTCAGCAGAATGCGAGCACAAAAGAACAAGAATTGAGGCAATGTTATGGGCATCTCCTTGCAAATGTTTGCTATCATGAAAGCAGAAAACCAAGGCAGGCACTGGAGTGAGATATGAGGTCAAAGGTTTTTGCTTGTATGAGGAAGGAGAATTTACTGAACATTCATATGTGAATGGAATAAAATTGATGACTGAGCAGGCAGGATGGGAACTGCAGGAGGAAATTCCTTGAATAAGCAAAAGGATGTGATCAAGGGCATTCACAGAGACTAAAATACTGGACAAGTAATGGATGTTGTATGTACCAAGAATAATGACAAGAGAAGTAAAGAGAAAGAGAGTGAGTCAGGTAATAAAATGTTGAGTTGCTCAGGGAACACAACCAGAAGTCTGGCAAATGACAGCATGGAAGCCTGACAAGCAGTGAGTCTTCGGCAGGGGAGGGGGATTTGCTGGGGGAATCCAGGAGCACGGCACCTCCCATCCCAGAGGAGGATCCTGTTCGTTTCCTGTTGCTGCTGTAACGAATTACTAATAATTTGCCAGAAATGTATGCCTTCTCAGTCTAGATGCCAGCATCCAAAAGCAGTGTCGCTAGGCGGAAATCAAGGTGTGGTCTGGGCTGCAGTGCCTCTGGAGGTTATAGAAGAGAATTCATTCCTTTCTTTTTCCAGCTGCTGGTGGCTGTGGCCATTTCTTGGCACTCCTTGGCTTATATCCATATCACTCTAACCTCGAATTGTCTTCTGTGTGTGTGCATGTGTGAAATCTCCCCAGGGCTCTCTTTTAAAGATTCATGTGATTACATTTAGGACCTACCCAGAAAATTCAAGATAATCACTCCATCTCATGATCTTCCATTCAAGCACATATGCAAAGACTTGCAAAGGCTTCTTCTTTTCCGTGTAAGCAACAACTCAAAGATTCCAGGAATTTATCCCTGATATCTCTGGGAGCCAATATTCAGCCTACTACAATACTGATCATAGAAGATGAAAACAATGAAATTTACAAATCTACACTCAACTTGCAAATTCAGAAGACAATGACTGTGGGCCAGGGTCTTCCATGTACTGATTAGATGAGTCATTTAACCTGAGTGTCAGTTTTGTCTGTAAAAAAGGGGATATAATCGTGTCAGCTCTGACCATGGGCAGGATACCTGTGAGATTCAACTGAAATAAAATGCATCATGGTGACTACTGATTCTTCCTCCTCTTATCTTCACAGACTGCACAGAACAATGTTCTAAGACTGACTGTACCCTCCTGCCTTTCCTGTTTGCCCATGAATCTGTTGAGGCAAGAATCATGTCCTTCTGTTCATCTTTATATCTCCCAACCTTTTTCCCATGAGGGGCCTCTGTACATTCTGATAGGCTTCCGTTCAAATGTCCCATAATTAGATTCTAGTCCCCTGAGTGTAAATTTCCTAAATTCCTTGCCCTTCAGTTATTCTCATCAGAAAATAGGTATAATAATGGCACCTATCTCATAGAACAGCTGTGAGAATTAAATAAATTTGTACATGCTAGCTACTTGCATAGTGCCTAAAGGTAAAATGTGCTGAAAAATCATTAGGGAATAATAATAATAATAATAATAATCCCTAATTTCTGCTATGTACTTGCCATGAGCTAGATGATTCATTAAGTTCTTTTGGAAAATTAATTCACTTGATTCTCCAACGCACGATGCGTGTACTCTCACCAGTGCAACCACAATAATAACTCTGTATATTAGCAAACACAGTGCACATTAATCATTCCTACTTTACAGATGATCAACTTAAGCACTGAGAGTATAAGTGATTTGATCAAGGTTTATACAGAAAGTAGCAGGGCCTGGATTTGAACCCAGAGTATTTGGTTCCAGATTCTGGGTTCTAAACCATATGATATACTATCATTTTTTTAATGGTCTGACACCCTATACAAACTAGTTTAAAAAGGGCCATTTGAGACAGCTGTACAACAAAAACAAAATAAAAGAAGACAAAGGTTTACCTATATAATTGAAAAATGCAAACATTTCACTGTTAGCATATTAAGATACTATACAGGATAAACCAAATTAGTTATTGAACTTATTCTTTTTCAAAAATTAACTCATTATGAATATGACAAAAATAAAGAGAAAGCTCTATGTTGTGCTGAAGTCAACTCAGCTAAAAATTTTCTAATATTTCTAATTATGAAGTGCAAAAATGCATCAAGATACCATTTAAGATCTTTATCACCAAATACACGGTGGAGAAGAAAATAAATATTCTTGCTCTCCTAGCACTCTTTCTCCTGCCAAAAAGTCCATGTCAAAAGATAATATAAGGGAAAATGAACAATATTTAGTTAGAACAAGAAGGTAAAGTTAGATTCAGAGGAAAGACTCAGGTTATAGGGAATACTGCTGGTGATGGAGCACAAATTCCACTAGGAAAGGTGGAAGAGCTAGGCAGGCAGAGAGGAATAGTTGATTGGGTCCAATTGTAACTGAAAGGCTATTGAGCTTTGTACCAACCTCTTCCTAATGAAATGCAACGACTTCTCCTAAACATTTACAGTCTCTTAGTAACTAGCTTCTTAAGCTGGTGATGCATTCTCTTATATCCTCTATTGGTAAAAAAATTTGTTTCTTTCAGTTATTCCTCTACATCCTAGGCCAGATTGTTCAAAGCCTTGGTTCTTCTTTCTTATCATCTTGTTCAAAATATAGCACCACTTTTACAATGGCCAATAAAACTCCTAGTTGATTGCTCTCACATTCACACATGTAGCTCAGTAATCATCAAAGTTTCAGTCTCAGAATGCTTTACACTCTTAAAACTCTATTGAGAAACCCAACGTTTACATTGTGGTGCGCTACATACGTATATATAAATATTTATTACTCACATGTACTATTTTAAAAATAAAAGCTGATAATTATTTTAAAATATTTAATACATTAAGAGAACCATAATAAACATAATGATACTAGATTACTGGTTTTATAAAAAAAAAAAAAACTGTATTTGCTAAAACAAAAAAAGTTAATGTGAAGAATGTCATTGTTTTACATTATTGCAAATTTCATTATTGTTTGGCTTAATAGAAAAGAGCTATTTTCTCACATCGATTTCTGAATTCAATCTGTGAACAGTGTATTGTTTTGGTCAAGGTATATGAAAAAAATCCAGCCTCACACAGATGCAGCTGACAAGGCTTCTCATTTAATAGACTTTTCAGATAATTATTAACATTGTTCTTTGATATTTTACCAAAACATGACAAGCATGGCAAGTGATTGTTTCTTCAAGTTTAGGTTCAATAAGGAATCTAAAAGCATACTAAAGTACTTTTCATAATCTGTTAACCCACTGGTCAGTCTTTTATTATGAATGATTCTCTTACCCATTCAAGACACTGTTATTCATGCATTGACATATTAGTTCACAAGTTATGCAGATTTTTCCTATTTTTACACATTTCATCACATGTTTAAGTACTAGAAAACTGTCAAGTTCATGGTGATGGATGTAAGTTTTCTAAATTTCCTATTTTCTCTTAAAAGTTCAAATATAATTGCTAACAGCAAATACAGTGTGTTGTTTTCCTTAAAGTTCAGACTCATTTTGCTCAGTTTTAAGAAAACGTTTGTCAAATACTCAAGTCTAAATTACCATAGCTTGCCTGTCAATCACTTTGTTCAAGAAAACAAACGGTATTCAGAAAAAAAAGTATGCGGCTAGTTCAGCCTGCAACTCAATTGCAAACGTCTCTTTCATTGAGACAGACGTTATACTTTGATATGTAGTACACTTGTTTTATGATGCAATCTTACCATTTCACGACACAGAACATGAAAAATATGTGTAATTGAGAGTTTATATTTAAGTCAATAATTTTTGCTGTTTTATCAGGGCTTTCTTAAATGTAATGGCTTTTAAAAATGTGAGTTTGCGGTGAGAAAACATACAGTGATTACTGTTAATAGTACAGTTTGATGCCACCAATTTAATTTGTGGTAAGGCCCCAGTTTTGCTCACAACTGCTTTTCTACTATATATACAAATGCAAGTACAGAGGGAAAGGTAAACCATGACGTCATAGTATTATGAAAATAGTTTTGATCTCACAAACACTCTTGAGGTTTCCAGAATCCCAGAACACTTTGAGAATTTTTGCTGAAGCAAATATGTTTTACCTGAGATCTAGCCATTTATTCCTTAATGTATCACATCTATCAACCTAGATCTGTATTTGCCGATTATTTCCCTCTATGGTTTCAGCATCTTTCTGACTTCCTTATTCCCTATATTAACCTCAACCATCTAAGCATCTGGTTCAAAGTCTTAGAACTTTTATTGCCCATGTCTAGTTAGTCATTAAAGCTGTTCTCTTTTTTTTTTTTTTTTTGAGACGGAGTTTCGCTCTCGTTCTTGTTACCC
The DNA here is from genome assembly GCA_031835075.1 of Saguinus oedipus. NCBI lineage: Eukaryota > Metazoa > Chordata > Mammalia > Primates > Cebidae > Saguinus > Saguinus oedipus. The sequence goes on from CM063169.1 coordinate 22,831,939, forward strand.
AGGCTGGAGTGCAATGGCTCGATCTAGGTTCACTGCAACCTCTACCTCCTGGGTTCAGGCAATCCTCCTGCCTCAGCCTCCTGAGTAGCTGGGATTACAGGCATGCACCACCATGCCCAGCTAATTTTTTGTATTTTTAGTAGAGACGGGATTTTACCATGTTGACCAGGATGGTCTCGATCTCTTGACCTCGTGATCCACCTGTCTCAGCCTCCCAAAGTGCTGGGATTACAGGCTTGAGCCACCGTGCCCGGCCATTAATAGCTGTTCTTTTAAAAATTTATTTCTCATTGTTAGATATTTCCTTAGTATCTATCTCATCCACTTTTGGATTACTAAAAGAGGTCCCAGGTTCCTCAGTCCACTTTTTTCCTGACTTCAATATTGAGCACTCTAAATGTTTTCATACTTCTTTCCATTTATTTATTAAAACACAATGTTTGGGCCGGGAGCGGTGGCTCACGCCTGTAATCCCAGCACTTTGGGAGGCCGAGGCGGGTGGATCATGAGGTCAAGAGATCGAGACCATCCTGGTCAACATGGTGAAACCCCATCTCTACTAAAAATACAAAAAATTAGCTGGGCATGGTGGCCTGTGCCTGTAATTCCAGCTACTCAGGAGGCTGAGGCAGGAGAATTGCCTGAACCCAGGAGGCGGAGGTTGCAGTGAACCGGGATCCTGCCACTGCACTCCAGCCTGGGTAACAAGAGTGAAACTCCGTCTCAAAAAAAAAAAGAAAGAAAAGAAAAGAAAAAGAAAAAGAAAACAACACACAATGTTTAACCCAGGACCCAATCCAAACTCCACAGACCTGAGTAAACTAATACAATTTGATTTACATTGTAGAGTCTCCAAAATATGCCTAAAAGAATACCCAAGTGCTAGAAAAGACATTTTATTAAGCAGCACATGGCATTCTAAACCAAAATATATTAATTGAACTTGGAGTTTCTCAAATTACATAATGAGAACTTACCTCAGTCTTTTCCTTTAAAGTAAGCTCTATTGGATCCACAAATGTACAAAAGTAACAAAAACTCCTAACATCCTTGAAATAACTATCACAGTTTAATTTCCTGCGCCATCGTATTAATTATATTTTAATTATGTCTAATCACAAAAAGTCATTGATCATATTTGTTGTTCTAAGAATTGTCATTAATTGGCACCGTCTTCTCGGTGCTAAAACATCCTGGTGGATTTTTAAAATCAAATAACAATATATTAGTATGAATCACTAATGAAGCATCTTATCTCTTCTTCATTTCATGGTTCTTGGGATAGCTGTCTACAGTATTGTTTCAAATTTATCCGTTTGTTTCTATTAGCTTTATAGCAATGGCAAAGGAATTTCACTGAGCAACACAAAAATATTCTCCAAGTCATCATACAAATGCATGCTAAATTATAATATCAATGAGTTCTAACCACCATATGCTCTAATATAAAGTAACTTAAAATGGTTTAAATTATACTCTGCAATTTCCTGATTTTACAGCGTCCTGAGCAGGGTCCTACACATCTGCTAGATCATTTAGCCAAGTGTCATAGTTGAGTGATTCCTACAGTTACAGATCAGGAAAGAGAGGAAGAAATGAATTGAAAATATTCACTCCAAAGTTACAGACACTTTAACAAATATACTGTTTCTACTGTGACCAGAGAGAAACTTCCTCAGAAGGTAGGCAATCTTTTAGACCATTACATTCTTTCCAAATACTTGGAGAAAAATAGCAATTCTTTCTGATAACCAAAATGCGTTATAAAGCACAAAAATCAATCAGACCAAGAAGAGTCTGTTTTACTGCAACATCCATTCCTGCTTTCATAGCTGTTATCAGAAAATGCTCCAACAGGGCCAGGTGCAGTGGCTCAAGCCTGTAATCCCAGCACTTTGGGAGGCCGAGGCAGGTGGATCACGAGGTCAAGAGATCGAGACCATCCTGGTCAACATGGTGAAACCCCATCTCTACTAAAAATACAAAAGAAATTAGCTGGGCATCGTGGCGCGTGCCTGTAATCCCAGCTACTCAGGAGGCTGAGGTAGGAGAATTGCCTGAACCCAGGAGGCGGAGGTTGTGGTGAGCCAAGATCGCTCCATTGCACTCCAGCCTGGGTAACAAGAGCAAAACTCCATCTCAAAAAAAAAAAAGAAAAAAAAGAAAATGCTCCAACAGTAACGTAGTCAAAAGCAGAAAGAATAGGGTGTGACAATTATGTAATTTTTGCTATGGGATACTAGCAGCCCTTTTTAAATGCACTAGAAAATATACATTTAAAAACAAAGGTGCTTCCAAAGCTATGACTTGTAGAAATCTAAATTCTAAATAATTGTGATTTCAAAAGTATGACTTTAGAAACAATATGAATTTTCTTTATGAACATCTACCAATTCAAACAAAAGGGTGTCCTTATTCAATAATTTTTTAAAAATAAGAATATTACCCCTTATTGCTGTAATTTTGCAGGGCACGGTCAAAGTACTTGGAAGATCAGTATATTGGAAATGAACAGAACTTCACAGAGGAACTAATTGATCTCCCAAATGCCCCTATAACCATCTCAGGGACTCGAGCTTCTCTTCTATTAAAAACAAACAAATATAAACAAAACCTTTCATTTTAAAACCTTTCTCAGTGCCCAATTGCATATCTAATATTATCAAAATATCATGGCCTTATAGCTAAGGCATCGAATGTCATAAAGCTGGAATTAAACTCTATTTCTTTTCTTTTTAAAAATCTGTTTTCTTGGGAATTCACATTAGTTTCTGTGTGGAGCTGCAGTCATACATTTGAAAATCATTAAAATGTAGCAAGTATTGAGCTTTAATAAAAGGACTGAGCCATAATTCCTCTGTATTGCACCCTGCTTATGATTCCCCTCTTTCTTTCATTTGAAAGAATTATTTATGATGCTTCCCATATCTTTTTTGTTTCTTTGTTTCTTTTCCTTTTTTTTTGTTTTTTTTGAGGCGGAGTGTCGTACTGTCACCCAGGCTGGAGCACAATGGCACAATCTTGGCTCACTGCAACCTTTGCCTCCTGGGTTCAAGTAATTCTCCTGTCTCAGCTTCCCAAGTAGCTGGGATTACAGGCACCGGTCACACACCAAGCTAATTTTTTATATTTTTAGTAGAGACGGGGTTTCACTATGTTGGCCAGGCTGGTCTTGAATTCCTGACCTTGTGATCTGCCCGCCTCTGCCTCCTGAAGTGCTGGGATTACAGGCGATTACAGGCATGAGCCACTGCGCCCAGCCCCCACACCTTTTTCACAATGAACTCCAATACAAGCATCAGCATTATTCATTTTAACAGCTTTCCCCACTTTGGTCATGTTGCAGTCCACACTTGTCATTACTGCACTTCATTTTGCTTTTCTATTTTCAATTTGAATGTAGATTTCACTTCCACACAACATGAGCATGCAAGCTGTTCCCTATCCATATATAGTGAAGTGTTTTAGGCAAACATGCAGATTGTGTACTTGGTTCCAAAGGCCTTAACAAGCAGTGGTCCCTGTCCCTACCCCACCCAAACTTCATAAGGTCAAGTGCCAGCTCACTTATCACTCTAACTATACCCAGGAATAGCTTCTTATCAAAACCATTCTCTGGATGAAACTTACAGCTAGCTTGGTAGTTTAAATAAAGTCAAATACAATTTGCACAGTGTTTTCAAAAGCCTCCAAACCATTCAGGTCTTTAATTGCCTTGAAAGCATGAAGCTTGTTTCACTCTTCCGGAATGATTAAGTTACTCAGACGTTCACATTCACTACTGTGTGTGAGGGATAGTACAAAAGAAAAAAAAAGTAGTTGATAAAATTTCACCAAGAGTATTTTAGTAAACATTCTGTATAATATCCTCTAGTTAAACTACTCTAAGTTGCTACCCAGGATTCCATATAGTTTTCAAGCTGTATTAAAAGCATATTTTTTTTCATTTTGTTTCTAAATACATTTATATTCATAATAGTATATTGGCTTGTAGTACTAGACATGACCTAGCATTATCCAACATTAAAACAGCCAAAGGTGGCCATGTGCGGTGACTCACACCCATAATCCCAGCACTTTGGGAGGCTCAGGTGGATCACTTGAGGTCAGGAGTTTGAGACCAGCATGGCCAACATGGTCAAACCCTGTCTCTACTGAAAATACAAAAATTAGCTGGGTGTGATGGCAGACATCTGTAATCCCAGCTATTTGGGGAGCTGGGGCTAGAGAGTCACTTGAACCAGGGAGATGGAGGTTGCAGTGAGTCGAGATCACACAACTGCACTCCAATCTGAGCAACACCCTGAGACTCCAACTGGGGTTGGGGAGGAGGGAGAACAGCCAAAGCCTCACGTGATCTATGGCAAAATTTCTTAAATTCTACTATGCACAGAGTTACTTCAGGCTTCTGATTTACATCAAGAAATTCAGATTCATTAGGTCCAGAAATCTGCATTTTTAGTACGTATTAGAGAACCCGACCCCGACATTTTTAAAAGTCAAAACACCCTGGATTAGATACACGCCATCTTTCCTGGGTGAAACCTACCCCATTTTCCACTCTCATCTCCTCCACTCTTTCATCTCTCTCCTCCCTGCCCCGCTGCCATCTGCTTCCACCTCATATACAGTTGATGCTCCAAACACAAAAACATGATGCTGTTCACTCTCTGAACCCTTTGCACAGTCCATTCTTTTCTGTCTTTTTCTACCTGGAGCACATCCTCATCAATAAGAGCAAACCTGGTGAACATAGATGCAAAAATCTTCAATAAAATACTGGCAAACCGATTGCAACAGCACATTAAAAAACTTGTCCATCATGATCAAGTAGGATTCATTCCGGGGATGCAAGGCTGGTTCAACATACGCAAGTCTATAAATGTAATTCACCACATAAACAGAAGCAAAAACAAAAACCACATGATTATCTCAATTGACGCAGAGAAGGCATTTGACAAAATTCAACAGCCTTTATGCTAAAAACCCTCAATAAACTTGGTATTGATGGAACATATCTCAAAGTAATAAAAGCTCTTTACGACAAACCAACAGCCAATATCATACTGAATGGGCAAAAACTGGAAGCATTCCCTTTGAAATCTGGCACTAGACAAGGATGCCCTCTCTCACCACTCCTATTCAACATAGTACTGAAAGTTCTAGCCAGAGCAATCAGGCAAGAAAAAGAAATAAAGGGTATTCAAATAGGAAAGGTGGAAGACAAATTGTCTCTATTTGCAGACGACATGATAGTATACCTAAAAGACCCCATCACCTCAGCCCAAAAGCTCCTGCAACTGATAAGCAACTTCAGCAAAGTCTCAGGATATAAAATCAATGTTCAAAAATCACAAGCATTCCTATACACCAGTAACAGACTTAAAGAGAACCAAATCAAGAACGAACTGCCATTCAGAATTGCTACAAAGAAAATAAAATACCTAGGAATACAACTCACAAGGAATGTAAGGGACCTCTTTAAGGAAAACTACAAACCACTGCTCAATGAAATAAGAGAGGACACAAACAGATGGAGAAACATTCCATGTTCATGGTTAGGAAGAATCAATATCGTGAAAATGGCTATACTGCCCAAAGTAATTTACACAATCAATGCTATCCCCATCAAACTACCATTGAATTTCTTCACAGAACTGGAAAAAACCACCATGAATTTCATATGGAACCAAAAAAGAGCCTGCATAGCCAAGTCAATTCTAAGCAAAAAGAACACAGCAGGAGGCATCACACTACCAGACTTCAAACTATACTACAAGGCTACAGTAATCAAAACAGCATGGTACTGGTACCAAAACAGAGATATAGACCAATGGAACAGAACAGAAGCATCAGAGGCAACACAACATATCTACAACCATATTATCTTTGATAAACCAGACAAAAACAAGCAATGGGGAAAGGATTCCCTATTTAATAAATGGTGTTGGGAAAACTGGCTAGCCATGTGCAGAAAGCAGAAACTGGACCCCTTCCTGACACCTTACACTAAAATTAACTCCAGATGGATTAAAGACTTAAACATAAGACCTGACCCCATAAGAACCCTAGAAGAAAATCTAGGCAAAACCATTCAGGACATAGGAGTAGGCAAGGACTTCATGAATAAAACACCAAAAGCATTGGCAACAAAAGCCAAAATAGACAAATGGGACCTAATCAAACTCCACAGCTTCTGCACGGCAAAAGAAACAGTCACTAGAGTGAATCGGCAACCATCAGAATGGGAAAAAATCTTTGCAGTTTACACATCTGACAAAGGGCTGATATCCAGAATTTACAAAGAACTCAAACAGATTTACAGGAAAAAAACAAACAAGCCCATTCAAAAATGGGCAAAGGATATGAACAGACACTTTACCAAAGAAGACATACATGAGGCCAACAAACATATGAAAAAATGCTCATCATCATTGGTCATTAGAGAAATGCAAATCAAAACCACATTGAGATACCATCTCACGCCAGTTAGAATGGCGATCATTAAAAAATCTGGAGACAGCAGATGCTGGAGAGGATGTGGAGAAATAGGAACACTCTTACACTGTTGGTGGGAGTGTAAATTAGTTCAACCATTGTGGAAGACAGTGTGGCGATTCCTCAGGGACCTAGAAATAGAAATTCCATTTGACCCAGCAATCCCATTACTGGGTATATATCCAAAGGACTATAAATCGTTCTACTATAAGGACACATGCACACGAATGTTCATTGCAGCACTGTTTACAATAGCAAAGAACTGGAACCAACCCAAATGCCCAACGATGATAGACTGGACTGGGAAAATGTGGCACATATACACCATGGAATATTATGCAGCAATCAAAAATGATGAGTTTGTGTCCTTTGTAAGGACATGGATGAATCTGGAGAACATCATTCTCAGCAAACTGACACAAGAACAGAAAAGGAAATACCGCATATACTCACTCATAGGCAGGTGAGAAAAATGAGAACACATGGACACAGAGAGGCAGTCTACTATACACTGGGGTCTATTGGGGGGAATGGGGGAGGGACAGCGGGGGGGCTGGGGAGGGATAGCCTGGGGATGAATGCCAAGTGTGGGTGAAGGGGAGGAAGGCAGCAAAACACACTGCCATGTGTGTACCTATGCAACTATCTTGCACGTTCTGCACATGTACCCCAAAACCTATAATGCAATAAAAATTAAAAAAAAAAAAAAGAGCAAACCCCATCCTACACAGGAAGTCTCCCTCATCCAATTGGGCTGTTAGTTGTAGATTCTAGTATTTCACACCACTGTGTGAATATCACTTTGTAGGCAATACGTACTGCAGTACTTTATAATTAGTTGCTAACGTCCCTACATGCCCCATTATACCTACAGTCTGTGAGGTCAAAGATCATATTTTATTCATGTTGTACTTCTAAGCACCAGGCATGCAATACAAGAGGTTTGTAATAATTGAGTTTTGAGTCAAAAGTTGAATGTTAGTATGAAATTCTTTTTCAAGCATATCCAGCTACCCTAAATTCCTAGTACATATCGTATATATTTAATGCCATATATCTTAAGTTGGAATCATGGAGAATTGTGAAATCAATTTATCAAAGATATATATTAGTGATTCTCTACCAAGTCTTATGCTTACTGTAAATTTAATTATGTTCAATTTATTTAAAGGGATGCTTTGTCTTTTATACCATTTTCATCTCCCATATGCAAAATAGGTTTTCTTTTAATGTAACCAAAATAGTGCACAGGAGAAAGGGTGATAGTAAATGAATGTATTATTCACCATTCAGATATTTAGAAAATATCTGAAAAACACGTGTAGGAAAAACACATTTATCGTCTCTGATTGCAAGGGGCAAGGTCTCCTGGACTAGTCTAGATGAGAAAAAAGGTAAATAAGGGTTAGACATTCTTCTGCATTAAAAAGTAATAGGAATTTTGGGTGGCCTCTGCCTGCTGGATTTTGCAAACAGTATCAGTAGAGGAAAAGTGATTCTGACAATATAGCAGCAAGTTGAAGAGGGTCATGAAAGGACTTTGTACTCCACTGACAGGAATGATATTTTGATGTCTAAAAATAGATGCTTCTCACACTACTAAGTCAACTATCTCTGAATGTTCAGTAAAGCTCTGTTATATATATATATACCGCATTCATAAGTTAGTGGTAAACCAGCAGATTTGAAAGAGAAAGCTTTGACTTCCAGATCTGGCAACATGAGGGTGAAGAAAGGTCAGCATCCTCCTCCCGGAGACAGTGAATGAGCATCAAGATGCCAGCAAAGGCCAGGCACAGAGTGGCTCATGCCTATGATCGCAGTACTTTGGGAGGCCAAGGTGGGAGAACTGCTTGAGCCCAGGAGTGCGAGACCAGCTCAGGCAACAAAGGGAGACCCCATCTCTACAAAAAAACAAAAATAAATTATCTGGGTGTGGTGCCATACATCTGTGATCCCAGATACTCAGGAGCCTAAGGATCACCTGAGTTTTGCAGGTCAAGACTGCAGTAAGCTGTGACTGAGCCAATGCACTCCAGCCTGGGCAACACAGCCAGACTCTGCCTCAAAATACTGGCAGAGCTTGAGTCTGGAGCCAGAAGTGGTCCTAAGAACATAAATTCTCTGGACTACTTAAAAATCAGGATGTGGATATGGAGTTTATTATAGTGAATTGCATAGCGATTGGACACGCTTTATATGGATATTAATGGGAAGTATAATTCCAGAAGATAAAAGCACTAGTAATACCAAACTCTTCTGTTGTTGCAGTGGTTTTGAACCCACATTGTACACACTCTAGGACCATTGCCTTACTTTCAATTGGGGCTTTGCCACCTACCACCTGGCCTTTGGGCAAGTTATTTAACTTTTCTGTGACCCTGTTTCCCTTTTTATAAAATAGCAGTAGTAATAATGTTTATGTCATATAATCAACATAGGATTAAATCAGTTAATCTTTTTAAAGGACCCTGAATAGTACTTATAAAACAGTATACTAGTTTTTCTTAATATAAGAAGAACACAATAGTCCTCAATGAAACTCTCATCCGCTAGCAGATTTTCTTACACGTATCATGTACACAAGTCACTTGTATAATACTATGATCACCAGGCTGATGAAATTATTCTTTGGAGATTTACATAAAATTGGTGGAATAAAATGTTATGATTGTACCACTTAATGTCAAATTCTTTTATTTCTACATAAAGTAGTCCTAATACTCTGTCTCATAGCTAGACGAGAGACAGATGTAAAAATCAGATTATAAACTCTGGTACAGGAAAAAAAAAAATTTGTTCCTTTGTGTCTGCCAGGAAAGATGCAGAAAGATGGACTTGTCACTTATAACAGAAACCCTTTCCCATTTGAAGCTGTCTCGGCAGAAGGCAGTTACCTCTATGGGAACAGTTTTAAAACCGCATCATTCCCCTTTGTTCATGTCTTGGCTTTTGCCACTCAGCTGTGAGTTTCTAGGTGTCCCTAGAACCTACTGCAATGTGGTCCCATAGCAGGTGCTTCACACATGTGCGTTTGGCTGATCTGCTGTGTCCTGGGATCTCCTTTCCCATTACTACTGGTGCTGAGCTATCCTTGGGAAGTTAATGCATAGATTTAGTGCATGCCACAAAGCAGAAGAACTGGGGAAGGGGAGCTATTTTGGAAAGCTTTTAATATTTTATTTTCTCCTCCCAAAAATCATTATCAAATAACAAAGGAAATAACATTTAGAAATTAGCTGACCTCTTTCCATATGTTTCAGTGTAGTATGGTATTATTATTTAATTGTCTATGAGAGACTACCACAATCTTTTCTTTGCTTAGAATGTCTAAACATCTAAATGCTTCTTGATCCCCTGCCTCCATCTCTCGTAGATAAACACAACTTTGTTTATATCATCTTTCTGTTTGGCACACCTTTATCCCTTCCTTTCACAGGGCTCTCTCCTAAATCCTCTCAAGTGCCACCTCCCCTGGATGAGTTGATACCTTGCCTCTGTACATCTTGACATTCTCCTAATACCTGATTTTATCATTCCTCATTTTATTCATCAAATTATAAATTATATTTCTATAATTTTTCTCTCCCTCCCTACCCCTGCTCTCTCCCACTAAACCATGAACACTTGGAAACCAGGTTCTGGGTTTTAGTCATCCGGGACATCCAATATCTCTCAGAGTGTTTGACACACAGAATACTTGCAGGTAGAAGACTTACTGAATTAACGATTTAAGCCAGATGAATACTTTATTTTACTTTTTTATTCACTTATTTCAGTGTCTACCCTAGACAGCTTTTTCAAGAAGCTGATTTACTATATTCCTTACTTAAATATTCATTTACAGTATTTTGGTAATTATTTTCTAGGCAAAAGTTAAGCGCATGTGTATTACTGACTCTTACAGCCTACAGGATCATGTTCTACTGATATCTATCATATAATAAGTCATATGGAAGTACAGAAGGAAGAAACACAGAGAGGAAGGAAGGAATAAAAGACAATAGTAAAAGAAGGGGAAGAAAAGAAAGAGGGAAAGCGGTAAGAAAATATAGACATTTCCATGTTTTTGATGGATATTAAATTATGTTTCTATAATTTTCAATAATTTTAAAATTCAGGTGATTAATCTGTATATGAACAGAAAATTTAAATCACCGGCAAAATATAAACCAAGCATAAATATTTGAACATGTCTATGATTCACTGGACTAATTTATTTCTTCGTTTCAATCTAATGTCCAAAAATTTCAGCTCATATAGTAACCGGTTTAAAACTGACAATTTTGATAAGTTTTGGATTTGTGTCTCCACCCAGATTTCACACTGAATTGCAATCCCCAGTGTTGGAGGAGGGACTGGTGGGAGGTGATTGGATTATGAGGGTGAATTCCCCCTTGCTGTTCTCACGATAGTGAGTTCTCAGGAGATCTGGTTGTTTAAAAGTATGTGGCACCTCCCCCTTCACTCTTCCTCCTGCTCCAGCCATGTAAGACATGCCTCCTTCCACTTTACCTTCTGCCATGATTGTAAGTTTTCTGAGGCCTCCCCAGCCCTGCCTCCCATACAGCCTGCAGAACTGTGAGCCAATTAAACCTCTTTTCTTTATAAATTATCTAGTCTCAAGTAATTCTTTATAACAACGTGAGAAGAGACTCAAATACCAAGATACCCAGAGGTCAAAGGAGGAAAAATACCAAGAGAGCTGATGGCATAAACTCCCATCCAAGTCAAAGTCTGAAGAGAATCAGGCAGAGAGAAAAAAAATTCTTCCTTACTCAGCTCTTTCATTTTATTTGGGCCTTCAACAGATTGCATGAGGTCCATCCACACTGGGAGAGGCAATCTACCTTACTCAATCTGCTGATTCAAATGCCAATCTCATTTAGAAATACCTAGAAAGACACACCCAGAAATAATCTTATCCAAACACCTGGACAGCCCATGGGCCAGTCAACTTGACGTAAAATTTACCGTCACATTTTGCCATCATGCCCATATAAGAGCAAGTACTTGAACCGATGCATGAAACTTGAGTTCTGCTTGTCACACAGCTGAAGTTCACTGATATCTACGTAGTGTCAGTGAAAAAGATAAAGGTGCAACCTCTACAAAATCCATTTAAAGTGTCATTCTCTGGCTTGTGCTATAAGCAAAGAAATATTAGTCTGCGATATCTGCTAGTAGATGAATGGATTTTAGTTTGCTGTTTCTAAGTCAATGCAATAATGGAAAAGATAACAATGCAAACGAATGCTTCTACAATAATAACACTGGGGCTCATTATGAGAGAAAAAGATGAGTAAAGAAAGGAGAAAAAAAGGAAGGGAAATATATAGACCTTCAGTTTTTGATGGATATTAAATTATGTTACTATAATTTTCTATTATTTTCTGATGTTAACTGGGTGCCTGCTGTGGGCAAGTGCTAAATCCTCTTAGATCAAGAAGTCTCATGGGCAGAAATAAAAATAATTCAAAAGCACTGACAAGGAGTAATGGGCATGCTTCTCTGTGGTGGTATTTCCTGCTCTGGTTTTGCAGTAGAGAAGCTTCCTGCACCATCACTCTAAGGAAGCTTACATCTAAATGCAGCTAATTTCTCTTTCTTTGCATAAGGATGGGTAAGCTCTTGTTTCCTCTGAGCTGTTGTTTTTAATATATTCTCCTAATAGGGGCCATGGCAAAAGCTCAGAAGCACAAAGTGATGACCAATTGTTATGTCATCAATGGTGAGTATAGATGTTTGGAAAAGATAATCAGTCACAAAATAATATTTAGTCTCTTGAATAAACAACATTTAAAAATATTATACATAATTTCTTTTGGCAAGAAGGGGAAAGGATACAGATTCTTTTGTGTGTGTCAATCTCTTTCTCCTTAGTGTGATGGGTTTTTTCATTTCTTCTAAAAATAAAACAACATGATACATGTGCAAAACGTGCAGGTATATGCGTGCCATGGTGGTTTGCTGCACCTATTGTCCCATCCTCTAAGTTCCCTCCTCTAACCCCCTAACATCCAACAGGCCACAGCGTGTGTTATTCCCCACCCTGTGTCCATGTGTTCTCATTGTTCAACTCCCACTTATGAATAAGAACATGTAGTGTTTGGTTTTCTATTCCTGTGTTAGTTTGCTGAAGATGATGGCTTCCATCTTCATCCATGTCCCTGCAAAGGACATGGTCTCATTCCTTTTTATGGCTACATACTATTCCATGGTGTATTTGTACCACATTTGCCTTATCCATGCTCTCATTGATGGGCATTTGGTTGGTTCTATGTCTTTGCTATCGTAAATAGTGCTGCAATAAACATATGTGTGCATGCATCTTTATAGTAGAATTATTTCTATTCCATTGGGTACATACCCAGGAGTTAAATTGCTGGCCCAAATAGTATTTCTGGTTCTAGATCCTTGAGGAATCGCCACACTGTTTTCCACAATGGTTAAACTAACTTACATTTCTACCAACAATGTAAAAGCATTCCTATTTCTCCTCAGCCTCACCAGCATCTATTGTTTCCTGACTTTTTAATAATTGCCATTCTGACTGGTATGAGATGGTAGGTCACTGTGGTTTTTATTTGTATTTTCCTGATGATCAGTGATGTTGAGCTTCTTTTCATATGTTTGCTGGCTGTGTACATGTCTTCTTTTGAGAAGTATCTCTTCATATTCTTCACCCATTTTTTGATGGAGTTGTTTTCTTTTTGTAACATTATTTAAGATCCTTGTAAAATCTGGATATTAGACCTTTGTCAGATGGGTAGATTGCAAAAGTTTTCTCCCATTCTGCAGGTTACCTGTTCACTCTGATGATAGTTTATTTTGCTGTGTAGAAGCTCTTTAGTTTAATTAGATCCCATTTGTCAATTCTGGCTGTTGTTGCAATTGCTTTTGACATTTTTGTCATGAATTTGTTGCCCACCCCTATGTCTTGAATACTATTGCTTAGGTTTTCTTCTAGGGGTTTTATGGGTTTGGGTTTAACATTTAAGCCCTTAATGAATCTTGAGTTAATTTTTGTATAAGGGGTAAGGGAAGGAGTCCAGTTTCAGTTTTCTACATATGGCTAGCCAGTTTTCCCAGCACCATTTACTGAATAAGAGATCGGATAAATTCAGTAAATAGGAGATCCTATAGATTCAGTATTCTTCATTGCTTGTTTTTGTCAGGTTTGTCAAAGATCAGATGGTTGCAGATATGTGGTGTTATCTCTGTGGTCTCTGCTCTATTCCATTGGTCCATATGTCTGTGTTGATATCAGTACCATGCTGTTTTGGTTATTGTAGCTTTGTACTATAGTTTGAAGTCTGGTAGCATGGTGCCTCCAGTTTTGTCTTTTTGCTTAGGATTGTCTTGGCTATACAGGGTCTTTGATACCATATAACATTTAAAATAGTTTTTTCTAATTCTGTGAAGAATGTCAATGGTAGTTTAATGGGAATGGCATTAAATCTATAAATTACCCTGGGCAATATGGCCATTTTCATGATACTTACCATTCCTATCCATGAGTATGAAATATTTTTCCATTGGTTTGTATCCTCTCTTATTTTCTTCAGCAGTGGTTTGTAGTTCTTCTTGCAGAGTTCCTACATATCCCTTGTAATCTCAATTCCTAAGTATTTAGAAAACCCAATAATCTCAGCCCAAAAACTTCTTGAACTGATAAGGACTTTCAGCAAAGTCTCAGGATACAAAATCAGTGTGCAAAAATCACAAATATTCCTTTACACCAACAATAGACAAGCAGAGAGTCCAATCATGAATGAACTCCCAATCACAGATCCTTTTTTGATTCAATACGTTGCAGCTCTAAACATAGGACTTCTCAAGTCTCAAGATTATTCCCACAACTTTGCATAACTCTAAAACATATGACTGAACTTTACTGTAAACTTTCAGACATGAAACTAGTAGGTGTGAAAAATAAACTAAAAGACAAAAATCCTTAGGCTTATGTTCATTATTATCAACTAAGGCAAACGTTACTCAAGTTAATCAATTTAATTAAGGCTAACTTGGGCTTAACACACTAATTACGCCTACATATCAAAGGTAAAGTTCATTGAGATGCCTAAATTAAATCTATCCTTTTTGATCGCTTCATGAAATTCTATTGTTTACCAATGTCACACTTGGAGAGTAAAACCAATGATAGGAACACTAGCTGTCATACAACTTGCCTTTCTGCATCCTTTTGCTATAGGAAAATAAAGGAAGTTTACAGGGTTTTTTTTTTTTTTTTTTAGTTTTATCAGTTTTATTACAGAAGGAAATATTTTGGCAATTTTATGTCAAGCTAGTTCCATTTTCATAACTGTTTGCATCCTGGGAGAAACAGTCATGCTGAAGCTGCTCTCAAAGACTAAACAACAGCCCCAGAAATTATTTCACATTCCTCCATTAAAGTGTACAGTTTATGCCCTGCCCTCAGCAACTAACAAAACATGAGCTTATTAGTATTCCAAATTATGGACTAAAGCAGATCAGAAGCAGAAACACAATGACTGGTGGTAGACGGCTGGAAGTGCTGCAGCTACTAGTGTTTCCAGTTGAGAAATCATGGATTTTCTTTATTAGATAGACTATATTGATTTCTTTCTGTGGTAAGATTTTGTTTTGCTTTAATCTTCCAAAATGAGCACCGTTTCTGATTTTTGTCTCCCAGACCTGCTTAATCCCACACTAACATCAAGGCTGTCTTTTATTTTTATTCCTGGTTCAGACCATTCTCTCATAGTTATGATCTTTTAAATTACAGCCACCACCCTGGTCTATACATTCACGTCCTTGTTTATTGCAGTAGGCTCAACATCGAATTCTCTCCTAGTTCTAATCCAAATAGGACACCAGTAGATTAACAATTGCCAAACACTGCTAGGTACATTTACTTCTCAAACTACAGAACATTTCTCTATTGCCAGAGAGCAAATCAAAATAGCACCCTGGCATGTAAAGCTCTGTATCTAGGATCCGCTTGTGTCACTCATCAAAGGCCAACATGTACTTCTACTTCTATCAGATCAATTTATCCTCATACTCTTTACAATATCACTAGCTCACATCCCAGTTCTTCATGGAAGTACATTCTAATCTAGACTATTCTAGTTCTTCCTTTCCTTTGGATTCACTCAATGTCCAATAATACAATTGACATGTCTGATGTTTTGAGATCTTCGCAAGCCAGGCTTAGGATGAATTACTTACAAAATTTTAATTTAGATTTTCAAGCAATATATTAAGAGCAAAAGTCCATGTGAAACTCTCATCTTCAAACACACGTACTAGCAAATACATCTCTTCCTATCAAACAGGCTTAGGGTAACTATAGAATTTTGAGCCCTCAGTGAGAATGGCTCGTCTTGAAAAGAAACTTTAGTTGATGGAAACTTTACTGTTATGAACAATTAATACAGAATCTAGACACAATTAATAACCCCTTCTTTGACCTAACTTGCCCCTTATAAAAAATCACCTTTCTTTCAGTTTTGATTTACTTCTCTCCTAGTTCCATTCTGCCATTTCAGCTGTTAACATCTCAGCAAAGTGCTACTAAATATTTCCCTAGCTCTTCCAGTAGTTGATATAATGAGATTTCTCTTAGAAGGTCATTGGAGGGTATGTTAATTAACAAGCAGAGCTGTTGAAATATTGATTGCGGCCAAAGTTCCCACTTTAAATTAGTGTCTGTTAAGCATCCCTTGATCAACCCTTAACAATGTACAATTCTGTTGTGGAGTGCTTTCTTGGATGTGTCTAGGTACTGCAATCATATTCTAACTGACTTCACGTTATTCCCTGCAATCACTACTAATTCATTCAGAATTGTACCACTGTCCTCTGAAACAACCACGTTCTGTCTCACTCTTGTTTGCAGTGTGCTTGTAATGCACGTTTTCTATGCAATCTACATATGACTATCAGTGAATGTCGGGAGGTCATAGTAATACAATTCAACCCCTCATATGATGCAACCATGTTCTAAGGATTATATTAGAACCATATTTCATGATCTTTTCTGGTCTGTATTCCAAGCACAGCTGTCGAGTTTCCTAATGCATTTGTAATTACTATGCAGGATTGCACAATATATAAATATTTTTTATTTAAGCACTGTCATTTGAAAGTACTCCTCTGTTAGGCCTTGTAAAGTCAATGGTGTATTAACTAGTTAATCAACATGTGCTATTTTACCCTGACGCCTACTTTCATTTTATGCAAATGGATTGGTTGAATTCTCCTTGTTAGAAAATGCCACTGCAATTACTGAATCATTTACGAAGATATAGAACAATGACTAAGTTACATTTATTAAATATTTTCTATTTTATTGCTTATATTAGGATTGCCAGGGTGCTAATGGTTTTTGCACAAACAATAAGTTAATGATTAACAAGAACCAACTGAACTTTTACATTGTTATGATGGTCTGGAATTATTTTTATATTTGACAAGGAGAAATTCATTCTTCTGACATTCTAGTATCTTTCCTTCTATTAGAGACAAAAAATAATTTTAGAGAATATACATCAAGAGGTAGAAATAACATAGGAAACAACAGGATATAAGATTCTTATGAATTGTAAATAATAATACAAATATTATCACTAAATAACAAATGTAACAAAATAATATTCAATATTCCAGTACCTGTAATACATGTATTTGAGAATTTGGGGTAAGAATTTGCAATACCAAAAAATACATTTAGCAGGTGAGGAAACAGGCTAAGAGAGATAAAAAGGCTTACATATTTTCATTACATTTCAACTCTATGTGCTGCTAGCTCACACTGTACCTTTGTGTAAAACAGAAAAACGTATGTGCACATCTGTCCCAGAGGCAAGGATTTGAAGAACAAAGCCCCAGCTGGATGTAGCTGCCATTCCCTATTTTGTGCAGTGCTCAAACTGCACCACTGTAGATGGTGAATTCAAAAGTGGCAGAATCTGGATTTAGACATAGGTTCATGTGGAATAGGAAAAGTAAGACAGAAGCCAGCCAGGAGACCTCATACACATTGGTTCTTATCTAATATTGAAATATTAGATATTTCTATTCTTGACAACAGAAATGTGTGGCAGCCATTATAGCTAATTTAATAAAGACATGAAATATTAATAACAAAACCTGACCAAAGCAATGTTGTAAAAGAGAAAAGAGAACAAAGAAAACACATTCATGATACTGAGTTCTACAGCCTTTGCTGCAGCACTGATCACTGCTGCAGGGTCCAGAGCCTCACTGGAGGAGATGGGATTGCCTAGTTCTCTAGGAATCATGGCAATGAACTCTTCCACGGAACAAATTTAGACCACACCAGGACCAACTCAACTCCACATGAGTCACTGGGCATGTGCCCTACTATTTGCAGGTTCCAGACACTCTCTCCCACCCGGACCTGCATGTAAAGCTGGAGGACATGACTTAGCAGGAATCAGGAATGCTGTGGGCCTTGGTCCGTACACGTAGACTCCTCAACAGTGACGGTTTGATGTTAGGGAGATATGAGGGGGAGTCCGGCTGTTCAGCCCCCGTGCATCACAGAATCGTGCCATGCTTCCTACCCTTCTAGGGTTTCAAGTTACAGCTAGCCTCTGACAGCTTCAGCTCCAAGTCACCAGTAACTTCGGGAATTTGGTTGAGACCAAGCTGATTTCATTCATCTGTGTCACCCAGACTTCATTCTTTTACAAAACTACTATAGTTCTAGCTTAAATTAAAAGGAATCTTCATGAAGGGGGCAATAGGCAGTTAAATGAGAGAAGGCCTATATGTGTTTTACATACCCACACCCAAACGCACCCACGTATGTATCCAGTCACTGTCAGTTAATATACTTAAATGGTGACTAGAACCAGTATTATACAAAATAAGGAATATATTAGGAGCAAATATTTATTCCAAGGGGTAAGGATGGTAAAGTAAAAAGAAATTAAATACCCCAATCAATAAATTCAATGACTTAACATGATTGCATCATAAATGCAAAAAGTTGATAAAATTCCACCACTGTAAATTATTAAAAGTCTAAGTAATTCAGCAATAGAAGAACTTTAATATGACAGACCAGTTCTCAAAAACAAATAGCAAACATAATTCTAGATGGTGAAATGCTACAGCCAATTCTTGTAAATCAGAAACAAAACAATAGTGTCTATCATCACTGTTTATATTCAAAATTCTTTTGGCTAGTCTAGCCAAGTGAATTAAAAAAGGGATAATAAAATATTATGTGATTTTATATACCTAAAAAATTCCAAGAGGCTGTGGAATAAACACTAAGATATATTGGAAATGTGGTAGAAATAAGTTAAAGAGGTAAGATAAAATACACTAGCATTTATCTAAACTAGCACTAGCTATTTAAAGTAGGAAAAGAAAAATATACTTTAGGCACAATAGGTATAAAATGCTACAATACTTAGAATACAATGAGTAAGAAATATAGAATTTATGTTTAAAAACTATAATTATTAAGTGATATGAAACAGGATCTGAATAAAATGAAAACCATATATTAATGGATTGAAATATCTAATACCATAAAAATCTCAAGTCTTCCAAAACTAACATGTAAATTCAATGCAATTTCAATTAAAATTGTTACGTTTTAATCAAATATATAAGAATGTTCCCTCAAAAGACAAATGCTGAAAAGGGGCTAACCTCACTAGATATTAAAGTACTATACAAAATATAAGCTACATGGTATTGGCATAAAAGTAGATCAATAAATCTGAGAAAAAATAATTATTTGAAATATTATCCACATCTGAAGATGTTTTAAAAATAGTGTCTCACAGCTTATATGTATTGAAGTTGGAGTTTTAGCCCTAGTTTGTTGATATAAAACTCTTACTGTTAAGCACTATTCCAACTCATTCTCCTGAGAGATCACGGTGTCATGCTCTAATTCCTCTTATAGTTCCTACCAGTGTTACACAGGTCCCAAGATATATGTGGAAGTGGCCTTCAGAAATGTAAAGGCCCTTAAATAGAAGATGGATTCAGAGTTTTCTAGACACAGAACCAAATAACAAAACAGTAAGAGGGCAAATCTGAAAACAGAATGGGCTTCTTTGAAAAAGTAGTGATTATCGTGTTAAAAAAATCACTTACATAACAGATCTGAGACGGTAAAGAGAACAGAGAATGAGATAGCACTGAAAATTCCTTCCACCTCGAAGATCCACTGATAAATATAATGTTAGTACTTGTTCAGTGACATACGTTCATTCGATTGTGCTCAAATATTGGGTGATTCTAGGTTTGCCCAAGGGTAGCCATCTAACATGTGAACCCAAATGACTGTCTTTTCCTCAAGGCCCACGTCCACAGCTTATCTGTCTTAGCACTTGTAGTTCAACCTGCCTAACTATCAATATGGAATATCGTACAGGTGAATCCAGCACAGAAAAACTTTCATATTCCACACATGGGCTTGAACTCATTTCATTTAGCAATATTTCTAGCCTTCAAGGGACTGTAACTTCTATATGATATTCACAGTGTGATACACATAAAGAAATACTAAGTACAAAATGACCTAATTGGAGAACTGTGAAACACAGATAAGCTAAAATGAAGAAAAAATACTGAGAAGCCTTGAAAGCATTTTGTAGCATGAAGCAACTTAATTCATCCCAAATGTTATGCTACAGTAAGTTATATGATTCTGCCAGATGCTTCTCTTTAGAAGATTTTTATTATACCAAAGAGAGCAATTTCTTTTAATGAGAATATTTTTGAATAATATTTGTTCTTGAAACCACTGCTTTCTTTGTTTCATATCTAATGAGAATAATTTCCTTTGATTCATAGGCATTTTTATTCTTCTGCCGGTTCAGTCAAAATACCAATTAACTACATGCATAATATGAGAATGAAGTGGGGACCTTCAAGCTCAGTTTCAGAAAATGCCCATCCATCATAGCAAGCATGTGATTTGCATCTTAGAGGTTCCACAGGTAAAGGATTATAAGCAAAGCTTGTGGTTAATGTCCCAGTATAGTATCATCTTTGGATAGTTAGTTAACATACAGTTTGAACAGTGAAAAAATGAGAGGTGCTAAATAGTGTATGTCTCAGGTACCATAAACTGTAAGCAATATGCAGACCTTAATCTCAACACAGAGCATGGAATATTAGGTCCTGGTTTAAAAAAATGTAGATAAAATGTCTAGTGATGTAAGTCATGTGTATATAGAATGAATGGATCTGTTGACAGAGAGTATAAATTTAGAAAAACACCATCATTTAGAATTTGAAAAAGTAAAATCAGATAGTAATTTGCCTCTAAGAGTAGTAAGTAAACCAAAATAAGACTCAAAACAGAAAAATTGAACACTTCTCAAACAGCCATGGAGGTGACCTATGGAGCACAAAACACAAGAGACAAATCCACTACTAATGGACAAATGCTTCAGACAGAATGACCGTGCAAGCAGGGACTCCTCATAGAGGTGAGTCACATGAATACGCAGGAAGCTTTGGAGCGCTTTCCCTCTGGCTGGAACAGGAGCTGAGCAATCAGCAGGCAATCAGGAACATCTGATCTCCTCTAGCATAATTAACCTGCCTGAAGTGTGCTACAATCTTTGAAAATGTCACCATATGTTATAAAAAGTCATAGAGTTATACATTGTATTGTGCAACACTGATTTTCAATGTGACATTATTGCCTTAAGTCATCTCTGATACCAAGACACCTGATTCCTTAAAAGGCAAAGTATCTTTCATCATATAATACTGATTGGATAATCAGGACCTGGTTCAGAGTAAGTGCACAAATATATATCTGGCATCAGTAATGGTCAAAGATGTTATTGTAGAGCTAAGCATGATGTTGTGCACCTGTGGACCCAGATACTCAGGAGCCCAAAGCAAGAGGATCCTTTGAGCTCAGGAGTGCAAGACCAGCCTGGGAAGCACTGCAAGACCCCATCTCTTAAAATGTTTTCAAATTGAAAATTAATGTAACTGAAGCAGCATAACTTGGCATCAACAAATTTAATAATTTTTCATTATTTAAAACAAAACAGGGCTGGAAGCTATGACTCATACCTGTAATCCCAACAACCCGGAAGATTGCTTGAGGCCAGGAGTTACAGACCATCTTTGGCAACATAGTGAGACCCCGTCTTTCCAAAAATAAATTTGTTTTTAATTAGCCAGGTGCAGTGGCACACACCTGTAGTCCTAGCTGCTCGAGAGACTCAGACAGGGGGATCACTGGAGCCTAGGAGTTTGAGGTTATAGTGAGCTCTAAACAGGCCACTGCACCCCAACCTGAGAGACAGAGTGAGACTCAGCCTCTAAAAACAAAAACAAACAAAATCAGTTTCAAGTTCAGGAGGAGAAATGAGGCTAAAATATAAGAATAATAAACATATATATTTGTAGAGCAAAAGGTAGGTATACTCACAACATGGACAAGCATGTATTGGTAGGTACATGGAGTGAAGTAATGAATGTCATGTAATGCTTGGCCTAAAAACCTTCCATATGTAACTAACAACTGAAATAGAACTAAACCTGGCAAAATATTAGGAAACTTATGTTCCCCCAAATGTGGGTCTTTACAATTGTCTGTGGCTGTAAATCCAATATTCAATATAACCACACTGAACTATATACTGGGGAGAATAAGTCAAGAATGTTTGTATTCTTACTTATAAAATCAAGCCTTCTGCTACTAGAAGATCTTGATTAGGAGCTCTTCTTTCCAACAACCCATTTAGACATTGTAAATACGGCAATGGTACCTGCCGTCTCCATCTTGCAGGCTAGCCTCACAGCATAATCTAGTTCCAGTTTCCTCTCACAGCTCTGATTTATCCATCTTTCTCTGTTTTGCTGGAATTCCAGCATGCTTAGCAGCTGTAGTCAAGCTGTGTTTGGAAAGTCATTGGATGACTTCATCTGGAAAGAGTAATGACATCACAGCTAGTATGTTTTGGAGAAAGAGTGCCAGCAGGAGTAACGGAGCGTTCCTTGGAAGCAGGAAGATACAATGGAAGTGGTGAGATGGTAATATGGTAATAACGAACACAGCAAGAATCTTGGGTAATAGTCCAGGTGAGAAACAATACACAACCAGATGAAAATCCCTGGGGTAATAACAAGAGAAGATGGAAGAAAATAACATTAAAAGATAAAACTGAATGAGTAAACAAGAATTGATATCGGAATGTCTATACTGGTTAAGAGAGATTTATTACTTAGATCCTAAAGGAAAAAAAAATTCTTATCATACTTTTACTGCCCCAATTTTCTACAGTTCTTTGTATCAAAATTACTCAAGATTTACACATTATCATTCTCTCCAATTCTCCTTTCCAATTCTCTATAAAACTGACTTTTATCAAGATTTTTACCTGCACTAGTCCAGCACATTAATCCTGCAAACTTCACCAGTGACTTCCATTTGGTTTCCCAATCAGTGGGTGAACTTCAGTCCTCATCATAGGTGACTTGTCAGCAACATGTGGCAGTCTTGCACTCCCTCCTCCTTGATACACTTTCTTTACTCGCTTTCCAATACACTCTACTTTCTTCATCTTCCTTCTACTAACCTTACTGGTCATGTAAGACTTTCTCAGTCTCCTTTGCTATTCCTTCTCTTTCTCCATCCTTCTTTTTGTCCTTGTTTTGTTGAAATGAAGTTTCATTCTTGTTGCCCAGGCTGGAGTGCAATGGCGTGATCTCAGCTCACCACATCCTCTGCCTCCCAGGTTCAAGCAATTCTCCTGCCCCAGCCTCTCCAGTAGCTGGGATTACATGCATGTGCCACCTTGAACAGCTAATTTTGTATTTTTAGTAGAGATGGAGTTTCTGCATGTTGGTCAGGCTGGTCTCCAACTCCCGATCTCAGGTGATCCGCCTGCCTCAGCCTCCCAAAGTGCTGGAATTGCAGGCATGAGCCACCATGCCCAGCCCTTCCTCTATCCTTCTAATTGTGAAGGGCTCCTGCCTCAGTTCTCTTCTTCCCTCTGTTTCATTCACTTTCTGATGATCTCATGCAATCTCATGGCTTTAAATAACATATGTGAGCCAATGACTCCCAATTGCGTATCTCCAGCTCAGATCTGTCTGAACTCTAGGCATGTCTTGACTGTGCTCAAAACAGAAGTACAATGAAATTTCTAAGACATAAGCCCATGTCAGTTCACTGCTGACAACTCTATGACCATTCCCCACTTAAAGTAACAACACTTAAAGTAACAACAGCGTTCTTAAAAAGTTCCACAGTGTCCTGAATGATCTGACACCTCACTACTTCTCTCACTTCCTCTCCTAATTCTCTCACCTTCTCTTATTCCAGCCATCTATGCTGGCTTCCTTATGGTCCTTCATGCACATCAAAGACATTAGTGACTCACAGACTTTCCTCCAACTCTCCGAAATATTCTTCCCTAGATGTCCTCTTGGTTAAGCCCTCTTTCAACTCTTGCACCAACATCACCTTCTCAATGAGCTTTTCTCCAGTAGATTATCCTCTGTCACTCCCAAGCCATATGTAGGTGGTTCTACTTTTTTCCCCATAGTACTTACCACCTAATGCATTGCATAAGTGACTTACTTATTATGGCAATGTAATAAGCAGAATTGCCAGAAAGTAAACTTAGGCGTTCTTGATGAAGGACTGAGGAATCTGCCCCCAGTCCTAGCTGGAGGGGCTGCACCTGAACTTGGGCCTCATGGAAATCCACATGCCCCGTGGCATCCTCTCCTGGAATGAAGCCCTGAAAATTTCCAAAGCTACCAGGTATAAAACATCTGGCTTTTCAAAAAACAATTCTGAAACGCTGCCCAGATATTCTGCTCAAATAATCAATCTAACAGCCAGCAAAATTGTTAACATGCCACCACAGTAAAAAGGAAAAGCAACAGAGAGTGATGTCCCTTCACTGCAACAGAGATCCACTACCTGCCCAGGTTAAGGCCCTGCCAGACTATGGAAGAACCGAGGGACCCATACTTCTCTTGCTGACCCTTGCCTTACAGTGTGTACCAACAAAGCCTATTCTACCCCTGCAAGGATGTAGAATCTGTCCTTATCCCACACACAATAAATAGGTATATTGGTTTTATGTTTTTTTTCTCAACAGAATGTAAGCTCCGCAAGAGTAAGTAATTGTGTTGTATTCTAAGTGACAGAACAGTGCCTAGTACATAGTAGATAACAAATATTTGGTTCAAAAATCAAAAAGAGTTTTTTTTTTTTTTTTTTGCTAACAAATTGGGTAAATGATGTCATTAAATAAAATAGTAAAGAAGGGGCAGAGGTTTAAGAAGGAATAGTGACTTAACTCTTTCTTAGATTTTATATTTCTGAGAGAGAAAGGGTCCCTTCTGAGAAATATTACAATTGTCTATGCTTTCAAGATAAGCCTACTTGAAATCCTTGAGCTAAATTTCCTGGTGATCTGATTTATAAAAGACCATGTCCTTCCCATCTGTATTAGTTAACTATTGCTGCATAGCAGATGATCCCAAAATGTAGTGGTTGGCCAAAACAAATATTTATTATTGCACAATTTCTATTGGTCGGAAATCAGATAGTAACTTAGAGGAAGAGTCTCAGCTGAGGATCTTCCACAACGTTATGATCAAGGAATCTGCCAGGGATGCAGTCATCTCCAAGCTTCACTGGGTGAGGATCTGCTTCCAAGCCTAATCATGTGGTTATTGGCAGGCCTCAGCTATCTGCTTCCAGGTTCACTTATGTGGGCCATAAGTGAACACGGTGCCTCACAGGAGACTGAATATTTAGACAATGGCCAGACTATACATAAAAATAAAACTCTGACCCACCAGTTGCCCCAGCCAGTTTGGAAAGCCAAACCATAACCTCTGCAGCAAACTGTCCAGGAAGTCAAACCACAGCCCTTCTAGCAATCAGCCCCAAATAGCCAAGACTCAATCAATAACTGATAACCCCTAATTTTCTGTTTGCTGCTTCCAATGTAAAGCCAATTGGACAAACCCAAACACGTTCCCCTAACCAACCCCACAGGATGCCCTACTTCTATTTATTCTTTTGACAGCTTCCCCATGCCAACAGCCTCTAAGAAGAAGGCACCTGAAGCCTTTCCTTTTCTCCTCTATTAAGCTTCTCTATTCATTGGCCTGCCTTTGACTCTCTGCCTAACTCAAGCAATGGTGACTGACTACCTTGCTGTAGCAAGCTCTAAATAAACAGCCTTTGTTCTTCTGATTTACACAGTCTTCCCCTATTTCCACACTCGACATATGACAGCTTGTCTCAGAACTGAGTCAATGAAGTCCAGCCTCCACTCATGTGGAGAGGTGTGAATACCAGTAGGTGGGGATCATGGTGGATTGGGTGGGGCACAGGTAGTAATTAGAAATGGTATCACATAGGAGTACATCTTTGAAAACCATCTTGAGGTTACGCTGGACCCAAGTTTGTTTTGGATCTTAAGTATAAATTTCTACTTAGATTCCTTGAAAGGGACTACTCCAAGACTTGTTCTATTTTCACATATATTGTAACAGCACTATTTAAATAAATGATATACCTTAGAAAGAGCATAATTAATAAATATCCTTGAATATTCATAGGCACATTTTGGTCTTTGGCTTAGGGACTTGTAAGCAGAGCTGTTCTATGTGACTATAACCAGCCATCTGCCTGGCATTAGTATTCCAAGGCTGCCACTGCTCTCAGCTTCCAAAAACTAACACACTCGGCCCACAGGCTTAATGTTGTTATGCACTGGACCCAAGAGTATTAAAAGTATTGAATCTAAATGCCAAGGACACTTCACTACTGCCCTGAAAATCCTCACCAAGCTTCCTACTGGCTTGCACCTGACACTTCACTCATTTTTGTTATCTTCTGGTTTTTCGAAGCATTTGTATTTTTAATCACTATGTGAATGTAATGGCTTTAGAAACTCATATATATGAAGTACTGGCAATTATAAGCCTATATTTACTTTTTGTAGTTGACAGATTGATTGAATCATTAATTTATTCATATTTATTTACTTATTCAACAAATGCTGCTGGGTACATGATGCTGAGTTGCTATCTAGAGTTTGAGACATAACATCAAATAAACAGAGATTACAAATAGAAAAAAAATGCAGTACATGATACAATGGAAAATTACACAATAACCTGATAACAATAAAATGGAATGGGGCAAGAAGTATTTTAGAAAATGAAGGAAATTGTTTCTGCAGCTAGTGTCATGATCTGAGATCTAAAGACCAGAGCAGAAGTCAGGGACCAGCAAGTGTGAAGGCCCCGAGGTAGGAAGTAGTTTTGCACATTAATGACACTAAGAGAATCCAGGGTCTGGCACACAGTACATATGAGGGATGGCGGAGCAAAGTCGAGCCTGGAGAATCAGGCTGACAGACAGACCCCACAGAGCTTAGGAAGCTCAGCTGATAATGGCAGAAATTATTTAAGAGTAATTATATTAGTCAGATACAGTAATTAAACACGGGAGCTCATTAAACATGATTGAGATGCAATAATTAAACATAGATACTGTAATTAAACATAAACTGAGTATAGCAATTCAAATAGCATTAAACAAGAAAGGTCGATGTGGGTGGATAATTGGATTGAAAATTTTCACTTTGGAATCAATTATGTGAATTAGTTGGCCTTATTCATTAAATCTTGGAAACTAACAGATCTTTGAAAAAGAATGAATATGAGCTTTATCTACTCCCAAAAAAGTTTCCCCAAAATATGAAACAATCTAATTTGAGAAAAAGAAATGTGCTATGAATACGGTCATCACACCAATGTTATGTTTCTATTTACTATTACATTTCAACTGAATTTGATCAATATTACCCCATCTATAGACTTGGCCACCTTGGAGGAAGCATTTTTTCAAAGCATGAGGTGGTATAACCTCGTGGTAGGTGGAAACTAAATCAAGTTTTTAGATCTGATCTTTTTCCCTCTTTCAATGTGCTTGCCCTATTTCAGTCTTTCATAAACTTAAATATGTATATTTTAATATGTATTTACATTTTAAAAATATTTCGTAAAAAGGAAATTCTTTAAGACAATGAGATGTATTTTGTACTGCTTTCTAGAACATGAAAATATAGTACATTCCTCAATTTCATAACATTTGAAAATATTGTCTTCGGCCATACCACCCTGAATGAGCCCAATCTCATCTGAAAATATCCGAAGTGGGCATTACCCATATAGCTATTGCTTTTTATAAAACAGCACTGTTCAAATAGTACTCCTATAAATGCATTTATTTAATTTTTAAAATGAACCTTTCTTTCTATATGTATGCATAATGCAGTCTTTCTATGCTGTTTACACACAATCCATGGTCTTTGATTTGTGCTGCCACTAATATTTCCACGTGGATGCCAAACCTCTACGACTTGATCTGTGATAAGTTCTATCACTTCAGCAGGATTTTTTTTAAAAATCACGTTTAGTAAGTAACTCAAATTGAAAATGTCCAAACTTGAGTTTAGAATCTCACTTCTCTACCAAAATGCCTAAATCCAACTGCTCTTTTCCTAAACTAGGGTCTCTAAATAATCTCCATATTTTGGGTGGGATTATTTTTTGTTCTGAGGGCTGTCATGTGTATTGCAGGATACTGAGCAGCACCCTTGGCTTCTACCCATTAGACAGCCACAGAATCCGCAACCCACTCTGCACTGTGGCAACTAGAATTATCTCGAGACATTGCCAAAGGCCACCTGGAAGGCAAAATTGCCCCCAGTTGAGATCTACTGGCCTAATCTTTTCTTTTAACAGCGCCAGCATCCATCCAGCTTCCCAAGATTCACTGACTACCATCCTGGATTTCTCACTCTGTTTAGAAGAGATGACCCTTCACCCTAGCAGCTTTCCCAATACAAGTCTTCATCATCTCTTACTAATTATAGCAGTCAATTAACTAGTCTCCCTACTTGAGTATCTCATATATATTTAGCAACTTTCCCATGTCCCACTGCCAATAAGAAGTAGAGGTTGGATCATTCCCAGGTCTCTTCCATTACAAACTCTGAGTTCCTTTTTGCTAAACTGCATTGCCAAGCCCTCCTTGTTTTAGCCTTTTATCACCAGCACGTAGCACTGTTCCTAAAATATTACAGATGCTCAACAAATATTTGTTGACCAAATAGACAAATACTATGTGATTTGTTGAACAAATGGAGAAACAAAGTCAGTATAGCAGGACAAACACTATGTTATTTTTTAAATTATCCAAAAATTAATACATCAAAGAAGAGAGCATTTCATTTTGCTTTAGGCCAGGCATGGATCGGTTGTGGATGAAAACATCAGAAATGCGCTAACAGAAGTTTTAAGATTTTTATCTGGATATTCACCAAACAATTGATGTGATTATATGATGTGCAGTTTCTTTGCTATAAATATTTTTATTGTTTTTTAAAAAAATTATTTGCTGGATTGGTGTGGTGGCTCCTGCCCATAAATCCCAGCCCTTTGGGAGGCTGAGGCTGGCAGATCACCTAAGGTCAGGAGTTCAAGACCAACCCGGCCAACATGGCAAAACCCCATGTCTACTAAAAAAAAATACAAAAATTAGCCAGGCATGTGGTGTTGGGCACCTGTAATCCCAGCTACTCATGAGGTTGAGGCAGGGAGAATTGTTTGAACCTAGGAGGCAGAAGTTGCAGTGAGCCAAGATCGCTCCACTGCACTCCAGCCTGGGTGATATAGTGAGACTCTGTCTTGGAAAAAATATATATATATGTATATATATATATTTGTAACACCTGACATTTATCTTATTTTATATTTATAGAAAATCGGATTCCCACTCAGCAGACGGTTCTCCTACTCTAGTACACTGTGTAACAAGCAAGTATCAGGCAATGGTCCATTTTACATACCTACCCATCCTTACTCGCAAATCTTCACCTCTGAAATCATCCTTTCCATTCTCATGATGGATATATTCTTGAATAGTTTTTTTGGTGAATTGTTGCTTGCCATTGAACTTTAGGTGACAGTCATGCATGATGCCAATACGGCTATTCCAGAAACTTACATTTTACATCTACAGAAAGCTCATGCAACTAAGTAGAAAATAGGCCAATAAAGGGCCGGGTGCGGTGGCTCAAGCCTGTAATCCCAGCACTTTGGGAGGCCGAGGAGGGTGGATCACGAGGTCAAGAGATCGAGACTATCCTGGTCAACATGGTGAAACTCCGTCTCTACTAAAGATACAAAAAATTAGCTGGGCATGGTGGTGCGTGCCTGTAATCCCAGCTACTCGGGAGGCTGAGGCAGGAGAATTGCCTGAACCCAGGAGGCGGAGGTTGCGGTGAGCCGAGATCGCGCCATTGCACTCCAGCCTGGGTAACAAGAGTGAAACTCCGTCTCAAAAAAAAAAAAAAGAAAAGAAAATAGGCCAATAAATTCAGCTGCAAATGTAAGTGTCCTAATTACTCCAAACTGCCTCTATTTTTCTAGTTTTGTTATTTGTGGAACAGGGGTACAAAAGGCCTTATTGCTTTTCAAACCCATTAGTAAAAGCAGTGAGAAGTAAGCAGGTACGGGGAACTTCGAAGGGGCAAAGTACAGCAGAGGGGCCGACTCCAGGGAATGCATTTCTCAACTGGATGCAACGATTCCTAGAAGGATCCTCGGGTATACGCAGGTTGCCTTTGTTGTGATTTCTACTTATTCAGGGCTCTAGTCAATGATACACTGCTGTGCTGTTCAGTTAACAGACTCCATAGTTGTTTTCACCCCTTTAGCTAGATTCCTGTGGAAGGTGAACCCAGATACTATTCTCTCCTGACAGACTAGCAGGTATCTCCATTAGGCAATTGATTCCATAATTTTTAAAACATGTATCTTGAGCTGACAGGCATTTTGAATTTTTCCCCCAAAGCCAAACACAGTGTACTGTTTATTATTGTTTTAAAACTCATCCTTAGTAATATTCTTATCTATTTTTTATCCTACCCAGTGATAAAAAGCAAAACTAAAAAATATTTTGACTTTACTTAGTAGAGTACACATTATAAAGTCTACCTAGTATATTTGTTGGGTTTGATTTTTATTAAATATTAAATACCTTTTGAAATATTATATGATTATATATGATTAGATGCCTTTATTTTATTCAATAACTGTTAAGCTCCTTTTAATTATAAAAGTGATATATTAAGTTTAAAAATCCCTCTCAACCATATATGAATAACATTACACACACAATTTTACTAATCAAGACTTATACCTAGTTCCATATATTTTCCAACTTTTCCAATCTTGAAGGGTTAAGATTGTTCACAAATTTTAGTATACATACATATGTATATGTATTTTGTGCTATCAAATAGCAGGTCTTACTCATTTTCTATTTTTTGTACCCATGAACCATGCTCATCTCCCCACTACACCCCTACTATCCTTCCCAAGCTCTGGTAACCATCTTTCTACTCTCTGTGTCCGTGAGTTCAATTGTTTATCGACAGAAATTAAGGCTATGGAGGCAGAAGTGATTTTATTAAGGTTTATTCAAAGCCAAATGTGAGGATCAACCTGGAAAGACACACCAACAAAGTTGGGGGCGTTTGGGAGTCCATCACAAGGTGAAAGGTTTTTACAGGAAGATTTAAAAGGTGAAAGGGGCAGTCCTCATTCTGGATTTGTCTTCTTTGTACTAGAGGATACAATATAGAAGTTGTAATTCTTAGCTACAGATGACATCAAACAGATTGAAAAACGTCTACATACAAAGCAATCAGTGGAATTTCATGCTTCGGTTATTCTTAAATAAATCAGTGTCCTATTGACTGTCAGCAGGTTATACATTGATTAGCACCTCAACAATTTGAAGAACTTGAGATAAGGTTCTTTACTCACAGATAGAATGTCACCATTGAGTCACAAAACCTCCCCAAGGTGGATTAATTTGGAAGCCTGCTTATTCCTAAACAAACAACTGTGACCTGTGGGTTATCAATATAAACAATACTCTGTAGAAGTTCCCTTTAAGTTGACCAGCCAAACTCTAAAAGATCCTCCCCAAACGAAGTTTCACATTCTGTGGTTTCTGTTACCAGGGTCAACTGCAATCCAAATTAAATGGAAAATTCCATAAATAAGCAATTTATAAGCTTTAGCTTGCTTGTCATTCTGAGCAGTGTGATGAAATCTCACACCATCTCTCTCCATCCCTCCCAAGACATGAATCATCCTTTTGTGCTGTGTATCCTACCTAACCTTTAGTCGTTTGGCCCTCTGTGTAATCAGATTGACTGTCCTGTTATGCAGTGTTGTGTTCAAGTCACCCTGATTTTACATAATAATAGCTCCAAAGTGCAAGAGTAGTAATGCTGGCAACCAGATACGCCAAGAGAAGCCATAAAGGGCTTCCTTTAATTGAAAAGGTAAAAGTTCCCCACTTAATGAAAAAAAATAATTATATCCTGAGGTTGCTAAGATCTACAGTAAGAATGAATCTTCCACTCATGAAACTGTAAATAAATTTAAAAAGTGCAAGTTTTGCTAATGCACCTCAAATTACAAAAGGTACGGCCACAGAACATGACGAATGCTTATTTAAGATGGAAAAGACATTAGATTTGTAGGTGGAAGACAACTAGAAACATGCTCTGATTGATGGCAGCCGAGGTCAGGACTACCAGAGGTTTCAGGCATCCACTGGGAGTCTTGAAACCTATTCCCTGCAGATAAGGGGGGCTGCTGTATCGAAAGCAGTGTTTCTCTGCTGAATTCCATAGGAATAACCTTGATATGCCTATTAATATATTCCAGAGGCCAGAACTCCTAACTCAGAACTCTGAAGTAGGAGCAAGGAACCCGTATCTTTCCAGTTCCCCTAACCAGTTTCTTAAGAAAGATCCAAATCTCTTTATTTCATTGTCCAACAAGCAACTTTTCCATGACTTAATCTCCTGAGAAGACAATTTGTCACCAGTCACCAGGAGAGTGTGCCATTTGAAAACACATGTTTAGAATTCCTCAATTAATATAGCACATTTATCTTTATAAATCAGTTTAAGTCTAGCACCCAACTGACTGAGCCTGGAGAAACTAATAAAGTTGTACGCTTAAACATGCAAACTTCAGTATCAAATCTTAAAGACAGTAAAACTCTGATATTTAATCATGTTCTGAGGCTGCTGGCACCATCTGAATAATATCTATACTGACAAGATTTTTAAATAGTTTAAATATATATAAATGCTTTCGTAAGTCAAAGTGCACTCAGAGTAAACATGGGGTGATGACACAGATATCTGAGATAGACTAGGAAAGGGTAATACTAATAAACCAATGTGAATCTCAAAACGACAATACTATCAAAATAGCTATCAGATACGTTTTCATTCAGAATGTGAGTATGCCTCATGTGCCTTTTAATGAGAAAAAGAAAACGTGTCTGTAATTTGAGAAGGGGAATTGCTCTTTGACCATTTCTGCAGAAGTTTCAAAGCCACATGCATTTTTTGGGTACTTACATTTACCTAGTGATATGGTAAAATTCATAACTGTTGGATAAAATTCTTTTTATAACCTTTATATATTAAGGCAGTCAGCAAACTAATAATGCACTCTCATAAAACTCTTGCCAAATGTAAATCACTACTGAGAACCCAGCCTGACATTTGAATTACTTGAATTTATATCAATGACTTACTGAATATTCAGCAATGTTAGAAATATCCTCAATATTAATAATGACTTTGAAGAGAAAGTCATGCTTAAAGTTGTTGGATAGAAGGCACCAACTTAAATGAAAGCTCTTTTCAATTTCATCACGAAATTTTATAATTTCATTAAAATTTAAAAAAGATTTTCCCCCCAGTGGAGAACAAATGGTTTTTAGCCTTCTGTTAAAACAAACAAACAAACAAACAAACTCGTGAGAATTTTGTGTCACAGACATTCACAATTCTTTTTCTAATTGCTTTCCCTGGAGTCTAATATAGAATAGTAAGTGATAACTCCGACAGGTTAGAATTGTTTTATTGATATTAATTAAGTAAAGGTTGAAAACCAAGTATCTTCAAGTATATTTTATACTCTCCACAAAATTTTATTTTTTTCTCAAAGTTTTCTCATCTTGTTTTGTTTTTCTACATAAAAGAACAATTAAAAACAAGTTAAAATAGAAAGCACATTAAATAGAAAGATGATCTTGGTATACAGTGAAGAGAAAATAAAGGCAGACTGAAGGAGTATATTTTGTGAAAAAAAATACATACTACAAGGTTACATACTACAAGATTCTATTTGTATAACATTCTTGAGATGACAAAACTATAATGATGAATAATAGATTGGTAGTGGAAGACAGGGACACAGGTGAGAGATGGATATATTGATGAAGGGTAGGATGACAGAATCCCTTTTGGGTAATATATTAGTGCTGTATCTTGATTATAACCTAAACATACAATGAAATTGTGTGTTTATATAACATAAACACACATACAGCACACATATACACAAGTGCATATGAAAATTGTTAAATACTGAGTAAGATTTGCAGTCCAGTTCACAGTATATCCCATTGTCCATGTTCTGGTTTAATATTGCCTTGTAGCGTGTGAAATGTCACCACTGGAGAAAGTTGGGTGGAGGGATAATGGAACTCTATGTACTGTTTTCTACAATTTCCTGTGAGTCTATATTTCAAAATAATTTTTTTAATTTATGTATTTTATAAACTTGAGCATAGTAATTAGTAGCCGTAAATGAAGTTTCTGGTGACTTTTTACTCCCTGAAAATGTAGATGATATGTTTGAGATATCAGAAGAATACAAGCCATGTGGAGTATACTAAAATGCATTTGAGAAGGACACTGGGTGAAGGACAGACACATAACAGATGCATGCAGTCATGCTACAGAGATGCTACAACTCAGGTAAACAAAAGGACCCTGGGACTGCTGATCAACATAGGCATTCCCTGCATCATAACACGCTATGGACTGTACAACAACTGTGATTGCAAATACATGTCCTGTTTGCAGTCACAAGGGAAGTTTGCAGCATAATCCAGAATGAATAACACTGAGGATTGATTAATTTCATGGTAGTTAGTGATCTCGAAGTAATATCAGAAAGGGGCAACTAGCTGTGTACTAATAACAATGGTTCAGCACTTCCTATAGGGTGGACACTGTGGCGAATGAGAGCGTGTATATTCACAAGGCACATGTGTGGTAGTTATCGTTATTACTCCATTTTAAAGATGTGAAACCAGTCCCAGCTGTGTAAAGTGGTATGTTCAATGATAGAGGATGGTACAGAACAGAGAGAGATGTCACCTGATAGCCTCACTCAAGAGTTGTATTAGTTCATTCTCACACTGCTATAAAGAACTTCCAGACTGGATAATTGACAAAAAGAAAAAGGGGGTTTAACTGATTACAGTGCCACAGTGCTGGGGAGGTCTCAGGAAACTTAAAATCATGGAAGAAGGGAAAGCAAACAAGTCCTTCGTCACATGGTGGCAGGAAGGATAAGTGCCACGTAAAGGGGGAAAACCCCTTATGAAACCATCAGATCTCATGAAACTTCACTCACTATCATGAGAACAGAAGCAGGAAGGTAATCACCTCCATGATTTGCTTACCTCCCACTGGGTCCCTCCTAGGACACATGGAGATTATGGGAACTAAGTTCAAGATGAGATTTGGGTGAGGACACAGCCAATCTATATTCAGAGTCCATACTCTTGATACTGCACTGTACTGATTGTCAATTTCTA
The DNA here is from genome assembly GCA_031835075.1 of Saguinus oedipus. Lineage (NCBI taxonomy): Eukaryota > Metazoa > Chordata > Mammalia > Primates > Cebidae > Saguinus > Saguinus oedipus. The sequence goes on from CM063169.1 coordinate 22,867,202, forward strand.
GAATAGTGGAAAGGATGTTTTCCTTTTGCTCTGTCTCCACAGTCCTCACCCAAATGCCTAGCACAGAAAAGATGCTCAATACATTTATGAAAAAATGAACGGTGGTAATAAATCTGAGTGTGTGTGTGTGTGTGTGTGTGTGTGTGTGTGTGTGTGTACATGTGTATGTGTGTTTTATGGTAAGAAATCTGGAAGACGATACAGTAAAAACTTAACAGTGACTATTTCTGGATGCTAGAGTTATAGAAAATGTACTTTTTTTTGTTTTTGGGAGCCTATACTGTCTACATTTTGCAATAAACATCTCATAAAATAAAATAAAAAAGTAATCTGAAACTTAAGAGGCTTTACAAACCACTGTTTCCAGAAAAATCAATTGTATATATCAAAAAATACAGCTGAATTTTCTAAGATATAACAGCGTGACAATCTAGTATTTTACTTTAGTTTTTAAATGGCGCTTAATTCACTTTTCCACTCCAGAAAAAAAAAAAACTGCCTAATACAATTAAAAACAGTATCATTTTGCTTTTCATTGAAAGATAAACTGTGTCACTCTTCTAATAAATCTTTATGCCCAACACATTGCACATGTGCTCCAGTGTGTAGGATACTGCCTGACATAAAATCAATTTGTAATAAATGTTTGATAAATGAATGAAAAGGCTAAAGGGAAGCATCCTGGAATCAGGATAGTGCTGTGTATGCTAAGGTATTTCTCATACTAGCATGTAACACTAGTATATAATCTTATCAAGAATTTCTAAAAATGGTCACCACTGAGTGAGTAACAATTAAAGAAAGGAACACAGAGGAGGTTCCTTTAGCAGCAGCCTCAATTACCTTTCAAATTTCATAACTGACTCTGCAGTCAGAGAACAGGATCACAGGCTCTCATTACTGGCCTCATACTTACTTAAGTGTATATGTTTCTTTAGTGGATGATTGTATAGTCCCTTATACAGTGGGTTAGAAAAAATCCTCTAGGAAACAGATGCCAAGATGGGAATGATTAACTTGTACGAGTGTTATTAGGGGATGTGCCAATGAAAGAAAATTGAGAGGGAGGCAGGAAATGCTGGCAGAGCTTTCAGACCATGCTGCAAGTGTGACCCAGGCTGCAGGAGAGAGGAAGGGAGGGTTAGAGGAAAGGTTCTAGTCTCCTGTGTAGTCTAAAGAAGATTCAGCAAAACTGTAAGGGCAGCCTGGAGCCAAGGTCAGTAGTCAATGGAAGTCCCATGTCTCCCAGGAACAGGCCTGATTTATCCTTCCCGCCACATCACACCTGTCCCATAGAGAGCCGCACAGAAAGGTGTGGCTGCAGGAGGAATGCAGACATGATGTCAGAGCTCCAGGCTTGGGCTCCCAGTCAGGTCAGCTTGCTGGAGTTGGAGGTGTGCAAGGCCACTGCCATGACTACTACACATAGAAGGTAAATCGAAAAGGTTCTATTAAATAAAACATTCAGAGATAAACTTTTGTTTTATATACTGACATTAAATATCAATTTCAATAACAGGGTCAAGTGTGGAATGTGAAACCTGCTGTCAAGGATAGTGCTAACCTACACAACTCTTCCATGTATTTTTGCCATGAAGCAATCAGCATCTTTCACGGCTGATTTAAACAGAGGTACACATTACGTTCATTATTAATATGTTTTCCACATGTATACCCTGCACAAGAAAACAGGGTAACTCTTTAAATATTATATGAATGAATACCACAAGCACTTATTTCACACACACACATTAACGCGCACATGCACATGTGCATATTATCCTTAGCAAGTCATTTCTCTTATATTTTCCTTCAATACCTTGTTTTAACATTTGCTTAATTTTAATGGGTAATAATGATTTTTATGGCTAAGTTATAAAAGATTAAAATAAAGTTAATATTTTTTAAAAGTCTGATAATGACTGATAAATTACAAATGCTTTCTAATTTTTCTCTGCTTTCACATACATACACCCACTCTCTGTGACAGACACATGCACATGTGCTCATGAATTCTAAACCTCTTTCTAGTCTGGTTTCTGATCACATTTATATCCTTTCCCAAACACCTAGATCATGTTGCCTTGTAGAGCAGATTTGGGAGTTTTTATATGCGATTCCAGAAGCAGATATTCAAGGTAGGATCAAGCTTTCTATGTCTTTTATGTATCAGATTACCTACCTGCTTGCTGGGCTAATAGTATGTGCTCAATAAATATTTTATTGACTGAAAAAAATAAAACCATTAAGCCATTATGTTAGATCAAGAATTTTGAGTTCTTTAATTCATTTTGTCATTGAAAAAAAATGTAACATATTCCTAATTATTTAAAATCATAATGGTTTTAGATAGCTATAATATAAATGTAGATAAGTATAATCATATCTAATTTTTTGACAGTAAAAACTATATTGATAACCATAACACAAAATTTATCTCAACATAAATTTTACATATAACAAACAGTAAAAACACATTTCCTTAAATGTTAAAAAAAATTGTCATCCGGCCAGGCACGGTGGCTCACGCCTGTAATCCCAGCACTTTGGGAGGCCGAGGCGGGTGGATCACGAGGTCAAGAGATTGAGACGATCCAGGTCAACATGGTGAAACCCCGTCTCTACTAAAAATACAAAAAATTAGCTGGGCACAGTAGCGCGTGCCTGTAATCCCAGCTACTCAGGAGGCTGAGGCAGGAGAATTGCCTGAACCCAGGAGGCGGAGGTTGCGGTGAGCCGAGATCGCGCCATTGCACTCCAGCCTGGGTAACAAGAACGAAACTCCGTCTCAAAAAAAAAAAAAAAAAAAAATTGTCATCCAACCATAAGAAGGGTTCCATTTCCAAATCAGGAAATTCTTAAAGTGGCTTTAAAAATGCATATTTGTTGAAGATAATGGGTTGCATATTTTAAAGAAGGATCGGTTTTTAAGGTTCTTTGTCTTCAAATAACTGGAACCATCTATTTTCCTAATATAAGGTTTGTGGGCTACAGATCTGAAAAGAGTTTTTATCAGAGCCACTGCTGAGTTTGCCACTCCTCTTTCATATATGTATGCTTAATATAGCATTTGGAAACAAAGAACTACAGTATTCTCATTTTATTTTTATTTTTCCTTAGATGAATGAAGCTGACCTGCTTGTTACCTGCTACCAACATGTTACCAAGTCATTTGGGCCAGTGATCACCAGGAACCTTGGTCTGTGTCAGTGCTAGTCAAAGCGTGTCAGAAGAACACCATTAACATTACCAGGAGACTCGTCAGAAGTACAAATCTGCGGATCCGCCAGATATGCTGAATCAGAGTCTCTGGACCAGAAGTCTACATTACAACAACATTTTGTATGCTAAAGCCTGAGAAGCTGCAGCATAGAAGACAACGTGGGCGTCCCACAGATATATACAAATAAATGTGGATGACTGACTAGACTTCAGTTTTAATGTAAAAATTTCAGTAATACATAATTTAATAGCAGGATAAGAAAATCCTTTCTCAAAGTGACCTCACAGTATCTTGCATGAATTTCTAGTCATTTAGAATGAATTGTAATTATGTCATAAATTCTCATGAAGTACCCAGTAACAAAGGGACTTGAAGGTCCTACTGTCAGGAAGAGGAGAAGTGTTTGCTTCTTTCCACTGAGCTGCACTGAGAAGATTAATTGAAGTGTAGCTATATTTCAGTGTCAAGTTCATGGAGTTAGGGTATAAAACAATGACCAAGAAAAGCTTGATGAAAGCCAAGACCAAACCACTAAGCCCAAGTGAGAAACAGAAAAGTCAAATTCAAAGGGTAAAATTGTGGGCAGTAAGGGGGAAATAAAGTTTCAAAGTCAAGATAAAAATACCGAGGTCAAAGATGACACTACAAAGCAGTTAGAAAAAAAAAAAAAAAAAGATATTGAACTAAAGTCACAGGAAAAAAACTGAGTCCCTGAAGTACCTGTTGAAAGAGCTTCTTCTAGATGTAATCTCCCACTCAATTTGTCTTGATTCCTTTTGTCTATCTGAGGGCAAGTTCATGCAACGAGTGGTGAATCCAGGAAATGAAAGCAAAGTTTCTCAAATTCTTCCATTTAGGCATCTTTCAACATAGAAACACACAGCTTTATGAGCACGAAACCTGGTATTCCACTAAACTTCAATTATTTAAATCCACGATTCCCCAACAAATTTCATTTACAATATCTTTCTCACATTGAGTGATTCTTTCTTATTCCCTTATAAACAGCACATTTAAAATTTTTGCAACAACTCATTCCAGTGTTTATGCCATGACCTTTTCAAAGAGTATCTGTACACAGCCACAAAATAAATGCTATTTAAAAGTATACTGGGTGTTGTTTTGTTTAAAAGAATTTCACAAATGCAGAACAGTTGCTTTTTAATAATAGCTAGGAAGGTTTTAAAACAAAAGACAGGTTAAGATAACAAAAATATATTGCTCTCCTGTAAAACATATAAGTACATAAAGCACATAATAAGATACATTTTTCCTGTTACACAATGTAACAGGAAAAATATAGATATTGATTGGAAAAGGATGCAGATGTAAGAGGCAAAAAGCTGTCAAGAGAAACTGAAGCAGAGACCAAAGCAAACTGAAAATGAAAAGAGGAAATTAGTAAGTAGAGAAATTCCTGGTGCCAAGTAATATGATGAAATAATATTTTTCTAATTCCCATGACTAACATAATATACTAATTTCTTCATAAAGAAGATGCTCCAGGACCAGCCTGGAGAATAGCATTTGCATCCTATTACTATTCTAGAGCCAGTCAGAGTGCAGATTCAGGAGGCAGGACACCTGCATTCACATCCTAACTCTGCTATTGGCTGTCTATGCAGCCTTGGATAGTTTCTGTCTATCCTCTACGAGAGGTGAACTAAATAGGGTTGTTGTAAAATTTAACATACATAAAGGTCTTAGAAAAGTGCCTGCATATACTAATGACTCAATTAGTGTTAGGTATTATTTAAAAGACACACCATACTATAGAATATAATGTGAGCCACATATGTAATCTTAACATTTCTAGTAGCCACAATCAAAAATAAAAATAAATAGATAAAATTAATTTTACCAACATATCTTATGTAGCCTATGTCATGGGTTGAATTATACCCCCCAAAATCCATCTGTTGAAGTCTTAACCCTCAATAGCTAAGAAAGTGACCTTATTTGCAAATAGGGTCATTGAAAACAACATGAGTTTAGTAGAATGGGGTCATGAGTGCAGGGTAGACTCCTAATTCAATATGACTGTGCCCTTAAAAACAGGGGGAATTTGGATAGAGGTAGGTACACAGGGAGGAGACCATGTGATGGTGAAATTAGGCTTTACCTTTTCCTCTCTCCCCGCCTATGATGCACAATTTTCTTATCCCTTGCTTTTCTGTCATTCCTAGATTACAAAACCTTATCACTGAATCAATCCAATCATGATTCTCCTCCACTGCCATGCTCAGCTTAGAGTATATTGCTAGAGGAAATATAACCAAACACCATAAGAATTGGAGTGCAAAATATTCTATCTTTAACTCAATGTAGCATCCAATATCAAGGATTCCATGTACTTACGTGATATTTTATCTTTATCTGCCACCATGATTCCAATTTCCCTTCCTGACTCTGGAGAATTGAGAATCCTTCTTGTTGTCCCAAACTCAACAAACTACTTGAGTATTTACATCTGATCCCCTCCCACATCCCCAAGACCCATGCCCTAGCAAACATCCCTCCAGGCTTTTCCCTCCAATTCACAGTTTCCTTTTCAATGATTCTATAATCTTCGAGGGAAAAAACTATGCTCAAGCCTCATTCACTTAAAAAAAGCAAAGCTCTTCCTTAAACTTGACATCCTCTCTAACTCCTCTTCCCTTTCCACTTCTTACTCCCATTGCCATCTGGTTTTCATTTCCATTGTTCTCTCTGGTGTCAACAGACACCTCCATGTCACCAAGTTCCTTGGAAGTTTTGGGTTGACCTTAATAGACCTTTTTGCAGTGGTTGACAATGTTGATCTCACTATCATGCTTGAAACGCTCCCATCCCTGACTTCTGTGACAACGCTACCCTCTAGTTTTCCTTGTATCTCTCTAGCCACTCCTTCTCAGTCACTTCTTTTGTTACTTTTCTTTCATTGGATCCCAATACTAAGTATATGTTGTGTTTTTCATCATCCGGCCTATGGTCTCTTCAGTGTGTTCACAACTTTGTTCTTCTTCCTTCTCCCGGTGATTTTATTTAAACCATAGCTTTGGTCACCAACTCTATCAGGGTTTCTTATGTTTTTTTGAGCTACAGATTCTGAGTTAAAGATTCCAGGCACTCTTTTAAGAAAATATATATTCAAGAGCCTGCATTCCTCAAAGTTTAGCAAGGTCTAATCTACACACTGATAACCCTCAAAATCATTCAACCTATGCCATTCTTGAAATTACTGACTAAATTTTCTACCAAATATCTCCTCCTTGATAGGTTCCAAATTCTTTCAGAATGTAAGTTGGCCTTCCTGTTACACTGCCTACATTTGTGAATGGCATTACCTCCAATCCAGTTAATCAAGCCATAAACATGTAATTATTTTAATTTAAAAATCATGTTGTTTCCATGGCTTTGGTCTCTAGTATTCAATCTGTGCAATATATCGTGGTGTCAGCCTTAGTTCAATCTTCATTATTTCTTAACTAGCTCTCTTCAGTGGGATCCATACACCTAGACTGCCCAACACTTCCAATTCAAATCGAAGTGTTCCCTATAGCTTCCAGGATGACTCCTTAGAAAAGCATTAATATTCTCAATCAAGATCTCACCCACTTAAGTCTCTAACTTGTAGGTAACCCCTGATAAACTAAATATGATACCATGTACTGGGTGAATAGTGTTGATGTTCTATAATAAAACAAAACTTCCTATTAAGTGCAAACCTTTAGAAGAAATATCTATGTATTTTATTTTATATTTATTTTTAAGTTTTAGGGTACACACGTGCAGGATGTGCAGGTTTGTTACACAGGTAAATGTGTGCCATGGTGGTTTGCTGCACCTGTCAACCCATCATCTATGTATTAAGCCCTGCATGCATTAGCTATTTTTCCCAGTGCTCTCTCTCCTCCGACCCCACCCCCAACAGGCCCCAGTGTGTGTTGTTCCCCTCTCTGTGTCCATGTATTCTCACTGTTTAGCTCCCACTTATAAGTCAGACCATGTGGTATTTGGTTTTCTGTTCCCACATTCGTTTGCTGAGGATAATGGCTTCCAGCTCCATCCATGTCCCTGCAAAGGACATGTTCTCATTCCTTTTTATGGCTGTATAGTATTCCATAGTGTATATGCACCACATTTTCTGTATCCAGTCTATCATTAATGGGCATTTGGGTTGATTCCTTGTCTATGCTATTCTGAATAGTGCTGCAATGAACATCTTTATAATAGAATAACTTATATTCCTTTGGGTATATACCAAGTAATGGGATTGCTGGGTCAAATGGCAGTTCTGGTTCTAGATCTTTGAGAAATCATCACACCATCTTCCACAATGGTTTAACTAATTTACCCTCCCACCAACAGTGTAAAAGTGCTCTTATTTCTCCACAACCTCACCAGCATCTTTTGTTTCTTGACTTTTTAATATTTGCCATTCTGACTGGCATGAGATGGTATCTCATTGTGGTTTTGATTTGCATTTATCTAATGATCATAAATGTTTAGCTTTTTCATGATTTTTGGCCACATGCATGTCTTCTTTTGAGAAGTGTCTGTTCATGTCTTTTGCCCACTTTTTAATGATTTTTTTCTTATAAATTTGATTAAGTTCATTGTAGATTCTGGATACTAGACCTTTGTCAGATGGATAGACTACAAACATTTTCTGCCACTGTGTAGGTTTCCTGCTCACTCTGATGATATTTTATTTTGCTATGCAGAATCTGTGTGTATTTTAAACATAAAGCTAATTCTATATAAATGCTTAGAAAAAAATTAGCCATTTATTTGACTTGCTTTAAATAACAAGAAAGCTAGCTTTTATGGGTATTGTTTATATTTCTTCATAAAAGACAATGAAAAAAATAGTATGAGTCACAAAAGACAATTAAAAAAAAAAGAATATGAAAACCAAAATATATCAACACAGGAACACCTTGACATAGTAAATAAAACATGAGCCTTGGAATCTGAAGGGCTTATGTATTCTACTTCTTATTTAATATATTGCCTAGTAATTTACTTTAGATTTAATCTCCCTTAAACTCATTTCCCTTCTTTGTAAAATGAAAACAACAAAGCCTGCTTTTCAGGGTTGTATCAAGATTTCAATCAAATGACGCTTGAGAAGAACCTGGAAAATGCCTGAATACTACATGTCCTCCACAAATGGGAACACAATGAAGAAAATACATAATATGTTGCTAGAGACCCTTTCCACCATCCCTTCCAGCCCAGGACTGTGCCTGCCTCAGAATGACTCTATTAGTTTATCTACTGCAGGACTTCTTGAGCAACAATGAAAGATTAAGTGCAATTGAAGTTAGAAAAAAATACGTGAACGATGCCAACTGACTGAATTAGAGTAAGTACTTAGACTCTAGGAAAGACGTTTAGAGCAGCAAAGAGGTCACTTCTTTGGCATAATTAGGATAAACACATGAGCAAGCTAGATCTGGTTACGATGGGGACAGTGACACACCAAATCATACCAAATTTCTTTAAACATAACAAAGTGAACTAAGAAATCCAGTTTATAAATCATCAGAAATTTTGTTTCTGTAACATAAATTAATCTTCACAGGCCCTCTACTCTGAAGGTGTTTGGCTATAACAGTAAGAATGTCTCAGGCTCCATACTCAAAATTTCACACTGCTTTTCTTCTTACATTTGAGGTCGAATTGAAAAACATCTTATCCAACTCAATACACTTATAACTGTTTACCTATAATAATTATTTCTTTAGATGAACTTCAAAATATTCTACACACCTGTGCTGGGAAAGAATCAACACAGAGGGACCGAAGAAAACATAACTCCTATTTTTTCTAAATTTAAAATATTACCTATCATAATAAAAACAGGTAAAGTTTATGGCAGTTTTTCATATACTTGTTCATGAAAAGCATGTAGAAAATGCTATTCATACATTATTCATATTTATCTTTACCTTCTCTAAGCATCATTGCCTTTTTGTATTTTTCAAGGAAGAAAAGAGTTCAAATTCAATTTATTTATTTATTTATTTTCTGAATCTCAGCTTAACATGCAGATTAATTTATCCTAAAACCTCATAAATGTTTTTCAGAAAATAGGACATTAATATATAGTATGTTAACTTACAGGCTTTTTCTCATTTAGTGTATATTATTTCCTTTAAAAATAATATTGTCCTTGTTCAAAAAACTTTTGAACCTCATCCTCAATTTGGAGTTCTGCATTAAAGCAATAATCAACATATTTATAAATGTCTATTGTAGGCCATGTGCGGTAGCTCTCATCTATAATCCCAACACTTTGAGAGGCTGAGGTGGGTGGATCACTTGAGATCAGGCGTTCGAGACCAAACTGGCCAATATGGTGAAACCACGTGTCTACTAAAAATACAAACATTAGCCAAGCATGGTGGCATGTGCCTGTAGTCTCATCTACTCTGGAGGGTGGGGCAGGAGAATTGCTTGAACTGGGGAAATGGAGGTTGTTGCAAGCTGAGGTTACACCACTGCACTCCAACCTGGGCATTGCAGTGAGACTCCATCAAAAAGAAGGAAGGAAGGAAGGAAGGAAGGAAGGAAGGAAGGAAGGAAGGAAGGAAGGAAGGAAGGAAGGAAGGAAGGAAGGAAGGAAGGAAGGAAGGAAGGAAGTGAGTGAGGGAGGGAGGGGAGGGGAGGGAGGGAGGGAGGAAGGAAGGAAGGAGGGAAGAAAGGAAGCTCTATTGTAAATCTAAGTAAAATAGTAAAAGGCATTGGCAATAGATTAATAAGGAAAAATACAAAGATTTAGAAATGTGGTAACACAGCAAAGGCTTATTTACATATGGCTAGACTTGAGGCTAAAGATACGAAATACTAGGAAGTGGAAGCTATATCACTGTCTCCCTGGCTTCTAGTTGAGCAGACCCTTTCTGTGCTGGTTTGATCTCAGCTTTGCATTTTACTCCTATGTCTAAAGAGAGAGATTGCTTCTGGGCCCTACTGTTTTCCTACATTCTGCCTTTGTCATGAGATCTTCCTTTTTCTCTCTGCCTGTTGATTCAATTACAGGGATCTCCTCTACTCAGGCATAAGGCAACTCTTTTCTTTCAGGTATAACCAAATCAGGCAGTCACATTTATAGAGGGAACACAGGAGAAGGAATGACTGAGCAGCCCGCTTTACGAAAGAGTTCTTGAAGAATGAGTAGAGTCTTCACCTCAACCCAGTGCTATGCTCACTCTTTCACGGTCTTGAAAAACAAAATCTAATTTAGGCATCAAAGTTAAACTTAATTTTTGTAGGTCAATATTGCTCCCCACCAAAGGTGCTCTTGAGTTCTCTATTTTGGTCCACACTCTTTTCTACCACTCCTTTTTCTCTTCACCTTAGCAGTGGGCCTTTGGATAGGCTGATTCAATGTTCTAATCTGTATCAGGATTTCCTGGGCTTTTTAAAGCCATTTCCCATATTCTTGGCTATTTTCAGTCCTATTACAGCTTTTCTTGAACTTAACTATCACTTCCTATTCTTTCCAGAATAATAAATTCATTTGTGCCTGCTTCCTTTCATCCTGCATGACTGTATCCCGAGTCCACAGACAGGAAGCACAGTAAAAGGAAAGATCCACTGTTGTCTGAGAATGCCTCTTTCTGGAAAACGTTTAATATTGTTAAGATCACCCATTCACAATTAAAATGAGAATCTCTAGGCTCTAGCATGAATTTATCCCTTAGCCTATTAAGGGAAGAGATATTTGAACCCGACCATAGAAAATAATATAATATAAATACACTTCATGAGAAATACAACTTTCTAACTCCTAAATCCAATTTTAACAAATTTTTCTCAGACTCTGATATTCTGCTTCATTCCCAGGTCCCAGAAATAGGTAAGAGCATTTCCTTTGAAAACCCTGTAACTGTCCCTCAACCTGCCTGTACATACCTCATGCTTTCTACAACATATTCTGAATGGGATTTTATAACTGACAACAAGGGATCAAAACTTCTGGAATAATTTACCACATTAATTTTAATTAAGAAAGGAGTCCTTGATATAAGGCACACTCATTAATTGAAAGCAAGTATCTTGTTTTGTTGTTTGTTTGTCTGTCTGTTTAAGAGACAGGATCTCCCTCTGTCATCCAAGCTGGAGTATGGGGCATTTGATCATAGCTCATTGCAGCCTCAAATGCCAAGACTCAAGCAATGCTCCTGTCTCAGCCTCCAGAGCTGCCATGTCTACAGGCATGCACCATCATGCCTAATCTTTTCTTTTTTATTTGAGATGGAGTCTCACTCTGTCATCCAGGCTATAGAGCAGTGGTACAATCTTGGCTCACTGCAGCCTCCAGCTCTGGGTTCAAACAATTCTCCTGCCTCAGCCTCCTGAGTAGCTGGGATTACAGGCACATGCCAGCACACCCACCTAATATTTTGTATTTTTAGTACAGATGGGTTTCACCATGTTAGTCAGGATGGTCTCTTCTCCTGACCTTGTGATCTGCCTGTCTCGGCCTCCCAAAGTGCTGAGATTACAGGTGTGACCCACTGTACCCACCCAGCCCTAATGTTTTTAACATTAATTTTTGTAGGAACGGTGTCTTGCTATATTGTCCTGGGTGGTTTCCAACTGCTGGCCTCAAGCAATCCTCCTTCCTCAGTCTCCCAAAGCAGTGGGATTAAGAGCATGAGCCACTGCACTCAGTCCTGGAAGCAGAAATCTTTTCAGTCAGAATTTTAGCAGGAAAACATGCTGTTGCGAGATGTACTTGGTACAGGGGGGCACATCAACTTACCTATAAAATTATTCTTATTTATCCATGTTGTATTCATGGCTGTAAAACGCCACTAGAAGTTTACTGCAATCACAGGACAAAAAGACTTATTGCAGGGCAATTTGATTTCGTTTTAAAAGGAGATACATATACTTCTACACAAACACACTGCACACACGTGTGTGCATACACACAGATATAATGTATACAAAATGTATTTATATAATGTATATACACAACATATATGTTTTTAATAAAAACAGGATTTGCATATTATATGGATTATAAATCATAGGCTTAATTCTACATATTCTTGACACAGTCAGCATGCTAAAGGATGAAACAATATGGTGGTGCCATTTCATTAAAATCAGAAAGAAGGTAAAGATATATGTAAATAGTGCTATCATTCACATTGCAATATAAGTGGCATATAATGCAATTTTAAAGAATAAAATTGAAGTATAAATATTGGAAAACTGGAAAAAAATGATTATTTTTGATAGATCATATAAATTGAAAATCCCAAATACTAAGAAAAAATACAGAATATCTACACTGTTAAATATAAATATAAATAAATTGTATAGATCCAATGGAAACAACCAAAACAGAAAATAAGCAATAAGAATGAGCAGAAACTACAATGAAAAAACTGTAAACCTACTGAGGGAGATAAAAGAAGACTCACATAAATGTAGAGATATCTGCTTCTTGAATAGGAAGACTCTACATTGTAAAGATGTCAGTTTCCTCCCTAAATTAAATCTATAAATTCAATAGAATCCCAAGGGGGGTGAAAAATATGAAACTGACAATATAATTCTCAAGTTTATCTGCAAGTGTAAACCTCTGAATACCTGGCTTCAGTGTATCAATGGGGAGAAAAAAGATAGGCAATTCAGTAAGTAGCAATAGGAAACTATCTTCTTGGAAAATATAAAGCTGAAACTCTGCCCCACAGCCTTCACTACAATACATTCAGATAATTTAAAGATACCAGTGTAACGTAATACAATAATAAAGACATTAAAGCAAAATATTCATTAGTATTTTAATTGCTAGAATAACCAGATAACATAAAGAAAAATGCTGATGATGAAAACATATCCAACAACAGGAGGCTGTTTAAATATAATATACTGTATCTATAAATGAACCATCATATTCATATTTCACATAGTAGTACATGGGTGTTTACATTAAGTTGAAAAAATCTCTAGGAAAATAGGTGTAAACAAGTAGATGGAGCCATCTGGAGAAATATACACCAAAGGTTAATGCATGTTACATCTGAATTGAAGAATTATATCCAAGTTGTATTTTCTTTTTTCTTTTTTTTTCTTTTTTTTTTTTTTTTTTGAGACGAAGTTTCGCTCTTGTTAACCAGGCTGGAGTGCAATGGCGCGATCTCAGCTCACCGCAACCTCCGCCTCCTGGGTTCAGGCAATTCTCCTGCCTCAGCCTCCTGAGTAGCTGGGATTACAGGCACACGCCACCATGCCCAGCTAATTTTTTGCATTTTTAGTAGAGAGGGGGTTTCACCATGTTGACCAGGATAGTCTCGATCTCTTGACCTCATGATCCACCCACCTCGGCCTCCCTAAGTGCTGGGATTACAGGTGTGAGCAACTGCGCCCAGCCTGTATTTTCATTTTTATACTTTTCTGTTGCTGGACACTTTTACATGGGCTTATATTAGGCTTATATACAAAATAAAAGGGCTTTTTCTGGAAAAATACATTCATTAAAATACTTAACAGAACATTAAAATAGAAATTAAGGTTTGGGGCCCTAGTCTGGGTTCTCCATTTAATGGGTATGCAAATCTGGCCGAATCACTTCCCTCTGTCTCAATACATTAATCTTCCATTCAATTCTCAAGTCTTACTCTACTGAAAAATTCTAACTTCAGGGCATCGAATCCTATGCACAGTTAGGGATTAAATCATACATTCTGCAACACACAAAATGACGAAATGAGAGAGAACCAGTAGCTAAGGAGTGTATGTTCTTAAATCTCAGGAAACAAATGTTAGCGACCCCAGAATGGAACAGTGGCAAGAATGTTGTTGTGAATAAATTATTCTCTGTCTCTTCAGCCTAATCATACGCATTTATTAAATGGAACACTTTTCTTAACAATGTAATCTACTTCTATGCTACTTTTCAACATTAGTTAAGCCCTATAGCCATCATGATGCTCACATAATTGGTAATACTGGTATATAAAATTATATTAATTTCAAGCTTGAGTAGAAACACAGAAAGACATCAGTATTTATCAAGTGAAATAAAGACAGTAGAGAAAAAAAAATATTACTTGCAAAAGTATAAACAGGGTACCATAAACGATAGAACATCCTTGATCGGAAGAGTGAGTTAAATTAGGTGATTTGTTTTAAAAGCAGTTCCTAGATTTATGAGACTTTGCCCATCATTTATTTTTGTTCTAATTCAACAACTATAAACTCAACTTATATCAAGGTTATAGGAAAAGTAAAATAAATTGCTCTTCCACAAATCAACTGTGTGACCTAAGCTAGTATCTTACATTTTCTCAGTCTTAGCTTATTTAACCACCTCCCTTCCTCCCACGAAAAGATTAGGTAGGGATGGACAACTTCAAAGATGAATTGTCATTCAAAAATCTTGATTCTAAATCTTGATCTTTTTTCACTTAAGCCCCAACATATTTCATATTTACTGAAGTGCCTTATGCTTGATCAACCTTAGTAATTTTAGAAATAAATTATAATTGAATAATAATTTTTACTTTTGTAAATATTAGCAAAATAAGCCACACTATCAAGAAATATCAGGATTCTCAAAAGTGAAGTTCGAGGAAGCCAATAAATGATGTCTTCAGTCCCTACCCAAGCTTGACGCCAACAGAGAGATAATCTTAGAAGTCAGGCAGATGGGGAATGAACGTATGTTTTATTATTCATAAAAGCAATATTGATGTGTAAGTATTAGGTTTTCAGGTAAATGAACTTGCTAATTATATCTGCCTAAATTACTCTGAATATGAGTAAGTTGAGCAAGGATGCTCAACTCCTGCAAAACCACCCATCAGAGAAGTCATTTCCCTCTTGTGAGAGTAAAGAGTAAGGCAGAAAATGAAGTGACTCAAAGTCTTACTCTAGATTTCACTCCTCATGCTTACCTGATGCCAAAGGAAAGGAAAAATCCTTTGCCCTGAAAGTCCCCAGACATCTTAATTTACAAGATCGTGAAGAATCCAGGCTGTCACACTCTTAAATTGATGGAGATGCTGTCCCCCATCCAACCCAATAGTTGCAAGGTGTTCGGTTTATTTTTTTATTTTTATTTTTTTCCAATCTTCTTGTGACTGCTTGTGGATAGTGTAGATTTTGGCTCTGAAATGGGATGAACTGTCAAACACACCAAAACATAACTAAATCTATATCATTCTGTACTGTGCTGAAAACAAACCTTCTATTCTAATCTCAATCCCAAATGATGTACAGTCATGTTGTCTAGTATAGTGCAAAGACTTTAAATTAATTACAGAAAGATACCCCAAATTTGAATAAATCCTCCATTATCAAATTCTCAGAAAAAAAATAATCTTCAAAATATTTAAGCTCAATTATGTTGCTCTTTTGAGTTGATGTTGAAATTTCAAACAAGATAAATTGGAATTCCAAATACCAGTTAAAGTTCTTCGGTTTCTTATTCTTCATGATATCAGCCAGAAGAACACTTGATTCCTGGGCTAAGCAGGATTTCCTTCAGAAACTCCAACCTGAGTTGTCTTGTACTGGAACCATCTTCAATTTAAAATTAGTTTGACACCAAAATCACGTATGTGTCTCACCATTTAAGAGTTGAGAGAGCAAACAGAACATGCAAGACTATTAGGACGGTGGCTCCACACTCACAAAATTTAGAAATGTATACAACCTCTAGCCATTAGGGTAGTTGCTCAAAGATAAATGGCATTCCTAGAACCTGTACTTCACCACTACCAAAGACCGTAACAACTCCCAGTGACATGTGAGGAATAAGGAATAGATTCTCCGCTTCACCAGTATGACATCTATCTATGTCAGATGTCCAGAGGATGTACACTGAGAACTGAAAGTCAATCAACAGCACCAAGAGAGTACAAATGGCCCTTAGCATTTGCAACACTGAAGGAGGAAATTTATCTATGTCTACTATCTTCTCTCAGAATGGTATTCTTATTTTCCTACAAATTTAGAAATATAGAATGATGGCAAACCCAGTCATCAAGTCTAATTTGTAGCATCCTTCTTTTCATTTGTGTGTAATCAAAATTTCTTGATGCTCATTTTCATGTGAGCCCCATATTTCTAGCATCTTCAGGTTTATTTGAGGGTATACGCCACTCTACGCCATGGAGGCGGCGATAACTAACTCTCACCAGAAAACTGTTAACTTCTAAGAAACCTGTCCTCTTTGGCCTATTGCAACACAAGATTCAGCTAAACTACCTCTACAGAAGATGCAGATAATCTTTCTAAATTCTGTTACATTTTTGGGGAATTAGGGAGGCCAAAGCCCTGTATCAAGATCCTCAGAGGACCCTTCAACAGCTTTATATTGTTTTAGAACTTAGGCAGCATTTCTTTTCTGCTACGTGTTTTCCTGCACTGTGGACCATGCCTCTAATATATCCTTTCTCTCTGCTGTTTTGTACTTCTTTCAAGAGGCCCAGCTCTGTTTAAAATGATCGACTTCACTTTCAGGTTGCACGTTTCCTTCTCTAACACAGGTAGGGCAGGGCTGCTTGCTGTGTTCAAGTGCCTTCTTTCCATTATATTTTCCTTCGTTTTCTGGTCCAGATATTTTTTTCTAATATAACCCTTCTGTTTTCATTTCCCGTAATGAGATGAAATAAATACATATTCAAAATACCAACAATAGTGGATGAATAGATAAATCCATCTTAGACTCGAACTATCACTGTGTTACCTGGATCCTCTCTACTAAGCCTTGTCTTTCTTGCTCATGCCCCTTCCCATAGACCCCTTAGGATCTGATACTTCGGATCTATGATATCATTTTCATTTCTTAAAGATGTCCAGATTTTTATACTTACTTATTATGGCCAACTCAGTCTCAAGGGACTTACTATGGTCTTTCAAGCTTCAGTTTTAAAAGGGCATCTCTCCACAGTTTCCTGGACCCATTTAGATCAATTGTACCAGTTGGCTTTCTAGGCTTCACCTCCCCTAGACTTTACTATTTCTAGCTAGTGCTTCCAATATAGTAAGAACTAACACAGTCTCATTTTCTAATATCTATTGTATGAACTTTTGAGACCTTGGTTGTATCTCCCTGGCCCTTCTTAACCATCTCAACTCCCCTTCACATCACTTTTTCCTACTTGCAAAGAAAGGAAGATAGAGCCTCCCTTAGAGCGTTGGCTACCCACCAACAGTTGTTTTAAAAGAGTTTGCAGCTCACAGTGGGTGGTCTGTGGCACACATAGTGCTCAGATACCTTGCGATTTTTGATTTAACTGAAGCACTATTTGTTTTGAAGTCTAAAATACTTAATTTTGGTGTTTTAAAACTTGTCCATTCCTTGATACGTACTAAGTTCTGCCTTCGATGTAGTTCAGTTTGCCAGCAGCCCATGTGCTCTGGCTTCCCAATGGCTAGTGATTTTTAAAGACATACTCTGTATACCTGCCAGTATAGAAACAGTCACACATGTTTGGTCTAAGATTTCTGAAAGTATAGCATCAAGGTCCATGCTCATTCAACCCAAGGTATGAAGGTACCTAACCAGGTACCACCACCAATAAAAAACAATCACACAAATTTAAAAATCTGTGTAATGTAAAATCAAAAACCAAAGTGGTACACTTACTAATACCTAAGGCCTTAAGTCACCATTCTGGCTATGCTAGCATTTTCATCCGTAAATTGCAATCTGTATCATGCTGAAGTTTTCTGGCCCAATGCACAGGATAATGAATTTCAGCGATTCCAGTAAACAGGTCTCCTGTTTCCTGCTCAGGTTCAGAACTAAATGAGTTAGACCAAAGAACCAAGCAGAGAGGGATAAAAAGACATAATCTTGAAAAGCAGATGTTGGACCTATGGTTAAGTTACTGGATTAAGAGAATAAAGCTGCAAAATGCCAGGGAAGAACACTTACCTCTTATTATTAAGAAACATTCATTCAAAAAACAACTTCTGGACCCCTTTCTTTCCTCCTCCTACATTTTCCCCAGAAGAAAAGGTGCGAATTTTCTGATTGGTAAACTTAGGAGAAGGAACTCAGCTTGGGTACTTTGGCTCTATTCATTTTCCATTAATTTATGGCAGCCAGGCTGCCCAAAGAGGTTTCTCCACTCTGTAATTTTGAGACAGGCCCTCTTTTGGGAGATCAGATATTGTGCAGAGCTGCCGTTGACTGTAACTGGGTCTCTCCGGTTAACTGGGCTGAGTCTCCCTACTTTTAGGGGTAGACTGCCAGCAAATCCACCTAACTGAAAAATCTAAATTTCCTAAGTTCATCTGTATCTGTGATAAGATAATATTTTTCTATATCTGTCCTGATGTATGTCTATCTCTCTGTGAACCGCTTCTATACCTGGGTAGAATGGGGAGGGAAAACTAAGATGGCATTATTTATTGAGCCCCTCAAGCCCTGATTCTGTTCTCTAATCACCTATAAATAACAAAGACGCTAATACCCAATACTCAAAATCTAAACATCCCATGAAGTCTTATCTGAAAAATAATCCTTCAGAGGTTGCCCTTTACAGTTATCTTAAAATCACAGTAGAAACTAGTCTTCCAAAGAGGCAAAGCAGTTAGAGATTTAATAATATTATTTGAAAGAAACCAAGAAGATCCTAATAAATAAAAATTAACACAGTCCCTAATCTGTGAAGTATGTTTGTTATTAATAGAAATACAGCTATAAGGAGCCATTCTTTGATTTCTAAAGCACGAATGAGTATATCAGCTCAGTGACTCCCTAGAGAGGGAAAACACAGTCGATGAGAGAAAATTCTGTGCCTGGCAATAAAGATGATTATTGGAAAAGGTCACAGAAAGGGCAAAGTGAGGTGCTAAAAACATACATCCCAACCTTTACAGTGTGGTGTAGGGATGGCCCTAGCTTATCTGGTTCACTGCACAGGATTTTCTTGAATACATATTACAGTGCTCGAAGTCATTTTTGCATTAATGTACGTTTTCCCACCTTTAGTGACAAAAAGAATGATTCAAACAGTAAGTAATCATAGCCCCAATAGGTCCACATTCTTACTGACATTTTAAAACTTTGTAGGAATATCCTCTTATATGTTTAAATGCCTTCTAAGTCCTAGTCCTTTTTGAAAAAGTATATATGTATATATTGAGATATAGTTTCACTCTTGTCACCCAAGCTGGATTGGAGTGGCAAGATCTTGGCTCACTGCAACCTCCGTCTACCGGGTTCAAGCAATTCTCCTGTCTCAGCCTCCCGAGTACCTGAGATTACAGGCGTGTGCCACCACATCCAGATAATTTGAGTATTTTTAGTAGAGACAGGGTTTCACCAGGTTGGCCAAGCTGGTCTTGAACTCCTGACCTCAGTGATCCACCCACCTCAACCTCCCAAAGTGCTGGGATGATAGGCATGAACCATCATGCTCAGCCTAGAAAAAATAAATTTAAGTAATTCTTTCTGTGTATTTCAGATCTCAAATTCATTTAGCTTTTATGACAAGGAAAGCACTATAGTGCGATGGAAAGAGTATCAGTATTTTGGAAACTTGCCTTCTGGAAGTCTAAGTTTTTTCTTCTGTAAGCAAAATGTGGCTGGACAAAAAAATTCCCATGGTATTCCCAGCTAGGACCTGCTTTGGTGCTAACCAGAAATCATTTATTAACACATAGATAATGTTTAAAAAAAATCACATCATGTTGTTTCCTGAGCTCCCTCCATGTGGCAGAAGCCAGGGAAGTCATTTTACATAACTATTATCTTTAATTACCACGAGTCTCCATTATCTTATTGATACTTACTGATAAAGCACTGAGAGAGAGAAATTCAGCAGCTTAAAAGTTACCATAAAACTGAGAAAAGGTAGAGCCAGGAGTGATATCAAGTCCTGTCTGAATTCAAAGCCCAATACTGTTTCACATACCGTGCTGTTTTCCAATTAAAATTACTTCTTATTTTACTTCAGCCAACAAATGATTGATAGATGACAGATAGATGGATAGATAGATACAAATGATAGGTAGATATGGTTAAACATAGCTACATGATATACATGATCTACCTGAAATATCTACCTGAGTAACACACAAGTTATGACACTTGAAATAGTCTTCGCTGTTCTTCATTTGAAACTAATTATAACTGCATTTAATGCCGTTCTTTCATTTAGTATCATTAGTAAAGCAGTAACAATAATTATTATAAACTATTGTGATGACCTAATGGGAAAAAAAGCTATAACCAGAACAAAGCACTTAAATAGGCTAAAAGTTTTTAATAACCTACATTATATAGTCAACTCATGTTATGGCAAATTTCAGAATGCTGACATATAGTTGCAGACACTGTAAGGTACCATTAATACATATGCCAAAATAGACAGTTAACTTCATGCATCAAAATAAAGTTGCCCTATTAATATGATCTCTTGCAGATTTTAGAAAAAAAATAAAAGTGTATTTGGATTTATTAAAATTTTGTAAATTATACTTAATAAAAGAGTCCAAGGACATAATGTTGAAGAGTGTTGGGAACGTGTAGTTTCCCTTCTATAGAGATAGACTGAATTTCCCTAATATTGATAAACATCTACTAGTACTAATTACTTAGAATTGCTGCGTTGCTACATTGATATTGAAAAATACTATTAGTAGAAACATAATATTTTATTACAGTTTTACATCCTCTCCTCCAGAAGGCTACATGGCACCAAAATGCTACAGGAAAATGATGTCCTTGGTCATTTTAGGAAATCACATTTTACAAAACTTAAATGAGTCCAAGTAGACAAACTTTATTTCATATTTTAAGTACCTGTTTCAAGATTCAACCCGATTAGAGATCTCCCTAATGTGTCATTTGTTCATGCCAAGGACAAGAATCAAATAATTCTTTCTATTATTATTCAAATACCATCTATAGAGATTCAGAGTTGATACTACTGAGAAATCCCTTCCTATACCTAATAGATATGTCTGGAGAGTAGCAAGTGCAATCTAAGGTGTAATCAAAAAATTTAAACAAATCTTGCCTCAAAGAAAAAAACTTCTCAATCACAATGTCTAAAAACATTTTGGGAGGGAATTTCATGTGATATTGACCACCAGAGCAACTGGACAGGACGAAAGGCGAGACTTCAGAGGAACACAGGGCTCCCACGGAAGATCTTCCTGCAGGAATAGAGAGTTCTTGCTTGTTACAAAGACCTTTTATACCACATAGCTATTTGACCTTCGCAAGAAACCCTCCAGGCAGGGAGAACCGGATAATACTGTTGTAAACTGAGACTCAGAGAAATTCCATATTATACACTATACTCCCACAATCAGTACACGCCTGAGCAGGAACCAAGCCAGGTTTTCTGTGTTTCTACTAATATATAGTGCCTCTATTTTAGAAATATGCTATTGACTTTATATGTCAAGCTGATATACGATATTGATTTGTGTTCAGTGTAACAAATGTCTCTCCATGCTAGTAACCTTGAAGTACAGAATTTCAAAAGATTCCTTTTCACAAAGACAAGTTAGAGGTTTTTTTTCTATTCCAAGAATTTAGGTAAAAAAGGAAAACAGTCATTATAAGAACCTTTCTTAGGAAACGAGTTATTGCTTCTTAGAAAACCAGATATTGTTTCAGAGTAAAATACATTGTGTTTGCTATCAGCAGGGCCTTAAGCAGTTAATGAGTCCATTATCACTTCAAAAATATACCATCAGTGAAATTAAAAGACTAAATATCTGATTAAAATTGGATAAAATAATAGATTTATGGAGAGTAAAATTGAGGTTTGAAGGTAAGGAATACTAATATTTAAGTTCACACACTACATAAGGCACGTTTTCTGAACTGATTAGCATGTTCCTATTTTCTTTTCTTTTTTTTTTTTTAGTTTTTTTTTTTTTAATTTTTATTGTATTTTAGGTTTTGGGGTACATGTGCAGAATGTGCAAGATAGTTGCATAGGTACACACATGGCAGTGTGTTTTGCTGCCTTCCTCCCCTTCACCCACATTTGGTATTTCTCCCCAGGCTATCCCTCCACTGCTCCCCCCTCCACTGTCCCTCCCCTATTCCCCCCAATAGACCCCAGTGTGTAGTACCCCCCTCCCTGTGTACATGTGTTCTCATTTTTCTCACCCGCCTATGAGTGAGAATATGTGGTATTTCATTTTCTGTTCTTGTGTCAGTTTGCTGAGAATGATGTTCTCCAGATTCATCCATGTCCTTAAAAAGGACACGAACTCATCATTTTTGATTGCTGCATAATATTCCATGGTGTATATGTGCCACATTTTCCCTGTCCAGTCTATCATCGATGAGCACTTGGCTTGGTTCCAGGTCTTTGCTATTGTAAACAGTGCTGCAATGAACATTCATGTGCATATGTCCTTATAGTAGGACGATTTATAGTCCTTTGGATATATACCCAGTATTGCTGGATCAAATGGTATTTCTATTTCTAAGGCCTTGAGGAATTGCCACACTGTCTTCCACAATGGTTGAACTAATTTACACTCCCACCAACAGTGTAAGAATATTCCTATTTCTCCGCATCCTCTGCAGCATCTGTTGTCTCCAGAATTTTTAATGATCGCCATTCTAACTGGTGTGAGATGGTATCTCAATGTGGTTTTGATTTGCATCTCTCTAATGACCAGTGATGATGAGCATTTTTTCATATGTTTGTTGACATCATGTATGTCTTTTTTTGAAAAGTGTCTGTTCATATCCTTTGCCCACTTTTGAATGGGCTTGTTTTTTCCCTGTAAATCTGTTTGAGTTCTTTGTAAATTCTGGATATCACCCCTTTGTCAGATGGGTAAACTGCAAAGATTTTTTCCCATTCTGTTGGCGGCCAATTCACTCTAGTGACTGTTTCTTTTGCCGTGCAGAAGCTGTGGAGTTTGATTAGGTCCCATTTGTCTATTTTGTCTTTTGCTGCCAATGCTTTTGGTGTTTTGGTCATGAAGTCCTTGCCTACTCCTATGTCCTGAATGGTTTTGCCTAGATTTTCTTCTAGGGTTTTTATGGTGTCAGGTCTTATGTTTAAGTCTTTAATCCATCCGGAGTTAATTTTAGTGTAAGGTGTCAGGAAGGGAGGTGAAGGTGAAGGTGTCCAGTTTCTGCTTTCTGAACAAGGCTAGCCAGTTTTCCCAACACCATTTATTAAACAAGGAATCCTTTTCCCTTGGCTTATTTTTGTCAGGTTTATCAAATATTGTATGGTTGTAGATATGTTGTGTTGCCTCCGATGCCTCTGTTCTGTTCCATTGGTCTATATCTCTGTTTTGGTACCAGTAGCCTTGTAGTATAGTTTGAAGTCTGGTAGTGTGATGTCTCCCACTGTGTTCTTTTTACTTAGAATTGACTTGGCTATGCAGGCTCTCTTTTGGTTCCATATGAAGTTCATGGTGGGTTTTTCCAGTTCTGTGAAGAAAGTCAATCGTAGCTTGATGGGGATAGCATTGATTCTGTAAATTACTTTGGGCAGTATAGCCATTTTCACGATATTGATTCCTCCTAACCATGAACATGGAATGTTTCTCCATCTGTTTGTGTCCTCTCTTATTTCGTTGAGCAGTGGTTTGTAGTTTTCCTTAAGACGTCCCTTACGTTCCTTGTAAATTGTATTCCTAGGTATTTTATTCCCTTTGTAGCAATTGTGAATGGCAGTTCGTTCTTGATTTGGTTCTCTTTAAGTCTGTTATTGGTGTATAGGAATGCTTGTGATTTTTGCACATTGATTTTATATCCTGAGACTTTGCTAAAGTTGCTTATCAGTTTCAGAAGTTTTTGGGCTGAGGTGATGGGGTCTTCTAGGTATACTATCATGTCATCTGCAAATAGAGACAATTTGTCTTCCACCTTTCCTATTTGAATACCCTTTATTTCTTTTTCTTGCCTGATTGCTCTGGCTAGAACTTCCAGTACTATATTGAATAGGAGTGGTGAGAGAGGGCATCCTTGTCTAGTGCATTGACTAGCATTCAAAGGAATGCTTCCAGTTTTTGCCCATTAAGTATGATATTGGCTGTTGGTTTGTCGTAATAGCTGTTGTTACTTTGAGATACATTCCATCAATACTGAGTTTATTGAGGGTTTTTAGCATAAAGGGTTGTTGAATTTTGTCAAATGCCATCTCTGCCTCAATTGAGATAATCATGTGGTTTTTGTTTTTGGTTCTGTTTATGTGGTGAATGACGTTTATAGACTTGTGTATGTTGAACCAGCCTTGCATCCCCGGGATGAATCCTACTTGATCATGATGGATAAGTTTTTTAATGTGCTGCTGCAGTCGGTTTGACAGTATTTTATTGAAGATTTTTGCATCTATGTTCATCATGGATCTTGGCCTGAAGTTTTCTTTTCTTGTTGAGTCTCTGCCAGGTTTTGGTATCAGGATGATGTTGGTCTCATAAAATGATTTGGGAAGGATTCCCTCTTTTTGGATTATTTGGAATAGTTTCAGAAGGAATGGTACCAGCTCCCCTTCATGTGTCTGGTAGAATTTGGCTGTGAACCCATCTGGACCTGGGCTTTTTTGTGTGTGGTAGGCTCTTAATTGCTGCCTCAACTTCAGACCTTGTTATTGGTCTATTCATAGTTTCAGCTTCCTCCTGCTTTAGGCTTGGGAGGACACAGGTGTCCAGGAATTTATCCATTTCTTCCTGGTTTACTAGTTTATGTGCATAGAGTTGTTTGTAGTATTCTCTGGTGATGGTTTGAATTTCTGTGGAATCTGTGGTGATTTCCCCTTTATCGTTTTTTACTGCATCTATTTGGTTGTTCTCTCTTTTCTATCAATCTGGCTAGTGGACTGTCTATTTTGTTGATCTTTTCAAAAAACCAGCTCTTGGATTTATTGATTTTTTGAAGGGTTTTTCGTGTCTCTACCTCCTTCAGTTCTGCTCTGATCTTAGTTATTTCTTGTCTTCTGCTAGATTTTGAGTTTTTTTGATCTTGCTCCTCTAGCTCTTTCAATTTTGATGATAGGGTGTCAATTTTGGATCTCTCCACTCTTCTCATGTGGGCACTTATTGCTATATGTTTTCCTCTGGAGACTGCTTTAAATGTGTCCCAGAGATTCTGGTATGTTGTGTCTTCATTCTCATTGGTTTTGAAGAACTTTATTTCTGCCTTCATTTCATTGTTTATCCAAGCAACATTCAAGAGCCAGTTGTTCAGTTTCCATGAAGCTGTGTGGTTCTGAGTTAGTTTCTGAATTCTGAGTTCTAACTTGATTGCACTATGGTCTGAGAGACTGTTTCTTATGATTTCAGTTGTTTTGCATTTGCTGAGGAGTGCTTTACTTCCAATTATGTTGTCAGTTTTGGAGTAGGTGTGATGTGGTGCTGAGAAGAATGTATATTCTGTGGATTTGGGGTGGAGAGTTCTGTAAATGTCTATCAGGTTTGCTTGTTCCAGGTCTGAGTTCAAGCCCTGGATATATCCTTGTTAATTTTCTGTCTGGTTGATCTGTCTAATATTGACAGTGGAGTGTTAAAGTCTCCCACTATTATTGTGTGGGAGTCTAAGTCTCTTTGTAAGTCGTTAAGAACTTGCCTTATATATCTAGGTGCTCCTCTATTGGGTCCATATATATTTAGGATCATTAGCTCTTCTTGTTGTATCAATCCTTTTACCATTATGTAATGACCTTCGTCTCTTTTGATCTTTGTTGCTTTAAAACTATTTTATCAGAGATGAGAATTGTAACTCCTGCTTTTTTTTTGCTCTCCATTTGCTTAGTAAATCTTTCTCCATCCCTTTATTTTGAGCCTTTGTGTATCCTTGCATGTGAGATGGGTTTCCTGGATACAGCACACCAATGGGTTTTGGTTTTTTATCCAATTTGCCAGTCTGTGTCTTTTGATTGGCGCATTTAGCCCATTTACATTTAGGGTTAATATTGTTATGTGTGAATTTGATACTGCCATTTTGATGCTAGCTGACTGTTTTGCCCATTGGTTGATGCAGATTCTTCATTTTTTTGATGCTCTTTAGCATTTGGTATGTTTTTAGAATGGCTGGTACTGGTTGTTTCTTTCTATGTGTAGTGCCTCTTTCAGGAGCTCTCATAAAGCAGGCCTGGTGGTGACAAAATCTCTGAGTACTTGCTTGTTTGCAAAAGATTTTACTCTTCCTTCACTTATGAAGCTCAGTTTGGCTGGATATGAAATTCTGGGTTGAAAGTTTTTTTCTTTAAGGATGTTGAATATTGGCCCCCACTCTCTTCTGGCTTGTAGGGTTTCTGCCGAGAGATCTGCTGTGAGTCTGATGGACTTCCCTTTGTGGGTGACCCAACCTTTCTCTCTGGCTGCCCTTAGTATTTTCTTCTTCATTTCAACCCTGGTGAATCTGACGATTATGTGCCTTGGGGTTGCTCTGTTTGCGAAATATCTTTGTGGTGTTCTCTGTATTTCCTGGACTTGAGTATCGGCCTGCCTTGCTAGGTTGGGGAAATTTTCCTGGATAATATCCTGAAGAGTATTTTCTGGCTTGGATTCATTCTCTTCTTCACATTCTGGTACACCTATCAAACGTAGGTTAGGTCTCTTCACATAGTCCCACGTTTCTTGGAGATTTTGTTCATTTTTTTGTGCTTTTTTTCTCTAATCTTGGTTTCTCATTTTATTTCATTGAGTTGATCTTCGACTTCTAATATTCTTTCTTCTGCTTGGTCAATTCGGCTGTTGAAACTTGTGCATGCTCTGTGAAATTCTTGTGTTGTGTTTTTCAGCTCCTTCAGTTCATTCATATTCCTCTCTAAGTTGTCCATTCTTGTTATTTCCTCAAATCTTTATTCAAGGTTCTTAGTTTCTTTGCATTGTTTTAGAACATGTTCTTTTAGCTCACAGAAGTTTCTCATTATCCACCTTGTGAAGTCTGATTCCGTCATTTCGTCACACTCATTCTCCATCCAGCTTTGTTCCCTTGCTGGTTAGGAGTTTTGGTCCTTTGTAGGAGGCGAGGTGTTTTGGTTTTGGGTGTTTTCCTCCTTTTTGCACTGGTTTCTTCCCATCTTTGTGGATTTATCCACCTGTCGTCTGAATAGTTGCTGACTTTTTGATTGGGTCTCTGAGTGGATGCCCAGATTGTTGATGATGAAGTATTTCTGTTACTTAGTTGTCCTTCTAACAGTCTAGCCCCTCTGCTGTACGACTGCTGAGGTCCACTCCAGGTCCCGCTTGTCTGCGGTACACCTGTAGTAGCTTCAGAACAGTGAGGGGTGCTACCAGTTTCTTCTTCTGCTATCTTTGTCCCAGATTGATGCCTGCCCAATGTCAGTCTGATTAGTCCTTTTTGTGAGATGCCTCTTTGGATATACAGGGGTCAGGGAACTGCTTGAGGAGATGTCTGTACTTTATAGGAGCTCAAGTGCTGAGCTGTGAGCTCCGTTGTTCATTCAGGGCTTTTAGGCAGTTGTGTTTAGGTCTGCTGCAGCAGAACTTATAAAACCCCCTTTTTTTCCCCTCAGATGCTCTGTCTCAGGGAGTTAGGGCTTTCTTTATGAGTATCCATTGCACTGTCCTGCCCAGCTAGGAGGCAGTCTAGTCACTATTTGCCTGCTGAGGCTCCGGCCAGCTCCCACGGGGTCCGCCCTGTTGCTGTGGGCTCTGCCCTGCTGCCATGGGCTCTGCCATGCTGCCATGGGCTCTGCCCTGTTGCCGTGGACTCCGCCCTACTGTCATGGGCTCTGCCCTGTTGGCAGAGTCTCTGTTATGGTGGGTTGCCTCAGCAATGGCAGGCTGCTTCAGCAATGGGAGTGTATCTCAGCAGGGGCGGAATGTGTCGGTAGTGGCAGACGCCCCTCCCCCACTGAGCTGCACCATCCTGGATTCAGCTGAGCCCGTAGTGAAACTCTCAACCCCAAGCGTTTTGAATCACAGTTTTGTTTGTCCCTGTGGGGGTGGGACCTGCTGAGCCTGATCACCTAGCTCCCTGCCTCTGAGCCCTTTCTCTCTCTTTTTTTTTTAATTTGAAAAGTTGACTCTCTCACAGGTGTTTCAGTTGCCTACTGATAGGGCACCGGGATCTGTGTGATTTCCCATGCAGCAACCCTCTGCACTGGCTCAAATGATGCTTCCCAGGAATCTCCTGGTCTGGCTCACTGTCCAAGTCCCGTTTAATCAGACGGATATGTTAATCTGCCCTCCCAAATCTCAGATTGCCGGTTTAACAGGGCACCCAGACCAGTGCATTTCATGCGGGGTGCTGCTGCACTGCGGCACTGGTGTTCCATGTCCCTTCTACACCTGGGAATTTCCCTGTTCTGTGGGCAACAAAGATCTGTATGAAAATGTGGCTAGGACTCACCCTCTGCGCCTTCACTGAGAGCTGCAATCCTGAGTTGTTCCTACCGCACCATCTTGGAAATCCCCTCGCATGTTGCTATTTTCAATGAAAACTCTATGTATTATATTTACCTATATATAAAGGATGTACAGTGGGTTGTGATAAGGTTCTCCAATTCATTCTCCCTAAGTGACCTAGGTCAAGACGTAGTTATGATTAAGTGTTAGATGGTTTAGAAGTCTTTCTCACACTAGGCTTGATCTACCAGATAAGGTACTTGCTTGTTTCGAGGACTTTATTGTGAAGGCTGGGTAAATTTTAAATTGTATCTATAGTCTTTAGGTATTAAGTCTTTTTACTTCATTTTTCTCTGCCCATCTCCCTTCTTCCATGCTCTCTACTCAAATGCCTTTTTGCCACGGCTAAATGACCAGAGAAAATAGCCTAGGATATATGTCCTTCCATGCTTTCTGCCTGCCCAATAAAGAAAGACAAAAGTTACACAAATCTATCATTTTTCCTTTGACATCATTTACAATATTTTTGTATAATGATTTTAATTATTTCACATTAAAATATGTCTAGCTTTTCTTTAACATCTTTCAAGTTTCCTGTATTGATTAATCAGGTCTTCTTAATGCCTGGGCTATGCATAGACAGTAGCCTAAGTCTCCTTCTAGGAGGGTTATTGATTTTTTTTTTATGTTGCATGTAGTGTTCCCTCATGTCATCAATCTCTTTGGCCAATGTAGTTTTATGACCTTTCTTATTCCTAAGCATGTGCAGTGTTCTTCCCTCTCTTTTTCCTTTGCTTCAACAGGGTTTTTATTGATTTTCTTGAATACACAAAGAAAAAGTTTCACTTTTCAAATTCTTTCTATTTCATTTTTATTGCATGACGTGAGGTCAGTATTTCTCTTTTCTTACTTTTTTTTATTGTTGCTTTTCTTCTAATTTTTTTTAAAAAGCAAAAAATTCCTTTCTTGAGTCATTGACTGAAATTACTCCTCAGAGTAGAGCTTTTATTGAGCCTATTTGGTTATATAAATTATTCTCCTTTACAATGTATTCAAAATAGTTTGTAACTTATAATACCTGTTTCTAAAAATAGCTAGTCATTTAGCATTTCTGTTTTGAGCCATAATTAACTTAGTAGTGTGGTTTTTAATTTCCAGTAGTTGAGGAGGTCTCCTCATTCATTACTAACTTTATTTTATCATAATAAAAAATGTAACTTGTAAATTGCAAAATTTCTATCTATGTTTACTAATGTTCCTATACTCAAGCGTATGGTTAATTATTAATTTTTCATAGATATATAAAATAACATGTTCTATTTTAAAGTATAATTTCTATACATAGATTTTTTATCATATTCACTGACATAATCCAAATTTTCTATATCTTCAATTATTTCTTTAATTAGATCTGATTTCAAAATAAACATATTAATATCTCCAACTATACCTGTATTTTTTTTATCAAGTTGCTCTTGCAGCTATTTATTTATTTATTTTTTATTTTTTATTGCATTTTAGGTTTGGGGGTACAGGTGAAGAACATGCAAGATAGTTGCATAGGTACACACGTGGCAGTGTGATTTGCTGCCTTCCTCCCTTTCACCTATATCTGGCATTTCTCCCCATGCTATCTCTCCCCAACTCCCCACCCCCTGCTGTCCCCCCCACTCCCCCCAACAGACCCCAGTGTGTAGTGCTCCCCTCCCTGTGTCCATGTGTTCTCATTGTTCCACAGTCACCTATGAGTGAGAACTTGTGGTATTTCATTTTCTGTTCTTGTGTCAGTTTGCTGAGAATGACGGTCTCCAGGTTCATCCATGTCCCTACAAAGGACACAAACTCATCATTTTTGATGGCTGTATAATATTCCATGGTGTATATATGCCACATTTTCCTTGTCCAGTCTATCATCGATGGTTATTTGTGTTGGTTCCAGGTCTTTGGTATTGTAAACAGTGCTGCAATGAACATTCGTGTACATGGTCTTGCAGCTTTAATAGTTCTTTCAATGAGTTTTTGGCCACTCCACTGGTTTGGTATACTCAGACTTGCGATTCTATATTTTCTTCAAAAAGTAGGTATTTTGTTATTACACGATGCCTCTCTACATGTTGGTAAACGCTTTTGATAATATCACCACTCTTGTACTTCTCATAAATAGAATACAGTAGGGGCAGATGTTTGACAGTCTACCTTTCCATACACTGAATTCATCCTGTTCACATTTAGGATAACAATTGGTAGAACTCTTTTTATTTACTTGTTTTATGTGTCCTTTTGAAATTTACATTTTTTTAATTCCTCTTCCAATGTTTTGCTGACCTGGTCAAACTCCTAATCATTCACTCTTTCTTGCTCATTTGCTTGCTCTTCCTTGATCTGGAAATTCCTCTCTCTCTCTCTCTCTCTCTCTCTCTCTCTCTCTCTCTCTCTCTGTCTCTCTGTCTCTCTCTCTCTCCATATATATATATATATATATATATATATATATATATATATATATATATAAATTTTTTTTTTGAGATGGAGTCTTGCTCTGTCACCCAGACCAGAGTGCAGTGGCACAGTCTCGGCTCACCCACTGCAACCTCAGCCTCCTGGGTTCAAGTGATTCCCCTGCCTCAGCATCCTGAGTAGCTGAGATTACAGGAGCACACCACCACACTTGGCTAATTTTTGTATTTTTAGTAGAGACAGGGTTTCACCATGTTGGTCAGGCTGATCTCAAACTCCTGACCTTGTGACCCGCCCATCTCAGCCTCCCAAAGTGCTCGGATTACAAGCAGGAGCCACTGCACCTGGATGGAAACTTCACTCTACTTTTTCATTCTGTTTTTTCTCCCTTTACTACCACTTGTAATTAAATATTTCTCAATTATTAAAAAGATTATTCTTATCTATTGAGACAATATATTCACTGCCTCCTTCCTAAATCCCATCACCATAAGATAAAATCTTTGTAATACTCTTACGTCCCATGCAGTCTTGCCAAAATTAGACATTTAGAGTATCTGCTATCTGCTCCCCACAACTTGTTATAAAAATGAGCCAAAGAAGGTCCCTCTAAATTGGTCCTATGTTGTCATCTGCACAGCAAATTGGTCTTATTAGCTCAGAAGCCTGCCAATGCCAAATTCAGATTTTTTACATATGAAATTGCATTAAATGTAGCCCATATATGTAGATTTTTAGCCATTTAGAGACTGTTATGCACAACTTATGAAACTTCACCCAACATCTGCTAAATAAGACAAATTCCAGTGCTATAAAAGACCCCAAACCATGGCTTCCCTTGGAGTTCTTTGGCCCAGAGACTCTGCTGTGCTTCTGAGTGATATCCCCTAGACACAAAATCCTCCTCTCCCCTAGGAATTCTCTTGCCCTCATCCCTTCTGGATGGCATACTGCACCATGGTCTCTAGAAGGTCTCATGCTGTGAGGGACTTTCCCTTGCATACAAACCTGTCAGACTGTCACCAGATAAATCTTGCTCTGCACCATTGCTACTTTGTGGATTGTCCTTGAACTCACTGAATAAGTCACATATTTTGCTTAAACAATATGGTACATTTATTTCTAGATTATTAACAGTTTTTCTCTGACATCCTGCAATTTTCATTAACCATTACCTGGCATTAAAATAATAGTCATTCTTTTCCCCCTATTATTATCCATTTAGGTATAGATGGAAATAGATGACAGACAGATACAGAGATATAAAGATATTTAAAGTCTCATTATTCACCACTTTTTACTCTCTCTTCCTCCTTATTCCCCCATCTTGAGGCCTCTGATCCATTATTTTGTTGGAGTTCCTTCTCAAGCAATTATTCCTCATGATACTGACAGATGATAACATATTTCCCAGTCTATGAATCACTGAAAATCAATTATTCTCTGAATCACCGAATAACTGCAATACCGTTATTCTATAAACTATCAAACAGGTAAATTTTATCTTAGCTGGATATTGGATTCTTGTAGTAGCACACTTTTCTCTCCACAATCTACAGCCATCTTTCAACCTTTTCCAAATACGCCTCAACCACCCACGCTGGGGTGATGCATTGCTCTGAATGCTGTGGACAAGCACAAAGGCATTTCATGCCAGAGACAGCTGCTTGAAGATCTCATGGCCTGTGTACTGCTGTGCAACAGATCGGTTTTCTTGACTTAGTTTTCACACCAGGCAAGAGAGGATTTTTGTCTATTTCTAAGAAAATGTTTATTCAATTCATACGTAAACTTTTCCATAATAGTTTGTATTTTAAACTGAGAAAACAAAAATCAAAATCCTAAACTGCAACATCCTAACCAAAACGAACATGTTCAATGTATTGCCTAACACATTAAAAGTCATAAAATGCCTTTATGTATTCTGAAGTAGAAATGCCACTTCCATATCTTACAGATGTTAAGACGTAGAACTTACACACATGGTTGCTCACTGCAGACATAAATGTTGAATAACGGAAGACTGATAAATGATAGCACATTGAAATGGTGTGATGGTTAATATTGAGTGTCAACTTGATTGGATGGAAGGATGCAAAGTATTGCTCCTGGGTGTGTCTGTGAGGGTGTTGCCAAAGGAGATTACCATTTGAGTCAGTTGACTGGGAGAGGCAGACCCACCCCCAATCTGGGTAGGCACCATCTAATCAGTTGCCAGTGGGGCTAGAATAAAGTAGGCAGGAGAAGTTGAAAGGGACTGAGTCTTCCAGTCTTCATCTTTCTCCTGTGCTGGATGCTTCCTACCCTCAAACATCAGACTCCAATTTCTTCAGCTTTTGGACTCATGCTTACACCAGTGATTTGTCAGGGGCTCTCAGGCCTTCAACCACAGACTGAAGGCTGCACAGTTGGCTTCCCTACTTTTGAGGTTTGGGGACTCAGACCGGCTTCCTTACTCCTCAGCTTGCAGTCGGCGTATCATTTCGCCCTGTGATCATGTCAGTCAATCCTCCTAATGAACTCCCCTAGAAAATATATATATATATATATATATATATATATATATACACATATATATATCTCCTTTGAGTTCTGTCCCTTTAGAGAACCCTGACTAATACATATGATTAGATGCTATCTTCCAATTAAAAGGAATGTTACACAGAACACTGAATTAGATGGGAAAATATTAAACATTTAAATGGTCACACATTTAATTATATTTTATTCTTTTTGGTTGACTCCATCTTAAGTAGGCACTCCCCTACCAATGGAAAGATGACTGTGAGGAACTTGACTTTCACTCTACTCTGTCAGACACACAGAAAAAAGCTTTGCTATTCCAACAATTCTTGAAAAGAAATCCTGGAGTTTCTCTTATTAGCTCTAATGTGTCTTTCCATCACTGAATCAGAGGAGGATGAGCTTGGCTGGACTTCATCACATGCCCACATCATCTAGTGTTGAGGTTAACCTCACTTGAACCACAGGGACAGGGCAGGGGATGACAAATGTGTGTGCTATTATCAGATGAAGGGGACATGGGTATGAGGCAGGCAAATACAACAGATGCCTATTTTCAATAGTCAGTGACAACTATTGTTTAGAGAAAGCAGAAAAAAATACATTCAGCCTAGAAAAGCTTATTAGAGAAACTATGCTTTTATGTTTGTTTGTTTTCATTTTAACACCCTCTTACTAATGCAGTAAGCTAATGAGACATAATGAAATTAAACAGAGAGATGTGGACTATCTCCTCACACATTCTAACAGAGGACCCCTTACAGTTGTTGCAACATTGGACATAGACAATTCTGGCTATGGACATCTCTGCTGCATTAATCATTTAGTCACAGACCTTATATTGGCCTGGAGATTCTCCAGAAATGTCCAACTGTAACATTTTATTATCACAAAATTTTAAGTACTATGTGTCCTCTGGCAACTTAGCAGACCAACCTTAGGATCTAATGTAGTAAAAGCCTTAAAGCGAATGAAGTTATTGCAGAGCAATAGCCATGCCCAATAGCCACATATATGTGAGGCCACTTCCAACCTCCAGACCAAGTTCACCAGCATCAGCTACAGATAATTCTAAACATTAAGTGATAAATAACAGGCTCACTATCAAAAAGTCTTGGAAGATAAAAGAGAAGTCTCCAGGGCCTGGCAGCTGGCGTATTCAGAGACATCATAGCCATAGAGAAGCATATTTGTGGAGGGCAGAGAGACCATAACTAAAGCCTTTAAGATGGCATGAGAGATGTCAATGTAAACAAATGAATCTGACAGTTCACCAAAGGCAGATGAAGAACAGACAAACGGTCATATGATGGTGATAACTAGAAACTGTAGCAATCTTCATGGGCACCCAAAGAAGAAATATTAGAAGTTGTTTTGGCTGGGCGCAGTGGCTCATGTCTGTAATCCCAGCACTTTGGGAGGCCAAGGTGTGTGGATCACGAGGTCAAGAGATCGAGACTATCCTGGTCAACATGGTGAAACCCCATTTCTACTAAAAATACAAAAAAATTAGCTGGGCATGGTGGTGCATGCCTGTAATCCCAGCTACTCAGGAGGCTGAGGCAGGAGAGAATTGCCTGAATCCAGGAGGTGGAGGTTGCTGTGAGCCAAGATCGCGCCATTGCACTGCAGCCTGGATAACAAGAGCGAAACTCCGTCTCAAAAATAAATAAATAAATAAATAAATAAGTTGTTTTGTCATTTTTATCAAAACTCTTACCACTGAGAGACATGACATTTGCATTAACATTTGCAAACCTAAATACAATAAAACGGTAAAAGCACGTAGACTCATGTTCATGTCATAATTAGATTATTCCACTTATGTTAAAGCCTATCTTTAGGGTAACTCTTTAGTTTTACAATTGGAAATCTTTGAAACAGAACATCATATTTATGTGTCAGTGTGTAATTAATAGTGAAAATAATTTGCATGGTTAAAGCGTGATTTGGGCTAGAAGGGAGAAGTAAAAGCATAGAAAGATGAAAGGGAAGAAATCAAGCAGTTATTAACCTAGTGACCCATGCACAAACCCATTTTATATCTGTTTTCTCAGTTAGTTCTTTCAATAATCCCTTTCCGAGATATTAACTTTATTTCACTGATGAGAAAATTGAGGCCAAAAGAAATAACTCACTCAGGGGCTGGTGGTAGATTGATGGCCATGTATGAATCAATACAAATTGAACAAAAAAATAAATTCTATGCACATAAGGCCCTAAATATTAAATACATACATATGTATTGATGTGAACATACACATATAAACATACACCACTGGGCACAGATCAGACTGGAAAAGAAAATGTACAGAGATCCACTTAGTCTTCTGTCTGTTACAGAAAAACTCCACAGAACAAAACCTATAAAAATGAATCAACAGCATTTCACACATTCTTATAAAGATCAGCACATTATTGTCTACATTGTGCAATTTCTCTGGGTGTGTGACATTCATGGGTCCTAAATTTTCTCCAGTTACATTATGGCGTATCTCCCCACAGGTCTGAATCATTTGTTGAGAAGTAAAGTGATACTTGAGTAAGAGCTGTGGAACCAATTAAAATCCTACCCGAAATACTAAGGAAATAGAAAGCCTCTTACTTGTGTCAGACCAAGGCAAATTAAAATATAATGTGCAGAGAGTTGAAAAGAGCATACTCTAAGCAGCCGAAGTCAACGGTGGCTATGGTGAGCCTCCAAATCAAGATATATTATAATGGCATGCACTCGTATAGGAGCTGGGAGTCCACTGCAGATGGAATTAAATTAGCAAATGAATGGGTCTTAGACATGTTTTCAGAAGAATTAAGAATCCTTCATTTAAAAATGTAGTTGATATAGTAAAGGTAATTAACCTTTTCTAAATTAAATTTTTTGAAATGTTTAACAGCTGTTCTTTCAAAATGATACAGCTCATATTTGATTTCCTCTTGTATTAAGCAATCTGTAATATTCCTAGGATTTGGGGGCAAGTTTTTTTCTGAAGTAAGTTAATTCTCTCTTCTTTTTAATATTCATCCAATTTAAAAAGAGTAACTAAAACTCTACTAGGGAAAGAATGCCAAATTTCCTCTTATTTTCTATAATTATAATAATGGTAATAACAGTGCATTTTTATTTGTTTATTTTTCTGTATACCAGATGTGTTAATTACGGGCCTTGAAAGGATTACAAGGATCATATTATTTAATATGAAAACTCTGTAAGTTAGTTATGGGTGTTATTACCATTTTAAAAATTAGGAAACTGAGCCTGAGAAAGCTTCCATCATTTGCCCAGTGTCACATGGCAACCATCAGTAGAACTGGGCATGGACTCCAGGCAACAACAACTTCAAAACTTAAGCAAGGAAGCAGAAAAGTACTGCGAGCTGATTAAAAAAGATCTGATTAAAATGCATAGTCAAGATCTTGCCACTGGCCTAAAGGCCCAATAGCTTACTCTCAAAAACCTCTGGGTAACTAACACTCATTCTAATTCTGCAGGACTTATTTGAGCAAAGCGCTTGAACCAGGGTTGTGTTCACCTGAGTGTGTGGAGAGAGATGAATAGTGATCATGCCTGAGAGGACTGTGCCCAAGCAGAGCCTGAAATCACATTGAATATTATATAATATCGATATTGATGAGGGGTAACTGGCTCAGCTAAACTGGTCCCAAGATACAATCAGACTAGCCTATATACAGAAATGTCATCTAAATATAAGCCTGGACATAAAAGAGGGCAATTGCATATAAGGAAAATCTAAGGTGACCTTCACTCACTTAGAAATTAATGGCCAAGAGCTTGCACGTCTATGTATCACCTGCAGAATTAGAGAATCTCTCTACTGTATAAGCTGGTTGCACTGACTGCTTTCTAAATCCTTTAAATATATAAACTGGTTTTGATTGACCCCCACTGATGTCTGTGTCTAATGCCTCCATTAATCTGAACCTCTAGAACAGGGTTTGACAAACCACAGCCCATGGGCCAAATCTGGCCTGCCTATTTATGTACAACCCACAAGCTAAGAGTGATTTTCACATTTTTCAATGACCAGAGAAAAAAATAGGAGGAGGAGGAGGAGATTTTGTGACATGAAATTCAAATGCCAGTGTGTAAATAAAGTTTTATTGGAAATCAGCCATGCCCAGTTGTTATATATTGTCTATGGCTGCTTTCTCACTACACGTGCAGAGCTGAGTAGTTTCAATAAAGACTAGGAGGCTTACAAAGCCTGGACTGTTTACTATCTTGCCATTTACAGGAACAATTTTCAGACTATTGGTCTACAATATAAACTCCACACTGATAAGACTTTTCCT
The DNA here is from genome assembly GCA_031835075.1 of Saguinus oedipus. Classification (NCBI taxonomy): domain Eukaryota; kingdom Metazoa; phylum Chordata; class Mammalia; order Primates; family Cebidae; genus Saguinus; species Saguinus oedipus. Next base: position 22,904,991 of record CM063169.1, read on the forward strand.
GTTTTTTTTTTTTTCACTTCTTTATCCTTATCACCTAAAAAGGAGAATTCAAGTAAATTTACTGATGAATGGAAGTAAGGAGGTAGAAAATAAAGGAGGGAAGGAGAGAGAGAGGAAGGGATTGATTTGTCATATACATGAAAATTAGATCAAAGAGTCTTCTAGAGAATACCTTAGACTCTTGATTAGTCAAGAGTCTTCTAGAGAATACCTTAGCATCCTATCCAAGCCCTTTTCCAACTGGCTTTACTACTATAAATATTTACCTCTATTTCTTCCCAACAGTTACAAACTCCACTAACACCTAATATCCATCCATTGCCTAACAATACTATGCTATACCTGTTCATGCAGTGTTTTTTCCTCCCTTAATATCCTTCTGCCACCCAGATTCCAGTGGTCATTTTTCAATGTGGTGAAATGCTATTCATCCTTAAAAAACAAAACTTAATAGCATCTTCTCTACAAGGTCTTCCCAAGCCTATGCAGAATAAATGGCTTCTTCCACTTTACTCTCATACAAAGCCACATGGAGTCAGTAATTTCAACATACTATGTTTATGAATTTTGCTCCTAAACACAAAAGTGAAGACCTCAAAAGCAAAGTATGATAACATTTAACTGATCACTACACTCAACCCTGACATGTAACAGACATCCAATAACTGTTTGGTAAACAATTCAATAACCAGCCAATACTCCAATGGGTTTAATGCTAAAAAATTCAACCAGTTGATCTGACTTGACTGTACTTTTTTATTTTAACAAAATCTCTTGTGAAATTATCCTTTTAAATAGAAATTTGAACACCTCCCAAAAAATGTTTTGTGCAAAGATAGGAAAATCAGATTCAGTGTCAGGCTGTCAAGGTGACAAGTGAAAGGAGATTATTCATCTCTCGATATGCTCATTAAAAAGCAATAAATACCCAACACAATATACAGAGAAATTACCTAAAGTGACAAAATTAAGCCAATTATAATACTAATGTTCTAAATTTATATGGCACTTGATAAAATGTCACTTAAAAGAAAAGATCTAAATTACTAGCAATTAAATATATGATCGGCTTTTTCAGTGCTATAAGAACAATTTTATATCTAGGGATTGACAAAATTGTAAATGTTTAAAAGTGACACTGACATCAGAAAAATTGGCAGAGATAAACAATTAAATTTAGCAAGGAACATTACAAGCCATGGAAGTCCTTAATGAACATAAGATAACCAGGTAGATACAGTGGAACAGAAGTTGAATTATCACTCTTAATGAGAAGATCTGCATTTAGTGGTGTTATTTTTAATCCCAGGCTTTCTGAGACTATGCTATAGTTCACCAACCCATAGTTCAGAGACATCTTTATAGAAAACACTGGGAGGCCTTATTTCCTATGTTTCCAAGCCTCATAGATACTGTTTCTAGAATCATTTTCCAAGTCTTGATTTGTTTAGTTTGAAGAAAGTATCTTTAAATAGCTCATAAGAGATCTTTTTCTTTAAATGAGACCAATTTCATGGAAGAATTTATTGTCAGGGTGCCCAGCTCCATAATGAAACAAGAATCAACAATTAACAGACATAGAAAGTAAGTTGTTCATCAGAGTCTATAACTACTCTCTTCTCAGGCAATATGAGCCCCCTTGCTACAAGTTTCTTTTACTTACCAGGAGATTAATACAAGGTTTTTTTTTTTTTAAAAAAAAATACTTACTTTGTTTTCACAGTACCTGTCAATATAATCACTGGACTGTTTTAAATAATATTCCAATCAATTCTCTATTGGATTCTGTAAGTTTCAAATCTTAATGGTAAACCTGATTCTCAGATAGCCATTCTGTCTTAAAATATACTGAAAATCCACCAGTTAAAGACATTTGAAACTATCCTAGCAGTATTAAAAAAGAGGGGGAGGGGAGTGAAGAAGTGATTAGCAATAAACGTGTTCAGATGAATTAATCATGGATATTTCTTTCTCAAAACTTACTGATTTACTCTAAGGTGATGAGAAATGTATTGAGTAAAGGGGAAATGACATTGTGACATGGGAAACTGTGCCTATTTTGGAGACAGAGATCTGCAGGAAGCACTATGCAGTAGAATTCTTGAGATGGGGAAGTCCTGTGAACTGCCATCACACATTACCACCATGACCTCTCCAAACTTAACGGCAATTGTGAATTCACCTACCTGTAACTTCAATCAAAACATAGGCTCTGGATGTGAGAGACTACCGCTGGTTCTTCAGTATGTGGCTTCTCCTTTCTGTAGATTTCTTAGCTGGTCCTATGGTCATGCAAAATAAAGCCTTCATTTTTAGTCTCCCTTGAAACTAGGTGTGGCAAAATGTGAATTTTTTTTCTGATCAATAGATATGAATGAAAATAATATGTGAAACTTCCAATTCATATTTTGGCTTAAAGAGAAGGAGCATACCTTTCCCTATCTTCTCTCCTTCTTCTAACTAGTATGTGGACATGTGGGAATTATCTGGTGCTGTATACAAAAGGCCAGTTACCTAGGGATATGAGATGATAATTAGATGCAAACTGCTTGATTTCATTAAACTACTTAGTCAGAGTCTTGTGAGAGAGGGAAAGAAATGTCCATCTTGGCTAGACTGAACCTTTACCTTAATCAAAATATCCTGTGACAAAGGCCCGGTGCAGTGGCTCACTCCTGTAATCCCAGCACTTTGGGAGGTCACTTCCTGAGCTCAGAAGTTTAAGACCAGACTGACCAACATGGAGAAATCCATCTCTACTAAAAAATACAAAATTAGCTGGGTGTGGTAGCATGTGCCTGTCATGCCAGCTACTCGGGAGGCTGAGGTAGGAGAATCACTTAAACCCAGCAGGCAGAGGTTGTGGTGAGTTGGGATCGCACCACTGCACTCCAGCCTGGGAAACAAGAGCAAAACTCCATCTAAAAAAAAAAAAAAAAAAAAAAAAAAAAAAAAATATATATATATATATATATATATATATACTGTGAGACAAAAACAATCATTGCGCAGTTGTTTATAATCCTAATGCCTCTTTGTAAATCGTGGTGGGTCAGTCAATAAATATTTGATTAATGGAAGGACATCTAGACATATTAAAGATGGAGAGATGGACAAATATATGAATAAATGAATGGATAGGCCAGTGAGTATATGAATAGGTAGAAAGTTGGATTTGCTGGGAGGCCAAGGCGGGTGAATCACGAGGTCGAGAGATCGAGACCATCCTGGTCAACATGGTGAAACCCCGTCTCTACTAAATATACAAAAAAAATTAGCTGGGCATGGTGGCGCATGCCTGTGGTCCCAGCTACTGGGGAGGCTGTGGCAGGAGAATTGCCTGAACCCAGGAGGCAGAGATTGCGGTGAGCCGAGGTCGCACCATTGCACTCCAGCCTGGGTAACAAGAGCAAAACTCCATCTCAAAAAAAAAAAAAGAAAGATGGATTTGCAAAAGAATGGGCATTGAAGAGAGAAGATATGAGTATCAACTTAAACATTTTCACCTTGGATCTACCTATTCTTCAGTCTTTCACTAACATGGGAACTCAAGTTGAGAAGACTTAAGTACAGGAATATCTTGAGTATTCATAATCTGCCACTATAAACATTGGTCAAAGCTTCACGATCTCCATCTTCTACTGGTCCCTGAGTCCTACAGAGCAGTTTTCTATCTCCACAGTCAGATTTATCTTCACTTTTCTCTTAACTTTCAGCAATTAACCTTAATATTTATTTCATATAGAAATTAGAAACTCTGGCCAGGCACAGTGGCTCACGCCTGTAATCCCAGCACCTGGGAAGGCAAATGGGGCGATCACTTGTCTCTAGGAGTTCAAGACCAGCCTGGGCAATATAGGGAGATCCCATCTCTACAAGAAATTTAAAAATTAGCCAAGCACTGTGGTGTGCACCTCTACTCAGGAGGCTGAGGTGGATCACTCGAGCCAAAGAGGTGGAAAAATGTTTCAGTGAGCCAAGATCATGCCACTGCACTCCAGCCTGGGTGACAGAATGAGACTCTGTCTCAAAAATAAAAAAAAAGAAGTTGGAAACTCTCATACCAGACTTCCTGAGTTGACTGACACCAAACCTACAAAGGAACATACATATCTTCCTTCCAATTATCCCTTCATATTACAGAGAATAGGAGCTACCTCCTCAGTGCCACATTTGCAGAAAACAAAATCCCATGCTCATGTTTTTTCTGTGATGGCATCTCTCACTCAACTCTCAAACCTCTGCAAACTGGCTCTGTTTTCACCAATTCAACTGCAGCTCCTCTGACCAATACGACGACATCCAGCATACCTCTTTCAGCTCTTATTTAATCTTTCATTGGCATATAGTACTGGATATCCACTCATTCTGTCTGAAGCACCATCTTTCACTGGTTTGACATTGCAACTTCATGGTCTCTTTGCCTGTAAGACAGTCCCTCTCCCAGTCTTCATCTACTTCTCCTCCTGACTTATACTTTAAACGTTAGTGGTCAAAGGAACTCAGTCTTCTCTCTCAATACACTCTCTTGGTGATCTCAGCTTCTCCGTTGGTTTTAGTAACCATGAACATGGTGATCATTTGTACTCAAGTTTTTCCAATTCCATCTATCCTAATTCCTTATATCCAAAATCTACAAGATATTTCAATGTCATGATTTGAAGGTGCTGCACGTCAATATCCTGAAGGTGATTTTTCATTCCTCCAAACATTTCTTCTTCTTCCCTGTAGATTTTTTTCTGTGAAATTTTGTAATAAAATATTTCCAAAAATCTTCAGTTTTCCAATAATGTACATTCCTAACTGATCTTCCTGTCCCAAGTGTTAGGCAAGATGGAAGTATCTGTCATACGGTTGTGCTATGTCCCCACCAAAATCCCATCTTGAATTCTAACTCCTATAAATCTCACATGTTGTGGGAGAGATTCGGTGGGAGATAACTGAATCATGGGGGCAGATTCCCTCATACTATTCTCATGATAGTGAATAAGTTTCACAAGATCTGATGGTTTTATAAATGGGAGTTTCCCTGCACAAGTTCTCTTCTCTTGTCTGCTGCCATGTGAGACGTGCCTTTTACCTTCCACCATGATTGTGAGGCCTCCCAGCCATGTGGAACTGTGACTCCATTAAGCCTCCTTCCTTTGTAAATTGTCCAGTTTCAGGTATGTCTTTATCAGGAGCATGAACACAAACTAGAACAATCTGCAATCTCATATACTGAATAGGGTGTATTTCCCTTAGACTTCTAATTTAATCCACACAATTCTATGTCAGGTAGAACTATTATTCCCATTTTATAAATGAAAAAACTGAGGTTGATACAGAGTAAATAATTTGCCCAAAACACCCCGTTTAATACCTGATGGATCTGGGATTTGAGTGCAGGACTGTCTGAATCCAAAGCCTAATGGACTTGCCCCTCTGCCATATCATCGCCTGTTTCCCTGTTCACATCACCCACCAGAAATGGACAGATGTTCCATGATGGTAGGGTCACTATAAATATCTCTATTATTTTTGTTATTCATTAACAACATTAAGGTAAATCATCAGTATATATTCACTTAAAATAATTTTAAAATATTAACAAAGAAAATAAATTAGGGTGAAGAGATATGATCAGCTTGATACACAAGAATATTATAAGCATCTCATTGTATTCGCCTGCATTTGTCTTCCTAATTCTACTGACAGGATGAGTGGTTGTGTTCATAACTCTCTAATATCCCAAGGCTTTGTTTGTTTTAATCCATGGGTTGGATTTATTCACTAACATTGTAGATTCCCCTTTATATTTGAATATTTTACTTCACCTTTGTACTTTTCTTACTGTTAGGTAGAGCTGTAAACTTTTCTTTCTTCATATCTGCTCTGTAGAATCTGGACAATTGGGGCATGCTGACTGTTTGTGATGTTAAAAGGTGAGGAGAGGCTTAACTGATGCAAAACGTATCAAAATCCAAGGTGCCTGTGCTTTTGGATGCGTCTTACTGCATTTCTAATGTGACGCTGCCCAGCCACTGATGAGGGCAGGTTTTATCATTTACTATAGCGTTAATGTATGAAGAGTACACAGAAGAGAATAGTGAGGGCTATAGGAGTATAATTTATCCTTCATATTATCAGTCACCTGGGGAAATTCTTATCACTTATGAGAAGAGATAGTCTTGTCCCAGCCAAACAAGATGGCCATTTATCTTTTGTTTAGTATTCCTCACCATTGTATGACAGAAATAGCAAGTTTCCAGAACTGGAAAATATGTAACTAAGAGTGATAACTAGAGGCAAAATGACTGAATAACAGATAGGCCACTCTTATCAATGCAAGGGTGCAGGTAATTTGAACATACTAGGTGTGGAAGAGCTCAGAAACCATTAACGTGGAAGAAGTGATCAGGTGGGCACGCAGCTGCAGACAACACAAGGAAGCCTGGGCAGGTAAACTGTCAACAACACAGAGGCCCAGCAGTGTCCAGATATATGTCTCATAGGGAAGGAAAAACAGAGCATTAGGAGAGCTGGCAGCAAAGAGTAAGCATTACCTGGACAAGGTGATGGGTGTCAGGATTGCCAAGAAATATGAATCAGGACTATAGTCATAGGGACTGCAGGGACTCTGGTGACAGGAGGACAATTCTCTGGGAATAAGCAGAACTGGTAAGGAACTAAATTGTGGACTTAGAAACATTAGAATAATACAGGTACCCATGAGCAGAAACTGGAACATAAACCAAAAGTTTAGTGCTAGGGAATGATGAAAAATCTTGATTGGGCTGTAAGATCAAAGAACAGCCAGAAACTGACTTTCTGATGAACTAATGACTGAAAGTTCTTTAAAATTTCTCTAACTGAAGACGAGACTGGATTCAGAATCTGACTGAAGCCTGGTTCTGGAGGTGAGAAATTGAATCCAGCTTTGACAGCTGATGGCACTTAGTGACTGAGAGCAAATCAGGCTGCACATGTTATCTTTATCACTTCAAGTCATGACCTTGGGCAAAGAACATCGTCATCTATGCCTAATAGGCTTGACCGCTCAGAGAGTTGTTATAAGAAATTCATACAGAAAAGATGTTTCCTAATTGCTTAGCAAAGAATTTTTATATTCTTGTACCAGTTTTCATTTGTTGAATCTTCTAATCTACATCTCTCTAAAATCTTTAGGCTATCATTTAGAACCCAGTGTTATATGCCCTCATTAAGGGAGCAATTTGGATAACTAATGTCATTATATTACTGAACATTCTAACTAATCTGACAGATTTTTCATAACCACACAGTGGGATCCAGACTCCCTGGTAATTTCTTGCTGAAAGACTTAAAAAAAATCTTATAACACTGTCACTTTTAAAACCTCATTTGCTGGAATGTGGTGTTAAGACCCCCATGCCTTTCCAAAATGTACCCTTCAACTTGATGCAGAATCTTAGATGACACCACATTTAAGCAATCTCTCCAGCTCCAAAGGTAAAACTCTCTACCATAAGAACACGTCTAACATAACAACCCTTCCCCACTTTCGGACCATTAGACAGAAAAGACAGAAATACTTAAAAGTGCCATTATTCTTTTAGTTTAGAAATTTACCATTAGTCACACTTATTCCATATTTGGGATGATACGTAGCCATAGCAGAGTTTTTAAAAATGCAAAGATGAATAAATTCCCTGAAGAATTCAATGAAATTGACTAAACAGTAGAGCTAAACTTACAGCAAAATGATTTAGAAAATGAAAGCAGCCAGATGAGAATTTCAGCCTCAGAGTCAGACTCACTGATGAATTCCTGGTAGAATGCTGATACGGCCACAAAACTATTGCCACATTTAAAGAAGCTGATGCATTTTTCCTAACAGCCTATCCCTTTGTTTGCCACTACTCAAAATGAAAGTTATAAGAATAAAATGAACCTGACATTTAAAGAATGTGATAAAATGAGCTATGGAAGAAAAATGTACAGTAATAAAAAATAGTATATTCAGAGGCAGAAACAAAACAAAGAATAACAATAAAACCCAAGCAAGCAATAAATTCTTTTCATTACTGTTTTGCAAGTGACAGAAGTTTGACAAAATTCATATTTGTGGGCTATAAAAATGAAATTTGGATTCGGCAATTAAGCATGTAAAGATTTTATAATGTATTCATAATATTTCTACTGTCCTGACATACTTTAGATGTAGTCACTGCCATTAAATGAGGAATACAAATAAAAACATTAATGAGTATGACAAAAGTCAATCTTTGCTCCCTGAATAATCATCACCAAATCACCATCAGCTGACACCTCACATGGTACACTGAAAGTACCAAAGAAATAGGTGCTAAGTAACTGAGCAAATGAATGGATTCCATATAATGCATGTACACAAATAGGTGTGCAGGAGGACAGGTCTCTGAATTGCCCTGGCCAATCCATCTCTTCCCCCTTTCATTAGCAATTCTCAGGCAGAATGCATGGACAATGTAACATCCTGAGATAAGGAGAACTCTCTGGAATAGCCTGGGCTCTGTCCACTTCCATCCGGCAACACTTCAGCCCAGTGAGCAAAGTTTACCTTGGGTTATAAAAACCCAGAATGCAATGCTTTGGGGGTTCCTCAGTTGTGGAGCAATGTGGGGTAGGCACAGACAAGACTCCATTCACTCTGGCCGGCTTTCCCAAGCCATGGGGGATGGCCTTGCCATAGATCTGTTTATCCTCACTGCCTATCCGTGAGTCATAAATTTGCTTTGCCTGACATCTTGAGTGAATATCCTGCTTCATTTGACTCATAGTCTGGTAGCTGGGTTTGTGTGAAACCTCTAGCATCTGGGTTTGTGCAAAACCTGCCAGATTGAGGCACCTTAATAGAAATTGGTGATGTGTTTAGAGTCCTCCTCTGGGATGGATACTGGTGCATGAGGTGTTTTCCTCCTGGGAATAAGTACATTGGCAAACGAACTGTTTTTATCACAGCCTCTCATATCATTTTTGGCTATTTCACAGTTCTATCCCATTTGCTGCCTGTGTCGGTTCATTCCAAGGTGCTGTCAAAAAGAAGCTAATTGATCGTGTTTACATCCTCCCACCACTCCTGGCTCTCAGAGCTTTAGCCACTGGCACCTAATACGATACAGTATTTGAATCTCATTAGATTCAGAATTACACGGCCTGTTAATTTCAGAGAGCTGGTGCTGTTAACCAGCATTTGTAGTGGTAGAATCTCTTCCACAAAATATTTACCTCACTTAATATGCCTGAACGATTGATTTTCCTTCCCTGACAAGGACACTATCACCAACTCCTGTGTCATTAGAGATCGCTTGTCAAATCTAAATTGCATACCTTGATGGCACATACCTACAATGTTGTCACACCGACTTTGACTTTTTATTAATAGTCTGATTCAATCAGTCTAAACAAAATTTTAAATAAACAAATTCTAAATAAACACATTTAGCTTCCCTATCTATGATCAAAGAGGAAAGCAAATACACAGAACTGATCTCCAATCATTTACAGCAAATACCAATGAAACCAGCTCAGACCATCTGAGTTTGGAACTTTCTAAATCTTATTACACAAAACTAAATATAATTTAAACAGCAAATATTGGTTCTCTTTTACCTCATATCTATTTAATTATAACATTTTCTCTTGGCCTGAACAGCCCTAGATAACTGTAGTTATTTAAGACGGTATAGCCTGCTTTCTGTGCAATTTCAGCTTCCTCTGAAATCAGGCCCAGCCACTACATAACACATCTGCCTGCTGCTGCTGCAGTTACAAAGCACTCATACGAGACAAATAAGTGTGTGAGTGGACATTATGGTTCTATCTGCAACCACCGGTATGTAACATGTACAAGAAGCTGGGGATCACGTAACAGTCGAAAGTCATGTGAAATTTTATAAAGATGTGCAGCAATCAAAAATGATGAGTTTGTGTCCTTTGTAAGGACATGGATGAATCTGGAGAACATCATTCTCAGCAAACTGACACAAGAACAGAAAAAGAAATACCGCATATTCTCACTCATAGGCGGGTGAGAAAAATGAGAACACATGGACACAGGGAGGGGGTTTACTACACACTGGGGTCCATTGGGGGGAATGGGGGAGGGACAGTGAGGGGGGCTGGGGAGGGATAGCCTGGGGATGAATGCCAAGCGTGGGTGAAGGGGAGGAAGGCAGCAAAACATACTCCCATGTGTGTACCTATGCAACTATCTTGCACGTTCTGCACATGTACCCCAAAACCTATAATGCAATAAAAATTTAAAAAATTTTAAAAAAGAAGATGTGAAATACTGTACAAGCATTTTAGAAATGAAATCCCCCTCCTCTTTCCTGTTCTCTAATGGCAGGACCAAATTTTTTTCTTGTTCACTACTGTACTCCAGCCCTAGTACTTGCAAGAATAAGTCCATATAATAATCCATATAATAATATGATTTATATGATTACTATAATACATCATTATTATAACAATCTACAGTACCAAGTGGTTATTATGGATGCTTCATAAATAACTGCTGAATAATCAATGCGTTCCCTGGAAGTTGTCACACCTTACCACCATATCCCCATCTACCACACACAAGTCATTTGAGAAACATTGTTTTATAGTGGCTTATTATTTCTTGGGGAAATGTCATTTAAGAAATGTCATATTATAGAAATCATATTTTAAAAATGCAGTTTGTTTAATACTATGAAAATCTTCCATATAGCATTTCTATAATAAATATATTATTTGAGGATAATGCTTTTTGAACTAAAAGCAGCCTTCTTCAAAAGAATCTGAGAAAATCACCATTACTCAGAAACTCAGGGGGAAACAATTCTAAAGCAAGCAATATTGAATATTATTTTCAATTCTGCTTTCTTGCACCTCACTACTTCCTCCACCTGGGAAGGAAGTAAAGCCCCATCCCTTAACTTATTTCATGCTTTTAGGATACAAATGTTAGTGATCATGTACTGTGGATTTCCTCCATGTGGTTTTCTTTCAGGGAAAACTTCCCCCTGTCTGGAAGGGCGGCCGTGAACACAAAACCACACTTATACCAGCTAAGGACCACATCTTGGAATAAGACAAGAAATGAAACTTTTGTTTATGTCATTATGCTGCCTTCTACTAAAACCTTTGTTTAAACTTACATATGAAACAGAAATAAAATGTGATTTTTTCTGTTTATTCTTCAACTCAAAAGATTTTGTGAGCTCGTGTTATGATCTCTGTGCTGCTCATGAGTCCTGCTGAATGTGGAAAGGGAGGCTCTCTGGGTATACGCCATCCTTTTCTGCTTTGACAGGAAAAGCACATTAGGCAAGCGCTTGTCCAGCAAGTCTGAATGCCCATGTCGCAAGGGTAAATCCTTCAGTTTGCTTGAGGAAAAAAATAATTTTATCAAATTTCCAAGTCTGCTAAGAAGGTAAGGACTTATAAAATGCTGGCTTCAGCAAACACCACATCCAAGCACAGATTGATATGGTTCTCAGAGCCAAACTCTGTCAAAATTTCAAGGTACACCTGTGATTTTCAGTTCTTCACACTTGGCATCACTACGGATATGCTAAAATAGAACTCCATATTTACGATCTGCTTGACATTTAAAATATTTCCTCAGAAGGTTTAATTAATTAAAAATAAAGAGTAAATGACTCTTTAAGAAGAGAACAAAACCATTCAAAGCTTCATATCAAAATTTTATGTGTAACCAATCCGTGTTTACCATTTAGATTCTATTAACCTAGACATATAAATTTCAGTAAATTCAGCAATAACACCTGCATCATTTGGGCCTTAGCAGTCTTCAAAGATACCCCTGTGGACATAGCATCATTGCAAGGCCTACAGAGAATTTTGTGAGATCAGTGTTCAGGATGGGCCATTGACCACTTCTGCCACCACCGGTGGACTGGATCTTGCTGTCTGTCATTCACTAATATGATGAGACAAAGGTGTGCACTTCTAAGCCATTAGTCAGTGTTCAGTGAGCTGCTCAGCATCGTGACTTGTGAATGAAGCATCTCCTCTCTCTTACATAAGGTCCATAGCCAAGCTGCTTGCAATGCAAGGACACTACAACATTTATAGAGGGAGCTCTTTAAAATTCAACATTCAGCCTTTCTTCTTGCCAGGTGGTCTGGACAAGAACTGGTTCAAACAAGAGGGATCTCTGCTCCAAACTGGAACTGCCATCTGGCTCCAATAATACATGGCCAGTCATACTCCTCTGACATAGATTCACCTTGGAATAAAGTCTCAGAAGCCTTTTTTCCCATTGTTACCTGTCCACTACCCCAGTCATGCCCAAATGTTTCTAAACTCATATTGTAGCAGCTACTTTTCAAAGAGAATATCCTCATTCCTCATATAAATTGGTGGGTTCAAACAAATATGGATTTAGGAAGTTGAGAAAGGACACGCACTCCATATTCTAGGTGTATCTCAGTTCCCTGCTACAGGTATCACCTATTCATCCATAGCCTTTTGACTATTTGAACTCAAATTACAAACAAAGAAATAAGAATATTTCTTTTAATAAATCACAAAGGGTGATTTCTTAAACTATGCTTCATATATGATACTAGACCAATTAAAAAATATCCAATTACATACACAACAGTCACTCTGAAACAAAACTGTCAGAAGGAATCAGAGCAATATGTTCAGAAACTGAAAAAAATATCATCAATCACATAAGACTGTCAGCCCTTTTGTGATCTGCATATTGATCATAATACAAATGCTATAACACTAAAAAGCTATGACATTTGAGATCATGGCTTTTTAAATTGATATTAACTTTGCTGAATAATTTTTGGTGCTATGGTTAAAGACAAAAATATAAAAGCTATTATAGCATAAACAAATATCTGCATGTACAAATGAACCCTCACTAAAATATTTGAAGTTAATTAAATTCCATTATTACATCCATCCTTACAAATTATCTCCTGTGCTCTAATCACTGGGTTAATTACTTATTATCTTGCAAAGATGAATACATGCAAGTCGAGTCACTCAGAAGATTGCTACATTTGGTTTAAATGTAAGTAAGGATTCACTTTTATCTAAAAGGACTGCTATAATAAATTAGCGAAGTATACACTCTAACAAACGAATTCCAGTGTATCTCTGTCACGTGCTTGTAAAGTTTGGAACAGTGCTGGACATGCAAAGATTTCCAGAATGAATAAAGAAAAGTCCTCACTATCCAGAACTACTGTAAATGCATGTACCACATTCTCCCACAGAAAAACCTTGAAGAAAAAGGTAGAAGAGACAACAGATGCAAGATTGTACCGTGCTCCTCCTTCTCAACTTCTAATATGTGGCTCATTGCCTGGATACTGAAGAGAGCTTGAAGACTGAACATATTTCTGAGTCATTCTATCCCAGTGCTTCCCAACCTTTTTGGCAACAATGACTGGTTTTGTGGAATACAATTTTTCTATAGACCAGAGTGGGAGATCGTTTCAGGATGACTTAAGTGCATTACATTTACTGTGTACTTTATTTTTATTATTATTACATTGTAATATGTAATAAAATAAGTATACAACTCACCATCATGTAGAAGCAGTGGAGCCCTAAGCTTGTTTACCTGCAGCAAAATCGTCCCATCTGGGGGTGATGGGCGACAGGGAAACATCACTGGGCTTTAAATTCTCATAACAGAGGGCAACCTAAATCCCTCATATGCATAGTTTACAACAAGTTTCGCACTCCTATGAGAATCTAATGACACCACTAATCTGATAGGAGGTGGGGCTGAGGTGGTGGGGAACAGCTGTGAATACAGACGAAGCTTCACTTGCTCACCTCCTGCTGCACGGCCCAGTTCCTAGTGGGCCATGGACTAGTAAGGGGCCATGTTCCAGGCGCTGGGGACCCCTGCCCTGTCTCATTTATGACCTCTTAGTTTCTGTCCTTCTCCCTTATTTTATCCCTAATCTTACATCTAACAATATAAGATATTTTAAACATCCACTTCCATACTTTGTGAGAAAACCTAAGTCCAAGATGGGGTAAATATATTATTAGGTAATATTTTCTTCATATAATCAGTAGATCAAAATGTCCTGTATTTCTGGTGCCCTATTATACCAAACACAGAGTTAGGTACATATTTCTATGAATAATTGTTGGTTGGCTGTTTTTTAAAAAATAACTGTTAAACTACCTACTGAATTCTCATTTGTTTTTATTCAAAGGACTTTAAAATAAATATTGAAGATGCTCTCACAATGAAAACACCATTAAGAACAGACCCTTTTTACAGGACCCAATAGACTGTCTTGAACATAGTTCTAGACAAAGCTAAATTCAACAAATATATTAACAAAATGCCACAATTCTTATAGGTTAAGGTAAATGTAACCCCTTCTTTTATATATTGAGCATATATTTCCCAATTAGTTGACTAAAATTAATTATAGAGAAAAGAGGAGGGTTTGCCAAAGGTATATACATCTTCCTGTGATTAGATTAAAATCAGACATTAAGTCGATTCTGTAATACTGAAATAGATAACAGACTCAAAATTTTAGATGTCCAAGTGCAATCTGATGCATTATACTCATTATTTTAATGGGTTTGCTATAAGAATTACTGACAAAACCTAACATAATGGGGTCTTTTGATTCTTATAAGCATTTAATTTTTATTTTTTCCAGCTTTATTGAGGAATAATTGAAAAATAATAATTGTGTATATTTATGACATACATGACTTTTTTTTTAGATGGAGTCTCACTCTGCTGCCCAGGCTGGAGTGCAGCGGTGTAATCTTGGCTCACTACGGGCTCCACCTCCTGGGTTCAAGTGATTCTCCTCCCTCAGTTTCTCGAGTAGCTGAAATTACAGGTATGTGCCAACACACCCAGGTAATTTTTGTATTTTTCATAGAGACAGGGTTTCACTATGTTGGTCAGGCTTCTCTCAAACTCCTGAACTCAAGTGATCCACCTGCCTCAGCCTCCCAAAGTGCTGGGATTACAGACTTTCCCCACTGCACCTGGCCATGACTTTATATACATACCTACACACACACACACACACACACACACACACACACACACTGTGAAATGATTACCATGATAAATCTAATTAACATATCTATAAATTTTGGCTAGACCAACTAGCTATATTGAATTATGGGAGAGCAGGCCGGACGTGGTAGCTCATGCCTGTAATCCCAGCACTGGAAAGCCAAGAAGGGTAGAACACAAGATCAAGAGTTCAAGACCAGCCTGGCCAAGATGGTGAAACCCTGTCTCTACTAAAAATACCAAAAAATTAGCTGGGCATGGTGGCGGACACCGGTAATCCCAGCTACTAAAGAGGCTGAGGCAGAGAATTGCTTGAACTCAGGAGGTGGAGGCTGCAGTGAGCCAATGTCTCGCCACTGCACTCCAGCCTAAGTGACAGAGAGAGACTCTGTCTCAAAACAAAACAAAACAAAACAAACAAACAAAAAACAACAAGAAAAAGAAAACAAAGTTTAAAAGGAAAAAATTCATTGAGGTTTTATTATGTATACATGCTTATTTCTTCATGAAGATTTTTGGACTACTAATTAGATAAACCCTCAAATATTTTCAGTTTTAACAGACCACATCATTAGATTTTTAGGTGCTAGACAGCCTCAATGTATTTAAATGTAGCTTATCCAATTTATAACATGTTTTCATGAAAGAGCACATAATTACCATTCCTCCAATTCCACCCTAAAATGGAGGACTGTGTAATTATGAATTAATGAGATGGATTTTCTTTTGTAACATATGTAAATTAATTTCACTACTTTACAAAAGTGCATTGTTCCCATAATAACTGAATTTAATGTTTTTACTTATGTATATTCCTTTTTAATTATAGTATTGAGTTTTAAATGTGCACATTATTATTTGTGTTAGATAGTTCCTATAAAGGACTGAACTCTGATGTGAATTAATTATGTAAATGTCATTTTTTTAATGATTATGTTTACTTATGGCTATTCTGTGTCCAAATGCTCAAAAATAACAGTTATACTAACCAGTCATCAGGCGTGAATTATGATAAGATAAAAATGTAAGGAAACTTGGTAGCTAGTAACTTAAGCATTCTGAACATACAAATGTTAAGAGGAGTTACATATTTAGTAACTATATAAAAATGTTTAAGATGCAGTAAGATGAGAGAAAGACTGACATTTAGCCAATGAGAGAATAAGTTCCATTACAGATGGAAGGAGAATTGTAAGTATAGAATAATATTTCATAGAAAATTTTTTAATTACTAGGCATTTAAAAGGATTATCAATCAAGTGATGAGTACACTAAATCTCAGACCACTATACAATTCATCCATATAACCAAAAACCACTTGTACCCCAAAAGCTGCTGAAATTAAAAGTAAATAAATGATTAAAATATGATAGTAAGGATAACCTTTGGCATTTATTGAATTTCTTTATCAAAATAATTGAAACTATATACTTCATTCTAGTAGATGCCATATACTTCAACTAGTATATGACATTTAGAAAAATATATTTAATATGAAATCATTATCCTTGTATAGAACAATTAAGCACAGCATATCAAAGGTAGAAATGAACCAAGGTATACAAGAACTGTGGGCCTGCCAAAAATGTCAGTTTGATTGACAAAGAAAGAATGTTGAAAATCAAGGTTAGGTCATATTGACCACAATTAGAATCTTTTTCATTTTTAGCTATTCTAATCAGATACTCATTTTTCTGTATTCCATGTAAACAGGTATTAGTGAAAGAGCTCTGCCTGTAATATATCTGTGAATACATTACATATATTTATAAATATTTATATCATTTAAGTTTATTTCAATTTTACTATATGATAAATCTCATGCCACTCAATATAAAAAGTACATTGTCACTGGTACTTTACAAGTGAGCTTTTATCTTTTTCCAGTTATTACCAGAATTCTGAAAAGCACTAGAACAGCAACAGCCTTGGCAAAAATCTTTACTATCATTCATGATTTAGGTTTTGGATTTTTCTAAGTCTTTTTTTTTTTTTTTTTTTTTTTTTTTTGTGAGTTTGTTTTTATTGGGGAACAGGACACAGGGTGGGGAATGTCTCCTTGGGCTCTGGTATGCCTCGCCTCCCAGAGAATGTCCATTTGCATTCTAATCTTCTTGGGCTTCTTTACGGAACTTTTTCTTCTTCTTGGAGCTGCTCTTGCTGCCAGCAGCCTCTTCAGGTCCGCTGCTGACCGGCTCCTCTCTGGAGAATCTCCTCTTTTCCTTTGAGACACTTCTGCTGCCTGCCTCTTCGGGGTCATTAACTGTTTCCTCCTTGGGTGATGATTTCTTCCTCTTGGGAAGACTGGGGCTGCCAGGGGTTTCTTCAGGATCACTACTCATCAACTCCTCCTTGGAAAAAGATTTCTTTTTCTTGGGTTTGGAGAAAGAAGTAGAGGGGTCTTCCATTCCATTCTCCTGAGGAACCTCCTGGGGCTTTTGCTTTTTCTTCTTCTTTTTGGGTTTTTCACTTGCCTCCCCAGGTTGAGGACTCCTGGGAGGCAGCCGAGGACAGAACACACATGCCCAGGGAACGGGAGTGAGCTACAACCAGCTCTCTGGGCTCTTGAGCAAGTTCTCTCAGCACCTATCTCCTTCCTCACACTCCTCTGGAGTACTACTGCTGTTTTCTGAAGATGCGAGGGCAAGTGCAGCCAGCCATTTCTTTTCCTTCTTTAAGTGTTTCTTCTCCTGTTTCTCCAGTTTCCTAGTAATCTCAGCAGCCGCTTCCTCTGCCTCAACCATTGCTTCCTTCATGACATCCAGATTCTTTCGTGGAATCTCTCCAGTCTCATAGAAGGACAGTCGCTCTTCAACTTGTTCTCGAAGTTTCTCCCCAAATACACTCGTGGGCACGTCAGAGAAGCAATCGATTCGTGAGGCAATACTGCATTTGTTTGCCAGGTATCGGGAGATGCGGCCCTTGTTCTTGGCAGCTGCTCGGCCAAGGAAGGTGGAGTGGAAAATGAGTCCATATTTTGGTGTGTTACCCCTTGTCTTCAGGGCTCTGGAGACTTGGTCCCTTTGCTGGGCCCTGGGAATCACTCAGACACCAGGATTTTTCTAAGTCTTTTTAAAAAAACTCTGACAAGCCCAAAATCTAAAGAAAAATAGCAGAGAAATGTAAACTAGTAGAGTTTTAAAGAATACAGACTCAAGGGTTATTGAAACTATCGTTACCTCCCTCATGGTCTCTATTTTCTGATGTTTTTACAAAAGTATTCTGAGTGAAATAGTGGATTAAACCTAAATTAAGCATCCTTTTTTTTTCTGCTAAAAAAAAAAAACAAAATCAATAGAAATCATTCCATGCTTGAAAAATCCAAGTAAATAAAATCTCTAAGAACCAGAAGTGAATGGAGAATTCAGGGTAGTAAACAGGAGCTGAAATCTACAGTCCACAGCCAAGCTGAAAGGGTATCAGGTATAGTGCCATAAGGACTGTGCCCCATTTTTGACCCCAGGGCAAAAACAGGTATACCATGTAAAGTCAGGAATTAGGAATGCAGATTCTGCCACGAAGGAGGACAGAAATAGAGCCCCCTCTCCTCATCTACCTAACAAAAATAAGTTGTTCCCTGTGGCCAAGATGTGGGTACAAACTTGGTGAATCTGGTTTGAAAGTGACCTATATTTCAAGGCGGTGTTGGTGCGGGTAGTAAAATCTCATAACTAAATAAAAAACAAGTAAAGCCCATGTGCTGAGGTTCTGACATAAATTGAGGTTGCACACCCACTGATGCTAGGGTACCGGAAGGCTCAAAATTAACTTACTGTAAGGCCATATAGAGAAAAATATCCCTCAGAAGGTGAGCTCAACACAAGATCTGCAAATTACAAGTAAGTTTGATGCTGGAAAGGTAATCTATGCCACAAATCTGGGAATTAATTTTGATAAATTAATTATACTCACAAAAACTGAAAAGGATTTTGACTTCTGCTTCTGATCAAGATTGAATAACAGACACCAGATTTAGCATCATGCCGGAAGTGAACAACAATAAAAGATAACAAAATATGTGAACCGATGCTTTTCAAGGTGCTTGGATGCCAGGCAATAAAAGACAGTGATCCTTGAAGCTGGAGAAAAAACAATCGGAGTCCTACAATTACCCAAGTTTACTGCTTTGAGAGAGTTTCCAGGCCTTGCAGTGTGCAGAGGAGCTCATGCAGAGCCAGGAAGATTTATTGAGTTAGGGAGACACTGCAGAAAGTCTGGAGAAATCAAAGCAGCAGAGTTTGCAAGACAACATCAAAAAGGAGAGAAAACTTCAGAGATTCGATGAGGGTTCGGGAGTATTCACCTGAATATTGATCAGTCTATTCATGTAAGGCTACTAGTAAAGGCAAGGAAAAGAACTCCCAAAAGAATTAGAGAGAATACCCAACACTCACACAGGAGGAGATAGTGTCTGTCCCTACCAGCAACACGGGAAACTCATAATTCACGGGGCACTGGGTAGAGTACACAGAAGGGTCTGGTCTCATGGTAAGCAATAATTAACCTTATACTAAACATAATTCTGGTCCCACCCATAAATCTGAAAAGAAAGACCCAAAATATCAAACTTAACTGTATCCCAGAACAAATCTCAAGAATATTTATAGGAATATAAAATTATCCAGTACCCCAAAAGGTAAAGTTCACAATATCTGATATTTGATCAAAAACTATGAGGCATGCAAAGAATCAGGAAAACACAACTCATAATCAAAAGAAAACTCAATCAAAACCAAAGCAGAATTGGCAAATGCATTATAATGATCAGGAAAGACATTAAAACTGCTAATTGATTTAAATCTAATAATATGTTTAATCACATAGCATGTAAATGATCTAGCCATACTAATTTAAAGGCAGAGATTAACATATTGGATAGAAAACAAGAATCAATTACTCACTACCTATAAGAAATACGGTTTAATATAAAGATAACAATAGACTAAAAGTATAAGGATAAAACATACATATCAAAAAGATATATCACTTTAGTAATTACATTAAACCGCAATGGCTATATGAAATATCAGACATATTTCAGAGGAAAGAGTATCATCAAGTACGAAGATCATTTCCTAATGATAAAAGTATCAGTTCCTCAAGATGGTATAGCAATCACTAATGTCTGTGAACTCAATAGCAAAATTCAAAATACCTGAAGCGGGCCAAGTGCAGTGGCTCAAGCCTGTAATCCCAGCACTTTGGGAGGCTGGGGCGGTGGATCAAGAGATCGAGATCATCCTGGTCAACATGGTGAAACCCCGTCTCTACTAAAAATACAAAAAATTAGCTGGGTATGGTGGCGCGTGTCTGTAATCCCAGCTACTCAGGAGGCTGAGGCAGGAGAATTGCCTGAACCCAGGAGGCAGACGTTGCGGTGAGTGGAGATCGCACCATTGCACTCCAGCCTGGGTAAGAAGAGCGAAACTCCATCTCAAAAAAAAAAAAAAAAAATACCTGAAGCAAACAATACTTAAACTGCAAAGAGAAAAAATAAAAATCCAGAATTAAAGTCAGAGATTTCAATACCCTGCTTTCATTCATGGATAGAATAGTAGATAGACAGTCAGTCCAAAACAGGGCCACTGGATTTGATAAATCGAAGTCACTAAAGCAACTGCAGATGAATGGTGGGGACAGCAAGCCAGAGAAAGTGCAGAGACTAAGGAGAAACATCAACTCTTCGGGTTCCTTCAAAACCTTTTTCTGTAAAGAAGAGCTGAAAAATGAGTTGTACAAAGGGCAATGTGAGTCAAGGTTTTCTTTGCTTTTTTAAAATCTAAAACAAACTAGAACAAACGTACCTGCTTAAAGGGAAGTTCAGATAGTGCAGGAGAAAATTATGTACAATACAGAAGAAAATGGGCATAACTAAAAAAAGACAACTTGGAAAATGCAAGAGGAAAGAGAAGCCAGTAACAGAAAGACAACATAAAACTTCATATATTAGAAACTAAAATGTATGTCTGAATAATTCACAAGTTAAAAACAAATCATAATAAAAATTAGAAAACATTTTCAAACGTACAAAAATTAAAGTAGGATTAGAGATAAAAATTAGTGATGAGACAGTTTATGCAGTATTAAAAGGATATGTACATAAATTTAAAGTCTTTTAAAAGTCTGTTTAAAAAATAAGGCTGGGCAAGTGGCTCATGTCTGTAATTCCAGAACTTTGGGAAATCAAGATGGCAAGATTGCTTAAGTCCAGGAGTTGGAGACTAGCCTGGGTAAAATAGCGAGAACCCATCTCTACAAAAAATATAAATAAAATTAGACAGAAATGGTGGCATGCCCTCTGGGCCCCAGCTTCTTGAGAGGCTGAGGGGAGAGGATTGCTTGAGCTCGGGAGGGTGAGGCTGCAGCAAGCTGTGATCACACCACTGTAGCCCAGCCAAGGTAACAGAGAGACCCTATCTCGAAAAAAAGTAATAATAATAAAGGATATCATTAAATAAGAATCCTACTTATTAATTGGAGAAAAAAAAAGAGTGTTTGCTTCTGTATCTGGAATACCTGGGAAACATAAAACATGAAGTGATCTAAAACTAAATTACTAAGTAAACCTGACAGTCAAGCTTATCAACCAAATAGCAGATCAATGCTTAAAGGCCATGCTGCAAAGCTCAAGGAGAGACATACCATTTAAGTAGGTTTCCATTTACATTGACAATCCTGTCAGTTCTGTTTTCTATCAAAGCCAAACAGAAATAGACAAGATCAATGGAACAATAAATTCCTCATATAGAAATAATCAGACCATACATTCATATCTCAAAAATGCACCAAGTTACCCAAGCATTGAAAGCTCTTTTTTCATCACACACTATTGACATATGTCCAGACTCTGAGGTCACAGAAACTAATCATACTCCTTTATTTTTTTTCTTATAATAAAATGGCATAACATTATTTTCTAATCTTTTACTTCTGGTCTAAAAAACATAATCTGCATTAACTTCAAGAGAAAATTAATGTCTAAGAAAAACCCATGAAGAAAGATTATACCACGGGATATAATAAATTACTGATCATTCCAAAAGATGAGATTGGTAATTATATAATAAATGAAATATGAGACTCTTTCCAAAATAAGAACTTATTCAAAAACAAAGCTGTTATGCTTGTTATTTGACCTGTCAAATAACATTCTTTTTTTCTTTTTTTATTTCTTTGTGAGAGTACATTTCTTGGTTAATCATGGCCAGAAAGAAAATCTTTGCTATTTACCAGGCCACACATTATTTTATGAAGAGATATGCATATGATATTCATATAACAGACTAGAAATAATATATTTATCAGATTAAAACGTGTTTATTCACTGATTGAAAAATCATGTTACTTGGGTTGATCATTTTGTTGAGATTGTGGAATAGATGAACACAAAATTTCTCTCAGCACTCATTTCTGCTGTGTCTAGCCCTAAGTCAGTGTGGTAAAGGTTATGATCCAGCCATGCCCCAGAGACACTGTAGAGAGAGGGTTAAAGACACAAAAGTCAGAACAAATTTGAAGAAATGAGTCAAATTAAGCCAGGCACACACAGTGGAAAAAAAAGTTCTACTAAAAGGGAAATTCATATAGAAAGGCCCAGAGACATCATATTACAAATATTCCATCTTATCACCATAAAATTTGAAAAAAAAAATTTATTACAAGACTGGAGGACAAGATGGCCAACTAGACATACTCAAGAAGTGCCACTCCCACTGAGAGAGACCATCGTTTTGAGTAAATTAATATAATTTGGAGAGATCTCCAAAACAAAATGTCAAGAGTGGCTGAAGGTATCAAGCAGACACTGAGGCTGAGAAGGGAGGAGGCTGGGAACCCTGTGTGAGATGCCTGATTACTGAGGATAGTTCCAGGATCTGAACAGCTCCTAGGAAATGGGTGACTGAAGGAAATGTGGGACTGCCCACCCCTGCAGTGAACTTCTGGGATCCTGGCTACAGAAAGCCTCGTATCCCCCATGGACATGTAAGCTGATGTAGATATCTGCCCAGAGAGTAGGCACAGTTGAATCTTCAGCCAGGATAGAACTAGGAACCTTTGTGCATAGCACAGCAGGGCCAGAGGCACCCAGCCCCCAGGGTCCTCATCTCCCTCTGCAAATGTCTTGCCTCAGCTGACTGCCAGGCTAAGAGAAAGGAGGGCCTACTTCCCCATGGGACTGGGGCACAGCTGTTCTGCAGGCCCCTTTCCTGCCAGCCCCTCCCAAGGCATTTACCTGGCTGTCCCACAGGACTGTGTTCATGGTGTGGCCTCCACTGCCCAAAATGGATGCTTTGCTGCATGTGATTATGTTTCCAGCAACCTAGGAGGGCTTCTGATCCCCCAGGACATCTGGAACCCCAATCCAAGGGTCCAGAGGATGGAGCAGCAAGACAATCCCAGCATCCAGGGCTGGAGCACACAGCTGAGCTGAGGGCCTAGCTGAGATCCGTGGTAGCCCAAGTGCCTAGATGAGATCTGTGATCAGCATTTGAGTGGAGAGGAGCCCACAGTCTCAGAGCATGAAGCAGGTGAGATGCACAGGTGAGTTGGCTGGAGTGTGAGTGGGACATGCCTCACTCCACAAGGCTGGTCCACGAAGGGTGTGGCCTATCTCCAGTCTCCCTACTGTGGCCTCTGCCCAGGGAGCCCCACCACCCAGAACACCTCATGAAAGAAATGCAGGCACAATGTCAATTGTCACAGGGGGCTTTGACAAAGCACAGGAGCAGACATGGTGAAAAGGTTACCTCTCTTCCTCCCTCACTACAGAACATGACTGTACACACAAGGAATTACAGAGAAGCCACACAGCTGAATTAGAGCCTAGCCACCCCCCATTAATCTTTAAGTGCCATCTACTGGATCATAGCCCAAACTGTAATACCAAAAATACTTTGCTAATATACTCATCCTGTGAAACCAAGGGCAAGCATTTGGCCATAAAGGCTCCCTGTATGGAGGCTTGGCCATCTAAAAATATCTAGAAATGAAGCCAATGGACTGTCTATAATCAACTTATACCAAAATTAAAGAAACATCCTCCCTCCCAGATGAAAAAAAAAATAGTGAAAGAATTCTGGGAACTTAAAAAGCAAGAATCCCTTTACCTCCAAAGAAGTCCACTACCTCCCCAGCAATGGTTCTTAACCAGTCTGAAATGACAGACATATAATTCAGCCTCTCAATGGCAAAGAAGCTCAAGATTCAGGAAAAAGTAAAACCCAATGCAAAGAATCCACAGAATCCAGTAAAACAATCCATGAGCTGAAAGATGAAATAGGCATTTTAAGAAGGAACTAAACTGAACTTCTAGAGGTAAAAAATTAACTATAAGAATTTCATAATACAATCAAAAGTATTAACATCAAAGAGACCAAGCTAAGAAAGGAAGGAATCTCAGAGTTCAAAAAATGGGTTCTTTGAATCAACAGTTAGACAAAATACAGAAAAAAGAATTTTAAAAAATGAACAAGGAGGCCGAGGCAGGCGAATTACAAGGTCAGGCATTCAAAACCAGACTAACCAACATGATGAAACCCCATCTCTACTAAAAATACAAAAAATTAACTGGGCATGGTGCCGCACACCTGTAATCCTAGCTACTTGAGAGGCTGAGGCAAGAGAATCGCTTGAACCCAGAAGGCAGATGTTGCAGTGAGCCAAGATCACACCACTGCACTCCAGCCTGGCTGACAGAGCGAGATTCGGTCTCAAAAAAAAGAACAAACTTTCCAACACATATGAGATTATAAAAAGAGACCAAATCTATGACTAATTTCTATTTCTGAGAGAGACAGAATAAGCAACTTAGAAAATATATTTGAAGATATAGCTCATGAAAATTCCCCTACTTTTGAGAGGTTGACAGAAAATTTAAAAAATACCAAGAATTCCAGCTAGAAACTACACTAGATGACCACCCCGCTAAGGCACATAGTCATCAGATTCACCAAGGTTGACACAAAAGAAAAAAATCCTAAAGGTAGCTGGAAAGAAAGGTCAAATCACATAAAGACAAAACCCCATCAGGCTAGCAGCAGACATCTCAGCAGAGTTGGAAGAGATAATTTATGAAAGCAAGAAGATCCCTCAGGAGGTGAGTAGCATTTATAACCCAATTTCTGGTGAAACATTTGGTCTCAAGGAGGAAATGAGCTATTTATCTACTTAGATGCAATTGAAGAATAGGAGGTAGACAGAAAGATCATGGGTCTGTTTAGCAAGCATTTATGAGGTGCCTGTCACTGTCTTAGGAGCTTTACAAACATCAACAATACAATGCTCCTTACAACCTTGTGAGGTAATATTATTATCTCCGTACTACAGATGAGAAAACAAAGGCACAGTCATGTAACTAGAAAGGAACAGAGACAACTTGATTCCAAGCCATCTGGCTACAGAGTTCATGATTATAACCCCTAGGCAGTTCTATGTCTCACTCAAAGGGGAGGTTCAATCATATAAATTAATGTATCTGTTTGTTTAAATAGTTTATAAAATAATGAGGGATGGCATGCCAGTGATTAATACAAGGACTTGGAGGGAGAAGAAAAAGAAAAAATGAGTAAAAAGGGAAAGAAATAATAAGTTCCAAGAGGATAAAATGAAACAACATGGAAAATTAGGCCCCTGGAGAAAGGAGTGGTGACTTAATGTGTGGAAATTCACACATTCAATGTTTTTCAGCAAACAAGATTATTTTTTGTAGTAATTTTCCTAAAATTTTATTTTTTTATTTTATTTCAGAGGACAACTAAATTTACTGATATATTAGTAAGGACAAGATAATTTATTTTCCAGTAAAGGGAACTCAAAGAAACACATTAAATTCTTATTGCTGTATATAAACAAACAGATATACAGTTATCACATTAATTTATTAAGAGAAAATATAGGAAAACATATTATGCCGTATATGTCATGTTTTCCAGTTGGATTGGTAAATTGTTAATAAATAAGTAAAGAAAATTCAATGTTATTGAGGGGAACAATTTGAAGACCTTACGAGTCATTAAATATTTATGAAATAAGACTTAATAATCAAAAATGTCAAGCTTAATCAGATATTCCTTTTAAATATATTAGAAATATTACTTGGCATTTTGTATTTATTTGATAGGATAATTTGATAATCCATGTTCTCAAATAATTTTTCTTCTCAATAAAAATAAAAATAAACATTTTTTTATTTTCTAAGTACATCTATAACTCAAATAAATAGTAGTTTGAGATATGAAAGATCATATTTATAAAATATAAAATATTGAAATTAGTAAGATATGTAAATTCTAGAAATTCAAAAGCATTTACATAATACTTTTTAAAGAGAGTTTTAAATTTTAATATATTACACCTAAATTAGCAAGCTCTAAGGTTACATACTATAGGAAGAGTAACATAATTTCTCCATAGAAGATACCCATAGCTATAATATTTAGCAAGAAAGAGATACAAAAATATTTCTGCTATTCATAGAACATATAGTTTGAATCCCTACATCTTTGAGTCTAATAATGCATTATTTATACCCATGTTCAAATTAAATAAGGATCTAATAGAACATTTCTAGCCACAAGGCCCTCCAGACATCCAGATCCTCATAAGGCAGCTCACAAACTTGAGTAAATCTATGATAAAGTTAACTTTTTGAGTGAAGGACTGAAAACTGTACCCTTCATCAATCAGTACTAACCAGTAACTTTTTGCTCATTGGGGTAATGATAAAGGAATTCTTAGTTCTCTGTTTATAGATCTCTCCTGCCTAGCCCTTCTCATGACCTGAAGCAGTGAGACTCATTTAGAGATAATTGCAATGGTCCAGGTGAGAGAGGGTGATGGTCAGGTGTAGAGAGCAAACAGACAATCTGTCTTGGACAGGCTTGCTTTGAGATGCTTACTGAATACAAAGTAGCCTGCTTCCTACTGAATCTGGAGTTGCAGATAGATGATCTAGAAACAGGTGGTGGGGAGAGAGAGACAGAAATTCAGGAAAAAAATAAGGAAGAAAAGGAAAGGGAAAGGAGGAAATCCAATAAATATACAATAGTTAAAATTAAAGAGGCAAAGTGAGAGTCAAAGTTGGTTTTTAAAAAGGCAGGAGGATTAGAAAAGTGTTACCATAAAAAATAGTTTCAAAAGAGAAAATAAATAATTTGAAAGAGAAAGTCAGTGAGGAGCATCAAGGGTAGAAAGAGATGATCAAAGATCAAATACTGCACAGAAATTAGGCAGTTGAAAACTAATGGTTTATTGGTGATCTTTGGCAAAGCCATTTCAGTAAAGTGGATGAAGAAATCAGATTAGTGAGTTGAAGAGATAATGGAAGAAAATTTTTCCACCCCTAATTTTTTGCAATGTTTGGATTATTAAGTGACTAAATTAACTCATGGTAATCCAGACAGCATGCAGAAGTTATTTTAAGTTTGGAAGAAGATAATGACACAGCCGTTCCAATGGCTGTCAGGGTCAAGTTTTCAGCCTACAAACCATTTTGTAGGCTGGAAAGGAAGTGTCAGTGCCAACAGAATGAAAGAAAGTGAAAATGCAATGACACAAGGGATAAATAATACAAGAAGGTAGTAAAGGTAAAGAAGAAAGAGAGATCAAGGGCACAAGTGTAGCTTCGACTTTGCAAAGGAAAAGAGGTCCCTCTTGTTTGGAGAAGAATGGAGGAAGAAAGGATAGAAAATGGATGAAATCAATTTACATTTGAGGGTATAATTTTTAGAAGTTAGAAAGTTCTCACGTGTTTAATTTTCTGTGTGATATGAGGAGAATACATCACCTGTGGCAGCAGAAAAATGATTTAGGATTATCTCCTCTAATCCTATAACTCTCCCATTAAAACAGTACTATTGTTCCCTCTACTCAGAAATGCAAAATGAGACTCAGAGAAATTAAGGAACTCTCCCAAGGACACTTAGTCAATATTTGGCAATGTGACAGCAGAGAATTGTTCTTAAATGTTACGCCCTTTGGAACAATCTGAAATTCCTACGTGTAGCCAGGTAACACAGGACCACAAAGTGGGAAGTTAATTCTAAAGGTCATATGGTACAAATTTGAAGCCTGAGAATATTTACCATAGCTGTATGTATAGATTTCTAATGTTTTATGAGCATTAGCCAGTCTCTGAAAATGCAAATCACCTGTAGTTGAAAAGATGCACTCCACCTCCCAGCCGAAAGAAGAGTATACCAATGATGTTAGTTTCCACTGTTCAATTGCACCTTTCAAATGTGCTCAATTTGTGTAAGGTAGCATAGATGATTTGTAGTGGTTTGAATGTGAAGCTAACATTAAGGGTGATTTGAAGCTGTTCTTCATCATTTCTTACTGCAAGGTTCCACATTATGAGTACTGAGTCAGAAATCTCATTACTTTAATAGCAATAGAGCAAGGATAATATACAATGCAGGAGACGCTTGATAAACAACGATCTCTCAAAAGTGTTAGACTTCATTTATACAAGCTTAAGTCTCTAACCATAAAACTCTCTTTGATGAGGGTGTCTTGAGTACATTTTGTGTTCTTTGATACGTGGGAGAATAAGAAAAGTCAGTTTTTGCTTTCAGGAATTTATAATCTCATTAGAAAAAGAGAACTCATAAAACAGCTAAAGAGTAAAACATAATAAAATGATATTTCAAAAAGTAAATGTAATATGATAAAGACAAGAATCATCACTGTGTACTACTAAAACCTGTAAAATGTTTCATAAAAGAGAAAGATAAGGAAGAAGTCCCTCTAAAATATTTTCTGAATGAATGTCTAAATGTAGGAAGTAAGAGGTAGGGAAGCAAGGAAGGCTGATTTGAAGGTTAAATAAAAAAACAGTTCCCTAGCCAAACTATCTGACCTATTGCTTATTTTAGTTAAAAAAAGATTTTATATGAGGACGACAATATAAATATACCTTATTTTATGCATAAATACAGACTTGAAAAAGTCATGATTAGATCATTTGTCAGATACCAGGAAGCTATATTTGCAAAGAGACATTTTAAAAAACAATGATCTTCAATTAAGCTGTATACTTATACTCTGTATATCAAATGATTTTAAAGGAAGATCTGTAAATAACTCATCTCATCTTAAGTCACACTATAAATAGCCTAAAACATAAATTTTCAAAACATCTTTGTTATTAACATATAAGTATACCACCCAGAAAAATGAAAGAAGAGATTTGAGTTGTTTAGTAAAACAATGAAGTTAACAGTAACTAGATATTACTATAGCAGCTTGAAAATCTATTTTCTAGAACAAATACTATTGAAACATTTCAGAAGTTGCTTTTGACCTATCTATAATTTCAGCACGTGATTTTGATTTTTGTTGATACAAGAAATGTTTCTTCCTACATGTCTAATATATCTAGCCTGTTATCCCAAATATATTATAACCATATGTCTAAATGTATTTACATTTTTAATCATAAGGTTGCATATCTACCAAATATTTCCATTTGAAAAACTGAAATTAATCAAAAGTTAAAGAACTCTTTAACTTTTGATTAATTTCAGTTTTTCAAATGGCCACACAATCAATATTGTGCAATCTGACTCAAGACTTGTTGATATGGTTTGCTTCTGTGTCCCCACCCAAATCTCATCTTGAATTATAATCTCTAAATGTCAACAAAGGAACCTGGTGGGAGGTGACTGGATCATGGGGGTAGTTCCCCCATCATGTTCTCATGATAGTGAGTGAGTTCTCATGACATGTGATGGTTTAAAAGTGTAGCACTTTCTCCCTCTCCTTCCCTCTCTCCTGCTGCCATGCAAGATGTGCCTTCTTCCCCTTTACCTTTCTCCATGATTCTAAGTTTCCTAAGCCTCCTCAGCCATATGAAACTGTCGGTCAATTAAACCTCTTTCTTTATAAATTACCCAGTCTCAAGTAGTTCTTTATAGCAGTGTGAAAACAGACTAAAACACTTGTTCTTAACTAATACACCCTTTAAAACAATCTGTTATTCCTACATACAGCCAGGTAACATATACCAGGAAAGTGAGAAGTTAATTTAAAAGGTCATATCATGGAAACTTGAAGCTTAAGAACATTTACATAAATAAATCTAAATAAAACTGGGCTCTATTATAAGCCAGCAAATTGTTTGTTGATCATATCTAAAGCAGAATTGTGCAATTAATTTAAGTTTTAATAAAGGACAATACATGTAAGACAATGGTTATCTTGGATAAGATCGAGAAATCAATTTTTTAAATTTTTTATAAAAAGCCAGTCAAATTTACAGTGGGGGGTTGTATACCAACTTTAGTGACACTAATGTTAGTAAGTTCTGATAATCCATTGCCATCAGGTCAGCCAATAAATCAATTCTTTAGAGAAGAATAGGTGATGGAGAGGAAGGCAGCAAACCAGACTGCCATGTGTGTACCTATGCAACAATCTTACATGTTCTTCACATGTACCCCCAAACCTAAAATGCAATTTAAAAAAAAGAAAGAAAGAAATGCCAGAGGGAGTCAGGCTGAAATGAAAGAACAGTGCATACTAAGAAATAAAGAATGCTAATTACTTTGCAAAATATAAAAGCCAAAAATAATATATAGTTTCTTGTTTTCTTTTTTCAAAATTTAACTCAGATTTTTACTTTTTCACATGTTAATGTGACTTAAATAGTAAAATGAAAAAAATAACCTCAGAATACATAGACAGAATTTAATACACAGAGCTCAACTGCAAATTATGTGAGTATTCTAACTTATAAAAGCATAACACACATAAGCAGTGAACAGTTCAGTATACTCATAAAAAGAACCATCACCAGCACCTCAGGAGAATTCTTTGTGGTTTTTGCTGCTGCTCCCTCCACTCCCCAAACACAACCACTATTTTGGGTCAAACACCATAGATTAGTTTTGCATATTTTTGAGCTGCATTTTAACTATTAACATAATCTTACAGTATACCTCATTCCTTTCACTCATCATGATGGTAAGATTCATCTGTGTTTTTGAGGGTAGTTACAGTACATTCATACTTGTTGCTGAATATTGTTTTACATCTCTCTCGGTCTTTATGTATATGCATTTCTGTTGGGCATATACTCAGAAGTGGGATTGCTGGGTTATAGTATGCATGTGTTCAAAACTAGTAAAGTGTCTCCAAAATGATGGTGCTAATCTACACTATGACCAGTAGTATATGAGAATCCACCATCTTGCCAACATTTAGTACTGCCAGTCTTTTTACAGTTGAGCCATAAATTTGCATTTCTCTGATACTGAGACTGAACACCGTCATTATGTTTATTGGCCATCTGGATATCCTGTTTTGTAGAATGCCTGTTCATGAACATTGCCCTTTTAAAAAATGGATTGTCTTTTTTCTATTGATTTAGGATATGGATTTCTTATATTTTTGTTATTTGGTTATACATGTTGCAAACATCCACTCCTATTTGTCACTTACCTTTCATTCTCTATTGGAATTTTTATCAACAAAATTTCTTAGTTTGGGGCCAGGCGCAGCAGCTCATGTCTGTAATTCCAGCACTTTGGGAGGTCGAGGCGGGCAGATCACGTAAGGTCAGGAGCTTGAGACCAACCTGGCCAACATTGCAAAACCCTGTCTCTATGAAAAATACAAAAATTAGCTGGGCATGGTGGCGGGCACCTGTAATCCCAGCTGAGACAGGGAGGCTGAGGCAGGAGAATCATTTGAACCCAGGAGGTGGAGAATGCAGTGAGCCAAGATCATGCCATTGCCCTCCAGCGGGGGCAACAAGAGCGAAACTCCATAACAACAACAAAAAAAAGTTCTTAGTTTTAATGTAACCCAAATTTCCTCTTATATCGTTTATGTCTCACTAATAAAAGTATTCCTTCTCTCAAAGTTATCAAGGTATTTACTGATAGTTTATCTTTTACATTTGCATCAACATTTTACACAGAATTGATTTTTTGTTTGTAGAGTCTAGAGATAAGTTTCATTTTTTTCCACTTTTGATTGTTTAACCCAACTAGCAAATTTTTCAAAACAGAAAAATTACCTTAAATCAACTTTTCATGTTTTTGAATGTATTTCTACATGTCTGGATTCTATCCCATTGGGCACCAATAGTGTCTTATCTACTGTAATCTTCACAAAAAGACTGAACAATTTCTTAAACAACAGAAATTCTGGAGGCCAGAATCCAAGATCAGGTGGCTTTGGGATTGGTTTCTTTGGCGGCCTCTCTTTCACTTGCAGATGGCCATCTTCTCCCTGTGTTTTTCCAGTGGGCTTCCCTTTGTGCATATGTGTCCCGATTTCCACTTATTATAAGGTTATCAGTCAAATTAGATTAGGGGCCACTTGATGGCCTCATTTTAACTTAACCAGCTCTTTTCAAGCCCTATCTCCAAATGCATCCACATTCTGAGGTACCAGGAGTTACATACAAATTTGGGGAAGATACAATTCAGCTCATAATAGGATGACATAAATAATATAATAATTTCTACTGTTTTAAGCTTTTGCAACATACCTGGTACACTGTTAATTATTGTACTATCTCATTTCACCTTCGAAAAATCCTATTCTGTTATCTGCACTTTACATTTAAGGACTTTAAGAATGATGGCAATCAAGAAATTTAGAGTCTTGATATCAGAAAATGTAAGTCCTCCTGCCTCTTTCTTCAAGGGTGTCTAAGCTATCCTTCTTATTCTTGTCCCCTCTCATTTACATATAAATTTTGGAATCAGCATTTCAAATCCTACCAAAAAAAAAAAAACTGTGACAAAATTTTGATTAGGATTATTGTGAATTTGTGTACCTGCTTTTCCTCAATATTTTACCTCTCCCATGTAGGAATCTGATTGGTACTAGGTATAATATTTGATATTTTTGTGCTATTTTCAAGGGCATGTCTCTTTTAAATATTATTTAATTGTTGGTTTATTTCAGTTTGGTATCTATGTTGGTAAAGTTTATTATTACTGTATTCAAATAGTGTTTTAATATTGACCTTATGTTCGCAACCTTCGCTAAATTCACTTATTAATTTTAATAGTTTGAATACATATCAAAGAATAAACATATTGTCAGTGAATAGTAGTTTTATTTGTTCCTTTCCAACTCCATGCCTTTTACTTATTTTACTTACCTTATTTCACTACATATCTGACAACATTTGAATGGAAGTGGTGATAGTGAACATCTTTTTCTCCCCTCCACTCTAAGAGAGAACGCTGTCAGCATTTTATTATTGCATATAATGTTTGCAGCAGGATTCCTTTATAGCGATCTTTATCAAATGAACTTCTTTTCCTAGATGCTAAATGTTTTTCCTGTAAATAGATTTTTATTATGTATTTATTTTTGAGGTGGAGTTGCATTCTGTTGCCCAGGCTGGAGTGTGGTGGGCTGATCTCGGCTCACTGCAACCTCCATCTCCCAGGTTCAAGCAATTCTCCTGCCTCAGCCTCCTGGGTAATTGGGTGCCACCATGCCTGGCTACATTTTGTATTTTTAGTAGAGACAGGGTTTCATCATGTTGGCCATCCTGGCCTCGAACTCCTAACCTCTAGTTATCCACCTGCCTCAGCCTCCCAAGGTGCTGGGATTACAGGTGTGAATCACCATGCCCAGCCTATAAATGGATATTAAATATTACCAAATGAGCTTGTGTTTATGTTGATAGCATGCCATAATTGCCCTCCTTTGATCTTTCAAACTTGGACATTATATTAAATAATTTTCTGATGTTAAATCTAACTTACTTTGCCAAAAATCTCAGTCTCGTGTTTCCATATCCTAAGAAAGTTACACATCATGTTTTTCGAGTTTGTGTTTGATATTTCCATTGTCTGGAACCTCTGTGAATCTAGATCTTTTGTTTCTTTGGTTTTCTATCATGTTTTCAAGTGTTCTCATGTCTGGTTTTTTGTTTTTGTTGTTGCTGTTGTTTGACTGCCAGTTGTTGTCTATGTAAAATTAAAGAGATAGTTGAAACCTGTGATGATATCATCTTTCTCTAGAGAATATTATCTTTTGATCCTTTGGAGTTTACCAGAAATATCAGCAAGTCCACATCCATTTGATATAATCACAAACTGAGAATATTCTATGCCTGGTTTCCAACCCAAGGAGAAACACTGCTGTATTTCTACTATCAGCTTACTCCTAGGGCCAGTTCTTCAGAGTCTAAACCACTGCCCCGGCAAGTACTAACTTTCAAGTTCTGTCTCCCCATTGCAGCCCTGTGAATCTGTTAAAATCTCTACTTGGTGTCTCAGTCTCTCACTTGCCTCTTCCAGAATCTGAAAACACAAGTCAAAAAGTCTCCCTAGGCCAGATTTAGCATCCTGGTTTTCATTTTTCTCTTGGATATTAGTCCTATAATTATTTGTTAATGTGCTGGCTCTCTGATGGCTTCAAGCAAATGTTTGTGGATATTTTTGAGATTTCTTAACTGTTCTTAGTAAAAACTTGTTCTAACTTATATAGATAGTCCCTCATGTTTGTTGGTGATTGTGTTTGTGTGTGTGTGTGTGTGTGTGCATGTGCGTGAGAGAGAAATTTAAAAATTTTCTTTAGATTCTCTTAATGATTGAGAGGTTGTTACACTGAGTTTTAAATGTCAAAACTTGCATTGATAATTTTAATCATTTTTAGAGTATAAGGGACTCATAAATTGTGCAGGATTGAAATTATAAGTATTTTATGCACCAGAAAATTGATGTTGCAAATAAATATGCAACTACAAAATATATTAGTGAATATATATCCTTCTCGGGGATGAGTTATGGCACAAGCAGTAGCTAGCACTGGAGAAGAGACCAGAAGGCAGTACCAGCCATATAATGAAAGTAAGCAGATCAGAGTGAGACCATGAACCCACATCTAGGATGAAGGGAGAGACATAAGGGTCAGTCGAGGGACAAAGTCAGATTCAAAACAAAAAACAAAATCTAGAATCCACCATACAAATCCAACTTTACAAAAGCTGACCATGATGGGGCCAAAATAGTGTTATATTTGTTCCTATCTGCTTTTTATTTTCTCTCATAGTCTCTATGCGTTTTAGAGTACATAAAATATATTATATACTACATGGTAAAAACTGGATACACGTTAGACACATATGTAAAGATATGGTTTGGCTGTGTCCCCACCCAAATCTCATCTTGAATTCTAGTTCCCACAATCTGCATGTGTGGTGGGAGGGACCTGGTGGGAGGTCATTGAATCATGAAGGCAGCTTTCCCCATGCTGTTCTCATGATGTTGAGTGAGTTCACGAGATCTGATGGTTTTTCAAGGGGTTTTTCTCTTTTACTCATTCTTCTACTTGCTGCTGCCATGTGAAGAAGGAAGTGTTTGCTTCATCTTCCACCATGATTGTAAGTTTCCCAAGGCCTCCCTTGCCATGCTGAACTGTGAGTCAATTAAACTTCCTTCCTTTATAAATTACCTAGTCTCAGGTATGTCTTCATAGAAGTGTGAAAATGGACTAAGACATGTAATAACTTAATGAATATGTGAGTACAGGTAAAGTAATACAGAACCAAAAGAAATGCACAAGCTTCTGACTCTATAAAGAATTACTATGTCCATGGCAAGGAGTAGGAATGTGGGCGGGTAAGAGCTTATCCTAATGGGTGCCAATGCAGCAAGAAAGATGTCATAAAAACATTCTCAGTGACTGCTTCCAAAGGTGTTTTTATGTCAAACAGTTACATTCTCTGCAAACAATTTAAAAACCTACTTATGACGTATGTAAAGTAGAAAAGGGTAAATTGAGGTAAGAGCAAAGCCAGGATCATTCTTTTGGCTAGATCTCAGCTGGGGAGGCTAAAGAAAAAATTCCCGAGCCTAAATAAGGCTGCTAAACATTGCATTCAAGAAAAAGCAACTATTATTACTGATAGGATATTTTATAAAAAGTAATAGTCTTGAATCTAGTTTATTTATTTTCACTGAAAAATTTAAAAATATGTACCTTAAGTATTGAGATTATGACTAAATATGTTCAATGAAATATTATATCTTATATGATATAAAATTATTGCCCAAGAAGTTACTTGAAAGGATCAAATTAACTGTAAAGCTCTAATTCTGAAGTTCTTACTAATGGCAATCAAATGACTAGGAAATATTATGATGCACTTGGGAGGCCGAGGCACTTGGGAGGCCGAGGCACATGGATCACCTGAGGTCAGGAGTTCAAGACCAGCCAAGCCAACACGGCGAAACCACGTCTCCACCAAAAATACAAAAATTAGCTGGGTGTGGTGGCAGGCACCTGTAACCTCAGCTACCCAGGAAGCTGAGGCAAGAGAACTGCTTGAACCCGAGGGAGCAGAGACTGCAGTGAGCCGAGATCATGCTTCTTCACTCCAGCCTGGGCAACAGAGCGAAACTCCATGACAGAAAAACAAAAAGAAAGAAAGAAAGATTATAATGCAAACTGAACTGTAAGAGCTTAAGGAGTAAAAACACAAGGATATACAAGTAGAACAGGTAGAGGCAGGCACATGGTTCAGATGACAGATGGCAGAGCTGAGGGTAAAGGGATGAATCCAACGTCATTCCATGCCCTAATGGAACTGACAAGAGGAAAGAGACACATGGAATATATGCAGGTTATAAAATGTTACAGCTCTCTTATAATTACATGTATGGGTAATGTTGTGGCCCAAAAGAATATGGAAATAAGGAACGATAAGATGTGCAGATAAAGAGGACATTTGAGTTTCAAAGAGTGAATGCTTAGCTGAGACGACATGCCTGGCCAAAGAGGCATCCAAAACAGATAAGTAATGCCCTGACCTCTGAGGGAAACCTCTATGGCTCTCTGGTTGAGTCCCAAGTGTGATAATGCATGACAGTTATCATGGAATGTCACGATAAATTAAAATAATTACAAAGGGAAATATGAAAATTGGTTTTGCTTTCTTTTCCAGAGTAAACCTTTAAAATGTATTTATTGTTTATTTATTTAGAGATGGATTTCGTTTTGTCACCCAGGTTAGAGTGCAGTGGTGCAATCTAAGGTCACTGCAACCTTTGCCTCCTGGGCTCAATCTATCTTCCCACCTCAGCCTCCGAGTAGCTAGGACTACGGGCACATGCCACCACTCCCTGCTAATTTTTGTATGTTTTTATAAAGACCAGGTTTAACTATGTTACCCAAGCTGGTCTCAAACTCCTAAACTCATGCAATCCACCTGCCTCGTCCTCCCAAAGTGTTGGGATTGCAGGCACAAGTCACCACACCTGGCCTAAAATTTACATTCATTAATTACTTACTACTTTTGAAAATATTTTAAAAGTGGGCATCAAGCATTAGCATTATATATATATATATAAAACTATGAATCAAAAATCACAGTAAAAATCAGACTATACATTTTTCCTTCTAGAAACAAATTAAATTTTTTTAAAACATGAAAGGTGATTATAGATGAAAATTTCATCATCCTAAAACACAGGGACTATAATAGGGTCGTACTATCAGATTTGGAGAACAGATTGAAATTTGAATCAAACTTCTCTTCAAGAACATCCTGGGAAATTAGCAATAAGTCTCTTCTATGAGAGGGTGCTAAAATGACAAAGAGGTAGTAAATACTGGAAGAAAAATCATGAACAGTGATTTACTAATCTAGTACTGCATAAGAAATTACCTGAAAGTTATCCGCTTAAAACAACAAACATAAATTATTTCAGTTTTTGTGGATCAGGAATTTGGGAGCAGTTTTGCTACATGGTTCCAGCTCAGGGTCTCTCATGAGACTGCATTTAAGACAAGCCAGGATAGCTAACATTTTAAGCCTTGACTGGAGCTGAAGGATCTGCTTCCAAGAAGGCTCACTTGCATGGCTGTTGGTGAAAGTCCTCAGTTCCTTGCTGCTATGGGCAGGAAGCTTTGGCTCCTGGATACGTGAATCCTTCATATTACTGCTTGAGCTCATTACAACATGGCAGCTGGCTTACCCCAGAGACAGTGACCCAAGATGAGAGAGGAAGGCTGAAAGTACAAAATTTTTCATGGCCTAGCCACAGAAATCACACACTTTCATTTCCTCCCTATTCCGTTTACTAGAGAAGCAAGTTACTAAGTTCAGCTCATACTTAAAAGAGAAGGAATTAGGTTTTATCTTTCAAAGGGTATGTCAAAGAATCTGTGGACACATTTTAAACCACCACATATAGCCATCAATATATTGGTATAAGGGTAAGAGGTGTCAGGAGATTATGAAAGAGACAGGGAATGCCCATTTTATAGCTATATTTCCAACCTTAAATTGACAACTTTTTGAGAAGTCCATAGTAACAAACATTTAGAAGCATCTCAAAGCCCTTATATGCCATTTTTTCTTTATGACCAAGTTTCATAATAATGACAGAGCTTATCACAGTAAGGAAAACATGTAATGTGAAAGTACTGGCACATAACATGGAAGAAGGAAGTCAACAATAGGTGAGGTACCAACTGCATAGAAATGCATCAACAGCAGGCAGGGAAGGTAGCAGTGTAGAAGAATGTATTAGCAATGCACCAAAGACAAAGTCCATAGACCCTGGAGCTTTCCAAGGTGGCTATGGCATTACTGAGTCTCTGGAAGGTAGAAAAGTAGTGGAAAGAGCAATGTACAATTCAAGTAGTTCTCTCCGCTAGGATTTTACATACTCCTTAACTAGCTGAGCTCAGCTTCACTGGCACCATTTCAAGAAATATATATAGAAAATGAACCACATTTCCCAAGCTGAATTGCCCAAAGACCCAACTACTTCCATGGTCCCCAACTGACAGCTCAATGGCTAAAAGGAAGTCCATGTTATCCAGCCTTTCAGTCAATCTATGGCAGGAGAAAGCACATAGTGCCTAGGAAGAGAGGAAGAACCAATAATCTGTTCACACTATTTTAGGAAAACCTCAAGCCTGGGCAGTAGAGCTCTTATGCAGAAATGAGTAAGGAGTAGAGAAAGGGTCAAATATAGAATTCATGCAAAAATTCTGACACAAGAAAAGGAGGAAAACATATGAAGTATTTCTGTCTTTTCACATACAAAAAAACTTATTTGTTATAGATGAACCAGAAGCTAAATATTGAAAGCAATCAACTGAATCTACTAAGTGTGACATTAAGAGCTTTAGTGAATTCAGCATGTAGGACTTTCTTTTAGTTGGTGGCTTCCAGTTGAGTTTGGCCAGCAGGAGGCAATGACAGGAGATTTCTGCTTCCTCCCAGCTTCTGTGATATTCTGACTTAGCCATATACCTTTAAGATAACAGTTGCTGGCAAAAAGGTCCCTTTACATTGTTCCAGCTCTCATCAGGAAATACATCTCTTTCCCTTGCATCAGGAGGTGCAGCAGGGTCCTATGCTGCTAATCTCTGAATATGTTAACATACCCTGTGGTTACTCTAATTTGGCATACACCTTTATAAACTGAAAAGCATCCTCAAATATTTCAACACTGGGTACTCTTACCTGTTAGGAATCTGACTGGTGCAATGTATATTTTTCCCAATACACTTAAGTTGTTTTAGTTATGTTACTTTTTGCTACCCATTTGTTGCCTTTGACTTTGCCTACATAAATTTTTATTTATTTTTAATTACTAAGTAAAATTTGTATATATTTGTGGTGTACAACATACTTCAAAATATGTAAACATTGTGTAATGGCTAAATTGAACTAATTAACATATGTATTCATCATTTTTTTTGTGATGAGAACACTTAAAATCTAGCCTCAGCAATTTTCAAGAATACAATACATTGCTATTAGCCATAGCTACCTTGATATAAGATAGATCTCTTGAACTTC
The DNA here is from genome assembly GCA_031835075.1 of Saguinus oedipus. Lineage (NCBI taxonomy): Eukaryota > Metazoa > Chordata > Mammalia > Primates > Cebidae > Saguinus > Saguinus oedipus. The sequence continues at coordinate 22,944,830 of CM063169.1, forward strand.
TTCCTCCTGTCTAACTAAAATTTTGTATCTTTTGACCAAATCTGTCTGCCCAATGTTCTCATCCTTCAGCCTCTGGCAACCTCCATCCTACACTGCTGTGACTGACAATATTCAGGACACTTCTACCTACTACTTCTTTCATATTGACAGGATCAGTTTTCATGCTAAATAAATGTTGCCAAAATTACGGCATTATTGACATCTAAAATATTCTTATTTAAAGCTTCTTGGTATTTATTCTCCTTATTCTTTTAGAATTATTTGACACCGAAAGTAATGTGGCAACTAGGAGGCATTAGAAACATAATCGATGTAGTATAAAAATAGTTTTTTAAATGTATAGCCACTTATAAGTATACTTCTCAAAAAAAATAGTCTCATTATTTAAATTATTAACAATGGGAAAAAGACTCAGTTTTCTCATTTTGTAGCCACCCAATTGGCCTCATATACATTGTATTTCTTTGAAACTAAAAAAGTTTTAAAGACATTAGTAATCAGCATACACAGAGGAACAAAAAGCTGCAGGCTATGAAACTGAGCCTCACACAGCATCAGTAAAACCTTTCTGCCAGTGGGTACAGTTTTAACATGAATATAAAATAGTGGGATCTCCCTAGGAATAAAAGATTATATGCCAGCTAAAGGGTAATATTTTCTTGTGTAGGTCTGTTTTTCTCAACATCTCTATTTTCTGGTTGCAAATACATCCTGCTAAAATGCATTTTCAATATACCCTATCTTTAAATGGATAATACTAGGACTTTTCAAAGTATCAATTAGCAATAAGCTTCAGTTCATAGAACAAACACAACCTGACTCATGTGGGGTTAACATCTATTTTCATAAATGCAATTTTCTCTAAAACCTGACCATTTTATACTATAATATTTTTTCCAAGAAAGAAAGAAAATGAAACTATTTTTTCCCTTTCAGTATTTGAACACTGAACAACAAATTGTATGTAGTAAAATAGGTTATAAGATTTGAGATGGATAGAACTAAAATATATATAGAAACTAAAACTTCAGAAGTCATGGAAAACTGCCTCAATAATCAAATAGTATAGAGTGTGGCACACAGTCACTATTCTCCAGTCCTCTTTCTTGCCTGCATGGATTTTTGATCACCATCTTTCTCAATAAGGCATTATTTTAGAGAACTGTCTTGCAAAACATTCCATGGCATCATGCCCAGAGTTTTTATTCTAGGAGTCTAGGATGATTCCTGGCCATCTGTATTTTAAACTGTACCTACAGAACTCTAACGATCAACTAGGTTTGGCAACCAGTGTTGTAACTAATTAATTATTAGTAGTTGAACATGGCCAGAGTCCAAGTTCTAACTTAATGTGATGTTAGACAATCACTTATAAAATCAAGTGATGACCACCTCAGTACTTGGCACACACCAGGTATTCATATAGAATATGAATATCTACCTGGTGGCATTAGCAGCCCGCTGCCGTGTGGATCTGCCCCAAGCAGTGCTCTCCAAAATGGACATCAACCGTCGACGCTACCCAGCCCATCTGGCCCGCAGCTCTTCCCGCAAGTATACAGAATTGCCCCACGGGACCATCTCTGAAGACCAGGCCAAGGGGCCCGAGGACCTTCCCTGTGACTCCACGGGCCAGGCCTCAACATAGAAAGATGGCCATAGGACTTGCAACTCAGTGTAGTGTCTGAAGAACAGAGGGTGGCTTGGCTCTGGAGACTTTTTCTAGTCTTTTCTGAATAGATCATGGGCCTGAGGCCCCACTTCCTGAGGTCTGAAGCTCAGCAGCTGCTAGAAGGTTGCCTCCTGGTATTTGCTCTCCCAGTAAAGTGGTTTTGAGTAATAACTTCTAGATTCTTCCTGGATGACCAGGGAGGCTCTCTGTCTCAGCAGGTGATGGTGAGGGGACCAGGGGTGCCTCTGAGCCCCATTCTCGTTTCCCTATTGTACCTTCTGCCTGTAGGGCAGAGAGATATGGTTTCTAGAAAATTCCCAGTAGGATGTCATATAAGTTCCTTCCTCTCCTTTTAGAGATTGGAGACTGTAAGGGTCCACATGCTGGAGCCAGGCCGTCTGGGTTCAAATGCCATCTTTGACACTTGCAAGCTGGATGACATTACTCAAATTACTCAATCTTTCTGCACTTCAGCTTCCTCGTCTGAAGTGCAAAGTTGCTCTTGCCAGCAACTCTATAACTTTCTAATATTTTTCATATGAGTTCTGATATATAAACGAACTCTTTTTTCTGATTGCACATTTGACCATATTTTCTCCTAAAGACTTTTAATGTCAATGTTTGTCCAACTGGTCCCTTTGTCTCTGTTGTTGACCTGGTGAAATCAAACTCCAGAAAACTATGTCTCCAGGATTTCTGTTAATGTCTCATCTGTTTCTGATACTTACACTTGCTTGAAGCACTTGACTCTCTTCTAACACGTGGACTCTTAGATTTACAAATATGTCAGACTTTAAATCATATCTTATCGTACAACCTGGGAACTAAAGACTAAAGTTTAAGTCTTAGATTTAAGTGGTTTATCTAAAATTACACAGCTCATCATAGACTAGAAACCAAATCTCCATATTCCCAATATTATATCCTCAGCCATTTAGGTCAAACAATTGCTAAAAAACAAAATGGAAGACTAGAATGTAGCTCTAACTGCAATCAACTTATATATAAATGTTTGGACTTTTTACATTTATAGTTAACAATTTTACAACAAAAAAAGAATATGGTAAATAATTTCCCTTGGCAATAAATGCCAATTTTTCTACAAATTTTGAGGCTCTCTTTTTACTAGAAATAATAAACCAAGTAACAGGACACAGTGACAAACTAGAAATACAGATGCAGACATATACACATAGGTGTGCACACACATACACATACATACATATGTGATAAAACGTTGAAGAGGAACACATTTTCATGTTTGTTGCAGCACTTACTTTCTCATCTGAGTTCATTTTAACTTAATTTCTCCACATTTATCTCTTTTTTTTTTGAGTCAGAGTCTTGCTCTGTCGCCAGGCACCAGGCTGGAGTGCAGTGGTGCAATCTTGGCTCACTGCAACCTCCGCCTCCCGGGTTCAAGCGATTCTCCTGCCTCATCCTTCCGAGTAGCTGGGACTACAGGTGCATGCCACCACGGCCCGCTAATTTTTGTATGTTTTTAGTAGAGACGGGGTTTCACCATGTTGGCCAGGATGGTCTCCATCTCTTGACATCGTGATCCGCCCACCTTGACCTCCCAAAGTGCTGGGATTAAAGGTGTGATACATTTATCTCCTTAGATTATCTTCAATTGAGTTTTACTTCTACAATGCTTAGTGTCCAAGACTGTAAACTGATTTTACTATGTTTGTATAATATATAATTAGGAAATAAATTAGATACAAGTACTAAAAAAAATCAACATAAAATTCCATAGGTTCAAAACAATTTTATACTTGACTCTTTGAGAGTAAAGGGTATCAGTGTAATATTGAATATAAACTGTTTTTGAGTTCTTAAGAGACATTTCATATACTGATGACTCTTTAAATGAAAAAAATGACTACCTCTAAAGATATTCAGCTTCATTACTTTGTAACATGCATAGGATCAGCAAATAAGCTTAAAAAAATCTTGACAGCATCATCTCTGAATTACCCTAATGGCTACACACGAAATGAACTATTCTCAGCACGTTGCATGTATGCACATGCCATACTAAAACACTGAAAAGTAGCTGTCTTCAGGAGATTGAACGTCACCTAGGCAAAGAGCTTGCACCACTGATTTGTAAGTGAGCCAACAAACAGGAGCCTGTCTATGAGTCTACTTCATGACTGCCAGATGAATTCGTGAAAGCTCTGCTTTGGAAACCAGGAACCAAGTTGTGCTCCCCTAGACCTGAATTGTATAAAACTTGGCCCACCTCCTTACAGCAACCTGGCTCGCCAGCACCCACTTTCTTCCCAGAATGTCAGGATATCACCGAGGAATCAAAGTAACAGGGTCCATTGTTCAAATTCTCTCCGTACTGCCAGAATGTGCTGAATCGAGGGGAACCGTGTTAAAAGTTGCTTTCAATTTCTCCGGCACACCTTTGTGACCATGGATTTGGGACAAGAATTATACTAAAAACAAATACTTGGGATTGAATATAGGTCCCAAATTGACAAAAGGATCAGGAAATAAGCACACCATAAGAATTAGAAGAGGCTGAATGTATAAATTTTGGGTTAGAAGTAAAATTTCTGCTGATATAAGGTTATGACTATCTGACTATATTTTCTTGGGAAGGACTGTGACACAGTTTGGATATTTGTCTACTCTAAATCTCATGTTGAAATGTGACCCCTCAATGTTTGAGGTGAGGCCTAGTGTAAGGTGTTGGGTCACGGGGGCAGATCCCTAGTGAATAGCTTGGTGCCCTCCCTCCCCATTGTCATGAGTTCAGTCTTGCTCTGTTAGTTCATGCAAGAGCTGGTTGTTTAAAGAGCCTGGTACCTCCTCTTCCCTCTCTTGCTCCTTCTCTCACCACGTGATACATTGGCTTCCCTTTTGCTGTCAGCCATGATTATAACCTTCCTGAGGCCTCACCAGAAGCAGAAGCTGGCACTACACTTCTTACACAGTCTGCAGAACTGTGAAGGAAATAAACCTCTTTTCTTTATAAATCACCTTGTCTCAGATATTTCTTTAAAACAACACAAAATGGATACAGACTGTCCTTTAACTCAAAGTTATTTCATTCTACTTTATAGTGCAATATATATATATATATATATATATATATATTTTGAGACTGAGTCTTGCTCTGTCACCCAGATTTGAGTGAAGTGGCACACTCTTGGCTCACTGAAATCTCGACCTCCCAGGATCAAGTGATTCTCCTGTCTTAGCCTCCCGAGTAGCTAGGATTACAGGCATGTGTCACCATGTCCAGCTACTTTTGTATTTTTAGTAGATATGGGGTTTCACCATGTTGGCCAAGCTGGTCTTGAACTCCTGACCTCACAAAATATATTTTTATGTATAAAATTTTCATAATTGTTAACCTGCTTTTCAGTTTGAAGCATCCTTACTCAGCAAGACAAAAAGTTGAAAATACGAAGAAAACAAAAAGTATGCAGCACATTCTCTATTAATGACCAGATCTTTTCCTCCTTCCCATTCATTTCTCAGCAAGTAGACAAAAAAGAAAAGGCTCTAAAAAAAAAATCATTTTTCCTCCATCTGAAACACATTTCAAGGAATTAGCAAAGAGTTAAAATCAGAAAGGTTTATCTCCAAGTATAGAAGAAAGGCATTATTTATATTGCATACAAATTATTAACTAAAAGTTGATAGAGACTCAGGAGTTCAAATAAACTCTGACTTACTATACAAGAAGGACCATCAATGTTTTATAAAATATTTATTTGTGATAGTGCTAAGACCGGAAGCATTAAAAATAAAGCCAAGTACAACAAGAATTTGGAATACTGCATGCAGACCCAACTATCACACAGACAGAGAGACAGAGTAGAAATCAATTAGGAAAACAAAAAACTACTGAGGCAAGCTATGTTTTTTAATAAGTTATTGACTTTACACATAAAAGAAACTAATTAAAGAGTTATATACTTTTCTAATTAAGACACTTTGACTAAGAAACTTGACACTGCCAAAATTCTGAGTCCCAAGTTTATAAAGTGTATGCATCCCATCAACCAGCCAATCAAACTACATCTAAAGTAGAAGCAAAAAAATTACGAAATTTGAGTTGACTGGTTTAGAAATCACAGATAATGGCTCTAATTTTTCAAACACGGCACAGGGAAAAATCATACATTATGGGAACTTCAAACACTTTAATCAAAAATTCTCAGATTCAAATTAAAGCTCTGACATTTACTAAGTAAAGGAACTTGGGTAATTGCTCTAAAGCATGTATTCTCAAATATCTAGTGGAAAATACAGCAAGATCCTTTTGAGCTAGGTGAGTGGATTAAATAACATAATCATAGGCACCCATTATAAAGCTATAATTTTAAATATTTTCTAAGTATAATACAGGTTGAATATCCCTATCCAAAATGCTTGGGAAAACAAGTGTTTCGGAATTTCGACATTTTTTCAGATACGCCAGTTGAGCATCTCAAATTCAAAACTTTAAAATCCAAAATATGCCAAGAAACATTTCCTTTGAATGTGATGTTAGTCCTCAAAAAGTCTCGGATTTCGGAACATTTTGGATTTTGGAGTTTTCGATCTGGGATGTTGAATGTGTTGTGATGCTCACTGTAGAAAATGCAAGTATGAAAGATTTTAAATGCATAATCTCAATAAGAAAATAACCATTGTTAACTTTCTAATGTGTATTTGTTGGGATGGATGTAGACACAAAATTATAAAGATTTGTTTATGGTGATATTTACAGTTCAGTAGATTTTTAATATGTAGTTTAATATATGCATATATCTTTTTTTTTTTTTTTTTTTTTGAGACAGAGTTTTGCTCTTGTTACCCAGGCTGGAGTGCAATGGCGTGATCTCAGCTCACCGCAACCTCCGCCTCCTGGGTTCAGGCAATTCTCCTGCCTCAGCCTCCTGAGGAACTGGGATTACAGGCACGCGCCACCATGCCCAGCTAATTTTTTGCATCTTTAGTAGAGATGGGGTTTCACCATGTTGACCAGGATGGTCTCAATCTCTTGACCTCGTGACCCACCCGCCTCAGCCTCCCAAAGTGGTGGGATTACAGGCTTGAGCCACCGCGCCTGGCCGCATATATCTTTTTATGCAGTTTCTATTTCATCATTTTTTCAGAAGGGACTTAATCACTCTAAAATTACAAACCTTCACTTAAATTTGTATCTTATTCTTTCATTACTATCTTCATCCATTTGTCCTGCTGTAATAAAACATGTGGGAACAGGTAATTTAAAAAACAGAAAAACTTATTTCTCACATATCGGAAGGCTGGGAATTTCAAGACCAAGAATCCAGCTGGTTCAACGTCCCCTGAGGACCCACTCCTCACAGAAGGCACTGTCTAGGTGTCCTCACATGGTGGAAGATGGAAGGAAAATTGGGCTAAGCTAGCTCCCTCCAGCCCTTTTACAAGGCACTAATCCACTCATGAAGGGAGAGGCACTCTTGACTTAATTACTTCCCAACAGGCTTCACCTCTTAATACTACCAAAATGAGGATTAAGCTACAATATGAATTTTGGAAAGAATGCCATAATTCAAATTATAGCAATTATTCTTTTACATTTAAAACTTTACTTCTTCCAGATTCTTGAACATGCATTCTCACTGGAGGTTACACCATCCCCAATGAGGCAAAACTGTTGGGATTAGGGAGGACAAAAATGTTATATATTAAAATTGTTAATGACCCTCCAAAGAGCCATAGTACAGAAACTGATGTAGAATATATCTGTGTTATTAAAATTCCATAGAGAGAGGATGAATTAGGAGAAACGTATATTTTATAAGACGTTTTGCACCCAATGACAAAAAGAGTGTTTAGAAACACTGACCTAGAACTTACCTTGGGTATGATATTTTTAAAATCCACTTCTTCATAAATGTTTAGATAGGTGGTCCAATATCATTTACTGAACAAAATATCTTTCCTCACTAACATGAAGAGACACTTTCATATCCCAAAATTTTATCTCTCCTTGGTCTGTTGCTCAATTTCTTTCTATTCTGCCTCAGTTTTCATCTGTATTAATTTTAAATACAGTTTACAAAGTGTATTTTACATGTTATAACACTTTGTGGACAAATCTTAAATTAAAAAGAGACAACGGCCAGGTGTGATGGCTCAAGCCTGTAATCCCAGCACATTGGGAAGCCAAAGTAGGTGGATCACATGAGGTCAAGGGTTCAAGATGAGCCTGGCCAACACGGTGAAATCCTATCTTTCCTACAAATACCAAACAATTAGTGGGGACTGGTGGCAGGCACCTGTAATCTCAGCTACTCAGGAGACTGACATAGGAGAAATGCTAGTACTCAGAAGGCGAAGATTGCAGAGAGCTGAGATCGCACCACTACACTGCAGCCTGGGTGACAGAGCAAGACTCTGTCTTAGAGAGAGAGAGAGAGAGAGAGAGAGAACATATTGTACACGTTTTGCTATGTAAAATTGATTTTAAAATAAGTACTGGTGGGCTTCTAATTTATATTGATCATTAAAAAGCCTAGACCATTTTAAAGGTAAAATATTTGAAAAATTCTAAGGACCTGTCTTCATACAAGAAAAGAACATTAAACCTTCATGCATTTTTTTCAATAAAAGCTCTCCTTTTTCGCTAGCAATGTGATGTACAACTCAAGAATCTGTAGATATAAATCTTCCTACAGACCCAGCTGCACACCAAGGATCAGATCCTAGAAACCCTTATAAAGATTGTCTCCTATATTAAAAGCAACTGCTGATCTATTGAAGCATTTTATAAGTTTGTTCAGTTCTCAAAGTTTAATGAGCCCAGGAATTCCTTGGGGAAGGAAGTTAGTTAGACTATAGATTCTAATTCAGCAGTTCTAGATGAGGACTAAGATTCTGCATTTCTAATAAATTCCCAGGTCATGACAATGCAGCCAGTCACAGATCATACTTTGAGAAGCAAGGCTTTAATAGGTATCTGTATTAGTCTGTTCTCACACTGCTATAAAGTTACTACCCGAGACTGAGTAATTTATTTTCAAAAAAAGAGGTTTATAAATTAAACTAGTTTCACATGGCTGAGGAGCCTCGGGAAATGTATAGTCATGTCAGAGGAGGAAGCAGGCACCTTCTTTACAAAGCGGCTGGAGAGAGTGTGAGCATGTGAAGGGAAAGCTGTCAAACACTTATAAAACCATCAGATCTCATGAGAACTCACTTGCTGTCACAAGAACAGCATGGGAGAAACTGCCCCATGATCCTATCACCTCCCTCCCTCGATACATGGGGATTACAGGTCCCTTCCTCCACACACGGAGATTACCATTCCAGATGAGATTTGGGTGGGGACACAAGCCAAACCATATTAGCACCTACAACCCAACAAAAGAAAATTAAGTAACTAAGGCTTTCTAAAGTAGAGTTTGGAGATGGGGAGAGGACTGCAGTTACCCCTGCTGAAGGTCAAACCACAGAACGTTCCAGTAGACTTAGACAAACAACTAAAGTTTGTATTCTCCAACCTTCACTGCCCCTCAGCTGGGAGTACCCTAATTAATTACCCAGTCAGAATGGGTTTGTGATTTCAGATTCCTGCCCAGCCAGGGAAAAGTTCTAAAAACAATTTTAATGGAAATCTCTATTTAAAAAACCCTCCTGAGCTTCACATACAAAGCACTATTCAGGGCTGCCCTGATTTATACCTGAACTGCAATTCTTTGTTTCCCAAAAATGCTATTTCCTTTGACCTCTGTGTTAATCCCCCCTTTTTAGTTAAAAAATCCATTTTCAGTTAGCAATATGGGAGATCTGCATCTAAACAAAAGATAAGAATATCTGTTTTTAAAACACATCACATTACACATGCATACTCACGCTCGCATGCACACATACACACAGACACCTGCAGCCTCCTTCACACATACCATACTGAACTATTCCTACCAAATAAAAAAATGTCCAGGTTCCTCTAAATGACTTTAATTCTGATAATTTGAGCTATTAGGTCTGTAGCAATGGAGTCATGTGCTATGGGACAAGGGTGGTCCTGATAAAGATCCTAACACAGGAAAAGATCTGAAAAAAAAAAGGGATGATAGGGAACCCATGGAAACAGGCAAAATAGGGACAGTCCCAAATCCCATACTCTAGTGCCCTTACCTCTCCTTTCCCAGCCATTGCTAAATGCTTTCAAGTTTTATTTTGCCAGATAAGAACTGGAAGAAAAAAATTTTAATTAATTTTGTAATATAATCTCTCAAAATGCTTTATTTTGATAAATATTTACTCAACATTTTGGTTGACGAATCATTTTTTAAAATTCAAAACCTCTTAAATCCCTTTTCAAAACTAATCAAATATCATTTCATATAGATGTGATGTACTTTTCCTTTTACTAAAGATTCAGGTAAACATTTTATTCGGCCACCTCAAATGTTAGACTGCTGTGTTTCTCAAAAAGGTATCAAAGAATTACCTACAACAGAAATATCTGTGGTGCTTCCTCAACACTCAGCTACTCAAGCAGATATCTGGGAAACAGTTCAGAAATTTGCATTTTTAATAAATAATTCACATCATTCTCATTTACATAAATATTTTAGACCTAGTTTCCTAAGAAATTCAGAACTGACCTTAACGTATTTTGAGGCTGTAGTAGACTGGTTACCCCCACACACAAAGATATATTCACTTGGAAAACACTTGTCACATAACACAGTGTAATAATGCATGTGACCCTATTTGGGAAAAAGGTCTTTGGATATGTAATTACATTGAGGATCTTGAGATGAGATTGTGCTGGATTACTGTGTGGGCCCTACATCGAGTAACAAGTGTTCTTATAATTAAAGAAGACAAACACAAAGGAAAAGGCAATGTGAAGACAGAGGCATGAACTGAAATCATGGATCTGCCAGATAAGGAACACCAAAAAGTGCCACCAGCCACAAAGAGCTTGAAGAGAAACATGGAACAGATTCATGCTCAGAGCCTCAGATGTAACCAACCCCACAGACACCTTGATTTCAGACTTCTGCCTCCAGAATCATGAAAGAATAAATTTCTGTTGTTTTAAGGCAACTTGTTTGTGTATATTTGTTATGGCAGTTCTAGGAAATGAATAAAGTCTTTCAAAATATATAGATAATGCTCATTAATAATATAACTAAAAGTGGGTAACACGTGTTCAGCCTTCGTGTGCCAGGCACAATGCATAGGACAAGTAACCAAAGCTGTAAGTATATGTTTAGTTAATTTTAACACTAACAGTCTCTTCCACCTTAATATCTCCTGGATCTTGCCTAGAATTCCTTGCCAATAACAACCCCTTACTCCAAACTGCTCTCCTACTTATTTATTGCCTCTTCTTCTGGGCCAATACATTGAGTAAATATTATTTGATGTCTGCCTAACAATTGCATATTGCTTAAGGAGTATAAACTCCAAACTTTAACAACTGTACATTGTTTAAGCAGTATCAACTCTAATTTTTCACTGAAATATAAATATTTGTCCAGGCATGATGGCTCACTCCTGTAATCCAAGCACATTGGGAGGCAGAGGTAGGCAGATAACCTGAGATCAGGAGTTCAAGACCAGCCTGGCCAACGTAGTGAAACTCTGTCTCTACTAAAAACACAAAAATTAGCCATGCGTGGTGGCATGTGCCTGTAGTAAGTATACTAGTAAGACCACCCCTCCCCTGGAGGAGGCCAACAGCAACACTGAGGAAGGAATTGGTTACCGGGAAGAGAAAAGCCTGAGGAAGGGAGGAAGGCGAAGACCTGCACTGGTATCATCAATAGAAATAAGGATTACACCATCTGCTAACACTCTGATTATATATATATATATATATATATATATATATATATATATATATATATATATATATATAAAATCCTTTCCTTTTACTTTAGAAAACGGAAAAGCATATCACATCTATATGAAATGGTATTTTAATACTTTTTTAAAGGGATTTAAGAGGTTTTTAGTTTTAAAAACTGATTAATCAACCAAAATGCTGTGTAAATATTCATCAAAATAAACCATTTTGAGAGATTATATACACATACACACACATGTCAAAGAGTATGTGTATATACATATATTTTTCATTATGGGAATGGAGGCTGAGGCAGGAAAATTGCTTTGATCTGGGAGGTGGAGATTGCCATGAGCTGATATCACACCACTGCACTCCAACCTGTTCAACAGAGCAAGACTCCATCTCAAAAAAAAAAGAGAGAAATATAAATATTTAAAAATCATATAACTGACCATGTCCTAGAAAAAGTCAGCCATTAGTTTATTGCCTTGAATGATTTTAATTTACAAAATATGAATATTTGAATTCTGTGTTAGTTTATGGTATAATTTGAAGGCAACATATTGAAAAGACTAACATATCACTTAAAGACTAAACAAAAATCAATAGTATACCTGATAGTTTTTAGACTGTAAAAGCCCATATTTGAGACCTGGGGAAAAAAAACCCAAATATATCATTTATCTCCATTTACACCCATATCTCAGGGATACCTATAAGCAAATTTGCTATTCCATTAAGATGGCAGAGATTAGAAAACAGTCTGCAGGTGATTTATTCTGCCACATGCTGTTCTGAGTTACATGCTCACGAGATTGCTTTGCAAATACATTAAAATTCACTCATGTCTGCCAATTATTTTCTTGGATTGCTAAATCTTTATCTACATTATTCATATCTGTCTGTATCCCAAGGATGCTACTTGAAATGGTAGAAAGTATAAGGCCCCTAAACAATACGGTACCAACCTTACACAGAATTAAAGAGACAAGGCTGTTTTTATCCAGATCCTACCAGGCTGTCCCAAGGGCTGAACTGATGAAGATGGTAGCCGACTTGTTACCTCCCATACCAGCGGGTCACGATCCACCAGTTATGGAGTTCCGGTACAGATCATATATGACATTGTATTAACACAATATACTGTCACTTAAAGAAAGAATCTTCTCCTAAAAAAAAAGAAGGAATCACCACCAAGATGACGGTAAGGGGTTATGTGGCCAAGTTCATTCAAAAGCAAAAAGCACCAAAAGGACACATGTTTTCTGTTAGCAGAGATAGCCCTGGGTGCTATCTCTGAAAGGGTTTTTGAATCCAAGGTGTGGAACTTTGTCCAGATTCCTAGATAGAGTACCAAGAAAAAGACAGCTTTGTAGAGGCCCAAAAAAGGAGTTGGTTGGGTCAAGAGTGGGACACTAAGGCAAAACACTCACCTCCAACTCTAGTTACAGAGGCATTAGGCAGGAGTCATGATGAAAGAATCCAGATAGAACACTAGTAAGATCTGCCTTCCCTGGTCCCTCGGGAGGAGGCCAGTGGCAACATTGAGGAAGGAATTGGTCAGTAGGAAGAGAAAACCCTGAAGATGGGAGGAAGCAAAGACCTTCGCTAGTATTATCAACAGAAATAAGAATCACACAGTTTGGTACCACTCTGATTTCACATATATATATCAAAGAGCATGTGTATATACATATATTCTTCATTATGGCAATTTCCCATAATTATTTGTGTCATGACTACAGAAATGAATAGCAATTAAGTTGTTCTATTTATAACACAGTGTACTGCTTAAACTTCTGTGAAGGTGCTAATAGTTTCATTTAATTAAATATGCAATCTTGATTATAACTATCAACACTGAAAGATGTCTAAGATATGAAATGTATGTCAGCATCAGAAATGTTTATGGAAATCTAAAACCATTTTCATTTTCTGGCATGCGTGAGAGTGTGATACAGAGTATTTTTCTTAAATTGCTACTATATAGAACAGCAAATCACAAATCCTGATATTATGTCTTCTTATATGTTTGAACATTAATTAGCGGGGGGTCCATATCTGTGCAGGTGCATATGTTTGTGTATGTGAATCTGTATAACCAGAGCCTAATAGGTTGATTTAGAATTTTCTAAATATAGCCTCCATGAATAAATTACATATAATAATGTGCCAATTTATGTAATTTAAAACTTGTTACTTGTGATTTTTAGCACAGAGTAAAATTAAAAACAAAAAATTTAACAGAACTTGATAATATAATTTATTGTTAGCTATTATTGTTTTGTATCAATAGTAATAAACCTAAGCATAATTCAGGATAGAAAATGATAATTTAAAAATAAAAATGATAGTACATAAAATTACTTTAAATGACAAAAGTCATTTTTTCCCTCTACGATGCACAATTATATATATTTCCTAACAAAAATTTATAATATGGAACCTTCATTTTAAAGTTAAAGATGGTTTAGAGACAAATTTGACTCCAGAACAGAACTCTCACACACTTGGTCCTATTCACAGAAGTCTTGTAAGTAAGTTTCTTGGTTATTTTCAGGAACAATTTGCCTATCTTTTCAGTAATCTTATTTCCTTAAGAACTAGCAAGACACATAGGAAATAATGGTCCTTGGCCAGGCATGGTGGCTCACACCTGTAATCCTAGCACTTTATGAGGCTGAGGCAGGCAGATCACTTGAAGTCAGGAGTTGGAGACCATCCTGGCCAACATGGAAAACCCTTGTCTCTATTAAACATAAAATTAAAAAAAAAAAAAAAAGCCAGGCATCGCTGTGCAAGCCTGTAACACCTACCACCTGGGAGGCTGAGGCAGGAGAATCACTTGAACCCGGCAGGTGGAGGTTGTGGTGAGCCGCACTGCACTCCAACCTGGGCAACAGAGTGAGACTCTGTCTAAAAAAAAAAAGTTTTAAAAAAGAAAGAATGGTTCAATCATAGAACGTATGCTAGCTAGACAATACATTCTGTGTAGGGTTTCCTTTCCTAAATATTTGGAGAAGAACCCTCCCATGTACTTATAAAGGTGACTGCACACACATCATTGTATGTATTTTCACGGTGTATTCTTTTCCATATTTTAATAATCCATAGATCATATATTTTGGGCTGGCTTTGTTCTCTTTTACCCTTATTACCTGCATTGCAAATTTTCTATTTTTTTTTTCCACTATTGCTCCTTTTTCTCTTTTGATAGCATGTTTGGTTTAAGGCATGAGGGAATAAGATGCTCAGTTAACTCAGTAAATACATATTAAACTACTATGTACAAGACAATTTTGAAACCTCTGTAATGATACTAAATAGATAGCATTCAAGCAGTACACATTTCTAGAGATCACTTTCAAATTGGTCTTGCTAAACAGTTGTTAGCCAGTTTAATAGCTATATGGAAACTACTATGTGCCATGTTGATTTTTCCCAGTAAAAATATTACATCTGGAAAAACTGTCAGCACTCGACTGACCCGCTGATTAAATTTATAATAGTTAACAGTTACTGACAGTTATTGTAAAAGATCCACCTAACTTTTGCACAGACCACACAGGTGAATTGAACGGGGAATGTGATTGAAGTGTAAAGACTTTTGTCAAGACTTTGAAAATGGCATTGATATCTTCAGTCCCCCCAAAACTGCAGTACTGCTTCTGGTTTGCTATTGTGGAAGGTTAAGTGAAATTCCAGGGGTTTGCATTTGGCCCTTCCTACCATAATGGCCCTCATCCTATGGATTAATGTGCTGGTCTGCTTATTTCATAAGGGGCCAAAAAGCATTGAAATTAAACATTCAGCAACTGAAAAAATAATCACAGCTTGGGTCCATGGACCCAACAAGCCCATCCTGAGTCAGAAATGAGGTAAGATTCCATCTATCTGCTGGCCACTGTAAACTCCTATTTTAACTGATAGCTCATTTGAAGGGTCTCCAGGAACCAAAACTTAGTGACAGTTCAAAGACAGTAACTCCAAAAGCACTGGGTATTTCCTATTCCTCAGGGCACAGACACTCTAGTAAAGTTTAGAGGTGCCTTTGGGGAAGCGTTGAAGGAAGAGTTATGGTACGTGTGGTTAAAATGGTAAGGAGGCACAGGCTATGCTTCAACCAGGAGTTCTGTGCCTTTGAATTGACTTTGGTCTGGAAACGGGGCAAGAGTCATAACTCTCCATTGTGATGACTCAAGCTGTTTTGGCTACTGGTTCTTGAGATTTTAAAATTATATAAATGAGGCAATACTCCAGTGGGTTACCTATTTGTTCTCGTGGACACTGTGATGAATTAGCAACCACCCCAAGTCCCTTTGAGCTAAGTCACTGTGATTCCTGGCATGTCTCTGTCCATACAGTAAATGAGTCCACTTCGTCTTTGGTGGCTAAGAACTGTCACTCAGCTTTGACTACTCTGGAATTCCCATTATCACAGCTGAAATCAGCAAACACATATCAATGGTGGTATCCCCCATGGTCTGGAGGAAAAAAAAGTCTGAGATCCAGACCCCTCATTTCAAAGAATAAGGCACTACTCTCATCAATATATTTCCCAATGCCTTAACAAAAAGAGTATCTTCTAGGCCATCTCATAGAACATTGTAGGAGATACATGTGTAGGTATCACTTGACAAATCCACTCCAATATCTCTATCCCTCCTCCAGTTCATGCCAGGGAAGGTCTGGCATCTCAAACTCATTTAACATAGGCCACCACTGAGTATAAGTCTCAGTCAACCAACCAAGTAAGCTATTGGAGTCAACTCAAGTTGCACAAGCTAACATCCTAAATCCGAACTCTCTAATAAGTACAGTCTCATCAATGAATTCAGCCTTACTAATTGTTATATTCTGGCCTCTTGTCTAGTACCCTTCAGATCTATTCTTACAATGTTCCTCAGATTTCAGAACATATGTAATAACAAAGTCTTGCACATTTTTTTGTGTGTAAACTATCACCTCTACATGTACCTGTTCCCTTGGAGAATGCTGAGATTTTCCCACTTGCAAGGGATATAGAAACAACCTGAATTGCTTGTGTTAAGTCTTGAGAAGAATGCACATCCACTTTCAAAGCCCTTGCTCCTGGTGAGGTTATCACAAAATTTTCAACCAAAATGGGGTAGTCACCTCAGACACAGGAGGAGGCAGTTATGTTCAAGTGGTAGAGGCGGCTCAGAATAACCTGGGGGTTCAAGACAGCCAGTTTCATGTGGGTCCAAATATATGTACCCATTCCAAATTCATTCAGGATTCTATTCTTTCCCAGTTAGTAACCTAACTTTCAAATAAAAACTTGGCAAGAAGTGAATGAACTGGCATTAAAATTCAAAAACCAAAGCAATTTAATTTTGTTTGTAGTTTTAGCAGTGTCAGCCCTCTCGCTAGAGTAACTATTACTTATAGCCATCATAGAAGCTCTCTAGTTCTCAGTCTGTGGCTTTAGCTGAGAGTTCAAGACCCTGAGCTCATTGTTTTCATTCTGTAAGCACTCCAGTGTGCTCGGGGAGAAATCATTCCATTTCATACATCTTACAGCCATCATGGCTGCCATAAATGTTCAGTGCAATGGCACTGTGAGTTTGCTAGGCACCGGCTTCAGGTGGTTTTCACTGCAGTCAGCTATAGGTGACAGGCTGATCAGGATTCCACTGCAAACAGATTTCCGGCATCCCAGTTTTCATACACAAAGAGCCCAGTACTGTGTTCAAATCCTAAGGCATGACCAAACCAATCCCAAATTCCAATCTCCAATCTTTATAAACCAATCTAGTAGCAATTCTGTATCAGTCAGGATGCAATCAGAAGACAAAGCCTTTACAGTAATTTGACCAGGAAGTGCTCACCATAAAGAATTATTAACAAGAAATTAATTATTAATATGAAAAGGTTAAAACTGACTCTAAAAACATACCAATAGTGGACACAGAAGGAATATATAGGGCTGAGACAGAGGAACAAAAAATGAACAAACCTGGAAACCCAACCCCGCATGACTGAGATCCAGACCTCACAGGAGAGGGCGCAGCCATGACTTCTGGATGATGAAAACATCTAACACAAGAGAAGAAAACCACCTTTTGGGGGTCCAAGCAGAATGCACTGAGGACTGCAACAGTCTCAGCCTATGTCTAGAAAACTGTCCTCAAGTGTTGCCGAAGAAACTCTTTAGGAAACCGCTTGCAATGGTATTGCCACACAAATGTGCCAGGGATGAGTGTCACTGGATGTCCCACATGCTAACCAAGCACCACAGGAGTAAGCACAGAGAATCAGGCTGGAACCAGAACAAAGTCCCTTCTTCCTGCAGTGTCCCTCCAGCACCTTCTACTAACAAAGCCATCTGGTAAGAGACAAATATTTACATGGCCCAAGTCCAATATCATAAGCCAGAAAAATGATGGGTAGATTTGAAACTAAGAGGTAAGGAATTTAACTAAAACAGCACAATTCCCTTTCTTTGTGATAACGGTACTAGAATAAAATATCACTTCCTATCTTTAAGTTAACTAATTCTAAGACCAAGGAAAATAAGCTGGTTGTGTGCTCCAGGAATTAACTGCTCCTGGATGATAAGGCTGTGAGCAAATAAACCCGTTACTTACGAAGAGTAACAACTTGCTCACTGTTTTGACAGCTGCACTTCTCAGTGACAACCAATTCCAAAGTTACAGCTTCAAGTAGAAACTGTCAATTCCAATTTCCTATTCTGTAAGCTCCACCTTAAAACCATCCAGTCCATGCCGTAAAACTTGAAACATATGCTCCCTCTGACTTTTCTCTTTTGAACCTTTGCTAAGACTCTCTCAAAACAGAGTTTTTCCTTATTGCAATAAGCTTAATAAACTTAGCTTGTCCCAATCCCACATTTCTCTTGTGGTCCTTAGGGACTTTAAATCAACAACAGAATTTATAATCCAATCAGAAGCTGTAGAACCTGCGCTTTAAATGGCTAAAGCTCTGGGAGTAATGTAAAAAGGTATTTACTGAAGGCAGAAACACCTCATTGCATATTATGTTTGTCATCTGAGAACATCTTTTTCTTGCAATGTATTTATTACTGGGCTGATGACTAATAACCACGTTCTTGTTCAAGCGGTTTTGGAAAGCAAATGAGGAATCTGTTTGAATGAAAGGATTCCATGAGATACTGGGAATAAATAATGCTTTTTAAAATCCTACATACTGTATTCAATAGAGATTTAGAGTCAAGAAAATTCTGCACTCTGCCTAGAATCTAACTCTTCTCTGGCACCTGAACAACTGAGACCAACCGAAGATGGAGCCGTGGACCTGGACATCAGCCCTCTGGTTTGGCGTCATCTCATGAGACACAACAGCGAGGCTCTTTCATGCAGCTTCTCAGGAACCAGAGGCAAGTACAAAATAGAGGGGGTCTGAATAGATCTGCTCATCAGGGTAAAGGATGAAAGTGAAAGTAAAGAGAAGAGGTAAATCGTTTCTATTTAAAAGGCAGGCAAATAAGCACATGAAAAGATGTTCAACGTCATTAGCCATAAGGGAAATGCAAAGTAAGGGCACAGTGCAGTATCAGTACACAACTATCAGAACAGCCAAAGTGAAAAACTGGAGCAACAGGAAATGACAGCAAGGATGCAGAGAAATGGAATCACTCATACACAGCTGGAGAAAAGTTAATAGTGCAGCCACCTTGGAAAACAAGTTGGTAGTTTATTTTATAACCAAACACATAATTACCGTAATACCCAGCAACTCTTCTCTTGGGTATTTATCCTATTTTAATAGAAACTATGTCTACCCAAAAACCTGTACACAAATGATCATGGCAGCTTTCTTTTTTGTTTTTATATTTCCATAGGTTTTGGGGGAACAGGTGGAATTTGGTTACATGAGTCAGTTCTTTAGTGGTGATTTGTGAGATATTGGTGCACCCATCACCCGAGCGGTATATACTACACCCAATTTTTGATCTTTTCTCTCTCACCCCCTCAACCCTTTCTCCTGAGTTCCCAAAAGCCATTGTGTCATTCTTATGCCTTTGCATCCTCATAGCTTGGCTCCCACTTATGAGTGAGAACATACAGTTTGTTTTTTTAATTCCTGAATTACTTCACTTAGAATAACGGTCTTCAATTCCACATAGGTTGCTGTAAATGCCATTATTTTGTTCCTTTGTTATGGCTGAATAGTATTCTATGGGTGTGTGTGTATACATATATGTGTGTGTGTGTGTGTGTATACAATTTCTTTATCCACTCATTGACTGATGGACATTTGGGCTGGTTCCATATTTCTGCAATTGCAAATTGTGCTGCTATAAACATGGGTGTGCAAGTATCTTTTTTATATAATGGCTTCTTTTCCTTTGAGTGGATACCTAGTAGTGGTACTGCCGGATCAAATGGTAGTTCCAATAGAAAAACTGGAAACAATCACGTTGTTTAACCACTGAATGGTCCAAAAAACTATGGTACTCAACAATAGAAATGAATAAACTAAATATATATGATCATTTAGATGAATTTCAAGGGAATTATGCTGAGGT
Source organism: Saguinus oedipus (assembly GCA_031835075.1). NCBI lineage: Eukaryota > Metazoa > Chordata > Mammalia > Primates > Cebidae > Saguinus > Saguinus oedipus. The sequence goes on from CM063169.1 coordinate 22,964,843, forward strand.
TTTTTAAGCCATCCTAAATGGTCACATATTGCACCATTCCATTTATATAGCATTCTTAAAATGAGAAAATAATTGAGAGAGAGAACAAACTCGTGGTTGCCAGGGGTCAGAGGTAGTGGAAGGGATAGGTATATGGCTCCAAAAGGGCAGCACCAGGGATCCTCATGGTGATGGAAACATTCTGCACCCTGCTGTTTCAATAAGCTGGTGATATGGTTTGGCTGTGTCCCCACCCAAATCTCATCTCCAATTGTAGCCCCCAAGATTCCCACGTGTTGTGGGAAGGACCTGGTGGAAGATAATTGAATCATGGGGGTGGTTTCCCCCATACTGTTCTCATGGTAGTGAATAACTCTCAAGAGATCTAATGGTTTTACAAGGGAAGACCCCTTTTCCTTGGTTCTCATTCTCTTTCATCTGCTGCAAGGTAAGACGTGACTTTGTTCCTCCTTTGCCTTTCGCCATGATTGTGAGACCTCCCAGCCATATGGAACTATGAGTCCATTTAAACTTTTTCTTTACAAATTACCCAGTCTTGGGTGTATCTTTAGCAAAACGGGAACAGACTAATAGAGCTGGTCTATGCAAACCTACTCACAAAGGATAAGGGAGCTAAGAGGCAAAAGAAAGAAGGTGACAAATCAGGTTTCTCAACAAGAAACATTTAATAGGAACTTAAGAACAGAAGCAATGCCTCTAGTGGTCAAGAAATAGTGGATCTCGATACTTGCCCTCCGGAAAACTTATTTTTATATAGCAAGCTTTTTCTGGTAAAACATGCACAGTTAGTCATGTACCTCATTTGTTCTTGACCTTGCTGTGAATACCTTGGCATACAGGAGTCACACATTGGTTGTCATGTTTTTGCTAAGTATGGTGTCCCTCTTTCCATGGGCCAGGCTGATTTCCTATAGTAGGCTGTATCAATCAATATCCTGATTGTGAAGGACATATGGAATCTGTATTTTTTTTTTTTTTTGCCTGGAGTTGAATATTCTTTATTAAGTTTAAACAATTGGAGCCCAATAAGGTACTGGTAAATTATAATATAGCAGATAAGTCATTTCTAATAAGACCTTCTTAAAATTTTTTTCCACATATATATTATTGTTTCAAAGGCAGGTGATGTATCCCACAGACTCTTAGGTATGTTTAACATTATGATGAATAGGAAAAGGAAAACAGCTGATATAAAAATACATTAGACTACTACTGGTTTTTTGTTTTGTTTTTGTTGTTGAGATGGAGTCCCACTCTGTCGCCGAGACTGGAGTGCAGCAGTGCGATCTCAGCTCACTGCAACCACCAGCTCCTGGGTTCAAGCGATACTCTTGTCTCATTCTCCTTACTTCTTATTTAGAAATACAGATATCCAGGAAAGCTAACATGTTAACATGACTGTGAACTCTAGGACTTCAAGATCCACTACTTAGGCACACTATTTCTACTCAGTAAATATTGCTTCACCAAAGGAAGAAAAAAGATCCACCTTTAATTAAAAAAAAAAAAAAACAGATAAGCATTACAAATAATCTCCCAAATGATTTCTTATAACTACATGTGAATCTACAATTATCTCAAAATTATAAGTTTGATAAGAAAAAAAATAAAAGGCAAGAGCCAGTAAAAGAAAGGAAGATCCTGTTGCTTGGTCATTTTTCCCTCAATTTAAGGGAGGCCTATGAGGGTAAGGCTTTGTTGTTTGTTAATTCATTTCTTGCTTGAAGACATAAAAGAGGGAGATAAGCTAAGAGAGAAGATAAGTGAAGAAAATTGCTAGGGCTTCTCCCTGTGTGTTATGTCTCTCTCTGCCACCTTAGAGATTTCAGTAATAACTTATTTTTCAAGGCCTTCTAAAATTGGATGTGGGTTCGTTTGAAATTCAACACCATGGAGAGGTTACATGAAAACTGGGTGCTATGCTTCACCACGACTGATTCTAACAAGCTGAAGTGATAAAAGGACCCAGCACTTGGAGTGACTCTAATGCACCAGACCCTTATTGGACCTAAATGAATACTCTTTCCTGATGAAAGAACAATAGCTTTTGTTTTGAACAACAAGATTTGTTTTAACCAAATAGGTACAGACCTGTGAATTCATTTTTCCTACATTAGGGAGTAAGCTTTCAATCTTTAATTCGCAGATCCACCAGGAACTCTGCTTTTTTTACCACTTAAAATCCTGAAACTTTGCCCCTTCAGCAAATTATTTAGTGAATTTCTCCGCTGGTGTGTGTCTGTGAGTCTGTGTCTCTGTGTGTATGTGTGTTTGTGAGTCTGTGTCTGTGTCCATATGTGTGCCTATTTATGTGTACATGTGTCTGTGTCTATGTGCATGTGTTGAGTGTGACTGTGTGTGTCTGTGAGTCTGTGTGTGTCTCTATGTGTATGTGTGTCTGTAACTCTGTGTCTGTGTCTATGTGCATGTGTTGAGTCTGTGTGTCTCTGTGTGTCTGTGAGTCTGTGTGTGTGTCTCTATGTGAGTGTCTCTATGTGTATGTGTGTCTGTAAGTCTGTGTCTGTGCCCATAATGTGCCTTTGTGTGTACATGTATGTATCTGTGTCGATGTGCATGTGTTGAGTCTGTGTGTCTCTGCGTCTGTGAGTCTGTGTGTGTGTCTCTGGTGTGTGTGTGTGTGTGTGTGTGTGTATGTGTGTGTTTGTGTGTATTCACCTTTATGTGCATGTTTCCTTGCCTAATAGGTAAACAAATTTGGCGTAAAAAAATTTTAAATGCTTTTGTCTTTTTAAATTCATTGTCAAGCTTTAGAATGCAAACAAGAAGGTCCAGTTTTATTTTGGTTAAATATTTACTTACTAGACAAAAAGTGGTGGTAAAAAAAGAATAATAGGACAAAAAGAAATGGATTGTGTTAAAGTTGAATGTAGAGGGAAATTTAATGAATATTTAAGATATTCCACGTTCCAAACATCATTTAAATGACATTTCAAAACAATAAAATTTGTATAATGATAGATAACATCACTGTTCTTGACTATTGCAACTTTCATTCATTGCTAATCTTTTTGGCTATATTAAATAAATACTCCTTAATTTATCTCTTCTTAAAAATCAAACTGGTCCCAGCTGCACATTAAGAAAGCTTTTTATTCCTTTTGCAGTTTCAAGAGTTGTTTTTCTTTTAATGAGAGTAAGTAATTATTGCTAAACAGTATCATTAGAAATACATAACATTTACTGAAAGAAAGAACATGTAAAAATATTTATTTCACTTTGGAATTTCTAAAGTGATTTGCAAATCTCATACAAAATAATGCCTTATAAATAGAGAATGCAAAACTTAATCCATCAGTTTCATAGACAAACTAATGCCATATCAGAAAACTTCCAGAAATTCTGAGAGCACTTTACCTCATATAGATTGAACTGGGTGATAGAAAACTCATTTGTATTCCTAAATGTGTATTGCACTAACTGTGTTTAAAAAAAAATAAAGGAGGAGTATACATTTTATACATTGTTCCTGCCTGCAAGGGGTCTACATGTTAGTTATGCTATTTCTGACTTCCAAAAATTCTAGGTATAAACCAGTTTCCAGTCTTTACTTAGAAATTAAACAGACAGGTAATTGTGGCTGAATTGAGCTAGAGTTTTAATTTGCATCATAACCTTGTGAGAATAAAGAAAAGATTTAAAGAAAAATATTGTATACTTCAAAGCCATTTACCCAGCCTGACCCTGATTATCACATTCCCCTCATATTTTTTGTTCAAATAAATTATCTTGACTCTTTAAGACACACAGAGGGTATCCTATTTCATCAAATCAAAGACACAATCAACTGCAATATTCGCTACTTTTCTGTTGTATTTAAAAAAAAATGCTTCCAATTGAACCATAATTGCACCATTAAATTTAATTCAATTTTAAGATGTATTCTGTGGAGAGGATGTGGAGAAATAGGAACACTCTTACACTGTTGGTGGGAGTGTAAATTAGTTCAACCATTGTGGAAGACAGTGTGGCGATTCCTCAAGGACCTAGAAATAGAAATTCCATTTGACCCAGCAATCCCATTACTGGGTATATATCCAAAGGACTATAAATCGTTCTACTATAAGGACACGTGCACATGAATGTTCATTGCAGCACTGTTTACAGCAGCAAAGACCTGGAACCAACCCAAATGCCCAACGATGATAGACTGGACTGGGAAAATGTGGCACATATACACCATGGAATATTATGCAGCAAGCAAAAATGATGAGTTTGTGTCCTTTGTAAGGACATGGATGAATCTGGAGAACATCATTCTCAGCAAACTGACACAAGAACAGAAAAAGAAATACCGCATATACTCACTCATAGGTGGGTGAGAAAAATGAGAACACATGGACACAGAGAGGGGGTCTACTACATACTGGGGTCTATTGGGGGAAATGGGGGAGGGACAGCGGGGGGCGCTGGGGAGGGATAGCCTGGGGATGAATGCCAAGTGTGGGTGAAGGGGAGGAAGGCAGTAAAACACACTGCCATGTGTGTACCTATGCAACTATCTTGCACGTTCTGCACATGTACCCCAAAACCTATAATGCAATAAAAATTTAAAAAAAAAGATGTATTCTGGATTTAGAGATGGTAAAATATTTTCCAGAAAATGGGTGTCTTGGAATCCAGAAAACACAATATTTCTTACATGTTAGATATAATAACAAAACACTGCTTATTCACAGAGCTGTGTCCATTTTCTGCACAACTATGCCATAAACTCATAGTCTACTCAAATAAGATAATTTAGTTGGAAAATACAACAAGGAATCAAGAGCATATGATAAAACCACAGCCATAACATTGGGGCAATTAACAAACTTCTTGAGCCTCCTCTTGTCTCTCATATGAGAATATTGATCATTAAAAGTAATAACAAAAGATATAATACATAATCTTCACAATGATTATGATAGAACATTAAAAATCCAATATACTTTCTTTAGTAAAATGAAATTAGATTCTGAAATTCACTTCACATCCCAAGATTACTTTCTGTTAAAATTTGTGTTGGTCCTTAGGCTTCATATATTAGCCTAAAACATTCAACAGTACATAAAATAAATATTTATTATATATTAATCAGTATTAAAATTTAAACTATTTTAATAGCCTGTCTCAATACAAACAGCTTTGTTACCAAAAATATATATATTACCCCAAAGAAACATCACATCTTGACCACAATTTTTCATGAATAATATAGCTCATTCTCTCCTACTATTAAAATAGAACCAAATACATTTTCATTAAATCAATGCATTCAAATTCAAAAATTCTACTTTTTCCATAGTCTGTGCAGAACAAATAGAAAAGAAACGAAGGTCAGCTCTGATTCCACAGTATATAAATATAGAATTCTCAGGGCTAGTCTTTGCTATCCCTATTGTATAATATATTTTCTTTAATCTCTATTTCTGAAATTAACAAATTTTGATTCAATTATCACATCAATCCCTGACATACCATGGGATTAGCTATTCAATGCATTTGCACATATATTATCACTTTGATGACATGTGCCATTTAACTCTTGGCAATGCTATTTTATGGAAGCTCTGTGAAACTTTGCCCTGTCTTGTCTATCTTACTCTGGAAAATAGTAAACAGAGATTGGCACAGTGTCTACCTTATTCTTTTATACCTCATATAAAATAAAATGGAAGATTAAGCAATAAATATAATGACAATAATTTTCACCTCTCAGCAATTTTCCATTTTACTCTGATTTTTTAAAGACTTACTCTTTATTCACTGAACCATGGCCAAAGGCACTTGAATATTAACCCACTTATTTTACAGCTGATTCTCACCCACCAAGAATCACTGTTTTCTGACATACCAAGCACTACATGAAATGCTCTGGTTCAGTTACTTCATTCAGTCTTCACAATAACCCAGGATATAGTTATTATAAGCCCCATTTTGTGAATGAGAAAACTAGATATATTAGTCTGTTCTTACACTGCTAATAAAGACATACTCGGGACTGGGTAATTTATAAAGAGTTTTATTTGATTCACAATTCCACATGGATGGGAAGGCTCACAATCGCAGCTGAAGATGAATGAGGAGCAAAGTCATGTCTTACATGATAGAAGGTAAGAGTGCTTCTGCAGGGGAATTCCCATTTATAAAACCATCAGATCTTCTGAGACTTATTCATCATCATGACAAAAGTATCAGGGAGACCACCCCATGATTCAGTTATCTCCAGCTGGCCCCGCCCTTGACATGTGGGGATTATTACAAGTCAAGGTGATATTTGGGTGGGGACAAAGCCAAACCACATCACTAGATCTCATAAAAATGTAAACGTTTTGCTCAAGGTCACCCTGCTTCCTAACAAACTACAATTCTGATGTGGCCATTCATACTATATTCTTTTCACTCTACTAAGAATATCAATAATAAATGAGTAAATCCATCCTTAACTCTTCTACCAATATATTAAGTTTTAGGTTCACACCAAAATTTAGCAAAAACTACAAATTCCCATATACACTAGCTTCCCCCACACATACATTTCCTGTACATTTTCAACATTTCCCAGAGAATGTTGAAATGAGAATGATACCTTTGATACAAAAGGTGGACATACAGTGACACATCATAATCACCCGAAGTACATAAATTACATTGGGGTTCACTCTTAGTGACATGTATTCATCATTACAGCATCATACAGAGTTTTCCAGTGCCCTAAAATTGCTTCGTGGTTTACCTATTTATCCTTCACCCCACTTCACCAAAATCCCTGCAGCTCCTCATCCTTTTGCTGTCTCTATACTTTTGCCCCTTCCAGAATGTCATATAGTTGGCATTGTGCTGTATGTAGCCATTTTCAGATTGGCTTTTTTTATGTAGTAATAAACATTTAAGGTACCTGCATGTCTTTTCACAGTTTGATAGTTTATTTTTAGCACTGAATAATATTCCATTGTCTACATGTACCATATTTTATTTATCCATTCACCTACTGAGGACCATCTTGGTTGCTTCGGAGTTTTGGCAATTATAAATAAACCTGCTATAAACACCCATGTGCAGGTTTTTGTAAGTACGTAAGTTTTCAACGACTTTTGGTAAAAGCAGGGAATATGACTGCTGAATAGTTTGATAAGTGTGTGCTTAGTTTTGTAAGAAATTGACAAACTGTCTTCCAGAGTAGCTGTGCCAGTTTTCATTCCCACCAGCAATTAATGAGAGGTGTTGGATCCACATCCTCACCAGCATTTAGTATGGTCAGTGTTCTGGATTCTGTTTACTCTAATATGTGTGTAGTAGTATCTCACTTCGGTTTTAATTTTCGTTTCCCCGATGACATATGATGCTGAGCATCTTTTCACATGTTTATTTGCCATTTGTATATCTTCTTTGTTGAAGATAAGATCTGTTAAGGTCTTTGGCCCACTTTTGATCAGGTTGTTTGTGTTCTTATTGTATATTCTCAAGATGTCTTTGTATATTTTGGATAACAGTCCTTTATCAGATGTGCCTTATGCAAATATTTTCTCCCAGTCTGAGACTTGCTTTCTCATTCTGTTAACATCATCTTTTACAGAGCAGGACTTTTAAATTTTAATGAATTCTAGATTATCAGTTATGTCTTTCATATATTATACCTTTGATGTGGCATCTAAAAAGTCATCACCACACCCATAGTCATCTAGATTTTCTCCTATATCATGCTCTATGAGTTTCATACATTTTGGATTTTACACTTATATCTACGACCCACTTTGAGTTGATTTTTATGTAAAGATATTTCTAGACTCATCCACATGTGAATGTCCAGTTGGTCCAGTGCCATTTGTTGAAAAGAATCTTTGCTCCTTTGTGTTATCTTTGCTCATTCATCAAAGATTAGTTTTTGTTTGTTTGTTTTGTTTTTTTTTTTTTTTTTGAGACGGAATTTCGCTCTTGTTACCCAGGCTGGGGTGCAATGGTGCAATCTTGGCTCACCACAACCTCCGCCTCCTGAGTTCAGGCAATTCTCCTGCCTCAGCCTCCTGAGTAGCTGGGATTACAGGCACGTGCCACCATGCCCAGCTAATTTTTTTGTATTTTTAGTAGAGATGGGGTTTCACCATGTTGACCAGGATGGTCTCGATCTGTTGACCTCGTGATCCACCCACCTCGGCCTCCCAAAGTGCTGGGATTACAGGCTTGAGCCACCGCGCCTGGCCCAAAGATTAGTTGACTATGTTTATGTGACTCTATTTCTCGGCTCCCCATTCTGTTCCATTGATCCATTTGTCTGTTCTTTGCCAACATCACACTGCCTTACTGTAGCTTTACAGAAAGTCTTGAGGTCAGATAGTGTCAGTCCTCCAAATTTGTTCTTCTCCTTCAATGTTGTGTTGACTATTCTAGATCTTCAGCCTCTCCATATAAACTTTAAAATCAGTTGGTTGATGCTAAGAACTTGCTAAGATTTTTACTGGGATTGCATAGAATCTACAGACCGAATAAGAAGAACTGACATTTTGACAATATTGAGTATTCCTATTCATGAACATGAAATATTTCTCCATTAATTTAGTTCTTTGACTTCTTTCTTCTGAGTTTTATAGTTTTTCTGATATAGAACTGTACATATTTTGTTAGATTTTTACGTATTTCACTTTTGGGTGCTGATTTAAATAATACTGTGTTTCTCATTTTAAATACCATTTGTTCATTGCTGATATATAAGAAAGTAATTAAGCTTTGTATGTTAACCCTGAATCCTACATCCTTGCTATTATTAGTTCCAGGAGTTTTTATTTGATGATTCTTTTGGATTTTCTATATAGATGATCATATCATTTGCAAACAAAAACAGTGGTATTTCTTCCCAAGCTCTATGTCATTCATTCCTTTTGACTCCCAGGACAATGGTGAAAAGGAGAGGTGAGCGAGGAAAGAATTGCTTTGCTCCTAATCTTGCTGGGAAAGCTTCCAGTTTCTCATCATTAAGTATGATGTTAGCTATTGGTTTTTTATAGATATTCTTTATCAAGTTGATGAAGTTCCTCTCTATTCCTAATTTATTTAGAATTTCAATCATGAATTGATGTTAGATTTTGTCAGATGCATTTTCTGTATCTATTGAGATGACCAAATGATTTTTCTTTTTTAGCATGTTGAAATCATTTATTTTTCAAATGTTGAATCTACCCTGCATACCTGAGATAAACTCCACTTGGTTAGAGTGTGTATTGTTTTATACATTGTTGGATTCAATTTGATAATACTTTGTTGAAGATTTTGCAACTATGCTCACAAGAAATATTGGTTAGTAGTTTTCTTGTAATTTGTATTTTTGGTATTTGAGTGATACTAGCCTCACAGAACAGTATTTCCTCTTGTTCTATCCTCTGAAATATATTGTAGAGAACTGGTATATTTTCCTTAAATGTTTGGTAAAATTTGCTAGTGTACTTGTGAATCAGAAAGCCTGGTGCTTTCCATTTTGGAAGACTATTAATTGATTCAATTTTTAAATAGATATAGGCATTTTCAGGTTATCTACTTCTTTTCATATAAATTTCATGTGTCTTTCAAGGAATTTGTCCATTTCATCTAGGTTACCAAATTTATGGGCATAGAATTGCTCATAATATTCCTTTGTTATCTTTTAAATGTCCATGGAATCTGCAATGATGTCTCCTTTTTTATTTCTGATATTAGCAATTTGTGTCTCTTTTCCTCCTAGACAATAATACACTGTCTCCATTCAGGCCAGCATCCTGAGTTCCAGACTAATACTGCTAAATAAATATCTTCTAAACATCTCTCGTTGGATATGCTACAGGATGTATCTAATCTTTTCCAATACTCAATTCAGCAACTCTACTTCTCTTCCAAAGATAATTACTCCTCCTCTAGTGTTTACTTTCTGAGAAGAAGAAACAAGTATTCATCCAGTTGCTCAAGGTAGAAACCTGTAATTCATTCTTTCACTCCACACATCCAGAACTTATCCATCTATCTTCTCTTTGCTGACATTTTTTATCTTCTTTCCTTCTCACTATTCTTACTCTGTTTCAAGGAAGATTACTGCTGCTATGATTACAAAAACAGTCTGAACATTGGTCTATCTAAATCCACTGTATCTACTTCAATTCATTCTTAATTCTAAGCAAGGTGATCTTTTTAAAGGCAAAGTAATCACTTAATAAAATCTTTCAATGATTTTCAATGACATTTATGTCAAAGTTTAAAATCCTCAATATGGTTTATAAGAATTCGTCTTGATGTTCTTGCATTTGTTCAAGCTTCATTTTGCTGGTCATTTTTCCCATTGCTCCAGAGAAACACATTTTTTAATTGAAGGGAAACAAAAATGTTTCTAAAACACAAACATCATAACATACATATCCAAGACCTTCATCTTTAACTGTCACTGACCTATTTGCAAAAAAAAAAAAAAAAACTGCAGACATTGAAATTTTTTTAATGATTAAAAATCACATAGCTAAAGGCAGTATAATTGTTTGGAATTGTTTGGCTTGCTAATATTGCTGAAGGCAAAATCACTACATTTCTTAACAGAAATTGATTTAAGGGCTGCCTTATAATTTGCAACAGTCTTTTTTACATATCTAATGTTAATTTAATTCAGTTTTGTTTACTCACCTAGACATAAATATGACTTAAGAGTCACTTGAGGGCCAGGCACAGTGGCTCACACCTATAATCCCAGCACTTTGGGAGGCTGAGGCAGGCAGATCATTTGAGGTCAGGAGTTTGAAACCAGCATGACCAACATAGTGAAACCCTGTCTCTACTAAAAATATTAAAAAATTAGCTGAGCATGGAGACACATGCCTGTAATTCCAGCTACTTGGGAGGCTGAGGCAGGAGAATTGCTTGAACCTGGGAGACAGAGGTTGTAGTGAACCGAGATTATGCCACTGCACTCCAGCTTGGGAGACAGAGTGAGACTCCATCTCAGAAAAAAAAAAAAAAAAAAAAAGTCACTTGAGGGCATTGAAATTTCAGTTTTTATTTCACTTTATATGATATTTATGTTGTAATATTAATTTACATAGTGCTTTCAAAAGTAAATATGCAGCAGCTATTTTCCTATTTTCTTCTGCTATATATGTGTAGCCAGAAAGGCAGAATAAACTATATTAATTTTCACTTTACTATGATTATGATATTATCCTAAATGATCTACAAAAACAATGCTCAGATTAGTCATTGAAAAACTTACTATTTCTTTGTCATGACCATTTTAACATGACCTCCTACATTACATAAACCTACAGTGATATTATCCAAAAACAAGCCACCAAGTCAATATTAAATTATTCTAACTAAAAGAACACTAGAATGTACTAACCAAGTATATTATCTAAATAAGTCATTAAACATATGGGAACAATATATCTAAAAACATGACAGCATATTATTTTGGAGCACTCTTACACACATTATAGCAATAATCACAGCAAGACAAATATCACACAATTCTCCTTATATGAAGTATCTTAAAATATCAAATTTATGGATCATAGTGGAATGGTGACTGCAAGGGGCTAGGTAGAGGATGAAACGGGAAGTTACTATTTAAGAGGCATAAAATTTCAGTCAAGCAAGATTAAGACGCTTGAGCGATCTGCTGTACAACACTGTGTCCACAGTCACTAAGAATGCATGTGCACTTTAAAGTATGATAAAAAGGTACATACAGTATTAAGTGTTGTTGCCACAATCATTTTTATAATACATAGTAATAAAAAAAGGTATTTATGAAAATCAGTGTAAATAAACTTGATTCCTTCTACACAAATTTGAATGTAGATCCACAGATTGAATTTAATGATGTGTTTAAGTTATGACCTTATGAAACTAAAAGATGGGTAAATACATATTAATTAAATGAAACAAAAAAGGTATCATGGAGTTCAGAGTCCATGTCCATGTCTAAAAGCATTGCATTGAGTTTAGAGGCTAATTTTTCAATGATTAATTTTAAAATGAGAGAGTTAAATCTACAATAAAGATTTATAGATATGAGCCTTATGGAAGTTTTTAAATATGTCCACAATTTCTTTTAAATACTCCTCTCTTCAAAAGGTAGAGCCTCATTCTCTGCCATTAAATGATGACTGGACTTAGTGACACTCCTAATCAACAGATGAAAGCAGAAGAGATGGTGTACAATTTTGGAGACTGGTTCACAAAAGGCGCAAGTATTTCCTCCTTGCTCACTCTAGAAAAAGCCAATAACCATGTTGTGAATAGCCCTATCCTTAGACCCATGAGGAAAGGAACTGAGGCCTCCTGTGTTGGCTGTTGAGACAATGAGAAACTGCATTTGCCAGTCAGCAACCATGTGAGTGAGCCTTCCTGGAGGCAGACACTCCAGCTCCAGCCAAGACTACAATCCAGACCCATGTCTTGACTGCAGGTTCATGAGACACCAGAGCCAGAAACAGCCAGAGAAACATTCCCATACCCTGGCTGTCAGAAACTGTGAGATAATAAAAGTTCTTGTTTTTAGTTGCTAGGTTTTAAGGTAACTTACTGTGTGGTAATAGATAACTAGAACAGCATTGAAAGACAACATCCAAATATATCAGTTAAAAATGTCAAAGCAGAGGGAGAAAATGAAAGACATAACTCTTTAGATACAACAGCTGACGTTAAAAAGAAAAGAAGATTTCCAGATGAGGAAATACGAATAAAACTTTTTGGACAAGAGTTTAGTGAAACACATTTAATGGCTATACATTGATGTGTATCTTTGAACATTTATAATATTAATGTCTGTGAAACATTTATAAAATTGTATCATATGCTAGACACTACAAAGACCAATAACACAAACAGAGACATACAACAAAGTAAAAGTCAAACTGCTCACAATCTCTAACCACTAATAACTAGACAATAACTATAGTGTTTTAAAGAAAATCAAAACAGCTGGGAAGTTAAAATAACTTTTTTAAATATTGTTTAAGAAGAAATTACAACTCTAATTTCAAAATATTACATATGTAAAATGACCAACCTTATCAAAAAAGAAAATTGCTAAAAGAATCAATTAACCAATGATTTTATAAGTAAATTTTCCAAGTAGTCAGAAAATATTTAAACCAATTATGCCAATTTATTTACGTTTCACCAGAAACGTCTTTTTTTTTTAACCACTGTAAAGAGCAAACAATGCATCAGACTGATATTTCAGATACTAGAAATATACTGAGGCTGTGATAATAATTGAAAACAAATGAATGCAGGTTCAGACAGGAAAATTTTAAACATACAGCAAGTCTATATTAAGATGAATAATACAAATTATGGACTCTAATTTTTGTCCATATTAGCCATATTTTATAATTTAGCACAATTACCTAATACATGTTTCAGAAACCTTGATATTCCTAACAGCATGGAGATTTGCTTTTGATAAGGAAAATATAGGCTATATAGTAAAATAATTTGACAAGATTCTCTCTCTCTTTACAATTAATTCAACAACAACAAAAAGAGACATGATCTTCACTTACTGCAGAGAATAGAGCATGATCAAATTTAAATATTTCCAGAACTTCACTTTAACCTGAACAATCTTAAGTCAATTTAGCACAGAACTGTACAGATTCAACACCTTTATCAATGCACAGAAGAGATGTATCATATTCTACTTAGGTAGACAGAGCATAGGCATTTTCACTATAACATAAAAACAAACCTTATACTCTCTCAGAAAAATCACATATAAGATTAAGAGACTGTGAGAAAAAAATATGCAACTGGTAATAAGAGGGAAAAACATAAAAGCAATTATAAATCATAAAATATAACATTAGCTTTAAAAGATGTAAAATTCTTAACATAAATGTTTCATTTAATATAGGAATTTATCTTTTTAAAGATGTGAAAGTAACTTGCTGTAAGACTGTATAAATAATGGAGACAAGGGAAAAGTATACAAAATTTGGGGGCTGGCAAGGTGGCTCACACCTGTAATTGCAGTACTTTAGGAGGCTGAGGTGGGTGTATCACCTGAGGTCAGGAGTTCGAGACCAGCCTGATGAACATGGAGAAACCCTGTCTCTATTAAAAATACAAAATTAGCCAGATATGATGGTGCATGCCTGTAACCCTAGCTACTCGGAGAGACTGAGGCAGGAGAATCCCTTAAACAGGGAGGTAGAGGTTGCAGTGAGCAGGGGTCACACCATGCACTCCAGCCTGGGCAACAAGAGGGACATTCTGTCTCAGGGGAAAAAAAAATTGAGGTCACACTTTGTGGAGAGAACACATGACAGGCCGTGAGGAGAGATGTGAGGACTCTTGACACTGGGTTCAGAATTGTACTCCTTCCTCACTTGCTCAGTCAGCTACGCTCGCATCCTACACATACGCTGAACCTGATGCAAAAACTAACACTGTGGGAAAAAAAACCATGAATACATTAATGTAATTTTTGACATTACACTGACATAGTCACGTTTTACCAAATGTGTGTCAGCTAATTCGCATTTGAGAAGCTCATATTGTAGCAGAACAGACTTTAAGAGCTAAGAGATTTGCCTCACAGTTTCTTTTAATAAACAGTTAATTCCTTCCTTAAATGGGGCCTCTTTTCATGATTTCACATTTCCTTTGTTCTTTGTGAGATAAGAGAAGCCTGGATTATTTTGCTGCAATATTATGAGAGAAATTGTGACTATATTTCAATGCGTGTAATTTTGATACATAAAAGTAAGCAAAAATACATTAAAAAGGAGAATAAAACCCAATTTCATGCAAAAATATAGATAGAATATTTTCTCAACAATATACTGAAAAAAGTCCTATAATAAAATAGTGTTATTTAATATTAATACATTCTATGAAGAGCTCAAAGGTGAAAAAAATCACACTATGTGATAATATCCAGCACCTATTCCTGACCAAATATCATAGTAAACTAGAATAACGGGGAATAAAGAAAATGTATCTCAGACTCTACCATATACAAAAACACAGTAAAAGCCTGGAATCTTATTTATTAAAGTCAGAAATAAGAATGTTTGTTATGATCACTACATTTTAATTATTAATATGGAAGTTCTCAGTGTATTCACACATTACTAATTATGATTAATATAGAAGTTATATAGTATATTAACACAAGCGTAACTAAAATTTTTGAAAAGATAATATATAATTATCAACTCTTTCATGACTAGTACATAAATGTAACAAACTACCTGTGAGATGTGTTCTTTTTTTTCTTTTGGAACTCAACTATATAATTCCAATATTTACACTGAAGAATTAATAGGTGAAAATACCTCTTTAAGATATGGGAAAGAAATGTAACAAATGGAATATTTTCCTGCCAGATATTACAACATAATATAAATTAAACAATGTAGTATTGACACACAATTGACATAACTGGGAATATTATAGATGGCCCTCATATGAAACCTGGTATATCTAAGAATGCAGTTTATAACAAAGGAGGCACTGGAAATCCACGCAGAAGGGAGGAATTATTCAAGAACAGTAGATAGAAATAACTAGGGAAAAGTATTGGCCAAAAAAATTAACCAAATTTTAATTTTCTTACTATCTAAACAGTAAATGAACAAAAAAAATTAACTACACACAGTAGAAAAGAAATGGACAAATTATATAGTTTAAGAACAAAAAATATGTAGCAAAAATATTTAAATGCAGTAATTTAAAAACTCAATTTCTATAATAGTAGACAAAATTTTTGTAATGTAAATGAGCACTAGAATGTTATTCAGATTGCTTCCAACTTCACACTGATTTGATTGTAGAAATTTAAACACAAAAAAATTTTAATTGAGATATAATTCATATAAAATAAAATTCATCGTTTCAAAATACACAGCAATGTGAATCTTTACTCAATGCTTACCAAAAATGCAAATACTGTAAATTCTGACTCAATTAGACTTTTATTCAATAATGTATCATATCGTGGCCACTGTTTTCTGTTTGTTTTTTCCTGTATGTCTTCATGCCTTATCATGGACTGGGGAGGATGTAAAGCAAGTACAGGTAACCAGCTGCCATCTACGACACATGTTTCTGTCCTGTACTTAAGCTCATGATCACAGGGCATCTAGTTCCTGTCTTTATGCACAGCATCTAGAATAGTTCCTAAAATGGAACTGGCAAATGAAAACAGCAGTTAACTAAACAAATGACAAGAAGACATTTTCCAAATGTACATGATTTTTGCTTAAGCTTCCAGCTATTTACACTACACTTCTTAGATATGCAACTGCTTTATTGAAGAATAATTCACATTCCATACAATTCAACTATTTCAACTGTGCAATGTAAAGGCTTTTCATGTCTATTAAAAGAGTTGTAACCATCACCACAATTAACTTCGGAACATTTTCATCACCTCCCAAAAACACCCTGTCTCTGTTAGCAGTCACTCTTCATTTCTCTCCTACTCCACTGGGCCTATTCAAAAATTAAGGTATTTCCTCACTAAAAATGTGCTTCTTGTATAAAATTTAGATAAATGGAATCATACAATATGTGGCCTGTAGAGGAAATATATTTATAGAATTCTAGGGCCCGGCCGGAGCAATCTTGAGGCAGGTCTAAAAGGCAAAGAAGTGTTGCAAGTGGGCAGAGTTTGTTTGGATTGGTGAATCCAGCAGAAAGACGACCCTGAAAGGAGTCTGGAAGCACCAGCTGTTAGTTTTGATAAGTAAACTAGCTGTTTCACAGTCTTTCTTCCAGGAGCAAGTATTTCCTGGAATATGCAGTTAAGTTGCTTTTGCTTAGTCCCGGTACTGCTGAACAAGGAACAAAGGACAATCTTGGTTTCTGTGATACAGCGTCGTGTAATTATTTCCCAGCAAGAAATATATTTTAAAATATTTGCTGCTTTATTAGTGCCTCTATGTAAACGTTAACTTGGAGCATGTAATACATAAAAGGAATGTCATATTTCTGATTTTAAAGCAAACACATCCCCATTATGCTCATGGCATTATATAAAAGTTCACCAACTTGTCAGTTTTTTCTATGATATTTTTATCTTTATTTTTAAATTTGTATTTCCATGATGTTTTAATCTGAATGTATGGCTACACACACACACACACACACACACACACACACAGTCTTACACATATATATGTATGGCTATTTGACACATCCTGGACAATTAGATATGCATTGTGGATTATATGCTTTTTTATTATAAAGCATACATCCTCATTTCTTAGTGGCTTTGCTTTTTCCTGTGTGTTGCTGCCTTGCATTTATCCTCTGGGTACCCCCTCTCCACTCTCAGCTGACACATTAGCTCAGCTGACCCCACATATGGCTCTAGGGTGGGAAGATGACCCAAAAACAGCCAGTGAGAGTATCAGTAGATGCTTCAGAGAGAAAACAGGAGATTTTAACTGATGGGAAATAAGATCTTTTGTTGTTAATGTCGCTAACCTGGCAGATTTTAGGCCTACAGCTGCTGAGGTACCTTGCTCCCACTTGGAGACAGCCTGCCTGGGAAAGAAACTCACAGAGACTAAAGCTTCATTGAGAGGTAGAGAAGATTCCCGATACCATATATGGAACTAGATCAAGTCAGACCTTCAGTTTCTGCGCCTGTTGACTTTACAGTCATGTGATCTAATAATTTCCCAACTTCTAAAAGGGATTTAAGTGAATCCCTTTCTGTCACTCCCCTCTCCACCACACACAAATTCATCTGTTTTAACACTTTAAGAAAAAAAAAAGTTTTTCAATGTTATGTCAAAGCATAATTTGCAAAAAGACGAAGCATAGCGCCCTAAAACTAATACATAGTGAGCAGTTGTGAAAATTCTGTTTAATTATTTAATGAGGAAACAAGCAATACAATAAAACTTCTTGAAATAAAAAATGCAAGAGACTAGCGTTATACACAATGACAGAAAGAAAGCTGGAATATTATTTTAATGTTAGTTTTTTTTAATGATTAATATCTTCCAGTGATACTGGGTTTTGTTGTTTTCAATCAGACAAAAATAAATTACAACTCTACAGGACAAAAATTACTTGCAATGTGTCAGTGCTCTGGAGATGAACATCATTAAACTTTAGAGTATGGTATGACGTTTAGCAATAGTTTTAAAAATCACCCAAAAAATATTACATGTACCTGGAGAGGCTCAGGTAGCTTGCCCTATTATATCATACAAATAGTATGCAGTTTTACCATAGTTTGTTGTTTTCAAAACTTTTTCTATACAGTTATTCCTTTATTCAAAAGGTTATAACTACGTTTGGCAACACGGGTGGAGTGTTGTTAGAACCCCTCCCCACTATGTGATTGAGATAAAAGTCTCCTATCCCTGGATCAAAACCTGGAAGTCATACTTAGACTTCCAAATATCCAGAAATATACAGCTCCTTGATCAACTGTGATATCCAGCATCAAGCACCCACTGCTAATCAGATAGAATGAGGTGGGCTCTTTTTCAAATTAGAATATCCATAAATCACACCTCTACTGTACTGACAAATACAGCTCATACTTTAATGAAGAATTTACCAGATTTCACCTATTTTGTAGCATGAACCAGTATTTCATTTATTACTGAATATTTCATTGTATGTATATTTTATTTGTCAATTCATCAGTTGATGAACATTTGAGTTGTTTCTACCTTGGGGTTATTGTAAATAATGCTATTATGAACATCTGCATAGAAATTTTTGTGTAAATATATGTTTTCAGTTTTCTTGTGTATGTACCTTTGAGTCAAACTGATAAGTCAAGCTTGCATTCCTGCAATAAATTCCACTGGGTAATGTTGTATAATATTTCCATGTGCTGTAAATTCAGTTTTCTAGTATTTTGTTGAAGATTTTGTGTATCAAGGTAATATTGGTTGCACCAAATGTTCTGTAAGTGTTCCATCATCCTTTTGTTTTGGGAAGAATCTGTACAACATAGTAGGAATTCGCCTTTAATGCTTGGAAACATTCATCATGAAAGCCATCTAGTTGGATGCTTTTCTTTATGGGATATTTTTTTGCTTACCAATATGATCGCTTTACTTTTTCTAGGTCTATTCAGATTTTTTACTTCACTAAATTTTGATAGTTTGGATCTTCATAGGAGTTTGTTTCATCCAGGTGTCTAATCTATTGATTTCTAATTTTTTATTCCCTTATAATGCTTCTTATTTCTGTAAAGTCAGTAGTAATGTCCTCTGTTTCACTCCTGATTTTAATCATTTGAGCTATCTCTTTTTCTTGCTCAGTCTAACTAAAAGTTTTGCCAGTGTGGTTAATATTCTCAAAGAACTTTTGATTTTGTTGATTTTCTTATTTTTCTATTCTCTGTTTAACTCATTTCCTCTAAAATCATTTATTACATGTTTTCTTCTGTTTCTTTTGGGTTTAGTTTGCTTTTGTTTTTCTTGAGGTTGGAGGTTAGATTATCGATTTGGAACCCTTTTTTTCATAATGTAGGCGTTTATTCTCTGAGTACTGTTTTCACTGTATCCAATAAGTTTTGATATATTTTCACTTTTTATTCTTCCCAAAATATTTTCTAAATTCCCTTGTGATTTATTTGATTCATTCATTATTTAGTAGTGTCTTTATTATTTTACATAGTCATATGATTATTCCAAATTATCCTGTGTTATTAATGTCTAATTTCAGTGCATTGCGATAAGAGAACATATGATTTTCATATTAGTTTGCTAAAGCTTCTGTAACAAATTACCACAAAGTGAGTAGTGGTGAAATTTATTGTTTCACAGTTCTGGGGGCAAAGACAATTGAGTTAAAATGAGGCATTGGGGTAGACCCTAGTCCACTGTGACTGATGTAGTTACACAGACACAGGCACGCAACGAGGAAAGACAATGTGAACATAGACAGAGAGAAGACAGCCGAGCCCTAGCTGAGGCCGAGGCCAGGGCAGATCATTCCCTCACAACCCTCAGAAGGAGCCAAGCCTATCGACTCCTTGGTTTGGGACTTTTAACCTCCAGTACTGTGAGATAATACTTTTCAGTTCAAGTCAAGACAAGCCTTTTAAGTGATGTCTTCCAAATTGGTCTGCTAATGGCAATTAGTGGGGAATAAGACTTAAATAGACTAGCTCTGTTCTGCTACCTTCACTGCCAGGACTGTAGGCTGTTATTTCTTGAGGCCACTAGTGAGACAGAGAGCAGAAGATGACACTAGGGAACGTTCACAAAGCTCACTGTTCTTACCTATATGCAGTGATTTTTCTTCACGTGCTCCCTGAGTTGCTGAAAATCACTGATTCATCTCCAAAATTTTGAAAAATTTGATTGTGACTTTTTTTTTTGGCCAGATTTTGTATTGTTTTTAAAGAGGAGCAAATTTTCAAATGTCCTTCCTCCAACTTTAGACTGACATCCTATGCAAAACAAATTAATCAAAGCTCCTTCCGGTGATAATATAAAAAGGCAAAAATATTTACAAAGAGAAATGAAAACATAAATGGTAGTCAATTGATATAATGACCTACTGTAACACCATTAAAACGCTTTGAAAATATTAATCATATATGGAAATATTCATATTTGTGTCATGATTCAAGATTCAAGAAAATGGCATTAGCCACTAATATTTATTGAACATGTCAATGTTCACACAAATATTATATAAGCACTAGCGTAAATATTACTGCTCTCCAGTTATTTTTAGTGAATACTAATATTTACTGAACATTCTAAATTCAGGTAATTCTGACTCCAACATCCTTCTGCTTAACCATTTAAGTACTAGGCCTCTAGATGAGATCTCCCTGCTACCCTCTCTCTAAAAACCCAAAGCCTCCCTGCATTTTCCTAACATGTGGGATGCATCCATTATTCATGTATATTCATTTTACTATTTGATTTTCTATTAAAATATGAGTTTTCTAAGAAGAGAGTCTGTGTCTATATCCTGACAACTCCTGTACTTAAAAGGACTAGGAACCCAACAGGAATAATTGGTTTTATGAATGATCGAGGTCAAATAAATGAATAAACAAATGGGTATATAATATTTTCATTAGTCTTGTGGTACGAAGGCATATGCGGAATTGTATTAAATGGTCACTTACTCTCTTGGCAGACCAAGAAGACATGCAGTCAAACATTTTTATTTGCAAAACACATTCCTCAGGCTTCCTGATACAACACAAGATAGCAGGACCTGCTCTAGCCAAACAGAGACAATTGGAGGACCAATATATCTTATAACAGTTAGGGCCTAGGGTACATAATGCAGGTATGATAACCATAGCAAGAATGTCAGAAATGGCCACTTTAATGAAATGGTGATACCTTAACTGAGCCCTAAATCATATACAACAAATGTCAGAGAATCAAGAGAGAAAATCCAAGACTGAGAAAATAACACATGCAATTTTCCTGGGGTATGAGAGAATGTGATACAGATCAGATACTGAGAAAAGAGAGCAAAGGGATAGAGAGAAAAATGAAGTCTGAGAAGTAAAAAATGATTTGTGAGATCTCAGCATCTTCACAGGTCATTTGATGGTTTCTGAATTTGCTCACAAGGCCATGGAAGGCAACTCAGTGGGTTTCACTAGACAATTAACATTTTAGAATGGCGCTTATAAAAGAGCATCCTGGCCACACTGTGAAGAAGAACAGGGATCAGAATATGGCTGTAAAAGTCTGGAAGATACAGCAATGGCCAAGCCAAAAAAAACAATAATGGCATCAACTGGAGTCTGGGGAAAAAAAACATATTTCTCTGAAATTGAAGAAGAACAATTTCCAGGATTCATTGATTTATTAGATATGGTTAATGAGTGTGGTCAAAGAATTTAGGATGGGACACCTCTCCCGATGCCCAATTTTACAGTAGTCTTCAGTGAATTTCAACATTTCCAAATACCTTCAATCATTCTCCATTGATCCATCATTTTTTCTGAGGATTAATTCCAATGCAGAGTACTTAACTTTGGCAACCTGATTTTCAACAAAATCAACTCTCTCAGTATGGACTGCCCTAACAAGAGCCAATATTCGACAAGTTCTAAATGCATGTTAGCATTGCTCAAGTGCTTTACATTATAAAATCACTTCATTTCCTCTTTACAGATTTGAAAACTGAGGCATAAAGAATTTAATTCACTTCCCTAGGTTTGCATAGGCAATGTACATCTAAGATAATACATTTAAAAGGGAAAAAAGGGTGAAATTATATTTGTAAATTCATTGTTGCTATACATGTGTACATATGGGTAACATATAGAGTTTCTATAAATAACCAGGGAGAGAATAAAGGAGAGAAAATGATTTTCAACTTTAATAAAAAAATTTTCTGTTCTTCTAAAATTAATTTACACTTAAATCATAATATAAAATCATGAAGTATCCCAACCTTAGATGAGCAATATGTAATCTATAATGGCCTTTCAAGACAAAAGCTGCGATGTCTTCTCAGCAGGGCAGGCTGTCCTTTCTCACAAAAAAATAATTGTATTATTATGCTTCAGTGCAACTTCTCAGAGGGGAGCAGCTAAAAAGAAATGTTGCTTCTCATTTCATTACAAATAATAAAGCACTGAGAATATTTCATCTGAAATATCCCCCACCCCAATTTTCACTAACTGCACTATTCCAGATGTCAAGTCTCTAATTCATACTTGGAAGGAGTACCTAATAGAGGGCTCTATATCATTGATTTTGGAATCACATACATGATTCAAGTACATAATTACCTCTAAAGAATATCTAGTAGACTGAGAAGGTGTTGGAAAAAGATTTATAGAGGTTACTCAATTGCATTCATAGACCTGTTTAAGTTTTGCTTTTCCTAGGTGGCCAGTGCTAACCATTTAGGACACCCTTTCTCCATGCTCCCAGAGCCCTCTGTGAGTTCTGTTGTGTAGCACTTTCACTGCTGTTCTTTACGCACCTTGCGTGGCATCTTCAATGCTGTTCATTACCTATCTTCCCTGTACTGTCTGTTCCAGGCTGAGATTGTTTTGTTTCCTGGCATGGTCCCAAATCTTAGCTCACAGATGAGCACTTGGTTGCTTTTAATTACAGATTACTATGTGGGGATTTTTATTGAGAAATATTAATATAATGTGACTTAGAGAGAAAAGAAAAAATACAGTTGTTAATGACAATTCCAGTCCTTGAACAAATTTCCTCAAACCCAATGATTATAATATTCCTTTAGCAATCACTGGAAATCAATGGGAAAGAACAAGAAGGACTTGGGAAGCACAGTGTCTTTGAAAGCTCACCTGGCTCCTATCACCTCAGGGTCACCCCACATCCAGCTCTTCCTGGAGTCACCACATCTATTCCTCCTTTTGCATCTGCCTACATGGTTTTCTTCTTACCTCCCAAGCCTCACTTCATAGTTCAGAAATCTTCACCTTTCCAATAAATTCACAGACTAAACACCTAACATCAGATTCTCAAAAGTTCTTATTTTACAGAGTACATGAGTAATTCAGATCATCCACATACTTACACATCCTTTCTTCATTGGTAATTTACCAAAGAGAACTGAGTTTACAATGAGAACTGAAAATATACATGAGCTATATTTTCAATTCTCCATTAGGTCAGGATCTTTTACTTTATATCATTTTGTTTTATTTTATTTTTGAGACAGGGTCTCATTTTGTCACCCAGACTGAAGTGCAGTGCCGTGAGCTTGGCTCACTGACTGCAACCCCCACCCCTAAGCTCAAGTGATCCTACCACCTCAGCCTCCCAAGTAGCTGCGACCACAAGTACACACCACCATGCTGGCTATTTTTTGTATTTTTAGTAGAGATGAGATCTCACTATGTTGCCCAGGCTTGTCTCAAACTCCTGAGCTCAAGGGATCCATCAGCCTCAGCCTCACAAAGTGCTGGGATTACGGGCGTGATCACTGTGCCTGATCTACTTCATATCATTTTATCATTTCTTTGTCCTTACCAACCAATTTCTTCAGACCCTGGAATCATTGATAAGACATTCAAAGCAGACAATATAACAACTGATATAAAGGATATAACAAGATGCATGGAAAATAAAGACTTTAAAAAGTTTCTGATCATCAGAAACTTTCTTGATAAAAAGCCATAAATGTACATGAATAAATGAGATGGAGGCTGCAATTAGTTCATTTATTTGGGACCTTGTGTTTCTTTGACAATTGCTCCCATTTAGAATCATTCAGTTGACTGATCTGTGAGCACTTTCCTGTATTTGGATTATCTAACTGCTGAATTCTTCCCCTTTCAATACCATTTGCAATTTAATCATTTTTTTTAGCCAGAGTTATAATAATAACATTTATAAAATGAATATTCAGGATTTTTGTCAAAATCATATTAAACTCTTCACTCAAGTGTCAATTTCCTTAATCTGCCTTTTTTCATTTTTTCCATTAAGGAGTTAATTGAGTTTCTTACAATCACTTGTTTAATTCCCATGCCAAATTATCAAATGCTCAGTAACTGCTTGAATAGATTTGAAAACTTCAGTTAGCTGGATCCCCAGAAAAAAGGTTTTGTGACTAAATCATGCCACTGCGAGTAACACATTTACTTAGTCTTATTAGCAAAAAGATCCAAGAAACTCATGGAAACAATGAAACAGTGTTCAGCCACCATTCCCAATCTGAAAAGCACAAGAAAACAACAAGTTGAATGACAAAGTATAGTGAAACTGAGTAAAAATGAAAAGTCAGATCCAAAGTATTTACCCTTTGAAGCTTTATCACATATACCGGTACCTATTTAGAGTAACTTCACAAAGTTTCTATTCAAGCTGCTACTTTTGTATAAAGAACAAAAAGAAACAGGACATAAGTACAGCCACTCTTTGAATAAGAATTGAGTATAAAGACATTTGTCTTCCACCTTTTTCTAGTATACCTAATAACAATAACACACTCCCTTCTGTTTTCTTCTGCAAGAGTGAAGAACAAGTTCCTAAAGGAGTCTAGAGCTATGTATAGCTTTCAAAATTTATACTAAAAAGTATCTTGCCTTGGTGAGTTTTAAAAGAGAGCTAGGGATTTCCTCTAATAGCTGGCTTTACCCCCTGTACCTCCAAGAAACTCACTAGGCTTGCACTTAATTTTTATGGGAAAAAAAATTCTATGATCTTCACTTTATCGATAATGACTTCTATAAAATCATTCTAGAATGATTGGGATAGCTATAGCCATTCAGTAAGATATCAAGGTCCCTTAGAGAAAACAACAGACCACTATCTGTAAGTAATTTCTGTGCAACCTTTAATACCACAAAGTAACACCATATATACAATAAGCTACAATTACATTTAAGCTTTAAATTAAATAATTTCCCAAAGGTATTGTGAAGCTTACCTCAGTCAGACTATTCTTTCAGTATTATTCTTCAGAACTGGAGCCAATAGTCACAGAAGAACTAAAGACAAATATTTTAAAATGTCTCCCTAAACAGGTACAATGGGAGAGAATTCAATATTGGAAGTAAGAAAGAGCAATTATAGTAAGTAGAATCTACCAAACCAGAATCTCTCAGAGATCTATGATACCAAATAACTACTGTTCAACACTGTCCTCAAAATAAGATTTTGTGCTAACATAATAAATTAAGTAAATTAAGAATATAGCCTAATTGGAGGTTATAGTCATACACTTTAAAAAATATTGATATAAATTAAATAATATATTTGCTGCAAAGTCTACTTTTACTTAAGAAAAGCAAGATAATATTCCAACATCTCACTCCCTTGGTTATTCACATTGTTTAGGGACAAATATAATCACAGTCTGGGTTGGGTGATAGTAAATTTAATGTAACTGGATTTGACAAATGCCAACATGCATGCTATTATTAAATAGGTTGAAAAGATATCAAAAGAGCACACCGGCTCTTTGCCATGGGAGTGGTAGATAAAGCAAAAGGTGAAATCATTAGAGGAAAATGTGAGGACTTTTGTAGACATTTTCACTTTTTAAGATAAGGCGGGCATATGGTGCATCTACTACTACTCCGGCCCAAAATGTTTGAGTACTCGTGTCAGAGGTCTTATACTAGAAGGCAAACCAGTTCTGGCTGAGGGAGGAAACTTGATTTATAGTATCTGCTGGTCATGGTGTTAATGTTCTCACTATGGCTGATTTCAACCTACCGAGATGACATCGACCTGCTCACAAAATTCCTGGTCACCTCCAGCAAGCTGGTGTAAGCCAGCTCTGGCAAACCACTGCCCAAGGATATCTAAACATGACTGCATAATGGCAGCACTGTTTAAGTGAATAGTAATGATGACCTGTCACATTTGTTACGTAAAATAAAGATCCTCTCCACGTATGTTGAAATTTGCAGATGTTGAAGGAGGTTTGGCAAAATGGTGCAACTGTACAGCAATTCCTAAGACAGTTTCATGTAATTAAAGAGAAGGCGGAGACTGTTTTCAGTGAAATGCTGCTGTGAGACACAGGCTATCTGAAGACTTGAGAGCTTAGTTTCCTATGATATGTCCCTTCTAAGGCCCCTAAATAGAATGAGGGAAAGAAAAGAGACAACTTTCAAGTTCTGAAGGACCCAGTTCAAGACCAGCGATCCAAGAGCTGAAGTCCCAGGTCAGACCCATTTGTGACTGAGACACATGAGGTCATAGCAGAACACAAAAAAAGTGAGCTGACAAACACCTTGTTCCACAGCCTCATCCTCTCAGGGGAAAATCCGCAGGACTCTTATGAGGAACCTTGACCACTATTTTACCATTACTATGAAGAGAAAAACATCATGAAGAATACGTTTTTAACATAAGGGAAAACTACCCTCCTCACCTTTCAGGTACTATTATCTGTCTATAAAGCTACCAATGCTGTTATTGTTTTATCAAAAACTAGCACTTACTGCATGATTACTCTTTCACAGGCACAATGGCAAACCACAGGACTTTTTTCTTAAACACCCATATGAGATATAGACTTTTAGTATTCCATTTTACAAATTTTAAAACTTAATCGAGAGATAAATGTCTTTGAAGCATAAAGGTGGAAATTAAGACAGCTGAAACCAAAATCTGGGTATCATTCTAAAGCTGGTATTTTTAATGATTTTACTTTCTCTTCCTTATTTTCTCTGCAAGATTAAATTTAATAAAATTGAGAAAATCAAAATATGAGGTACATACTTATGTTACTTTTTAAGTGATTTGAATAAATTTAAAAATAGTTTTAAAGTAATTTTAACTAACCTGAAGCTCTTAATTGTTAAGAAGACAAGATATGCATGAATAAAATAAAAAGGTATGCAAATATATCTAAGGTATGCAAAAGGTTAAATATCACTAACCAAAACAGAATATCTTATTCCAGAAGCCAAAAGTAATTTTGCTCTATGTGTACTAATTATACTGACATTTCATCCCTAAAATATAAAATAATATCAGCTTTTCTTTATTCTCAAAACTCTAGTATTGATACGGTTTGGCTTTGTGTCCCTACTTGAATCTCATCTTGAAATGTAATACTGACCTGTCAAGGGAGAGACCTAGTGGAAAGCGACTGGATCACATGATCCAGTGCTGTTTTCATGTTAGTAAGGGAGTTCTCATGAACTGTGATGGTTTGCAGTGTCGTTTTCTCCTGTGCTCTCTCTCTCCCCTTCTGCCACGTAAGATATGCCTTTCTTCCCCTCCACCTTCCGCCACAATTGTAAGTTTCCTGAGGCATCCCGAGCCATGTGGAATTGTGAGTCCATTAAACCTCTTTCCTTTATAAATTTCCCACTCTCAGGCAGTTCTTCATAACAGTGTGAGAACAAAACTAATACAGAAAACTAGTACCGGGAATAGGGCACTACCCTAAAGATAACAGGAAAATGTGGAAGCAACTTTGGAAGTGGGTAACGAGCAGAGGTTGGAACAGTTTGAGGGCTCAAAGGAAGACAGGTAGATGTGGGAACATTTGGAACTCCTAGAGGTTTGTTGAATGGTTTTGACCAACATGCTGTTAGTGATATGGACAATGAAGTCCAGGCTGAGGTGGTCTCGGATGGAGATGAGAAACTTATTGAGAACTGGAGCAAAGGTCACTTTGCTGTGCTTTAGCAAAAACACTGGCAGACTCCTGCCTGGACATTTGCCTCTACCCTAGAGATCTGTGAGCTTTCAACTTGAGAAAGATACTTTAGGGTATCTGGCAGAAGAAATTTCTAAGCAGCAAAGCATTTAAGAGGAGACCTGGCTTTTTCTGAAAGTGTACAGTTATATGCATTCACAAAGAAAAGATTGAAATTGTAACTTTTGTTTAAAAGGGAAGCAGAGCATAAAAGTTTGGAAAATTTGCAGCCTGACCATGCAGTAGAAAAGAAAAAGCCATTTTCTGGGGAGAAATTCAAGGCTGCTACAGAAATTTTGCATAAGGAATGAGGAGTCGAATGCTAAAAACCAAGACAACTGTCTTCAGGGAACTTCAGAGATCTTCACAGCAGCCCTTCCCGAGACCTATGAGGGAAAAACTGTTTCATGGGTTTGGCCCAGGGTCCCAGTGCTCTGTACAGACTCGAGACGTGGTGTCCTCCATCCCAGACCCTTCAGCTCCACCTGTGACTAAAAGGGGCCAATATATGGCTCAGGCCATTGCTTCAGAGGTGCAAGCTTGGTGGCTTGCATGTGGTGCTGCCACCATCTGGTGGACCAGTGAGTGCACACAAGTCAAGAGCTGAGCTTTAGGAGCCTTTAGGAGCCTCTGCCTAGATTTCAAAGGATGTATGGAACTGCCTGGATGTCCAGGCAGGAGTCTGCAACAGGGGCAGAGCCTTCATGAAGAACCTCTAGTAGGGCAGTACAGAGGGGAATTATGGGGTTGGAGCCCATATAGAGTGCCTACGGGGGCACTGCCTTAGTGGAGCTGTAAGAGGGCCACTGTCCTCCAGCCCTCCAAACGGCAGATCCACCAACAGCTTACACCATGAGCCTGGAAAAGTCATAGGCACTCAATGCCAGTCCATGAAAGCAGCCATAGGGGCTGTGCTCAGCAGAGCCACCAGGGCAGAATTGCCCAAGGCCCTAGGAGTCCAGGTCTTGCATCAGTGTGCCCTGGATGTGAGAGAGAGTGAAAGGAGATCATAGTGAAGCATTAAGATTTAATGACTGCCCTGCTGAGTTTTGGACTTGCATAAGGCCTGTGGCCCCTTTGTTTTGGCCAATTTCTCTCATTTGGAACAGGAACATTTACTCAATGCCTGTATGCTCACTGTATCTTAGAAGTAAATAACATGTTTTTTATTTTACAAGCTCATAGGTGGAAGGGAGTTGCTTTGTCTAAGATGAGACTTGGACTTCTGAGTTAATATTGGAATGAGTTAAAGCTTTGTGGGACTATTGACAAGGCATGATTGGTTTTGAAATGTGAAAAGGATGTGCTATTTTGGAGGGGCCAGGGGCAGAATCATATGGTTTAGCTCTGTGTCCCCACCCAAATCTCATTTCAAATTGTAATCCCCAGATGTTGAGGGAGGGATCTGGTGGGAGGAGACTGAATCATGGGGGCAGTCTCCCCCATGCTGTTCTTGTGATAGGGAGAGAATTTTCATACATTTGATGATTTAAAAGTGTCAATTTCCCTTGTGCTATCTCCTGCTGCCATGTTAGATAGGTCTTGCTTCCCCTGCACCTTCCACCATGATTGTAAGTTTCCTGAGGCCTCCCCAGACATGTGAAATTGTGAGTCAACTACATCTCTTTTCTTCATAAATTACCCAACCTCAGGCAGTTCTTAATAGCAGTGTGAGAACAGACTAATACAAGCATCAAGCAAAGAAAAACAGCTCTGAAAATGACAAGTGTCATAGACTCTGACTAGAGACTCGTATTCCCTTGACAAGTCCCTCAGTCCCTATAGGAAGGTAAAATACCTTGTCAATCACATAAAGCTAAGATAAAGGTAAAAATTAAATATAAGTTCTGACTCAAAATATTCTAATCTAGCTCTCTCTAACCAGTTTTGGGGGCAGTATTGTACTTCTGATACCTGTTTTTTCTTATCCTGGAAGAAGTAAGTGCTTCTCTGCATTTCAACAGACTCATACACAAGGCTATGGTTGCCTTTTGTCTCATCACCCTTCCATCCCAGGAAGGGGAAAGCTTCTTCAACTCAGAGTAAATGAAATTCATCTTACAATTCCAAGTATCTAATATAGTGTATTTCACAGGAGTTTAATCAATGTTGGAAAAACTAATGACAATTTGTGAAACGGTTATAAAAGATGCCATAATGTATCTCACATATCTATTAAAATTTTCTGCCCTTCTTTCCCTACCAATTTCCTCCTTTAAATGAGCAAATTCAGATCATATTTGGAACTTCTAAACTAAAACTTTAAAAGAACTATACCTTCTGATGTTACATGGGGAGAAATTTTTTCCATCTCACCTTTCCATTTTATCATTATCATGTCCTCAACTCCCCAAATTCTCAACTACTTACTCCTCCAGCAGAACACCCTATTTCTTGGTACATAAATCCAACTTTTGACATCTGCAGTGGTAGAGGACAAATGTTCAGTGTTCCACTTCTGATCCCCAGAATAATTTAGGATCTTTTTTGTGTAATAAAACTGTAAACTATATATTAATATTATTTACTTTCCCTCACCAATTTTATGGTAACTGCTAAGTGTAACATTATTGTTAGAAAAATACTACAGTAATTGCAGTATTTGAAATGAAAAACAAATCCAGGTATCTATGTATATTAAATCAAAAGAAACACATACATCAAGAAGAAATTGAGATAATACCAATTGGAAGATTGGATTGCTGGGCAGACAACATGCAGTTACTTTCCTCACTACCCACCAGTTTATACCATATTGCTGTAAAAATGCGACAAATAATTGTCAGAAAAAGGCGGTATATTAAAAGTAAAAAAATTAATTCTCAAGTCCACAGTTCTGAAATAACCATAGTTTCAAGAAAGCAGGCAGAAACATGGCTGGTTTAAGAAGCATAAGATTTGCTCGTGCTAATACTGAATATAATCAATCCTTGCATAATATCCTAATGAAATATATAACCTAAATAATGGTATATACCTCCAATGGATTTCCATATTCAGTACCAAATAGCATTTAAAATTCAGTAAGGCATATAAAATATTGTCATATAAACATTTTCCTTTAAGATTTTTATTGATTACACAATTTATTAAATCTTTCAGGATGGTCTAAAAATAATTTTCACTGACAGACTATTAATAAGATTTCTAGGGGGAAAAAGTAAGATTCCTTGAACTTTATGGACTTTCTACTTCCACATGAAAAATACCGAATTCCTTTGTATAGAGGAGCAAGCTATACACATAGTACAAGGAGAAAGAAAAGAAGAACACAAAATCAGGAGGACATTGTGCCTATAAATATTAATAAATATGTTTCTGGCACTCAATGTACTGTACTACAGGAACATCAATACCAACATTTGCATACCTGACTTTAACCTGACAGCAACAGTAAAATTATATCTATTCATGGATAATACAAGAGAGAATATTTTAAAGGATAAATACATAACGTAGTAGCCTTGCATGTAATTTCAATTGTGCTGACCTTTTTAAAGAAAATGGGAACAGGGATTTCATGAAACAAATATTCATTTAAAATTTCACTCTTACAAAGTACAGGATACCACAAAAACAAATGCCTGGGGAAAGGATGAATTATGTTCTCTCCTCTATAACCTGAGAGTGGCTCTCAGCTCCTATCAGCCAGGGGCAGCAGTTGATTCCTGGCTGCAGAAGCAAGTAATAACTGTATAGAAACCCACAGAACTAACTTCTGGTCTGGCCCAGGATGAAGTAAAGCTGAGAGCAAGCCAAGTAACCCAAAGAAAATGAGCCACTAATCAGTATATATATGTGTATATACATATATGTGTGTGTGTGTGTGTATATATATACACACACACACACACACACACACACATACACATATGTATAGTTAAGTATCTTCATCAGTTGAAATGAAATTTTGATATCTTAGTGTTGTGACTGTATTTTATCAATCAAAAAATAACACTACACTAAATTGAATGGTAACATTTAAAAACCACTATGTCATAATATGTTTTAAAGTGAAAACTTCAACCACAGGACATCAGAGACAAGGTGTTAAACCAAGAGTCCAAGGATGTAGAGGTTCTAATCCCAGTTCTACAATTAATGCGGTGCAAGATTTCTGGGCCTTAGTTTCCTCATTGTCAAAATGTTGGTGGTTAGACAACAGATGTACTTTTTAAAAACCTTAGAAGTGATTTATTCCTTTGAAAAATCATTTTACAGACTTTACAAATATTGTCCCTATGTGTAGTTCTCCCTTGACTTTAAAAAAACGTATTTATGTTTATTATAGTATTCACATTGTAACAAAAACTAAGAATAGTAAATGTAGATTTCTAATAGATTTTAAAAATTATAATATACTCATGCAATGAGAAACCATACAACTGTGTCTTTGGAGGAAATTCAAGAATTGGTTTTAAAGGTAAACTCATACTCAAAACTCTTTTTGAGTGACTAGTATCATGGACTCTTTTAAAAAAAGTTGTATATATGTAAATTGTATACCGTGATATTTTCATGTACATATACATTGTAAAGTAATTAACTACATTCAAGGTAATTAATGTATCCATCACCTCACATGATTACTGTGTGTTTGTATGAGTGTAATGAAAATGCTTCAGGTTTATTCTCTTAGCAAATGGCAAGTATACAATGTAGTATTATTAACTATAGCCATGCTTTACATTAGACCTTTAAAACTTACTCATCCTACACAACCAAAGCTTTGACCAGCATCTCCCAATTCTAAACCCCACCCATGCTCCCGGTGACCACCCATTGTTACATTCTCTGCTTTTGTGGTTTAACTTTCTTAGATTTCAAATATAGGTGAGATCATGCAGTATTTGTCTCTCTGTGGTGGCTTATTTCATTTAACACATCCTCCAGGCTCATTCTTGTTGTTGCAAATGACAGAATTTCCTTCTTTTTTAAGACAGAGTAATATTTCGTGTGCCTATATAAAATTATTTTATCTGTTGACAGACACTTGGGTTGTTTACATGCTTTAACTGTTTTATACAATGCTGTAATATTTGAACATGGTATTGCAAACATCTCTTCAACATCCAGATCTCATGTCCATGGGATCAATCCAGCAGCTGGATTGCTGGATCATATGGTAATTCTATTTTTAATTTTTGGAGGAACTTCCATTCTGCTTTCCAAAATGACCGTACCAATTCATGAACCGTTTGCGAGGAATTTCATTTCTCCATCTCTTGAACACTTGTTATCTTTTCTTTTTATAATCGCCATCCTAAACTATGTAATTCTCATTTTACATTTCTTTTACTGTACATCAGAAAGATGATATGTAATTTACAAAATAGTGTGCAGCTATAGAAGAAAACCGTAATTAATTTGTACTGATACTGTAATCGTATGCTATAATAAAATACATATTTGTTCTCTGACTCCATTTCCTGACATATAACTCTTAAAATCCTTAGACACTTCAAAGCAATGTTTTTTTGTATGCTAAGGAATTGAAGCCTGTAGGTGGCTTCAGGATAGGGACTGCTCAGGGGAAAGACCAAGGTTTAGTGGGTTGAGACTTTCAGCCCCACCCCAACTTGTGGAGAGGGGAAGGGGCTAAAGGTTAAGTTGATCATGAATGGCCAATGGTTTTACATCATCTGTAAGTAACAAAGCCTCCATAAATTACTTAAAAGGACAGGGTTTGAAGGGTTCCGAACAGCTAAACATATGGAAGTTGCTGGAGGGTGGCACTCCCAGGGAGGGCATAGAGGTGCCATACCCCTTCCTCCATACCCAGGTTATATATCTCTTCATCTATATCCTTTGTAATATCCTTTATAATAAACTGTTAGACAGACATATTTCTCTGAGTTCCATGAACTGTTCTAGCAAATTAATCAAACCCAAGTAGGGGAATGGCATGGGAACCCCACTTTAGAGCCAGTCAGTTTTAGGCACAAGTAAAACAATCAGGAGTTTACAACTGGTTAACTGAAGTTAAGCAAGGCAGTCAGGAACTGAGCCCTCACCTTTTGGAATCTGACACTATCTTTAGGTAGATGGTGTCAGAATTAAATTAGAAGACACCCAGCTGGTGTTCCCTGCACAACTGATTGCTTTCTTGTTGGTGGGAAAAAAAACTCCCACACATTTGATCACAGAATTTTTCTGTGTTGATTGTTGTTGAGTGAAAGAATAGAAAATAAAACACTTTGAGTTTGTTTATTCCACTCAGAACATATTTTTTAAGTTAAATGCATTGTTATAGATAAAAGTATATAAAGGAATTGTATGTTGACAAGAAGTGGAAAATTTAACAAAGAAAAGAGGGAAAGAAACAGTATTCTATTTATCTGTGTGATGTCTCTTGTATTTGACTAAGATATCTGTATAAAGAGGCACTAGAAGTGTTCTTTGGCATGTGTTTCTATTTTTCTCTCACACTCCAGAAGATGCCTCAGCTTCAGTCCCTACAACAACCCTGAATAGTGTGGAACTTAAATAAAAGCAGAGAAACCCCACTAAGATCTTCATTGTGTTTAGATGGTGTTTTACATTAAATTTTCTGAATTGGTTTCAGTTCTTATAAAACACTGCCAGCTTGAGAATTTTAGAAAGCAAACCTCTTCTGTCTATTCATGTGAAGAAAAATAAAAAAGAAACAGCAGGGTGCATGCGAAATGTAAACAAGTGGTTTGGCCCTGTTCCACATAACAAAGGATAATGTAACCATCAATACAACTCCGTTTGGATCTTTTTTTAAACCTCCATAAGAATATCAAATTAAAGAGTTATATTTTATAACACAGAAATGTAACCATGATCATTTAAAATTAGATTACCAAAAGCAATTGAAATGCTCAAATCTCTATGTAATTATTGAATTGTAATGATTTTAGTTATTATTTGAAAGTTACCAAAACCCCCAAATCATAATTTCTACAGGAAATCATTAATCTGTTGCATATCTGTTAAACTATCCTAGTTCAGCAAGTGTTGACAGATCTTATTGTTGTCAACAATAAACTCAGTGAATATCTGTAGAATTTTTCACCCCAGGTCTACAGAACATACATTTTTTTCAGTATCACATTACACCTATTTTGAAAGTGACCACATAAATGGAAGCAAATCACTCTTCAGCATTTGCATAGCATTTCACAGATTTAAATGAAATATTGGTTGGCTGTTTGTTTGTTATTTTCTTTCCTTATTCCTTCCTGTCTTCACTGTTAAGCACAATTATCAGCATAAAAGAGGTTTTTAATACCTATTTTTAGATTGCATTCCAACCTGGGCAATAGAGTAAGACTCCTGTTCTCTCTCCCTCTTTCTCTTTCTCTTTCTTTCTTTCAAAATAAAATAAAATAAAAATAAGCTATCTGCATTATATTAGGGCACTTCAGAGAAACAAAACCAGTAGGAGATATATATATGGAAAGAGATTTAAGGAATTGTCTTACGTGATTATAGCAAGTTAGTAAGTGGCAAGTTAGAAATCTATAAAGGCAGTCTTGCAGGCTGGAGGCTCAGAGGGGAGTTGATGCTACAGTCATGAGCCTGAAGGCAGTACAGTGACAGAATTTCTTCTTCCTTGTTGAACCCCATTCTCTCCTAAGGTCTGCAAGTGATTATCTGAGGCCCACCCACATTATGAAGAGTAATCTGCTTTACTCAAAGTCTATGGATTTAAGTATCAGTCATGTCCAAAACATACCTTCAAAGCAAGATCCAGACTGATGTTTACCCATCTGGGGACCAGAACCTAGCCAAGGTGATACATGAAATTAACTGCTACACACCCACATTTTCTTAATATTTATTAATAAAGACAATTTATCTAATAATCATTTAAACCTTTGTAGGCCTTTTTATTTTTCATTTACATATTTAACATTTTTAAAATCAATTTATATTTCACCCCATATCAAGTTGTGAATGTATGGACCTCTGTAAGCCAAGGGCCCATTTTATAAAAATTTTAATTGGTTCCACTATTTCCAATATATCTAGATTGCAGGATCAAATCTCTAGCTGGCCCCCATCCATCCCCCATAAGTCAACACACCCTTCATTAGCAGTTTCTACTTATTGTGCTCCTAGAACTCCAATTTATCTAAATCTTACTTTATTACATTTTCCTTGATAAATTCTGTCTCACTGATTGTTTTTTGATAAGTTATTTTTTTTCCTTGGAACTTTTTTTCCACTTTCAACCTAATGTACTCTAGAATGAACCAAAATGAGTTTGTAATTACGAAGTAATTACTTTCCTGTAAAAATCATTTCAGTTTTAGCTACAGGTAAACACTACCTGCCAGATCTACAAATCCTCATTATGAATTCACTGACTCCTATCTTTAATGAATATGTAATTCTCATATGTATTATTCCATTCTCACACTGCTATAATGACATACCTAAGACTGGGTAATTTATAAACAAGACGTTTAATTGACTCACAGTTCTGCATGGCTTGGAGGCCTCAGGGAACTTACAGTCATGACAGAAAGCAAAGGGGAAACAGGCATATCTTCACATGGCCAAAGAAGGAGACAGAGAGTAAAATGGGGAGTGCTACACACTTTTAAACAACCAGATCTCAAGAAAACTCACTCAATGTCATGAGAACAGCAAGGGCGAAGTCCAATCCCATGATTCAATTACCTCCCACCAGGCCCTTGCTCAAACACTGGGGATCATAATTCAACATGAGATTTGGTGGGGAAACAAAGCCAAATCATATCACTGTATCATAAATATATAAATAGTTCATTTAAGATAGAAACGTAAAAATAAGGAAAGGAATGGGTCATGATTCAGTTTTTATTTACTTCCCAGGAATGCAGGGATAAGGAACAAATAGAGGCATACGGTAAAATCATTGGACATTGCTCATCTATCCCAAGACACTATACAATAGAATATTTGAATAAAACTTACTAATTTCTTTCAATAGATCAACTGCTTCCAGAAAAAAAAGGAAACAAATAAACATTCTACTTTAGCTAATTCACAGAAAATATTATGAAAGTTAATGAATTCCTTTCACAGTTCCCATAAATTGAACTAGATCTCCATGATAATAAAGTGCCATTAAAACATAAGTGCATGGCACAATCGGAAGAACATCAAGACTGAAGTCAAATGCTGTGAGAACTGTTTGCAGATTTACAATTTGCTCTTTGTACAGCCTGACTGCCACTGCCTCTTTAGAAATCTGAAATTCCCCATCTGGTACATGAAGACATAAAGCTTTGCCTGAATATGTTGTTCCGAGTATCAGTTGTCCAATACTTTTAGTTTTTGTTTGAGAAATAAACTTTTAAAATAAATTACATTTAAATATGAATTGTCATATAATTTTATATTTTTGTTGTTGTTGTTTTCTCATTATTATTGTTGTTCTTGTTTGACATACGGTTTCACTCTGTTGCCCACACTGGAATTCAGTGGTGTGATCATAGTTCACTGCATCCTCGAACTCCTGAGCTAAAGCAATCCTCCTGCCTCAGCCTCATAAGCAGCTGGGACTACAGTCATGTGCCAGCACACCTAATTAATTTTCTTTTTTATACTAGCTACTTGATATCTAATTGGAAGTTTCTTAAAACAGTTAAGTTTTCGATTACATACAAATAATTTAAAATAAGCTATTTTTAAAATTCTGTGTTCCTTGTGTAACGTAAAGGATCCTGTAACAATGTAAATGACTACATCCTCCACTGTATCATTTTGCTATAATATGGTGATATGAATTGGCTGTGTCCCCACCCAAATCTCACCTTGAATTGTATCTCCCAGAATTCCCATGTGTTGTGTGAGGGACCCAGGGAGAGGCAACCGAATCATGGGGGCTGGTCTTCCCCATGCTATTCTCATAAGTCTCACGAGATCTGATGGGTTTATCTGGGGTTTCCACTTTTGCTTCTTCCTCATTTTTCTCTTGCAGTCATCATGTAAGAAGTGCCTTTCACTTCCTGCCATGACTCTGAGACTTCCCCAGCCATATGGAATTGTAAGTCCAATTAAACCTCTTTCTCTTTCCGGTCTCTGTTATGTCTTTATCAACAGCATGAAAATGGACTCGTACAAAAAATTGGTACCAGTAGAGCGGGGCATTGCTAAAAAGATACCCAAAAATATGGAAGCAATTTGGAACTAGGTAACAGGAAGAGGTCGGAACATTTTGGAGGCCTCAGAAGACAGGAAAATATGAGAAAGTTTGGAACTGCCTAAAGACTTGTAGAATGGCTTTGAATAAAATGCTGATAATGATATGAACAAGAAGGTCCAGGCTGAGGTGGTCTCAGATGGAGACGAGGAACTTGGTGGGAACTGAAGCAAAGGTGACCCTTGCTATGTTTTGACAGAGAGACTGGCAGCATTTTGCCCCGCTCTAGAGATTTGTGGAACTTTGAACTTGAGAGAGATGATTTAGGGTATCTAGTGAAAGAATTTTATAAGCAGCAAAGCATTTAAGATGTGACTTGAGTGCTATTAAAGGCATTCAGTTTTATCATGGAAGCAGAGCATAAAAGTTTGGAAAATGTACAACCTAACTATGCAACAGTAAAGAAAAACCCATTTTCTGGGGAGAATTTTAAGTCGGCTGCAGAAATTTGCATTAGTAGCAATAAACCTAATGTTAATCCCCAAGATCATGGGAAAAATGTCTCCAAGCCATATCAGAGACTCTCAAAGTAGCTCCTCCCATCACAGACCCCAGGGTCCAGGAGGAAAAGGTGGTGTCATGGGTCAGACCCAGGGTCCCCATGTTGTGTGCAGCCTAGGGACTTGGTGCCCTGTATCCCAGCCACTCCAGTTGCGGCTGAAAGGGGCCAACGTACAGCTCAGGCTGTGGCTTCAGAGGGTGGAAGCCCCAGGCCCTGGCAGCTTCCATGTGTTGTTGAGCCTGTGGGTGCACAGAAGTCGAGAATTGAGGTTTGGGAACCTCTGCCTAGATTTCAGAGGATGTATGGAAATGCCTGGCTGCCCAGCCAAAAGTTTGCTGCAGGGGCAGGGACCTCATGGAGAACCTCTGCAAGAGAAAGTGCAGAAGGGAAATGTGGGGTTGAAGCCCCCACACAGAGACCCTACTGGGACACTGCCTAGTGGAGCTGTGAGAAGAGAGCCACCATCCTCCAGACCCCAGAATGGTAGATCCACCAACAGCTTGCACCTTGCACCTGGAAAAGCCACAGTCAATGACAGCCCATGAAAGCCGTCGAGAGAGAGGCTATACCCTGCAAAGCCATAGGGGTGGGGCTACCCAAGACCACAGGAACCCACCTCTTACATCAACGTGACCTGGATGTTAGACCTTGAGTCAAAGGAGATCCTTCTGCAGCTTTAAAATTTGCCTGCCCCACTAGATTTCAAACTGCATGGGCCCTGTAACTCCTTTGTTTTGGCAGTTTCTCCCTTTTAGAACACCTGTGTTTACCCAATACCTGTACCCTCACTGTATCTAGGAACTAGCTAGTTTGCTTTTGAATCTACAGACTCATAGGTGAAAGAGACTTTGCCTTGTCTCAGATGA
Source organism: Saguinus oedipus (assembly GCA_031835075.1). Classification (NCBI taxonomy): domain Eukaryota; kingdom Metazoa; phylum Chordata; class Mammalia; order Primates; family Cebidae; genus Saguinus; species Saguinus oedipus. The sequence continues at coordinate 23,004,444 of CM063169.1, forward strand.
GACTTTGAAATGTGGACTTCTGGGTTAATGCTGAAATAATAGAGGATTTTGGGAGACTGTTGGGGAGGCACGACTGGTTCCGCCAAGGGTGGAATCATAGATATAGTTTGACTGTGTCCCCATCCAAATCTCAACTTGGCTCCCAGAATTCCCACATGTTGTGGGAGGGATCCAGGGGGAGGTAACTGAATCATGGGGGCCAGTCTTTCCCGTGCTATTCTCATGACAGTGAGTGAGTCTCAGGAGATCTGATGGGTTTATCTGGGGTTTCCACTTTTGTTTCTTCCTCAGTTTTCTCTTGCCACCACCAGGAAGAAATACCTTTTTCCTTTTTCCTCCTGCCATGATTCTGAGACCTTCCCAGCCATGTCGAACAGTAAGTCCAATTAAACCACTTTTTCTTCCTGGTCTTGGCTATGTCTTTATCAGTGGCATGAAAACGGACTAATACAGATGGTCCATGCTGTTTAAAAGTATAAAATGCTATCCCAAAAGGGAGATGAGGAACATCGTCATACATACAAAGCTTTTTCTTCTTTATCCTGGATTATTTGGTGGGCCCTAATTGCCATAGTAATTGTCCTCATAAAAGGAAGACAGAGATTTGACTCATCTACCACAGAAGGTACTTTTATGGAAAACAGACTCAAATAAGATAAAACTACAGGGATTTCAGATCAAGCAAAACTATGACCTTAGGCAAGTTATTTAACCACTGTTAGCTTCTGTAACCTTTTATGTAAAATGAAGATAACATAGCCTAATTCATGCAGTTATTTAAGGACTGAATGTCATATCAAGGAGAAGATGCCTGGCACAAAGCAAAGGCTTAATAAATTTGTTCCCAATCTCTTTGAGCCCCTGGCTTAAAGAATGATCCATTCAGAAAAAATGTACATATACTTTTTTGAAGTTGCCTAATCCAGGTCATCTATTGTTGATCTCAATTGCTTTAAAAAAAAATGAACAAGTTTGCATAAGAGTAGATTGTTTAAGGTCAAATTACAGCATAAAGTTGATATCTGGTAAAATATCAACAAGATAACCATAGTGTGATTCTAAGAAGTATTGATTATGCATTTTAAATAACATTATCTACTAAAACATTCTGTGAATATGGAAATGTTCATCTGCATTATCCAATACAGTAGCCCCTAGCCACATGAACATTTGAAAGGTGGCGTAATGCAACAGAGAAAGTGAATTTTAGTATTATTTAATTTTCAACTGATATCATTTAAAATTTAAATGATTCCATGAGGCTAGTGGCTATGGTTTTAAACAGTAAAGATCTAAAGTATTCTTTAGTTCTAGACTTTATTTTTAACCTTAAAGTGAGATAAATTGACAGCTGTTTATAAGAATATAGAAAGTATGATATATAAAAAACCATGAGCATTAGATAAAAATTATGGTGACCAATCCAGATAAGAAGAGTCAGAAAAGAAACACCTCCTAGAGCAAGTAAAACTAAGCTCAGAGCTTATAGATGAGAATAGAGATATAAGGAGATAAGTATATATTATACATATTTTGAAAGGCTTTTCTTTAAAATATTAACATTGAATTCCACTGGGTGATAAAATCTCAGTTATTTTTACCTCCTAGATGGATTTATTTTTTATAATTTTTGAAGTTTTAGAAGTAAATGTGTAATCACATATCAAAGGACTAGTATCTAGAATGCACAAAGAGCTCTCAAAACTCAATAGTAAAAAAAAATCTAATTAGAAAATAGACAAAGAACATGAAAGAATATTTCACTGATGAGGATATATAGATAGCAAACAAGCATATGAGAATATGTCTGACAGCATTAGCTATTAGGGAAATGCAAATTAAATCCATGAGATAGCACTCTATACCTATCAAAAATAGCTGGAATAAAAGTAGCAACAACATCAAATGTTGGCTCACTCATACTGAAACTGAATCTTTTACACATTGCAGGTGGGAATGTAAAATGGTACAGCCATTCAGGAAAAAAGAATTTGTAATTTCTTATAAAACTAAACATACCATTATTATAAGACCCAACAATTTTCCTCTTGGGAATTTATACCAGAGAAATGGAACTTATGTTCATGCAAAAACCAGTATCCTAATGTTGACTATAATAGTTTTACTGATAATAGCATAAAACTAGAAACAACCCAGATGGCTTTTTACAGGTAAATGGTTAAACAAAAAGTGATATATCCATGCAATATAATGCTACTCAGCAATAAAAAGGACAAACTATCAATACATGCAACTTGAATAAATCTCAAAGGAATTACGCTGAGTTTTTTAAAAAGTTACATACTACATGATTCTATTCATATAACATTCCTGAAATAGTAATAAAGAACAAGTTAGTGATATTCAGGAATTAAGAGGAAAAAGCTGGTGAAGGAGATGGGTATGGTCATAAAATGGTAAGATGAGTGACCGTTGTAGGAGTGTTCTCCTTTTTTTTTTTTTTTTTTTTTTGAGATGGAGTCTCACTCTGTTGCCCTGGCTGACGCACAGTGGTGGGATCTCAGCTCACTGCAACCTCCACCTCCTGAGGTTCGAGTGATTCTCCTGCCTCAGCCTCCAGAGCAGCTTGGAGTACAGGCACATGCCACCACACCCAGCTAATTTTTGTATTTTTAGTAGAGACAGGGTTTCACTATGTTGGCCAGGCTGGTCTTGAACTCCTGACCTCAGGTGATCCAGCCACCTTGGTCTCCCAGAGTGCTGATATTACTGGCATGAGCCACCACATCTGGCCAAGTGCTGTCTATCTTAACTGTGGTCAATCAGACATACACAGACCTATACATGTATGGTAAAATTGCACAGAACTAAATACACACACACACACACACACACACAGAGAGAGAGAGAGAGAGAGAGAGAGAGAGAGAGAGAGAGAGACAAGAACAAGTAAAACTAGTGAAATCTAAGTAAGACCAGTATATTGTAGCAATGTTAATATCTTTGTTGTGATATTACACCACAGTCATAAAAATCTAACCAAGCAGGGGAACCTAGGTAAAGTGTACATGGAATCTCCATATTACTACTTACAACGGCCTATGAATCGATAATTATCACAACAGGAAAAGTTTAATGAAGGCAAAAGAGCTAATGTATGTTAGGTGATGGGTTAACAGGTGCAGCAAACCACCATGGCACACGTTTACCTATATAACAAACCTCCCCATCCTGAACAGGTACCCAGAAACTTAAATAATAATAATTTTTTAAGTATAATGAAAAGAAAATAAATATGAGACCTGCATCTGGTTAATATGTAAAAAGTCAGCAAGAAAAACTTTGTTCTACCCTTAGTAATAAAAACATGGTGAATAAGCTGCAAAATTGTAGATTAAAACACACACACACATCAGAGAACTTAGTATACCAAAACACCCTAATGGTGCTAGAAAATTAGAGCCTCCCATAAGACAAACAGACCCACAGCTGTTTGAATCATCAACAATCAGCATGAAGAAGATGATTCCACCATTAACAAGAGCAAAAATAATCCAGATGGACTTTCAGCAAACCTCTAACAGCCATTTTTAGGCTGTCATGAGAGATTATCATACTGTAGATCCTCAGCCAAGAGACCTTCACAAAGTGTTAAGGGCCTGTACACCAAAGGCAAGGGAAGGGCAGGAGGTTTGAAAGGGACCCACTTCCAGGTGTGGATCCAAGTGCAGAGCTGTGGCCCGCTACAAATCAGGAGCAGGGCAGAAGAGCTGAAAGAATCCCTCAAGGTACTCCAGGCCTTCACTAAACACACCGGAGCTACTCTACAAATGCTGAGCACCAGAGGAAAGCTAAAAAAATACCCTCAAGATACTCTAGGACTTCAAGTGCACTAGAGTGGCCCTCTGACAACTGGAGACAGAACAGAACAGAAAGAGATCTTCAAAGGTGCCGAAAGCTAAGGGAAGGACAGAGAAGTAAAAGAACTCCCAAGCTCTCCAAATACTACCACCTGGAGTATGAAAAGCAGAGAAATTTGCTTGGTGAAATTAGCCTTGTGACTTTGGTAGTTTTGATGCAAAACATAGAACGATTTCTCAAGGTGCAATGATGGCATCTTGATTGGAAGCTCTGCTAATGAAAATGTCCTGATCTGTTCTCAAAAAGATGTATTGAAAACCTGTGATTTCCATCTAACTGAAACAAAACCTAAGCTCAGTTCTACCACAGATGACATTGACTCAGCCTCCCACATAAACAGCTTAACAGGAGAAAGGATATTCTCCTTTCTAGGGGTATATTCTTACTCACTTCAGTCTCCCCTACTCTTTTATACATAGTTTCTTTTACAAAATTAAAAATTTTGAGACATGCCAAAAAACACCCGTGGTCATCAAAGTATATAGTCCACAGAAGGTTCATATGTACCTGAGATGTACAAATTATCTTACAAGACACTATGACAAACATGTTAAGTAATATAATAGGAAGGGAGGAGAACATGCATGAAGAGATGGGAAATTCTATAAGAGTTAAAAACAAAACCACTTGGCAATACTATCAATAAAAAATATGTGATCAGAAATGAATAATTTATCTAATATTCTTCATATCAGAGTGGAAAAAGCAGATGAAAAGATCAACGAACGTAAAGATAAGTCATCTGAAATCAGCCGCACTGAAACGCAAAGAAGAAAAAAATGCTGGGGAAATTGGCAGGAAGATGAGCAGAGCCTGAGGTTTGTGAGACAGTATTAAATGGTAAAACACTTGCAATTGCTGCAAAGAGAGAAAGAGAAAAGGAAGCAGGAAAAAAAAATGAGAATTTTCCAAACCAAAAGAAATGTATCAACCCAGAGAGCCAAAATTAGCCATAAAATGCCAGAGAAGCCAAATAATGGACCTATAATTATCAAATTCCTGAAAGCCAAAAAGAGAGAAATATACTAAAAGCAGATAGAGAAAAACAGAATGCATTCCATTTAGGAAAAAACAGATATCAATTATGGCTGTCTTCTCACTGAAATAATTGAGGCCAGAAAACAATAGAAAGGCATCTTTATAGTACTGCAGGGGTAAAAGAAACATCATATTTGAATTCTGTATCAAGAAAGCAAATGCTTCTGAGACCATCATTCAACTACAAACTCAAATTTAACCTAAATAGATAAAATGCTATTTTTTAATAAATATAAATAGCCAAGAAAGGATTATACTAAAATAAATAGCTGATTTCAGAGTGGTGAAACCTTCCTATGTGTAAAGGCAGCACAGTGTAAAAATATCAAAGGAAAAGAGGTAGTATTTTGTTACATAAAATATAATATACAAAAGATAAGTCTTCTTTAATCATAAATTCTCCAGTAGTAAAAAAAAAAAAAAGGCATGAAATGATCTAGTAACCCACAAAGGAAACACAGTTAATAAAAACAATGGAAAAAGTTAACTTCCTTAGAAGAAGTAACAAATATCTACTATAGCATAAACTTTTTCAGTAAAATTAGCAAAAATCTTAAAAGTTATATCAGTTATAGAAGGAATACAGTGAAGTTGGAATCTGTAGAATGATCTCGGTGAGATAGAAATTAACAACTTTTCTGGGAAACAATTTAGCAAGACTTTTATAAATGTTTAGAAATTTTTTACAAAAGAAAAACAAAAATATGTGCAGATACTACATTTAGCAAGACTTTTATAAATCCTTAGAAATGTTTTCCAAAAAAAAAAGGAAACATGAGCAGAATTTATATATCTATGAATGTTTATTATACTTAATGTTTAAAGAATCTGCCAGGCATTGTGGTTATCAACGGGGACTCTCAAACCAGAGAGCATGGTTACAAACTCAAATTTTGCAACTTCCCATCTGAATATCTTGGGGCAAGTCACATAGCCTTCCTATGCTCAGTTTTAATACATGTAGATGTAAAAATAACAGCATCTATGTCTAAGCTTGTTCTGTGCATTAAATGAAATGATATATCTAAAACCTCAGAGAGCTCTCAACACAATATATACACAATATAAATGATAGCACAATACAAATGATAGCTATCATTATTGTATTTATAATTCAACACTGGAAATAGCATGACTTTCATAATAACGTGTATAATTTTCTGTAGCTATGAAATATCATTTTTCCAAGGAATATTTAACATGATAAAATAAAAATGAAACAAAACTTTATATATATTATGTTTTATATATAAGAATATGTAAACAGGAAAATATATGAGGTAAATATTTCAAATATCATTTGAAATTGTGTAGAAATGGTGATAAGAAAGTAATAATGACAAACAATACTGGCTTGCTTAGGTAATGACATTTATTATCAGTGGGATCAGAAATACAACTAAATCATTAATTTATTTTATATCTAAAGAGTAATCTTGTGTACTCAAGCTTCTTGGATATATCTGATATATATCCTAGAAATCCATGTAAACTGAATACCTGGTCCAATGCTCAATATAAGGCATATACCAGAATATATTAAAATAGATCATGAATACTTTTTGGTATTCCTATGTGATTAAAATGGCTTTGAATAAAAATGTTATTTTAGAAAAAGTTCATATTAATAATTTTTTAATATAAAACTTTTTTGAGCATTTAGTGTTACATTCAATGTTGTCCTAATGTAACATGAAAAACAAGGTCTCAAAATGAAATACTGCTTTCCCAGAATTCTAAAATTAGGTTATTAATCATATCAACTTTTTATGAATATCTCCTATAGCGTAACTTTTTAAACAGTAAAACTTTTCATAAGAATGTCTATGCAAATATGAATATCTCACCCTCTAATCTTTAAAATATGTTAAGTCTTCTTTATGAGCACTTTTAAAGACCTAATTGAAGTAACTTTGTAGAATATTTTGAGAGAGTCTCAGAGTTTGCAACAGATCCAGTTATGTAATAGTTTGACCTGATGTAAACATCTTAATAGCTCTGAGGATTGCATGTTTTATATTTTCACTTTAATAATAAAATATTCAAGAAGTGCTCATTACTATAACTGCAATTTGGAGGCATTAGAATAATACATCTAAGACTTACAGGGCACATAAGTGGTAGACTTGTACTACTCCTCCTTCTTATAGGAAAGATTTCAGTATCAACTGTGAACTGGTATTCCAGTCTTTGTCTCAATTTTCAAGGCTCAAAAAGCCTTTATAACATTTTGCCAGACTACCTATGACATATTTGGATATGATCAATTATTATCTTATGAATCGTAGTATGGGAATGGGAACATGAGCTCTGAGGTCAGGCCAGGGTTAACTCAAGTTCTGCTGTCTTCTAACCTAATGATGCTTTTTGAGGGGGGCAAATTACTTAATGTCCCAGATCCTCAGCTGCCTATGTTTAAAATGGGTTAAATTTATGGAACAACTGTGATTCTATATAGTGTATTGACATAGAGATTTTTATATTTAAATCCTTTTTATTTTGTATTTTATGTTACTTTAACAGGAAGATGTGAAGAACTGAATTAGATATATTCTTCTAGTCAGTTGTCTGAAGCATATTTGTTACAATTGACCCATCTTTTTGCAACTTGATTTGAAATTTCACTATGATCAAATATGCCAACCATATCTCTTAGGCATGACACACAGCAGGCACTCAATAAATAGAAGCTTATGTTCTTCTTCTACAGAGTTAAAACTTGCTTTCCAATATATTGCAATAATTATTTTGCCTGTCAGCATGCTGACAAAACTCATTTAATGAACTAAATACCCCTACTTCAGTCAGTCTTCACATGGCATAATTTCCAGTACAATGCCATCATGTCTGCCCTCCTTTGTATAAGCCATAATTGCCAATATTCATATAACAATATAGCTCTTTGAACTGAACATTTTCTACCAGATATGTTTTCACAACTGAAGAGACTGGGAAATAATATCTACCCTTGTTCTCAATACTTCTGTTCTTTAAATGCAGTCAAATTTTGTATTGGTATTACAGTCTCTCACATCTAATTCACACTATTTTAAACTGACATTAAGTTTGTTGTTAGCTAAAGCCACGATTGCCTTTTTTTTTTTTTTTTTTTTTTGACAGAGTCTCACTCTGTCATCTAGGCTGGAGTGCTGTGGCATGATCTCAGCTCACTGCAACCTCTGCTGCTCGGATTCAAGCAATTCTCCTGCCTCAGCCTCCTGAATACCTGGGATTACAGGTGCCTGCCACCGTGTCTGGTTAATTTTTGTACTTTTAGTAGCGACAGGGTTTCACCATCTTGACCAGGCTTGTCTTGAGCTTCTGACCTCATGATCCTCCCCCCTCAGCCTCCCAAAGTGCTGGGATTACAGGTGTGAGCCACCACGCTCAGCCAATTCCTTTTTTATGTGAGCTGTTTTTAAGGCAAATGTTCTCCATTTTTAAAATATTAGGTGTTTTGATATCTGATAATGATCTTTAAAAATGCCAAAAATCTAAGAAAAAAAGGTCAGGTATCTTTTATCTTATATTTTTACCATATCTCTCATTCCAAGTCAAGCCATTTCCTAAGGAATTTGCTTTGTTTAAATATATATTATTTTCATGTCATTAAGATTGAATAATATTATAAATAATGTTTTTTCAATTAAGTACGCTTTCAGTGTTTTCAGTATTCAACACATTTTAAACATTTATTGATCAGCTAAGAGAAAAAAGTTTCAAAAAAGCGTATATGATATACTTTCATCTTGGAATATGAGTGCTTACTTACAAATATACTGTTATTGATTGAATGTTTGTATCTCTCCAAAATTCTTATGTTGAAACCTAACCCCCTAGTGTGATGGTATTTTAAGGTGAAGTCTTTGGGAGGTGATTAAGCCATGAGAGTGTGGCTCTGATATGGTTTGGCTCTGCGTCCCCACCCAAATCTCATCTTGTAGCTCCCATAATTCCCACATGTTGTGGGGAAGACTCAGTGGGGAGATGACTGAATCATGGAAGTGGGGGGTGGGTCTTTGTCTTTCCCTTGCTGTTCTTGTGATAGTGAATGGGTCTCATGAGATCTGATGGTTTTAAAAATGGGAGATTCTCTGCACAAGTTCTCTTTTTGCCTCCTGCCACCCATGTAAGATGTGATTTGCTCCTCCTTGCCTTCTGTCATGATTGTTAGGTCTCCCCAGCCATGTGAGACTGTAAGTCCAAGAAACCTCTTTATTTTTAATTACCCAGTCTCAGGTATGTCTTTATCAGCAGTATGAAAACGGACTAAAACAGGCCCTTATGAATGGGATTAGTTTTCTTATAAGGGAGCTCCCTTCCCCATTCTGCTATGTGAGGAGAGAGAAAGAAGATAAACATCTATGAACCAGGAACCAGGCCCTTACCAGATACCAAATCTGCCAGCACCTTGATCTTGAACTTCCCAGCCTCCAGAATCATGAGAAATAAATTTGTGTTGTTTATAAGCCACTCAGTCTATGGTGCTCTCTTACAGTATCCCAAAGAGACTAAGATATATACATGTATTTGAAAATCTAGTGTATATCTATGTTATATATATAAACATATATATATCAAAATACTAACCATGGTTACCTCGGGGCAATGAGACTTATGTTTTCAGTGCTGTTCATTTATATTTTTAATTTTTTCTTAGTGTTGGCATGTTTTGTTTTTATAATAGTATTTAAACTCTTAATTGGATTATAGCCATAGTAATCAAATAGTGAAATTATTAAGCAGAAAAACTTGGAAAATCAAGTTTTATTATTTAAATTATAAATAAAAATCATGCATAAACAATCCATCATATTTTAATTTTACTTGATATTCAGGTGCCTTTATTTTAAATATGTTTAAAATATTTTATTCAAGGTCATTTTTTTCTATAACATCATTTAAATCTTTTGCCTTTTTCAAACATTCTGCTATTAAAGTCTTTTCAACTTCATCAGATGAAAGTACATTTTACTTATTTCTTTGTTAACTACTTGTCTCTGTATTATCCATAAACTCAAAGAGTTTCTTGGCATATAGATTGTACATGCTTTCAGAATTTTATATAATTTTGTAATATCTGACAGTATATTGTTAATGAGATGAGTAAGAGACAACCAAGACAAAATACTTGGAAACCAGACTATAGTGCAATAGAACAGGAAAACTCATTACCAAAATCCACAGAAACAAGGGAGCAAAATTAATGGATTTAAACATTAAATAAGATGATGAAACTGACAGCATAACAAAAGCATTGTGATACTGCATTTTTCATTTTCTTCTCATTCTTAAATACATCTGTTTTGTTTAGAATTATATTTATTATGCTCTTTTAAATTAATAATTACTCAACTTTAGAGAAGAAACAGTTTGCTCCTAAGAGCAAATAGAATATAGTGAAAGAGAAGAAACTTGGGAATCAGAAAACCTTGACTTAATTATGCTACTTACTGACTCTCCTATTTCAGGCAAAGTAATCGGCTTCTCTGTTCCTTAATTTTCCCCCATGAAGTTGCTCTGAATTTTTAAATGATAGAATCTGTGCAAAGCCCATATCCCATAATAGAAACACAAAAAATATCACCTTCATTTCTTATTTGATAATAAATCCTATTCTACAAAGAAAAAGCAAAGTAAAATAACATATTGCACTTTTAAACTGCTTAAAACCTTGGCTTTCTCTGACATTTAATCAAAACACTGCATTTGAGAAGAGTACCTGGGAAATTACCATAATATTTCCTTTTTAAAAAAGGAGTTATTGAAAAAGAAGTTTCCAGTTAAAGTGGTATCTTAAATCCATACACATACAGATTCCCCCTACCAAAATGCCACAAAATGTCACTGTGGGAAACAAAAAGTAAAAAGGGCAATGAACACAGAAAAGAGACGACAGCAGCTAGGAATCATTAACAAAATGTTGGAAGATAGAAACAGCATGGAGGGGTAGTAATTGCCTAGAGGAGAGCTGATTTGTTGGTTGTCAGATTTTGTGAAACGTGAACAAAGTGCTGACTGGGCAGACATAGCCTCGGGCCAGTATTCAGGAAGCTGGAAGTCCAGAAAGTACAGGGGACAAAGTCACAGCTTGCCCCCACTACCAGTCTGTGGGTTTACAGAAATTGTGGGGAAGAGCCTTAGACGTCCATAGATGGTGGAATTGGATTTAAATCTAGTATTAAATTGCTCATAAATTCATCTGAGTTTTTTAAAGTCTTTTTATTTGCTTGTTCTTCAGAAGGGGTGACGCTGGAAAATAAATAATATTGTCAACTTTATTATTATTAATATATTGCAGAGTTATGATTCTTCCTTTCCTTGAGTCGATTTTTCTTGGTTCATAGTTTTTCTAGAAACTTTAGTCAAAAATTAAAGACATAATATCTCATCATTCTAAAAAGCTCTACCATTCATCTGAGTATATTCACTTTCTTGTATATTACTTTCTCGTGCCTGGAATTTCTCTTCCTCTCAGTGCTGTACTGATTTTATTGCTTTATTTTTTAATGAAGCATACATAGTAATATTTCAAATATCTTGATTTTTTTAAGTTATTTCCACTTTTATCTTTCTCTTTTCTATGCTTCACTACTATTTTTCTTTTTTTTTTTTTTTTTTTTTTTGAGACGGAGTTTCGCTCTTGTTGCCCAGGCTGGAGTGCAATGGCGCGATCTCGGCTCACCTCAACCTCCACCTCCTGGGTTCAGGCAATTCTCCTGCCTCAGCCTCCTGAGTAGCTGGGATTACAGGCACGTGCCACCGTATCCAGCTAATTTTTTGTAGTTTTAGTAGAGACATTACTATTTTTCTAAGTTCTTGGCTTGAAGTGCAGTTGATTTACTTTAAAACTTTCTTGTTGAATAATAAAAGTAGTTTAAGAGCATGTCCATTCTCCTAAATACACTAGATCCTAGAGTGTAAGCATATGAGCCTTGGAGTCACAGTACCAAGGTTCAAATCTTGGTTTCACCATTTTGTTATACACACTCTGAGCTTTGGTTTTCCTTGCTCATAAAATGAAAATAAAAAATAGCAGTTCCCTAATGAAAGTAAGCCTAAATGAGATGATATGAAAAGTAACCAGCACAGTACCTGCCATGCTATAAAAGCTCCATGCATTTTAGCTGTCATAGGTGGTGCTGCGTGGTGCAGGGTGGTCCTGGCATTTAGAGCTGTAGCATTATTTTACTCGCTTGATATATAGTGTTCTCACTGAGCCACTTCCTAAATATCATGAAACTGCAGTTCTGAGTTTCCATTTAGATTTTCTAACCCTAATTTGCTAGGTTGGAAAATTCAACTTTCATAAGCCAAGCTAATGGATGCAGAAGAAAGAGGTAGTGAAGCAACACTGTTCCCCTCACTCCAGTGCTGTTCACCGGCCTCCTTTTAAGCTAGTTAAACAAAGGGAGTGAGCAAACAACCAAAATCTTAAGAGCTGAGCTTTCCCACAAGAAGCTACTGTTACTAATAACTTCAGGACAAAGGATAGTAAACTAAAAGAGAACAGATGGTGCACTGACGTGAAGAGGTAAACACTGTGAGTCTGTGGATTAGTCCATTTTCACAATGCTGATACATGCCAGTAACCCAAGACTGGGTAATTTATAAAGAAAAAGAGGATTAATGGACTTACAGTCCACGTGGCTGGGGAGGCCTCACAATGATGGCAGATGGTGAAAGGCACATCTTACATGACAGCAGACAAAAGAGAAAATGAGAACCAAGCAAAAGGGGTTTCCCCTTATAAAACCATCAAATCTCATGAGACTTATTCACCACCATAAGAACAGTATGGGAGAAACCGCCCATATGATTCAATTATCTCCCACCTGATCCCTCCCACAACATGAGGGAATTATGGGAGCTACAATTCAAGGTGAGATTTGGGTGGGGACACATATCAGTCTGTAATACAGCATCCAGACAAAAACCTGTGGCTGTAAAATTTATAGTTCTATAGAGATCAGAGGCCCACTAAGCTTCTACGGAAACAGACTTGCCAAATAAATCAATTTATTCATTCATTCATTCTCCAGGATTGGCCAACACCAGTCTATGCCTATTCAGCTACAAAGATAACCCCAAAATGGCACCAACAGGAAATGAGCTACATAAAATATGTAGCTATGTACTGTATGCATACCCAAATCATTTGTTGTTGATCTGAAATTGAAATTTAACTGAGCATCCTCTATTTTTCCTTGCATGGAAATCCTTCCTAATACCCATCTTGTGTGTGTCCAATGGATCCCAAGAAAAAGGGAAGATTCTCCAGTACAAAAAATCAGATGACCAGCCACATTGGCTTACCAAGTTTCCTCCTCTATTGCCTGGAAGAAGACACTTCTCTATTTCTATGCAGTCATTATTTCTTCATCAAATATTAATTGACTAAATGATACATGCCAGTAACCATCCTAATTTCTACAGATAGTAGTAAAGAAAAGTCCCTATCCTCAAGGATTTTTATTTTAATGACAAAGAGACAAACAACAAATATATTTTAAAAAGTCAGTGCTATTAAATAAAATGAGGAGTATAAATGGGTATAAGAGTGAAAGTGAAGGTCTATTTGATATAGGATAGACAAAGAAAGCCTATATTTGAGCGAAGAACTAGCTGGAAATGAGAGCATGGTCCAAGGGGATATCTCAGAGAAGAGTTTCCTGGAAGAGAAAACATTTAGCACAAATGAAACACAAAAAGGAGTCCAGAATAAAAGACCAATTAGTAACTGATCTCATGCAGCTCACTTCCTGTAGAGACAGGCAATAAATAAACTCATGAAAAACATAGCACACTGGTAATTTTTATATGTAAATCAATACAGGATGATGCAGTAGGAAGCGGCTCCATGTATCTGTTTTAGATTGAGGTGCCAGAAATGACCAACCTCAGGGGTTTGAGACTGGCTGCCCCCGATTGGGCTGCCTCTGAAAGGTGGCAGAAGACTGTGTGGGACAAACCTGATGGAAGAAGAGGTAACCACATGGGGAAGGCTAAAATGCAAGACAAAACACATTTCAATGCCATCATGATTTACATGGCTCAGCAGAAGCGAGGCAGGAGTAATTCAAGAAACAACTTGTGAACCATATGCGAAAATAAGGGACAGAAAACCTGCTGAAACTAAAATGTTAAGAAAGCCTAGTTTTCATGATTTATTGGGGGAGGAAGATATGCCAAAACTGCTTGAGAAACATTTGGAGAACGAGGAGGAGAAAACGTGGTGTTTCCTTTTCTCTTGTCTAACTTTGATCCTTGACTTTCTCCTCCTCTCACTTTTCTCACCCTCTCTTGTTTCAATATTTACTGCTTTGCTCAGGACTCAGATTTTTGTCTCTCAAAATCTAAACACATATTACCTACAGAACAAAATAGGCCGATCCATCAAACTGAACATCAAACCTGAACTCCTTATATCCAACACCCTCTTTTTACTTTTGGAGATAATAACAAGCATCCTGTTACCCAAGGTAGAAACCCAAAGCCATATTTGACTTGTTCTTCCTCCTGCACAGACCACAGCTTAACAGTGTCCCTGCCCACCCAACTCTACCTTTAAAAATGAATCCAACTCATCCTCAGAACCATTTCTTTTCATTTCCTCTGGAACTCCCTGAGCCCCACCCCTTATCGTGGATCACCTGAATGACTGCAGCAGCTTTCTTATTTTTATTTATTTATTTTTTATTAATTTTTTTTTGAGAGGGAGACTCTCTCTTTGTGCCCAGGCTGGAGTGAAGTGGCAAGATCATGGCTCACTGCAACCTCCACCTCCCGGGTTCAAGTGATTCTTCTGCCTCAGCCTCCTGAGTAGCTGGAATTATAGGCATGGGCCACCACACCCAGATAATTCTTGTATTTTTTGTAGAGACCAGGTTTCACCATGTTGGCCAGGATGGTCTCAAACTTTGACTTAAATGATCCGCCTGCCTCAGCCTTCCAAATTGAGACTGCAGAAGTTTTCTAACTGGGTCCCTACAGCTACTCTGCCCACCATTTCACTCCCTTTCATCCTCCTTAAAGTTATGTTTTTAAAAACACAAATATGGATATTTTACTGCCATATTTAAAAACATTATGCTCTCCCAGATTCCCCAACCTGCTACATTTCTGCCCTTTCATCTCCACATGCTCCTGGCTCTCCTAGGCCCCGTTCACATCCTAGCCATGGTGGAGTCCTTCCCCTTCCCTTCTTACATAAAACATCACATCACGACCCATTAAACTCAAACCTCTGCTCAGCCAGTTCCCTGTCCCCAAGACAGGTTGATCTTTTCTCTCCTTTACTCATTCACTCACTCAGTCAACAAAATATACAACTTAAAATTTCCTGGGGGCAACAGAAAACAAAGTAAAGCAACAAATTAAAACTTTATTAAGAATCTGGGCCCGGTACTGTGGCTCACACCTGTAATCCCAGCACATTGGGAGGCCAAGGTGGGCAGATCACCTGAAGTCAGGAGTTCAAGATCAGCCTGATCAATATGGAGAAAACCGTCTCTACTAAAAATACAAAATTAGCTGAGTGTGGTGGTGCATGCCTATAATCCCAGCTACTGGGAAGGCTGAGACAGGGAAATCGCTTGAACCCGGGAGACAAAGGTTGCAGTGAGCCAAGATCATTCCATTGCACTCCAGCCTGGACAACAAGAGTGAAACTCTGTCTAAAAAAAAAAAAAAAAAAAAAAAAAAAAAATGCGGTAAGTACTATGAATTAAACAACAACAACAAAAAATCTATTTGGGTAAAGATTTCTGAAAAGACAATATTTAAGCAAAAATCCCAAGAATTAAAAGCAAGTAGCCAAGACAAAACTAGAAGTTGGGGATGAAAAGCATTAAGCAGAAAAAAAGAAACCCTAAGATAAAAAAAGAGCTTACAGGCCACGTGAGAGATTTGACTATTACTCTAGGTAAAATTAAAAGTCATTGGAAACCATCATTCTCAGCAAACTGACTCAAGAACAGAAAATCAAACACCACATGTTCTCACTCATAGGTGTGTGTTGAACAATGAGAACACATGGACACAGGGAGGTGAGTATCACACACTGGGGTCTGTTGGGGGGAAATGGGAGGGACAGCAGGGGGTGGGGAGTTGGGGAGAGATAGCATGGGGTGAAATGCCAGATATAGATGATGGGGAGGAAGGCAGCACATCACACTGCCATGTGTGTACCTATGCAATAATCTTGCATGTTCTTCACGTGTACCCCAAAACCTAAAATGCAATTAAAAAAATAAATAAAACGTCATTGCAGAGTATTAGGCAGCGGAATAAATCTTTAAATTAAAATTGAAATTAGAGGAAATGGCAAGAATTGGATTGTCACACAAAGGATACATTCTTGAGGTGATGGATACCCCATTTCCCATGATATGATTATTAGACCTTGCATGCCTGTATCAAAACATCTCATGCACCTCATATATTCACCTACTATGTACCCACAGTAACTTAAAAGAGAAAAAGAATGACTTCATTTGCATTTCCACATTAAATTGATTGAATTTACCTCTATATAAATCCTGACATTGATACCATCAAGTATGAACCCAAAACTGCTGCCCTGCCTTCCTTAGAGAGCAACATTTTCCTATTCATTACCTTCCACCTCTGAACTCTGTGCCTCAATAGATGGTACTTACATGGAAAAGGACAAAGGTTTCTATAGACTACTTTCTATAGACTAATTTGTGCACGGTTAGGAAGGTGGGTATATACACCAATTACAGTCAAGTTGAACGCAATAAACGTGAGCTGGGAAGCATGAAGAAGAGAAAAGATATTTCTAGCAACTAAAAAATTATTGTCATCTCTTCTGCGGGAATTAGACCAAGAAGAAAAATAATGAGCCATTATTTAGAGAACAGTACAGAAATTAACAAAGTTGCTAGTCCACATTAATGACTTTTTTTTCCTTTATAGAAAATTCACTGGTTTAAAAAAAATCTGAAACATAAACTATATCTGACTTCAGTAAGATAGCTGACACATAATAACCTACAGAAAGGTTTAAATCAAGTTTGTTTGGACAGAAATACAATTAAAATGACTCAAAGCTAAATCTATATACAAAACTGTAAAGTATAATTATAAATGGTCATATATCTTTCTTAGAAGTAAAAAGCAAGCATTGTTCCATAAAAGGCCATTATTCATTTTAAATCTTTTTTAAAAAAAACTTAGAGGACAGGAAAAAAAGCATATTAATTTTTGCATATATATATATATATATAGAAAGGAAGAAAATAAGTAGAAAAGCAGTAATTACTTGAAGAAAAAGAGAGTAAGGGGGGATTTTCAATGAGGACTTTTTTAAATAAAATTTTTTATTTTTAACTTTTGTGAGTACATATTAGGTGTATATATTTATGGGGTATATGAAATACTTTGATACAGGCATAAAAAGTGTAATAATCACATCATGAAAAATGATGTATGATCTCCTCAAGCATTTATCTTTTCTTTGCATTATAATTATGCTCTTCTAGTTATTTTTAAATGTACAATAAATTATTGTTCCTATAGTCACCTTGTTGTGCTGTTAAATACTAGATCTTATTCATTCAATCTACTTTTCGTATGCATTAACCATCGTCGGCACCCTGCCAACCCCCAACACTCCCACTACCTTTCCTTCTACTCTCTATGTCCATGAATTCGATTGTTTTCATTTTTTGCTCTTACAAATAAGTGAGAAAATGCAAAGTTTGTCTTTCTGTGCCTAGCTTATTTCACTTAACATAATGAACTCAAGTTCCATCCATGTTGCTGCAAATGACATGATCTCATTCTTTTCTATGGCTGAATAGCAGTACTCCATTGTGTATATGCAACCACATTTTCTTTATCCATTTATCTGTTGATAGACACTTAGGTTGCTTCCAAATCTTAGCCGTTGTGAATAGTGCAGCAATAAACATAGGGGTGAAGATACCTCTTTTACATATTGATTTCTCTCTTTTGTGTATATACCTAGCCATGGGAATCAGAAGACTCAATTTCATATCAATAACATGCCACTTACTGAATATTCCTAGAACACATGTGTTGAAATAGTTTATAATTTTATTTTTATTCCTTGCACAATACAATTTTGTTTTAAAAACGTGTACTTAATACTAATATTGCACTTCTCAATCCTATTAGAGTCAGCTATAAAAGATTGCAAGACCCTTTTTTCTTTTTGAGATGGAGTCTGTCTCACCCAGGCTGGAATGCGGTGGTGCAATCTCGGCTCACTGCAACCTCCACCTCCTGGTTTCAGGGGATTCTCCTGTTTCAGCCTCCCGAGTAGCTGGGATTACAGGCACCCACCACCATGTCCACCTAATTTTTGTATTTTTAGTAGAAACTAAATTATATTGGTCAGGCTGATCTTGAACTCCTGATCTCAGGTGATCTACCCACCTCAGACTCCCAAAGTACTGGGATTACAGGCGTGAGCCACTTTGCCTGGCCAAGATCTATTTGTTATCAGTGTATGTTTTCCCTATTTTGCAAAGGAGTGTTCTAAATACAGTTTGAAACAGAATCAATAGAGAAGACATTACAAGAAGATGCAAAGCATTGCAAGCTACCTGGTGGAGAGAGGGGAGTGTTCTAGGCAGGGCAAAAAGCAAACGCAAAGCTCAGAAGCTGTAGCCGGCTAATGTGCTTGAGGAAAGCAAGGTGGTGATGGCTGCTGGGACAGAGTGAGGACGTGGAGAGGAGTTATGGATGACATCAGAGAAGATGTCAGATTGAGTGAAGGTTTGTAAGTCATAGCAGCACTGTTTTACCCTGGGAAATGGGTGCCACTGGAGAACTTTGAGCAAAGAGGTGACATGACTTGATGCTTCCTCATGATCTTCCTGTCTGCTGCATCAAGAATACACTGTAGAGGCAAGAACAGAAGCTGGGAGACCAGTCAACACAGTCTAAGTAGATTAAAAAGAATATTAATAACAGTCGCTTGGATGACTCTGCCAGCAGTGGAAGGGGTAAGATGTATTCTGATTGTGGATATATTTGTATTAGAGCCAATAATATGTAGTCATATTAGGTAGGGTATGAAAAAAAAAATAGGAATCAAGGATGACTTCGGGATAGAATTCCCACTAATTAACATGGGCACGATTTTCAGTGAAGCAAGTTTGGGGAATGAGATCAGGAGCTCAGTTTAGTGCTTGAGATATCTATTAGAAATTCAAATAGAAATTCCAAGAACTTTGTTGGATGTATTAGTCAGCAGTTCAGAATAGAGGTCTGGGATGAAGATAGCAGTTCTGATATTTAAAGCCACAGGATTTGGTAAGATAATTTTTTAAAGTGAGAACAGATGAAAAGAAGAAGAAAATAATTAAGAACTGAACCATGATACAGTTTACAGTTGGTACTGGAGGAGATAAGGAGAAACCAGAAAAGGATTCTAAGGCAAGGCAGGCAGTCAATGAGGGGGAGAAAAAGCAAGAACTTTAGTATCCTAGAAGTCAATCTAAAAAACAAATTTCAAAGAGAAGGAGCGATCACCCTGCCCCTCACTTACTGACAAGGCTATCTAGATGAAGACAGAAAATTTCCTGCTGGATTCAACGATGTGGAGATCACTGGAGACATTGATAAGTGTTTCTCTAAAGTGACACAGGTGAAAGTCTGTTGCACTGGATTCAAAGAGAGTAAGATGAGAGAAATTGCAGAGAGCAAGGGTGTTAGAAGTAAGGGTGTTAGACAGCCCTTTTAAAGACATTTTTGTTGTTCCATGAAAGGAAAATAAAAATGGAGCAGCAGCTGGGGAATAGTATATTCAAGAGGTGTTTCATTGTTGGTGGTGTCTTTGATGGAAGAAATAAGAGCTTATTAGTACGTTGATAGGAAGAAGTAAAATAATAATAATGGAACAGGAGAGGGGGAAATTCCTGGAACAATTTTCTTAAATAAAAAGAGAGGGGGAGAGAGGAGATAGATTTTGTGTACAAAAACATGGCCTGGACTTTGCAAGAGGCACAAAAGGGTAATTCATAACAACAGAAAAGAAAGCAGCATACAACAGATACAGGCAGGAGGATACAGATGAGGGTAGAATCTTTTGCAGATTCTCCTCTATTTGCATTTATTCTCTGTGTAAAATGAGGAACAAGACGTGAGCTAAGGCTAAGGATGAAAGGGATATCGAACTTTGAGGAAAGAAAATAAGAAATGAAATGAATGTCTGGGAACATGGAAGAGTGAATGAACAAGGGAGATATAGCATGATGACCAGGCAGCCTTGACAGCTGCCTTGCAAGTTGGGTTTTTTTTTCAATAGCAGATGTGTGCATGGGTTCCCACTGATTTGTGGGGTCTAAAAATCAAAACAATTAGACTCCTGGAGACAGACAGTAGAATCTTGGTTACCAGAGGCCGGGAAGGGTTGTGGAGAGTGGGGGTAGAGGTGGGAATGGTTAATGGGTACAAAAAAATGATTAGAAAGAATGAACAATACCCAGTATTTGATAGAACAACAGGGTACCTACAGTCAAAATTAATTGTACATTTTTAAGTAACTAAAAGAATATAATTGGATTGTCTGTAACACAAAGGATAAATGCTTGAGAGGATAAAGACCCCATTTTCCATGATGTGATTATTATACATTGGATGCCTGTATCAAAATACCCCATGTATCCAATAAATGTATACAATGACTGTATACCCACAAAATTTAAAGAATGGATTTTTTTTCTAGGCCTGTTCTGCTGCATTTCTGCAGGCATGGAGTAAATAAAAAGTTCAACAGGACTTGCTTTGATCAGAACAGTATGATAAGGCAAAAGAAGAGAATGATGATGATAATCAGCAATAGATCTAAGGACATGAGTACATGAGTGGTTGAGAAACAGTGAAGAGCTGGTAGGATCAATGAGGTCAAGAAATTGTTGCAGAAGCAATGTCAACAGAAGCACTGGGGGAAAGGAGGTGGTGCTGATAGCAGGTTGCTATGCTCAAACTAAAAATTTGGAGTAGTTTCAGTTATTTCTAACGATAAGGAACAAGTTATGTCCATGGAGTGGGTGGCTGACAGAACAAAGAGAACAAATCATTAGAAGAAAGGAAGTTGAGCAGTCAAAAAGTTAACACATTGGAAGGATGATTGTGATGGTTAATTTTACACGGCAACTTGTCTGGGCCAAAGGATGCCCAGATAGCTGGAAAACATTATTTCTGAATATGTCTCCGAGGATGTTTCTGGAAGATATTAGCATATGAACTGGTAAACTGGACTGAACAAAGCAGCTGGTGCTCCCCAATGTGTGGGCATCATCTGGTCTCTTGAGGGACTGAATAGAACATAAAGGCAAAGAAAAGGTGAACTCCATCTCTCTGCTTTAGCTGAGACATGCTATCAGACATCAGTGCTTCTAGGTTCAAGCTTTCAGACTCAGACGAGGACTTCCACTGTGGCCCCTTCCCCACCCCAGATTCTCAGGCTGACTGAATGACACTGGCAGCTTTTCTGGTTCTCCGTCTTGCAGAAGGAAGATCATGGAACTTCTTGGCCTCCATTACTGTGTAAACCAATTCCTGTAATAAATCTTCTCATTTATATAGCTATGTATATATCTAGTTGGTTCTGTTTCTCTGGAGAACCCTGACTAATAAAAACATCTTTGTTATTAGGTCACTAAAAATTATGTTCACTAGGAAGTAGAGTTTGGAAATGGCAGTGAACCAGGATTCCCATTTTCAAGGAATGAAAAGGGATAAACCAAATATAATCCAACAGAGAAATTTCCAACCCAGTGGGCAGAATATATAAATATAACGTAATATAATAGGTGCTAAAATAGATACATGAACTGAACACCATGGGATAGAGAAAAAAAAAAACTAATTGTTAAGTATTTGACAGACATCAGTGAATGCATGAATGAGCTGTGTGTTTGGTGTGCATAGTGAGTTGCATGGTGGTCTCCAAAGAAGACATATCTACCTGGAACCTGTGAGTGTGATCTTATTTGGAAAAAGAGTCTTTGCAGCTGTAATTAAACCAAAGATCTTGAATGAGAACATCCTGGATTGCCTAGGTAGGCCCTAAATGCATTACCTATAAAAGACAGGGGAGGGCCGGGCGCGGTGGCTCAAGCCTGTAATCCCAGCACTTTGGGAGGCTGAGGCAGGTGGATGACAATGTCGACAGATCGAGACCATCCTGGTCAACATGGTGAAACCCCGTCTCTACTAAAAATACAAAAAATTAGCTGGGCATGGTGGCGTGTGCCTGTAATCCCAGCTACTCAGGAGGCTGAGGCAGAATTGTCTGAACCCAGGAGGCGGAGGTTGCAATGAGCCGAGATCACACCATTGCACTCCAGCCTGGGTAACAAGAGCGAAACTCCGTCTCAAAAAAAAAAAAGAAAAAAAAAGACAAGGGAGGCAAAGACACCAGCACAAAGAAGATGTGAAGATAGGTGGAGACAGAGATGCAGAGTCACAAACCCAAGCAGTCGCTGGAAGAAGCTGGAAGAGGCAAGGAGTGAAACGTCCCCTAGAGCTTCAGGACAAAGTGAAAGAAGCCCTGTTAACTTCTTGATTTTGGACTTCTGGCTTTCACAACTATAAGAAATTTTTTTAAAATTATTTTAAGCTCTACAGTATGTGATGATTGTTACAAAAGGGAATAAGAAAGGATATGAGTTTGGAAAAGCATGAAGTTACCATGGGCAGTGAAATATTATTCCAGACAGCATATGGAAAGGTAAGGATTAAAGAAGGGACATGTCATGTTCCAGGAAAAGGGAAAAGATCAGTGTAGCTGGACATGTGTTTCTAGAATCTAAAAGCAGGTTATATGCCAAATACTTTGCAACCTTCGTAGCAAGTCAAAACGTTTGGATTGTATTCTCAAGGATACCTATAAAGTAATGAATATTTTGAAGGAGAGTCATATAATAACTGCAGGGATAAAGGCAGAGGAGTAAACATAATTCATAATATGAAGTAGGGATTGGAGTAAAAAAAAAATCTAGTGACTTAGATTCCAGTTATACAGACGGTGTATTAGCCGGGAAAGAAATGGTAATGGCCTAGGCTGAAGCAGAGGCCACAGGCTGGGAAAGAGATCGTAGTGAGCTATAACTAATAGCACTTCATGACTAGATGGCTATCAGAGGAGAAGCGGAAGTTAAATTAAACACAGAGGATTCTACCTTGGAGGACAAGAAACTGGTAAGGGAGAGGTTGAACCAGAAAGTGATTTTCATTTTGAAATTTGAAGGACCTGTTGCAGGGGTGCGGGGGACCTAGTAAACAAATGAGAGAAAAAGAGATTGGTGGGGGGAAGGGTGGAAATTCATGTCTAGGTTTCAGAAAGTAAAATACTATAGAGAGATGGTGAATATAAACTGCAAATTTAATAACGTTCAAAATAAAAGGAAGCAAAAGAAGCAGCAGCAAAGAAGAGAGTTGTTTCACTACTTTCCTTAAGTGAAGTAATTTGTACATTTAGCCTTTTCTCTCCGGGCTGGACACAGACAGATCATAAAATAAGTTAAACATGTATCCATCTTTCTTCAAACAAGTATACTTAACTCCTGCTGTGTTAAGAAATTCAAGCCATCATTTAAAATGCAAGTAACAACAACAGCCAATGAATATTTATTCATAATTAGCTTACCATATTGCTTAAATAATACTTACCCAAGCTAAATAATTAAATCTAAGAGCTAAAAAGTCTTGATAAGAATTGGCAATTAAATAAAGTCAAAACAACAAACTTAAAACCCTAAGGGAATGCTACCTAAATATCTTCGTCCACCGTCTGCCTATTTAACTCAAAGATCCCAATGCATTACCTTTCCTCTAAAAAACTAATGCTATAATTTCTTATTTCTCAGTGGCACTCTCATTTTTTTTGAGTCCAGCCTTCAAAGTCAGAAGTTTCTTCTCTTCACCATCAAAAAAAGTACCAAATGACTCATCCTGCTGTATCTCACTCAAATTCACCCATAATTATTCTATTTCCATCCATCATCCCACTGTAGCAACTTATTATTAAACTCTCTGACCCCCAACCAATTCCCTCTCCAATTATTCACTCTTGTGTAAAAATAAATGTTCTGATTTACACACACTATCCTTTACCATAATAATAATTATCGGGTCAGGTGCAGTGGCTCACCCCTGTAATCCCAGCACTTTGGGAGGCCAAGGTGGGCAGATCACAAGGTCAGGAGTTCAAGACCAGCCTGGCCAATGTGGTGAAACCCTGTCTGTACTAAAAATACAAAAATTAGCAAGGCATGGTGGTGGGTGCCTGTAATCCCACCTACTTGGAGGCTGAGGCAGAAGAATCACTTGAACCTGGGAAAAGAGGTTACAATGAGCCGAAATCGTACTACTGCATTCCAGCCTAGGTGATGGAGCGAGACTCTGTCTCAAAATAAATAAATAAATAAATAAATAAAAATAATAATTATTATCTCTTAACAAATAATCATTGTAGTAATCATGTGGTAGTTAACGAAATATACAGAACACATGAACATACAAAAGAAGCTGCACTATCTCCAGCTTAGGAGACCCACTCCCCCTCTACCTTTTTCTTTCATAATTCATATATATGCATGTGATACAAATATCCAAAGATGCCTAAGTATGATCAGTGAAAAACAGTCTCCTTCCCATCTATGCTTCTAATTGTCTTATTTCCCTACTCCAAGACAATTAAATTGGTAACCGTAACTGCAAGTATTTTTGTATCTGTAACTACATTTCCATTTTCCCAGAGCAGTTAGGTTTTCTAAAATGTTCATAATATAAACATTTGTCTTATTAAAAGGAAGGCTGAGAGGCTATTTGGTTCCCTTACACTATAAGATGCCATTATAATGGCAACTAAAACAATTTTAAAATGTGCTCATTTGGAATAAACAAAAAAAAAGGTGTAGTCTGCAAAATAATTTGAATGGTTTCTCTGAACATGCATTATTCAAGCAAATAATTATAAGAGTAAAAAGAATTTTGTTGGGCGTAACTTAACCATATCTATCAAGTGACAGACCTCAGTCTTTATCCTTTACTACTTATTTCTACCTTTCTTTCAGGATCTAACTGAAACTCCTTCAACTTACCTTGGGGAATCACTTCAGTCTTCTAATCTCTTCTAGAAAATGACACTTTTTGGGATTATAAAGGACCTTACAAGCGGGTTAGTTTACAAAGTGAAAATCAAGCACAGTACAGTCTAAATAACCTTTCAAACCTCTTTAATCATACCTAAAAGACAGAATATCAGTTTGACGTCAAACTTAGACCTGGAAGATGCTTCATACTGAGAAAATCATCATGACCATATATGTCACAATAATACAGAAACCTGAAACAACAGCTTCCTTTATCCCATTGCATGTACTCTCTGGGTCATATTCTCTCCATTAATGTAATAATCTGTCATACATATTTCTTTCTTCCTATCCATCCCTCCACTCAAAAACTTATAGTGGAATTAAATATTTATATAATGCATTTTCCCCAAATATGCTATCTTATCCATTTTTTACATACCTATCTCCTTAGTCATATAGTAAGTATTCTCCTAAAAAAACCTCTTTAAATGTCCAGTGTTAAAATGTACACATGGTATTCTCTCGGCAAATACTTTCTGCTGACTATATTTGGTAGGACTACACTAACATACGGGTTTCTTCAGTGAGGATAAAAACAAGGACAGAAAATGGGGCCTGAAGGAATCATAAAGACAAGCTTTATCTGACATAAACATCTGATCTATAAAGGAGAAGTAGAGAGAATACATTTTCCAATGATATAGTTAAAGGTGAAACCTCTTACTCCAAAATAAGCTGGTCCATGAAACACTCAGTGCTAAATAAATATGCTAAAGGAGCCTAGAAAATTTCACCCCCAAATATAACACCACAGTATACTGATTATTTTTGATTAAAGGCCATTAATGGTCAGCAGATATTGGAAGGGACTCTACTCTAGTATTTCCTTTTCTATCTGAACACTGGACCTGCCAAAGAGAAAGCCTTCTATCCCCTCTCCCAAATGTCATTATCTATCACAGAAGATAAGAGTGAGACATGTAACCACACCTGGACAGATTTTTTTCACAAGATAATGTCTGTCTCTGGGGCTCATTGAAATTCCAAAGAAAATTCTTTATAAGTTAATGTCTATCTTCAGGGTCCATTCATTCTCCCTACTAACCATCTATTACTTCTCAAAGGATTTGCCTTCATTCCCCACATCACCCACTCCCTGTGAAGAAGAGTATATAAGCATCATTGGATCATCAGGTAACCACACTCCCATGACTCCCCTGACCCCACCCCTTGTGTACATTAAATAAATTGTGTATGCCTTCTCTCCTCTTAATCTGCATTTTGATAGTTCATTTTCAGCAAACCCTCAGAAGGTGAAGAGGAATCTTTCCCTCTTCAAACCTATAATATCAAGCCTGAATCAAAGCTCAATTTGGATATTTTTATTTCTCAGATATACCCTGTAGAAGCTTCAATTTCCTAGGCCCATATCAGTCACAGATTTCATATTTTAGGATTATGGCCTTGATACAGACAATCACTCCAGGCAACATATAAGAGAATCTCTAAACAATTCTTCAATTCAACCCAACCGTCACCTGCTCTCTGTTCTCTGCACTGAACAGAGTCATCTTTGCTTTCCATCCAGAATCAACTCTGAGTCCAAAAACTGGTGCCACATTCCAACTTGCTCATTTTCTTTCTCATTCTAAGTAAGAGACCATCCTCATTCTTCCTGCTTATTTTTAAATCAATATATTGGGGTTTCCGTTTTCATGTTTCTCAAAGATAACTTAAGCAAGGTTTATCCTGCTTTTGCCTTATCTTTGCTCCAAAGATACCAAGATCAAGAGACAGCTAGTCTTAGAAATTTTCTATTTATTGATTAGCTTTTTGACTTCCTTAGACATGGCAAGCTGGCATCAAAGTTAGCATTACAATAAAAAAATCTTTCAGCTGACTTGACCATGTGTTATGATTTGAGGGTCTCCTGAAAGACTCCTAAAGAAAACCCAGTGAGTTTAACACAGTTGAAACTGTTTTGATATAATTAAGTTGTACTCAAATATATTTAGAAGGTTCAGCGACAAGGCCAATGTCTATTTAAGCAGCAATTTGGCTTATAGAGAGGCAAATTGTAAACTGCAGGATAATGTTAAAAAGTGATTCATTGGTAAAGACCAATTCATCATAAAGCAGCAGTGTCAGGTAGGAATTGGAATGAGCCCAGCGGATGGTCTAACAAGAAGAGAAAAGAGAAATTACAAGGGCTAGAATCTTGGTTACCCAGGTAACTATATACAGAAAGGAAACTGAACATTATAGGAGCTGTGAAACTAAATAATTCAAACTTTGTTACCCTGAGCCTTGAGAGGAATGTGGCTATGCAGCCTGGACGAGGTGGCATACAGGTGCAACTTTTGCCTTTTTTTAAAAACCTCTTTTTCCTGTAAATAATTAAGACCAAACAGTGCCAGAGAAAGGACCCCCTCAGATCATTACCCATCCTCATGGAGTAATAAAGTAATCTTCCTTGGAATTCAGAAATCCATAACCAGTCAAACCAGTTGCTGTGGCATATGCACCTTGTCTCATATGAAAAATGTTGTAATCCTCCTACAACTTCTCTGTCTGTGCCTATATCATCGAAACTTTAACTTCTCCACTTTAGAAAAATGCTAACCCTATTTTCATTTGGAATCAGTGTTTTCCTGGGTGACCATCCTCAAGTTTTCAGGCTGAATAAACTCTATGCTTAACCATATTTCCTAAATCTCATTATTTAAGACTGACAGATCTCAACTGGAAGTAAAAAAAAGACCAGAGTTGTTTGCTATTACTATTATTTAGTTCGTTTTTTAATCTTTTCTGTTCCAACATGCAAAAACAAAGTGTTTAAAAAGAAGGGCTAAGTCTGTGATGGTACAGAAACAAATACAACAAATTATTTAGAAAAATTAAGATCGGATATGTGACCTAGAACAGTGTTTCTCAAACTTTAATGTGGATGTCTCTCCTGGTGACCTTGTTAAGATGAGAACCCTGATTCAGCAGGTCTAGGATAGGGCCTGAAATTCTGCATTTCTTTTTTTTTTTTGGATTCTGCATTTCTAACAAGCTCTCAGATCATGCACATGTTACTGGTCTGCAGACCTCTGAGAGGCAATCATCAAAGATAGCAATGTTCATTGATTGTGGAGACACTTTCTCAAGAGAGCTTCTACAGCCGGAAAAAGTACAAATTATGCCACTGTATCCAAAACCATCTAGGATAAAGCAAGCACTTAATATTTGTTTATTTAACCAATGGGTTCTCAATTAGGGTACTCTGTTTTCCATTTCTGGAGGGCTTTCTTTGAGGGGAGGAATTTATGCCCATCCCTAAAGGAAATACCTTTAGGGTACAAATTTCCCTCAAAGATGGCCCTCCAGAAATGGAAAACAGAGTACTGTTTTAAAACTAAAAGTTATAAATTTCCCAACAAAATATGTGAAAGCAAGAAGAAAAACGCCACTTCTCTTCCAGTTTTCCAACTCCTCTTCCAAATCAAAACAAAATTATCCAAAACATAAATATTTATTAATATACAACGACATATATATGAAAATATATAGGCATATATTATAACTGTCTTCAAAGTAATTTTCTTAAACTATTGCAAACTTAAACTTTCTCAGAATTTCCATGTCAAATGAAAAACTTATTACAAAGTGCTTCACATTCATTTTAAGTGATTAGGGTACAGCTTGGCTCAGAGTATGTGCTTAATAAAGACTTATTGGCATATATAAAACATGAGTTTTTACATTTCTCTTAAGTGAGAAATGTAAATAACCCTACAGGTAGGGTTACAATGCAATAACCCTATCAGGTAGACAGAACATTTTTCTCCATTTTTTGGAAATGGAATTTAGGTAAGAAATGCTGAGTACCCTTCCAGGGTGCTTTGTCCCTGACCCTAGGGATGTTCCTTCTTTATCAGACCATTTCTCATGATGTCAAAGTACCCGCTTCAATACAGTGAAAATTAAGTAGCAAATGAGATATGAGAGTGTGAACACACTCAAAAAATGTCAAAACAATTTAGAAGAGAGCTCATTTTTTAAAAAGCACATTCTACAAAATAGCTTACTATAATAGAAAATAAGATGCCACTTTTTAAAGAAAAAAAGCTTGAATTTGACAATTCTACCTCTAAAAATAAATATGGATTTAAGTTAATGATAAATGGAAAATTCAGGGAAGGTACGATAAAGAGTATGTCTCCACTTAACATTATTCACAGGTTTGGAAACTGTGACTTTTAAGTGAAATGGCCTAGAATAAAGTCCTAGAATAAATTTGTTTTCTTCAAAGTTGTTTCACTGTAATGTCAATGAGAAAAAATTGGGTTCATGACACATCATCTTGCTTAAATTTGCAGTTCCTAAGAACCTATCAACGATGGTATGTGAGGACTTCCTGTGTATTATTTCATAATAATCTGTATTGTTTTCCACTGCCTCTTGAAATTAGAAGAATAGTATTTTTTAAAAAACAAATATTTAAGTGTGCTTAACCAGCTATTACCTCTAGGTCAGAAACATCAGTGGGCAAGCTTAATGTAAACTCCAATCCCAGCAGAAATCACAGAAGCCCTGGATGGCCAATCTCAGGGGGCAGCATTTAATTACCAGGAACAAAATGAGGATGAGCATCACAATAGACAACAGGGCAGGAGTAGTCATCAGGGGGCAGAGATTCCTGGATAGAATTAACTAATCAAGAGATCTCCAGAAACAAAATCATCAAACATTCACTAAGGTCTTGATTAACAGTTGTAAGACAAAACAATGCCAGCACTAACACAGAACGGCCTTATTTGAGCCACCAGCCTAGAAAACAGAGTTGCTAACTTAATTCCCAAGTCACAGACCTGGAGCCTTGTGCATAAACAGAAGATCTGGTATTGAGGAAAACTCCACATTTATCTTCGCCAGGCTTTACTTTGATGCCTTCCTAAAGTCTTACCACAATGAACTTTTAATTAGATGAAAAGGGGAATGACCTTACAAAAAGGGGAATGACCAAACTTTGGAGTTTTCCTGGATAATAAATATACATGAAAACCATTTCCTATGGATCTTGGGAAACTGTGCTCCAATTCAGCAATTTAAGGTAAGGTAAAAATACTAGCAGGTCTAAATAAAAATTACTACCATAATATAAGAAACACAATTCGAGATTGACTTCAATTGCAGCTATAATCCTGAATGTGGTTTTCTAACAGAAGTAAATTTATAGAACTCCCAATAATGGATGTGGCAAAAAAAAAAAAAGTCCTTCATTCTCTTATTCAAGAGTCATACAAAGCAACTGTCAGTAACCTAAGGAAGAGCAGGGTTCTCAGCCCTTCCCTCTGAGCACTGCACACATCCATTGCATGATGCCATGCTGATAAGATCTAAACAGCTAGAAACAGCGTGGCAGGAGGTGACACTAATCCCTGGGAAACAAGAAGACTCCCACTGCAATGACATTCCTGTGGTCAGGTCAGCTAAGGCAGTGCTCTGCCCATTTTAACGCACAAACAATTCACCTGAGGATCTTACTGAAACTCAGATTCTGATTTAGTAAATCTGAACTTGAGTCGGCTATTTCTAACATGTTCCTAAGTGATACTTGCTACATATTGGATCACACTATGAGTAGCATAGCTGACAAGGTGGGTTATCTCCTCTATCTTAGTCCATTTATGTTGATATCTCTAAGACAGGGTAATTTGTAAAGAAAACAAATGTATACCTCACAGTACTAGAGGTTGGGAAGTCCATGATCAAGGCACTGATGGGTTGGTGTGTGGAAAAGGCCCAGTCTCTGATTCCAAGATGATGCCCTGAACACCACATCCTCCCGAGGGGAAGAACACTCTTCCTCACATAAGCAGAGGAGTGAAAGAGAGCGAGCAAATCCACTCTTACAAGCCCTTTTCATAGAGGCATTCTGTCCTCATAACCTAAATACATCTTATTAGACCCCACCTCTCAACAATATTTCATTGAGAATAAAATTGCAACATGAGTTTTAGAGGGGATAAAAACATTTAAACTATAGCATTCTCCAAAATAAATCATTCTAACCAAGGAGGCACCATGACAGATAGACTTTTGAATGTGGGGTATTCCATTAGTATCCTTTTACTGTGTCCTTCAAAAGGCCATCAAATTTGAGTCAGGTGTAATGCAAAAAAGAGAGTCTAGTGGGCCCAGATTCCAGTACAAAGGGTTCTGCCACTTAACCCTAGATGATATATGAAGCTTATGACAACCCCAATAGAAGAATCTAGAACAGGTACTTGGGGTATAAGGTTCAGGACATGCATCCTTCAACGGGTATCATCTTTCAGTTTGCTACTTGGTTCCAATGCTAGATAAGACATTAGGTGACCATTCAACCCAGAGCGCCACCATAAACTAGGTGCTATGAGATCACCTTAGCTGTAGAGTCCGGGTTACCTCGCAGCTTTCCATAATTAAATAGAAGCAATTTATGTGTTCAGGACTGATAGAGCCCCCCAAAGGTATGAGTAAGTCTCAAAACGTTCACATCATCAGGAACTTGACTTTCCATATCTCTGAGCCACCCTTAACCCAAACCCATGGAAGCAAAGACCCCTAACACAAATTGGGTTTACAGTCATGCAATATAATGACACAAGATAAAATTGTCCTAATTTAAGATTTTAGCACATCACAGGGATGATACTGAAGAACAATGGAGAAGGAAAACATTTTCTATTTTTCTATATATATTTTATTGCACTTTAGCTTCTGGGGTACATGTGCAGAACATGCAGGATTGTTGCATAGGTACATACATGGAAAGGTGGTTTGCTGCCTCCACACCCATCACCTGTATCTGGCATTTCTCCCCATGTTATCCCTCCCCAACTCCCTACCCATCACTGACCCTTCCCTAGTCTCCCACAACAGACCCCAGTGTGTGATGCTCCCCTCCCTGTGTCTATGTGTTTTCATTTTTCAACACCCACCTATGAGTGAGAACATGAAGTGTTTGATTTTTTGATCTTCTGTCAGTTTGCTGAAAATGATGGTTTCCTGATTCACCCATGTCCCTACAAAGGACACAAATTCATCGTTTTTTATGGCTGCATAGTATTCCATGGTGTATAAATGCCACAGTTTCCTCGTCCAATCTACAACTGACGGGTATTTGGGTTGGTTCCAGGTCTATGATATTGTAAACAGTGCCACAACGAACATAAGTATGCATGTGTCTTTTTAATAGAATTATTTATAATCCTTTGGATATATACCCAGTAATGGGATTGTGGGTCAAATGGAATTTCTTGTCTTTGAAGAATCACCACACTGTATTCCACAGTGGTGGAACTAATTTACACTCCCACCAACAGTATAAAAGATTGGATTCATTCTCTTTGTCACATTCAGGTACACCTATCAAACGTAGATTAGGTCTCTTCACATAGTCCCACATTTCTTGGAGACTTTGTTCATTCCTTTTTGTGCTTTTTTTCTCTAATCTTGCCTTCTCGTTTTATTTCATTGAGTTGATCTTTGACCTGATATCCTTTCTTCTGCTTAATCAATTCAGCTGTTGAGACTTGTGCATGCTTCGTGAAGTTCTCATGTTGTGTTTTTCAGCTCCATCAATTCACTCATGTTCCTCTCTAAGTTGTCCATTCTTGTTATCATTTCCTCAAATCTTTTTTCAAGGTTGTTAGTTTCTTTGCATTGAGTTAGAACATGTTCTTTGAGCTCACGGAAGTTTCTCATTACCCACCTTCTGAATTCTGATTCTGTCATTTCATCACACTCATTCTCCATCCAGCTTTGTTCCCTTGCTGGTGAGGAGTTGTGATCCCTTGTAGGAGGAGAGGTGTTCTGGTTTCAGGTGTTTTCCTCCTTTTTTTGCACTGGTTTCTTCCCATCTTTGTGGATTTATCCATCTGTCGTCTGTGTAGTTGTTGATTTTCAGATTGGGTCTCTGAGTGGACATCCAGGTTGTTGATGATGAAGTTATATCTGTTTCTTAGTTTTCCTTCTAACAGTCTGGCCCCTCTGCTGTAGGACTGCTGAGGTCCACTCCAGGCCCTGCTTGCCTGGGGATCACCTGCAGCAGCCGCAGAACAGTAAGGGTTGCTACGAGTTTCTTCTTCTGCTATCTTTGTCCCAGAATGATGCCCACCAAATGTCAGTCTGATCAGTCTTTTGTGAGGTGACTCTTTGGATGTACAGGGGTCCAAGATCTGCTTGAGGAGACAGTCTGTTCTTTATAGGAGCTCAAGTGTTGAGCTTTGAGGTCCGTTGTTCTTTCAGAGCTGCTAGGCAGGTATGTTTAAGTCTGCTGCAGCAGAACTCATAAACCGCCTTTTTTCCCCCAGGTGCTCTGTCCCAGGGAGTTAGGGCTTTATTTATGAGTGTCTGTTGAGCTGCTGCCTTTTTTTTTTTCCGGGGCTGCCCTGCCCAGCAAGGAGGCAGCCTAGTCACTGTCTGCCTGCAGAGGCTTTTCTGAGCTCTGCCCTGCTGCTGTTGAGCTTCCCTGTAGTCCTGTTTATATGGGTGTGGTTAGAACTGCTTGGCAATGGTGGCCCACCTCTGTAATGGTGGACTCTCTCTGTTATGGCGGGTTGCCTCGGCAATGGCGGGTTGCCTCAGCAACGGCAAGCTGCCTCAGCAATGGCAGACTACCTCCGTAGGGGTGGAGTGCCTCGGTAATGGCAGACGCCCCTCCCCCACCGAGTTGCGCCGTCCTGGGTTCAGCTGTGCTTGCCATGAAACTCTCATCCCCGAGCATTTCCAATTGCTGGGTTTTTTTGTTTGTTTTTGTGGGGGTGGGACCCGCCAAGCCTAATCACCTGGCTCCCTGCCTCAGAGCCTTTTTTTTTTTTAAGTTGAAAGGTTGACTCTCTCCTAGGTGTTCCAGTCGGCTGCTGAAAGGGTGCCGGGATCTGTGTGATTTCCCGTGCGGTGATCCACTGCACCGGCTGAAACAATGGCACTGCCCGGGAATCTCCTGGCCAGCTTAAAAGGGCAAACAGACCAGTGTATTTTGTATAGAGAGCCACTGGGCTGTGGCATTGGCAAAACAGCTGCGCCGGCTAAAACAGCTGTGCTGGCGACCCACAGGGCTCCTCTGCCTAGGAATCTCCTGGTCTGTGGGCAATAAAGATCCATCTGGGAATGCGGCATCCACTCACCCTCTGCGCTTTCACTGGGAGCTGCAATCCTGAGCTGCTCCTAAAAGGGCCATCTTGGATCTCCTTTTTCCTTCATTTCAATTCTGGTGAATCTGAGGATTATGTGTCTTGGAGTTGCTCTTTTTGAGGAGTATCTTTGTGGTGTTCTCTGTATTTCCTGCACTTGAATGGTGGCTTGGCTTGCTAGGTTGGGGAAGTTCTCCTGGATAATATCCTGAAAAGTGTTTTCCAGCTTGGATTCATTCTCTCCATCACATTCAGGTACACCAGTCAAGTGTAGATTAGGTCTTTTCACATAATCCCCTATTGGAGGCTTTGTTCATTTCTTTTCACTCTTTTTTCTCTTGCCTTCTCTTTTTATTTGGTTGAGTTGATCTTCAGTCTTTGATATCCTTCCTTCTGCTTGATCAATTCAGCTTTTGAAACTTGTGTATGCTTCACAAAGTTCTCGTGCTGTGTTTTTCAGCTTCATCAAGTTGTTTATGTTCTTCTCTAGGCTGGTTATTCTAGTTAGCATTTCATCTAATCTTTCTTCAAGGTTCTTAGTTTCTTTGCATTGGGTTAGAACATGTTCTTTAAGCTCAGAGAAGTTTTTTATTACATGTCTTCTGAAGGCTGCCTCTGTTAGCTCATCAAAATCATGTTCTGACCTGTTTTGTTGCCTTGTTGGTGAATCGTGATCTCTCTGGGGAGAAGAGGCATTCTGGACTTCGATGTTTTTGTCCTCTTTGCACTGGTTTCTTCCCATCTTTGTGGATTTATCTATCTTTGATCTTTGAAGTTTGTGATTTCGGGTGGGATCTCTGAGTGGACATCCTTTCTGTTAAAGTTGGGATTATTTCTCTGGTATGAGGCTTCTTTTTTTTTTAATGCAGGTGTCAGTGTGCCGCTTGAGATAGTCTGTCCATTGTCTGCCTGTGGAGGCACTGCTGGGCTGCCTCTGTCTCAGCCAGGCTGCTGTTTATTCTTTGCCTGGTTTCCACCTATGCTGGTGGGATTAGCCCCATCTTCCCAATGGTGGGCTTCTTTCCCTCTGCAGAGCCCACTGCTCCTGGATGGAGCTCTGTCTGATGTGCTAACTGTGAAACTCTCCCAGGAGAGGGATTTTGTTTGCTGGATCTCATGTGGGTGGGGCCTGTCTGGCCATATCCTACTCCCCACTTTCAACTCTCCCTTCTGTGTGATGGGCAGCTCCTTTTTGCAAGGTTTCTTGGTGTTAGTTTAAGTCTCTGCCCTGGTCTGCATTGACAAGGCATTGGTCTGGCGGGGGCTATTGGTCTGGGATATGACCTGGCTCTGCAACTTGGGGTGGTTCTCAGCCAGGTAGCATTTTTCTCATCTGTGTGGTTCCGATGTCTCAGAGTGAAGTGCTGTATCTGATTCAAAGTACCAAGGAGGTGACGCTTCCCACCCCCCAACATCCTCTGTACCTGGATACACTTTCCAGGTGGGGCAGTACCCTGCCTTGCCTTGGCTCACCCCCTTTGGACTGCTTTTGCTTCCTTTTTTTGGATTAATCCTGCTGTTCAACCAGTCCCTTTGGAACAAACCTGGTGCCTTGCTCGGAGACATGAATATCGCTCCGGTTCTGTGTCTCACTCAGTGGGAACTGAACTCTGGAGAAGCTCCCTTTTGGCCATCTTGGTCCTGCTCAAAGATCCTGCAATGATGTTGAAAGATTACATACTCCTGGAGTGTGCAGGGTATGTGCCAGTGCCTTCAGCATCCGCAGGGGCAGTGCAGCAGAAGGTGGCTGATGGACTCTGTGATATTTGTTTTTTTAAAGATTGTTACTGTAAATGATTGAACTTTGAATTTTGTATTTTCAGACAGATATATTTTTATTAAAGTATTTCCCTTTATTTTCTTCTATTCTGTCTCCTTATGTAATCAGTGTGATGAAAGGAGCATGACAACATAATAGAAAATCAGCTATGAATCAGGAGGATTGGGCTCAGATCATGTTTGTTCACTAGCAGTGTGGCTTTGGTCAAGTTATTTATAATCCATTCGAGTGTGTATATATATATGTATATATACATACATATATATACATATATACATACATATATATATACACATATATACATACATATATACACATACACATAGTTTTTTCTTGTGATGGAGTCTTGCTCTGTAGCCCAGGCTGGAGTGCACTGGAGCCATTTTGGCTCACTGCAACATCCATCTCCTGGGTTCATGTGATTCTCCTTCCTCAGCTGCCTGAGTAGCTGGGACTGCAGGTGCCTGCCACCACACCCAGCAAATTTTTTATATTTTAGTAGAGACGGGGTTTCACCATGTTGCGAGGGTAGTCTCAAACTCCTGAGCTAAGGCAATATGCCTGCTTTAACCTTCCAAAGTGCTGGGATTACAGGCTTGAGCAACCACACAGTCTTGAGTTAATATATTTCATTAAGAAATTTTTAGGATTTTAGCACTATTAGT
Source organism: Saguinus oedipus (assembly GCA_031835075.1). Lineage (NCBI taxonomy): Eukaryota > Metazoa > Chordata > Mammalia > Primates > Cebidae > Saguinus > Saguinus oedipus. The sequence goes on from CM063169.1 coordinate 23,041,075, forward strand.
AATTTACAACTAAAAAGTATATTTTGCATCACAAGAGCATCTCAACCTTCATTAAAGGAGTACATTTTTAAATGAGAAAATAGGTGCATGTTTGTGGAGCATAATATATGTCAGTAGAGACTGAATGGTATACTATGTGCACTTATGAGGTATGAGTGCATTTAGCATTTTTGGAGAATAATTAGGAAGACCCTTGGATTTCTGAGGGTAAGAATAAAGAAAAACAGGATCTTGTAACAGATACTAAAAAAAAGAGATGGTTGTTAAAGCTTAGAAATTCCCCATGAATATAGTCTTCTTAAAGTTTTTGTTATGAATAGCTACATATATAACACTTGAGTCATGTTGTTGAAATACTGTTGCAATTTTGGCTTCTTAGTAGGAAATTAGTTATTTCTAATGCAAGTTCTCAGAAATAATAGGAGCTGAGTGTAACAAAGTTGTTGAATTGAATAGAATATAACTTCACTTTCTACAGTCAGCATGTCTACCAATACTAATTAGTGATAAATTTATATATTCTACTTTATTAGAATGGTATAGAATGGACATTGTGGAATGAAGGCAAATATAAAATAATTCGTTTTTCTTTGGCACTTATATTCTCTGTGGAGGATAAAACGTAAAAACTTGCTAAAATTATTTGTTATAAAAAAGAAATGTATGCTTTGGACTATATAAGTTTACTGCATTAGAAATAAGTATAGATTTTATGCTCTAATTACTGTTTAAATGGACACTGCAGTCCTACTACATTATGCTGTGAGACTAGAATTTCTATGTATATGTTGGGTGTACATATATCAGAGCTAAAGATGTTCTCACTAGAAAGAATAATTGGAAAGTTTTGATTACAAAGGGGAACTTTAGGTAGTTCTGTTTGGCAGACTTTATACCTTTGATTTGTTTTAGGCTGTAAAATATATGTTGTATAAAATATAAACACATCTTCATTTATGGGACCACAAATAGCTCCACTGTGGACAGGGCATTTCTTCTAAAATAGATGGTTACTTTTGCAGTATGTAGAAAAATAGGAGACCAATCAATTTATTTTGCAAAATTCTCCTGCTGTGGATTTCATTCAGTGTTAAGTCCTTCGCCACACATACATATGTCTCTCTATAAAGAGTGATGAGTGGTGAGAGGTAGTTGAGCTGCCATTACTTGAATGCTTAGGAAAACCACTTTCTATAATCCATTGCCAAATCCAGCATGACTATCCATTACTTACTACTAAAAGGCTCTTTTATAAAACTTTCTAAATAATTCACTAGAGCCTCTATAAATACTACACATAGATTTCTATCAAGACATATTGTGTACAATTTCTGTCAGGTTCTTTCTTGAAAAGATAAGCTGAAGATGTGAAATAGGATATTTCAGAATTGAGAAATAGCTTGGATATACATTATTTCTAAAGAAGAGCCCTTGATACTTGTACCTGTGCACAGCTGCATTAGTATAATGAGGGTTCACCTAGATTATACCCTTATTATTTTCAGTTCTGAGAGTGTTCAGGCAACCTTATTTTTTGTTATCATAACCAACACTGTTACTCTCTTCCCTACTTGTTCCTTAGTAGATGAGAATCCCCAAATAGTCAGTTGGCAGTCTCAGTTGAGACAGTGATCTTTCTGTGTTCTTAGAGTTCCCAGAGCACCTGAGAAAAAAAGGTGGTTACGAGTCCACTACAGCAGACTTAAACATACCTGCCCAGCAGCTCTGAATGAAACAATGGAGCTCACAGCTTAGCACTTGGGCTCCTATAAGGGGCAGAATGTCTCCTCAAGCAACCCCCCAAATCTATGTATTGAGAGTCATCTTATAAAGAAGACCTCAGGCTGACATGTGGTGGGAATCCTTCTGGGACAAAGATAACAGAAGAAGAAACTGGCAGTAACTCTTAATGTTATGCAGCTGCCACAGGTGATCTCCAGGTAAGCAGGGTCTGGAGTGGGCCTCCAGGAGTCCTATAGCAGAGGAGCCTGACTGTTAGAAGGAAAACTAGTAAACAGAAAGAAATAACTTCATCATCAACAAAAAGGACTTCCACTCAGAGACAGCATTCGAAAGTCACCAACTACAAAGACCACAGGTAGATAAATCCACAAAGATGGGAAGAAACCAGTGCAAAAAGGATGAAAACACCCAAAACCAGAATGCCTCTTCTTCTCCAAGGGATCACAACTCCTCACCAGAAAGGGAACAAAGCTGATGGAGAATTAGTCTATTGAATTGACAGAAACAGGCTTCAGAAAGTGGGTTATAACAAACTTCTCTGAGCTAAAAGAACATGTTGTAACTCAATGCAAAGAAACTAAGAACATTGAAAAAAGATTAGATGAAATGCTAATGAGAATAAACAGCTTAGAGAAGAATATAAATGAATTGATGGAGCTGAAAAACACAACACGAGAACTTCGCGAAACATACACAAGTTTCGATAGCCAAATCAACCAAGCAGAAGAAATGATATCAAAGATTGAAGATCAACTCAATGAAATAAAATGAGAAGGCAAGTTTAGAGAAAAAACGAGTAAAGAGAAATGAACAAAACCTCCAAGAAATATGGGATTATGTGAAAAGACCTAATCTATGTTTGATAGGTGTACCTGAATATGACAGAGAGAATGAATCCAAGCTGGAAAACACTCTTCAGGATATTATCCAGGAGAAATGGCCAAACCTAGCAAGGCAGGCCAAAGTCAAGTCCAGGAAATACAGAGAACACCACATAGATATTCCTCAAGAAGAGCAACCCCAAGGCATATAATCATCAGATTCACCAGGGTTGAAACGAAGGAGAAAATGCTAAGGGCAGCCAGAGAGAGAGTTTGGGTTACCCACAAAAGGAAACTCATCAGACTCCTGGCAGATCTCTTGGCAGAAACCCTACAAGCCAGAAGAGAGTGGGGCCAATATTCAACATCATTAAAGAAAAGAACATTCAACCTAGTGTTTCCTATCCAGCCAAACTAAGCTTCACAAGTCAGGGAGAAAAGAAATTCTTTATGAACAAGCAATTGCTCAGAGATTTCATCATTACCAGGCCTGCCTTACAAGAGCTCCTAAAAGCAGCACTAAACATAGAAAGGAACAACCAGTGCCAGCCACTCCAAAAACGTACCAAATGGTAAAAAGCATCAACACAATGAAGAAACTGCATCAACTAATGGGCAAAACAACCAGCTAGCAACAAAATGGCAGGATCAAATCCACACATAACAAAATTAACCTTAAATGTAAATGGGCTAAGTGCCCCAATCAAAAGACACAGATTGGCAAATTGGATAAAAAGTCAAATCCCATTGGTGTGCTGTATCCAGGAAACCCATTTCATGTGAAAGGAGACACATAGGCTAAAAATAAAGGGATGGAGGAAGATTTACCAAGCAAATGTCAAGGAAAAAAAAAAGCAGGAGTTGCAATCCTAGTCTCTGATAAAATAGATTTTAAACCAAAAAGATCAAAAGAGACAAAGAAGGGCATTACATAATGGTAAAAGGATCAATTCAACACGAAGAGCTAATGATCCTAAATATATATGCACCCAATACAGGAGCACCCAGATACATAAAGCAAGTTCTTAATGACCTACAAAGAGACTTAGACTCCTTCACAATAATAGTGGGAAACTTTAACACTCCACTGTGAACATTAGACAGATCAATGAGACAGAATATCAACAAGGATATTCAGGACTTGAATGCAGAACTGGAACAATCAGACCTATAGACATCTCCAGTACTCTCTACCCCAAAGCCACAGAATATACATTCTTCTCAGTACCACATCACACTTACTCTAAAATTGACCACATCATTGGAAGTAAATCACTTCTCAGCAAATGGAAAAGAATGGAAATCATAACACACACTCTCTCAAACCACAGTGCAATCATATTAGATCTTAGCATTAAGAAACTAACTCAAAACCACACAACCTCATGGAAACTGAACAACTGGCTCCTGAATGTTAACTGGATAAACAATGAAATGAAGGCAGAAATAAAGATGTTCTTCAAAAACAATGAGAACAAGAACAAAACATACCAGAATCTCTGGGACACATTCAAAGCAATGTCCAGAGGAAAATTTATAGCAATATATGCTAACATCAGAAGCGAGGAAAGATCTAATATATATACCCTATCATCAAAATTGAAAGAGTTAGAGGAGCAAGATTAAAAAAACTGAAAAGCTAGCAGAAGACAAGAAATAACTAAGAGCAGAAATGAAGGCAATAGAGAAACAAAAATCCCTTCAAAAAAATCAATAAATCCAAGAGCTGGTTTTTTGAAAAGATCAACAAAATAGACAGACTTCTAGCCAGATTAATAGAAAAGAGAGAAGAATCAAATAGATGCAATAAAAAAAAGGGGGGATATCACCACTGATCCCACAGAAATACAAACTACTATCAGAGATTATTACAAACAACTCTATGCACACAAACCAGTAAACCTGAAATAAATGGATAAATTCCTGGACACTTGCACCCTCTCAAGCCGAAACCAGGAAGAAGTCAAAAAACTGGATAGACCAATAAGGGCTAAAGTTGAGGCAGCAATTAATAGCCTACCAACCAGAAAAAAAGTCCAGGTCCAGATGGGTTCACAGCCAAATTCTACCAGATGTACAGAGAAAGGTTGGTACCTCTCCTTCTGAAACTATTCCAAACAATACAAAAAGAAGGAATCCTCCCCAACTCATTTTATGAGACCAACATCTTTCTGATACCAAAACCTGGCAGACTCAACAAAAAAAGAAAACTTCACGCCAATATCCATGATGAACACAGATGCAAAAATCTTCAATAAAATACTGGCAAATCAATTGCAACAGCACATCAAAAAGCTTATCCATCACAATCAAGTAGGTTTCATCCTGGGGATGCAAGGGTGATTCAACATATGCAAGTCTATAAATGTAATCCACCACATAAATAGAAGCAAGGATAAAAAAGACGTGATTACCTCGATAGATGCAGAGAAGGCCTTCAAGAAAATTCAACAGCCCTTTATGCTAAAAACTCAATAAACTAGGTATCTCAAAAAGCTATTTACAACAAACCCACAGCCAATATCATACTGAATGGGCAAAAACTGGAAACATTCCCTTTGAAATCTGGCACAAGACAAGGATGCCCTCTCTCATCACTCCTATTCAATATAGTATTGGAAGTTCTAGCCAGAGCCAGAGCAATCAGAAATATTATAAGAAAAAGAAATAAAGTGTATTCAAATAGGAAAGGAGGAAGCCAAATTGTCTCTATTTGCAGATGACATGATTGTATATCTAGAAGACCTCATTGTCTCAGCCCCAAATCTCCTGAAACTGATAAGCAACTTCACCAAGGTCTCAGGATACAAAATCAGTGTGCAGAAATCACAAGCATTCCTATACACCAATAACAGACTTAAAGAGAGCAAAATCAAGAATGAACTACCATTCACAATTGCTACAAAGCTAATAAAATAACTAGAAATACAACTAACAAGGAATGTAAAGGACCTCTTCATGGAGAACTACAAACCACTGCTCAACGAAATAAGAGAGGACACAAACAGATAGAGAAACATTCCATGTTCATGGTTAGGAAGAATCAATATCGTGAAAATGGCCATACTGCCCTAAGTAATTTACAGATTCAACACTATCCCCATCAAGCTACCAAAGACCTTCTTCACAGAACTGGAAAAAAACTACCTTAAACTTCATGTGGAACCAAAAGAGAGCCACATAGCCAAATCAATTCTAAGTAAAAAGAACACAGTGGGAGGCATCACACTACCAGACTTCAAACTATACTACAAGGCAACAGTAATCAAAACAGCATGGTACTGGTACCAAAACAGAGATATAGACCAATGGAGCAGAACAGAGGCATCGGAGGCAACACAACATATCTACAACCATACAATCTTTGATAAACCTGACAAAAACAAGCAATGGGGAATGGATTCCCTGTTTCATAAATGGTGTTGGGAAAACTGGCTAGCTATGTGCAGAAAGCAGAAACTGGACTCCTTCCTGACACCTTACACTAAAATTAACTCCAGATGGATTACAGACTTAAACATAAGACCTAACACCATAAAAACCCTAGAAGAAAATCTAGGCAAAACCATTCAGGACATAGGAGTAGGCAAGGACTTCATGACCAAAACACCAAAAGCATTGGCAACAAAAACCAAAATAGACAAATGGGACCTAATCAAACTCCACAGCTTCTGCACGGCAAAAGAAACAGTCATTAGAGTGAATCGGCAACCAACAAAATGGGAAAAGTTTTTGCAGTTTACGTATCTGACAAAGGGCTGATATCCAGAATTTACAAATAACTAAAACAGATTTACAAGAAAAAAAACAAACAAGCCCATTCAAAAGTGGGCAAAGGATATGAACAGATACTATACAAAAGAAGACATACATGAGGCCAACAAACATATGAAAAAATGCTCATCATCACTGGTCATTAGAGAGATGTAAATCAAAACTACATTGAGATACCATCTCACGCCCATTAGAATGGTGATCATTAAAAAATCTGGAGACAACAGATGCTGGAGAGAATGTGGTGAAATAGGAAAACTTTTACACTGTTGGTGGGAGTGTAAATTAGTTCAACCATTGTGGAAGACAGTGTGGCGATTCCTCAAGGACCTAGAAATAGAAATTCCATTTGACCCAGCAATCCCATTACTGGTATATATCTGAAGGATTATAAATCATTCTACTATAAGGACACATGCACACAAATGTTCATTGCAACACTGTTTACAATAGCAAAGACCTGGAACCAACCCAAATGGCCATTGATGATAGACTGGACAGAGAAAATGTGGCACATATACACCATGGAATATTATGCAGCAATCAAAAATGATGAGTTCATGTCCTTTGTAGGGACATGGATGAACCTGGAGAATATCATTCTCAGCCAACTGACACAAGAACAGAAAATGAAGTACCACATGTTCTCACTCATCGGCGGGTGTTGAATAATGAGAACACATGGACACAGAGAGTGGAGCACTACACACCAGGGTCTGTTGGGGGGAATAGGGGAGGGACAGCGGGGGGTGGGGAGTTGGGGAGAGATAGCATGGGGAGAAATGCCGGGTATAGGTGAAGGGGAGGAAAGCAGCAAATCACACTGCCACGTGTGTACCTATGCAACTATTCTGCATGTTGTTCACATGTACACCAAAACCTAAAATCCAATTTAAAAATAAATGAAGGAAAAAATGCTAAGAGCAGCCAGAGAGAAAGGTCAGGTCAACCACAAGGGAAAGCCCATCAGACTCATAGCAGATATCTCAGCAGAAACCCTACAAGCCAGAAGAGAGTGGGGTCCAATATTCAACATCCTTAAAGAAAAGAACTTTCAACACAGAATCTCATATCCAGCCAAATTAAGCTTCATAAGTGAAAGAGAAATAAAATTCTTTATGGAGAAGCAATTACTGAGCGATTTCATTGCCACCAGACCTGCCTTACAAGAAGAGCTCCTGAAGGAAACACTAAACACAGAAAAAAACACCCAGTACCAGCCACTGCAAAAATGAACCAAATGGTAAAGACCAAGAACACAAAGAGAAAACTGTGTTGACTAAAGGGCAAAACAAACAAACAGTAACAAAATGGCATGATCAAATTACACATAATGATATTAACATTAAATGTAAATGGGCTAAATGTGCCAATCTGGCAAACTAGGTAAAAAGTGAAGAACCACTGGTGTGCTGTATTCAGAAGACCCATCTCACATGCAAAGACACACACAGACTCAAAATAAAAGTATGGAAGAAGATCTACCAAGCAAATGGAGAGCAAAAAAAAAGCAGGGCTTGCAGTTCTAGTCTCTAATAAAATGGACTTTAAACAAACAAAGATCGAAAGAGACAAAGAAGGGCATCACATAATGGTGAAAGGATCAACACAGCAAGTAAAGCTAATGATCCTAAATATATATGCACCCAATATATAGGAGCACCCAGATACATAAAGCAAGTTCTTTTTTTTTTTTTTTTTTGGAGGAAAGGAGGAAGGGAAGGAGGGAGGAAGGAAGGGCGGAAGGGAGGAAGGGAGAGGGGGGGAGAGAGGAAGGGAGGGAGGGAGGGAGAGAAGGGAAGGAAGGAAATCAGGCAATGAGAGAGACATTGCCGACCTGGATCTAGAGGTCCACAAGTTGATTTCTTTTTTCTTTTTTTTTTTTTTTTTTTTAGAGAAGGAAAGAAAAAAAAAGGAGTGGAGAGGAAGAAAGAGAAAGAAAAAGAGGGAGAGAGAATGGAAATGTTGCTTTATTCTAAAAGAAATGGGTATTAATAATGGCCAATCAATATTTCATTTAAACCTATGAGTAGGTGTGATGTGGTATTGACAAGAATGTATATTTTGTGTGTTTAAAGTGGAGAGCTCTATAAATATTTATTAAGTTTACTTGTTCCGGATCTGAGTTCGAGTCCTTGATATCCTTATTAATTTTCTGTCTCATTGAGTCTAAGTCTCTATGTATCTGGGTGTTAGGATCGTTAGCTCTTATTGCTGCATTGATCCTTTTACCACTATATCTTTGTTGCTTTAAAATCTATTTTATCAGATACAAGAATTGCAACTCCTGTTATTTATTTATTTATTTATTTATTTATTTTTGCTTTCCATTTGATTGGTAAATCTTTCTCCATCCCTTTGAGTCTTTGTGTATCCTTGCATGTGAAATGGATCTGGATGTAGCATACCGTTGGGTTTTGGCTGTATCTTCTGATTGGGGGATTTAGTTGATTTAAATTTAGGATTACTGCCATTTGATGTTAACTGGCTGTTTTATCCATTCGTTGATGTAAATTCTTCTTTATATTGATGCTCTTTACTTTTTGGTATATTTTTAGAAAGGCTAATACTGGTTGTTTCTTTCTATGTGTAATGCTTCTTTCAGAAGCTCTTGTAAAGCAGGCCTGGTGGTAATAAAATCTCTGAGTACTTGCTTGTTCATAAAAGATTGTATTTTTCCTTCAGTTGTGAAGCTTAGTTTGGCAGGATATGAAATTCTGGGCTGAAAGTTCTGTTCTTTAAGGATGTTGAATATTGGTAACAACTCTCTTCTGGCTTGTAGATTTCTGCTGAGAGATCTGCTGTAAGTCTGATAGGCTTCCCTTTGTGGGTAACCTGACCTTTCTCTCTGGCCGCCCTTAGTATTTTCTCCTTCATTTCAACCCTGGTGAATCTAATGATTATGTGCCTTGGGGTTGCTCTTCTTGAGGAATATCTTTGTGGTGTTCTCTGTATTACCTAAGGTTGAATGTTGTCTTGCTTTGCTAGTTTAGGAAAATTTTCCTGAATAATATTCTGAAGAATATTTGCCAGCTTGGATTCATTCTCTCCGTCGCATTCAGGTACACCTATCAAACGTAGATTAGGTCTTTTCACATAATCCCACATTTCTTGGAGACTTTGCTCATTCCTTTTTATCCTTTTTTCTCTATTCTTGTCTTCTTATTTTATTTCATTAAGTTGGACTTCGACCTCTGATATCCTTTCTTCTGCTTGAACAATTCGAGCGTTTAAACCGGTGCATACTTCTCGGAGTTCCTGTATTGTATTCTTCAGTTCCATTAATTCACTTATATTCCTCTCTAAATTGTCTATTCTCATTAGGATTTCGTCAAACCTTTTTTCAAAGTTCTTAGTTTCTTTACATTGAGCCACAACATGCTCTTTTAACTCACAGAAGTTTCTTATTATCCATGTTCTGAATCCCAATTCTGTTATTGGGATGCACTCGTTCTGCATCAAGCCTTGTTCCCTTGTTGATGAGAGACTGTGATCCTCTTTAGAGGGAAAGGCTTTCTGATTTTGAGTATTGTCAGCCGTTTTACACTGGTTTCTTCCCATCATTGTAAGTTTATCCACCTGTAGTCTTTGTAATTACCACCTTTCAACTTAGGTCTCTGAGTAGAGGTCCAAGTTGTTAGTTCCCAGGGCCAAAATATGAGCAACCCACTGCACCAGCCAAAACAGCAGCGTTAAGACTGATGGTGCTTTTCTGCCTGGGAATCTCCAGTCTGACTGACTCCTTCTTGAGTTTGTATAGGTGACTCTGCCTTCCCGGAGCTCCAAACCTCAGTCAGAAGGGGAACCAGTCCCGTTTACTCTGCACCAAGAGCTGCTGCACCAAGTTGCCAGCAAAACCACTGCTCCAGCCACAAGAGTCGTGCTGGCGACCCATGCTGCTCCTCCAAACCTCGGTCAGAAAGGGAACCAGTCCTGTTTACTCTGCTCCAAGAGCTGCCACACCAAGATGCCAGCAAAACCGCTGCACCAGCCACAAGAGTCACGCTGGCAACCTGTGCAGCTCCTCCACTGGGAATCTTCTGCTCTGCGAGCGACCAAAATTTGTCTGAAAGTGTGGCATCCTCTTGTTCTCTGCATTTTCACTGGGAGCTACAATCTTGAAATGTTAGCGGTCAGCCATCTTGGATCGTTCCTCCCTAAAGCAAGTTCTTAATGACCTACAAAGAGACTTAAACTCCTTCACAATAATAGTGGGAAACTTTAACACTCCACTGTGAACATTAGACAGATCCATGAGACAGAAAATCAACAAGGATATCCAGGATTTGAATGCAGAACTGGAACAATTGGACGTAATAGATACCTACAGAACTCTCCACCCTAAAGTCACAGAATATACATTCTTCTCAGCACCACATCACACCTACTCTAAAATTGACCACAGAATTGGAAGTAAATCACTCCTCAGCAAATGCAAAAGAATAGAAATCATAATAAACACTCAGTCTGAGAGAGTTCAACTTAGAACTCAGGATTAAGAAACTAACTCAGAACCACACAGCTTCAATGAAACTGAATGACTGGCTCCTAAATGTTGACTGGATAAACAATGAAATGAAGGTAGAAATAAAGATGCTCCTCAAAACCAATGAGAACAAGGTCACAACATACCAGAAACTCTGGGACACATTCAAAGCAGTGTCTAGAGGAAAATTTATAGCAATAAATGCCCACATGAGAAGTGAGGAAAGATCTAAAATAGACACCCTATCATCAAAATTGAAAGAGTTAGAGGAGCAAGATAAAAAATATATAGAAAAGCTAGCAGAAGACAAGAAATAATAAATAAGATCAGAGCAGAAATGAAGGTGATAGAGACACAGAAAACCCTTCAAAAAAATCAATAAATCCAGGAGCTGGTTTTTTGAAAAGAAAATACACTGCTAGCCAGATTAACAAAAAAGAAAAGAGAGAAGAATCAAATAGATGCAATAAAAAACAATAAAGGGGATATCACCACTGATTCCACAGCAATACAAACTACCATCAGAGATTCCTACAAACAACTCTATACACATAAACCATTAAACATGAAAGAAATGGATAAATTTTGGGACACTTGCACCCTCCCAAGCCTAAACCAGGAAGAAGTCAAAACCCTGAATAGAGCAAAAACAAGGGCTGAAGTTGAGGCAGCAATTACCTTGGTTAGCCTACTAACCAAAAAAAGTCCAGGTCCAGATGGGTTCACAGCTGAATTCTACCAGACATACAATGAGGAGCTGGTACCATTTCTTCTGAAGCTATTCCAAACAGTACAAAAAGAAGGAACCCTCCCCAACTCATTTTATGAGACCAACATCAGCCTGATACCCAAACCTGGCAGAGACTCAACAAAAAAAGAAAACTTCAGGCAAATATCCAAGATGAAATTGATGTAAAAATCTTCAATAAAATACTGGCAAACCGATTATAACAGCACATTAAAATCCATCATGATCAAGTAAGCTTCATCCCAGGGATGGAAAGGCTGGTTCAATATACACAAGTCTATAAATGTAATTTACTACATAAACAGAAGCAAAGACAAAAACCACATGATTATCTCAACAGAAACAGAGAATGCCTGTGAGAAAATTCAATAGCCCTTTATGCTAAAGACTCTCAATAATCTAGGTATTGATGGAACATATCTCAAAATAATAGAATCTATTTATAACATACCCACAGCCAATATCATACTGAATGGACAAAAACTGGAAGCATTCCCTTTGAAATCTGGCACTAGACAAGGATGCCCTCTCTCACACTCTTCCAATACAGTATTGGAAGTTCTAACCAGAGCAATCAGGCAAGAAAAAGAAATAAAGGATATTCAATTAGGAAAGCAGGAAGTCAAATTTTCTCTATTTGCAGATGACATGATTATATATTTGCAAGACCCCATCATCTCAGCCCAAACTCTCCTTAAGCTGATAAGCAACTTCAGCAAAGTCTCAGGATACAAAATCAATGTGCAGAAATCACAGCATTCCTATACACCAATAGCAGACAAACAGAGAACCAAATCAAGAGTGAACTCCCATTCATAATTGCTACAAGGAGAATAAAATACCTAGGAATACAACTAACAAAGGAGTTAGAGGGCCTCTTCAAAGAGAACTACAAACCACTGCTCAATGAAATAAGAGAAGACACAACCAGATGGAAAAACATTCCATGCTCATGGTTAGGAAGAATCAATATCATGAAAATGGCCATACTGCCCTAAGTAATTCATAAATTACTGCTATCTCCATCAAACTACCAATGACCTTCTTCACAGAACTGGAAAAAAACACTTTAAACTTCATATGGAACCAAAATAGACCCTTCTTAGCCAAGACAATCCTAAGCAAAAAGAACAAAGCTGGTGGCATCATGCTGCCAGACTTCAAGCTATGCTACAAGGCTACAGTAATCAAAACAGCATGGTACTGGTACCAAAACAGAGACATAGATCAATGGAACAGAACAGAGGCCTCCGGAGGAACACTACACATCTACAACCATCTAATCTTTGACAGAGCTGACAAGAACAAGCAATGGGGAAAGGATCCCCTGTTTAATAAATGGTGTTGGGAAAATTGGCTAGCAATATGCAGAAAGCAGAAACCCTTTCCTGACACCTTACACTAAAATTAACTCCAGATGGATTACAGACTTAAACATAAGACCTAACACCATAAAAACCCTAGAAGAAAACCTAGGCAAAACCATTCAGGACATAGGCATAGGCAAGGACTTCATGACTAAAACACCAAAAGCAATGGCAACAAAAGTCAAAATAGACAAATGGGATCTAATTAAACTTCACAGCTTCTGCACAGCAAAAGAAACAATCATTAGAGTGAACCAGCAACCAACAGAATGGGAAAAAAATTTTGCAATCTACCCATCTGACAAAGGACTTATATCCAGAATCTACAAAGAACTAAATCAGATTTACAAGAAAAACAAACAAACAAACCCATCCAAAAGTGGGCAAAGGACATGAACAGACAATTTTCTAAAGAAGACATATATGAAGCCAACAAACATATGAAAAAGTACTCATCATCACTGGTCATTAGAGAAATGCAAATAAAAACCACCTTGAGATACCATCTCATGCCAGTTAGAATGGCAATCATTAAAAAATCTGGAGACAACAGATACTGGAGAGGATGTGGAGAAATAGGAACGCTTTTACACTGTTGGTGGGAGTGTAAATTAGTTCATCCATGGTAGAAGACAGTGTGGTGATTCCTCAAGGACCTAGAAATAGAAATTCCATTTGACCCAGCAATCCTACTGGCTATATACACAAAGGACTATCAATCGTTTTATTATAAAGAGCACACGCATGTTCATTGCAGCACTGTTTACAATAACAAAGAGCTGGAACCAACCTAAATGCTCATCAATGATAAACTAGACAAAGAAAATGTGGCATATATAAACCATGGGATACTATGAAGACATAAAAAATGATGAGTTTGTGTCCTTTGTAGGGACATGGATAAATCTGGAAACCATCATTTTCAGCAAACTGACAAAAGAACAGAAAATTAAAAACTTCATGTTCTCACTCATAGGTGGGTGTTGAACAACAAGAACATGTGGGCACAGAAAGGAGAACATCACACACTGGGGTCTGTTTGTGGGGGTTAGGGGAGAGTGGGGAGGGATAACATGGAAGAAATGTCAGGCATAGGTGATGGAGGGGTGGTGGCAGCAAACCACCTTGCCGTGAATGTACCCACACTACAATCTTGCATGATCTGAACATGTAACCCAGAATCTAAAAGTACAATTAAAAAAAAAAAGATTTTTATTTAAAAAAAAACAAATTTCAAGATAAAATGTGAAAAATAATGTAAAAACAATACATATAATAAATAAATTCTGGATGCTAAAACTACAATAAAAATACAAAATGAGTGGCATACATAAAATGCTCTAATATATTAAACATAAATTAATTTATTTCTCTTTAGATTTTTATGACATCAAAAAATTTTAAAGATGAGAAAAAAATTCAAAGAAAAAAGACAGCAAAATAAAAAGAGATTTGTACAGTTCATAACATTTGTAATTTTTGGAGACATGAAATAAATTTATGAATGAATATACCAATCAAAAGGCAAACTCTTCAGAAGGATACATTTCTTCTTATTTTAGTTGATTGTTTCCCTTATTTAATGAAAAGAGTAATTTTAAGTGTCTGGTTAAAAAAATTAGTTTATTTTTTAAAGTTTTAGTGACATTCTAAAGTATATGTAAATTTAACAGTGAAGCAAAACAAAAAAACCTCACAATTTTCACATTAAAGGTTCTCTGAACACTGAATGACATCATCTAAATATGAATCTATTTTTTTCTCCAAGAACAGTTTCTCAGGAAAAATTATCTCCATTAAAAAAACAACAATAACTTGGAAAGCCTTCTGTGCACACAATGACCATCTACTTTCCCAGTTAATTTTCAAAGCAGATGTCTTTAAAAAAATGGTTTGTGTCAGTCTCTTACTTTGTAACCACATCTCGCTGCTATCTGACTTCTAACACTGGCTTGTGCATGGACTGAAAAACCCAAATGCTAAGTAGAAAGACTGTGCTGCATAGCACTGGGTCTCTCCTCACTTCACGTGGTTTCCCACTCCCTCTGAGAAGTCACTCTTGCTCTGGCTCTGTGGCTGCCTTGGTTAGACATGCCACCAGCCCCATGTATGCCTCACTTTTACCACTAGGAATCCACCTACAGCCCTTTTCTTTTCCCAACATGTACATTCTTCCTAGATAGTTTCACCTGTAAAGGTCACTCTCTTTTATGGATATTCCAGAATGTGTACGACCAACTAAACCTTTTTTGAATACTCGACTCCTCTTCCAATGGACAATGGATGAGTCCTCAATGCAAATGCCCCAGAAGCATTTCATTCATATCACTGTCAAAGCAGAATGTATCCTCTCCCCAAAACTGCCTTCCTATCTTCATAGATCCCATTTCTCTATGAGTTGTTCAAGCCAGAAACCCAAGGGGCATCTTGTACTCTTCTGTTTCCCCCAGTAACACCCCTAAAAACATGTCTCCAAACCCTGAAAATTTTACCCCTCTCTCAGGTAAATCCCTCCTTGCCTCCACCACTCTGCCACTGCTATAGTCCAATGCCTTATAATTTCTTGCCTATATTGCTACAATGTCCTATTATTATGAAATGTATTATGTATTACAAAAGCAATATATATTTTTACTGCAGAAATATTCCAAATAAAGATAACAAAAGAAAATTAAAACTATAATCTTCATCCAAAGATATTCCTAATATTTGAATATATATCCTGTCACATAATTTTCTTGTTTCCATAGCACATTTTTCTGTCATCTATAATCCCCCCTCTAATCCATCCTCCACAGGAGGATGGAGTGATGTGGTAAAATTTAAATAACACTCCGTAATTTCTCCCCTTAAAATTCCTGCATGGGGGTCCAACACTTCTTTCAGGATTAAAGTTCAGAATCCACAACATGGTATGATTCACTGTTGGCTTTGCCTCTGCCTTCAGCCATTTTCTTCCCTTTCAACCATTTTCTTTGCTTCCACTATTTCAGTCTTCTTGCAGTTCTTTGTATAGAAGACTGTACAGGTAATGCTGCCTCTCCTTAGTGAAGGCCATCTTGTCTTCCTTCATCTGATTAATTACCAGTTGTCTTTTAGTAGTTCATTGAATTCTGCAACTGTCTGTCTCAATCAGGAGTAGAGGAATCCTCCTCTGTTCTCACCAGTTTCTCAAAATTCCCTGAATATACCTTTTATAGGCCTTATTGTCTACAAATTGTAACTGCCTTTTCTGCATCGCTATTGAAGGAAAACTCAATTCAAAGGCATCTTTATATTAGCCCTTAGCTATACGGTTAAATCCATGTATTTAGTAATTAAAATATTTAGATTTTATTGTTTTGTTTAATTTTGTGGGTTTATTTATTTATTTGGTCCCACATGAACCATGTGTAAGAAGAAGATTTGGATTTCAATCTCGAATCTGTTGTTATTTACTTCAATGTAACACTGGGTCAAGTAGCCTTTCTGAGTCTCAATTTCTCCATTATTAAAATGAAGTGATTCCCTCCTTTGAAGATTACCAGCACAAGGTAGGTCAACTTGGGTTTTAAACTGGGGGTTATTTTGCTCCCTGGGGGACATTTAGCGGTGTCTGGAGACACGTTGGGCTGTCATGTCTGGGAACAGGGACGGTGCTCCTGGCATCTAGTGGGCAGATGTCAAGAACCTGCTAAGCATCCTACCAGACACAGGACAGTCTCTCACAACAAATAATTACCTGGCCCCAGTGTCAGTCATACCATGTTGAAAAAGCCATCAAGCAATACAGGTATGCTTTTAGCATATCACATGACCCATTTTTTAGTGCTTGGTATATGACAGTAATCGCTAATAACAGATTCGTTTATTTCCAACCTCTTACAAGATTTGAAACTGTGTTATTTCCTTCATCATATTTCCTATGTGGCAGATTAGATCATTAGTCAGCAAGCACTGACTCTGCATTCTCTAGCTCTATGCACTGACCCTCTCCACCAATGTGCTTTGACCAATCGAATACAGACAGAATTTACCATGTACCAATTCTGAGCCTCATCTTTAAGAGGAATTTTCTTTCCACTTGCTCTCTCACAGTCCTGCCAACAACCGTAAGAGTCCTCTGAAGTAACTGCCTCCCCTTCATCTGGGCACCAAAATGGATATACCTGGAAAAGATCTACACACATCCCCACCAGCCAGACCCTAGAGCAGAACTGTCTGCTTGAACTCAGAGGTCAAAACCAAGCCAAGATGAACGAAGCCTAGATCAGCTAAACCTTAAGTGATGTGCAGACACATCAGCAAGAAATGAGTGCCTTCAGTTGTATGCCTCTGAGATTTTGTGGTTGTCTGTTATGCGATGATAACTGACCAATAAACCATATGCTTTTCTTCCACTATTTTTACACAATTTTTCCCACACTGAAAAGTTACGAAAACCCCAAGACATCTTTCTTACCAGAATCGAATCTCTCAGAGAGGAATACACAATCACAGCACCAGCATTGCCTATTAAGTGCTTTTCTTCTTCACTCTGTATTCAAGTTTACATATTTAGGTATAAGAGGTTTTATTTCCAATGGAAGATAGGGCCAAGATGCAACCAAATTTGGCTATTAATTCAAAAAGTATTCAGAAAAAGCACAGGAGAGGAATAGAATAAAAGCAAAGCAATAGCTGGCATGCGCTTTTGCCACCTTTTAATTAGGGGGAAAAGATATACATTTAAGATCAATTTCTCTGGAGGGAAATAATAAAGTAATTCACTCAGAATAGTTTGAAGTTATAGTAACATTCTTTATATTAAAACGCTTTCATTCTACATCCTATTTCTTTGATTCTTGACTTCTTATTGTTTATGTGTTACAAATTAAGGAACTTAAACAGAGCCTCAATATATTATCTTCATAGCCTTAAATACTACATACTTTAGTAGCAGTGTAGCCCATAGTAAATATTCAATAAGTGTAAGTGTTTTATTAATGGCAAAACACCTTGTCGATCCTATTTTATACTCTCCTTAGTTCTCATTACTACTGTCATCAAAAAATTTCTTTTTTAATAAAAATGTTTCTCATCAACTATATTTGAGGTAGCCTCTGAAAACTGGCCCCACTAATATATCAATGCTAGGCAATCTTCTTGTCTTGTTTTTTAGAACTTACAAAAATTAGAACCACTATAAATGGCCAATTTAATTGGTTATATACAAATTTTGTCTGTAAGTCAGAAACTATGACATTTTCTCATGGGAAATGTTTCTCATATAAACATTTTCTCATTGTTTATATAATGTGATCATACATATCAGACTCTCAATGGTAAATGTGGAAAGAGATTGAGAAACTGACAGATTTCAGTTCAACTGCAAAGGAATAATCACACATATAATCATATACTCCTATGCTTACATAAGTAAAAGAAAGGCTCACACCTGTAATCCCAGCACTTTGGGAGGCCAAGGCGGGCAGATAACAAGGTCAGGAGTTTGAGACCAGCCTGGCCAACATAGTGAAATCTCATCTCTACTAAAAATACAAAAAAAAATTTAGGTGTGCCTGATGGCGGACACCTGTAATTCCAGCTACTTGGGATACAGGAGAATCACTTGAACGCAGGAGGCAGAGGCTGTACCTGAAAACGTACCACTGCACTCTAGCCTGGGCCACAGTGCAAGACTCCATCTCAAAAAAAAATAGAAAATAAAAGAAAAAGAGTAGAAAAATTACAGCTACTATTCTAGTTTTTCTTCAGATATTGATAAACCAAGTTAATAGTTAATGTCATCTAAAGACAAGAAATCAACTTGAGTTCAATTTTGTTCCATAGTATCCTTGCCCAACTAACACTGCTAAAAGATGAGGCACCTTAGCCTGAAAGGAGAGAACCGAACAAACAGTTCAATCAATTTGATACAACAATATTGTATCAAATATTTTTGGTACAGCATTCTTCCAAGAACAATATGTATAATATATGTACATAATGACTAGGCACTCTTTTCAAGAATAAAATAGATTTACAAAGCACAAATATGCAAAATGTCTCCATCAAAAATGACATTATATAAATTTTTCTGCTGAACAATCTAATTTATTTTTACTGAATAATCACAATGGCATCAGAGCAATATCACATAAGCAAAGCTTTCAACATGCCTGACGTTTTCACAACTCACACTGGATATTTCAACTTCCAGCCTCCCTAGATGCATTTCAAATTTAATATAAGCAACAATGTTTTAGAATTTAAAAAAAACTCCAATATTCTTTCATGCAGAGTGAGGATTCAGTTAACGAGCAATAATTAATCATAACAGCTTGCTTCAAACTACCTTCTTGTCGGGTATTATGTAGACTCTATAAAATTGATAGCTGAGAGTGCTCTAGGGAAAAAACAAAGAACTATTTTTCCATAGTATTCCTGCCCAAATAACACTGCTAAAAGATCAGGCATCAGCCTGAAAGGAGAGAAATGGCTGTCATAAACAGATTTCTTACTGTTCTTGGAGTATAAATAAAATGGTGAACTGCCTGTTTAAGCTTCTTTTCTCGGCTAGTAGTACTCTTGAAGCTGTGTTGATGGATGCTGAACTCTAAATATCACCTAAGAAGGAGATAAAACTGAAGCTTACAGTAAGGTATATGACTGTGTCATAACTAAGAAGATTTGGTACAACAATTTTATGGCAGTCAGATATAAGGAAGTGAAACATACAAACAAAATTGTAATTAAATTATTTTTTAAAGGGGAACCTTGTACTGTACCCCTACCAGGAAGCATTCTACAACCAACCATGTTATGTTTCTCTTCATAATTCAGTAATCATTCCACTGACTGAACTATACTTCTACTGCTGTGTTGACTCCTGTCTGTTGCAGTTATTCATTATTGTCCTTATTACAATGTGAAAGTCATGGGAAAAGGAGCTTTATATGGTTTCCTGTGTCCCCACAGAAATCTCTCAGATTGAAATCCCCATATGTTGAGGGAGAGACCTATAATCCCCATATGTCAAGGGAGGGAGGTGATTGGATCATGAGGGTGGTTTCCCCATGTTGTTCTCGTGATAGTGAGTTCTCATGAGATCTGATGGTTTTACAAGTGTTTGACAGTTCCTCCTTCACAGGCTCACACTCTCACCTGCCACCATGTAGGACATTCCTGCTTCTCCTTCTGTCATGACTGTAAGTTTCCTAAGGCCTCCCAAGCCATATGGAACTGTGAGTGAATTCAACCTCTTTCCTTTATAAATTACCCAGTCTTGAGTAGTATCTTTATAGCAATGTGAGAATACACTAATTCAGACCTACATTTCAGTGTTTCCTGTATTTTCAGCATTTAGCAGAATCTCAGATTCAGACAAAAAACACTGAACATGTTCACTTGATTGAATTCAACAGTGCAATTTCATCCTTTATTCTCCAAACTCTTCATTTTGATGGGATCAATCACCAAGGCACAAATTCAGCCTTCAGAAAACTGTTTCAATTCTGCTACAAAACTATCATCAGCATTTTCAACAATCTTTTCAGATACTGATTCAATAATGCAAAATATTTACATATTTACAAATAATCTTACTATAAAAATACCATATGTATTGGCAATGACTAGGAATAAAATAAGAAATTTGGTTCCCAAATAAAAATTTTTTTTCTAGTTTGTTTAGCTCATGGAAATATTCTTAGCAATGTCAACCTAGAAATATGTGGTACATACACAAAACCTTCTTGATAAGAATTCTCTTAGTTCTCATACTTCTCTTAAGGTCAGTATGGCTATTGTCTCCATTTTACAGATGAGGAAACTAATGGCATAGAGACATTAGGTAGATTGTCTAAAGTCACAAAACAAGAGTTTGAGATAAACCCAGATGAGAGAACTCCAGAGACCATGACCTTAAAGTGTAAATACAGAATAGAAGATGAATCTTTATCCCAACCATCTAAAGATGACCCTAATTGACACTGGAAAAAACAAAAAATTACATTAACTGAACATCTACCATAGATTATACATTGTGCCAAGGAAAGTGATATACACATGGTTACAAATATAAGATGTAACTCTTATTCTCAGGAAAGTAACACTATTGATCAAATAGAGAATTCTGGAAACAAGACCTGCTGTAGAAGGGAAGTGAGTGAAATGAGTAAGAACTAATTTTGAATAGAGATTACATAGGACATTTAAAGGCATGAACATTAGATAGCATTTTAAGCAGCAAGAAAATGAAAAGCACCAAAGAATTTCAAATTGGAGAATGCCATATGAACATCACAATCTAAAAGTTTAATCTGTGAGGTTACTTGGGATCAGCAGAGGACTAAATAAATCTATCTAGACTTTTTAGTTCAATCAAGAGGCTTCTCAGTAATAAGAAGGTTAAGAGGAACAGAGAGGAAAGAGTAAATTCTATATTAAGAATGAAATATCAAAAAAAAATAAAATAGGAAGAGAAAAGAGGGAGACAGGTGGGAAGAAATGATCTCTGAGTCAGGATAAAGTCAAAACAAGGTACTAGACACAAAGTGGTGTCAAGACAGTTTTGAAGATGAGGAAGAGAATATCAAGCTTCAAATAGAATGAATAACTAACAAGTATTTATTTTTCTCTAATATTGCTCTCCATCAAATTGGTGGGCAGAATGAGAAAATGAAATACCATGCTATTATCATCTGACATCATCTCTGGAACTTCTAGACACACCCTGAAAAAGTACATCCCAGTACAATCGCAACAGTTAAAAATGCCAGAGTGAACTAAATTAATGTTCCTAAGCTTTACACCAAAGGTCCATTAATCTGTTTCACAGTAAGGATTAAATGCATTAAATGCATGAAAGGACTATATTTAAAGCTGAAATTATAATAAATACTCAGAGAAACATTATCTCCAAATGAAAAAACAGCAGGTGGTTCATGATCACCAGGGAAAGAGGCAACTCAAAGTGGCATTAAACATACAGCAAGAATGTTTAATGTAAAAGCAGGTCTTTCCTCAAGGGGGTCATTGTTATAGAATTTTCTTCTGCACAACACCCAAAGGAAAAAAATCAGTACAGAAGTGTCCAAGAATAGAGGCTCACACAACACTCCATAACTGGCACCTTTAACTAAAATATAATCTATTAAATATCACAACACTCCATCAGTTCTTGTTTGGGGGTTGGTCTATTTGTTTAACATAAGGTCATCGTAATCAGCACTTCATGGAAGTGATCAAAATTGGATTTTCAGACTTCAACAGTATGTTGACGATCACTTACAATAAAATCAGAATGAGAAAGGGAAATTGTCTGAAAGGACCATTGAGCCAGGTAATAGATTCAGTCTAATATATCCACACAGCAGGAACCAAATTAAAATGTAGATGGAATTCTAATATAGTCCAACTGGAAAGACTCGCTCCAGTTTCTTACAGAGGCTTGTTTGCTGTTTGCAAACAGCTAATCTTAGAGACACAAAATTGGTTATATTAATTACTTTGGACACTTTTACATGTATAAACACGTAAGTTAAAACAGTATCAAGGTTATGGTGCCAGAGATAAAAAGGGAAAACACACATAAGCTAGAACTACTCTCCTACCTGATTCGAAATCACATCACAAAATATTTGCATGATTCAGAATAATGCAGATGATTTCAATGGGTCACAAATCATATACCTAAATCCAATATGCCATCCGATGGTGTAAGAATGTTCACTGAAAACAAATCAGCATGTATTCTACACTTTCCATCTTACCTCCAACTTCCAATTTTTTTTTTACCTCATCACCTTTCCCAGCTGAACTGTGATACTACTGTCAGTCTAGTCCCCATTTGTAAGTAAAGGCAATAGTTAAGAGCACTTTTTTCTAACCTTTGAAAGGGCATTTGACAGAGGTGAAGAAATCTCGTAGACAGGCCTTGTAGACAGCTGTCTGGAGGAAATCACTGTGCTGCTTCAATTATAGAAAAAGAAACACAAAGGAAAATGTTAAACAAAATAAGAAAAGAGGCGAAAAAGAAAACATGACATAACTAAGCTACTACACTTTTAATCGTTTTGGTTACAGCAACTTAATAAAACAAGTGACAAGACTCACACAAAGCCATACTTCCAAACCTGGGGTAGGAGCGGGGAGGACTTGATGTTTTGTTGTTTTGAGACAGAGTCTCCCTCTGTCACCAAGGCTGGAGAGTATTAGCATGATCTCGGCTCACTGCAACCTCTGCCTCTCGTGTTCAAGTGATTCTCATGCCTCAGCTTTCCAAGCAGCTGGAAATACAGGCACACGCCACCACACTCAGATTTTGTACTTTTAGTAGAGACGTGGTCACACCATGGAATCCAGGCTGGTCTTAAACACCTGACATCAAGTGATCCACCCATCTCAGCCTCCCAAAGTTCTGGGATGACAGGGATGTGCTACCACCCAGCCAGTTATTTTTTTTTAGAAAGATGAATCTGAATTTCTATATAATAAAAGTTTACAAAATTCTGAGTGCAGTAAATCTGAAGATATCATGTTAAATTACTGAATAGAAAAAAAAAAACCTTTGAAATTAAAGTGGAATTTTTCAAGCAGAGAATTTGCCATTTTAAACAAATTTTTTAAACATATATGATTAGCCAGGCACAGTGGCTCACACCTGTAATACCAGCACTTTAGGAGGCTGAGGCAGGAGAATGCCTGGAGCTCAGTAGTTCAAGACCAGCCTGGGCAATGTCACAGGAAGATCCTGCCTTTACAAAAAAAATTTTTTTAAGAGTATTAGGCCAGGTGCAGTGACTCATGGATGTACTCTCAACATTTTAGAAGGCCAAAGCAGGTGGATCACTTGGGGTCAGAAGTTTGAGACTGGCCTGGCCAACACAATAAAACCCCATCTCTACTAAAAATACAAAAATGAGCTGGACATGGTGGTGCATGTCTTTAATCTCAGCTACTCAGGAGGCTGAAGCATTACAATTGCTTGAACCCTGGAGGCAGAGGTTGCAGTGAGCAGAGATCATGCCACTGCACTCCAGCCTGAGCAACAGAGCAAGACTGTGTCTCAAAAAAAGAAAGAAAAGGAAAGGAAAAGAGAGACGAGAAGAAAAAGAAAAAGAGAGATGAGAGAACAGAGGGGAGGAGATGGGAAGGGAGGGGAGAGGAGAAAATTAGCCAGGCATGGCGGTGCATGCCTGTAGTCTCGGCTACTCAGAAGGCTGAGGTGGAAGGACAGCTTGAGCCCTGGAGGTGGAGGCTGCAGTGAGCTATGATCTCATCACTGTACTCTATCTAGCCTGAGCAACAGAATGAAGCCCTGTCTCATTAAAACAACAGCAACAACAACAACAAAAACCTGGCCTTTATCTTAGTTACGAAGAAAACTTAAATAGCGAATAGTAAAGATTTTATGGCTAATTTTCTAACAAAAGCATAACAAAATTAGAAATACGTAAGACTAATTGGACCAAGCATATAATTTTAAACACATTTGGATTGGTTTCCTGGGGCTGCCATTACAAAGCCCTACAACCTAAGTGTCTTAAACAAGAGAAATGTATGGATTCACAGTCCTGGCCCGGAAGTCTAAGATCAAGCTGTAAGCTACTGGTTTCTTCTGAAGGCTATGAAGAAGAACTGATTCAGTGACTCTCCTCACTCCCGGTAACCTCAGGCATCCCCTGGCTTGAAGACAGCATTCCCCTGTCCTCACATCATCTTTCCTTGGTACACATTTCTCTATGTCCAAATTCCTTTTTATAAGGCTACCAATCACACTGGAGTGGGCCCACTCTCATGACCTCATTTTAACTTGATTACCCCTGCAAAGACCTTATTGCCAAACAAGTTACATTATGAGGTACTGAAGGTGAAGAGTTCAACATATCTTTGGCAGGGTGGAGAGACACAGTGCAACCCACACCAATATTCTTTAGGGTACCATATTGAGACGTGGCGCTCTCAAATATTTCTACAGGGAGAACATCTATGTTGTGCTGGGAATATTCAAGAGCACCACATCTCAGTATGAGGCATGGTCACAGAACTTGCATTGGCAGACGACAAGTGAGTCGAAGCAACATGCATCGCTTCCAGGCAGATGCACTGGGGCCAGGACCATCATTCCTGCCACCTCTTTCTCTTTCACTAAAGGCCAACATCTCAGACAGGGCTGCTCCTTCAGCCTAGGCAGGAAGCGATACCACCTATGCATAAAGAACTTATATCTTCCTCATGGATGTGAACCATTGATATTCTGGGGTCAAAGTAACTGCAGTAAACCTGGCCAATCCTGACCCAAACCTGTCTAGATCACGTCAGAGAATAAAAGCAATGTAAAATTGCAAACTAAAACAAAATGAAAATAACACTTGATAATAAAATGTAGGCAATACAGTAAAGCTATAATCAAGAAAATTTAGCACCTAAAATACTTTCATTACCAAGAAAAAAACTTAAAATGTCAAACAATTAATTCTTCTTAATAAATCAGAAATATACAAAATAAAATTTTTAAATGCAGCATTTTAAAAAAATATGGTTTTAATCTTTTGAAAATTCAAACAGATATTATGAAAAACAAAAGAATAAAGGATAACTAAATCTGAAATAATGTTCTTGAAAAATGGCATCAACACCAACAAAACCCCAAAGTATGACAGAGGTGATGAGACAGTGAGAGGATACCAGAGAAAAGAGAAAGGGGAAAAGAACTCAAAGAAAGGATAAGAAGGGAAGAAAAGCTTAAGAATGAGAAAAGAGAGCAAAATGAGGAATGAGAAAGGACATGAACACAGACTCTCAAGAAGTTAAAATAATCGCAAGGAATTGCACATCTCCAAGCTAACTTCCCAACCATCCTCAACCCCACACTTGGCCTTGGTGGAGGAATCGGGGATCACTTAGCTCTCCAGACCCTTTCTCCCTCTGGGGTGGCAGGGATCACCTGACTATTGTTTTTCACCTCATGTCACCGTTTTCATGACTTTTTTACAAACTTCTTTCCCAGCAATTCAAATCAGATGTCTTCTCTGTGACGTCGATTCCATCACAGCAAAGTACTTTGAATTTTAGGCATTTGTCTATTTTCCACAATAGATTTTAAGCTTCTTAAAAGCCATCATAATTTTCAGTCTTATCTCTAGATGAAATACTGGCAGTTCTCATACTGCACAGTTGTCTGGTAACTAAGATTAATGCGGCCGTGCAAAGCAAGGACCCAGTTCAGATTTGGATGCGTTTCAGTTAACACAAAATTGTTCAATGTGAGGACTGCCTGAAAACAGTACAGTGCGCAGCATTCAACATATACTAAATAAATACTGATGAAGGAGTGCATGAGTTCTCCATAGTACTATACCCACAGACTCAGAGTTGAATAGAATTTTCAAAAGAACTTTATTAAAACTAAGATAGAAGGAAAATAAGGACACTGTAAATCAGCCCCTGAAAGTACTCCCTTGCAACACTCGTGTTGATCCTAGGTTCCTCCTCTCCCCAATCCCACTCCCTAACCATGCAGTTACCTAGTCCTCTTATATTTTCCTTCACAATCTACTTGGAATCTTTCTCCTCTACTCTCTATCATCACTAGCAAAAGTCACTTCCTTATCTTTTCTCTCACCCAGACTATTAAAATATATTACCTAGTCACCCTGATCATTCCTGATCAGCCAGAAGAAATGACCTGGAATCCTAAGTCTAAATATTTAATAAAACAGCATTAATTAAACTGCAGTTTTAAAACTTTTAATGTATACTATTTCAGTTCCAGAGAACAGCAGTCGAAACAAACAAACAAAAGAAAATCGTAAAGTTTGTCTCTGTCACAAGAAAATCTCGGGACCGTCATGTCCCCCTTCCCCTAAACTAGAAAGGTGCTGAGACCAAAGAATGACTTGGAAAAGTCCAGCTTTTAGAGTAGATGAGTTTAATATGACTTACATACAGGGCACTCCTATATGTACGGCAGCAGGGCAGCTCTAGAGATAGACACCCCCTCCCATCCCTAGGCACTTCTAAGCTAATTTTCTGGCTCTTTGCCTACTATGTGTGTGTGATGAAACTGTTTTCCTCGGTAGGTTGTCAGATAGTCTCCAGGATGTTTGAGTTCTCAGGGACCATGGCCTTGGCTCATGGCCTGGTCTTCAGGGTTCAGGCAATAGACATATGCCCTTAAGTAACCTGGTGTGAGACCCCTCTCAGTTCAGTCCCTAATAAAAGCAAGAGAGGAGCTGAGTGAATAGTGAGCTCTCAATGTTCATAATTTAAGTAAGATTTGGTTTAATTCAACTTGTGGGAAGAATCTTTTGATGAAGCTGCTATGTTTATTCAAATAAATTTATGCTCTCTACTAGAATGGACTGGAATTGAGAAGATCAATGATTTGCAGCATTTAGATCAGGTGAAATATTCAAAAAATCACAGAGATGACTTATTTAATAAGTTTTCCCTTTGAGGGAAAAATGTTAAAGATAAGTACTCTGAATAAAGGCAGAAAAGGTCATACTAGTGAAAATTGGGGTGAAATATTTAGACATTTTAATACAAAAGTATTAGACTTTTAAAACCACCAATTAAATGGAATTAGCCCAGAGCTATGTTATAGTCTACAGAGAAAAGTCAACTGAATGTATCAACAATTTCAAATATATTCACAACAAAAGAAGAATGCAGCACCTCCCATTTGAAATTATAAACAACTGTGTTACTTAAGTGGAAGAAGCTAGACACAGAAGGCTACATAATGTCTTATTCTAGTTATATAACATTCTTGAAAAGGAAAAATTAAAGAGGCAAAGATCTAGGTTAACTATCTGGGGTGAGGAAAATATACTCTAATTGTGGTGGTTGTTGCACAACTAAATACATTTGTCAAAATTCATAGAAAGCCCACCTAAAAAGTATGCATTTTACTGTATGTTAACTGCTTCCACAATAAATATGACATTAAAGATGAAGAGCAAGTGAGTGTGAATGAGATCAAGAAGGCAAGAAGACTGCAGACAATTAAGAAACTAAGACTGTTGAAAAAATATATTGTTAAGAAACATACGAGTAATTTGAGAGTTGAAACAGGTCAAGTTTAAAAATTGATTAAAGTAAGTGAATATGTCCCAAGAGCAATTATTTTGCTTATTTTTCTTTTTGTTTTGAAATGATTATAGATTCAGATGATGCTGGAAAGAAAAAGCAACATACAGAGAAGACTCTTGCACCCTTCACTCAGCCTCCCCCAGGGGTAGCATCTTGCATAACCATAGTACACTAACAAAACCAGGAAACTGACATTAGTAGAATCTACACAGCTTACTCAGGTTTTGTATGCATTTGTGCATGCGTGTGTGTGTGTATGTGTGTGTGTGTGTGTGCGTGTGTGTGTGGTAGATATAGCGCTATGCAATTTAATCAAACGTAGCTTCGTGTAACAATCGCCATTATCAAGACAGAGAACTGTTACACTGCCGCAAATCTCCCTCATACTATACTCCCTCCCTCACATTTATATATATATGTCCACCTTTCCCTCTTCCCATCCCTAACCTCAGGGAAACACTACTTATCTTTCTCCATCTCTGTTATTTTGTTATTTCAAGAATGTTATCATTTTAGTCAGCATAATTCCATGAAAGTCCATCCAAGTGTATGCATGTATCAATAGTTCATTCCTTTTTATTGCTGAGTCATATTCCATGATATGGAGATAACGCATTCATTTGTTTAACCATTCACCTGTTGAGGGACATTGATTTCCAGTTTCAGACTACTACAAATAAAGCTGCAATGAACATTCATATATAGGCCTATGCATGAACATAATACTTCATTTCTCTGGATAAATGTCCAAGCAAACATTTACTGGACAACACAGTAAGTACATGTTTAATTTTAAAAGAAACTGCCCAACTGTTTTCCAGATTGACTGTATCATTTTACATTACCATGAACAATGGCTCAGTGATCCAGCTTCTCTTCATCCTTGTCAGCAACTGGTGTTATTACTGTTTTTATTTTCACCATACTTGATAGGTTATAGTGATACCTCATTATAGCTTTCAATTATATTTCCATGAAAGCCAGATGTTGCATATCTTTTCATGTACTTAGTTGCCATCTGCATACCTCTCCTGTAAAATGTCTATTCATGTATTTTGCTCGTTTTCTACTTAAACTGGGTTTTATCTACTTGTTGGGTTTTCAGAGTTCTTAATCTATTCTAGATAGAAATACTTCAATAGATATGCAGTTTGCAATTATTTGCTCACAGTGTTTTCATTCTCTTAACAGAACCTTTCACTGAACATGGTTTATAATCTTCATAAGGCCCGATTTTCTCTCATGAAACATGTGTGTTCTTGTTATCTAATCTAAGAACCCTTCTTCTAAACCTAGGTCCCTAAGACTCTTCCATTTTCTTTTCTAAAAGTTTTATAGTATTACATAAACTATAGGAACCATTTTGGGTTCATCTGTGTATAAAGTTTAGGTTTTCCCTATGAATATTCAATTGTTCAAAACGATTTGTTGAAAAGCATATTCTTCCTCCACTGAATAGTCTTTGTACCTGTCTCAAAATTAGACATATTTGTGTGGGTCTATTGGGGGGTTCTCTGATCTGTTCTATGTGTCTATCTCTCTGTCAATACCACATGCTTAATTACTACAGCTGCATAGCCTTATTATTAGGTAAAGTGATTCTTCCCACTTCCTTTTCAAAATTGTTTTAGCTATTCTAGGTCCTCTGCCTTTCCATATAAATTTCAGAAAAAGCTTGACTTAAACAAACACTAAAATTAACATGCTTGGATGTGTCTTTTTATAGTATCTTTTAAAATTATCCAATATACAGTAGGCTTTTTGTATCTATTGGTTCTGCACACATGGATTCAACCAACCGTGTTCTGAAAATATTCAGAAAAAAGAATTCCACAAAGCTCCAGAAAGCAAAACTTGAATTTGCCACACACCAAATACTATGTTGAATCCATGCAAATGAAGTGATGTAGATGTGTTACATTAAGTATTTTAAGTAATCTAGAAATGATTTAAAGTATTTGGGAGGATGTGAGTAGGTTTTATGCAAATTCTATGCTATTTTATACGAGGGACCTGAGCATGTGTGGATTTGGGTATTTCAAAGAGGTCCTAGAAGAAATCCCCTTTGCCAGATATCAAGAGTAACTGTATATAATCAATAGAAAACACATATTTAAACTACTGCCACCAAATTGCTTTCTAGAACAGTGGTATCAATTGTTAAATATATTCTTAAATATAATCTGCATTCAAAATACATAATTTCATTAAACTACATTAAATATGTTGAGAAGTTACCAGATACATAGATAATTTAAGTCTACTTTGAATGTTTATAATAAAAAAATCATGCAGTTGACTTAGATCATCCTAAAGCATTGCCCTGGGACTATAGCTCATATGTAAGCACATCAAAAATCAGAATGTGAACACAGTATTTATCATTCCTTCTTGAACCAATGGACACTTTTGACCCACCCTTCTGAATATGATTTGAGAAAAGATTCCCGTTATACTTTCCAGAGACTTTAAGTGCTCATCTCTTTCTAGCCCATCTCTACACTAGCTTTCCTTGTGTAAAGAGAAAACCCTCTACGATGTTGTACAGGCATGCAATCATATTTCACATTTTCAGTGGGTAGGAAATACAGATAGCCTATAGATAATTTCATAAAACAATGATTAGCAACATTTAAACAAAAATTAAAATTATCCTAATAAAATATGGACCTTCACAGTAATTCAGTGACATCTTAGACTAAATCTGATGCCATACTCTATCATGCACAAAACCTCTCACATTATTCTGAGGGCTATGCTTTTATTTATTCTGTGCTGTTTTGGACTAATTTGAAGTTAATGATACTATATAATAACTCACAAAGCATAATCAAAGAGCTTAGTTTTATGAAGAGATATACCAACATAAACTACAAACACCCCTGAATGTGATCAGAATGAATAAGTTGTATCAAAAATTCAAAGCCTCTTTATATATTCTCATTTGGAGAAGGACACCAAAAAGACCATGGGACTTGTTAAGTCAGTCGTTGAATAATTTCCCATGGACTCTGTATCTCTGCATTAGTCTGTTAGTCAAACCTTAGATTTTAGTATTCACATCGGTTTCCATTACAATAAGAGTCAAAACATAGCAATTTAATACCACTTAATACAATTTGAAATTTCATTTTATTACCAAAAGTCTGCTTTAAAATGCACCAATTATTATTGTTCATCAGATAATTGTTCTCAATGACTGGGTCTTTGTGGATTCAGAGGGTATTTTTGCCCATAATCCCAAGCACTCACAATGTGACTCTTGGCAACCCCATCAGGCACAGTAATCCAAGAAGGGATCCAGGAGTTTGGACCACCGGTGCCCTCCTCCTGCCTAGTCTCTGCAGCACTTCTGATAATGTGACAATTGGCTTCATACCATTTGCCATAACACACTTAGAGAAAACCTATTAAACAACTTCTGCCACGAAATGTTTTACTGCATATCAATTACTGAGGGAAAAGTGTGATCCATAAAGAATAGCTAACATATGCTGTGTGTTCATTATGTACCAGTCACCAAACTAAGTATTTTACAGGGACTACCTCAATTAATCCTCATTAATTGCAGCCTAGAAGAAGGTACTATTATTGTTCCATTCTATAGGCGAGGATATTGAGGTCCACCTAGAAGTTACTATTATCACCCCATTATACAAGCAAGGAAAACTGAGGCCCAGATGGCAAATCTTGAGACCAGATCCAAACCCAGACCCTTTAACTCTAGACACTTGTTCTTACATCCTTCAGCATATTCCCTATCCCATCACAAAATCAGTTTCCTACAATGAAGACCAATGTTTGTTCTATTACAGAGTATCTTCAATTTATTTCTACTTAAGGAAAATAATATTGAATATGTTTCCTAAGTTATCATTCGAGTTAAGTTTATGCCCTGAGGGAATAAACTCAAATAAAGAGTAAAAGTGAACAATATCTTTTAAGGTGCAAAAGTTCAATTATCTTTGTTTATATAAAAGTTAGCCTACAGGCAGAATTACCCTGGAAAAAAATAAGCACAATGTAGCTATCCAACAATTACCCTTTATTTACTGTTCTCACTCTCTGGTCTTGGGATGCCATTTCGAGCCCTTTGCCTTCTGCATAAAGCTATAGCATCTATACCACATTTATTGCTAGATACATTTTAGGATAAAAGCATAAAGATATGCATGGGTAATTTCCCAGCAGGAACAGCTACATTGAGAAATGGCTGTAAAATTTAAGTCCTCTATTTGTCTGAGGAAAGAAAGGTATCTTATTTTCCATTTTATCTCATACCCTTACCAAATAAATATTATGAATAATAGTATAATATTCTCATCTTAATCTGATCTTCCCCCAAGGCTACAGAAAAAAAAGCTGAATTATTAAAAACATTTCCACATTTTTAATAAACTATATTTCATAGTTTACAATAAGTTATGTCATTTAACAACTTTACATTTGACAGTAATGTCAGTTACACAAGCTGCAAATATTTCTAATTTGATAAGACATAATATAATAAAAAAATATACCAGCCCAGCACGGTGGCTTACGCCTGTAATCCTAGCAGTTTGGGAGGCTGCAGTGGGTGGATCACTTGAGGCCAGGAGTTCGAGACCAGCCTGGCCAACATGGTAAAACCCCGTCGCTATTAAAATCACAAAAAGAAATTAGTAGGGTGTGGTGGCATACACCTATAATCCCAACTATTAAGGAGGCTGAGGAATGAGAATTGCTTAAACTCAGGAAGTGGAGGTTGCAGTAAGCTAAGATCACACCACTGTACTCCAGGTTAGGCAACAACTAAGACTCTGCCCCGCCCCCCTGCAAAAAAAGATAAAAAGATATTTTTTAAATGATTGATAACTATTAATATTGTTCTGCTAAAAGAATTTTATTCATATAAGAACAGCAAATGTGTTCCTACTATTATGAGAATTACAAGTAAGACTTCAAAATTGAGTCCTAAGAGTCTTAAGTTCACCATATTACTTTACTTGCTAACTGGGTTATTGACTAGCAAAGAATTATATTTTCAACTTTTACATAAGCATGTTGTTTTATAATTAAAGAGAAAACAAACTTCTTATATACAAACTCATGATTTTAATCATATAACTTTATAGAATGCCACCTGATTACACACATTCCCCCTTCAATGTTCAAAGTTGATTTTATTTATTTACATTATTTATTTCTTAAATGGCCTTTACTTATAAATTATATTAAATATTGGCAATATGTTTCATTGTGTAGAATTGTGAATATCAAAATCAATTTTATTTTCATATCTAGCTAGATACATTTTATTACAGAAATATTTCTATCGCTTTACAGAGCCAGACAGTAGAGGGATACTGGAAATCTCCTGGCTCTTCCAAGACCATTAATTACTTTTCTACCCCGTATAAGATTAGCCTCCACTGGATGTCTCTGTCACACCAACCAATGTCCTCCTTTCTCTGAGAACTCTGGAGAAACAGGTCACAGTCTTGTCTCACTCCAACTCTACTCACAGACTTGGAGACTACAAAGTCCACGTGAAAGCCCCTCCTACAGCCTGGGCTTCTTTAATCCATTACCCTCCAGAAGCCTCCATCACAGAGGCAACCTTGATATATTTTACCATCATCAGGCCCTCCTTGGCTTCAGTTCCTTTTCTACTATGTCCAGGGCCCACTAAGGATCACAAGAGATACAGAAGCTGACCAGATCTTGCCACCTCCACTGCAGACACCCAAGTCACAAGTCACCATGATGCCTCTTTTCTGTAGGCTATATTAGGTAACTAGATAGAGGGTTGTTTTTTTTTTCAATTTCTTTTTATCATTTTTTAAGACAGAGTCTTGCTCTGTCTCCCAAGCTGGAGTATAGTGGTGCAATCATAGCTCACTAAAACCTTCCTTTTTTATATATATTTCAATAGGTTTTTAAAAACAGGTGGCTGAGTTTGGTCACATGCATAAGTTCTTTAGCGGTGATTCTGAGATTTTGGTGCACCCATCCCCCAAGCAGTGTGCACCCAATGTAGTCTTTTATCCCTCACTCACATCTCACTCTTCCTCACGAGTCCCCAAAGTCCATTGTATCATTCTTTTTTCTTTTTTCTTTTTTTTTGAGATGGAGTCTCACTCTTGTTGCCCAGGCTGGAGTGCAATGGCACAATCTTGGCTCACCACAACCTCCACCTCCTGGGTTCAAGTGATTCTCCTGCCTCAGCCTCCCAAGTAGCTGGGATTACAGGTGCCCACCACCACACCTGGCTATTTCTATATATATATATATTTTTTTTTTTTTTAGTAGGGACAGGGTTTCATTATGTTGGTCAGGCTAGTCTCGAACTCCTGACATCAATCCATCTACCCACCTCAGCCTCCCAAAGTGCTGAGATTACAGGTGTGAGCCACTGCACCTGGCCCATTGTATCATTCTTATGTCTTGGCATCCTTATAGTTTAGCTCCCACTTATCAATGAGAACATTCGATGTTTGGTTTCCCATTCCCGAGTTATTTTACTTAGAAAAATAATCTCTAACTCCACCTAGGTTGTTGCAAATGTCATTATTTTGTTCCTTTTTATGGCTGAGTAGTATTCCATTATATATATATATATATACACACACACACACACACACACACACACACACACACATATACATCTATACCACTTTTTCTTTATCCCCTCATTGATTGATGGGTATTTGGGCTACTTCAATATTTTTGCAATTACAAATTGTGCTGCTATAAACACATGTGTATTAGTGTCTTTTTCATATAATGACTTCTTTTCCTCTGGATAGATATCTAGTAGTGGTAATGCTGGATCAATGTAATCAGGGTAGTTTACATTACCACCAGTAGTTTAAAAGTGCCCTGTTTTTACCACATCCATGCCAATATCTATTATTTTTAAATGTTTTAATTATGGCCATTCTTGCAGGAGTAAGGTGGTATTACATTGTGGTTTTGATTTGCATTTCCCTGATAATTCATGATGTTGAGCATTTTTTTCATGTTTGTTCACCATTTCTCTATCCACATTGAATAGAAGTGGTGAAAGTGGGCATCCTTATCTTGCTCCAGTTCTCAGCAGAGAATGCTTTCAACTTTTCCCCATTCAGTATAATGTTGGCAGTGGGAAGACAGAATGATTATTTTACAATCAAACCACAGCTATGATAAAAACTCCTGTTTCAGAATAAAAGCTTAAGAGGACCCAAAAGACCTGCCCCTGTGGCCTGTTATATTCTTTCCAATCAGCCTTCCTATCCTCCATAAATGCTGCCTTCTTGCTGCTATTCCTCTGACAGCAGAAGCTCAGTTCTACCTTACGGCTATTTCCTTTTCCTGGAATGTGTTTCTCCCAGATATTCACATGACTAACTCCTTCACCCTCTTCAAATTTTTGCTGAAATACCACTTTTCTCCTAATTATCCAATTTAAAATTGCTGCCCTTTAGTATTTCCATCCCCCTCACCCTGATCTATATATTTTTCCAAACATTTAATATATACTAACTTGTATCTGTATTAAGGTTGTATATTTTCTATCTTCCCTGATTAAAATGGGAACTATCAAGATAGGGATGCTTGTTTCATTCACCAATGCATCCAGGTATTTAAAACAGTGCCAGCACATGCAGACACTTGCAGGTGGTGGATGCAGGCAGCCCACCACCTTCAACTTTCCACTGTACCTGCTCAACCGCATGTCAGCACTCCTCTACTTGTACCTTCTCCCTAGGCACTAGGAAAGGATACAAACAAAAGCAGTCACACCATCATAGATACAGGTTTTACTATTAATTAGTTGTCTCCAATGTTAACCTTCTGCCTGGTTTTAGTTAATTACCTTTTCTATTTCCCACAATAACTATTTCAAACCACATACACACTTCCATTTCATATCATCCCCTGAGCTGTGGCAGGGTGCACTGTCCCTAAGCACATGGCCATTCAGTGTGGTCACCCCAAAAACTGAGTGCTCTGACAACAGGCAGAAGGGAGAACAAAATGCTGTTATCTGCTATATGCTACATAATAATCATGGTGAAATATAAGTTAACATCTCTTGATAAAGTAAAAGGGAAAAATACATTGCTGAGTTCTAAAATAATGTCTTAGATATTTTAACAGTATTGTTATTTTATCTTTCCTATAAAACTAATTAATGTGGTCATTAACCAACAGGTCTTTAAAAAAACATAAAACCACAAGACCTCAAAATACTAAAAATACTATTTTTTAAAGTAATTAGCTACATTGGATATTTAACAGGGTAAGTCATGCTTCCAAAAACTAAATACTTTGATACAAAAATAGCTACCAAAAAATCCCTACCAGAAAAGCTGGCAAGTAATGTAGTACATCAAGATATATTTCAACAAAATTTGCTAATAGAATTTATAATAGTAATAG
The DNA here is from genome assembly GCA_031835075.1 of Saguinus oedipus. Classification (NCBI taxonomy): domain Eukaryota; kingdom Metazoa; phylum Chordata; class Mammalia; order Primates; family Cebidae; genus Saguinus; species Saguinus oedipus. Next base: position 23,077,480 of record CM063169.1, read on the forward strand.
GTTGGTAATAATTTGTAATATAATTATTACTCATTTTTACTGTAACTTTGTTATTTACATAAAGTAAACTTAAATATATTCAAATCCTCCCTCAGTCTTTGTCTTTCCATCAGCCTCTTATAAACAGGGAAATACCCTACTTATAATATTAAAACATTTACTGAATAGAAATGATAATTCCATGACACGTATATGCAAAATGTATTAGTTGATACCATATTAGTTATCATTTGCAAAAAAAAAAAAAACACCATATTCAGATACTAAGTGCACAAGGCTAAACTAGAAAACAAAACAAAACAAAACAAAAAACCCTCATGAATTCACTTTTTAGAGCATGCAAGTTTTATGTATCATTACCAATACAATGGTAAACTTTGTTCCATGGTGTAAACATTTTTTAAAGAATTCTTAAATATCAAATTACAAAATGAGTATGACACTACACAATATTTACATTATAATTTTCCCTTTATACATATTTCTACAAATTATTTATAAAAATATTCTTTCAATTCAGCTTTTATTTTTTCCTAAAATATTTAGTATAAGAAATAAGAAAAAAAAAATATTTAACTATATTTTGGAACTTAAAAAATTATTAACTTTGCAGATTATTATTGCTTTTAAAAGCAAACATTCCTAAGATAAATTATTTCTGTTTTAAAAGAAGCTAATAACTTTCTTTTTTTCCACAGATGGCAAAAGTTAACATTTTGCAAAAAAAGAAAAAAAGAGTTAACATTTGAAAATATTAAAAAAACTCATTAATTAATACAAACAAAGATTATACACTTTATCTATAGCTTATACAGGATCACTAAACTTTGTATGTTTGATTTGGAAAAATCATTGCTCCCAAAGTATCTAACAAACAGGCTGATCAAAAAACATTTTGTTTACATTCATCCTCCAAGCCCTGTGGTGGTTATTTAATATTTCTATGCTTACATAATAAATGTAAGGGACTGGAAGATATATTATCTCACCACCTGGGGAGGAGAGGAGAGTAACACACAAGAGTGGGAGATCTCTGGGCCAGAATGACTGATGTGAGAATGGTGGCTTCATGGATTGATGCTGGAGGGCTGGAAAAGATTTGCAAAAATAGCAATCAACATGCAATCAGAAATTACTGAAAGCATGTGGTCTTTAGACTTTGTCTTCCTTTATTGCCATCATTTTATAAAAGTCATTTTACACATACGTCATGAGGTGGGTTGCATGTATATAATATGTGTATGTTTGGGGTACTGGAAATTGAGAGGAAAATCATATACAGTTAATACGACAGGAAAGAGGAAGACAACAGCAAATATTTAAAAAGCAAGGAGCAGAGGTAGGAGTGACCACGTGACCACAAGCCTTGGGAGGTGCAGAAACCATGTGGGGAACTTGGATCTCTATAGCACGTAAAAAGAAATTTGAATTACTTTAGTCAAAACTTTAAGATGTAGAAATCCAATGTGATATCTGTACCTAGGACAGAAACTTTAAATACATACAGAATCTTTTCAATGGAAAAACTCTAAGTGTATATGCATGTTGATATGATTTATTCATAAGGGAAAACAAAGAAAATATAAAGAACTGCATGTGAAGAGATATTCAGACACCCTAATAATCAGAGAGGACCACACATTTAGAAAATAAGATACAACATCATTAACAGTTCAGCAAAACTTTTAAAATTCTGACAATACTTAAGTGCTGGGAAAAATGTGAAAATATGAGAACACACACAAACTACTAGGGTGAGTTTAAATTGGTTTTGCTACTTAGAAGAGCAATTTTAGTAAATATACAGTAAACAGTGTACATAGTCTATAAACCACAACTGTGCTTCTATGCATGAACCCTGGAAAAATATGCACCCATGGGGATATGATCAAGAATATTCACTGCAACATTTTAAGTACAAAAATAAGTTAAAACTTAGTAAAATATCCATCAACAGAAGAATGAGTAAATGTTACATATTTATAAAAATGAATGTTATAAATCAAATTAAGTGAATAAAGGGATGGATAGATACACAGATTAATCTCACAAACGTAACTAGTTATAATCTCCCAAATGTCCTGTCCTTTAGTCAACACATAGGTAGCTTTCAAGAATCATCCCTATGATTCCCTCTGCACAGGATAAAATGAATATAAACATGCCTATAGTCCCAGTGCAGGAGGCTGAGGTTGGACGATTATTTGAGCAACGGAGTTTGAGCTCAGGAGTTTCAGAAATTAAATACCTTATTTTTGAAAGCAGGTGACTAAAACACCAAAAGCACTGGCAACAAAAGCCAAAATAGATAAATGGGACCTAATTAAACTCCAGAGCTTCTGTACAGCAAAAGAAACATTCATTGGAGTGAACCAGCAACCAACACAATGGGAAAAAATTTTTGCAATCTACCCATCTGACAAAGGGCTAATATCCAGAATCCACAAAGAATAGAACAGATTTATAAGAAAAAAATAAACAAACTCATCCAAAAGTGGGAGAAGGATATGAACAGACACTTTTCTTTTCTTTTTTTTCCTTTTTTTTTTTTTTTTTGAGATGGAGTTTCACTCTTGTTACCCAGGCGGGAGTGCAATGGCATGATCTTGGCTCACCGCAACCTCCGCCTCCTGGGTTCAGGCAATTCTCCTGCCTCAGCCTCCTGAGTAGCTGGGATTACAGGCACGCACCACCATGCGCAGCTAATTTTTTGTATTTTTAGTAGAGAAGGGGTTTCACCATGTTGACCAGGATGGTCTCAATCTCTTGACCTCGTGATCCACCTGCCTCAGCCTCCCAAAGTGCTGGGATTACAGGCATGAGCCACCGCGCCCGGCCATGAACAGCCACTTTTCAAAAGAAGACATACATGAGGCCAACAAACATATGAAAAAACACTCATCATCACTGATTATTAGAGAAATGCAAATCAAAACCACACTGAGATACCATCTCATGCCAGTTAGAACGGTGATCACTTAAAAATCTGAGCTAACACATGCTGGAGAGGATTTAGAGAAATAGGAACACTTTTACACTGTTGGTGGGAGTGTAAACTAGTTCAACCACTGTGGAAGACAGTGTGGTACTTCCTCAAGGACCTGGAAACAGAAATTACATTTGACCCAGCAATTCTATTACTGGTATATACCCAAAGGATTATAAATCATTCTGGTATAAGGACACATGCACACATATGTTCATAGCAGCACTGTTTATAATAGCAAAGACCTGGAACCAACCCAAATACCCATCAATGATAAACTGGGCAGAGAAAATGTAGCACATATACACCATGGAATACTATGCAACTATAAGAAACGATGAGTTCGTGTCCTTTGTAGCGACATAGATGAACCTGGAAACCATCGTTCTCAGCAAACTGACACAAGAACAGAAAATCAAACATCGCATGTTCTCACTCATAGGCGGGTGTTGAACAATAAGAACACATGGGCACAGAGAGGGGAGCATCACACACTGGGGTCCGTTGTGCGGGCCAAGGGAGAAACAGTGGGTGACGGGGGTATGGAGGCAGCAAACCACGTTGCCATGTGTGTACCCATGCAACAATCCTGCATGTTCTGCACATGTACCCCAGAACCTAAAGTACAATAAAAAAAAAAGCAGGTGACTTGAGAATGAGAATAAGAAAATATTTATGTATTTTCTTCCTTTATGCTAACAGATACAGCTACTATTAAGGAAGAAGGAAGGAGGAGGGAGGGAGGGAGGAAGGGAGAAGAGAGGAAAGGACTTAGCAAGTCTTCTTGCTAGGAATCATTCAGTTATTCATGCAGTTCGTTTAATTATATTTGCTGGGTATCTGCTCAGAGTTTCAAAATTTAAAAACAAATAGCAAAATGAAAAATATCTGATTAAATGTTAACTCATCTAGCCAATATATGTATAGTTTTCCATTGAAAAGATTTAACTGAAAGTGTGTTTAAACTCAATAACTGTTTCACCAGCTATAAGCAAATTATTGTGCTTGTTAGATGAGATTACCATAGCCATAGGTGATATTATCATATCATCTGTCAGAATTAAAACAACTGAAAGTTTACTTCTTAAAGTTTTAATAAAACTTGGAAAAGGTAAGCCTGACCTTAGATCTATAGTTAATATTTTTCTACTATGGATATTATTTCCTGTGAAGCAAGCTTTATTTTCAGCTGAAAAGTAATTTAAGCTCTTGCAACTTTAATCTAGAACAGAAAAGTTGCTTGGTTTCTCATAATTAATATCAGCCTGCTCATACAGATTCAAAAGAATCAATGTTTACCATTTCATGAGATAACACACTAAACCACGCACTGCCTAAAACTGAACAAGGAAAAGAATGCAATTCGTTCAGAATGCATTGACATAAACATTATCCTGTGCCTCTTTCCAGTTTAGAAATTAATAAACTAACAAATAGGTCAGAATATTAGGAGTCTGAGTGATCCAGTAAAAGTAAAATGGATTTAACATTTATACAACAACTGTATACAATCTAAGTACCTGATGAGGCTGACACCCAGTAAGTCCTCAAAAGACACACTAAATGCATCAACAGAGGAATGAAAGAAAGGAAGGAGGAGGAGGAAGGGAAGAAGAGAGGAAAGGAATCTCTCATTTCTGAACCATTTTCTTGCTAAGTTCCATTAATTCATTTATTCCTTCATTCATACAGTTAATTTAATTATATTTGCTGTGTGTCTGCTCTCAGGGCTAGAGAGAGAAACAAACAAGTCGCCTCAACACTGCCAGCCTAGGCTGCCTGTTCTTTTAACCTTGATCAAGTAATTTTTAGTGTTAGAAATAGTATTACGCCTTTATCCTTCCTAGGAAAAACTTTAAATATTATCCACTTCTGTAAAGCATAGCTGAAGTGACTTAAATAAGATTAATGTACTCTATGCTTGATATTAACATTTATATTAATCTATTTGCCCTCATATTAATATATTTGAATATTAACTATTTCTATGTCTTTTACTATATGTGTGTAAATTTATATATACTTTAATTTTACAGTAGCAGCTACACAATAGCTATATACTTCACAGTAACTAGTATCTATTAGCATAAAGGATGAAAATTAATGTTATATTCATATTCTCAATTCATCTGCTTTTTAAAATAAGATATTTAATTTCAAGCATATTCCTACAGTTTATTAAAAATAGGAATTATTTTTTAATAAATTCCTGAATCTAACATTTCAACCCAAGAGGACAGGTTTGCCAATCTTTCAAAAACATATAATCGAGGAATAAAAATTTAATTAGCCAAGAGAACAAAATCCAAAAAAAGCTAAAAAATTTGTATTCCAAATGTCACTTACAGTCAAACTCTAGAATAACATTTATAGAATTATATATTTCCAGTTATATATGTATAACTGGAAATTTTCCATAATAAAGACTTAGTATCTACTATATATTTTATAAATATATGAGCATATTGAAGTCCAAAGAAATAAGAAAAGGTTCATTTCTGAGGAAAGATATAATATTTTAACCTTATCTTCTCAGTATTAAAACAAAACACAAGCTTCCAATAGTGTCTTTCAAAATATTATTTTTTATTTTTTGAAAGTCATGTTAGAATTTTTGCATAGTTATAAATTACAGAACTAAATTTCCTTATCTTATTTGAATGGAGATTTAAAAACTGAAAAATACGAAAGTTGGATAAGAGCCGCTTCTTTACAGAAGATGACATTCTCTGTCAATTTCCCCTATTTCTCCAAGTGTCACAACACACTGTCATATATAAATAAACAAAACATTTATAACAAATATTTCCAAAATATTTTTAAAGCAGGAAATCTTATTGCAAAACCACCAATGGGAAACAAACACACGTATTATCCCAGGCGTTTCTGCTTTATTCATGAACATTATTAAGCCCCGGAAAATGAAGAACAGTTGCTGTCTGCACTGTGACAAAGCCAACATTCCTTCTTGCAAACAGCAATACTTATTTATGAACAGCAACAGACATAAGGAAAACAGTTTGCTTTTTCTGCCCTATAAAATACTGCATGGATGACTGCTCTTAGAATACAGTGAAGTCCCAGATCATAATCATGGGTCCTGCTAAAAACAGATTTTTGGCCAGGCATGGTGGCTCATGCCTATAATCTCAGCACTTTTGAAGACCAAGGGAGGTGGACGGGTTGAGCTCAGGAGTTCAAGACCAGCCTAGGCAACGGGGCCAAACGCTATCTCTACAAAGTTTCAAAAATTAGCCAGGCAAGGTGGCATGAGCCTGTAGTCCAAGCTACTGGAGAGGCTGAGGTAGGAGGATCACTTGAGCATAGGAAGTTGAGGCTGCAGTGAGCCATGTGATCACACCATTGCGCTTTAGACTGGGCAACAGAGTGAGACCCTGTCTCAAAAAATAATAATAATAGAAAAAATAAAAATAAATAAAAAATAAAAGATTTTTGTCTTACTATTTTGTTCATTTTAAGAAAATGTGGCTGAAGCAAACACAAATAAATTTCTTTTTAAAAATAGAAGAGTTGGCCTAGAAGCTAATTCTAGCCTAACTGGAATATACATAGGCAATGGACTACAGTGTTCAGGGTGAATTTCACACATGATAATCTTAGGTCTCTTCTAACACCAGATGTCAGCACGGCTTCCTCCCTCCCTCATGCATTTCTAACCTCCAAGCCTTCATCTAACGGTAGTGTGTGCTCCACTAAACCCACAGACCCAAGTGATCCTCCTCATTGGCTGTATTCAAAGGATTGCTCCAAAAAATATGTTTCCATGGGGTCCCATAAGGTCCATGAGGAAAGAGACCATACTACATTCCAGTCCAATGTCTTTTACAACTTACAATATAACTTGGAAAACAGATTAACATTGTTGAACTAGGAAATATAAATGAACTATTTGAAAACTAAAAGATCAAAATGTGGCAAATCTACTTACATCATTTGAGAAGTTAATTGATTTCTCTGTTAAATTTTTCTTAAGTAGACTGTTTCCCAAGAAAATGTGTGGTCTGCTTCCTTCTTATAAAAATAAAGACTTTATATTGTTTTTGGGTATTTTAATGGCACAGACACTAGATGGAGGGCATTTTGCTTATTGATAATGTAGCCTGCTCATTTATGATATGGCAAATTGATATCTCCTGTTGCTTTTGGCATATATATTTAAGGTTCTTTTTTTTTAATATATATTTTATTGCATTTTAGGTTTGGGAGTACATGTGAAGAAGATGTAAGATTGTTGCATTGGTACACACATGTCAGTGTGGTTTGCTGCCTTCCTCCCCATCACCTAAATCTGGCATTTATGGAAATAAGCCTAAAGCGACTTACTCAATTCAATAAAATGGGTATTCTTATAGGAGAATTTGGTTCCAGCAAAGTTTGCCTTTAGGCAAATTTCTTCTAAATTTGTCTTGCCTTGTGATTCTTAAATAAAATGTGACATCTACTAAGGAAGAAATCATTAAAAAATCATATTTAAGAATGTCTCTATACTTTTTATAATTAATTTTTAAGTAGCAAAACTCAACCTAATAAACAGATATAATTTAGTAAACAGAAAACAAAGGTTTACATAAAATTAGCTGATACTTCAGTAGAGATGATCTCCTTAACATGTATTTCTACTACTGAGATTGTTATCAGTAAGCTTTCAGCAATATCACTAAAACGTTTCACTCGTCTCAATCCATCTTAAAAGTCTAAATATTCCAGGTTTCCTACCCTTTTGAATGTAATGTGCTCTATCTTGATCACATATCCAAGAATCAATATGAATCCAGTTCACCTTTTTAAGCATATGACCACCCACCAGAAACTCCCTGTTCTGCTCAGACTGAGCAGACTATTCACTGCATGATGGTCTCTAAAATCTGTATTCCATAACATACATATTATCATTTTCATAAGAAGAAAATATAATTTTCTGTAGATGATTAAAGCTAAATCACAAGTTTCTTTTTAAAATGTATATCAGTAAATTTTCCTCCAACAGTTTCACATAAATAAATCCTACAACAGAAATAAAGTTGTTTCGTAAGGCTTCTTAAAAAAGTAGCTAAGCTAATAATACCTTAAAATCTGACATTTCACACTTTCTACAAAATCATTAATTCATCATAAATTACATTTTCACTTAAATTTTATTCTGATTTATTGCACTTACGTTATTTAATAACTATCATTTTAAAAATTAAAGAGCTCTATGATTTAGTTATGCATGCACACAAAGCAAATTATTTAAATAGATTGACATTAATATACATATTAAAAAGGAATACAAACAGAAGTTATATTCTGCATTGAACAAAAGTAATCATTTGAAAAGCTGTATAATCTAGACATTTTCATTCTAGTCATATACAGAATAGCTAATGTTTTATAAGAGGAAAAACAAATTAAGCTATTTTCTTGTAGTGTTAAGGAATTTTATAGAAGAGATAAGTAAAATAAGAGAAAGATCATCTATTTTTCAATGTGCCTTGTAATTTTATAACCCATTAATTTTATATCTGAACATATTGCTTGAATTAAGGTTGAGTTCTGGTCTTAGTTGACCCTTAAACATCCAATTAACATTTCCTATTTTACTATTTGTCAGACTTGCTTGCACTTTGATATATTCCACTGGTGTTCTTATGAAAACTATATGAGGTTACAGGGAAAAATTTAAAAGGTATTTCTTCAAATAACAGAGGCCTGTTGGGGAGTTGGGGGTAAAAGGAGGGAGAGCATTAGGACAAATACCTAATGCATGCAGGGCTTAAAACCTCGATGACAGCTTGATAGGTGCTATGTAAACAACCTGCACGTTCTGCACATGTATCTCAGAACTTAAAGTAAAATTAAAAATAAAAAGTACGTGACATCCAAAAAAAATAAATAATAGATAAATCTATAATTTCCTAGTCAAAAACAATATTTTATGTTAATAGAACTTTTCCATGAAATCTAATAATTACGTCTGTTCATGTTAAAAGTACAGCTGTGGGTCAGAATATTGGCAGGTCTGGAAGAACCCTATAGCAATGTATATTTCCAGAGATCATTTCCCTAATATAACAGTCCAACTCAGTTTCTCCAGTCCAGCTCAATATATATGCCCACAATGACCTGAGAAACAAGTTTTAAAGGATAGAAAAAGTTAAAACCTCATTTTATACCACAAGGAAATAAACCCAGCCAAGTTTGCCAGTGTAACTATCTTAGACAAATTACATAACACAGCTGGTCCTTAATTGCAGAACTCAAGATCCACTTACCTTGAAAAGCAGCCGCATTTCGAGATATTAGAAACTTTAAGGTAGAGCTGGATGTTTGAAGCAACTGCTGCATATCCTGGCGAGATGCAATTTGATATCTCTCCTCCATCTTTCTGGTGCAGCATGTAGGCTTTTTGGATATGCAAACCTGAAGATCGGGTCCTGGAACACACATTTTTCAGAATGATTACCTGTCCATTTAACAAGTATTACATGTTATATATCAGGCGTTATGACCAGTCCTGCACACAAAGAACTCAGGTTCTATGTGAGGAATTGATTTACTATAGTACGTGCCATAAGAAAGTTGATCTCTTGCCCATCAACACAGTCGTGAACAAAATATTCTAAACCATGAACTCCTTGCTCAAATATTTTATTAACTTCTTGGTCATATTAAGTACGTCCATTCAATAGAAAGTAAATTAATTATTATGTAAGTACAGAGCTCGATCAAGAAAAAGACTTTTTGTGCTTATTTTATCAATTCAGCCAAAATTATTTGGAATATGTTATAGATAATTATGTGGGCTAAAACAATTGCTTTTCATAAGAAAATGAAACTGAATTTTGAATATCACATAAAGGTCAAAAAACTTGACCCTATTTCTCAGCTGCTTGTGCTGCTTGTAAAGCAGGCAATCTCTGCAATAATGACATGCTAGGAGATCGGTCCCCCATGGGCCCACTCAGTATCCAAGATTCCACTCACTATGTAGCTGGCGAGAGACAGTTCCCACCACTAACCACACTTTTTAGTTGTACAATCATATTTAGAAAAATCCTGTAAAGATGCAGATTACATGAAATGCAAAGTTATTAATACGTGAAATGTAAGAGTTATGGTTGCAAAAAAAAACCTTTGCTAGTGTCACTAAGCTCTCATCTTGGTAGGGACCCAGGACAAGCATCTTTATGCACAGCAGATATGCTAGAGGACAAAGAGGAAAAGATCTTTACAGAGTTAGTGCTGAAAGAGGAAACCCTGATGAAAGGAGTTGATGTGAGCCCCAGGGCATTCCAAGGCTACCAGAGTATAGTAAAGCTCAGGACAATTTTGTTTACATCATGGCCTAATAAAATACGTTTATTTCCTTACTTTAGAAAAGAAGAATTGTGGCCCTTAATCTCTTGGAGTTTCACAGGTTCCACATTAGTTCTTCATCAACCAATTTTAGATCAGCAAAATACGTGCATGCACACAGACACACACACAAAATGCATGCACATAGCAGCCTCCTTTCAAGCTCTTCCTACTTTTTCACACAGAGTTGGCCTCAGGTCTCACATTTCCAAAAGTTGGTTCTGGGTCAGACGAAAATACGTGAAACCACTCTGAGCTTCCTGTCAGCATGGGACACCAAAATCTCTAACAATTTTGGCTATGGTTTGTTTAAGTCACACAAATAACAAATGACAGAATTTGGGCATTTACAAAAGCTAAGAAGCATAAAATATTCATAAGTGTCACAGTAGGTAACATTTTGGCAATTCTTTTTCACTTATCTTACCTAATGTTACATAAGAGCAAATTCTAGTTCAAACAGTAAAATTGTTTGAAAGAAAACAAAGCTATCTTCTGAGCTTTATTCCAGAAGGATTGAGGAATTAGCATTCAGAGAAAAGCAATAATAGAGATTGGGGAAAAGAACCAATGAATAAATATTAAAGTAAATAAACATATTTAGTGTAGGAAAGACTGCTGAGGCATATAAAGAACAGTAACAGCAGATCATAGCAAATACCTCTTTGGAATTTAAATATCTAACACTGTTTTGTTAGATCAATTCCTAAACATGGCCTGTGAAGACCCCCAAGTGTGACTTCTTTCCTCTCTCCCTCTCCAGTCTCATCTCCTGAAACACTGGCCGTTGTACTCTTCCCGCCACACTCTGGCCTTATTTCAGCTCTCCATGTTTACCAAGCTCTCTCTGCCACAGATTCTCCATGCTCTTCTCTCTCTTTCAGACACTCTTACCCTAACTGTTATCATGCACACATGCAGCAAACCCTGATTTATTTCATCCTCAACTATTTTTTCTTTAGATCTTCACTCAGTCTTCCCAAGGGAAACTTTCCTTAAGCCCTTAGACAGCTCAAGCCCCTAGTACACATTCCTGGAGAGCTACATACCTCTCCATTGCACTTACCATGGTTGCAATGTTATACTCTTTAATGTAATTACTAATTAATTAGTCCCCTGACCCATATTGTAAAGCTCCACATGGAGGATCTTTAGGTAATGATAATATCCCAATTGCCCAGCACATTGCCTAAGACATCATAAACACTCAATTTTCATTCATTAAACCAATAGTTAAGAATCTGCCATATCTATGCATTATCTCACATCAACCCTGTGACAGAGGTGCCATTACTGCTACAGTTTACATATGAGGAAATGGAAGTATAAAGAGGCTTGAAAACTGTCCAGCATCAAATGCCTACCTACTATAAAATGGTAGAGCTGGTGTTTGGAAACAAGCAGGCTAATTCCCAAACTATATTCCTCATCCTGAGTCCACTGAGAGGAAAACAGCGGTTTTAAGTCTGTAAATAGTTTGTTTATAAACAAAACTGGCCATTTTCTACTTCTGTTTTGAAAGAAGGTATCTGTTTGGTAAGTTGCAAGAAAATAAATTTGAGGTCAAGAATTACCCAGAGTTTTATTTAAAATAAAATAGGCTAAAATATATAGAGGTCCCATTTGCTTTTTTGCCCAAACTTCAAATGGTAGAAAGTACACCTAGATGTGACAAATTGCCTCAACTGCGATTCTAAACATGACGTAAGAGGGAAACCATCATGTCTCAGCAGTCACTCTGAGTAAGCATTTATAGCAATCTAGACACCTTGGCATAAGTACCTTCCTCAAGTTGGTGACAGTCTGCATGGATTAATTCAGTCTTTCATGTGGAAGCTCGGACATTTGTAATGACAACATTAAACTAAATTCCAAACCAAATCAAGAATATACTTCAAAGATTGACTTATCTCTCCTTGGTGCATTTCCAGCAGTAGCACCTATAAGTTATGCTTAAACAATTTAGAATTGGGGTCACAGTGAAAACAGAAAAGAGTTGACAGGAAATGTGTTCCCTTAGTTACTATACCAGTCCAAAACACAGACAAGATGAATAAAGCCCTCAGGGAAAGAACCACCTCTTACATTTTGTTCACAGTATCAGCACAAAGTGCATAATAAGATGTTTGGGTGGAAAAAAAAAAAAGGCCAGGCTCCTATTGTAAATAGCACAGGCATCATAAGAAAGCAAAGCTAGAGTAAACCCAGATACTATTATACATGGTAGCAAGAGGTATCTGAAGACATTGGTGACTGGCTTCAAGGAACATAGCATGATCCCAGAATTCTATGAGACTGCAAGAGTACACAACCCAGGCTCTGGAGTTGCAGTCATGTTTCTAAACAGTAAAATCGAACTCCAAAAGAAACAGGGTACTAAAAATAAAACAGTATGTGCCTCAATGAAGGCGACTTCAACCAGAATTGCCGGGGTGTTTCTGAATTCTCACCCAGAAGCAGCAGTAGTGGTTAATATGTCTTCCTTTCTGTTCTCTAGCATAAGAAATTTACAAATATCTACCTGCTTGTATATTTTTAATATGTTAAAATAGGAACATCAAGAAGCATTCTGGAAATAAAGGTGGCAGTGGCAGTGGCAGTACAGTTTTCCCTCTCTCCAAATCCCCACATAAAACCAGATAGAACTAGAAAACAAACCTCCAAAAAACAAAAACAAAATTAGATGACATGATATCCCCACAAACTTTAAAACACAAACAGAATGGGGAGAAACTAGCAATAGGCACAAGATCTTCACAGTATCAGAGCAGGGCACAGGGTAGAAGAAAGATGCAATAGAGGAATGTCTGAAGGATCTGAGACCAGGAGAACCCCAAAATAGTGAGCAGGAGTCATAGGAAAGCACAGCAGACCCACTTGAGAGGAGAGTAGCTCCCCACCTTATCCATGGTTCCATTTTCTGTGCTTTCAGTTCCCCACAATCAATCTGAAAATATTAAATGGAAAATTCCAGAACTAAAAATCTCCTAAGATTTTGGCCAGGTATGGTGGCTCATGCCTGTAATCCCAGCACTTTGAGAGGCCAAGGCAGATGGATCATTTGAGGTCAGGAGTTTGAGACTAGCCTGGCCAACATCGTGATAACCCATCTCTACTAAAAACTCAAAAATTAGCCAGGCGTGGTAGCACGCACCTGTAATCCCAGCTACTCAGGAGGCTGAGGCAGGAGAATCGCTTGTACCTAGGAGGCGGAGGTTGCAATGAGCCAAGATTGCACCACTGCACTCCAGCCTGGGTAACAGAGCCAGACTCTGTTTTGAGGTTAAAAAAAAAAAATTCTCATAAGGTTTAAATTGCTTGCTATTCTGAGTAGCATGATGAAATCTCATGCTTTCATGATCCATCCCACCTGGGATGTCAATCACCCCTTTGTCCAGGAGATCTCAGCTGCCCTATGCTCCCCACCCATTGGTCACTTACTAGCCCTCTTGGTGGTCAGATCCACTGTCCTGGTAGGGCAGTGTTTGTGTTCAAGTAACTTTTATTTTACTTCAAAATGGCTCCAAAGCACAAGAGTAATAATGCTTGTAATCTGGATTTGCCCAGAGTGCTTCACTTAAGTGAAAAGATAAAAGTTCTTCAGTTAATAAGCAAAGAAAAAAATAATAATATGCTAAGTGTACTAAGATCTGCATAAGAATGAATCTTCTATCCAAGAAGCTGTGAAGAAAGGAAAAATAATTTGTGCTAGTTTTGCCATCGCAACTCAAACTGAAAAGTTAAGGTCACAGCGCATAAGTCCTTAAGATGGAAAAGGTGGGTGTCTTGAGACACGGTTTGTAGGTGAAAGATATAAACAGAAACGTTCCGACTGACAACGATTAGGTTTGGTTCCATTTGAGGTTTTGGGGACCTACTGTGGGTCTTGGGACACTTACCCCACAAGTAAACGGGGACTCCTGTAGCAGCTGAAACTGGGAGAATTTTGCCATCTCAATCACTAAATATGTTTAATCAACCCATGATAGAAAGGAAGGTACAAGAGCAGCCCCCACCCCAGTAAACTCTCAAACGGGTCTAGCAGGGCTCCTTTCCAGGAAAGAACCACACACAGAAGAGAAAATTCTGTACATGGAATCAAAATTCAACAGAACAAGGATTCAAGAAACATAGAAAAAGTCTAGCCCAAAGAGCAAAAAAAAAAAGAAAAAAATCCAGAAAATAACATAAAACATTAAACACTACACGAAAACAACAGAATAGACAGCTCTGCAATGTTCGAGAAGCTATGCTTAAGCCTGCCTCAGTAAAAATGTTCAGAAAACAAACACGAGCTTCATGTCGAATGAACAACAAAAAATATTGAGGTCAATACTCAGAGTTATTATAATAAAAAAGAGAATAAGGAACAGAATAATATCCCACAGATGAGAAGACCTATGTCACAATGGCCTGCTCCCCTCCAAAACAGATCAAAAACTTAGCCATACAATTTCAAAACAAGCTGAAAGGAAATAACACAAAATATGAAAGAACAACATGTACCAGAATTTAAAATCTCAGATATGAGGGGATAGTACTCAGGAAAAAAACTAAAGATGAAAGAAAATACATCTAAATGAAGACTTACTAGAAGGAACACAGGAGCCAATCACGCAAACAAAATGCCTTAAGAGAAACAGAAAACGAAAAATAAAAATTTTTTTAAATCAAAAAGAATGAAAGAATTTGAAAGATAATGACAACAAATACCAAAGTGAGATATTGATCATGTAAGCCCTGAAGAAAAACCATGGGATAAATACTAAAAACTCTACTTTATGTCATCTGAAATTGTTGTGTTACATGGGATAAACAAGCAATTTTGGAATGTTCTAATTCTATTCTCTAATTCTATCCCGTATTCTTGAAAATCAGGATTGTTAGTGTGGAAGAATGGTGATATAGACATGATAAAGAAGTTAAATACAACTCCGTAATCTTGAATTTGAATTAGAAGTATAATATGAACTCATGAAGAATTTTACCTTTAAAAAGTATATAATTATGCCGGGCAGGGTGGCTCACGCCTGTAATCCCGACACTTTAGGAGGCTGAGGCAGGTGGATCATGAGGTCAGAGACCAGCCTGACCAACATGGTGAAACCTTGTCTCTACTAAAAATACAAAAATTAGCTGGGTGTGGTGGCACATGCCTGTAATCCCAGATACTCAGGATGCTGAGGCAGAAGAATCGCCTGAACCTGGGAGGCGGAGGTTGCAGTGAGCCAAGATTGTGCCACCATACTCCAGCTTGAGTGACAGAGTGAGACTACGTCTCAAAAAAAAAAAAAAAAAAAAGAGTATATAATTCCTGGCAGGGCATAGTTGCTCACGCCTGCAATCCCAGAACTCTGGAAGGCCGAGGCGGGTGGATTATCTGAGGTCAGGAGTTTGAGACCAGCCTGGCCAACATGGTGAGACCCCGACTCTACTAAAAATATAAAAAATAAGCCAGGTGCAGTGGCACATGCCTGTAATCCCAGGAACTAGGGAGACTGAGGCAGGAAAATTGCTTGAACCCGAGGCGGAGGTTGCAGGGAGCTGAGAATGTGACACTGCACTCCAGCCTGGGTGACAGAGTGAGACTCAGTCTCAAAACTAAAACAAACAAACAAAACAAAGTATATAATTTCTATCTTCCCTGAAAAGACCCCAAAGCAATGACTAACAAAATGGCAAAGGGCATTCCTCATGCCCAGATTATGGTCTTGAAGTACTATCTCCTCAAGAAGAAATCAGTGCTTCTTGAAGAAATGGCTCATTCTTCTGGGGCAGAAAATCTGTCAGACGACAGTCTAACTAAAACATCTTATGCACCAGATAGCAAAGAAGCTATCAAATAACTACCAGGCTGTAGCAAAAGAACACAGGGGCTGTGTTAGTCTGCTTGGGCTACCATGACAAAATACTATGGACTGGGGCTTAAACAACAGGAATTTATTTTTTCACAGTCTGGAGGCTGGAAGTTTAAGGTCAAGGTGCCTACCAGGTTGGTCTCTCGTTGGCTTGCATATGACCACCTTCTCTCTGTGCCCTCACATGGCCATTTCTCTGTGCACACATACTCCTGGTGTCCCTTCCTCTTCTTCTGAGGACAAGTCATATTGGATTAGGGTCCTACCCTTGTGACCTCATGGAACCTTAATTATGTGTTTAAAGGCCACACCTCTAAATACAATTACACTGGGAGTTTTAATATACATTTTGGGGAGACACAATTTTGTCCATGAAGGAAGCCACCTTCAAAATGTTTACAGTGGCCAAATATGAGAAAATCTGAGCTTCAATATTTATAATGGATTGTAACCAATCAAATATGCTTAAATCCATGGGATTGTATGGATTTTTTGAAGTTTGTCAGCTTTAGAGGATGAGAGAAGTTTACACTAATCTGCAAAATAGTAAATAAAAAGAAGCAAATACGTAACCTTCCTCTTAGATATGAACTGTACCAGTAAATAACCAAAGAGCAGATGAGAGAAGACTGTCTTCATAATAAATAAGATAAATAATAAAATTTGAATGTCACCATTAATCTCCAATGAACTGATGAATACAAGCATTAAGCAACAGGAGTTGCTAAAATCAGAGAGACAGCCAGACATAAAGTGCTTCCTGTAGTCCTTGTCAAATACCCACTGAAGTCTTGCCCAAGGAGTCAACCCTGAATCTCATCTAGTCGCCAGATCCAAGTGCCAAACTGGAAGAAACACAAAGGACTAAGGAACATTTTTGTTTGCCACCATGAGCATCCAATCAGCAATATACACACTGGAAAACTCAGAAAGCCAAATGGTCCAGATTCTCAGCAAATATATAAGGAAAAGAAAGAGATGGAGGGAGACCTGGCATGCTAAAAGAGTTACACAAAGTAATCAAGTTCGAGAGATCTGTTGCACAACACTGTGCTTATAGTTAGCAATACTATAACATACACTTAAACGTGTATTAAGAGCGTAGATGTCATGTTCTATATTTTTTATCACAATAAAAAAAGAAAGACATGGACGATACAACAAATGTTCTTTCAAAAGGAGCAACATATGGAAGTGATAAAAACTACCTTTTAACAACAATAAAAAATTGTAAAAATAGTATAGTAGTGACTTAGTGACAAGAAAATATTTTGTTCATAGAATGGGACTCATGGAAGGACTTTGAAGAAACTGACAAAAGTGCAAGTTTTCAACCGGGGTGGTAGTTTCAAGGGTGTTCGGCTTATAACTTATTAAGCCACACATTTGTGTGGCTTCCTGTATCTGTACTTTATTTTATAATAAAAATATTTTTAAAGTAGGATTGCTGGTTGATAATACACATTCTCCTTTTATTTCAACATTTGCCTCTCCTCTAGTTAAATTACAGGATCTTTATAATTGTAGCACATGTTAGTTTTGTTGATGGTAGACATAAAGAAGAGTCTTTAGTACCAATACACTGAGACCAAAACATACTTACATTTACCAGAGTGGATGCTACATGTTATGAAATACCAAAGGCTCACCAGATGAAAACAGGGCCTTGAAATTCACAACAGAAAAATGATAATTGATCAACTTGCACCTCCTACCTTTTCTGAGATTCTTCTTTTCATACATTCAAGAACTGAGAGAAGTTTTGGAAATGTTGTAATGACAGAAGGGTTTTGACTGAGACACATGTAATTCTACATCTATGTAGAATAAAAAATACTTAAGACCATTAATCTAGAACAATCTGCTGAGAGCCAGCCAGCATCTATGCCTCCTCCTGGAATTTTCTTTGAAAATCCAGGAAAGCAAAGGTCCCAGGAAAGCAAAGCTTTTCTCTCTTCTGGTGAAAATGAATTTGATGGTGCAAAGATGCAAGGTTTGCAAATGCCACAGTCATTTTCAAGTGGAGTAGAGTCTGGATCTACCATAGTTTCTTCAATCACCTGCAATATAAAGAAATCTAGCCAATACAATGGCAACAATATTTTCCAGGGTAATAGCAGGCCAAACCATTCTGCTTTCTTCTGTGATTTATTCCACAATTTCAAAGGGACTTCGTACTAAATGAGGGTCTATAAACAACTCTTCAATGGCTACTCAAGTTCCTTGCACTGAAGTGAAAATAAACCTTATTATGTCTCAGAAACAAAAGGGTCTGACTTGCAGTATGGCTACACTATTTTACAGATAGCTACCATTAACTCTGGGAAAATACAACAAACTTGAAAACCCTAGAGCGTGGACAAAAGAGGAAAGATTCTGAGGAGGAGTAGATATTGGGAGGAAGAAAAAAAGCAGGGGATTAGTTTTCTCTTTATAGCTTTTAGTCTGAGGATATTCTATGTACAAAGTGACTTAAGTAGAAAACTCATAGATTTTCTGGACTGAAGAACTAGAAGACAGAGATTGGGGCAATCAGGGTTTCTAGAAAGTGAAGGGGAAATACCAGGGAAGAGCAGGAACCCCAGGTTCTATGTAAACTCTGCCCAATCTCTGGCTGACCCCTGAACCACACTTAACATAACTAGAGCAAGCTATAAGCAGCCTAGCTCTTGGCAAGCTAAGGATGAAGGAACTGAATGAAAATTATAGTTGTTGCCCAAGAGACACTGTTGACAGTTTGAGTCCAAACCAGTTAAATTACTCCTAAGACAAACATATCAAAACTCTTTAGAGAAATATAATAGAATCCAGAGTCACAATATTATATAACATTCACAGTGTCCAAGGGACAATCTAAAATTACCAGACTTATGAAGACTCAGTATAACATGACCCTATTCAAGAGATAAGCCAATAAATTAAGGCCAACCCCAGATGTTAGAATTAACAGAGAAAGGCTTTAAAGCAGCATTACAACTATCTCCAATGAGGTAAAAGAATGTAAACTCAGAATAAATTATAAGACAGAGATTCTCCACAGGAAAAAGAACAAAATGGAAATTCTGTCACTGAAAAATATAATACATGAAATGAAAAGTTCACTATATGAGCTTGAAAGCTGAGTAGAGTTGACAGAGAAGAGTCAGTAAACTTGAAGATAGATCAATAGAAAATATGTGATCTGAAGAAGAGAGAGAAAAAGATTAAAAATAAATAGATGGTAGATGGATAGATGAATGAAAGGAACAAGCCTGTGGGATAATAGCAAAAATTCTAACATAGGTAAGATTGGAGTCTCAAAGGCAAGAAGAGAGAAAATGCAGCTGGTAAAAGATTCCATGAGAAAATTATTGTAAATTTCTTAAATTTGGTGAACACCACAAATTAACAAATTTAAGAAGCCCATTGAACCCCAAGCCAAATGAATACAAAGAAAATCATGTCTAAGAACATTACAGTCAAATTAATAAAAATCTAAGAAAAAAAGGCAAGAATCTCAGGATGTAAAGAAAGGGGAGAAAAACAGGAAATGAGGTTGGTTCATATGGGCCTTGCAGATCACACTTAAGAAAACTTTTATTGCAATAATTAGAGCAACTCGATTACAATGACAGAACTAACCTGATTTTATTTGTTTCTTAAATTTTCACTCTAATGATTATTTTGAGAATCAGTATTTCTGTATTGCAAGTGAGAGTTAGGACTAAGGGGAGAGTAAGAAATGGGTAAGTTAGATATATATACTGAAGGTAGAAGATAACTTGGAGAACAATGCCTTGAATAAGATTTGGCAGGTGAACTAACACAAGAACAAAAAAACTAAACACTGCATGTTCTCACTCATAAGTGGGAGTTCAACAGTGAGAACACATGGACACAGGGAGGGGAATATCACACACTGAAGCATTTCAGGGGGTGGAGGACTGGGGGTTGGGGGCTAGGGGAGGGATAGCATTAGGAGAAATACCTAATGTAGATGATGGGTTGATGGGTGCAGCAAACCACCATGGCACATGTATACCTAAGTAACAAACCTGCACATCCTGCACGTGTACCCTAGAACTTAAAGTAAAAAAAAAACAACTTTTGGCAGATGACAGAGGGGAATCAAGGATAATCCTTAGATTTTAGCCTGAGAAACTGCATAAATTATGAGTACCATCAAGAGAAAAGGAGAATAAACAAGCACAGGTTTGCTAGGAAAAAAACAAAATTCAGCTTTGGAAATAAGGCTATTAGACACCCAATTAAAGATACAGAAATGATATTTGAATATGCAAGTTTGGAGCCCAGGAAAAAGATGCAGATTGAAAATATAAACTGGGATACTTGAAAGAAATGATGGTATCGAATATTGAAAATGTTTATAAGATCACCTAAGGAGAAAGTTTAGTTAAGGAAGTTTAGCAGGTCTCTCAATTTTAGCACTATTGATACTTGGGGCTAAATAATTCTTTTTTGTCAGGGAGCTGTCTTATACCCAGTAAGATGCTTAGCAGCATTCCTAAACTCTACCCATGAGATGCCTCTAGCGTGTGTATGCCCACACATCAGCTGTAACAACCATTTCCGGTTTCGAACCACTGGCCAAAACAAAGCTAGAGTCATGCCAGTATGAATTGGAGCAGAGGAGGAAGCCTTCAAAAGAACCCGAGAAGACGCAGTCAATGGAGTAGAAAAAAAAAAAAAAACCTAAGAAAAATATTGTTTATTCAAGTGTTTTATTTTGCTTTCCTGAACATTTGCTTATGTGTATTTAATTGGTACTACTTCCCTCCCAAGATAATGAGCTTCAATAGGATAAGAACCACCTTGCCCTTCTTTCCAAGTGACTACTATACTACCTATCACAAAAGGTCTTCAGTAAAGTGTTAGCCTTCTTCCCTTACTCCCTAAGTGCACATATATTTTATAAGAAACTAATAAGGCATTGTCTTAGCTCAAAATGAATGCGATCATTTTAAATATATATAAGAAGAATATATTGCTGAGGACATAAAAAAGTGGTTCAGTAAACCATTTGAAATAGAATTTGTAGCTATTGTATTTATATTTTTACAAATATTTTTTCTTATCAATGTAGTGCTGTAATTTATGGATTCATCTTTTTAACTTCACAAAATACAGGTACTGCTCTATAAAAGTATTGATATTATTCATTAAAATGAAAAAATCAGAAGTGTATTAAGTGTTAAGCCATTATGAGTTTTATTTTCTGGATTCAATAAAAATAAGTAATATTTGGGAACTGACAAATTCAGACAAATAAGGAAATAAGGTCAACATAATAGTCACAGTTGAAGAGTAATACTGTCTCTCATATATATATATACATACACACATACATACAGATTTATGAATGGTATCACTGATCCTTCCACAAATTGAGTGCAGTTTTTCCAGCAATGATCGATTAGTGTTCACAGAAAACCACATACTTAAGTTTTAACTTTTATAACCAATCAAGAGCATATCTAATATGAACAGATATATTCTGTGTCCATTAATTCAAGCAAAGGTATGCTAAACAGAATGCTTTCTCAAACTTGAAGTCATGAATTTGGAGTCAACAAGTAACATTCTGCTACACGTTAACCAGCTAGGAGACAAAAGGCCTACACACACACACACACACACACACACACACACACACACACACACACACACACACACACACACACACACACACACACACACACACACACACACACACACACACACACACACACACACACACACACACACACACACACACACACACACACACACACCAGCAGCAGCAGCATATCCAGCTGCTTGAGGGATGAAAAAATTCATTGCAGTCTTATCCCCGAAGTTATAAAAGAGACATCAAATATTCTATAGCATTTTTGCCCACTCACCAGAAAGACTATCTCAATAACCAACAACCCACACTACTTCTCTAAACGAAACCATACCCATGTGGCCCAGCTCCTGCAATCTAAGTTAAAGAAGACATTCTGAACTATCCAGCACATGAAATTATGCATTACCTCTTGCTTTTCAATGATCAATTTGTTTCAGCTGATCTATAAAGACCTTGCTGGTAATGAAGTTAGAGTTGAGGTGGAAAGAAACCTTCAACCATAAATGTAGCTCAGATCAAAATTATATTTCAACAGACACTTCCTTTGGCATCAGCCCACCTCATGGTAAGCCCATTTTTTCTGAGAACGGCTCTCTCAACATTCCCTGTCCATGGGAGAGGCACTTGCCAGCCATACGTGTGTACTGTGACCCCACACTTCTGATTAGTTTGTTGACCTGAAGGTGAACTTATGACTCAAACAGAACCAATTGGATTTTTTCACCTGGGAACTTAGAATTGCAACAAAGCTTAGTCTGTCTGTGGTCAGAGTATTTTATATATAGCTAGGAGACAAGTGCCCATTCTATTTCAGCATGGAGACCAAAAACAGCAAACAAAATAGAGAAAAGAAAGGAAAACCATCAGAGCTCTCTATATTTCCTGTTTTAATTCTTTTCTGAGTCCCAATTAATAGCTAATATACTAGTAAAAAAGTAGTAGACCACAAATTGATTGGCACATTATATGGAAAGATCTAGGAACCCTAAAATAGCACAAGAGTGGAAAATCCAGTCAAACCAGATGCAGACATCGTGGGTGGGGAAGCAGAATGGTTTTGAGTACAGAATGGTGACTGATACTCACAACTGTCCCATCTCAGTCACCAGGGCTTTTTGTGTTCCCAGAAATAAATAAGGTATTGAAAATAAACTGTAGGCTGGGCACAGCAGCTTATACCTGTAATTCCAGCACTTTGGGAGGCCTAGGCAAGAGGACTGCTTGAGCCCAGGAGTTTGAGACCAACCTGGGCAACATGGCAAACAAAATCTCATCTCTACAAAAAATAGAAAAATTAGCCAGGCATGGTAGCACACACCTGTGGCCCCAGCCTCTCAGGAGGCTGAGGTGGGAGGATTGCTTGAGCCTAGGAGGTCAAGGCTGCAGTAAGCTGTGATCACGCCACTGCACTCCAGCCTGGGTAACAGAGAGAGACCGTCTCTCTATCAATTATTCAATACATACATTCTATTACTTGGCACATCACCAGCTCTATAATAGGGAACCACCACTACCACCATATTTAACATACACATTAATGGAAATTGTGTTGCCCAGATGCTTGCAAATAAAAATAAACAAAAATCCAACCCAAACTGGCAAAAAAAATCATAAGGGATTTAATTGGTCTAGAAAACTAAAAGTACAAAGTAAGTGTAATGTTAGTCACCCTTAACATAGCTGCTTAAAGAGTTTCACAGAAGGCTTCTCTTCCTCTCTGCCTTCCTACTGTCTTCCATAGATTTTGCTTCATCCTGAGTTTCTCTATAGTGAGCACCCTCAGGAACCCTGCCTCGAGTAGCACAATGGCTGCTGTGATTCAGTCCACACAACTCAGAAGAGGAGAAAATACCCTTAAGCCAGTCCTTACATAAGAAGAAAAACTTCTCTTGAAAGTCCCAGCAAACTTCTCTTCATATTTTATTAACTTTGCTGGCAAGCACGGTGGCTAAACACGAGGCAGGTTGATTGGTTTAAGCCAATTAGGAGCTGTCTTCCCAAGGACACACTCGGCTAATGGTGTGGCTAACCCTGGACCTGAGGCATGAACATCTGACTATAGTCAGGTCAAAGAGATGTAAATCTCATGGCATCTCCTTAAAAATATAAGTGCCAGAACTTCTCCTGTTCCCACCATCCTCTTTTTGCCCTCTGACTTTTGAGAGGAACCTTAGAAGCCACATATCCAGTATGGCAGAGTCACCATGGCAGCCCTTGGCTGTTCAACTCTTGAAGGTATCAAAAAGAAAAGAAAAATGTTATTAAAGCCACTGTGTATTATTGTCTGTGTTGCAGCATTTTAGCCTGTTCCTTAGAAACACAGTTCCTTCACTCTTGCACTTTTCCATCTTTTATACTGTTGCCAGAGTATATAATCTAACACAGAAATATGACTGTGCTATCCCAGCTTAAAACTCTCCCATGTATCCTTGCTCCACAAAACAGTGTTTCTGAAATTTTTTAAGTGGTCTATGGATCTTTGCATTATAACCATGAAAGAGGAGAAAGCAAACTGCTTCATGAAAATGAAGATTCCCAAGCAGGTTGAATCAGGATGTCTTGGAGATCTTTAAAGGTTACCACAAACATTTGTTTTGCATAATGTATATTGAGAGCCACTGGCCTTTGCCCTGTCTCACATCATCAACTCTAGTGTTACTAACTCACCTGGAATCCTCTGATCAAAGTGTTGTTCCATCACTTCCATAACTTTATACTATTTCTCCCCCAGGTGAGAATACCCTTGACATCTCTCTTCTTCTAATCCTTCTACTAAATATTCTCTCATCTTTCCATATTCAGGTCATTCTTTTCTGAGGTCCCATATTAGAATTAATCAATCTCTACTTGAATCCCCATTCAAACCTGTTCCAATCAGTATTATAGCCTTTATAACTTTATTTCATATCTCCTTCTCTCCTCTAAACTGTCATTTTCTTGGCAACATAGACCATTAAATATTTCTCTTTTATCCAGCAGCTAATTGGTGTTTGTTAAAGACAAACAACAAACACAAAAGTATGAAAACAAAACCAGTTATCTGTATTAGTCTATGAGTTGCCTAGAAGAGTAACTTAAATGTTTTTAATAAAACAGATGCTCATGCCAGGCACAGTTGTTCACACCTGTTATCCCAGTACTTTGGGAGGCCAAGGCAGGTGAATCACTTGAGGCCAGGAGTTCAAGACCAGCCTGGCCAACATGGTAAAACCTCATCTCTGCTAAAAATATAAAAATTAGCCAGGTGTGTTGGTGAATGCCTGTAATCCCAGCTACTTGTGAGGCTGAGGCATGAGAATCACTTAAACCCAGGAAGCAGAGGTTCCAGTGAGCTGAAATCATGCCACTGCACTCTAACCTGGGTGAGAGAGTAAGACTCTGTCTCAAAAACAAAGTGAAACAAAACCTAGATGCTCATAAACTAGATATATTTTTAAATGTACTATAAGTAAAACAAGATTTTTTCCTAAAACAGACTTGAAAGTGGTATGCTATATGAAAAATGTCCCTAGAAAATATTTATGTTCAAATAAGCACTTATTCCCTTAGAATTACTTAAAACTTAGCATTTGCAACAAAAACAAAGCTTTTCAAATTTCTTGAATTTAGAGATTAAAAAAATACAGGAAGTTCTCATCAAATGATAAATAGTGACAGCAATAGGAGGCAGACAAATTCCTAAGCAGACAGGGACAGGTGTCCAATGAAGCTCAACCTTCAAGCCAAGACAGTCTGAAGCCTGAATGTCAAACTACCAGTTCGGAATAGAGTTCATACACTGGAGAACTTCCATTTTCATTTGGTGTACTTAGCCCCTGATTGGTCCTGGGCCAAGGTCCAAGGCCAAGCCTTCACTTCAGCCCCAGATTGGCTCTTTACACTGCTGTACCTCATTCCAAAGCATACTTTTTCCAAGCCTATCCATAAACCAATCAGTATGCATAAGCCCATAAATACCCCAGACTCAACCTCACAGCCAGCAACCCAATTTTGGGTCTCCTCTCACTGCTGAGGGCTTTCTGACACTCAATAAAATTCTACTCTGCCTTACTCACTCTCTAGTGAATGCATACCTCATTCCTCTTGGTCATGGGACAAGAACTCACAACTCAACAAACTGCTGGAGTGAAAGCTGTAACACTCACTGAACTATGGGAGTAAAGAAATTACAACAATAAGATAGCTGATAAATACACTGTATTAGTCCATTTTCACACCATTATAAAGACCTACTCAAGACTGGTCAATTTGTATAGACAAGGGGCTTAATTGACTCACATTTCTGCATGGATGGGGAGGCCTCACAAAACATAAATCATGGCAGAAGGGAAAGAGACACATCTTACACATGGTGGCAGGCAAGAGATACTGCATATGTCAGCTCAGGAAAAACTACCATTTAAAAAACCATCAGATCTTGTGAGAATTCACTCACTATCACAAGAACAGCACGGGGGAAACAGCCCCATAACCTAATCACTTCCCTCCAGCTCTCTCCATCAACACCTGGGGATTATAATTCAAGATGAAATTTTGGGTGGGGACACAACCAAACCATATAATTCCACCCTGGCCCCTCACATATCTCATGTCCTCACCTTTCAAAACCAAACATGCCTTCCCAACAGTCTCCAAAAATCTTTACTCAAGCATTAACTTTACTCAAAGTTAATGCAAGATTTAACTAAAGCAAAAATCTTTACTCAAGTTTACTCTAGCATTAACTCAAAAGTCCAAGTTCAAGTCTCATCTGAGATACGGCAAGTCCCTTTATCTATGAGCCTGTAAAATCAAAAACGAGTTAGTTACTTCCAAGACACACTGGCATTGGGAAAATGTTCCCATTCCAAAAAGGAGAAATTGGCCAAAACAAAGGGGCTACTGGTCCCATGCAAGTATGAAACCAGGCAGGGAAGTCATTAAAACTTAAAAGCTCTAAAATGATCTCCTTGGACTCCATGTCTCACATTAAGGTCACACTGATGCAAGAGGTGGGCTCCCACAGTCTTGGGCAGCTCTACCCCTGTGGCTTTGCAGGGTGCAGTGCCTTCCTGGCTGCTTTCGCAGGGTAGCACTGAGGGTCTGTGGCTTCTCCAGGCTCATGGTGCAAGCTGTCAGTGGATATGCCATTCCAGGGTCTAGAGGACTGTGGCCCTCTTCTCACAGCTCCACTAGTCAGTGCCCCAGTGTGGACTCTGTATGGGGGCTCCAAGCAGAGGTTCTCCATGAGGAATCCATTCCTGTGCAAACTTCTGCCTTGACATCCAGGCATTTTCATACATCTTCTGAAATCTAGGCTGAAGTTCCCAAACCTCAATTTTTGACTTCTGTGCACCTGCAGGCCCAATACCACATGGAAGGCAGCCAAGGCCTGGGACTTGCACCATCTAAAGCAACAGCCTGAGTTGTACGTTGGCCCCTTTTAAGTGCATGTGAAGGTTAATACTTAGTGCCAACTTGACTAGATTGAAGGATGCAAAATATTGTTCCTGGGGGTGCACGTGAGGGTACTGCCAAAGGAGATTAACATTTGAGTCAGTGGACTAGGAGAGGGAGACTCACCCTCAATCTGGGTGGGCACCATCTAATCAGCTGCCAGCAAGGCTAGGATAAAAGCAGGCAGAGGGATGTGAAAGAACTAGACTGGCTAAGTCTTCTGGCCTCCATCTTTCTCCCATTCTGGATGCTTCCTGCCCTCGAACATCAGACTTCAAGTTATTCAGCTTTTAGACTCTTGAACCTACATCAGTGGTTTGCTAGGGGCTTTGGGGTCTTTGGCCACAGACTAAAGGCTGCACCGTCAGCTTCCCTACTTATAGGTTTGGGGACTCTGACTGGCTTCCTGGCTCCTCAGCTTGCAGACAGCCTATTGTGGGACTTCATCTTGTGATTGTGTGAGTGCATATTCCTTAATAAACTCCCTTTTATATATGTATCTCTCCTATTAGTCCTGTCCCTCTAGAGAACCCTAATACACCATGGCTGGAGTGGCTGAGATGCAGAGCAGCAAGTGCAGAGGCTGCACATAGCACTGGAACCCTGGGCCCTGCCCACAAAACCAATTTTTCCTTGTAGGACTCCAGGTCTGCGATGGAAGGGGCTACCACAAAGGTCTATGACATACCCTGGAGACATTTTCCCCATTGTCTTGGTGGTTAACATTTGGCTCCTTGTTACTTATCCAAATTTCTGCAGCTGGCTTTGAATTTCTCCCTAGAAAATTGGTTTTTCTTTTCTACCACATTGTTAAGCTGCAAATTTTCCAAAGTTTTATGCTCTGCTTCGCTTTTAGACATAAGTTCCAATTTCAGGTCATCTCTCTCAAGTTTAAAGTTCCACAGATCTCTAGGGCAAGGGCAAAATGCCACCAGTTTCTTTGCTAAAGCATAGCAAGAGTGACCTTTGCTCCAGTTCCCAATAAGTCCCCCATCTCCATCTAAAACCAAGGAAGCTTGGATTTCCTTGTTCACATTACTATCAGCATTTTGAACCATCAACAAGTCTCTAGGAAGCTCCAAACTTTCCCACATCTTCCTGTCTTATTCTGAGCCCTCAAAACTATTCCAACTCTACCCATTACCTAGTTCCAAAGTCACTTTTACATTTTGGATATCTTTAAAGCAGTGCCCCACTCACCATTGTATCATCTTATTGCATTAGTCCATTTTCACATTGCTATAAAGACATACCTGAGACTGGGTAATTTATAAAGAAAAGAAGTTTAATTGACTCACTGTTCCTCATGGCTGGGGAGGCCTCAGGAAACTTACAATCATGGCAGGGGGGGAAGAGGCACAACTTACATGGTGGCAGATGAGAGAAAGAACAGTGAATGGTGAAGAGGGAAGAGCCCCTTATAAAACCATGAATTCACTCACTACCATGAGAACAGCACGGAGGAAACTGTGCCAACGATCCAATCACTTCCCTCTAGTTCTCTCCCTAAACACCTGGAGATTACAATTCAAGATGAGATTTGGGTGGGGGTACAAAGCCTAACCATATCACATACTATTCAAAGTTATTCAGAAACTCACAAATTCTGTCTTACAAAGTATTTGGAGTTGAGATTGAGTTTGTCAGAATTTGTTAGTTTCTGTTGTCAACTTCTAGGCCTAAAAATGGAAGATAAGTTTTTGGTTTTCGTAATGCTTCTTTAGTGCTGAGAGACTCAGGAGTCCCAGTGGCATAGGGAAGGATCATCATCAGAAAGGTGCTGTGGAGCAGGATGTTTCAAGGCTCCACCTAATTTTCATTACTGTGTTTCTGTTGGCTCCAGGGTGATGCTTCTTTCTCCAGCTAGTACCCCTGCCTTTATTATGGGCAACTTTTGCAGAAGACTTGCTTAACATAGCATGCCAGCCTTGTTAGAGTATATATACTTTGTAAATTCCAATATATGGAGCACTTTAATTTTTTATTATACTGTAAGTTCTAGGGTACATGGGTAGAATGTGCAGGCTTGTTACATAGGTATACATGTGCCATGGTAGTTTGCTGCATCCATCACCCCATCATCTACATGAGGTATTTCTCCTAATGCTATCCCTCCCCTAGCACTCTTACCCCCTGACAGGCCCGAGTGTGTGATGTTCCCCTCCCTGTGTCCATATATTCTCATTATTCAATGCCCACTTATGAGTGAGAACATGCAGTGTTTGGTTTTCTGTTCTTGTGTCAGTTTGCTGATAATGATGGTTTCCAGCTTTATCCATGTCCCTGCAAAGGACATGAACACATCCTTTTTATCACAATTTAAAAAGAAAATTTTAGGCCAATATCCATGATGAACATTGATGTGAAAATCCTCAATAAAATACTGGCAAATTGAATCCAACAGCACATCAAAAAGCTTATCCATCATGATCAAGTTGGCTTCATCCCTGGGATGCAAGGCTGGTTCAACATACTCAAATCAATAAACATAATCCATCACATAAACAGAACCAAAGGCAAAAACCACATGATTATCTCAATACATGCAGAGAAGGCCTTTGATAAAATTTAATAGCCTTTATGCATATGGAACACTTTAAAAGATATCAGTACAGTCAATACTTCCCACTCTTACTGTCTCATGGCCCACCCTCTCTACAGGCTTCTATGATTCTGAGCCAAAAGGTGTTAGTGAAACTGTACTGAGGGTGACAGTCCTTCTTTCTGAGCAAGTTTTCTCTTACAAGCTACAGCAAACTGTAAGCTTATTGGTTTTTCTCTCATTCTTGTCTTCCATGAACTTTATCACACAGACATTTGTCAAGCATTTTGGTGTTGGTCAACATTCCATGGAAGTGTTCAACAAAGAATATATATATTTTTTTGTTTTATCCCTTCATTCACTTTTATCATAATTTGGAGGATGAGGAAGGAAAAAAAGGAGACTTAAAATATTAGCCTTCTGAGTTTCACATTGGTAAGTATTATTATTCCCTTCAAATTAATAATTAGGATACAATTAGTATCCTAATGATTAAAACATGCACTTTTATAATTTGGATACAATTTCTAAAGAGGCATGTCAGCACAGTGTACAACTGTTAAAAGAGACCATCACATCCCAAAATGACTGTGAGGAGTTCTTTATAACCTTTAGAGAAGTTTCTACCCCAGGCTACACAAGGAAATAAGCTAACAGATGCTGTGAACAGAAGCTAAGAGAAAAAGGTGAATGATGCTAAAATCCTTGGAAGTGTTTCTTTATCAGTTCACCTCCTGATATAGGTGAACTATGGAAGATGATGCGAATTTGTAATAATTGGTAGAAATATGCTCATGATAGCATAATGATCCTCATAGAATAGATCATGAGTTGATTCTCAAGATGGCAAATTCTCCATTTTAAGACACCAAAAGATGCCAACATAAATTTATTTACACATTATTTTGAGGGGGAGTGTGTTGATGCATTTTCACACTGCTGTAAAGATACTACCCAAGACAGTAATTTATAAGAGAAAGAAGTTTAATTGACTCACAGTTCCACATCGCTGTGGATTTCTCAGGAAACTTACAATCATGGCAAAAGGGGAAGCAGGAACTCTCTACACAAGGTAACAAGAGAGAGAAGAGTGAAGAGTTCCTTATAAAACCATCAGACCTTCTGAGAACTCACTCACGATCTCTATAGCAGCATGGGGGAACTGCCCCCACAATCCAATCACCTCCTACTGGGTTCCTCCCTTTACACATGGGGATTAAAATTATGAGATGAGATTTGGGTGAGGACACAGAGTCAAACCGTATCAGTGAGCAAGTATATTTTATTAAATGCACACATTAATAAGATTATTTCACAAAACATTGAAAGGTAAATAGAAAAATAATCACAGAAAGGAAAAACTAGTGGTAGTTACGCTGCTAGCTCTAAGGGTAAGAAAGAATAAATAGCTTGACATGCTGAAAGCCAAGTCCCCAAACCTGAGACTCCTTGGTTTCCTAATTTTGAAAAGCGAGGTCACAGAACTGTGATCCAGTAACTATGAGGATTACAGTTACATTCACCAAATATAAAACAGATATCAATCTTTGACTATGGAAAATGGTTGTTTCATAATTTACCAGGAAAAATAAAATGTTAATATGAAGAGTGCAAAAACTAAAGGAATAACAAAGAAAATTCACAAGTATGAAAGCTCACTAGGCTAGAAACAAAGCTCACTAGGCTGAGATAACACAAAGGATTAGATTGCCAAATCTGATGCATAGAATCAGAGATATTTTTTTTTTTTTGAGACAGAGTTTCACTCTTTTGCCCAGGCTGGAGTGCAATGGTGTGATCTCAGCTTACTGCAATCTCAGCCTCTCAAGTTCAAGGATTCTCCTGCCTTAGCCTCTCAAGTAGCTGGGATTACAGGAATGTGCCACTATGCCCAGCTAATTTTGTATTTTTGGTAGAGACGGGGTTTCTCCATGTTGGTGAGACTGGTCTCGAACTCCTGACCTCAGGTGATCCACCTGCCCTGACCTCTCAAAGTGCTGGGATTGCAGGTGTTAGCCACCATACCTGGACCTAGCAATCTTACCCAGTACCACAGTTTAATAATAATCCTAAGGATACCAGGATCGTGAGACACAGGAAATGCAAGAAGTCTGAGGCCATCGCCACAGCTCCCCAGGATCCTTCCTTGCTACTTTGGGATAAACCTGGGCCTAAATTTGACCACTCACCTGTTCGTTAAACAAGAACAGTCATTGGGTCATGAAATATCTCTTGTAGTCTAACAAACAGTAACATAACTAACAGTAACATTTTCATGAGGTCCACGACTCATTAATCCAAAAATTCCAGGTTTGTTTACCAGAAGCAGCAACAGACTAGGTACATCCTGCTAAAAGCATTCCATAGGTAATGGCCATCAGGAGGATCAACTCACATCTTTAAAAGTTTTGATCTCATCATTTCTTCTATTCTAACAATATATCTCACTTTCAATCTAATACCTTATAACCACACACAATTTTATTCTCACAGCACTGAAATAGTTGCCTCTGCAATTTGTCTCTCCCTGGGCAGGATGACCACAATCCTCGCTGGGCAGGATGACTGCAATTCCACATGGAGTCTTCTCTCAGTTAAAGAAAATTCTCCTACAGGCTTATTACTAATATCATTATATAATCTATTCTACGGGAATCCATGAACAATTTATTGTCCCTTTCTCTTTCTAATAACAGCTGTGTTTCATGTTGTTGATTGAATTATTTTTTGTAATAGCTAATAGTAAACTCGGAGTGAAAATTTTCAGCCTAGTTCAAAGTGTTGAGGCCTTATTCTGCTAAAATAAAATGTACATATATTTTGTGTCCTAACCTTATACCTAATTCCATAAAATTTTTACCACTCTTAGTTTGGGGATTATTTTTATTCTTGTGTTCATATTCATTGTCCCACTATTATTATTTTCAGATTATATGAACCTCTGTACATTCACTAAAACTATTATCAAAAGAGCTAGAATATAAATACACAGAAAATAGAAAACTACAGCTAACTGAAAACTATTAAGACATTGAATTGCTTGATTCCTTCTGGCTCAAGTTATTAGCTATTCTTTAAGTTTTATAACTCACATACTAATAAAAGGGTCTTACAGCATAAGAATGTATTAACCAGGTAATGAGAAGTATACGTCATATGAATAGCCACGCAAAACATGCAGTGTAATTAAGGTCATTTTAACTGTCATGAATGCAAGGTCAGTATGCATCTTTTGTCTTTCAGGACAGATTTCAGCTGTATGTACAACTGAAAAGATATATCAGAAATATCCTAACAGGTTCCTGTTACAAGATAAGCAGAAGAAAGTCATCATAATCATACTGATTCTACCTCAAATAACTTTGGAATCCACTTCTTTCTTTTGGCAGTACAACCACTCTAATCTCATACCTGAAAAGAAGTATTAAAGGGATATCCTACAGAATAAAAAGTGTTTTATTAACATAAATTTGATAATGACACTTCTGCTAAAAGATCTCCCAGGGTTTTCTTCTGCTCTTGGAATAAAGTCCAAGACCCTTAACAGAGCCAGAAAGTCTGCCTGTGACTGCTGCCTCTCATTCACCTTTCCTTCCACAATCACCCCATCGCTTGATTACCTACAGACATATTCATGAAGTATGTACTATGCAAAACAAATACTAGAAGCACAATCTATACTCTGGCCTTTTCTACAGAATCAACCTCTTGAAAGGGTAGTCTGAGTTCACTGTTTCCACTTCATGCTTGTGTCAATTCTACAATCTGAATTCTGATCCCAGCACTCCTTGGTAAATGCATGTACCTAGGTAAGTGGAGAACACCTACTCGCCAAATGCAAGAGGTATTTATCCATTTCTAATCACCAGTGACGTCTCTGTGGACTCTCAAAATCCTTTCTTCTTGACTTCTAGATATACTGGATTATCTTCTGCCTCCTCTTCCTTTAATACTCTTATGGCTGCCTGAAACCATTTATAGTAGTAAGCCCTCTATATATGACATGTTTTCAATCTAATAACAACTTAGATGACTGCTAAATGACTGATGGGCAAGCAGTATAGACAGTGTGGATACATTGCACAAAGGGATGATTCATGTCCCAAGCAGGATGGAGTTGGAAGATAAGAAAGTTCATCACACTACTCAGAACAGCAAGCAATTTAAAACTTACAGATTTTTCTTGTCTGGAACGTTCCTTTCATATTTCTGGACCACAGTTGATCATGGGTAACTGAAACCTCAGAAAGCAAAACCACACATAAGATGTGTAAAAAGTATCAGAATAAAAATGAAGTCAGTTGTGTCAAACCCTAACAAAATAAATACATAAAGCCAGGAGGTTCTGAGGAGGGCTTTGGTTTATACATGCCTCTGATAAGAACTACTACAAAGACTCTCTGAAGGGCTTGCAGGCACACATGCTTGTAAGAACTTTTGTTAAGGACTTTCCTAACTGCTGCTTGCTCCAGCAGTCCCAAAGACAGCTATCTGAAGGCACAGGAACATTTACCTAACACACTGTCTCCGGTAATAAACTGGTCAACTCCTGCAATAAGCCCTGTATCCGATGTTCTCTTTGTTTCAAAACAACATAGTGTACGCCTCCTTCTGCTGTTAAAATCTTCCCCTTACCTCAGCCTTCTCGAATGCACTCATGGTTGCAGCACACATACTCTGCATGCAATGCTTCTGCTGATTTCAGAATAAACTCCTTAACTTTGGAGAATCTTTGTTTTGTGGGCTGACGGCAGGGACGACTGTATTTGTGTTATGTCAGTTTCCATCTCTCAGTTCTGTCCCTGATTATCTACTTCTAGGAATTCACCTACATACCCAATAATCTCCACATCTTTATCTGCGGCCACTCTCTCCAGTGATATTTGGACCCATATGTTTAACTATCCACTACACATCACCACCTCGATATGACACAGCAACCTCAATAGACATGCCCGATGTTGTACCCTCCTCCTACAGAGTGCCTTATATTCCCGGAAAGCTATTTAAAACCTGGTAATCACACTAGACTCTTGTTTCTCCCTTGAAGGTTCTAACAATTCTGCCTTCTAAATACCTCCCTCTGCTCCATCCATTTTTTCAAAAAGTGCCTCTGTAGCTGATATTAAGTAAAAGATGTGAAAGTTAAAAAAGGTCTCAAGGGAATGGGAAAAGGTGGACTACGCCAAAAAAAACATTTTCTCTAAGAAAATAAATTGGTTTTCTCGATTACTAAAAAAATGGATTCTCTCAAGTATAGTACTTCTCAGAGATTTAAAATACTAATATGTACTGTTAGTCCTTAAGAAACATGTTCAGGATGTAGCATTTCTCCCCAGCTAGTGAGACTCTTTCGCCTAAAACACGAATAAACAGCTAACAGAAGTAAAATGCAGCGGCACGCAGTTTGGATTTTGCTGGTTGTTCTTTTGTAGGTTAACATAATAAGGCTTCTTAAAAATGGCATCTGAAGGACTCATAAACTTACGTGATTCTACATTTTGGGTGGGAATGGAATGGGCAGCCCTATAGTGTAGATGAACTCTCACCTGCCTCCCAATGTAGCACAGTTTTCTTCCCACCTGCACTACACTGCAGGGTAATTTCCTGTTCTTGATTTTAATTAATAAATCAAATAAATCCATCAAATATTTATTAAGCACCCATTCTGTACAAGACACTGTGATAATTATTAAGGATACCAAAAATGATAAAATGCAGTTTTCCCTCCAGGACACAGATTAGCGGGAAACACATTTGCAAAAACAAAATAATATGATAAAATGCTATAAGAGATGCACTAAATTTTGTGGGAGAACGCGGAAGAAATGACATCCCCTTCTTGGAGAGACACAAAAGGGGATCAGAGAAGATTAAGCAACATCTTTAATATTTGGTTAAATAAATGCTTTATAGTCTCCTTACACCCCCCCACACCCCGCAAAAAGAATTTTACAAGGTAGAAAAATATTCCTATTTTATAAATGAAAAATTGTGTTTATTATGGTAAATTTCCCTAAATTCACAAAGCTAATAAGTAGCAAAACAAATAGATTCAGATTGGTCAGAAAAGAATAGGGAAAGAGAAGGAAGGAAATAATATTCCATAGAGATAACAATAGGGAAGCTGTATAAAAAGGTATGGCTCAGCCGGGCGCCATGGCTCACGCCTGTAATCCCAGAACTTTGGGAGGCCGAGGCCAGTCGATCACGAGGTCAAGAGATCGAGATCATCCTGGTCAACACAGTGAAACCCCGTCTCTACTAAAAATACAAAAAATTAGCTGGGCATGGTGGCACATGTCTGTAATCCCAGCTACTCAGGAGGCTGAGGCAGAAGAATTGCCTGAACCCAGAAGGCAGAGGTTGCAGTGAGCCGAGATCGCGCCATTGAACTCCAGCCTGGGTAACAAGAGAGAAACTCCGTCTCAAAAAAAAAAAGGTATGGCTCACTAGGGAAACCAAAAGCCAGGGAATGAGTGAAGTGGAACGCCAGGTCTATGTTTGGCTGTGGACTGGGGGAAGTTGGTGGGAGCTGTGAAGGGTTTACCTATCACCCCTACTTGCTGTTTCACGGATGCAAGCAGAAAACAGGAGACTCACAGCAAAGAGCATGTCCATCACATCAGCACCCTGTTCCAGGAGAGTCCAGATGGTTGCCTGCACGTGTAGAGGGTTGCATTACAGGGGAAGAACACTGAACTTGTTGGGGATTCACCGCTTTTGCAAGCCTAAGCAATCCTGCTCTTTATCCTGGGGGAGACCATCCCTCAAAGTTGCTCACTGCAAACACAACACCAACACTTCGCCCAAGCAGAAGGAAGTCAGAGCCTTCACTGTTGGAATGCCCAGCCAAAACACACAGGGATGCTCGAGGTCCATGGTGGGTTACCTCCAACAACAGGGAGGCAAGATAGGAAACAGTGGATAGACCACAGGAGACAAGGACGGAAAAGAAGGCAGGGATTATATCACTGAGACATGAAAACGAAATACATGGGAGTCTGAGTTTTCGCCATAGCACTAGGGAACCATGAAGGATGTACTAAGATGTGTATCAAATGCCTGTGAATTTATGTATATGACTTGCACAGCTTTTCTAAGACCTTCTCCTCCACTCCCAAATCCATCTTTACAGTTAGTTGGAAAATGACAATACTTTATAAGGTGATGCCCTCCTTCAAATTTTTAAACTCATAACGAAGCGAGTTTGGTCGGTTTCTCCCTTTCGGTGGAAGCATTATAGCAGTTATATTTTCAGTTATGTGATGCAAGTCTCTGCAGCCGGAAAAGCTACACAAATGCCAAACGGAGTAAGAGGTATGTAAGCACTCTAGTCCCAATTTTCATTGCTTCAGCCCGTCTGCATCCCTCGCTTCCTTTGTCTTCATTATCCCTTGAGATGCCTCAATGCACTCCAATTCACTGGCCTGCTGTCACTGAAATCCTAAAGTGTGAACAGTTTAGAGAAGCAATGGCATCAGGTTTTCCATATGGAAACATCACTGTGTTAGTCCATGTTCATACTGCTGTAACGAACTGCCTAAGACTGGGTAATTTATAACAGAAGGAGGTTTCATTGACTCACAGTTCTGCATGGCTGGGGAGGCCACAGGAAACTTACAAACATACCAGAAGGCAAAGGAGAAGCAGGCACTTTCTTCACAAGGTGGCAGGACAGAGTGAGTGCTGAGCAAAAGGGGAAAAGCCCCTTATAAAACCATCAAATCTCATGAGAATTCACTCACTATCACAAGAACAGCATGGGGATAACTGTCCCCATGATTCAATTGCCTCCCACTGGGTCTCTCCCACAACACATGGGGATTATGGGAACAATTCAAGATGAGATTTGAGTGGGGACACAGCCAAACTATATTTGTCACCATTGAGGCAGTATGGGAAATGGATTCCAATGAAGATAGAACTGCAAATAAAACCAAAACGCTATCATGACAGTCCAAGAGCAAAATGATGTTTCTTTTTTCTTAAAGATATGGCCATAATTAGGTACTCTGATTCAAAGATGACTTTAGAATTAATTCCTGGTTCTGAAGTTACATCATCTCAGTATTTTCAGGGATGATTTTTGAGGAATAATTTTATTTATGGTAGCTCAGGAACAAAATCTGACTCTTCCAAATGGGAAGAAAGGGCATATGAAGCTAAAGAAGAAGGGGCCAGATCGAGGGTCAGATAAACTACACCAGAGCCAAGACAATCAGGATATAGAACAGTGAGATTGACTGTTGTCATTGCTGTGATTGGACTCAAGCCCAGGAGCCTGGAAGGTGGTATTACACAGAGAAGCTCAGGATGTGGGATGGCAAGGGCTTCATCTCAGTGCTCCTATAAGAGTGAATCACATTTATAAATACTAATCACAGGGTAACTACTAAAATCTGATTCAATTTTTAAATTATCTTTTTTAAGAATTCAAAGAAGGTAGAAATTTTAAAGTATGTATTTTTACTTCTTCACTGCTGTTTCTCCTGCTAATTCTATTCTCCAATGCTATCTACTACTAATGGTATTCTGTCCACATTGTTTGAGATTTGTTCATATGTGAATTGATATGCAAGTAGTTTTTGGTTTTGGGGAGGGTTTTGTTTTTGTTTTTGTTTTTTAGTGGGGCCATATTTGCGTTTGTCTTTCAATGGTGTTCTAAGTCACTTGCTCATTTTGGTTTTTTGTTTAGTTTTGAGACAGGGACTCTGTCACCTAGACTAAAGTACAGTGGCATGATCACAGCTCACTGCAGCCTCGACCTCCTGGGCTCAAGCTATCCTTCCACCTCAGCTACCTGATTAGCTAGGACCATAGATGTACAACACTACACCTGGCTGATTTTTAAATTTTTTGTAGCGATGGAGTCTCTCTATTTGCCAAGATGGTCTTGAACTTCTGAGCTCAAGAAATCCTCCTGCCTTGGCTTCCAAAGTGCTAGGATTACAGGCATGAGCCACCAAGCTCAGCCTCTACTTTGGTTATTTATACAGCTTTACCTTTATTCATTTAATGTCCACATAATTATCCATAATTTATCATTTAGTAGATGTTTACATTAGCTACAATGAACATGCTTATATATAAATCAGTTTGAATTTTGTCCAATTACTTTTGGATGACTTTCCTATAAGTTGGGCAAAGGATACACAGCATTTAAATTTTGAGTTATACTGTTAAATTCTTCCTGAAGGCAGAGACAGTCTTTATCAATCTTCTTTTTCAGTGTGCATAGATGAGAATGCTCTATTTCCTACAATCACAGGACCATCTGTATTTCTAATCTTTGATAATGTCATATTACTGAGAAGTTATTTTTCCTCTGTTAAGTTCACTAATCTTCACATATCCACATTAGTCATTTACATCATTTCAGTTTCCTCTTTATGTTCTTTTTTTCATTTCACATGGTATATTAGTGTCTTTGTCACCAATTTATGAGGACTCATTTATGATTAAGGATGCTAACCTTTTGATTGCTGTGCATTGCAGATGGAATGTCATGGAACTCCATTTCACTGTGGTATTTCATTTTGTTTTATTGTACAGAAGTTATGTATTCAAATACAACTATGATCTTCTATTTTTAAGAAAGGCAGTGAGCAAGAAATAAAGATAAGA
Organism: Saguinus oedipus; assembly: GCA_031835075.1. Classification (NCBI taxonomy): domain Eukaryota; kingdom Metazoa; phylum Chordata; class Mammalia; order Primates; family Cebidae; genus Saguinus; species Saguinus oedipus. Next base: position 23,116,896 of record CM063169.1, read on the forward strand.
TTTGGATTTTATTGGGAGCTCAGTTGGGAATCTATTGGCAAATGGACTTGCAAGGGCTAAGAGCAGATACAGGCTGATTGAGCAATTCAGTGGCAGAATGGGGTAGTGAGCAATGGGTTAGGCAGAGAATTCCCAAAGGCATTTGTGAAACAGGATCTAGGAGAATTTGGTGATTTAATTGCTAGAGTAGGTGGGGATTAAGTTACCATATCATCATGGAGTGTTATCCATTCAGCCATATTTTCAACTGAAGCCTAAAAAACAAGCTGCCTCTAATGCTCTTCATAAAAGGGGTGAGAGACAAGGGTAGGGAACGGAGAGAAAGGAACGTTTAACAAAACCATGATTATGAAGCAACTGAATGTGAGTAAATAAATTATTGACTAGAACTTCTAAAGACATTTATAAAGTGACTCTAGAACAGATGTATGTTTCTATACATTTTAAATACAAATCAAATTACCTTCTGAAAGCTGTGACTTCAAGTATTTTAAGTATATAAAGTATTATCATGCAGAATCCTGGGAGAAAATAGACTGGCACCCTAAAATGAGACTTAATAAAATTTTTATAAAGAGCAGGGTATAGGAAACTGTAAGGATCATGCAATATTCCCTAGCTAGTAACTGTGGCGAGGTCACTGATACTGCCCCTTGGAGAGAAAAGAGAGAAAGTAGGCACAAGAATTCAGAGACTTATGAGACCACTCGACAGCAGCGGTGGTTTTAGGTGAACTGTCATCGCCAACCTGTAGTGACTCCATAAATATGAGGGCTACACCTGTCCTACTCCACTTGCCCAGTCCAAGAATTGCCAAGAATGCCCAATGATAGAGCCAGGAACAAAGGGTAGGGTGGAGAGACCTTCTGAAGGAGCAGACAGAGATTTACCAGCACACTCCGCCCTTGTGCCTTTCATGTGGAAGATAAGTTTTCATTTTCAATATAAGGGACATGCCAAGACCCTCAGCACTATGACATGCAAGAATACAATAGATAAGTAACTCCTACTCACTTGATGAAGCCTATCAGACATTATAGAATCTATCCCTACGCACATTAGTTCAGCCTTAAAACTGTCTTATATTTCCAGGCAAAGTACCTCCCTCTTGATCTTAATTGAATTCATTTAAATAGCATTATTTTGCAAAAGTCCAGTCTTTAGTTCTTAGACTTTATATATGAATAAACAAATCTGATTTTACCATATGAATGAACCACAAATAATACAATATTTAATACATTAAATAATGAAAACAGAGACAATGTTTCTAAGAGTACAGGATTAATACTTTGAGGGTGAGTGATGGAAGACAAATATTTGAAAGTTTGGTATTTCATAAAGATAAAGGAAACTGACTCTACTATGATTTCTCTGCCTGCTCCCTGACCCAGCACAAATAATTATTTAAATGTATCTAACAACATTTTATGATAGAATCAATTAAGTCACATTTGTAGAGACTATAACTGTTCACAAACTGCCTTCCCTTTTCCCTTTCAAAAATCACTGAAAGGGAAAAGGGACAAGCCTATAAATAAAGAAAAATACAAAAGGTTGAGTCATTTGCTAAAGGTCACCCAGCTAATAAGTGATGGAGTCAAGACTAACCTATTTCAAAATATAAACTCATTGTTATTCACTAAAATATGTGACCATCAGCCATTATTCTAAGCAAATTAACACAGGAATGGAAAACTAAAAACCACACGTTCTCACTTATAAGTGGAAGCCGAACACTGGGTCCTCATGGACATAAAGATGGGAAGCACAGACACTGGGAACTACAAGAGAGGGGAGGGAGGGAGGTGGACAAGTGTTGACAAACCATCTGTTGAAGATTGCACTAAGTAACTGGGTGGTGGGATCATTCATACCCTAACTCTCAGGATCACACAATATACCCAAGTACAAACCTATACATGTTCCCCCTGAATCTAATATAAAAGCGGGGAGAAAAAAACAATATATGACACACGTATCTTCCTTGTCCCCTGGAAAAAAAAAAGAAAACGTGACCATAATATGCAGCAAATAAGCTGAAGAGTCTGCTTTTCCCATTTATTTATTCCATGACATTTTAATCATCTGTCGTAACTACTAGTTTTCCTTGTTCTGTAAGGTACTTTCAAAGATGAATTGAGTAGGAAATATGTTAAAACCTGAAGTTGTTTTTGTGCTTCTGAACTTACCAAAGGAAGAAACAAAATTTGGTTCTGCCCTTGTAAGGAAAACACTTAATTACACAAACGCAGATCCACAGAGCTTCACTTAACAAACCGTACCCTGAAGAATTCATTGATTCCTCGGCTTTTTCAGTTTTACCATGTTGTTTCTATTCCCTTTACCTTTTAAGTTGATCAAATACCTTTTTTAAAAATGACTTTTTTCCCCCTAGAGTAAAATGAATTCCAAGCCTGGTGAGAACAGGCTGTTAATCTCCTCGTTTTATTGACCTACTTCAGTTTTAGCTCATTAAACACAGACATCTCAATGATCAAAAGAAAATGAACCAAATGTAACTCTGTATAACCTTACCGAATAAGAGAGTTATTCAAAGAGCAAATAAATCTGCACAAGTAATTTAATATTGACAATCTTCCATTTAAAGAATATATATGTAATGAACAAGGACATCCAGAAATAATTTTTATGCTCATTTAATCAATGAAGGCACACTCTTGGTGTGCTTTTTATCCAATTCCCTTCTCAGACTTTATCTTCTCCCAAGGCAAATGTTGAAGAAATCATGAACTAAATTCCCTTGAAACTGTAAAACAATGAAAAGCAAGACTATTCAAAAACAAATAGCTGCAAAAATTATTTAATCATGTTGCCTATGAGGAATTATGAAAACTGAAATAGATTTGGTTATTACAGCACAGAGGAGAGAAAAACTGGTAATTTAAACCCATTATCCTAACAAGAGTAATAAACAATGTAAATTATGAAGCAATATTTACTATCACTTAAATATAACTACATTTGAAACATATTTAATAGCTGGACCATATCTAATTGTGCAGGTTCGTTTCATTAGCATTGACTTAAATAGTCTTTCAACTTTAGCAAAATTTCCTAGCTGCTCTTGTAAAACTATCCTAAACAAATAACCAGCCACAATTAATATAGGAAAAATTACGATTTTCTAAGATACCACTGAAAAGAGACCTTAAAGACTAGATAAACCTAGGCATTCATCAGCTGATGAATGGATAAAGAAACTGTGTTACATATATACACACACACATATATATATATACATACATATAAATACACACATATATACATACATATATATATATATAGAGTGTGTGTGTGTGTGTGTGTGTGTGTGTGTGTGTGTGTGTGTGTGATAGAATACTATTCAGCCAGGAAAATAAGGAAATGCTGTCATTTGCAACAACATGAATGACCTGGAGGATAGTATATCAAGTGAAATAAACCAGGCACAAAACCGCAAATACCACATGATCTCATTCATGTAGAATCTAAAAAGGTTAATATCATAGAAATACAGAGGAGAATGGTGATTACCAGGAGCTGGGGCTGTTTGGGAGGAGGAAGACTGGAAAGATGTTGGTCAAGGGACACATATTTACAGATAGAAAGAATAAATTCAAGTGACCTATTGCACAGCAGAGTGACTACAGTTAATATGATATTTTGTGTTTTTGAAAAATGCTAAGATAGTAAATGTTAAAATGTCCTCACCACAACAAAATTGGTAACTATGTGAGGTAATGCATAGTTTAATTAGCTAGATTGAACCATTCCACAATGTACACGTACTGTGCTTCAAACCATCGTGTTGTATATTAAATAAACCCAATTTTAGTTGTCAATTTGAAATAAATTTTTCAAAAAGATAAGTATTTCTAAAATTGAAATTGTTGGAAATACTTCAGAGACAGATTACACCTGTTACAATATATCATGTTTTGTGATTTAATAGCAATTATTTGTTTCCTTATTCTGAAAACCGTGGTTCCTCTGGTTGGTCTGCAATGGAGACCAAACTCCAAGTCAGTGTCTTTTAACAAGCAATGATCAGCTAAGGAACGGTTCCACAGATGCGTGATGTATAGTGTACTCCCGACATGGGATTAACAACGGTAAAACAGAAAAACTGAATCCTTTTCTAGTTCTTCACTGTTAATTTCCTCATAGAAAAATACATTTTGCAAAAAAAAAATTCAAATAATAGTCAAACCAACCAATCCACAGCCAAATGTAAATTGTAACTGCTCACCTTTATTTTTCTCCATTCTCCCAATAACAGATCAATGCTCTAAAGCAGATCAATTGCACCAACTACATGATGATAACAGCTGTGCAAATGAATCCTTTAGCTGTTAAATAATTTTCTTTTCCTTACAGGACATTTGAGAATACCCTCTTCTAAACATTTGTCTGGCAACTCATTTACTCCATTTCAAAAATGTTAGATAACAGATATAAATTCCTTTAAATGTGAAGGGTTTTGTCACTCCATAAAATTTATGGCTGAGTTACCCAAGAAAAAAATTAATTCCACAAGAACAATTCATTCGACACAACTGAGCCCAGATACATTTTAAGAAACTTCATTCTCCATATTTCATTCTACTAATATGAAGCATAAAAAATAATAAAACACAATAAATAACTTATTAAGTAACTACAAAAATAAGATTCATTCTACAAATCACTATTTATTTATAATGTTGGCCTAATCACAGAACCAAAAGTGAAATCAATCACAGATCCTGTTCTCAAATAGCCTATAGTCTAGTAAAAGAAAGAAATATATTGAAAATCAGTATTGCTACCTTGAGTCCCTACCTTCCATTAGAAATATTGACCCATATGTGGTGAGTTTCAGGATATCGAGGCTAATTAAAGAAAATACAGGGCCACAAGATGGCAGTAGTACAAAAGGAGCTTTATTTGGGTCGTGCTTTGACAGGTTGTCCTTAGGCCAAGTTCCTCAAACAGGAGACCTTCCAGAGACAATGGTGCCTGGCCACCACCCAGAAGGGAAAGCTGACAAGGAAACTCCTAGGCGAAGGGGAAATTGGAGAGGAGGCTTGCATGTCTAGGTGATAACCACTTATTAGAAAACGGGAAAAGTCTGGGTCAGAGAGCTTTGAAGGGCATCAATGGCTTGGGGTCTTTTAGTGCCCCAGAGTTTATTTTATCTACAGCTAGCAGACTTTAAGTGAAATTTTGTCAGATACGCAAAGCAGGTAGATTTTAAATAGCTAAAAATATGTTTATTTGAGCTATATTAAAAGCAACTGTATGTATAAAAATCGAAGTTGAGTACCATTTGGCTTTGGGCTAATGGTCCTAGCCTGCTGTGAAGAAGAAAAACATGGAGGTCCATCTTTAACCCATTTATATAACATCACAAAACAAAAATATCATTGCACACAGAAGCAGAATCTGAGATAGTCAGTGTCCACAGGCCTATGTCTAGAGTTTCACTTAAAAATCAGAGTTCAGGGTAATAACAAACTTCTCTGAGCTAAAGGAACATATTCTAACAAAAAATAAATAAATAAAATAAAATCAGAGTTCAAAGAACATATCAAGATACTCCTTAAAGCTTATCAAATTATTCAATAATTACTTAGACTCTTATTCTCTATCAAGCCCTGTTCTACACACCACACACTCAAGAGGCAACAAGGTACACAGTAGAACTGGCTACATAATTTGCAGTGCCCAATGCAAAGAGAAAATGCAGGGCCTTTTGTTCAAATTTCAATAAGAGCCAGGAATGGCAACTCACACCTGTAATCCCAGCATTTGGGGACACCAATGTGTGCAGACCACTAGAGCCCAGGAGTTCAAGACAGCCTGTGCAATATGGTGAAACCCTATCTCTGAAAAAAATAAAAATAAAAATAAAAATTAGCCAGGCATGGTGGAATGCACCTCTGGGCCCAGCTACTCGGAAGGCTGAGGTGGGAGGATCACCTGAACCCAGGGAGGTCAAGGCTACAGTGAGCCGTGATTGTACCACTGCACATCAGCCTGGGTGACAGAGTAAGACCCTGTCTGAACAAAACCAAAATTTAAATACAGTGACAAGAGAACATTAAACCAACCACACTGTTCATCTGAGTGTAGGATCCTGCTTGAATGGCAGGTATGTTCTCTATCTCCATCATGTACACAACCTAGTGGCAAAAGACCTGGAGTTAAAACAAAGAAGAGAAATGTGGCACCGTGAAAAGCGCCATGCAGGAAACAAAAAGGATTCCACAATAATAAGTGGTGTCACCTATTTTAGTGAACTTTGAGAAAGGCCTCTGTGAAGAGCCAACATTTAGGCTAAAACCTGCAAACAAGCCAACTACACAATCTGTGCATGTGAAGGACCCACAGGTTGAAGAGTTCGTTCCTGTGGTTCTCAACCAGGACAAGTTTGCCTCCCGTGGAACAGCTGGCAATGTCAGGAAACATTTGTGGTTATCACAACTTGGTGGAGGGTGGTACTGGTATTGGTATCTAGTGGGTGAAGGTGAGAGATGCTTCTAAACATTCTGCAATACACAGGACAGTACCCCACAACAAAGAACTGTCAATCCCCCAATGTCAATGGAACTCAGGTTGAGAAAACACTACTGTATAGTAACGTAGGTCATGTACAAAGCCATGAGTTGTGTAAGAGTTTGGCACATGTGCCTTTGATGTCCTCAGCCATGTGACTTTATGGTAGAGAATACTGGAAACCTACAGTTCTAACAAGAAGGGTGAATTTAATTTATGTTACAGAGATTTAATGCAATAGTATACAGCCACATAAAAAAATGAGGCTGTTTTGGTACTATTACCATGCTGTTTTGATTACTATAGCCTTGTAGTATAGTTTGAAGTCAGGTAGCATGATGCCTCCAGCTTTGTTCTTTTTGCTTCAGATTGTCTTAGCTATGCAGGCTCTCTTTTGGTTCCTATGAAGTTTAAGGTGGTTTTCTCCAGTTCTGTGAAGAGGGTCATAGGTAGCTTGATGGGAACAGCATTGAATCTATAAACTACTTTGTGCAGTATGGCCATTTTCACAATATTGATTCTTCCTAACCATGAGCATGGAAGGTTTTTCCGTCTGTTTGTATCCTCTCTTATTGCCTTGAGCAGTGGTTTGTAGTTCTCCTTGAAGAAGTCCTTTACATCCTTTGTTAGTTGTATTCCTAGGTTTTTCATTCTCTTTGTAGCAATTGTGAATGGGAGTTTACTCTTAATCGGGCTGTTGTTGGTGTATAGGAATGCTTGTGATTTCTGCACATTGATTTTGTGGAGAAATAGGAACACTTTTATACTGTTGGTGGGAGTGTAAATTAGTTCAACCATTGTGGAAGACAGTGTGGTGATTCCTCAAGGACCTAGAAATAGAAATTCCATTTGACCTGGCAATCCATTGCTAGGTATATATCCAAAGGATTATAAATCATTCTATTATAAAGACACATGCTCACGTGTGTTCACTGTAGCACTGTTTATAATAACAAAGACCTGGAATCAACCCAAATACCCGGCAATGATAGACTAGACAAGGAAAATGTGGCACATATACACCATGAAATACTATGCAGCCATAAAAAATGATGAATTCGTGTCCTTTGTAGGGATATGGATGAATCTGGAAACCATCATTCTCAGCAAACTGACAAAGGAACAGAGAATCAAACACTGAATGTTCTCACTCATAGGCAGGTGTTGAACAATGAGAACACATGGACACAGGGACGGGAGCATCACACACTGGGGTCTGTTGGGGGAAACTAGGGGAAGGACAGTGGTGGGTGGGGAGGTAGGGGAAGGATAATATGGGAAGAAATGCCAGATGTGGGTGACGGGGAGATGGAAATAGCAAACCACATTACCATGTATGTACCTATACAACAATCCTGCATGATCTGCACATGTACTCCAGAACCAAAAGTACAATAAAATATATATATATATATATATATATATATATATATATATATATATATATATATATATATCAGGCTTAGGTCTGGGTGTTGTGTCTAACAACTGTAATCCCAACACTTTGGGAGGCCGAGGCAGCAGATGACAAGGTCAGGAATTTAAGACCAACCTGGCCAACATGGTGAAACCCCATATCTACTAAAAGTACAAAAATTAGCTGGCCATGGTGGCATGTGCCTGCAGTCCCAGCTACTTGGGAGGCTGAGGCAGGAGAATTGCTTGAACTGGGACTCAGGAAGCAGAAGTTGCAGTGAGCCGATATCATGCCACTGCCCTGCAACCTGGGCTACAGAGTGAGACTCCGTCTCAAAGGAAAAAAATATCAGACTTAGAAAGATATTTAACAGCATGGGAAATGGGAAATAAATTTATGTTCATAATTGGAAGAGGCATGTTTTAAAAAATTATTCTGTGTTCTTTCAAAAAACAGGCTTAGCAGGGGGGCTGATGAGCATGCTAAAAAAAACAATGCAAAGGAGTTTTGGTGGTCGTTTCTGAATAATAAAATTATTTTACTTCATGTGTACTTTTCAGTTTTTTTAATTTTCAAGAAAACATATTCTTCCATAAAAATATGGAAGTATATCATCTCCTTTTGTTTCTATAAAAGTGCACCGCACATTCAACTTACATAGTAGCCATATGTGGACCTGATGCAGCTAATCAAGGGATGTGCTGTTTGTTGTGATTCATAGAGGGATGGATAATCATTTTAGGACGATTTGGGCAGTCTCATTAGTGAAATTGAAGATTTACTAAAACTGAAAAGTTGAAGAATTGAGAGCATAATCAGTGCTGCCTTTTCTTCTTGTTGAAGGTCAGGACTTTATAAAAGAAAGGTAGATATGGAAAATGGCTACTCTCTATTAAAATTAACTGCTATTGTTACTTAACCGAGTAGGTCAGTTACCACATTCATAGACTATCTATTTCAACAGGCATACGTTTGAAGTCTCTCATGACCCCATTTTAACAAAATAGATCTGTTGTTTGTCAGCTGAACAGTTATACCGAGACCATTCATCTATAAATCATGTCTGTTTAGGTGAGGCACCTAGCTAGAATGTTATTCTTGGTCTTAGCAGGTAATCACAAAAGAAATGTTGTAGATTGAGAAAGTGTTCTTATCAAATGTAAGGACAATGTGAAAAGTGGATTATACACATACATGTACACACCAAAAATACCTATGTTACAGAAAGCCTTAGCAGACTGGAAACAAGGAAAAATAATAGGGATGGGGGGTGATAAGTGGAAAATATTATTCTTAAGTTCATCAAATTGTACCCCTCCTAAGCCAATTATACAACTACAGGCTGTTGGACACTCAGCAAAATGGAACTTAAATTATGGAATGGAGGGAGAATGGGGACATATAATATATATAGTTGATACACAAGATTAATAGTTGACAGCAATATTTATAATTGACCCCATGTGAGAACATGTGTGATCAGTATAATTCAGCACCTGATGAATCATTGGATTCTATGACCCTAAAGTAGAAAAATAAGCTCATTTCTCCATCAATAAGCTGTACTAAATGCCTAGAGAAAAATGAAACACATGGTTCTCTTAGACATCAGAGCACAGACTGGACTTCCCAAGTGCAAAGGTGTGACAAAGTGCCCTGGCAATGGAACTGGGTCTTGATGCTCACAACTCAAGATAAATAACATGCACAGAATTAGAAAACAATGATGAGGCAAGACCTCTTGGGACCCATAGTATAATAGTATGGCGAGAAAGGCACTCTGCAACCACAAAAATAATGAAACATTCCCCTCTTTTGACCAACTCTAGCTACTACTGCTTCTTTATTCATAATAACTACCCTTCCCTTAATCTTTCTAACACCTAGGTAAAAGTTACCCAAATAGCCAATTCCTGAATTGCCTCACTTCCTTAAACCCTCCTTATAATAGCCCACCACAAGCCCAAATCCTACAAAAAGCCCTCCCAACTGCCTACTACCAAAATCCCCAGCGTTCCTCTGGTGTGCAATCTCCCTTGCTGCAAAATGAATCTAATGTTACAGTCTTGTTTCTGGTGGGTCTGGGCTGCTGGGCTTCAACCCAGGGCAATCCTGATGTTAATCATCTGCCCCAGTGTCAGACGATGGGTCCCAATTGTGGCTTTAGAAATTTGATCACCATAAATATGTTGCTCAAACAGCAAAACTGGTTAATTCATGAAAAATAGAGACCCAATTTCAGATCACTGTCCGTGAGTGACTACAGCCACCAGCATTCTAATTGTGTGAATCCGTAAACCACCTTAGAGGCACTATTTTACCTCCCTACAGGCAGAAGAACGGTGGTGAGGCAGTGGGGGCAGTGGTTATGGGTGCTGCAGCTAGCAGTGGCTCAGCCTTGTTTCATAGAGGTTTATTAGTTTACAAAACAACAAAATATTCACCATAACATAATGGATATCACTTGAAATAGAAATGCATTTCCCAAATGCAAAAATTATCATTTCTGACTTAAAACCAACTCCTTGTTACAAAAACATCTTGTGATATACAAAGATCTAAAACTAAAATGCCATCCTTAAAAATCAAGTTAAAATCAAGACACTAAACAAAAAATTATAATGACAATGAGAACATCTTTTGAGCACTTACTATGTGCCTCGGTTTGTGACATTTTACACTATTTCATTTTATCCACAGAAACACTTTTTAAGAGTATCCCCATTTATGAATGAGAAAACAGGTTCGAGATGATAATTTATCTAGGAAGCAGAACTACAAGTGGCAGAACCAAGGTTTGAAAGCCAAATGTCTATTCAGTAATTCCAAACTCCAAGGTTACCAAGCAGATCATTTTTCTTACGTGTGAGAATGAAACCACACTGTCCTTGGAATGATTATAAGATTTGATTATAATGAAAGCAGTTTAAAAAAAAACTACAGAGCACTGCTTACGGTGTCTTTTAGTATTAAATTTTTACTTAGCTACACCAAGAATTTATTTTTATTATTCTACTTATAGCCAAAATCTACCAAGGAAAAGTTACTTTCACAGACTTCTTGATATAGAGAATATACTTGCTATAGAGTTCTATATCAACAAACATCCACATTTTAAAAAATAGTTGGTATATAAATTATCTAAATGTTGTCTTTATTTTTTTATAAACTTCCCCTTTCTGAACTATCCTCTAAAAGAGGAAATACTGCATGTGTGAACAACGTGCAATGCATGTGCAAAGAGAATTCTAATAGAAAAGCATTATCCCCATCCCCAATAAATACAATAAAAATGAAAAGACCTTTAAAAGACACTTGCACTAACAGTTCTTTTCTGAATAAAATAAACAAGAGCAAAGGGCACCTTGACTACTACTTAGAAAATAAAATCAGAACACAGGGAAATCTGTAATTCTAATCACATTTACACCTTCTCTCCTTTTTTACATTTCTCATCCAAACATCCTTAGGAGCTCAATAGGCTTAGAAGAATTGGAGCAGGGAGAGAACAAAGGTGAGGGGAATCTGAAAAACGGTTTAAATCACTGCTCTCACAATTTTAATAATTTCAACTTGGATAACATTTTTCAGAAGAAGTAAGTCACAAAGGTAGGAAGAAACTAAAAACTTATTCTACCTGCTTATATAATACAAACTGCATTTTAGCTAGACATCTCAGGGATTAACTACTGTGAACAAGAAATAGAAGAAAGCAGTAAAAATGTGTACTTCCAAGGAAAACAAATACCAAATTAAATGTGTTTGTTTCAGTCAGTGAAAGGCTATGTGCTAAATGAATACATTGGTTAAAAATATTACTATTTGTATTCTCACATAGAAATGACTACTTATATATTAACTATGTTCTCTCGAGATTGAGGATAATCCTAGGAAGTATGATAGTCAATTACTAAACTCAATCATGTTAAGTGTTATAGATCATATATAAATACAAAAATAAAGAAAAATATTTATTAAGCATGTGATATGTGTGGTTTGCTCAATTTGAGATTGAGGGGCTTTTTAGAGAAATTAGAGGAATCAATGTTTAAAAAACAGTTTAATATTTTGCTGAAGTATTCATAAAAGAATGACCAACAATACAAACACAAAACTTCAGAATTATATGAAATTCCTATATGAATGCTTTTTTATTGTGTGGGTCTATATCAGCACAGTACTTTTGTGTGATTTTTTTTCTTAACGAAAATGTTAAAGGAACTTAGCATTTCTTTTCACCAGTACCGCCATCTTAAGCGCTCCTGTGATTCCTCCATCACCTTCAGACACAAATTAAAAAAAGGTACTAGCAATGGGGAAACAATCCAGAGTGACTTAAAAGATTCTCACCATGATGGCACTGTTTTTGTGTTTCATGTGTATCAAATGCAAATAATTACAGTCATTTCCGTCTCAGTAGGGCAGAGTTTTAGTTTTCCCTGACATTCTTCTGGTAAGACACTGTCTCAGTGATTGACACTCTGGAAAGTTCCTCTTCAAAAGAGATGATACCCACAAGGTTCTAGGAATGTAACACCCAATCAATGTGTTGCATTCAGCAGGTATCAGAAATACTGAGATACCAGAGTGCAGTGAAATCAGGGCCTTACTGAAAAGGAGGGGCTGGCTGTCCATATTCGGCAAACATAGCAGGCAAAGTTACGGTTTTGGGGGGTAAAAATCTAATAATTCAGGTGAGGATCTCACATCACAACACTCTCACCACACACACACACACACACACACACACACAAACTCACTTTAGTTTTATCAACAGCTGATAAGTGAGATTTATTTCTTAATGAAAAGTATGCACTGAAATAAGAAAAACACAGATTGATAAGGGGATATTTTGTTTGGGGACAGAAGAATCGCCCTAAACTGAAAATGTCAAAAGTAGTATAGAAAAAGCATCTGGTACCAAACAGGTATACAAATAAATAACTGTTTCAGACTGGTCATGTAAACTCAGATGGAGTCAATGTTCCCAAATGCCTAAATTTTCTATCTGGAATGACTTAAAATTGAGTTCACAGCCAGCAAAGCAATCAAGAAAAGTGGCTACAGCTCACAGCTCCTTAGTGTTACAATCAAGTCTCCCAAGCCTGGAAACTCAAGCAGAGGATGGATTTTAGACTCAAGCGTTCTCCACAAGTTCTTTGTTCAACCAGTAACTTCACAGATTCGTCTGTGTTGGCTTCATAGACACAGCGCAAGAGGTGCACGGCTCCGCTTGAGATCTTACTTAGCTCCAGACACCTGCTATTGCGTTTGACAACTACGACCTATTCTTCCAGACAGAATCTACACTGGAACTCCCGCCAGCAGAAGGAAATTGGGGCGGTGGAAATGGGGGGTAGGGTCCCAAAGCGTAGTAGGCAGAAGGCGCTCACAGGAAGCAGGGTCCACACTGGCCACACTATCTTTCCTTTGGGATCCCTGGTACATCTCACCCATGTCAAGTGACTCCCCAATACGTTCGGTTTGATTGCCTGTTGCCGTAACACTTTTCAGGCTAAAAACTACCTTGTGGTACTGGGAGACACGCTGGGTGGTTGGGTTTCTCCAAGCAGGGCTTGATGCCAGGGCGCAGAGGGGCAGTTAAGGGTCACGTCTCTGCGTGCACAGGGTCCAGGTCCTAATTACAGAGGGAGACCGACTGCCCTTATCTGCGCCCCATTCTCCAGCAAAGGAGCCTATCGCAGGTTTGTGATTTTTAGTACCAACTTGGGACGATTAATTCAATTCCCTCCCCCTTATGAAAAAGCAGCAAACAGAAACCCCGGTGGGTCACTGGTGAAATTCCTACTCGGAACAGAAACGCAATCAGACTGAGTGTCCCCCCGCCCAGATGTTTCCTTTCCTGGCTCTTTCCAACTCATCCTCTGGGGCGCAGGGAGCCAGGCGGTAAGCAGAAGCCCAGAACCCGGCTTCGCTGCAGGCGTGGTTAGAGGGTCCCCGGAGCTGCGCTGCGCTCAGGCTGTCCGCGCCGAGCACCCCGGAGGCCTCCCCGGGATTCACCCTGCGCGGCTGCAGGGCCCGAAAGGTCATCTTCCCACGAGTGTCACCCGGGGAGCCTGTGGAACGCAGGCCGAGCTCGGACGCCCCCCGCCCCGCGACCCCCGCATCTCCTTACCTGCCCGCGGCGAATCCGGCAGCCCCCTAACAGCTCCCAGCAGCCGCCACTGAAAAAGTTTCCGAACTTCTTCGCAGGTCTGCACGCCCTCGCTGCGGGCAGACCCAACCAGGGCCAGGAGAAGGAGGCAGCGAAAGCCCACGGGCCAGGTCTGCGCATCCATCCTCGCCGTCCTGGTCCCCCCTTACCCCGCAAGAGACGCCACTCGCACCGCGCGCCTTGGCCGAGCTGCAGGCTTGGAAGACGCGGCGGCCGAGGCTCCCGAGCGGAGCGAGGTGGCTGCGGGGTGTGGGGACCCCCGCGGACGCCGGCTTCACCTGGGAGCACTTGGCTCTCCCCCGTGGAGGCCCTAAGCTGAGACACCAGAGTTTTCAAGCTGAGCACTGTCTACTCTTCTTCCCCAGTCGAGGAGAGTGGGCGCTGCGCGGGTCGAAGAAAACTAGTGGAGCCGCAGGGAGCCCGCGAGCATCCAGCTCCGGCCGCCGCCGCCCGGCTCGACTTGCAGCAGCTAACCTGGGTTGTGCCCGCCCGCCGCGCTCCGCGGAAGCCCCGCCCACAGTCCCCGCCCCGCTGACAGGCCACGCCCCTGTCACGCCTCCGGCTTGTTGTCTAGCTCCGCACCCCCTAAGATGCTGTCACTCCAGGCCCAAGGCTGTAGACTCCGAGGAACATCGATGCAAATAAATAAATCTAAACCCAGACCTGGCTCTCCCAGTCCGTTCTGGGGAATAATCATCTGATAAAATCAGAGAATGCATAAAGAGGATCAGAGAAGACAAGACATGAGAAATGCCAACTGGAACTAAGAAGAAATATCTACACAATCAAGGTCCTCAATACACAGGAATTTGTATTCTAATTGCATTAAATGGAATCTGGACATAATACAAAAGGCAAAACTATTTACAGTTAAAGATCCCAATTGAGTGACTTCATAACATTTAGGTTTTAAAAGAGTACACATGGGTAGTTATTTTTTTAATTGCTTTGTGTTACTGCTTAGGAATCGTTTTCTACAACATTACGATTTTCTGAAAGAAGGTGTAAGAATTACAATCAAACTTTATCACATTCTTATCACAATGAAGTCTAGTTTATTCTCTTATCACCATTTTGCATCATATTTTACTTCCGCACTTTGTATCTATGGGGCCCCTGTGAGCTTTACCACTTCTGGAATTTCTTTAAAACATTTTTCAGAGAGCAACTAAGTTAAGCTTGCTCAGAGGAGTTCCTCACAAGGAATATAGAAAAACGAAGACTTTAAGCAATTTTAAGATGGCAAAGGAATTCTGTCAATTTATAGTGTACAAGAGGAATGCACTAAGCACCATAAACCAAAGGACAGGTGCATTTTATAAATGTGATTGACTCAACAGCTAAGCCTGTAAGAGTGTCTCAATCTGTAGCCACTTGAAGAGAGTACTTCTCATGTAAAACAAACTAGTTAAAAGCATCAGGCAGGTGGGACTCTGAATGCTTTAACCACTTTGAAGAAATTTCATCTCAAATTTGAAACCTTGCCAAGAGATAGTAGTGAAAAATTTTATGTCTTAGTGAAGACTTTTAATGAACATTTGATATCAAAGGCAGCACTTTCAGCAGTCTATCACTTGTTTAAAACCATTCCAGGGCAATGGCTGAGGCACTGCTTCAGAGTGAAATCGTGCTACTTGGCATTCAGCATCAGTTTTCTGAATACGAGATTTTGTTTCAAAGGACAGGGTTCTTCATGAATATCTTTTGCTCTAACCACTAAGCATGGAAAGATTGCCCGGAAGTCAGCTATATCTATGAAAAGAAACAAGAACCACCATAAGAATGTATATCATACTTATGGGCGAGATCATATTCTAAGTACTTTACAGATATGAATTTACTCAATTAATCTTTATAACAACCCTATAAGATAGTTACAACTATTATCATTGCTTTATAGATGAGAAAACGGCACGGAAAGGTGAAGTGACTCACTGAGTGCCTAAGGCAGTCACGAAGCCAGGAATCAAACTGACACTTCCAAATCAAGACCACGTGCTCTCCACAGGCTCTCCTTGACCATTCTATGGGACACCAAAACCAATCAGGTTGCACAAAAGGCTCTTGGGCAGCAACACCAAAGGCTGTGTATTCATTTATCAGATTGTTTACTAGTAAATATGCAAAATTTATCTCTATATAACTGTATTCTACTAGAATTACTTGTATATCTATATAAGGCTAATAAATTTCCAAGTTTTTCTAAAACATCTTTAGTCTTACCAAGATCTCGCCTTGATAGATTTGATCATCATAGACTCTTAGCATCAAAAGGATTCTTAAATTACCCAGTCCAATCCATTAACTGGAATCCCTAAAACAATGTGTCTTGCAAGGATAAAAATCACAAACACAACTAAATATTGATGGTTCAGTTAAAACTAATCAACTAAAACATATTGGTTGAACACATACAATTTTTTAAACCACTCTTCTAGGCATAAGAGGAGTTTAGGGAGACATGCAAGCAAGTTTTCTCAGTGATTTTATAAGTTAACCAAACAGGTGGGAGGTCATTTATAGAAATGCCAGAGGAACTAACGAGAATATGTTTAGTCCGTATAAAATATCCCCATTAACAAAAAATAAATATATTTTCCTTCTACCTCTTATCCATAACTGCTAGCAAAGGGGATGAGCCACCATGCGGTTTGCAGCTTGTCCTCTCAGTATTCCTAAGCCCACCACACAAGGCAACAGTATGCCTGCTACTGAAGCTGCCAAGTGTTCCGCCCAGAGCACAATACCACAATGTCTTTTATAAGAGCATTCTAGAACTGTCTCTGCAAATTGTACTATAACTAGCTTTTTGTTCTATTTACTGGTAGACATTACAAATGAAGCAAGGGAAAACTTTCCATAATTTGATAGTTATAATGCCTTATTTTTCAAAAGGTAATCAAAAAAATGTATTGAATGTCTTTTATGTAATAGGCACTGTGCTTTGCTTTCAAAATACCAATACCCTTGGATAGGAGAATCTTTAAATGGCCACTATTTAAAATACACCTTAATCATATTCTAAATGCAAAACTTCCCTGATACTTTCTAAGTAACTGTTCATAGTTTGTCGACTAAGGACCTTGTAAAGAGAAATAAAAAGCCTCCAGTGTGGTTTAGGTGATTTAATGATATCACAGAGTCTTTAACCCTGACTATTTTAGGCTAAGGCTGGCCACTGATTAGTTTACCCTCAGAAGTTGATTTGGGTAACTTTTCTATCCAGTCAATAACAATAGCTAATATTTATTAAGCACTTACAGATATTATCTCATTTAACATTTCAACCATTCCATGAGAGAGTTACTCTTATACTACTGAGAAAACTGAAGTACAAAGAGATTAAATAACCTTCCAGAAACATTGATAAGAGCCCAAATGCAAGCCAGACTTCATATTTCATGACTTCTGTACCCCCTTAGTCACTACACCCAAGTGTCTGACAAGCCAGACACCTGGCTTGTGGCTCCTTGAACTCAACCTATCATATGAATAGAAACTCTGGTACTCACAGCTGTCCGTGTGGATAACCCACTGAACATCTTGTCTGTAGTGGCCCAGAGCCCTGCATTGGCTCCAACGATGGCCTGACAGTACCTCACTGATGTGCAGCTGACCAAGGTACTACCTGCTCCTACTGCCTACCTCCGCTAAGCTTTTAACCAGGAGAACTGTTTTTGCAAAATCCCATGAACTACCTTGACATCTTTGAGCCTCACAGGCCCCTAGCCATGAGTTCTCCTGCTCTGGCCAGATATGCCCTCCAACTCAGAAGGAAAGGCTTGCTTGCTGGCTACCTCCCTTAACTGAATCAGCTTCATCCTGCTCTGTCTTCAACCTAATGGCTTTCACCTCCCTCCACAGCAATTAGTCCAACAAGCCAATCACATTCTCCTGTGGGAACCAAAGGGTCCTCCCTGAAATACACCATCCTCTTGTTACTACAAATCCTGCCTCCCACAACTCCTGCAGGTTCACCCCACTCCCAAATGCAGCCCCTCTTCCTCATCCCTTGTATGGCCCTGCATGGCATGTGGTAGCCTCCTTCCCTGGGCTATGAGTATGTGTGACTAACAATGGTAGCCTCCTTCCCTGGGCTATGAGTATGTGTGACTAACAAATGCTGTAAATTTCATCTGTCAAGTCTTGTGTGTTTGATCATCTCGTATTATTTACAAAGGGGTATCACTCTTTCATCAACTGGGTGAAAAGGAGGTGGTCAGAGAAATAATATCCTTAATGTAAATAACTTCCACTTCACTATTTCCATAAAAAGGCTGACTTTTGTCTTGCCCCACCTTCTCTCTCCCTCTGTTATAGGCTCTAAATCCTTAGTCGCACGATAAAGAGAGCCAAGTTGGAGGTCAGCCCGAGCTGCCCCAGTAATGAATTTTTGCCACCAAGTAACCAGGAGGAAATTGAGTGATACTCCCCTGAAATATCCTGTCTAGTGAAGATAGTAATGGTTGTAAAAGACAATCACCCCGGGGTACAGTGGCTCTCACCTGTAATATCAGCACTTTGGGAGGCTAAGCCAGAAGGATCGCTTGAACCCAGGAGTTTGAAACCAGCCTGGGCA
This sequence comes from Saguinus oedipus, assembly GCA_031835075.1. Taxonomy (NCBI): domain Eukaryota; kingdom Metazoa; phylum Chordata; class Mammalia; order Primates; family Cebidae; genus Saguinus; species Saguinus oedipus. The sequence continues at coordinate 23,135,607 of CM063169.1, forward strand.
ACATAGGGAAACCCTGTCGCTACAAAAATTCCAAAAAATTGGCCGGGCATACAGCCCATGCCTGTAGCTCCAGCTCCTTGGGAGGCTGCAGTAGGAGGATCACTTGAGCACAGGAGGTTGAGGCTGCAGTAAGCCATGTTAACACCACTGCATTCCAGCCTGGGTGACAGCATGAAACCCTGTCTCAAAAGAAATAAAAAAAAGAATAGACTAGACAGGGGGGAGGGGAGGGGAGGGGAGGGGGAAAAGAAAAGGAAGGCTCCCTAAAGGAGAGAATACACAGCAAATAAAACAATCCATAAAATACTCAAAACCAGACACCACACTGAAAGTAACATGACAGTCAGTGGGAAACTTTGATCAACAAACACATTTTCGAAAATAACCACACACACACACACACACACACACACACACACACACACATTCATGTGTGTGTGTCTGTATACCGCTAATCTATATTTTCAATTTGAAAATCCTCATCTTGTAATCATCAGTACATGTTCACCAATGATTTTGAAACATTTTAGATATATTTATGTCATTATCTCATAGTAAGTGTGCTTCAAGGCAAAGAAAATCTTAACTATTTCACAAAAAACCTTAAATAAGTAAACAGCTCCCATGTGAAAATTTCAAAAGTATTTTGTACTATCTTTAATTTCACAGGTTTTATATTTACAATTTCTAATGAAAGACATGTTATTTTATTTCTTTCAGAGAACTTCCAGAGAAATAAAATAATAGTTGCTTTCAAAAAGAGAATATAAAGAATTAGAAAGAACATTAGGAAAAGAAACCAGCAACACTCAATGAGTTTATAAACCCAAATGTCTTCAAATAATTTTCTTCTAGTCTATAATGTAAGAATATGAAAACTTTGTTCTTTGATGTTGCAATATACATTGTATGTGTAAATTGTATGTATAATTACAACATAATGAAAAATGAATATATTATACACTACTCTCACTTTCAAATGTAGATTTTGCACCAACTATTTTTGGTTTCCAAATAGAATGAAACTGACATCCAAAATTGCATTGCATCATTAACTACACCAACATCTTAAGGAAAAATAATTAACCAATAAATCCAGTTGTTAACTAAATGAAATACATAATCTTGCTAAATGAATGTTTTCCAGAAATTAAACTAGGGAAAAGTCTCTAACCTTTAAAAGATTTTACACCTGATGTTACCGGCTGTGTAACCTGAGAACTAAAGGGCCACCGGAGTTTTTCTGCCAGATGATAAGCCTTCTGAGGTCAAGTGAGCCTGCGTATATCCACCTCTACTCTCTGTGGGCATTGCATAACTTTATTGAATGAATTTGGATGCTGTAAGGTTGATAATCTCATATATGCTATGTTATCTTCATTATAATCTTTGATTCGTTTTTAAGCATAGGTAAATTTTTAACTTCACTGAATCCCTAAATGGTTATATTACTTTCAAAGTGGAAAATTCACTATCTAATAGAATAGCATCAATAAATATCTTCAAAACCAGGTTGTAATTTCTAAACTTAAGTTATTTGTGGATCACTGTATCTTCTAGATTTGACTTTCAGTAAATCTGTTTTAAATGTCTGTTTCACTTCTTGTCGTTACTTTTTATGATTAAAAATTTGAGGTAGACATTTTAAAATGATAATGTTACTACCAAATTAATTATTGAATCGAGTTAAAGAATTTTCCTAATTGCTTTCCTGCAACTTTTGACATTACAATATCTTAAATATTAATATATTCAGATAAAATTAATTTTAATGCTAGTTATCAAATATTCTCCAGAATGGGTATCCATTAACCGTGTCACTTTCATGGTGGTTAAAAACACTCTGATATTCCCTTTATTGTGCAAAATGAGGGGAAAATAAAATGCCTATGTTATAATATTGTTGAAAGGATTAACTGAGATAATATATGTGAAGTATTATATACAATTATTGGATTACATGACCACTCACTAGACATTATTATTCTTTTTCACTGGCAAAAAATACCTGCCATTAATTTGTGATCTATTAGTAACATCCTAGAGATATTTAAGATATTTAAATAAACCCTCTCCTCTCAGCCCAATAACAATTCAAAAGTAAAAGCTCTTGCCCTCCCCATATTCACAATATGGTTCCTTCATGTTGTATAGCAGTTATGCATCTATCAAACTGTTTTTTTTTTTTTTTGAGTAATAGAACAAATGAGCATTATCTCAACTCAATGTAGGAGAAGATTTTAACGTCATGAGTTAAAGTCACTTTTAAAGGTAAAAGAGTCACTCCTCTCTGAACATAATGAGCACTTAGAGCAGGATCTGGAAACTAATTATCATCAGCTTTTTAAGATGCAAAATGTAGACACTCTTCTAATGATTAAGCCTTATAATTGATAATTATCTTTGATTAATGGTAGGAAGTTCTTCAGAGGCTTTCACTGCTGTGTACCATTGCCATAATTGATCTTTAATTGTTCCATGTAAGAATCCCTTTTATCATATGTTTAATCTTTGCTATTTATAAATAAGGACCATGTACCACCCTTATTAATTATCCCTAGATGTAATATTACTTTACAATTGTCTTTGCAATTTAATTAACATTCAACCTAATTATTATTACATTTGCATATGAAAAGGTACAAGCAGTTCAAGCTCTCTAGCAGAAAGGAGAAACTCTTTGCTCTGACCACTTTTGAATTCTCTTGCTGATCCAAACTTTGAGAAAAGAGAGAAAAATACTCTCTGGATAGGCCGGAGAAGACTTTACATCATTGCCATCTTTCTGCTCCTGAAGAGTGTATTTAGGCCCTTCTTATCTAGGGAAAATATATCTCATCTCATCTCTGCTCTGTTTCCTATATAGCATCCTAGTTCTTACTCATTTTCCTTTTCCTGCCAATATTTCCAAATGATCTAACAACTTTCCTGATCTCCTTATATCAGCTTAGGCCAAAACCACAGTGCCAAGTGTGGGTTTTCACCTATCTGCTGAGTCTGACATTGCTAAACACTCTCTAAGTTTCCGTCCCCTTCAGCTTTCTTGAAAATGCACTGTCCTGGTTCTTCTCCTAGCTCACCAACATTTCTTTGTCTATTCTTTTGCCTATTTTCCACCTTTCCCCTGCCTCCAAATTTCCCAAGGCTTAGGCTCTAGGCCTTTTTTCCTTTTTCTACTTATTCTTCCTAGGAAGATATCCTGGGTTGAATAGTATCCCCTCAAAATTCATGTCCGCTCATGCATTTTGAACATCAGAATGTTACTTTATTTGGAACTAGAATCTTTGCAGGTGTTATTAATTAAGAATCTTAAGATGAAATCATCCTAGGTTTAAATCCAATAACCGGTGTCCTTATAAGAGGAGAGGAAGCAGACAGAGAAAGATGGAGGCAGAGATAAGAGGGATTCAGCTGCAAACCAAAAAATGCCAAGGATTACTGACAACCACCTGACGTTAAGAGAGGAATGAGCCTGATGTGGTGTTTGGTTTTCTGTTCCTGCATTTGTTTGCTGAGGATAACTAGGTGATGGGTCGACAGGTGCAGTAAACCTCCATGGCACACGTTTACCTGTGTAACAAATCTGCACATCCTGCACATGTATCCCAGAGCTTAAAATAAAATACATTTTTTAAAAAGAGAAATGAAATGGCTCCTCCCTCAGAGCCTCCAGGAGGAAACAACCCTGCCGACACCTTGGTTTCAGACTTACGGATATTTCTGGAAACTTGAGAGAATACAATTCCATGTTAAGCCCAAGTCTGTGGGTTTGGCAGCCCTGGAAAATGAATACTGAGGGCTTATGCCTTCACCTCGAGCATCCGTACTAAATATCCACAGACGTTTCTCTCTAGGTATGCCCTCTTACCTACCCCATCTGCTTTTTAAGTGGGGTATTCTACCAACGTTTCAAACTCTATTTTTAACAAAGGGATATTATTATCTTTTCCTCAGTTCACACTCTCCCTTATCCATTATTAAACTTATTAATAAATACAAGAGCCTGAGGTCTGCTCTTTTTGTTAATAAAATCGTCCTTACTAAACTCGAATGTTCATATTCTCTCTCCTTTAATATTTCTATGTAATATAAATTACATGACTTATCAAGTTATCCACCTATCTCTCATATTCATCTTTTCTCGCCAACTTCCCCACCCTTTCTCTTTAAATTGCCAGTTGATTGCGCTAGTCCCCAGAGTGGGATCATCACCTCCACTCTCTTTGTGATCTAAATCATTCTCCACCCTAGGCCCATGTCAGTCCATTTGCATCAGGCTTGTGTGTGTGTGTGTGTGTGTGTGTAGTGTGTGTGTGTGTAGTGTTTGTGTGTGTGTGTGTGTGTGTGTGTGTGTGTAATGTATATTGATGGCAAACCAGACTCTAACATCTACCTCCATATTTCTTCAAATATAGTTCAGGGAATGCCAGTATCATATTCACGGAGTATTAGAATGCAGATTCCTGGGTCTTATCCAAAAATCAGATTCTTTGTTTGGGATCCAGAGCTATTCTCATAAAATTCTCATGAAAGCTCTATATTTAAACATATTGAGTTCCCTTTATTTGTATCTAAATTCACTCTCCTTCCTACATAAACCCTCTGTTTCTTCTGGAGGCAGAAAAATCCACCATTTATCTTCCCTAAAATGTACCTTGCTCATTTCAACTTGAAGCATCACTTAAGCCTGGAATTACTTCCTTCTTGCTCTCCACCTCTCTTTTGTAAAAGCTCCACTCAAGTTTCTTACTCATCACGAGGACGTTTTAGCACATGTTATTGTGCCAGTTACTACGGACTGATTAATTACATGTCATTATTTAGGTAAACATGCAGTTATATTTTGTTTCCTTAGGAAAATCTTAAGCTACTGCAGGTTCTGTGCAGGATCTAGCCCATAACAGGAACTCAAATGTTTTCTGAATGAGTGCTTGAAAGTAAGGCCAGGGAAAGCATGTTGAAAAGCTCACAAGTGCATATAGGAGACTCAGATGAAGACCACCTTGTTAGGAAGTACATTAATGGGGATGGATACTTAAATTCCCATTCATTCCACTTCAGTCAACTATGAAGATTGACTGATGATAATGTAACAGTGATAACACGTCTTGTATTTGATCTTCAGCAATGTGAGAGCAGACAACTGGACATAAAATATTAAAGTTATATTTTCTCCTAGTCTAATAGCCACTGAATTATTGTTAACACAACAAAACTGGACTAACAAGCTAAAGAAATAATTATGTTGATAAAAATACAATTTAAAAATTAAAACCGTATCTATATTCATTATTCATGTCTAAATGTAAATCACTAGATTCACTCTAACCAATATTTATTGAGCATTGCTATGTACTATACAAGTCAAAATATTGATTACCTGGTCTGTGGCACACTAACCACGGATACTAAACATAAAATGATCTCTATTACTCCTTATGAAGAATAAAACATAGAATTCTGCAGAGAAATATCTACGGTACACACATTCAACCAGCCTGTTTTATTTTCTTAAATCCACATCAATCATCAATGTAAATAACATAGTGATACTTTAAAAAACTTCCTTTTTTTCCTCCGAGACAGAGTCTTGCTCTGTCCCCCAGGATGAGGAGTACAGTGGCATTATCTCAGCTCACTGCAGCCTTCATCTCCCAGGTTCAAGTGATAATTCTCCCTCAGCCTCCCAAGTTGCTGGGACTACAGGCCTGTACCACTATACCAACTTTTTTTTTTTTTTAATGTAGAGAATAGGTCTCCCTATGTTGCCCAGGCTGCTCTTGAACTGCTGAACTCAAGTAATGCTCCCACCTCAGCCTCCCAAAGTGCTGGAATTACAGGCATGAGCCACCAAGCCTAGCAAGAAATTTTGTCAAAAAGGAACATACGTTTTTAAACTGTGCCTTGGCTTTCACTAATTAGCATATTTCTCTCCCCCACCAAGAAAAGTGTAATACCTGTTACAAACTTCAGAATTCAAAACACATTCCTTGCATTCTCTTGTCCTTATTCTCACTTTGGAGATGTTACATAGAGAAAATTTGAAAAAACAATCATACTAGCTCTCCCCAACATCACCTCTGCTCACCCATTTAATACAGTGAATGTTTCCTCAGAATCCAAATAGCATTACCTACACCATTTATTCAGACCAAACCCTAATAACTTCTATATCAACTCTCAGTATGCCCTAAATTACTTCAATGAGTCACTGAAACATCAAAGCACTTACATACATGCCAGGCTCTTTTCCAAGCACAGAATTAGGGACACAGAGCTGAATCAAATTCAGTCCCTACCCTCAAAAAAACCTGCAATTCTGAAAACTAGAAAGCACATAAACCAATAAGTACCAAAAAGGGTTACAGCTGTCCTAATCAGAGTACTCAAAGAAAGGCTGCAACACCTTCACAGAGGCCGAGAAGTAAGCTGTGTTTCCTTTTTTTTTATTGCATTTTAGGTTTTGGGGTACATGTGCAGAACATGCAAGATAGTTGCATAGGTACACACGTGGCAGTGTGATTTGCTGTCTTCCTCCCCTTCACCCACATCTGGCATTTCTCCCCATGCTATCCCTCCCCAGCTCCTACCCCCCGCTGTCCCTCCCTTATTCCCCCCAATAGACCCCAGTGTGTAGTGCTCCCCTCCCTGTGTCCATGTGTTCTCATTGTTCATCACCCACCTATGAGTGAGAATAAGGCTGTGTTTCTTGAGTAATTGATTAACATGTGTTCTGCTTGATATTTCAAAATGCAGTTAAATAGAAATTTTTTAATTAAGAACATAGATCACCTTATAATAAGTCATTTACATAAGGGAGAACGTTGAAAATCACAGGGTTTGGAAAGTATGGACTCATGTTTTCACTCACAGCACTTATAAAAACAGTCCACATACCACATCATCAATACGATGGAAAGGAATGTAGTCAATAAAAAAATTACGTTTTAGAAGTTTCCAAAAACTTCAGGGCTGTCAGATGAGAAAACTAAGATTAGAAATGCATATGCATGTCTGTAGTCCCAGCCAATCAGAAGGCTGAGGTGGGAGGACTGCTCAACGTAGCAGACCCCATCTCAAAAAAAAAAGAAAAGAATAAAAAGTGAACACAAAGTATAATTGCTGCTGCACTACAAACTGCATAGAAAAAAAGAATGATAAAAAATATACTAGAAAATGCTAATTGGTTATTTCTAGTTTACACTTTATTTTTTATAGTTTCAAGTATTTTTCAAATTTACAGTTAAAATCTGAGAATGGATATTTTCTGCTAATAAAATTCTATGCTGTCTTTTAAAAAAATCCACATTCCCCAGAGAATGTGGATTTTTTTCAACAAATACTATGTTTTAATAACTTCATGAATATGAATTTATTTAATTCTTCCAATGATTTTAGTAAGTTACAAGAATTACACAGATGGGGAGGCTGAGGCAAGAGATGTCATTTGCCCAAAGCACATAATTAATAAAAGGACGATGGGGGGCAAGAATTTCAATTCAGGCAGTCAGGTTCCAGAGCTGTAATTTTGACTAATTTCTCTCCTTTTTGAATGAATATTCCTTGTGGGGAGAAAATGCTGATAATTTAAAAATTAAACAAGTCAAACCTTAATCTGGTTTGGATTTACAAATGCTCCTATATTAATACTTGGAATTTCAGAAAGATGTCCAATATATAAGAGTAATCCATGAAGCTCATCAATCAATACTGAGGGAATTTGAGCCTCCAAAATCTCGTAAGAATGGCAGGATCATGACTGTTGGCGTTGTGTACTTTCAGATACCTGAAGATAAAAACTTTAACATAATGGAGAAATAGTACACACTTCTGTCTAATATTGTCTGCTTCACAGTGTATAGTTGATACCTTCCCAAAATCACAACTGGACTGTAACAAGATTTCCAAGGTGTATAGTTGTTGCCTGAATAAATGAAAGAGCTCTCTGGGAAAAAAACAATCCACATTCCCCAATATCATAGGAAACACACTAAAAGGAAGGCTACCGCTTGCCTTCCATCCCCACCACAACAGATTTTAGTGGGAGCTTACAGCTGCTCACTGTGCAGATTAGTGAGCACACTGTGAAAGATAAACCCTTACATCCAAATTAATTAATATGCCTTAATCGATTTCAGGAGCTGAGTCAGTGGGCAGTAGTAGTTAAGTGGAAGCCCGCCAGGCCCTTCAGATTATTAAACATGGTGAAAAACTATCCCCTATGCCTTTCTTGCCTGTGGCTTCCTGTGCTGCTCATGTCCCTTGCTCTTATTCGTCCAGCCTCAGCATTTCCCTGCCCTGCAGCAACTTGGCAGCCTAGGAGTCAGTGGGGTAAGTGACAGAGAGGAGGTGACAGTCGAGACAGCCAGTGGTGGAAATATCACAATTATTCTAGTAGGGCCAAAGAGAACAAAGGATAAGTGTTAAGGACTTTTTTGTGCTGTTGGTTAATTTGGATACGGCTATAAGTAAAATTAAATATTGTCCCTTGTACTTTATTACTACACGACTAAAAAAATCTTAAAAAAAATGATGATGGGGAGGGAAAATTATCAGCCCTTGCATATCATCCAAATTTTCCTCCATATTCAGTATTCTGTTACCTTGGGCCATTCACCAAGCTCTCAGAGCTTCCGGTTTCCCTAGAGAGACTGAGCTAAATGGCCTGTTATATCTCTTGCAGCTGTAAAAGTCTACAAACTTTAATAAGAGAGATAGTTATTGATTTTAAATAAGGGCTCTTGAAAAACAATAAGGAGAAAAAAATAATTGCTCAAAATGATTTAAGGCACTTATTCTCACTATTTAAGTCGATTTTTAAAATATCAGACATAATTTTTAGTCTTCATGTTCTACAAGTATATAAAGACAGCCCCAAAACTATATATAAATCAAAATAAGATAGACAGTCTTAGGCATAAAATCGAAAATAAGTTTAGCTCTGCAACAGAATGATGGGGACAGTTTTGCCTTATGATTTGGGTAATTTAGGAATTAAGACAATTTCACATGATAAACAGTTAAGACTATTTTATTATGTTTATTAATAATAGCATTTTGCTTTACCACTTAGTATATACACCAGGGCCTGTGGTAAGTGTTATAACACTCATTTTTTTCATTTGATCCACATTACCACTTGTAGGTACAATTATAATGCCTGTTAAAAATGAAAGAAATCAAGATTCAAATAGGTTAAATGACTTGCCTGAGATTACAAAGCCGGTGAGTGGCAGAACCAGACCTAGAACACAAATCTGGGTTTACAAATTAACCAGAAAAATAAATAGGAGTAAAAATGTTAAAGTGATTTTTCTTTGATAAAACTTTAACATTATTAAATATAACATTTTATCCAAGGTCTTAATAATTATTGTGAGAATCAGAAATGTAAAATAAAAAGTTCCATGGCCCAAGTTGACTTTCTCCATATTTCAGTGAAAATTAACCAAAATTTAAAAAACAATCTTCTCAGCTTTTCTTTTTTTTTTTTTTTTTTTGAGCCAGGCTCCAGGCTGGAGTGCAGTGGTGTGATGTCGGCCTCCCAGGTTCAAGCAATTCTCCTGTCTCAACCTCCCAAGTAGCTGGGACTACAGGTGCACGCCACCACACCCGGCTAATTTTTGTATTTTTAGTAGAGACAGGGTTTCACCATGTTGGCCAGGATGGTCTCAATCTCTTGACTTCGTGATCCACCCACCTCTGCCTCCCAAAGTGCTGAGATTACAGGCGTGAGCCACCATGCTGGCCTACTACTCAGCTTTTCTTTAAAAGCTGGTGGGGATCAGGGAGGGAAGGGGAGATTTGGCTGTGCCCCTAACCACTTTCACTCTGCCCAATGACACGCTGCTGTCCATTACTCAATCTACCATTCCAGGTCCTTCTTGAGCTGAGTCCCAACCTAGCTCGTCAGAATTGTTTTCCACTGTTCCCTTTTATATGCACTTCATCATTCAAGCCAAACTGAATCACTTCTTCTTCTCATCTTTGTGTCATCGCCTAAGCTATTCATTCCGAGACCTCTACTCCCAGTCCCTAAACATGTCTCAAATTAGATCCATTGTTCATGAAACCAGCTTGTCTTATATGAACACCATGATCCTCTCCTCAGTTCTCATATCACTTTTCCCATATGGCATTTATCACCTCATGATTATATTTCATAAGTCTTGATTTATCACCTCTGCTGCAGTAAAGTCCTTGTATACAGAATCAATGAAGAGTTCATTTGTATATAATCAAGGCATTTAGCACAAGAGGGAATGTTTTTGGTTTAGAATATAACTATTTGTTCTCAGATAATCAGAAAGTTTAAAAATGGTTGTTTTGTTTTAAGGTCCAGTAATATGTAATGGAAACTGGGACTCCTCTCATCAAGGAATCACCGAAGAAGGAAAGACACACACACCCTCTCTCTCTCTCTTTTTCTTTCTCTCCTTCCCCTACCTCTCTCTCTTCCTTCCCTCCTCCCCTACCACTTCTCTCTCTTCCCAACTTCCCCTCTCTACCTTAAAGAAAAGGCGAGAAGATAATGTTTAAATCTGGTTAATTTTCACCGAAATATGAAGAAAATTGGCTTGGGATGTGAAACTTTTTATTTTGTATTTCTGATTCTCACAACAATTATTAAGACCTTGGATAACATATTGTATTTAATATGCTAAAGTTTCATCAAAGAAAAATCACTTCAACATTTTTACCCTCATTAATTTTTCTGGTTAATCTGTAAAACTCAAGGTAAAACTGTAGTAGTGCCTGCACAGTAAAAACATCTATACATAAATTATTTTGAAAATTAAAACTTTTTTCTTACCATAAGATTTTAATTATAAGCAGAAAAGATCGATCAAACTTTCAATGTACTCACAGAATTTATCTTTCCTCACAGCCATGAAGTTCTATTGTGGGGAATCCATAGCCACTACTTAGGGCTCACAAAAAAAGAAAATGTATGTTATCAAACAGTGCCTTGGTTCTGTTTTCTGCTTACAATATGTTTATTTTTGCCTGCCTGCCTGCTTCACTTCCCTAGAAACCTCTTTGACAGCTGAATCCATCAGACTTTCACTCGCCAAATAGCAATGCTTTCATCATTAGGAAAAACAAAACCATCTTATCCAAATGTCTTGATTTTCACACCTTTCACCACAATATCACTGACACTCATTTCTCTTTTAACAAGCATGTGTAATCAATCATTGTCATCAATTCTCCCTCCCAAAGTTTTCTGAGATTTACACTTTCTCTTCCTTTCTACCTTCAGCCTGGTTCAAGCTTCAGCTTCATAGGCCATTCATTCTGCAAAGACCTCTCTGAGCTACAATGTGAAAAATTGCCACTTCAAAGAATATGGTAGTTAAATGCAAAAGAGATGCAAATATATCATAAGAAAGTTAGTTAAAAGATCTCAGGGGCCTCCACATTGTTGAATGTAGAGATATATAATATAGTCATTAATATTTTTAATGAAATGGAGAATTAAAATATGAATATGATATATATTTACAATTGTATCCTAAATTAGTGTACCTGATATACTTCATAATGCTTCTAGTCCCTGACTTATGCCAGATTTTTACTCTTCATAGTATACCCAACAGCTGTGGCCACAGAAGGTAAATGCTTATCGGTTGAAAATGCCACATTCTGATGATTACACACATATCCTTCTAGTAGTTGTTTTTGGAATTGTTACTGAGTTCTTGGTTTTCGTTTTTCCTCCCCAGATCATTATTCCTAAATTGGAGTTTGGCAGATGGTACAGCTTCCTTGTTTTTCCAGATGTTCTAAGTTTTGTTAATGTGAAAGCTGGTTTACAATTGAGAAAGTAATAAACATTCTTAACTAGCTTCAAAAACATGTTCGATTTTGATGAGATTAAGCAGCAACTGGAGATTACTCTCCAAGATTCAAAACTAGTTTGCTTTGCTTAAGCTTTTTAAATGCCTCGTTTTCTCTGACATTCCAATACCACAACCATCCCACCCAATATCACAACCATTACCCCATAAATATGTTGTATAGATGTACAGATCAATCACACTATAAAAAGGTTCATTTTTGCCTTTCTTCACAACACAATAGATGCTATATAATAACGAATGAACAGCTCTGAGGGATGAGGAAATCATGTATTTAACCTAAAACAACATTTTCCAGAAAGCTGTTCAGAGCCATGCATCTTAGTCCCTGTGCTTTTCAGCACTTGGTGAAATATTCAGAAGATTCTATCCTCTACCCCAGGGAAAGACAACCTAGACTGTATTTTATTAAGTTAACTAAACGGGAAAGAACTTTCAATGAAATGCCTCACTACACAATAAAAATAAAGGCCTGATGTCAAGTCATTTTATTTTTTTAAATACAATAAAATTGATAGGAGAACAACTACTTTGTTTTACAGAATCTACACATGTGCAGGTTGTTTCCCATGTTTGTCATGTATGAGGTATCTAGCACTAATACATGTGGTTTAATCTTCACTACAACCCAGGAATCAAATATTATAATTTTCTACATTTTTCAGATGTTAAACAATGCACAAGTATTTAACTGGTCCAAGGTCACATGGCTTGTTAGTGGTGGAGCCAGGACTCAAACTCAGGTAGTCTGACTCCAGAAGCCATGCTCTTCACAATCTAGATGATAATGGCATCCAGTAAAGGGTAATCACTAATGCTAGTGGACTTAGTAATTCCCAAATAAAGGAATATGACAAGCTACATTGTGGAAATGTGAAAGGTAAGAACCAGAAATGGAAGTCGCATTGGGTAAACTGTATGATCTGTCTAAAATATTAAGGGTCCAACAGCTCCACAGAGATCTAAGAATTCTTTAGTAATGCAAAACTCTCCAGAAGTGAATACTGTAATATTAATACACTGCTAGCTAAGCCCCATGTTTCATTCCTATCTCAGCAAAATTCTGAAGCAAGCCTTCTGGATGACTTTCTATGGGAAAAAAACTTCACGTTTAGAACCAAAATTGGTGTCAAAAGAATTTCTTTATAGAATTTCACTTGCAAAAATTACTTTCCATCAAGTATTAATAGGATCCGTCTAACGTGAACAGAAGGGTTGCCTCTTGTTATTTTAGGTCTGAGCTCACCTGCATTGTGGCCACTAGCCACAGCAGCTATTGAGTACTTCTAGTCCGATGGGGATATGCAGTAAGTATTAAATCCACATTGGATGTCAAAGACTTAAGACTAACAAAAGAAAAGCATATAAAATATCTCATCGGTAATTTTTATATTACATCATTGAAATGATATTTGAGGCATATTGTATTAAATTGTTATTAATATTAATCACCTATTCCTTTTATTTAACCATGGCTACTAGAAAATTTAAAATTAGGTATGCGGCTCACATTACGTTTCTACTGGAGCACTAGGTCTTTCAAATGCACACAGTGAGGGTTGTAATATGTATTCATATTACCTAGTCTGAAGCATACGTTAGTATTGAAATTTTCCTTCTCAATTCATACCTGAATAAACTTTTATCAGATTTTAAAAGTTTTTAAAACTGATCAAATACACTATATTTACTCAGATGTATTTTTTGTTATCAAGTTCTGCAATGAAGAGTTAAAGGAGAGCTCTCTTATTTTTAGTATCCCACTTGCAAGACAGCTGCAAAGCATTGGAGCCACCAACTGTTCAAAAGTGGCAATACCCAGTGAATTGGCTCTTTCACAGAACGAGAAATAAGTAAGTATCTGTAAGAAACACAATTCTGTGAAGGAAAAAAACATGTAAATAACGTGTAGACAATATGTATTATTTATATTTTAAAGAAATGTAATTTGTCCTTTGAGGAAAAATATACTGGCTTGCATTTCAGTAAGTTCTGTTTGGAAAATAGATGGAAATATTTCATAATAAAAGAATACCCACAAGTACATTAAGAAACTGTGTAAAAATCAAAAGATTTCTAACAAATATTGAGTAACATATAGTTATGCTGTTTGAAAATTTTAATTAGCTGAAATCAGAAAATAACGTTTGATATTTTATGTAACAGGAAATAAAGCAGATTATGCATATTTTTAATAAATTCTCATAAGTTTGATTACTTAATGATTTAAAAAAGTGGCTCCATATCTACGGGATATGGCTCTCCAAGGCCCCTTCTTATTTGCAGTGTTGCTAATGAGAAGTATGACTGTTCTCAGTTCCTCCAGATTCTGACCGGTGCTTCGTTTAGAACTCACAGTCACTCCATGTGGCACTTGAAACCTAATGGACCCTCTTGGCTCCCATGAGAGTTGCAGAATGCCCTGACTGTCTCGGCGGAAAATTTTTTTAGGTAGTTTGGTCTGAAGAATAAAGACATACATGCTTTCTACCAGGAGCTAAAAAGTAAAGGGAAAACAAGAAACTAAGCAAACCTAAACCTTCAAATGTTAAACCTTAGGGCAGAGTCCCTGCAATAGAATTCACATCATCCAGTTTGTTTTTTCGGTGTTTGACAAGCCTAACAAGGATGTCACCATAGCTCTGGGGAGTCCTCTACAAGGAAGGGCAGACCATTACTCTTATCTGTGGTGGCTGTGGCCAAAGAGAAACCTGAAACTCTCCGGTATCGTCCAGATACCGCCAAACACTAATCTTACTTTTCGCTAAGAAAATGAACTTCATAGATATAGTGACATCTGAAAGAAATGTCCCAGTTGCTGTGCTTAGAGAACATAAAAATGAAACATGATAGCATTAGACAAGGTTTGCAAAAAGAGGTAGCCTAGCTTCACAAGCCTGTCCAGGATAAAGGCATGAAAGCTGTTTGAAATGTGTATTTTGAAATATACATATCTTTAGGCAAACTGAATAATTTTAACATTTAAAAAGATTTTTGCAGTTTTAATAATGCTGTACAATCTTATGTTTTCCTTTGTGGACTCAGATCAAATTTCTGGGAAATTTAACATTTTAGTTTTCTAATTCTCGCTTGAATTATGTGAAAGATAAATCTTTCTTCAGAAAGTTTGTTAGAACGATCAGTTTGTTGCTAAAGGTCTATATTCAAAAGGACTTAGTATGTTTAAAACTGGGTGCCATCTCAAAATCATCTTCCGATTGAATACATTTTAAATGTGTTCTTTGAAATGTCTTGTTTTAAAATGTTTAATTTATGGTGTCATTTTGCAGTGAGAATTATTCTTAGAAAAAAATAAGCTTATGGGTAACCAATACATGTGAAAGTTCTGCAACATGTAACAAATTACCCATAAATACAATTTCAAATGGAAAATCAATAAAGTATTGAAGTAGACATTACAGGTAGAAGAGAGAGCCCAGGCTTCTTGTGTCATATGGAGTAGTGGAGATATGATTTCTACCCTAATGAAAATTACAGCCTAGCTGTAGAGACAATACTGACACATACGGCACCCGAATGAAAATTACGGAAAAAGTGTAGGTGTTAAACTTTCTAATTAGTGCCAACCAGTTGAAAGAACCCATAATATAGAAGGGACGTTTCGTAATAAAGGGGAGAGGACTGTGAGGGCTCTAAAGAATATGAATATATATATATACATATATGTATATATATATGTGTGTATATATATATGTATACGTATATATATGTGTGTGTGTATATATATATATATACGTATATACATATATACACATATATGTATACACGTATACGTATATACATATATACACATATATATATACATGTATACGTATATACATATATACACATATATGTGTATATATATATATATATATATATATATTCATATTCTTTGAAATGAAAATAGAAGAGAAACAGAAGGACATTCCAAGAAATGGGAACAAAATGAGAGTAGAAAAACAGAATTTGATTTGCCTATTGGACAACGAGTACAAGAGTTTGGCTATTCTAAAAGGGATGTTCAGAAATAGTAAAATGATAAAATGATAAATGATAAAATGATAAAAAGAATATTGAATGATTATCCTTAAATGGAGTCAGGATTTCAATATAAGCAATCTGGCTTCAGAGCCTATGCAATTTCCACCATATTAAATATAACCAATAGGTTGGAAAAGTCAAAGTAGAAAATCAGTGTCCCAAAAGGAAGAGGAAGGCAAAGTGTCAAACTTTTTGCTAGACAAAAAAAAAAGAAAAGAAAGAAAGAAAAATGACTTGTTCATTCATTTATTTACCAAACGTTCCTGAACATCTATGATGGAAAGCTTTCATGCTCCACCTCAGAAAAATGCAAGTTAGAAAGATACACTCCCTGCCCTGGGAGAATTCACATACCCATTGAGATGAGAGACAAGTAAATAGACATTGTTTCATTTCAGAAAGGAGGAAGGCCACTACTTCCTCAAAGACAATGTTCTCCCTTTTTTTCTTTCCTCTTCTTTCACTTTCTTTACCTCTCTCCCTTTCTTCTTCCTTTCTCTCCTATACTTCCCCCTTCTCTTCCTTCCTATCTCACTTTCTTTTCTTTTCTCAGTACTTGTCTCAAATCATATATTAAGTTGCAGGAAAGACAATGTATTACAAAATTCTTAATACAGATGCAAAAGCAAGTTTTCAATCAGCTAGTTCTTATACTGACATCATGTAAATTTGAAAACATAATATTTAAACCCAAATTAGAGAAGGTGATTCTGAAGAGATACTATTAGATATTAGAATAAATGTGCCTCAGAAGTTTGCTATTTGTCACTACTTCTTTATTGCAAAGTCTACTGTATAGTAAAAATTGATAGTCTTAGGAACATATCAATTTTCTAAAATATTACGCTTTAGTACATAAGTAACATGAATAATACTAATTTAATAACTAAGAAGGAATTAAAGATATTTCCTGTGTTTGAATCAATATTCTAGAGCCAATAGTAAAAGTATTTACTTTTGGGAGTATAAATACTCATCGAACACTAATATTCACAAACAAGAAGCATAGTAGATTGTATGGAAAAATAATATTTGTTCTAAAAGTTTGACAATTTTATATTTAGCTAAGTAAAATTATCAACCATTCCAAAATGATAGAGTATACATTTACCATTTTGGTATCTCAAAGAGATTTGCCATGTATCTCAATCAAATTGAATATCATCTTATATTTATATAAATATCAAAACTTTCTGCTAATCGTCTTCCCCTTTGCCCTCCACTGTGATGTAAGCTTCCTGAGGCCTCCCCGGAAATGGAGCAGATGTTGGCACCACGCTTCCTGTAAAGCCTGCAGAACCATAAGCCAATTAAACCTCTTTTCTTAATTATAAAAAAAAAATCCTGCTAAGAGAAACTATAAAAAAAAATTATTATAATTGTCTTTTCAAGTACCTGATTTGAAATTGTCATTCTATAAACAGCCATTTAATGTTATTAAAATAGTTTAACTGAATTCAGTCAAGTCATGTGTATGTACTTAAGCAGAATCAAAACAAATTATAACAATATGTATTTGCATATTTTACATTTAAATTAATTTTAGTAATTGTTATTTTTCCAGCTTACGATATGATGAAAAAATATTAATAGTGCAGTCAGTTCCTGGTTTTTTCCATGCTGAAGCTCATTATTGTTCTGCTTGACTCTGTTTTTTTCTGCATGTAAACTACTCTGCCCTCTCCACATTGTGGAAAATATGGTCACCCACAGCTTAGGAACCTCAACTGACTGATGTAACACTTTCGCAACAGCTGAGGAAGTGGAGTGTCACTGATTCTTGTGTCAAATGCTCATCCTACTACCAATCATTCTCACTCAGACTGGTCAGATATTCACTCTCATGACCAGAGATGATTGGGATGATATCTGTCTCACTCATTTCTCACATGGAAATGGAGTTCTCTTACCAGAAACCAAATAGGAAATGTACAGATCTGTCCACAGTCCACCTAGGAAAAACACATCCCTTACTCACAGATGTAAACCAGCATGTTACCAAGCACAACGCAGGAACTGTAATCACAATGAAGATAAAGTTGCATCTTGTACCCTGGCTTTAAAATGTAATCAGTTTAGGTTTTCTTCCCTTATCCTGAAAGAATACTTGGGCAGGCCCATGATTTTTGTGGTTACTTAGAAAATAAAAAGTTCTTCAGTTTCATGGTAAACACACTTTCAATGTAAAAATTGGAATGTCTAGTATAAAATATTAAACACAATTTTAAACTTGATTTACTATCAAAAAATTATTTTATCCCAAGCTTGGACCCTCTTTCTCTGGAGCCATGCCATGAGGAAGCCGGGAAGAGGAGAAGTGGGAGGAAAGAGGGTGTATCCTTCTGTTCTCTGCCTTCACCCTTTTTATCTTCAGAGAGTCAGTGCCCTGAGGCAGGCAGATGAATACCTATTCCACATTGTTTTCTGCCATTGTTTCCATACCTTTAGGCCTATATGTGTTCATCTTTTTTTGTTGTTGTTGTTTTCTTTATTTTTATTTTTATTTTTTTATTTTTATTTTTTTTGTAGAAAGGGAGACTTGTTATGTTGCCCAGGCTGGCCTTGAACTCCTAGCCTCAAGCAATTCTGTTTTAGCCTCCCAATGCACTGGGGTCACAGTTGTAAACCACCGCACCTGGCCACTATCTTCGTTTCTTTTCTGCTGAGGTTTCTTGGCTCTTATTGGACAAGATCCATGACATCCTGCACCGTTTGTGCATATTTGTTACCTGGCCTCTCCTGACCAATACACATAGTAACAACTATGTCCAGTAAAATCGCTTAACCAGTTTTACATTGTAGAGCCCTTTCCTTTCTAATTCTGCATATGTCAGCTTCATGTAGGCAGAAAACTTAAACAGCTTTGTTTACTGCTCCATCCTCAGCACACGGACTAGCAAGTGACATGTAATAGGCATTCCATGTTGAATGCATGAATATAAAGTTGGGATCATCTGCTCTCATTTAGATATCCTGATATTGATCACTGATGGCTCTGTCAGAATGGAGACAGAAAAGATCCAGTTTTAGCATCATTTTAGATATGCACAAACAATGCCCACATTTCTTCTGCCTAATATAGTAAATACCATTATCCCACTTACAACTGAAAATGTGCTTACACTTCCCCAGAGGCTGGCAACATAAAATCCAATGCAGCTACTCTGTAAAATGGTATGTCCAGAATCTCTAGATGAGTATGTGACTTGTCATGTGTGGCAAAGATGGCCTAAATTGTAAGTTTAATCACCCTGTGTTCTGGTTATCTACTGTTGAGTCACAGGCTACTCCAAAATTGGTGGCTTAAATCAATGGCATTTATTCTGTTCATAAATTTGTAATTTGGGTAGGGCTTGGTGGGGACATGTTATCTCTGCTCCTGTTGGAGTTAGCTGTAACCACTTGAAAGCTGATGGCTGGCATCATCTGAAGACCTAGTTATTAACATGTAGTTGATGCTGACTCTCAGTAGGACATCTGCTGGGGTCAGGACCAGAAACCTAGCACACAGGTTATTCATGTGGATACTTAGCTTCCTTCAAGCATGGTGGCTTGGTTCCAAGGCTAAGCACGTTAAGAGAATCAAGCAGAAGCCGCATCCCTCTTATCTCAAAAGTCACACAGTGTCAGTTTTTCTATGGCCACTGACCTACCCAGATTCACCTATTGATGGACACCTATTGATGTACACCTACTGATGGACAAGTGTCAACATTGCACCATAATAAGAGCAAAAGGATGGGATATACATTATTGTGATCGCCTTTGGAAAACACACACTTCTACATTCCAAAATACCAAACACGAAGCGGTGAAGACAGGCAAAATTAACCAATACTTGAAAAAAGTGAAAGTAAGACAATAAATAGTGGTTTCACACCTTATACCACCACCCTGTGGCCAGGAACAGCAAGGCCCATGTTCCTGGTCATTGTTCCTCAGCCTGCCAACCTCCGGCCGCCAGTTGTACTTACCCCAACTCCCAGCCACCCCCCCACCCCACTACAGCCTTGTTTGAGAGGAGTTTAAGGAATAAGTCTCCATCTTTAACAGCTCTCTTTTTGTTGGTGGTGGTTCTGAAGCTCTGAGAATGGACTTACCACAAGTGACAGAAATTAATCAATACAGTATTACCTAAAATCTGAATTGCTGGTCAATTCGTTTTCTCTTAGTTCCACCAATTAAAATGCTGGTCCACCGCCTGTTTGCCACCAGCAGTGCTCATTGCCTTTTTGCTCTTCTAGATTTGGTGGGCTCTTCCTCAGGGTCCCACGTCATCTACTTTTTGTTGGAAGCAAGGAGCCACGGTACTCCTCCCTCTGCCTTGGGTAGAATCTCTGGCAAGTAGCTGCATTTCCTTCATAACTCTACCACCTGGGTTTCAGGAACACTCCATCCTCCCTCTCTTCCTCCACTGTAGGGAGATGGTGCCCCACTCCCTGCAGTTGCTAATGTCTGCGTGGACATACCATCCCATCTGACTTCCCTCAACTATTCCATCACCTAACTAATTCCACAATTAAATGCCCTCTGTTTCAAAACCATAAAGTTGCTCTAGTATTATTTAAGCTATTCAATCTCAGTTGAAGTTTTTGTGTATTTGTAGCTAAATCTACAAATTTTTACAAATCAAATTAAGTCTATGTTACATCCTCCATCCTTTTAAAATGTGACTTCTCCAGTTTTAAAGTAAGTTGAGAATGTATTCATTCATTCACTTTCAGACAAGGCAGTTATTTACTGAACACATTACAAACGATATACATTCAATAAATAACTCAATTCTCACAACTCAATGAAGTTGGGACATCACACTGCTTTTATAGTGAGAAACAATTGAGATTCAGACAAGTTAATTAAATAGCTTATCCAGGGGTCTTTTTTATTATTCTTCCCACTACAACACACTATGTCACTGCATATCTTATGTTCACTTATTGGTCTTTATCCTGATTTGAAATTAGCTGTCTGTGATTTAGTAATGAATTTTTGTGTGTTTAGTAAGTTCCTCCAAATTAGTTATTTATATTCTTGATAAGTATTTTTTTCAATGACGCTTTGATAAATCAAAGCTTCTGGCTCAGAGTTAGTTACTATAAGAATCCAATTGATATTCCTGTAAGGAAGGGGAGATAAGGTATTTCAGGATAGGTGGACACAAGCAAATCACCAATAATTATTTCAATTTTTCAGTATTTGCATACTAATCTCATAGAACCCAAAAAACAAATTTAATTTGTAGAAAGAAATTCTACAAATAAATAAATATTAGCATTGAAATAAACCTGATACTTGCTTACCCAGCAGGCCTGTCATTAGGAAGCAATTATATTGAATTCATAATATCCTCATTATTATAACTATATTGTCAGCTACTCTCATGTCACAAAAATGCTTCTTCATAAAGTGATGGTTTTGTTGAATCTACATATGCAATGAGCCAGATGAATAACATCAAAGTTTATTTGGTGTCACCTTGAAACATGTTCGCAGGCTCAGAAACACACATCTTTTATGTATATGTGTGTATTTTATTACACTCTTACATGTAGACTAATTTTGTAACAATTTGAGTTTTCTGAGTTTCTTTTGGGGAAATATAGAAAAATAAAAGGTTGAATGTAAAGACAGAACCAAAGAAATGTGAAAAGCTGAAAGTGAAAATAACAGGTCTCTATCATAGGCAGGACTCTAAGATGGCTCCCAATATTCCCTGTCCCAGGTGTACTCACACTACATAATCCTCAGACCTTTAAATTTGATGCATTTTACTCCTGTGATCAGGTTAGATTAAATGATGCCATTAACCTTGAGAAGGAGAGATCCCCTTGGAGGGTGAGACCTCATCAAGTGAGTCCTTTAAAGCATAGAGTTTTTTCTGGTTGCTTATAGGAGGGGAAGTTGCAGAGATTCCAAGGGCAGTTCTCAGTTGCTGAGATAGAAGGGACCTCTTGGTATGGAAGCGAGAGCTGTCTCTAGGAGCTTAGAGCTGGTCCCAGCTGACAGCCAGCAGGGAAACAGAAATTTTGATCCCACAATTGCAAGGAGCTAAATTATCGTAATGACAACAACCAATTAGGAAAAGAATCCTCAACTTCAAGTAAAATTGCAGCTGGCTGACACCCTGATGTTAACCTGAGCAGAATCCAGCCTTGATTTGCCTGGACTTCTGACCCACAGAACTGGGCTAAATGGATGTTGTTACATGTTGCTCAATTTGTAGTCATCCGTTACCTAGCAGTAGAAAATGAATACACCTCCAAAGGTGACCAAACAGATCCCTTTCAGCACACTGGGAAAGCATGGGTTGACAAAACATAGAGGAGCTTTTGGGCACAGACTTGTCCAACAGAAGTCATGCTGTACCCTGAACAACTCCCGTGGATTCACGAAGTGTTCAGATTTATGGAGTACTGAGGTTTTATCATTCAGCTTTAGTACACTCAAAGCATGCATCATGTCCAAACTTATCAGGAACATTGACCTGGGCAAAACTCCAAGAATTGTATGAGTTTGAAGCTCAGTTCCTTTCAGCGTTTTGGTCCATAATCATGTTTGTAAGAAGATGATAATCTAAGACACTGTATGATAGAAAAACCCTATCCTCCATATTTTGTCTCCAAATCCAAATCACTTTTCTAGGATGTGTAATAGTCAATGAAAATGGTAAACTATATTTTGTAGAATAAGCTGACATTCTTTGTGTTGTACTTATTGACCAATAGATGGATTTGAATTTTTGAGAATTATTGTCTGCAAACTGGCAATTTACAAATACCTGAAAAGTACAAACATAATCACAAAAACCTAAAAAAGTGTTAAAGACCATGCTGATAATTATTTTCTTCCATTAAAGACAATTGTAAAGTATATTTTTAAACTGTGTTGGGCAAATACAACATTCCTGAAAAGTTGGGCATGAACAATTATTTCAATAACACAATTGCTACTGAATATATTACATTTTAGAGATGAAGTTTATTGGTACCCCTTGCCATTTGCCTTATCTCTTTAACGATGACAAATGTGAATTCCGAGCATTTATACAGGGAGTGAAGTTAACCTTATTAACAACAGCATACTGTTCTGAGTCACACTTCCGTATACGATATGAGTTTTATTGGTTTGCTCAAGAGTGCTGGTATCTGAAAATGCTTAAAAAGAGAGAGAGAGAAACATGTCTATTACAAACCTACTGTTAGCACTGACTGATGGACTGAGTAGGGCATGAACACACTTTTGCTGCAATGAGATTTTAAGTATAGTAGATTTTAAATTTATTGATTCCCTGAACACTAGAAGATTTTATATACTGCAATGCCATCTCAATCATGAATCAAAGTGTGGCATGTGAGCCACGTGAGATGCTTTTATACATAAGAACATTTTTACTTACGTAGATATTTATTTGAATGTATATTAATGTGCCTGTCCTTTCTATTTAAAGAAAATATATATGTTGAATAAAGTATTTATGTCAAGTAAAGCCATGATGCTATTTTTTAAAAAGTCAAATGTATTTAAGTAAAAATGAAATGAAATATAAAATATTATTTTAGTGGATATGTTAAGTGGATACAGCAAAAATTGTGGAAGTGGTTTAAATTAATAAAAAAATTCAAATAATGCTTTATTTCTAATTTTTTCCGTGATTTGATTCCCAGTTCAAGTATTAATTATATCCCTTTACTTCTCCAAAATACATTTACAGAAGGCATTAAGTTAATGTCAGCAATTAAGTGTATTTATTTTAGAATTTAAAGGTATTTACTTTTAATTGTTCCAATTTTTTTTAGTGATTCACAAACTACTTTCTCCTATATAAAGGTTCTAAATCCAAATTTCTCCACATCTTGTGATGTTTTAAAATACAATTAAGATAATCTATTTTCAACTTTTGCTTCATCTAAGTTTCAAAATATGTATTTTTTAATTTAGTCAATAAAATAGTTGATCATCAGCAATCACTTTTATGATCACTGCTTTTGTATTCATGACTTAAGGTTTTAGTGTATAGATGTTTATATTAAAAATGGTTTTAGCATATTTATATAAAGGATTTTTATATGTGTTATGTAGTTAGTGGTAATATAATAACTGAAACTAGTATCTGATACTTTGTTCAGTATCTGTGATTTGATAACAGAAAATACTGATGTTTTGTAAATTGTCCGTGTTAATATAAAACAGAACTAAGTAACTTAGTGCTTTTGAAGATGAATAAAAATACTATTGCATTATGAAATATTTTACATACCTCCAAATTATATTAGAATTTTCCCATTCCACCCTTAGGGCCTCTACATTATCTGAATCCTCCCCAGCTCATCAGCAATGAAAATGGATAATGTTTTATGCTGTACTCTGCCTCATTTAGTGTTAGTTACTACAGCTATTGCCTCTGTCTATATCTTACTGTGTGATTGACACCAAAAGCAATCTTAGGTTGGAGAAGCAGAGTCTTCTTATTTAGGTGCACCCTGGAATGCATTATAATTACATACTCAAGGGAACTTATGCTGAACACAGTTTTACATTTACATTATGGGCTCTGCCTGCAGGCAATGACAGTAAAGAGTAATGAGATGAAGCCAAAGCTTTCTGCAAACTCTTCTCTCTGCAAAAAAAAAAAAAAAAATGGGAGGAGTAGACTCAAGGGAAAGAAATCCTGTAAAAGTTGCATGTCAGAAATAAAATATTTAATTTGAAAGGAGTATGAGAAAGAAGACTGTTTTAGTTAGGGAACAGGTTAAGCTGATGTAACAAAAAGACCAAGAATACAATAGCTCGAAGGAGAAAAAAAAGAATTTTATTCTCTCACCTTTCAGTCCAGAGGAAGGCAGGGGATCCAGGGCAAAGGGGAGACTCTGCTACCCAAGGGTACAGTAAGGAACCCAGGTTTTCTATGTGGGACTCTTTGAACCCCTAAAGAGCTTCCCCTTGACTACATATTCAAAACTGGCTCACCAGCACTGTGTCTATCCAAAACTAAGAAAACCAGAAAAAAGAGACAGGGAAGCAAGACTGGGATGTTGCATGTATCAGTTCCCCTTACCATTCCATTGTCAAGAACCCAGCCTTATATAGATATATATTTATATATACAGAAAACTTGGAAACTATAGTGTCTTGCTGGGCAAGCAAGCAGTCAGCAAGAATTTGAGGAGCTTTATCATTAAAGGAAAACAGGGAGAGTATATTAAAGAAAGATTAGAAGTTTCTGCCTTTGGCCTCGAGCCCCCCAAATCCACATGCACCATCTTCCCATACAAAGAACACAACAGATTCTCTCCTAAAAACTCAATTAAAGCTTATCCAGTTATTGTTCTCAGTTCAAAATCTGAGATTTCTGTTTATTTCTCTCCACCTGATCTAAAACTGGCTCCTCAGAAATTAGCAATTTATTATCTAATGTGCAATTACTTACAATCCCATATATCTTAATGCAAAATCATGGAGTAGGATAAAGAAATGGAATAAACACTACCATTCTGAAAAAAAGACTAGGAAACGTAGTAATCGCTATGACATTGTTTGGCAGGAATTCAAAAGGCTTCCTTCCCAAGCATAAAGTAAATTCCTTGGTTAGGCTCTGGTTCTGGTCTCTGGAAGGAACTCCTTTGTCTGCTGTGCTCCGCCCCCAAGGCCACTGGGTTTACCACTTGTGAGTCATTCTTCTCCATTATTCATTTTCTACTGTGGTGTCACCTTATATCAATGTGGGTCTAATCAGAAGAGAAACCACAGAGTAATTTGAACAATGAAAGCTTAATATAAATTACTAACTATAATAGGAATTTGTAATCATAAGGATTTGGCTAATAAGAATAAAAGAAAACTAAAGAATAGGAATTGCTTATATAAGGAGCAGTCACCATCCTTAGGGCTGAGAGAGAGCTCCAAGAAAGAAGCTCCCCAGGGACTGAAATGTAGACCTCAATGGAGAGACCCCGGCTCACTTAATGTCAGAGAAGCCACTGCAGGGTTGACTCAGTGAAATTTACCAAAAATCCACCCTCTAGGGTGCTAAAAATAGCTATTCATGAGGTGGTGTCTTGCTATAGGAACATCACTATGAACCTGCCTGAGGAAGCTGCTGCCTCTGCATACTGCTGATTGCCATACTCCATAGGAACCAAGCAATGGAGAAGCCACATGTGCTACAACAGCCTGCCAGTTAAGCACATCAAAGCTGGAAACAACACCCTTTCCTTCTTCCATCTCTTTCCAGCACCTTCTATTGACAGAGTTTAACACTGTACCAACTGGCAGGAGAAAACTATTTAAAGGGTAACCTCCATTTCTGCAGTGTGGACCATGCAAGATGAATTTAGAGTGGAGAGACATAAGATGGTTACTGGCACACATCTGAAGTGACTGGTTGGGAGTTACCCTGTAGGTGACTACATACTGCTTTGCAGCTTTGCAGTATGCTTTCTGCTGGAACAGTGTCTAGTTGGAGATTGCTGGAATAGGCACCATGCTTGTGATTTCCTTGGCAAACAATGTTCCCCCAAATTTACTGCGCTCCTAGAATCCTTGTTTCCAGTATTGTCCATGGTAAAGCAGGTTCAAAGATCACACCTTCTTACAGTTCTTAAGCTTTCAGATTCTATTTTCTGGTTGTTATGGTTCAGTCTATCCAGCTTTCCCTTAGAGTAGCTACCTCAAGGCCACCTAAAAAAAGCAGACTTAGGTGGGAATGGGATGCTCTGGGTCTATTTTTGTAGGGCGGGCTCCCGTTTTTTCTCCCGCTTACTGGCTGAGAACATATATAGGAAGCTCTTGCCTGAAGGACAATGCCATCTCCTGTGGTTTGGGGCTATGGAAGAAGCTGGTTTTGCCAAACCTGAAAGCCCCCAACACTGTCAAATTAGAAAATTAAGAATTTGCTTGCAAAGTGACTAATACTTATCTGACAATCATTGTCCAACCTGCCACATCTGTTTCTTTACTAACTACTTTCCAGTCCATCAGTCATTACCTGGTCTTGTAAGTTTATGTTATAGCAGCACCTCATTTCAGGTAATAATGTCTGCATTCGTTTGCTATACACTGCCATAAATAACAGCGATTCAAACAAGTAAGTGTGTATTTCTTTCACATAATAGTCTAGATGCAGACTGCCTCCAGTAGGTGTACTGGTCACCTTTAATATACTAAGAGACTAGCCGACCACTTGAGAGACAAGTTGATTGCCTTGACTCAGACTTTAACTCTGAAGGGATCAAAAATATGTCCCTAAGCAGACACCTTCCTTAGATATGAGTTTGCTATCTCTGTCAACAGCTTCACCATCTCAAGTCTTACAGAACATCAGATTCAGCATCATGGCTCATATATCACTTAAACCAAGAGACTTACTTTAGAGCAAAGAAGTTGGGGCCAATGTTACATTGTCCAATAGTCTTAAATACCACACCCCACTGCAAAATCTAATAATGATGGTAATAATAATAATAATAATAATAATAAACATAATAACCTGTTTAAGGCCCAGGTAAGTTCCGGCTCAAGGGACAACCCTTGATGGGCTGGGATATTCCAATATAAAGTATGTATGCAGATCAATGGCCAATATATGGTGCTGTGATTCTGAAGCTAGAATACATTTTGCTCAGAACATGAGGTGAAAGGATTTCACCAAGAACTCCTCAGAACATGAGATGAAAGCACTTTATCAAAGGGTGAAAGTAGGACTGACCTCTCAAACCATTACTCCCTGTGACCCATTTGCAGAATTTGCACTTTTTGACTTGGAAACTCTGTATCAGCCATATTTGTGGTCCTGGTCTGGAGGTGGGGTGAGATGAGAAATGCTTCTATCAGCGGGGAGCAGTGGTTACACTGAACTCGATGCTACAATTACCACCTAGTAACTTTTGGCTCCTTAAAGTTGGGAACAAACTGGCAAAATAAAAAAGGTTATTGTAATGCTGAGTGTAATTCTGATCACCATAGCTCATGGTGTACAAAAAAGTGAGTGAAGAGAATATATTGAATCCAGGGGATTCACAGGCTGTTTCCTTGTGCCTTTATGCCCACTGATAATGACAAATGGGCAGTTATAGCAACTGCAGGCCAACTAGGATATGGCAAGTAAGGGGCAATCTCTCAGGGTTGAAGGGCTGGATGATGCCATCAAGCAAGCAACAAAGATCAGCTGAGATGCTAGCCGAGCGACAGGGAGATCTAGAAATTTTAAAAACATGGAAGAGGAAGGAAATGTTGCATGTCAATGACAGAAGTAAGATTAGCTGCAGTAATAGAAACATAACATTTTCAAATAATGTTCTTAATATTAAGCGCTTGCCAAGATTGTGGCCAGCCACAGCTTTGAAGGGAACTCTGTGATGGGTCGGAATGAATGCAGAACACGAGTGGATCTGAGTGGTGCAAGCAGGAAGCGCGCTGTGTTAAATAATCCTTGTGCACCACTTTAAATCTTCAGGATCATACCCCTTATTCCAGCCTCTTCTGGACAACAAGTTCTAGGCAAACTGACCAGGCTTTACAGTGCGCCCAGACAATGCCTCACCTTGGGTTTGTGCTGTATCTCTCTCTTTGCTCAAGGAAACTCAATAGCTATAAATGCATGTGTGCAATCCAAAGTGTGGGGTAATTAGCAGCAGGAAACCATTTTCACCAGAAGCGGATAAGAACCAATGGGAAAATGATATCCTTTTTTCAGCCCTAGGTAGTTTTAGAATGCATTTTGTAAGGACTGTCAGAGGGTTTCATTGGATGAAACACCAGACAACTATAGCAGTGACCAACTTGATAACTGCTTTCTTTTTTTAAAAAAAAAAAATATATATGGAACGCTGCAAACATTTTTTTTTTTTAAAGGAAAGAAGAAAAGAAAGAGAATACAAGGAGTTAAGGAGAGGAAGAAAGAGGAAGAAAAAGAGAAAGAACGGGAATATTGCTTTATTCTAAAAATGAGTATTAATAATGGCCAATCAATATTTTGTGTATTTAAAGTGGAGAATGTATACTTTGTGTGTTTAAAATGGAGAGCTCTATAAATATTTATTAAGTTTACTTGTTCCAGATCTCAGTTCAAGTCCTGGTTATCCTCATCAATTTTCTATCTCGTTGAGTCTAAATCTCTTAATGGGTCTTATGAATCTGGGTGTTAGGATCATTAGCTCTTATTGTTGCATTGATCCTTTTACCACTATATCTTTGTTGCTTTGAAATCTATTTTATCAGATACAAGAATTGCAATTCCTGCTTTTTATTTATTTATTTATTTATTTTTGCTCTCCATTTGGTTGGTAAGTCTTTCTCCACCCCTTTGTTTTGAGTCTTTGTGTATCTTTGGATGTGAAATGGGTCTGGATGCAGCATACCGTTAGGTTTTGGCTGTATCTTTTGATTGGGGGATTTAGTTGGCTTAAATTTAGGGTTACTGCCATTTGATGTTAACTGGCTATTTTATCCATTCGTTTATATAAATTCTTCATGTTGATGCTCTTTACTTATATTTTTAGAAAAGTTAATACTGGTTGTTCCTTTCTATGTATAATGCTTCTTTCAGAAGCTTCTGCAAAGCAGGCCTGGTGGTAATAAAATCTCTGAGTACTTGCTTGTTCATAAAAGATTTTATTTTTCCTTCAATTGTGAAGCTTAGTTTGGCAGGATATGAAATTCTGGGCTGAAAGGCCTTTTCTTTAAGGATGTTGAATATCGGCCCTCACTCTATTCTGGCTTGTAGAGTTTCTGCTGAGAGATCTGCTGTAAGTCTAGTAGGCTTCCCTTTGTGGGTAACCTGACCTTTCTCTCTGGCTGCCCTTAGTATTTTCTCCTTCATTTCAACCCTGGTGAATCTGACGATTATGTGCCTTGGGGTTGCTCTTCTTGAGGAATATCTTTGTGGTGTTCTCTGTATTACCAGGGGTTGAATATTGTCTTGCTTTGCTAGATTGGTAAAGTTTTCCTGAATAATATCCTAAAGAGTATTTTCCAGCTTGGATTCATTCTCTCCATCACATTCAGGTACACCTATCAAACGTAAATTAGGTCTTTTCACATAGTCCCATATTTCTTGGAGACTTTGCTCATTTCTTTTTATCCTTTTTTCTCTATTCTTGTCTTCTTGTTTTGTTTCATTAAGTTGGTCTTCGACCTCTGATATCCTTTCTTCTGCTTGATCAATTCGGCTATTCAAACTTGTACATATTTTGCTAAGTTGTCATGTTGTGTTTTTCAACTCCATTAGTTCATTTATATTCCTCTCTATATTGTCTATTCTTGTTAGCACTTCGTCAAACCTTTTTTCAAAGTTCTTAGTTTCTTTACATTGGGTTAGAACAAGTTCTTTTAACTCCCAGAAGAATAACTGCTTTCTTATTTCACTCTCCCTCTCCCTTATTTCTGCTCCTATGATAAGTTCTAAACTACCTGCACGTAGGTCTTTGCTTCAGATATGAATATCGAAGCCAACTTATTTAATGTAGGAGGCTCTGCTCCAAAAGGTCATGTAGGGATCAAAGCTCCATTCACCCTGTTACTCTCCCAACCCCCCAAGTTCCACTCTGTTCCTCTGCATAAAGCCACATCCCTAGCACCAGGTCATATTTCATCTCAAAAAATAGTGAAAAGGAAATCAAAGACACATTGCTTTAAATGAAGTAGCATGAACAGCGGTCACTCCAGCTTCAACCTCCCCAGGCTCAAGCAATCCTCTCACTTCAGCCTCCCAAGCAGCTAGGACCACAAGCATGCACCACCATGCTCAGCTATTTTTTGTAAAGATGGGGTCTTGCCATAGTGCCCATGCTGGTCTCAAACTCCTGGGGTCAAGCAATCCTCCCCCATCAGCCTCCCAAAGTGCTGGGATTACAGGCATGGTCCACTGCACACATCCCTAATCCTTTTTTTTTTTTTAACTTCTCATTAGCAACAAAGCACATAGCCACTCTACTGCAAACGAACCTCGTAGTCTAGCTGGATAGCCATGTGCCCAGGTAAAACTTTGCTGATCCTGTTCCTAAATGAAAAATGGGGGAAATGGGTATTGACAGCATTCTCTGCCACAAAAAACATATAGAAAATGTAGTCATATATATTGAAGAATTTTCTAAACATGTCCCCTCTCCCACCAAGTAATGATCACTATGTATCTTGTCATATAAATATGCCTTGACATTTTGTCTGACACTAATTCTGCCATTTCTCTCAACCAACACACTCTATATTTGCCATCTGTGTTTCATTTTCCTTGCATTATCCACACCTGTTTTGCCTGTTTACTTTTTAGAGAACTTTGTGATTTTTATTATTTATTATGATTGCTTTATGTATTAAGATTCATAATGCTACTTCTTGTATTTATTTCACATTTTCTTTAGTGTATTTTAACTTTGGTTCTGGTATCTTTAAATTATTTTGGGGCTCAATATACAATGATGGCTGTTTGAGGCCTATTAATTTTGTCCCATTGATTTATCTTGATTATTGCCAGGGCATCCCATTTTATTAGTGTAACTTCAGAAAACATTCAATACCTAGTTTCGTCCTTATGTTATTTAACATCTACTCATCTTCCCACCTGTTTGTTCTTCCAGAGGAATACTAGAATTATTTTTTCCAAGATCAAAAGTAAATTCCACTCACTTTTTGTTGTAGCAGTGTTGGCAGAATAACATGGTATGTTTTCTCACACACAAAAATACTTGGATAGTACTCTATTTATGCATCTTTTTTGAATTTCATTAAAAGTCATGGAAAAATGGAGTATAAATTGTTTACCTTTCACTCTGCATGTACTTCAAGCATTTTTTCTAGGTGATTTATAACTTAATATTTTGCAGTCTTTTTGTTTTATTGTGTAACTTGTATTTGTATCAAGGAAAACATTGGTTTTACATTTTATTTTTGTGTCAAATTCTCTCACTACAGTCTCTTAGTATTAATTTTTCTAATAATTCTCTTTGGGTTTTCAAATACAATATTTGTGGATGTTAGTAGTAATAATTTGCCTCCACATTTCCAATAATTATGCCAATTATTTCTGCATTCTATTTCATTGAGTTTTTTTTAACACTACCAAAGTAGAGCTAAATCATGGTGAGGACAGCAGCTATTTTAGTATACTATTACTTTTGTTATTTGCATTATTTTTATGTAGTTCTTTTGCATCTGTCATAAGTAAGATTACCATTATATTTTTCCTTATTTCTCAGATTTTAATGCTAACTTAAAGAAAGGCATTAGGAAGTTTTTAAACTTTTCCTTTTTTAAGAGTTTATAATAGCATTTAATTGGCTCGGACTTCAGAAATTTAAAATAATTCAATACTCTTGATTGTCCAGGCCTAATGTCTTTGATATAATTATTAAATTACATCTTAAAATATTTTTTGTAACTGACTTAACAATTTCCATGTTTTCTGGATCATTTTGGTAATATAATTTCTCCAGATATCAGTGATTATATAAAGATGACTGTATATTTTTAGCATAATTTTGTTAACTACAGGTTTATAATCAAATACCGAAAAATAAAGTACAGAAGAAAAAAAAAAAGACTCAAAATTTCACTGCACAGATAACACTGCAACAGACCTTTTTGCATATATTTCTCCCAGTCTTTCTGGTGAGAGTATTTTATATAATTCTCTCCCTAGTTTTCATAAAAGTTATACTCATTTTAAAGTATTTTTTTCTGATTGTAACAAGAATGTGATTATTCTATAGCATTTGGGAAAGGTGTAAACTCAAGATATTAAAACTCCTCCAATTTTTTCTGTTCAGTGATAATTAATGTTAATATTTTGTTGCTATTTCCTTGGGTTGTGTTGGTATAGTTATCAAAATGTGTAAGCTGGAGTGAAAGGCAATATAGCAATTAAGAGAACTGGTGCTAGAGCCAGACTACTTAGACTTAAATCCTGGTTCTTTCGTTTTATCAACTTTGTGAACTTGGTCTGCTACATCTCTCTCTGCCTCCGTTTCCTTATCTGTAAAATGGGAATAATTATTATAGCAATTATCTCATAGGACTGGAGTTAGGATTACATGAATACTCAGTGCTTGACAAAATTGTTAGCTACCATTATCATCTTTAAATAGAGTTAACAAGGACATTCACAAGTCCTACAGGAAGGATGAGCAGCTGAGTAAATTATAACAAAATTACTCAAGCCACTCAATAAGATTATTTAAGGTTATAAAGAAACCATTCTTCAAGTTTCTACCCAATGAAATTGCCATCATGTTGGCTAATTCAGTTCTGCAGTATGGCAGATTTATTTGTCTATTACTACTTTGTTTCTACTAAGGAACTAAACCAGTAGAGAGTACAGTGATTCAGAGGCAGTGGCATAATTGGCTGGGTTTTTCTTAGCAGTACCCACTATTACTTTCAATAGGGATCAACCATGGTCTCTTCTCACTGTATTGTGGGCTCAGAATTAAGAGGTCTTGTTGGCAACAAACATTGTTTCTTAATCCCATCTTATTCTAACTACCATCTCCCTCTTCTAATCTACATACTATTAAATGACTCTGGACCAAGCACTTACAGTGCTTTCCTATTGCCTTCTGTCTCTAATCTCTTGTACACATGTAGTTTCAATGAATTTCAGCCCACATATTCAAGGCAGAGGTAATGGCTTTTTTTTTTCTATGCTGGTCTTTGGACATCAGGCCATGAATGTCACTGCTACATTGTCTCTTGTTCAAACTGGAGGCCTTTTCAAACATGACTCTCAGGCATACAGGGATCCTTATGCAATCATTTAAATTTCCTGTGTTGTGTATGCACACGTTTTTCATTTTCCAGTGTGGTATATTCTTGAAAACCAAAAGCCAAGCAAATTCCTTGTTTTTCTTCCTTTCATGAGACTGAATAAGAGCTGACAAAATGGAAGAAAGGACATGAGGTAAAGGGAAGCAACTGAGGAAAATCTTTAAATATTTAAATAATATTTAAATATATATTGCTGCTTACATCTTTACTCTGTTCTTTGGGCATGGGTTCATGAGATTAGAAAACATTTGAAAGACCTTTACTTAATGCTCAAATTAACATGGCTTCAAGATAAGTATCTTACAAATTCCTTTGAATTTGAGGTGACTAGGAAATAAGAGACACTGTTATGATTATAGACCAATAAATAGGCAGTTAAGTTTAGGTGGCAGTAACCTAATAAATCTGCTAGAAAATAACTTGGCCTTTAACAACTGTTAAAATATCCCATTATTTAAAATAATTACTTTTACCTCTGAGTTTTCCATATGAATGTAAAACATCCAATGAAATTCAAAATGTATTCTGACTACCTAGATAAGTCTATAAATTCTTCAAGTGTTGTAAGAATAGATAGGGTTAATAATTACTAAATTCTTAACCATGAGCATATCATTGATGAGAGATCCAGATATGGTGGGGGAGAAGAGAGAATGAAAGCAAACATGCATTATTGTAATTCCAACGATCCTTCAAAAAACTACTAAAGATCTAAGAAGAGTGAAGCTGTGATGTCATTAAGCAAATTTTCTAAAAAATTATTCATTTTATTCCCTGTGATCATGTACAGTGATCAAACTTGCCAGATAATTGCTTAACTCCACTTCAGTTTACCTTTGCAAACAAAGTCATTGGGTCAACATAAAAGACTCAAACAGTTTCAAAAGTGGAACATTTTGAAAGCACTTTGTTTGCTAATACAAATATACCTTATGGTTAACTATTTAGTAGAAATTGATTTCCTCAAACTTGGTCCAATTATTTGATGAGCTTAAGACAGAACAGCGTCAGTAGCACTTAAACTGTTACAACACGGTTAATGTGTAAAAAGCAATCATTAATCTCATAATTTCCTTCAGCATCTTCATAGCATGTGCTCTGTGCTTAGCATTGTATTTTTTAAAAAGTGGGCAAAGGTTATGGCTAAGTCATTCTCAAGAATAGGCATTATATAACATGCGTGTCTCATTGCTTCAATGCAACCTCGTTGAATTATCAAAACTTTAACATTTTACTAGTAGTTTTTTTTTCAATTGAAGGCTTGTTGCTACTTCCATATCCTAGATCCTATCATTATCCAAAATTGGATATGTGTAAGAAACCTATAATTTAGAACTGAATTACCTGACTGCTAAATTGATTGCTGTCTCTAATTTTTTTATAAACCAAATCAATACAATGTAATAACCCTATACAAAATATCAAAATTACTTTTAGATGGCATCATTTTGGTGACAGGCCTAAGATTAAAATATTAGACTTTAAATATCAGCAGGATTGCATAAGTGTTTAAAATGAATAAAATGTGCATTTAGGGTCTTTGATATTCTAATACTCCATCATGATTTTAAGAAGGCACAGTACTTTATAGCAGTGAGATGTCTCAACTCCTAAGTAAACAAAGAAAACCAGGAATTTATTCTATAATATCAACCAACCAGGACTAAATGCTTTTACTTGGTACTAAACTGTACATCCCATTTTTGGGTGGAAAAAATATTAGATTCCTCCTGCTAAGCAACGATCAATGTAATGTGACAATTTTTTTTTTAAGCAAACTAATTACTGTATTTATATATACTAAACTAGATGGAGTAACAAAACTTTTCTAATTACCTACATGTTATAATGTGTATCAAGTACATATAGCACTGCAGCAGTTATATGCCTCTCTTAACTCACTTTCTGAGTACTGGTTACCATTTCACTTTATGAATTCTCATTTTGCAGGCAAGAGACTTATCTCTAAATAATCGTCTTCAATCTTTTTGAGGACACACATGCTTTGTTCTAGGGTCATGCATGTCTATTTTCATAGACATCCATCAGTTCACTCTGCAGCTTCCCAAAGAGTGATCTGGTGAAGAACAGTAACAGCCAAAAACTGAAAAAGACAGATTGGGGTCCTGAGGTAGGACTCATTTCTAATTTCCTAACTTATAAAGAAAAAAAATCAAAACCTAATTAAAAATCCGTTCTGCATTCTTTTATCACACTACGGCCCCACTAGTAAAGTTTGCAGAGCTGACCAGAACCACTGTCCCACCCCAACCAGCCATTCATTGCCACCCTTATGTACCATATACAGATGTGCATATAACCTTTTCTTTTCTTTATATCCACTGCTCCATCCTCTGCTATACACACACTATTGTCTTCTATCCTCCCACCAAAGTAAACGTAATCTTCAGCCTCTACCTTTAGACAAAATTTGGCATGTGGAGACTGAGAAATTTAAGAATGGCATGAAAATATATACTGCAGTACATCAAAAAAAAAAAAAAATAGGCGAATTGTAAAATGATGTTGAAGAGAAATCTTCAATTCATTCAACAGCTATCTATTGATTGCCTACTTTGCAGTCATTTTGGGGACTACAAAGTAAGATTTGTTCCTTGTTTTCAAGGAGCAGAGGTTAAATAGAAGCTCTTACTGCAGGACCAGAGTATCAAAGGCCAGGACTTTCCCACTGACCATGGGCAAACCAGTTGCCTACATTTCCAATGACTAAAAATAACCAAGGCTTACATGTTATAAAATTTAAGTAAAACTGACTTGTAATTCAAACTACTTAAGAAAAATGTTCTGTGTGTAATTTTAATTAAAAATGTTCTTACTTCTGTCTCCTACTTTTTGTCTTTTGATTTGTGGGCTCTTTTCCAGGCCTTTTTCCTGGTGATTTCAAAGTTAAGTATAGCCTTTTATTCTGCTAGTGGTTGCTTTGAAATACCATTTCTGCACTCTAACAAAGTAGAGGATAAATTGCTTATTTACTTGTACCTGTCTAAAAGCTCATTTTCCAGTTCTGGCTAATTTTGAGGTTTTAGACCCTAATGGTCTCTTTACATTGTGTCTTCATTTCTAAAAGCAATTCTCTAGTTTACTTACATGGTTAGCAAAATTTCATTTATTTTGTGGTTTCCCCATTCTGAAGGTTGACTGATAAGGACCTACATTTTCTAGAATGTTTGCAAGAAGTATGTTATAACCTCTTCCCTTCTGAGAAAATCATTTTTTTTTCTTTAAAACCTCTATAAACTGGCACTTAAATACTGTAGAACAACATTCTTGAGAGAGCCGGAGATTGTTCCATGTTTTTTTTTATTGGATTGTTAAGTATTTTCCTTATTCATTTACTTATGCTGTCTGAAAACAATTCTAAGCAGTTATGTACACCAGAAACTATAACCATGTCCAAAACCAACACAATTCCCCAAGACAGGCAGAACGGCCTCCAACAATATCCAAGCCCCAATCCTAGAACCTGCGAATGTTCACGTTACACAGCAAAGGGGAATTAAGGCTGCCAATCAGCTGACCTTAAAATAAATTATTTTTTGAGACAGAGTCTTGCTCTTTCACCAGGCTGGAGTGCAGTGGGGCCGTCTCAGCTCACTGATACCTTCCATCTCCTGGATTCAAGCAATTGCCCTGCCTCAGCTTCCTGAAGAGCTGGGACTATAAGCACACACCACCACACCCTGCTAATTTTTTGTATTTTAGTAGAGACGGGGTTTCACCATGGCCAGGATGGTCTCAATCTCCTGACCTCATGGTCTGCCCACCTCAGCCTCCCAAAGTGCTGGGATTACAGGCGTGAGCCACCGCGCCCAGCCAAAATAAGTTATTTCTAAATATTTCGGTTGGCTCAACGTTAATCACAAGGGTCTTTAAAAGTGGAAGAGGGAGGTAAAATACGTCCAGTGTGATGTAGACTCCACTTCCTGCTGCTGTATCTGAAGATGGACTAAGAGACCATGAGCCAAAAAAGGCAGTCTTCAGAAGCTGGAAAAGACAGAAAACCTTGCCTCCCCTAAAGACTCCAGGGACTAATACAGCCCTCCTGACATCTTAATTCTAACCTAGTGGGACCAGTATCGAGACTCCTGACCTGCAGAACTGTAAGATTTTAAGCTGTTAAAAGTTTGTGGCCTCTGAGAGGCCAAGGCAGGCGAATCACAAGGTCAGGGGTTCAAGACCAGCCTGGCCAATGTGATGAAACCGTCTCTACTAAAAATACAAAAATTAGCTGGGTGTGGTGGTGCATTGCCTGTAATCCCAGCTATTCAGGAGGCTGAGGCAGGGGAATCTCTTGAACCCAGGAGGCGGAGGATGCAGTGAGCTGATATTGCACCACTGCACTCCAGCCTGGGTGACAGAGCAAGACTCTATCTCAAGAAAAAAAAGTTTATGGCAACTTGTTAAAAGTAGTAACATAACAAATTTTAAATGACAAAACATCCAAATACATAAAACTGCAAATTATAGTTAAGTACTTTGAATAAAACATGTAAGAGATTAACTGAACAGGGGAGGGTAGTCAGAAAAGGCTTCTTGAGGAAGTAATATTTTAGCCGAGACCTAGAAGCTGCATCAGCCCTGCCAAGTGCGGGTGAAGAGCCTGACAATGTTTGCCTCTTAGATGTGTTCAAGTTGTCAACTTAATGAAAATTTTCCCTTCCCCTCTTCCACTTCTACCCTCACTGAAATCTATTTGCCCTCAAATGTTAATATTGTGCTTTCACCTTTCAGTTACCTATTCCACCAACCTGCCTAGGTATCCTGTGTACTTCAGGGAGGGAAGAGACTTCCAGTACTTTTAAGAACAGACGTGGTCCTTATAAGGCTCAAGCCTGAATGTGATCTTGTCCCTCAGACTAGTTTAGGTGGGCAGAGTGGAGCTGAAAATTCCTTTTGAAGGTTGAGGAAAGAGGTGGATATGAACATGATAATGGGAGAGCGTACCTAACGTTACAATTTTTGGGGAAAAGACACACACTTAACTTGCCCAAGCTATTAATGGAGACTGCTACTTGTACCCAGAATTCTTCCTCTTAAACATTACATTACACTGTAAGACTTTTTTTTTCTTTGAGACGGAGTCTCGCTCTGTTACCAGGCTGGAATGCAATGGCACTATCTCTGCTCACTGCAACCTCTGCCTCCTGGTTCAAAGGATTCTCCTGCCTCAGCCTAAGTAGCTGGGAATACAGGGGTCTGCCACCAAGCCCAGCTAATTTCTGTATTTTTAGTTGAGACTAGGTTTCACCATGTTGGTAAGGCTGATCTCGAACTCCTGACCTCTGGTGATCCATCAACCTCAGCCTTCCAAAATGCTGGGATTACAGGCGTGAGCCACCACACCTAGACTTCTTAAATAGTTCTTTAAACTTCTCAACCAATTAGCCAAGTATCGCATGACTCAACAAGAACAGACTTCAGGTTTTAGTTTACATTTGTTTCCTAAAATTAGAGGTGCCTTTCTTAACTTCTCTTTACCATCATTCATCTCTTATGTCACATATACATATATGAACCCAACGGGTTTACTGTGTTTTTGTCTCAGGAAGCCAAAGGGACAACTCAAAATTTCACTGAGGCACCACGATTCAGTGCAGGGCTTCCTGTACTCCTGATACCTTCTGCAGGGAGTGAACCCGAGTCAAAAAACCATAGTATTCTGGTTTTTGAGGAGTCTAAATTTCAAAATTTACAGAATAAAACAAACAAAAAACTGACTATAAGTATTAGCAGAGCCTTCTCACATCCAGGCAAGAAAATCATGTTGAAAACTAATCTGTCACGAAGCACTTCTCAACACTTTTATCTTTGTTCCTTTGTGTGCTCACATTCAATCACTAATTGTCACTTTCTGAGATTTAGAAGCTGGGTTTTACATTTACTTCCAACAGATCAACATTACATAACCACACAAATGGGGCATCTATCAGTTGGTTTCTTCTTGGTCCCTCACTTCTAGAAGGCTTTCATTCATTTTTGCTGGTATTACTGATACAGTAAATCCTTCTCTTTTACTTACCATTTTCCTGCTTCACCAATGTTGCTCTAATCACTTTTTACACCATCAATAATGCACTTTGCCCCATACTAGTCTTGTTTCCCTGTTCTTTCAGACCCTCATTCTAGAACATTCGCCCATGGATATTTCCACTTACCTATTGAGTCTACTGAGTGCCTTCTACACACCAGTTAACACTTTGGATGTTCAGTAAGCTTCCATGAACCACACATCTTCACATCTCTGCCCTTGGAGGCCTTGTATCTTAGAGATTAGTTGAGATGGGATTAAAAAATGAAGCTCCCAATTCAGGTTTGGAAGGGGGTGGCAAGGGACTGCACTTCCAATATTCCAGATGATGCCACCAATTCAGAATGATGGAGAATACGCAGTTTAAGGGAGCTAGTCTGACATTTGTGCTCAAAGACTGGAAGAAAACAAGACTAAATCATACATATCCGGAGTGTGGAGTTTCCTAAGGGCAGAGCAAATGCAGTCTCAAGTGGAAGTTGGCATGGAGAAGGTAAATGGTGGGAACTGGGGGAGGCAAATCACTTAAAAAGGCACTTGTATTAAGACACCAGTGAATGAGGTGGGGTCTCACCCAAGTTTCATGATTTAAAAGGGATAATCTTAAACACAGTCAAGGGCAATCATAGGTTAACACAAGACACTCAGAACATGGCATAAACATCTAACTTGAAATTTAGAAGAAACTTTACAGTATGAGAAGGCACAATTTTGACAACTCTGTGGACTCTTTAACATATTCAAACACAGAATCATGGGAATTTTAGATGAAATCCTTAAGAGGGGAATCTAAATGCTAGAGACAACCATTATCTCAGATACATGGTTTGTACCTTGTGTACCTAACTTGTTCACAATGATGCTGGCCACCGTGACAAGAGCCAACCATGGAAATTCAGGTATAGCACAGACAACTACACACCTGGCATATTAGGTGCTGTTACCAAAACGATAATCAAAGAAAAGGGGAAGTTAATATAATTGATGAGACACCTGTGGATTTAGAAATGGGGGGTTGCAGCACGTATTTATTGTGTCAGCTATCAAACTGAAAATGACTGCATGAAAGTTTACTGAGTCTCTTACCTGCATATAAATTAAAAGGTGTTTTGATGTTCTCCTGCCTTCTCATGGCTCATCATTCCCATTAGATGTTTTTAAGCACATACAGGAAAATCAACAGGCAATTCTCAAAATACTTGTCTGTGCAGCATCCTGCCCCACAAAGATTCTAATCTAATGCATATAGATTAAGGTTCCTGATTTGTATGTCCTCCTATCTTTGGGTAATTTTAAGACAACTGGTTAGGAAACTTATCTTGGTAAATGCATGATGACTGTAGAATTCTGTCTTCACTGAACTTAATTCACTGCCTGCCTAACAGTGGACCCCAATTTTCATCTACTTTTAGAACATTCACTAGTCTCACCCAGATCCCCCAACCTGCTGAATAGTGTGGCCTTCCATCTGGATCAGCACATCTCAACAACTGCTGAAGAAATTAGGTCGTCAAAGCTTTTTTTCAATGTTTTTCACTCTATGTAAGTTGAAGTCAACATTAAGTATACTAAAAACTTCACAGTACATATGCTTTTATAAACAAATGTGTGATCAGTACATGCTCACTTCTACTAAATGTAAATATGCTTAAATTTAATTCTTTTAAAAAAGTAATCATGCAGTTATTAAGGATGTATATTCAACCTGAGATATAATTAACTAATAACTTAAGGGGACAACTAGCAGTTCATTTTGGGGCACTTACTACCAGCCTCAGGTCTTTGTTCTTTATCTCTATATTACGTTAAATCCTCAT
The DNA here is from genome assembly GCA_031835075.1 of Saguinus oedipus. Taxonomy (NCBI): domain Eukaryota; kingdom Metazoa; phylum Chordata; class Mammalia; order Primates; family Cebidae; genus Saguinus; species Saguinus oedipus. The sequence continues at coordinate 23,177,135 of CM063169.1, forward strand.
TAAATCAATGACTAATGCGTTTATGTTGGCATTTACTTAGCCCTTTTTATCTGTGGGTCCTGCATCCAACCAATCGAAAATACTCAGGAAAAATTTTTTTTACAAAGTCCCCAAAAGCCAAACCTGATTTTGCCACACACCAAATACTATCCTCAAATCTACATGAAAAATGCGTAGGGTTATTATACAAACAGTGTATGATTAAAGCATACATGAGGACATATATAGATTTACATGCCAATACTGCACCACTTTGTAAGGGACTTGAGCATCCAAAGATTTTGGTATGCAGTGAGGGTCCCTTCTATCCATTCCCTCACTGATACTGAGGATCAAACTATGCTAAAACTCTGCATGAGCCTAGAATTCTTGTATGCCATAAGCAGGTACGACATAGTACCTCATTTAAAAAAGATAATTCTTTTTAACTTTTGGTAATGGCTGAACTTTGAGGGGTGCTCAGAACACTCCATTCTCATGTAATAGACTTAGTACAGATCCATTAGTAAACATTCAACCCTGGAGCCAACAAATATTTGACATTTATTAGAAGGTGTTTATGACTTTTTATACACCTTGGCCTCCTGTTAAACTTTCATCTTATCAACTGGCCAAAAAAACCCACACAAAAAAAACAAAAAACTCCCACCTTATTTACATGTGCATAATTTAAACAAAATGAAAATGCTTCAGCCTTAACAAGATTTAAGGAAACTCAATTATGATCTGAGAACCTGTCAGATTCCGTAAAATAGTAGGCAGAGGATAACCTTTTAAAATATTGACATTTTAATTCAGAGTCCATTTACCATCTTTCTATTCTGCTTGAAAATAAACTTCTGATCTCATATGTAAATGCAGATTTCACAGGTAATGAAGGTTAAATAAGATAATGCAAACAACTTTGGTCCTTGTCTCCATTTCCCCAATTAATTAACAACTTTTAGACCATCTGTAGTGACAAAACAAAACACCAGGAAAACTGCTATAACCACCTTAAAGTTTTTATTTCAATAAGCTCACGCTAGACAACTTCTTAACAGCTTTAAAATGCAGTTTTATTAACATTAAATGCACTAGAACTCAAACAGCCAGACCAAACTATACAGAATTAGGCACATCTCAAAGTTGTGTCCCTGTGTTTACATTACTGGATAAAGAAAACTAAGCATTCTTCAACAACTTTTCTATGGTCTTAAAATTCATGGAATACGTGCATTTTCCTAATGATTCTTTAAAACTAACAATACCACATATGGAATTTATCAAGGCAGACAACTACATTATTTTGGACTTCAGTAAGAATGTAACTCACAACCACTAAGCTAAAGAATAATCTGAAGTATTAAGTGGTTATAATGATCTTATTTCTTCCATCAGACACCAAGAACTGGCTCTTTGTATATGCTGAGTTCTCCTTAACCTTTACTGCTCAGTTGAGAGGCTCTTAATTCTCTAAATCTAGACAAACTATGCAGGACTGTCAATTCAACAGTATATCATTAATATATAATAAACTTCAATGTGACAGAGTTGTTTTCCAGGCAGTTGCAGGTTGCATTTTGTCAGGAGTCAGTGTGTCTTCAAACTAAACAGGAGAAAACCCAAGTCTGGCTTGTAGTAGTTAGACAGATTTGCCTGTAAAAAAGTTTTCAGTAAATCTCCAATACTTTGCAAGCAGCTTTAAAAAGAATTTATAAAATGTTAAGTGCTTTCTTTCCAAATATAGGCTTTAAAAAAAGGTGTACATGCCAACACCAAAGAAAAAAAAATTGACCCACTTTTTCCCCTCCAAATAGTTAAGGCTATCTATTAAACCTGAAGCAACCATGACCTCTCATGTATCAAGCTACTTCAAGGTTAAAGCATTTTAAGAAAAAGGTGTCAAAGCTGTTTTTTTCTCAGGTCAGAGATGAGGCCATTACCAACTTGTTCAGTATTCAAAACCTGAATTTCAAAATGGCTAAATTAATGTGAACCTTTATTACAATACTTGCATGGATTTGTTGGCATGTTATCATGCCTAAGAAAATCTTAAATAGAACTAAGAATGTAAACCTTGCTTCACATTCTGAAGCCAGAAACAAATCAAAAGCAATTCCTATTAAACCCTATACAACCACAGATCACTACCAATCACACAACAAAACATGCATGTTTATTAACTTATTAGAGATTTAAATCTCAGTTCAAGCCCAATTAAGTTCTGAACACAATAAATACTGCAGTTTCAGTATCTAGGGAGAAAAAGCCATTTAAGTCTTTGTTATTAAAACGTATTTGACTTTCATTTTAGAGCATTTAAAGAAACCATCTGGCAGGCTTCCTATCACACTGTCCCATTAAAATGCTAGTGTTATTTCCCCAAACCCTTTAAAGTAAAACTATAGTCTGACAAATGTAAAACAAAGTATTTTCACTTATAACCACAGCACATCATTTTGCAAACTACAAGACCATGTTAATATTATGGGACTTTTTTTTTCTTCTGAGATGAAGTCTAACTCTGTTGCATAGGCTGGAGTGCAGTGGTGCAATTTCAGCTCACTGCAACCTCTGCCTCCCAGGTTCAAGCAATTCTCTTGCCTCAGCCTCCCAAGCAGCTGGGATTACAGGCGTGCGCCACTGCACCCAGCTAATTTTTTTGTATTTTTAGTAGAAATGGGGTCTCACCATGTTGGCCAGGCTGGTCTCGAATTCCTGACCTCAGGTAGTCCGCCCGCCTTGGTCTCCCAAAGTGCTAGATTATAGGCGTGAGCCACCATGCTACTGGCCAGGACTTTTTAAACATAGTTTTAAAGCCATGTTTGTCACTAAACCAGAAAGACACAATTTTTAGGTCTCCTTCAATATGAAAGTTTTGGAACTCTGCTAATGTACAATTCAATTTCCATCTTATAAATCACCGTTCACTTCACATCCTGAAAATCTGTCTTTTCATCAAGTCCAGAAAGATAAAATTCTTACCTTTCTACTCAGGAATCCAAGATTAAGTTCCTTAAACTTCTTAAAGAACACATTAGAGGTGAAAACTTTGACTTCACACAGTATTTTTAAAAGCGGATTTCTAGATTTATTGGGTTGTCTAACCTAGTGTTATGTACGTTTATTTCTCATTACTAAGATAGCATCTTTAAAATACAATGACATTCCTCAAAACTTAGTTTCCAAACATCAAGTTTGCCCATACTGCGGCTTGGGTCCAATTTTAACACCTGTCTTTTAAAATTGATTATTCAGGTATCCCACATTTTTCTACCCATATACACATAGGCTAGAGACAAAACACGTGGAGAGAGAGAAGGCAGAAATGGTGGATAAAACACTGTAACTGCTGCTTCTTAGTTTCCACTTCAGTGACTTAAGTCAAATAAGCCTGGAATCAACCATCACTGTTGCCAAAGTCTAGCTTATGCAAGGAGTAGGGAACATAAATGTTAACTACAGACTTAAAAACAAATGACTCTGAATCTCACTCCACCGCTACACCCTTGGCATTTGGGAAGAGTGTACACATACATAGATGTTATTCTATTTAGCATTCATGTGTTTTTTCTTTTAACTCATATTCTTTTTTTTTAAGTTGCAGATGCTAAGAGCAGTCGGAGGACCCTGGTCATTTACAGCTAATAAATCACCGACAATTAGAAAGAAAAACTAGAATACAGGCAGTTAACAGTTACACATCAGTTACTCATGTATTGGTAAACTAGTTACTTGTTTAATAGAAACAAATTGTACCCCCCACCCTAAATTCCATGCTTAAAAAAAATCCATCTTTATACACTGCTTTAAACACAATGGCATTCTCTCTAAATTTAAATACTTGAGCAATATATGAGGAACATAATTTATTAACTTTTAGAAAGTAAAATATCCTGGAATAACATTAACTCCAAAGAAAGCAAAAAGGTATATTCTAACTTTACAGATGATTGTTATGTATACTGCATGTTTAAACAGTCATATCATAGTCATATCATACTTAACAGCCGAATAAATCTAACAAAAAAAATAGCCAGAATTTACACTGCCAAATCTGACACACAACATCAGAAGTGAAATGTTTTTGGAATAAAACAAGATGTATTTAAAACAAAAAGTTACAAATTTTCTTTAATACTTCATATCTCTTGTACACTTAACAGTGGAAGTCGAAATCTTCAGCAACATTTAATTTTCAAAATCTTCTGGTCACAATCCCCACCAAACTCAACAGGCCGGGACAAGTGCAATACCATACAGAAACACAGCATTGCAACCGATCCCAACCTGTGTAGAAAGGGGTTTGATTTTCCCTTACTTTTCTACAGACTTTTCACTACCACAGTCAGTTTTGCATGGATTTGCACAGCAGAATATCACACAGCTGGATGCAAACCTGCAAAACTAACCATAGAACAGTGTTCAGTAACAGGACAGTTTGATTGGGCGACAGGCCGAAGCTGGAGTTCTACAGCTAGCAGTACTTTAAGTGCTCATAATGCAGTAGATAACTAAACACTACCTGCACTATAAGCACTTTAGTGCTACAAAAGCTGTCACATCAGAGATACGCCAGGCAGATTCTACATCGACACAATAAAAGTACACAAAATTAGTAAAAAATCATTCATTTGAAGGAAATAGCAGGCCACCATCAGTTTTGCATAGATTTGCACAACTACATTCTTCTTGTAGTGCAACTATGCAAAACTAACAGAGGACTGCAAACAATAACTATTAAAACACCTATATACTTGCTTGGCTTCAGTTAGTGGATGAATACATAACTTCTTATGCCAGAAGGAGCACTTAGGGCAGTAGATGCTAATCTACTTCACTATCTGCACTAGATGCACCTTAGAACAAAAAGCACTCAACATCAGCAGGCCCTGCACTTTAAAGCCCATGTTGGCTTCCCGAGGCAGCTGTCACCATAATGCTACAAGTGCCTTCACTGCAGTAGATGCACATATCACTACCTGCACTGTAAGCACTTTGACATTATTCTGACTGGTCACAATCTTCAGTTTTACAAGGTGATGTTCTCTTTATTCCTGCTAAATTTGAAATAGATAATTAGAATTAACACCTCAAACTCTAACAACTATAAACCATACAAATTCAGCATAATCCCCAATGGGGAAGAGAAAATTAATTATCTCAAAGACATGAGGTCCATTTAGACACATTTTATGCCTTAAAAATTCTTTACAGAAGGCAATCATAACCAACCATCCAACTAGCACTGGAAGTGGTGGCTCTTCCAATGCCTGGCCTTTTCCAAATGAATATAGAAAGGAAAAAAAAAGACTGCATATAAAGAACATATATACAGGGAAATTTAGACCATGTATACCTTTTAGAGGAAATCTTCACATCCACGTGGCAAAACATTTTCCTCTTCTTCTGGCTTCTACTTAGCAAATACTTGATGAAATGATTAACAAAATTACTGTTCAGACTACATTTCAAGTGTATCAATCAACTACAGAACTTAAATATCCTGTTTAAATCTATCAACCCAGGTTATATCTACTTTATACCCAACTTAAAAGAGGTTCTAAAATTTTATTTTGTAAACTGCATAAGCCAGTTGTACAGGGATATTTACACTGTAATTTTACTAACTTAAAATTAGAAAATCCATAATTAGTTTTCTAAAAAAGGTAAACTAAGATAAAAAATACCTACTTTTACTCTTTAAGAATCCAATCCTATGATACTCAACTTTACTACAATAGCAAGAGAAATTTGTTGTAAGAAAAGTTCAAGAAAATCAGAATACACTTACCCACTCCAGAAAACTTCCTTTACAGCAAGTATCCTCAGAAAAGCCACTGGTGCAGTTAGGTCCACGTGTATGATGACTGGAGTAGGGGGAAATAAGGGAAAAAAGATAAATATATTTGCCCCAAATTACTACCACCGTCCAAATCTGTATTTGCCATTTTCCAAACTCCTAATAGCAATTAATTCTATCCATTTGCAAAACTGAGGGTAACCGAGTCGGGCAACACTAGCAGGATTTAAAAGACCAATAATGTATAGTTAAAAAATGCGGAAGAGAATAAAGTTGAAAAATCCTTAGCTATCAGATACATACCTTAAATAAGTTCCTAAAATACTTGATTATGATCAGCAGCAATCACTGACTCCACTGTACAGCTCCAGTAAAAGGGATAAAAAAGCAGCCCAGGGACTATTCTTCACCACCCCTCCCCCAATCAAGACCTCGTGGCTGCATGCCGGGATAAAGAGTTGTTTCTCCAACTGCTGTGGCCCTGATGGCAGGCCGTTCATTTTCTCTTTTGGTGATATTACAACACCGAGCCTGCCTTCTCCAGTTCCTTTTTCCTTTGCTGCCGTTTAGGAACAGAAGACCACGCAGGAACACCCGAGACTGACTGCAAAGTGCCCGCCACGCTCATGGAGCCCGGGCCAGCAGCACATGTCGCACAAGGGGGCGCGAGCCCCTGCGATTCTCCGCGTAGCCACCAGGGGGCGGCGGGTCAGAGTCGGCCCCGCCGGACGCGGCAACCCCCCCAATCCGTTTCCCGGCGGCAGCCGCGCGGCGACCGGCGGCGCCGAGGCCCGAGCGCGGCGGGGACGCGGGCGCGCCGCCCCTCCTTTGTGTCCCCCAGGCCCCCCCGAGCCCGGCCCAGAGGGGCGGGGGCTCCGCGGTCGCGGTGCCCGTCGCACGCGGCCCGAGGCCTAAGCCGGGAACAATCGGCGGAGGCGCGCAGTCGCCGCCATGTCCCCCGCCCTCACCCCCGCGCAGCCCGCCCCGCAGGAACATGGCGGCGGGGACGCCGCTCCCGCCGAGCCGGGCCGGCCCTCCCGCGCCGCACTCCCAGCGAGCGGCCGGGTACAGGCGGCTCCACGCCGCCGCCGAGGCCGACTCCGGCCTCCTCCCAGGGCAACGGTGGGGAAGTTGCGGGCCCCGCCCCGAGGCTGCCCACGCGGGCTAACAAAGCCCACGCGGAGCGGGGGTGGCGTCCAGGCCGCGCCGAGCTCCCGCACCCCTCCGCCCACCCTCGCGTGTACAAAGTTTGGGGAACCGCGGGCTCCCGCCCACGCCACGCCGCCCTCTGGCGCGCAGGTACCTCGTGGGCGCGCCCCCTCCCGGCCCGCGGCCTGCCCCATGTGCCGCCGCCGCCGCCGCCGCCGCTTTGTTCTGGAGGCGCTTTAACTCTCGCCCCCCGGAGAAACTTTCCTACCCCGGGACCCCACGCCCCGCGCGCGCCCCAGGTCCCGGAGGAGGCGCGGGCCTCGCACGTCCTCTCCCGGAGGGGCCATTGTGTGCGCCGCCCGCCCACCCGCCTTCGAGGCGGCCCAGGCAGGGTCCGCGCGGGTCCCGGGCGCGGCCGCCACGCGCACACCGCCCCCTCCCACCCTCCCGCCCCGGTCCTGCCCTGCCCTCGGCCGGCCCGCGTGCGAGCGAGCGGGCAGCCAGGAGCGACTGCCACACGCCGGGGCGGCCAACGGCCCGAGACCCGCCCCGGCCACGCCGCCGCCGCCACGCTGCCCCGGGCCAGTCCGCCCCGGGCCGCTCCGCCCCGCCCGCCAGACCCGGGCCGCACACAACAGGTTTCCCTCCGTCGCCGGAGGGGCGGGCAGACTCACCAGGAGAAGTAGCCGCCACCATCTTCGCCTGGCCCGCCGCGGGCTCCTGCTCCCGCCTCCCCGCCCGCCTGCGCTTTACTACGACCGGAGGCCCCAGGCCGGGGGTGCGGCCAGCCGGCCCGCCCCGGGAGGAGAGCTTGGTGGAGGGGCGCGAGCCGCCGCGGCGCTGCGGGGGTGGTCCCCACCCCCTCGGCCTCGCCGGAGGGCGCGAAGTGGCGCGAAGGCGCAGGTCAGGCGGCGACGGCGGCACCTCGAAGGACCATGTGGGTGAATGAAGGGCGGCGGCTCCCGCCTCAACGTAAATACGGACAAGCCCCACTCCCTCATTAGCATAAAAAACAAAGTACTTCCGACCTCCCCGCCTGCCCGCCAATCACCGCAGGCCCCGCCCACGGCGGCTCGTTCTTGGCGGCCGGGAGAGCGGGAGCCGGGAGCCGCTGGCGGCGCCGCGCAACCTTCCCCCGGCCGCGCTCCCCCGTGGCCCGCCCACCGCCGCCTGCCTCGCGGAGCGCCTCGCCCGGACACCTCGCGCCACGCCTCCGGCACGCCTTCCGTTAACAAGCTGTGCGCGCGTGCAGACCCCCGCGCGCCGCACACCCTTCTGGAAGCGCACGCTTCCCGGGGCTTCCTGGGAGCCGGGCTCTCTCCCTGGGACTCGACGTGTACGCGACGCGATCACAGTTTATTACTTTACTGGCCCTTGGTGGGTTTCCGAGGTAATTAGGGGCCTGCTCCATGCCATCCGGAACCAGAGAAGTAAAATCCAGGGACTTTCTCATCGAAACGGAATTACTCACTGCAAAGATCGTTAGAGACCCAGAAATAAATTACACCCGACACTCTTGTGAATGCACATTCTTGCAATGTGTTTCCTTAACCTGGCCGCGTGTAAACCAAAACGCATGCCGAGCAGAGGTTTCACAGCTGCAGTACCTTGAGCCTCCCCTCTTGCCCAGCTGCATTTAGTGAGAACTCTGGGCTCTCCAGTAGAAATAGCACAGCTCGGAAAGAACCTCATAAACAACCACAAAGCTGAGAAAAGAAGACCAATCAGGAGCACCTCCTTCTACACATTGTGGTTCAGGAAATTCCGGAATTCTCAGAAACATAATTGTTAAAAGTGAAGATTCATAACATTTACCAGAAACACAGCAATTTTAAATTGGTTTAAATAATATAGTAATTAGTTACTGCAAAGTACATATCACTAGTTCGTGATTGTACAAGTCAACTGTAAAACACATATTACCAGAAGATGTCTTTAATGTCCCAACGTTAAGGTTTTTGACATTCAAATCTTGACAGTATTGCCATTTATATCTTTTTGACCCATTTTATCATGCTTTGCTGAAATCCAATTGTCAAACTAGTGATGACATAAATAGTGGATTAAAGTTTTCTTTTTGCTTTTTTTAAATTAAGGGTCTATTTTCTAGACAGTCCTTGCTTTGTAAATCAAAATAAATGGCCAAATCTGAAATTTTATAATAGCTAATATTTCTCTAATACAGTCATTTACGAAGCGTTCAAAGAGGAAAACACTGCTAGTTTTATTACAAGTCTAATTTTGCATTACTTTTGGTCAGCATTGACTAATATGTCAGCCTTTTTCTTTAAAACTATCTTCTGTTTTAAATTAGAATGGTTGAGGTGGAGGGATGTTGTGAGTAAGATTGTTCATCACACTCTCTGAATCACGGGAAATCCCACCTATATACAGGTTCCTTAACAGGAGTTATTCATCTCATAGTTTCCTTCCAATTAAAGTCAACATTGAAATACCACTAGCTTTAAAAAGCTGTTTTTAGATATCTAACAATATTTCTGTGGAAATCTGACATACAAGCAACTATTTTCTGTGACTACAGTATAAGGAATAATTCTTAATGTATATACATTTTTTACTGTAATCAGGATTTTGGAAGACGCAAATTCATTTAAACCTACTGACTTGGAAATTCCAGAAAGTTTCAGAATTAGTTAGTTGCATTTCATTTTAAGGGCTTCGCTCATACTTCCTTTCAAAATTAATAAATTATCTTAAGTATAATTAGATTAATTGAAAACTTTTTAATTCCAAATGAATTTGAAGCTTAGCCAACTTGATGTTTTCTTGAAGTCACTACTTCAAATGAGAAGCCTATCTTCCTCAATTTTAGGGGCCACACTTGGGTATACTTTATAACTGAAGAAAAGATTTTTGTGGTTATGATTTTGAAGATCACAAAAATATCTGAACTGCTAGTAAATGCCTTCTGCAACCAAGGAATGTAAAAATAAAGCAATCTGAAATGCCAGAGTGAGACACACAGCCTTCTCAAGTCAGCTGAAACACAGTACTGTTTTACACAATCCAGAACATTCAGAGGATTTTAGATAAAATGAAAAGCTCAGTTCAACATCAGAGCAGTTCCATGTAACCCTCAGTTTACATGATATATAGAAAGTAGTAGAGAATATCTGTCTTTTTTACTTTTTACCCATGTTTTTCAATCTTATAGATGTTATGAATTAAGAATATCTGAAAAGTTCTTGACCTTATAAATAATATTGAGGATTTTATTTTCTACCTTTTATTGTTTATGTCAGTGTCAACTGAGTTAAATGTGTTGAATTTTTTAAATATAAATTCAGTTAAAATGTCATTTTTAGCATAATTATAGGGTTTATGAAACTAATAAATCAATCACATTTACATTATAGATGTGAAAATGTCAGAATGATGCAGGAATGTAAGATAAAAATATCTTCTTAGTGTTATTTTAAACCTTTATTAATATATAATTTAAATCATAATTCAGAGAGTCTAAAAGTTTGCTAAACAAGTATAGTTCATATTTTTACAAATTGGCATTTTTAACATGGATGCCTGAAATTATATATTATTTTCCCACAGCATTTGTATTTTATGGAAAAGGGAAACAAATTTAAACACCACGTTGAGTTCAGAAAGTGAACTGGTTATAAACCAAGAACATTTTGGACTCTTGTAATGTAGCAAATAGTAATCAATGACACACATTCGATGGTGAAATCTGGGAGTTTTTACAATATATGTTTATCAATGTCTGAAAATGCACAGTCCTATATTAATTATGTTTTCTATTTAAACTGTTTAGTCCACTTTAGCAATTACATATTATGTGTCTGCTATGCTTGCACTGGTCAAAGTTATAAGGAGGGATAAAACAGAGCCCACACCCATGAAAAGTTCAGGAACTCCAGAATATTTTCGATTACCACCAATCTTTCATATATAAGCTGAAAGTTTCATATCTTCAACCTTTTCTTTAATTTGTTCCAATGTCCAATCCATTGATTCTTCTGATGCCAGGTTATTTTACATTCTTAATTTAGAATTGAGAACATCTGCATTTTGTTTATGTTGGTAGATCATCCTGCATAACATGAATATATGAATTATTCACTACAAATGGCATTCTAAGGTACTCTTAATGACAATAAATTTGTAGTGAACACAAAGGCCATCATCATCATTTAATCTTATAGACTAAAGGTTTTGGAATTAAGAAATTATAAATTAAAGAGGGAAAAATGAATGTGTGTGATATTGAATAAAGAAGCAATTTGAAGAAATTATTCTTTTTTTGTATCTTTGAAATTGTTTTCTGTGGTACTCTGTAGAACCAGATGGGAATAACTGATTATTATTTAATTAAGAAAAACAGACATAATAGGTATTATTTGTCACAGTGAAGAGGATACAGTCTCTACCCTTAAAGAAGTTTGCTATGCATTGATGTCTATCAGTATATGTAAAGTAGTATGGCTTTTATAAAACTAATATGTTTTGGAATTAAACTTATAAAGGCAATATATTGTTACAGTACATTGTAGTAAAGTATTTCACTGGTTTTTCATTTGTTTTTACTAGAAGAATGAAACATCAAAATTAGAAATAGCATGTTTTCCATTTCTTGTTCTTAACTCAGTGGTTCCCAACTTGTCTGTACTTTACAATCAACCATGAGCCTTTGAAACATGCAAATGTGTGACCCTTACTTGCAGATATTCTAATTTAGGTGGTAAGAAGTGGGGCCAAATCCTTTTTTAAAAATTCCCTGGTCATGCTTATATGAATCAAGACTGACACGCTCTGATACTTAGTTCTTGAATGAGATAAAAATGTTTGATTAACCATTACTGTTAGTTGATAAATCTTAAATAGGTGTTGGTGCCTGTTTTTACCCATATTGCATGTATGTGTTATTAATTAACACATAGGAAAGCAATGAGAAACTCCTACATTAAGGAGTTATGGGCATAAAGGTTAAAAAAAGAGAGAAAGAAACCCTTCCAAAATAATTCTGAAAAACATCATGACTTAAACTCTAGTAACCTTATTTTGAAAGACACATTGGCAATTTAGAGTGCTGTTATATCTTTGCTACTTGGGGTTGAATCGTGGGTAAATCATTCCTTGCATGGATTGTGTTATGTTTGAAAAAAATTCTCTGGAACAGGCATGTTTAGATATGATAAACTCAATTTGTTCTCAATCACTTATCAGTGAAAAGGGGCTACATAGAGATCACCTGGATCATCTACAATTTTTTTAAATAATAAAAGACAACAAGAAGTAATGTCCAGCACAGGAGAAATTGCCAAATACTATGCTTTTAGTTAATTTCATTCAATTTATTAAACTCTTGTTGTTTTATTAATATTCTTGTTTTCAGATGTAGGATTTAACTTCAGTTTTCCCAGGGAAAAAAAGTTGATTCAGCCTATCATCTGGCTTTATTCTGCTAGCTAATAGTTCCAGAAACAACTTAAGATATTATTATATAACTTTCTCTTTAAGATTGCTCAAAACAACACACATTTGGCAATTGTCATACTCTTTCACAAACTACACTTAAGTACCAATATTCATCTTAACAAACAACCCTACTAATTTCTATGTATATCAAGATGATGAAAATGTATTTTTATTTTGTGTAAATTGTCATTGGTTATTTATATCTTTAATAATTTACCTTTCTGGGGTACTTTAAAAGTTGGATAGCAGTGTGTTCAGATGGAGTATTTGTGAAGGTTCAATTGCTATGTTTCTAAAATTGTGCAAAGAATAAACTGATAAAATTATAAAAACTGAGAAGTATTATTGACACGAGACTCCAGTGAAGGAAATACACTTTTGATAAATTTTGCAAACCAGTGTACCCTAGTTTCCCTAAATACCAGTTAATTTTTTTCTCTATGCAGGCAGTAAATTTTAATATATCAGCTTATTTTTCACATACTCATGTTCAAAACAAATAAGTATATTAAAAACTTTTGACCAGGTAAAACCAAGACTGAATTGGAACAATAATGACAAATCATGTCTGAAATGATAAAACTGTAAAGACCAATTAACATGGAGAGTAAGTGGGAGCTCTGTACTGTAATTGTCCAGAGAGAAATCAGTACCCACCCAAGCTGCAGAAACCATCCTTGAGAGTGTGAATGATTTTCTTTGTTCTCTAAGAATATATGCATAATGGCATTGCGTTAGTAGGAAGACCAGCTATGTCTGACACATTTGTTTATAGAAATTTTCCAAAATTATGTGGGTATAAATTTAAAAGCAAATATTTGATTTAGCCATACATGCTTACATGTGCCCAGCATTAATATTTGCTTGCAAGATATTTAAAGCAAATTGTTCTCCTTCTCTGGCTGTGATGTCATGGTAGGTATTATTAAGAGCCACAAGTAAAATTTATCCAATAGAGTATTTAAAGCCAAGTCAAGATAGGAAAGGATGAGGAAAGCTGAAGTTTATGAGTCTTAAAAACCTAAGCAGGATATTGAAACAAGGAGGAAGATGGAGCCCAAAGGATGGGAATGGGGTAAAGAAAATAACTTAGGAATGTAGGTGCTGGAAATATTCTGTAGTTTGCAAGTCACTATCACACTTATTATTGGTATACTTTATGCCTTTTGTTTTATGTGTATTACCTCTCAATTTCAGAATAATACTGACAGCAATAACAACAAGCAGGAAGAAATCAATGTAAGAACCCAAGGCAAACAGCAGAGCAGGGATTAATAAGATGCGCACAAGGACAATGTACTTAAATTCTTACATATATTCTGTTGCTGGCTTTTATGTGTTCTTTGCAATTAAGGAGTCATGAACAGAATGGACAAATCATCACAGTTAATATTTAGGAAACTACTTACTAATGCCCAACAGTCAGAAGAGGTGGCTTTTATGATCTCAAATATTTAAAAAAGACTAATCTCTAACATTAGCCAAGGGAATTCTCTTTTTGATATTACATGGTTGAGAGATGACTGACGTTTTACATTATCCAGGTGAGCTGGATGTTTTAATACACATTGTTTAGATCCTCATTGAACATTAGCTCTAGCAATTGGTTATTTTAATAATCAGTGTTCAAGAAAGATTAGTGCCTAATATTGGCAAAAAAGAACAGACTATTTTAAAGTCTAATATACGTTCATTTAAAATAATTGCCACAAAGTGTATACTCAAAAATTGTTTGTTGAAGTAATCAATGAACATGAAAATTTTATCTAAAGAATCATTGCAATTACCATTTTACGAATGTATCCTTAGAGACATATTTAATAAATATGTCTTATAATCTTATCTGAAAAGGGAGACACATTTGGGTTTAATTTACACTCATGTAGTATTATACAAAGGGGCTTAGTTGAAACCTTGGTAAGAACCAGTGGATGCTAGAGATCAGAAAATACCAGAATAAAGAGATGATTGAGACACTGATACTAGAATCTGTTAAGATTGTCAGGCTTTTAAGTTAGGAAATCAGGAGTGAGTTGAGACCAAGGGATAAAATATTAATAATGGCTGGGGGTAAAGGGTATAATCAAAATGGCAGGGAAGCAGAAAGATATAAACAGGATATAAACACTCTGAATCAGAGAAACAGAAACAGAGGTGAGGCCCTGAGCAAATTACTAGTATCATGAGTTGGCCTTTAAAAACACATTTTATCTGGGAAGGCTCAGTGATTTCCAAAGCATCTCTAGCCCTGAGCAGAAATTTTTCTGTCTTAAAGAATATTAGACCCTGCCGTCCTCCATTGTCTTTGGGTCATTTGAGTTATTCTAATATCAGAGTGACTACTTCACAAGTAGGCTAATGGGGGATTTCAGTGGTGTGAGCTAGATATAGGTTGATTCATTAAATTTCTATGGTACCATATATTGAATCGCATGTCCCTGACATAAAAACTAAAACAGGAAACTTCCAGTTTCAAAACGGTGGCATAGACACAAGCTGGCTTTGTTTTCCCTCACGGAAAACCAAGAACAAATATACGGCACTGAGATTGTCACTGGGAATATCCCAGAACTCAGATATGAAGATGAAGCAGTCCCTGGGGTCACAAAAAAGTAAAAACCAACAAACTACCGACAACAAAAACAACAACAAAAAACTCTCCAACGAGACTTAAGAGAATCAGGTTTTCACAACTGCAACACTCCTTCTCCCAGGCTGACTGGCATCAGTGTGCAAAACCTTGCCCATGACTCATGTTATCTACACTGGAAAAAGTGAAATTGAGGTTGATAAGCAGCTTCCCCACCATCTTAAGTTATTTGGCAGTGAACCTGTTGACCTGTTATTTGGCAGTTCTTAAGTTCTTTGGCAGTTGACCTGTCCATTCGTCAAACCACAGGAAGCATCATGATTGCCTGAAGAGAGACATCTCTCTAAGGACAGCCAGAGGCAAAGGGTGGAAGCTAGACTAGCATCTCCACCCCTGGAAATGCTGCTGTGTAACTCAGCCAAAGGAGAGGCCAAATTAGAATGGCTGTTCAGCAGTACCATGCTGTAATGAGTACATTCCACAGTTCCCCTGGTTACAAAACCCTAGGAAGTCTTTCCACACTAAGAAGATATCTCCTCTGGGACCTTCCCCACTCTGAATGAGCAGTGTTCTGCTTATTTGACAGAGCTGAGGCAAATCTAGGTTTTAGGCACCATTTAGTACCAAAAAGGAGGTAGTGACTTAATGGGGGAAAACATAAGAAACTCAATAGGTAAATTATAAAGAATCTCTAAGCAAACATATTCAATGAAAAATAAAACAAGGCTGGGAATAGTGGCTCATGCCTGTAATCCCAGCACTTTAAGAGGCCGAAGCAGAGGATGGCTTGAACCCAAAAGTTCAAGATCAGCTTGGGCAATATAGTGAGACCCTACCTCTTACAAAAATAAACATTAGGCAGGTGTGGTAGCATGTGCCTGTAGTCTGAGCTCCTCTTGAGGCTGAGGTAGAAGGATCACTTGAACCCAGTAGGCTAAGACTGCAATGAACCATGATTGTACCACTGAACTCCTACCTGAATGATAGAGCAAGACCGTATATATTTTGTTAAAAAAAAAAGACAGATGAGAAGACTGGAATAAATAACTAATTTTTCAATGCAAAGACATAGATGTACATCCACAAGAAACAACAGCAAATAGGAAACTATACCTTCCCAAATACACAAAGTAAGGAACCAGTGACTGACCCTAACAAGACGGCGATATGTGAGCTCTCTCATCAAGAATTAAAAATAGCAGTTTAAAAAACTTAGTGATATACAGGATGACACACAAAAAATAATTCAAAAATTTATTAGAGAAATTTAACAAACAGGTTGAAATAATAATAATTTGAAAAACCCAGAATCTTGGAACTGAGAAATACATTTGCTGAAGTGAAGAACTCATTGGAGGCTCTCAACTGCAGAGTGGATCAAATGGAGGAAAGAATAAGCGAACTTAAAGACAGGCTCTTTGAAATTACACAATCAGAAGAGAAGAAAATAGAATGAAAAGGAATGTAGATTGCTTAGAAGATAAGGGAAATTACCTCAAAAGACCAAATCTAAGAACTGTTGGAGTTCAAGAGGGAGTTAAGCAAGAACAAGGAATAGAAGGCTTAATTTAAAAACAATAATAACAGAAAACATTCCAAAACTTGAGAAATATATAAATATCCAGGTACAGGAAGTTCAGAGAACATCAAACAGATTTGACTCAAATAAGACTACCCCAAGACATACAGTACTCAAATTCTCAAATGTCAAGGGCAAAGAAATGATACTAAAAGCAGCAAGATAATAGAAGCAAATAACATATAAAGGAATTTTAATTCATCTGACAATAGACTTCTTAAGGGAAACCACACAGGCTAGGAAGAATAACACTTTGAAAGTCCTGAAATAAAACAAAAAAAAAAAACCCTGCCAGCCAAGACTACTTCATCCAGCAAATGTATTTTTCAACTATAAAGGAGAGATAAAGTCTTTCCCAGACAAACAAAAGCTAAGATAATTCATCACTACTAGAGTAATGTTACAAGAAATGCTATAGGAAGTTTTACAATCTAAAAGAAAAAAAAAGCAACACTAATGCCCAAAAATAATTCTGAAGATTTAAAACCCAGTGGTAAACTTAAGTTAGACAACCCCAGAATATTCTAATACTATAGTTATGGTGTGAAATTCCTTACAACTCTAGTATTAAGCCTGAAAGACAAATCTATCAAAAAACAATAATAGCTACAGAAACATGTTAAGAGAAATAGACATTATAAAAATGTAGATTGAGACAACTGAAAGTCAAAAAGTGGCAGGGATGAAGTTAAAGTGCTGAGTTTTCTTTATAAGCTTTTGTTTGTTTGTTTTTTGGTGTGTGTGTGTGTAATGTAAGGTAAGTTGTCATCTCTTTAAAATAACTTGTTTTATCTACAAGATGTTTTTGCAAGCCTCATGGTAACCACATGGCAAAAACCTATAATAGATACACTAAAAATAGAAAGCAATGAATTTAAAAAATACTACTAAAGGATCATTTAACCACAAAGGAAGACAGCAAGAAAGGAAGGAAGGAAGAAATGTGTTACAAAACCATCAGTAAATAAGCAACGAAATGTCAGTAGTGAGTTCTTATTTATTACAATGAATGTGAATAGACTCAATTCTCTAACTAAAAGGCATAAAGTAGCTGAATGGATAAAGAAACAGACCCAACTATGTGCTGCCTACAAGAAACCTATCTTACCTATAGAGAAACACAGAGAACACATAGAAACACATAGAGAAATGATGCATAAAGTTTTTCCAGGCAAGTAGAAACAAAATATCAAGAGTAGCTCTGTTTATATCAGATAAAATAGACTATAAGTCAAAGATTTAAAAAGAGATGAAGATGTTCACTATATAATGACACATGAGTCAATAGAGCAAAAAGGTATAACAATTATAAATATCTATGCACCCAACACTGGAGCTTTCAAGTGTATGAAGCAAAAATTAATAGACCTAAAGGGAGAGATAGATTGCAATACAATCATAGTAGCAGAGTTCAGCATCCCATTCTCAGTAATGGACCGATTATCTAGACACAAAATCAACAAAGAAACATCAGAATTAAAACCACACACTAGACCAAATAGCTATTTATAGATCATTTGTCCTAAGTGCTGTAGAGTACACATTCTTTCCATAAGCACATGAAACACTCTCCAGAATAGAATACATTTTAGACCACAAAACAGGTATCAATAAATTTTAAAAATTAGAAATGATATTAAGTAGCTTTATTTTTACTGCAAAGGAGTAAAGCTAGCACTCAATAATTAGTAATCTTGGAAACTACACAAACACACAGAAATTAAACAAGATGCTCCCAATTGACCAATGGGTCAATTAAGAAATTAAGAAGAAAATTTAAAAATTTCTTGAAACAAATGAAAATGAAAATGCGACATACCAAAATCAAAGGGATACAGTAAAAGCACTAATATGACAAGTTTATTGCAATAAATGCCTACATTAAAAAGTTGAAAGACTTCAAATAAATGATCTAATTATGTTCCTCAAGGAATTAGTAAAACAAGAACAAACCAAGCCCCAAGACGGAATGAAAGAAATAATAAAGATCAGAGCATAAAAAAATAAAATGGAGATAAAAAACACAGATTAATGAAATAAAAAGTTGGTTTTTTTTTTGAAAACATAAAATCAGCAAACTTTTAGCTATACTAAAAAAGAAAAGAGAAATAAACAAAAATAAGTGAAATAAGGCACAAGAAGGAAAACAACAATTGAGATTACACAAATATAAAGAATTATGAGACTACTACAAATGACCATATGCCAACAAATTGAAAGACCTAGAATATATGATAAATTCTTAAGCACATAAAACCTATCAAGATTAGACTGGGTGCAGTGGCTCACACCTTTAATTTCAGCACTTTGAGAGGCTGAGGCAGGTGGATCATGAGGTCAGGAGTTCAAGACCAGCCTGGCCAACATGGCGAAACCCCATCTCTAATAAGAATACAAAAAAATTAGCTGGGCATAGTGGTGTGCCTGTAATTCCAGTTACTTGTGTGGCTGAGGCAGGACAATTGCTTGAACTGGGACCTGGGAGGTGGAGGTTGCAGTGAGTCAAGATTGTGCCACTGGATTCAAGCGTGGGCTACAGAGCAAGACTCCAACTTAAAAAACAAAAATACCTGTCAACATTAAATCCTGAAGAATCACAAAAATTTAACAAAACAGTAATGAGTAAGGAGATCAAAGTCATAATAAAAAGCATCTCACCAACAAAAAAGCCTAGGATGTGATAGCATCACTACTGAAATTCTACCAAATATTTTAAAAAGATATAATAGCAATTTGACTCAAACTCATCAAAAAAAAAATTAACAGGAGCACATACTTCCAAATGTGTTATATGAGGCCAGCATTACTCTGATAAAACAAACTAACAAACAAACAAAAACAAAAAACAAAAAAACTCAAGGACACAACAAAACAATACTACAGGCCAATATCCCTAAAGAACATAGATGCAAAAATTCTCAATAAAATTGCAGCAAACCAAATTCAATAATGCATTAAAAAGATCACTTACTTGAGCAAATGAGGTGCATCTAAGGGATGCAAGGATTATTCACCATAATCAAATCAGTAAGCATGATACATCACATTAACAGAACAGAGAACAAAAACCATATAATCATTTTGATAGATTCAGAAAAGGCATTCAATAAAATTCATCATCCTTTTGTAATGAAAACCCTTAACAAACTGGGTATAGATAGAACATACCTCAAAATAATAAAGGCTATATATGGCAAACGTATAGCCAATGTAATACTGCATGCAGAAAAATTGAAAGCCTTTCCTTTAAGATCTGGACCAAAACAAGGATGCTCACTTTCACCAGTTTTATTCAACATAATACCAGAAGTCCTGGCTAGATCAATTAAGCAAGAGAAAGAAACAAACAACATCCAAATTAAAAAGGAAGAAGTCAAATTTGCTTTGAATGCAATGATCTGATCTTGTATTTAGTAAAACCTAAAGACTTCACCAAAAATTGGTTAGAATCGACAAATATATTCAATAAAGTTGCAGTATATAAAATCAAGGCCGGGTGCAGTGACTCATGCCTGTAATCCCAACACTTTGGGAGGCTGAGGTAGGCCAAACACTTGAGGCCAGGATTTTGAGACCATCCTGGCCAACATGATGAAACCCTGTCTCCACTAAAAATAGAAAAATTAGAGGGGTGTGGTGGCATGAGCCTGTAGTCGCAACTCAGGAGGCTGAGACAGGAGAATCACTTGAACCCAGTGGGCAGAGGTTGCAGTGAGCTGAGATTGCACCACTGCACTCCAGGCCTAGAAACAGAGTGAGACTGTCTCAAAAACAAAAGAAAAGAAAAGAAAGAAAAACAAAGAAAACAACAACAACAACAAAAGCATACAAAATTCAGTAGCCTTTGTATACACTAACAGTAATCAATCTGTAAATCAAGAAAGCAACCCCATTTGCAATAGCTACAAAGAATATAAAATATTAGGGGGCAATTTAACCACCCTAACCAAAGATATGAAACATATTAACAAGGAAAACTATAAAATATCAATAAAAGAAATTGAAAAAGAAACAACAAAAAGATATTTTATCCTCATGGATTGGTAGAATTATTAGTATTGTTAAAATGACAGTACTACCCAAAGCAATTTACAGATTCAATATAATCCATATCAGAATGCTGATGACATTCTTCACAGAAATGGGAAAAAAAATGTGCATAGCCACTACATAAGATAACAGGAAGCAATTCAGATCAAAAAGAGCAAAGCTGGAGGCATCACACTACCTGACTTCAGAATAACTTACAAAGCTATGGTAACCAAACTAGCATGGTATAAAAAAGCTGGCAAAAAACTAGACACATAGACCAATGGAATATAATAGAGGACCCAGATATAAGTCCACACATTTATAGCCAACTAATTTTTTGACAAAGGCACCAAGAACACTCAGTGAGGAAAGGAGATTCTCTTCAATAAATGGTGCCAGGAAAATGATAATCATATGCCGTATAATTAAACTAGACCCCTATCTCTCACCACATACAAACATGAAATTACAATAGATTAAAGACTTAAATCTAAGACATGAAACTATAAAACTACTAGAAGAAAACATTGAAAAAATGCTACAGGACATTGGTCTGGACACAGAATTTTTGTGTAAGAATTTAAGAGCACAAACCACAAAACCAAAAATAGATAAATGTGAATACATTAAGCTAAAAAGCTGCTGTACAGCAAAGGAAACAATGAAAAAAGTGAAAAGACAATTTCATAGAATAGAGAAAATATTTGCAGACTATACGTCTGACAAGGGATTAATGACCAGAATACTAGGAGCTCAAACAACTCAATAGCAAAAAAAAAAAAAAAAAAAAAAAGACAACAAATAATCTGATTTAAATAGACATTTCTCAAAAGAAGACATAGAAATGGCCCACAGGTATACAAAAACATGCTCAACATCACTAATCTTCGAAATGCAAATCAAAACCACAATGAGATATTATCTCACCACAATTAGAAAGACTTTTATCAGAAAGACAGGGAATAACAAATGCTGGTGAGGATATGGAGAAAGGGGAGTCCTCATACAATGTTGGTGGAAATCAGGCTGGGTGCAATAGCTCATGCCTGCAATCCTAGCACTTTGGGAGGCTGAGGCAAATGGATTACATGAGTCCTGGGAAACATGGCAAAACTCCATGTCTACCAAATATACACAAATTAGACAGATGTGGTAGCATGCACTTGTAGTCCTAGCTACTCAGGGGGCTGAGGCAGGAAGATCAATTGAGCCTAGGAGGTTGACAGAGAAAGAAAAGAAAGAAAGAAAGAAAGACAGGAAGGAAAGAAGGGAAGGAAGGAAGGAAGGAAGGAAGGAAGGAAGGAAGGAAGGAAGGAAGGAAAAAGGAAGGAAGGAAATCAATATATTGAAGAGATTTGCATTCATTCCCATATTTATTACAGCATTGATGTGGTTTGGCTCTGTGTACCCACCCACATTGCATCTCTAATTGTAATACCCGTGTATCAAGGAAAGAAGCTGGTGGGAGGTGATTGGATCATAGGGGTAGTTTTCCCCATGCTGTTCTCATGATAGTGAGTTTTTAGAGATCTGATGGTTTAGAAGTGTCAGTTTCCTCTGTGCTCTCTCTCTCCTGCCACCTTGTGAAGAAGGTGATTTGCTGCCCCGTCACCTTCTGCCACAATTGTAAGTTTCCTGGGGCCTCCCCAGCCATATGGAAATGTGAGTCAATTAAACCTCTTTTGTTTATATATTACCCAGTCTCAGGCAGTATCTCTAGAGCAGTGTGAAAATAGACTAATACAAGCACTATTCACAATAGCTGTAATAGGAAATTAAACAAAGTGTCATCAATGGATGAACAGATTAAGAAAACATAGGCCGTGTATGGTGGCTCATGCCTATAATCCCAGCACTTTGGGAGCCCGAGGCAGGTGAATCATGAGGTCAAGAGATCAAGACCATCCCCAGCATAGTGAAACCCCCTCTCTACTAAAATACAAAAATTAGTTGGGCATGGGGGTACATGCCTGTTATCCCAGTTACCCGGGAGGCTGAGGCAGGAGAATTGCTTGAACCCAAAATGTGAAGGTTGCAGTGAGCCGAGATCGTGCCACTGCACTCCAGCCTGGCGCCTAGTGACAGAGAGCGAGACTCTGTCTCAAAATAAAAAAACAAAAGAAAGAAAATGTTGTATATATACACAGTGGAATATTATTCAACCATAAAAAGATTGAAATCTTGTCATTTGCAGCAACATAGATGGAACTGGAGGTCATTATGTTAAGTGAAACAAGCCAAGTACAGTAGTCAAACATGGCAGCTCACTCAGGTTCTCACTCATGTGGCAGCTAAAAAAGTGAATCTCATGAAGATAGAGGGTAGATTGGTGGTTACCAGAAGCTAGGAAGGTAGAAAAGAGAAGGGGATGAATAGAATTTCACTAATGGGTACAAATGTACACTTCGAAGCACAAAGACCAGGTAGATCTAGTGTTCAATAGAGGAATCGGGTGAGTATAATTAACATCAATCGATTCTAAGGCCAGATGTGGTGGTTTATGCCTGTAATATCAGTACTTTGGGAAACCAAATTGGGAGGATGACTTAAAGCCAGGAGTTCAAGACCAACCTGGGTAACAAAGCAAGACCCCCATCTTAAAATGAAATAAAACAAAATATTAATGATTGTATTTTCAAAAATAGCTTTAGGGGAACAATTCAAAGTAAAGGAAAGATAAATATTTAAGATGATGGACATCCCAACTAGCCTGATTTGATTATATGAATGTATCAAATTATCATCTGTAGCCTAAAAATACATGTATCTAAGTCAATAAAAAATAATATAAAAGATTTTTTTTAATTTATAAAAGACCAAGCAGATATAGGATAGAAATGAGCATTTCTACCAATACATTTGACTTGAGCACTGAACAGTTGGTCAATGGTTACAGTATAATCTGCTACAATTTTGTATTGATTGATTCATATTAACAGATGAATGATCTGTTACTATAATCATTCATTCACGTGTATGTGTTTGTGAATCTAAGTGGATGAATTCTCTAATTGAAGAAACTAATACATGGATGGTGATAACTACATATTATATGCAAGCATGAAAACAGTCAAATGATCAATAATCATTATCTGTGAATTATAATATCTAGTTGATCAAACTGGGGTCATAGGGAATGCAAAGGTGATATTAGGATAAGAGTCCCTCTACCCTTTCCCCTCTGCCAAAGGCCTGCCCTGCCCTGTAGAGCAGTGGAAATCAGGTGAGGACGACGGTGTGAACAAAGTCAACGCAAAGCACCAGGAATCATAACAGTGTCTGGTAAAACCGATACAGAGGTAAAATTCTGTTCCATCTGGCAGTTTCCTAAATATTTCCTTTCCAGGGAATATACTAACCACTGACAGTCTTAAATCAGGAAGGAATAGCAGGTATGCAAAGCTGAGACTAAAGGTGTTATAAGAAACTAAGAATGGGTGGACTCTAAGCTGAGCCATCAGGGGCCACCTTTCTTTTATTTCTTTGCTTTTCTTTTTCTTTTTTTCTTTTTTTTTTTGAGACAGAGTCTTGCTCTATTGCCAGGATGGAGTGCAGTGGCATGATCTTGGCTCACCGCAACCTCTGACTCCCTGGTTCAAGCGATGCTCCTGCCTCAGCCTCCTGAGTAGCTGGGATTACAGGCACACGCCACCATGTCCAGCTAATTTTTGTATTTTCAGTAGAGACAAAGTTTCACCATGTTGGCCAGGATGGGCTCAATCTCCTGACCTCATGATCCGCCCACCTTGGCCTCCCAAAGTGCTGGGATTACTGGCATGAGCCACCGTGCCTGGCCAGGGACCACCTTTTGTAAAACTCCCCTCCGTTTGTACTATTCCTTCTCTGACCCTAGAGGCTGGATCCCCTCCAGCTTCTTTTACTGGTCTCAGACAAGATTAAATGCTACATTTTAGCAGTACTTTACAGGTAGACACTATTACATTTGATACTTTTCAGATGATATTTGAATAATGTCAGCTAAGCTAGAATTACAGACTTAGAGATTGAAAACACTCTGTATATTGTTTTTCATTTTCATTTTGATTTTTCAGAACTATCTTGTGGTTTTCTTAGATCTAAAAGCTGCCACACGAGGTAGAAGGGTATTACTATTTTTATATGGGATTCTTAGTCGTTAGAAATTTGTCAATATGAATGTATTAAAGAAAAATTAACTAAGTCTTTACATTTCCAAGGCACCAAACCCTCCTTCAGTAAATCTTTGGAAGATATAATAAAAATGTACCTATTTCAAAAAACCTAACTTTCTTCAGTTTCAACAGATATCCAAAGAATGGCAAAGTCTCAATTGTTCTGATTACTAGTAAAAGACAAGAATTATCCTTACACTACCATATCTAGATAATAGAAAATTGGGTCTATAACATACATTAAGTCATCCCTTTCTCTTTCTCCTGAAGCCTTGAACACATCTTGAAACCTTCTCAGGTGGTTCATAAAATACCTGGCATTTCCCTAGCTGTTTGTGAAAGCAGGGCAGGAACAACATATTCCAATATTTGAAGAATAAAATTTAGAGCCATAGAGATCAGTGTGGAGGTCCTAAATCTTTTATTTATTATAATCCTGGGTAACCTTCTACCTTTCAATTTCCTCATTTATAAAAGCAGAACAGGCCTAGCTTGGGGGCTCACATCTGTAATCCCAGCAATTTGGGAGACCGAGGCAGGTGAATCACAAGGTCAGGATTTTGAGACCAGCCTGGCTAACATGGTGAAACTCCGTATCTACTAAAAAAAAAAAAAAAATTAGACACACCTGGCAGTGCACACCTGTAATCCCAGCTACTTGGGAGGCTGAGGCAGAAGAATTTCTTGAACCTGGGAGGCAGAGGTTGCAGTGAGTCAAGATTGTGCCACTACACTTCAGCCTGGGTGACAGAGCAAGACTCTGTCCCAAAAAGAATTAAAAAAAAAAATTAAAACAGAACATTAATATTATCTATTTCATCTGATTATTTTTAAGAATTAAAGAATATAATATAAGTGGTTGTGGGTCATAAAGGTACACAAAGACTCAATAAATATTAGTTATTATTATGAATAATATAGTTAAAATATATTGTAAGATTATTTGCCAACATCTAGTTTTTTTATTGTCGATACTAAATCATATAGTTATATATATAGAATCACTCTCAAAACATTCCATTTTCTATGAATAAATTGTAGTCAAAGAGGCTATAGCAATATTTTCACCATAAGCACGTCCATTCTACCATTAAAGTATCTAGAAATCTCTCCATATAGGCTCATGTCTATATACCCAACCACACATACACACACATTCAGCAGATGCAGAACTGAACGAGTTATGTGTTTTCGAAGCAAAATACATTTGCACCTAGTTATGCAATTAGCACAAAGGAGAAAAGAAACTTACTTTTTTCCCTAGTTTAAGATTTATGAGAGTAAATAATAAGCTTTAAAATCGCCTTTAAACTGATACACTGGCACTATGGTGTTGTCTTTCTTTGGAGCATGATAGAACAAGTATTTTTGTTTTCTTTTTTTCTTTGGCTACGTCCAATATTCAATAATGAACGAGTGAATGAATTCATTTATGTCATTCAACAAACAATATTTCAGTGAGAGACAGAAATGTATAATATAGCTTGTTGTCAAAGAGAAATGTCTGTAGAATGTACGTATGTGTAAGTACTATGTCAGAAAACAGCCAGCACAATACCTTGCAGTGAGAAGACGATGGATACAGGGGTTTTTGTATGTGTCTATATATTTTTAAAAATAAATGTACAGAAAGTAGATCTTCACTGATTTTCTATCGTTTCAGTATTGTTTGTACAGAGAACTGAGGTTAAGAGAGCTGTCAGCATTTGCCTGTGGATGGGCGAAGGGAAAGCAGGACCAAGGCAGGGAATACTAATTTCTTTCCTTATTTATTTAACAGCATAGTGGTCTTATCCAAAAATCTCTTGAGGTTCTTTTACCAGGACCTGTATCTAACCCCCACCTCTATCCCAATAATTGCAGCCAAGTGCTGTTTTCCTTTGTTCTTTGTAGAATACATTTAAAACTGCAAACGTTTATAAACTTCTCCTTATTCTACAATTATAAGCCCTTATCTTAAAACATTCCATTTAATTTTATATTTTATCTATTGTTTACTCGCTGCCTCTCTCCACTGGAATATAGGGGCAATCATCTTTTTTTTAGATTCTTCACAACCTAAAGATTCTGATTCACTGATTCCTCTTTTTCTTTCTTTCTTTCTCTTTCTTTTTTTATTTCAATAATGTATTTTATTTTAATCCAATATTTTTTCTTCTTTTAACATTTTTTTTAATTTCAATAATTTATTTTATTTTAATTCAATATTTTTCTTTTTTTAAAAAAAATTTTTTTATTGCATTTTAGGTTTTGGGGTACATGTGCAGAACACGCAAGATAGTTGCATAAGTACACACGTGGCAGTGTGTTTTTGCTGCCTTTTTTTTTTTTCTTTTTTGAGATGGAGTTTTGCTCTTGTTTACCCAGGCTGGAGCGGTTTCGGCTAACTGCTACCTCCGCCTCCTGGGTTCAAGCAATTCTTCTGCCTCAACCTCTCGAATAGCTGGGAGTACAGGCGTGTGCCACCATGCCCAGCTAATTTCTGTATTTTTAGTAGAGACAGGGTTTCACTATGTTGACCCAGATGGTCTCGATCTCTTGACCTCGTGATCCCACCTTGGCCTCCCAAAGTGCTGGGATTGTACGCATGAGCCACGGCGCCTGGCCAACTCCTCTTTTTCTTAATCGCAACTTTACTCAGTCATTTCTACTCCAGTTTCCCTATTACCCTTCGCATCAGCTCCTCCCTCTGCCAAATAAGGGCATAAAAGATAAAAATATAAAAATCTTAACATTATTTCAGTTAAATCTTCTTAAAGTTAATTCATTTTAAGTGTTGTATGTATGTGCATGAAAGAAAAATCTGTACTATGTCTAAGATAATAACCTCTTTCTGGGAGATGTTAATTTATTATTACTCAAGCTATAAAAAACGGAAACACCTCAGTTAATTGTTATAATTACGCAGTATGTTGTTTCCATTGGATCCTCTGATTTTCCAAGAGTTAATGTATTTATTCAATGAAACAATTAGAGACAAGAACAAACCCAGACAGGATGCAAAAATCTGAATTAACAAGGCTTTTAACTGTCTTTTTGTATTGATAGACCCTTAATTAAGTATTTTTAGAAATATAGCACTTTAACCAATCAAAAGCCTTTAATAGTCTAAAGTAAACTGTGTATATAATCAGCTATCTTTGCAAACCTTGCTTACAAACCATTAGTAAGCAGGCCATCAACCACAGTGTCAATACATTTTAAAAGAGGCTTTAGAAAACACCAATTTTATAATTCCCTTTGGTGGTTTAAGCTGCGGGAAACATATAATCTTTCTCTAAGGCTTCAAAACTGTAGCAAGTAACATAGCTCAGAAGCACACTTTGGTAGATGCCTAATTATTAGGGCTGACTTTTAATTCCTTGCATAGATGACATGTCACAAAACTATCTACCAAAGAAGCAGGATGGATTCAGGTATTAGATTTAAAACTACCAAAAAAATGCCTTTATTTTATTTTGATCCAGAAAGTCTGTGTATACACATATGCATATTTTTGGCATGCTTGTTAGCTTTCAAGTTTCTGATGGACAAGGACAAATAAAAAATATTTTTAAATTGGAAAAGTAATGAGCTGGAGGCAATTCTCGAAATAATTGAACAATTGAAAAAAACTTCTGAAAATAATCTACTTTAAAAAGGGGATGATGACACACTGTAAAGGTGATATTGTCTCAGTCAAAATTTGTAGAATCACTTTTTTCTTAGATTAAAAATGCCACTTGAAACTTGAAAACTAAGGGAAGAAAACAGAAAGCTTCAAGAATGCTTGTGATTCCTGAATATATGGGATGAGATGTGTACATTCTCCGTTAACATAGACTTTATCTCTGACATAACAAAGATTTTACTGTACTTGCTCTAAACTGGCATGGCCTAGGGACTGGAGGTTTCCTACCTCTGATTTTTGGAGTTTGGGGTAGGGAGTGGAGAAAGAAAGGGTTTCAGACAAACTCTAACTTTGGAGGGCAACATGGTGCCAGTGGCTTGTGGGTTATAGTTACCCAGATGCCTATTAATCAGGGTGTGACTCCAGCCATTTTATTAAGAATAACCTCTTTGGCAGGACCTAAAATGAGATCAGTACTCCTCTGGAAATTATATATAGCATGCTCCTTTTCCATCGGAAACTTATACTTTAACAAGCACACCAAAAATACACATCCACACACAGGAGCACACACACATGTGCATGCATGCAGAGACTAACTTTCTGAATCAAAATAAAATAAAGGTATTTTTGACTTCTAGAGGCAACTTGTAAATTTACCCTGATTCTTTGGTAAAGATAGTTTTATATATGCCTTTGATGCAAAAACTTTAAGAGCCCTAATGACCAGAATGATTTAGGTGGCTTCTGGAGTATTAATTTTTAAAGAGAGCTAAAAAGTACAGTCATTGAAAATTATCTCCTAACTCCTAAGTCTTCCAGAGCATCTGTTAAAATCCCTAGTATTAATCACAGCTTTTTTTGGGTGAGAGATCATCTCAAGATTCCTACTAACATTCATCTGTCGGTAGGGTAACACAGTAACTCACGAGCATATGTTACATATTCATGCTATTAACTCCATTGAAATATTCATGTTAATTTAGCTTTTTAACTACTTTAACCAAGCATAACGCAGAATCTGAAGAACTGCAGCAGCAAATAGTTAAGCTTTGACGTGGGAGAACTTTGAGGACATCTCAAATTAAGAGCACTTGGCTAGATAGGAAGCAGCTCTAAAATATTTATCATGGAATTAAAAAGAATGTAAGAGAGAAAGGGAATACAAATAATGAGTTTCCAAAGAGGAATTAGGGGGCAAAGCAGAAGACACGTTAGCTGAAGTTATGGTTTGCCTATGGTTAGCTTGCTTACTTGAGTAAGAAGTAGGGCAGCTCTAGTATTGCTGCCCTAGACCTGTTTAAGCCAAGATGTTTCAGATATACCTTTGTTTTTTAAAAATTACGTGGTTTGTAAAGAATATCATTATTATAACTTTCTCTGTGTCATTTACTAAGGACGAGGCGAAAATGTTTCTATTGTTTTGATGACACGCTTTTCTAGTAGTTAATTAAATTGAATTAGAAAATAGTTAGCTTAAACA
This sequence comes from Saguinus oedipus, assembly GCA_031835075.1. Taxonomy (NCBI): domain Eukaryota; kingdom Metazoa; phylum Chordata; class Mammalia; order Primates; family Cebidae; genus Saguinus; species Saguinus oedipus. The sequence continues at coordinate 23,206,971 of CM063169.1, forward strand.
TATGTTTTCTTATACTTACCAGGTTTCTCAAACTCCTCTTTTTCTTCCGCAAAACATCCTGACCCAGGGCCACAGAGTATGCACTGGGATTAGGAGGCTTCCTCTAGCTTTCTGCTCCCACCAATCAGAGTTGGGGTCTTGCCAAACGTCAGTTATGTTTGCTCCCAAACCACTTTATGCTACTTGTTATTAGAATTACGTAATTGCATTAAATGGTATATAAACTGATAAAATAAGAGTTGGAAGAAAAAATTGTTTCTAGGAAAATTGAGTTGAATGTTTCAGACTCTCTACAGATGATATGATTTTCTAAAATGCTGTTAAATTGGGTGTGTGTGAAAACTATAGAAGATTTTGAGGAAGATAAACCAAAATCCCATAAAGATTCTCACATTATTTTATGTTTTATTTTTAATTTTTCACTTTTATGAAGCCAATATTAGAAATCTTAGAAGATACGTTAGAAGTATGATGTGTATGCCGGGCAAGGTGGCTCATGCCTGTAGTTCCCGAACTTTGGGAAGCTGAGTAAAGCCATCTGTTTAAGCCCAGGAGTTTCAGACCAGCCTGGGTGACATAGAGAGATACTGTCTCTACAAAAATACAAATATTAGCTGGGCGTGGTTACATGCCTATGCTTGTGGCCTATGGTTCCAGCTTCTCAGGAGGCTGGAAGGATGGATTGAGCTTGAGAAGTTGAGGCTGCCCTGAGTGGAGATTGCACCACTGCACTGCAGCCTGGGTGATAGAATAAGACCCTGTCTCAAAACAAACAAACAAGCAAAAGATCAAGAAAAGGAAAAAGAAAAAGATGTATGATGTGTATGTGAAGGCTATGAGCTAATTGAAACAATTCTAATTAATGGACCTGTACTTGAGGAACAGGCCTTGGTCCTGCATCAAAGAGATTTCAGAATGAAATGCACACAAATGTGTTTTATTAATATGTCAATGTGTTTAAAATATGTAACATTAACACAATTAGAATGCAAATTAGCCATTTTGCATTTGTTGATGTGTTTCCTTATGCATACGATTTTCCTTGTTTGTTCACTTACATGTCACAATTTTATAAGGCCTATTTCCAAGCATGCAGTAAAACACTGATTACCATAGCATTTAGTATGTTTGTTGGCAATATCTGATGTCCTCTAAAGAGTTAAATTTGGGTCTTCAAAATAGTATACTGATTCCTTGTATTATTTTTTTTTCAAATAGAGGTCACTTTGTAAGACTTGGTGTATCTCAGGCAGAAGGGATGAAAATGGGAGTTTTCAGGAGATGTGAGGCTGTCTGTGTTTACATTGTATTATCAATAATATGGTCCACAGCAGTCTCTCCCACACTGGCCTCTGAACAGATGATACAGTGTTTCCTAACCCATGGATTAAATGAGGGAAGAAAAACAATGCAGTTATTTTAGAAGCCTAAAAGTATTTCATGTTAATGACTGTATTTATTCTTAAACATGTCCATTTTATTGTTTTGTATTGAAATTGACTATTATTTTTGAAATTAAGATAACAGAAACTTAAAAAAAGATCTTTAATGGGCAAAATATATTCTATGTTGAAGTTTTCCTTTTAGATTTTCTTTCCATTAATACTTATTCCAATCAGTAGTAGAGAGAAGGGAGCTAACAGCTCTCTTGGAATGGTATGTAACCTGTTTTATCTTTCTTATTTATGTGGAAGCCTATGGGGGAAAAATGGATAGTGGCCCATGGGGATCATCCAAACGGGATTCTTGGCAAACTTTGATTAACCCTTGTTCTGCAGTCTACAAAATAGAAATATGCAGGGGGGGCTTTGAACAGCTTTGGTTGCTCATGGAGAAAGAGGCATGATCAGGCTTTTGCTTTAAGAATGAGCACAGTGGCTGGGCACGGTGGCTCACACTTGTAATCTCAGCAGTTTGGAGGCTGAGGTGGGCAGATCGCTGAGGTCAGGAGTTGGAGACCAGCTTGGCCAACATAGTGAAACCCCATCTCTACTAAAAACAAAAAAATTAGTCCGGCATGGTGGTGGGTGCCTGCAATTTCAGCTATTCTAGAGGCTGAGGCAAGAGAATCGCTTGAACCTGGGAGACAGAGGTTGCAGTGAGCCAAGATTGTGCCACTGCACTGCAGCCTGGATGACGGGGCAAGACTGTCTCAGAAAAAAGAAATAGACATCTATGTTGACCGAGGTACAAGTATGGAGGAGGGAGAGAATTAAAAGGTAATTATCTGTTCAGTATGAACTTGAACAGAATAAACATAAATGAAGTGGAATCTCTGTGGAACCACACCCATCCTCAGTTGGCTGTGGGCACTATTGATAAAGATTATTAATTACTTCATTCATATGTAAAATAATGACACCAAATATAACACATATCAGTGATTTCCATTCTGAGATGAGAATCTTGAGAAATCAGTGGAAAAACCAGTCCCATCCGGACGTCAGGCTAAGTTTTCTCATAGTTCAAAGAATACTTAGGATTTTTTTATTGTTCTCCTGGGAATAAAAAAGCTAATGCTAATATCGAAAGAAAACAAAAATGACCTGGGCAATTAGATAAAAGACACTTAAGCATTTCATTTGCTCAATCATGACATAGCCTTCTTAAAAGAATAACTCTTTAAGAAAAATTATTTATCAAATATTCACATAGCACTTACAGTTTTGTAGGTGCTTTGCAACCATTAACTCACTTAACTTTCAAAACAATGATATGAAACAGGTCTTAGTATTTTTATAGTCTATTTTATAGACAAGGAAATTGAGAGAGATTAATTAACTTTCTTGAGGTCATACAGCTGAGAAGTGGTAGAGCTAAGATTCACACTCAGGCAGTGTGGCCGAAGAGTCTCCGCTCTTACCGTCTAATGTTGCTGCTTCTTTAGCAAAGGATGTGGTTGTTGTGGCTGCGGTTATACCTCACATGTTTTTCCTGCCATTACCTCTACCTTTATATCATTAAGACCCCAGAAAACCCTGGTAGTGTTTAGTGAGCAGTGTTGTCTCTGACAAACCTGAAGATGGGTCCTTTCAATGACCTTCCCAAGTGATCTCAGTGCACAGTGACCAGGGGAAGCCAGAGGAAAGCCACTGGATCATGGCCCCTGGAATAATTATTCTGGTATAAAAGAGACAGCCAGGAGCCAATCTTCCTTAATTTTTTCCCCTAAACTGTAAAAAGAAGTCAGGAACTACTATAGTTGACTCAACTCACTTTTAAAGTCTGTGGACCCACATAGTTACCTGCATCTCTGAACTTTCCTCTTCTTCTGGCCTGTAGCTGTTTATGGTCTCATGCCAAGGAAAAACATGGAACCCAATTCTTGCATTAAGGCCAGGATAAGAGAGCCTGTTTCCTGAGACTTCGATATCCTTCCAATTCAGATATACAGTCATATCATATGCAGGTAATAAGTATCTTGCTTCATCCTTCCTAATGTTTATAACATATTGATATGGTTTGACTGTGTCCCCACCCAAATCTTGTCTTGAATTGTAGTTCCCACAATTCCCACATGTTGTGGGAGAGACTTGACAAGAGACAATTTAATCATAGGGGCAGTTTCCCCATACTGTTTTCCTGTTAGTGAAAAAGTCTCATGAGATCTGGTGATTTGATCAGGGGTTTCTCCTTTGCTTGGCTCTCATTCTCTCTTGTCTGCCACCATGTAAGATGTGCCTTCTGCCTTCCACCATGATTTTGAGGCCTCCCCAGCCAAGTGGAAATGAGACAATTAAATCTCCTTTTCTTCATAAATTACCCAGTTTCTGATATGTCTTTATTAGTATCATGAAAACGTCCTAATACACTCATTCTCACATTGAATTAATTATGCAAATATATATAGCTATTTCCTCTAATATATTTATGTCAAGAAAATATCCTTTCATATAACAGCAGTTTCAATTCTCACAATGACTTAGTAAAATAGAGATTACTATCACTGATTTACAAAAGACGGAACAGAGGCTCAGAAAAGTGATAGACTTTATACAAAGTCTTAATAGGTTCAAATGACTGAGCCAGGAAAGAAATCTAGGCCTGTCCAATTCCATTATACCATACTAATTTTAATATTCAGCTCATGAAGTCAACATGCACAAAGAAATCTGAAAAAGAATCATTTATGATCTACATCTCTACTACAGGGGTGGGTTACAATATTACTAGATGTCTAGTCACCTTTCCCCACTGAACACAGGGCATGCTTTTGAAATATCCCAGAGATAGGTCATTTTTCTCTCTGCTTGAACTGCTCAAGTGGTGTGCCACCCTCCTGTACACACTTCTTATCCCAAACCAGAACTTGCCATTATGGAGAGAGCTGCAGCCCCAATACTCTACCAGTAATTTCCCATAAATATGTTTTTCTGCTTAAGCATACATCCTCTAGAAGGCAGACTTAAGAAGCGATCTCTAAAAATTGCCTAATTGTCAAGAGTTTTCATCTTCATGGTTAGCATATATGCCTTTATCTAGGAAAGAGGGAAAGGGAGTGAGGTTGGCTGGTGAATGACAGCAGGGATAAGAGCGTGCACCCCAAAGTGCTCCTGCTTTACATATTCAGCCATCAAAGTGATTTAGGAGAGTGTGGCTCATAAACACCCACCATCAGTAACACTGGTGGCGTTCCATACCAATGTTTGCACAGTTACAGCAAAAACAATAACAAAAATAAGCATAACATCAGTGAGGTTTTTTTGTAAGGTTTGGAGTCAAACAATTTAGTGTTTTAGATTTTATTATGAGATTCCAGCCTTTTTATTTCTGTGGGGTTAAAAACCTTTTTAGAAAGGACAATACTGGTGATGACTGCGGAATGGCATTCATTTTTATTAAACGAATAAAATTTAAATTGAAACTTAAAAATCTGAACATTTAAAATTTTTATTTTAATTTCATTTGTTTGATAAAAATTAAAAATGTAAATGAATAAAAGACTGGAGTGTGAAATAGAAATGCCTAATTTGTATGCTATACATATTATGTATACTGTATTCTTACAATCAAGTAAGCTAGAGAAAAGAAAATGTTATTACGAAAGTCATAAGGAAGAGAAAATGTATTTGCTATTCATTAAATGGAAATAGTCATCATAAAGATCTTTATCCTTCTAGTTTTCATGGCGAGTAGGCTGAGGACGGGGTCGAGAAGGCGGCTGGGGAGGTAGGAGAGGCAGGCATACTGGTGTAACTTTTTTTTTTTTTTTGAGATGGAGTTTTGCTCTTGTTACCCAGGCTGGAGTGCAATGGCGCAATCTCGGCTCACTTCAACCTCCGCCTCCTGGGTTCAGGCAATTCTCCTGCCTCAGCCTCCTGAGTAGCTGGGATTACAGGCACGCGCCACCATGCCCAGCTAATTTTTTGTATCTTTAGTAGAGACCGGGTTTCACCATGTTGACCTGGATGGTCTCGATATCTTGACCTCGTGATCCATCCGCCTCGGCCTCCCAAAGTGCTGGGATTGGTGTAACTTTTATTAAAAAAAAAATCCATGTAAGTGGACCCCTGCAGTTTAAATCCTTGTTGTTCAACTGCATATTCATTTCCATTATTTTATTTTTGCATTTCACAATTTTATTGTTTAACCAGTGTCAAAGAGATTTCTTTTCAAAGAAATCATAGCCCTAGCAGGCGCAGGGGCGTCACCTCCAGCTCTGGCCTGCTGCTTGCCAGGGAATGTCCTGCGGTTGCCCAGCCAATTACAAGGAAAGGGTGTTTGTCTCAGAACCAGTAAGCCAAGAGCCTTTCCTCTTCCCCTCCCCTGGACCCACTCGGACCCCTTTTTGCTGTGTTTTCCCTGGTTGATGCCTCCTGAAGCATCCCCTGTGTCAAGTTTGAACCTTTGTTTGGGGTCCACATGTCTGCAGAAAAGAGCATCAGCACCGCAGACTCTACAAGCCTATTCTGAAACTTGAAACTTAGCTTTTGGCTATTGTCTTGGTTTTTAGAGTGTGGTTTAGGACAATGTGGGTCTTCATTCTTTGATGTACAGTTTTTAATAGGGCGATGCCAACAGGTTTCTGACACTAATTTTCTTTCAGTAGCTAATCAAAGCCATTCACTCTTCCTTGGGACCCAAGGAAACTGTGCCATTCTTCTTGTGAACTTTAATGTGGTGAGAACTTTGCACCTGCTAAAGTGGTTCACACACCAAAAGCAAGTAGGTTTTAGGACAGAATGTAAGTCCCCCAAACAGCATATCAACTTAATGGTCGAGGTTAATACCTTCCATGCAGGAATCTTCTTTCCACAGTGTTCTCCAGAATGCATGTTTCTTGGCTCATAACGCTTTGTTCTTGTTACTATTGTTTTGATAGTACTTGTTCTTTCTCAGAACCTGCCCCTTCATAACTGATACTGGATTAGCAAGACCTTTCCATTTCTTTCATAAAATAGGCTGACTGATGCCAAAGACATCAGGCTGAGTGTTTAAGGATAGGGGGCTCCGATCTGATAGGTTAGCCTGCTCATTTTTGACCCCAGCAGTTGAGTTCTATGCTTACCAATGATCTTAGGATTACAACCCTAAATCATATCAGTTTCCAAACCTGTTTATGTCCATTCAAGTTGTTAAATGATATAATTTAATTTAAAAATATATAAATGATACAAGATAAGTTTGAAAAGAAAATAGATATTTATGGGTAAGCTACGTAGAATATTTTTTAATGTTCTATGAAAAGGCGAGTGATAAAATTACTATTAAATTAGTTGTGGGAGACTAAGAATGGAGGAAAAAATTTACAAAATCCAAAAGCCAGTTCTCAGCTGGTTATAGCGTCTTCAATTGTAATTTTTAGCCAGTCTTGAGTTCTTGTTTCACTTGAAAGAAACCGAATGTGGTAATTGTACACAATATATTATGTGAATGGCTTAGGTAAGAAAGCTGTTATAGAAAGCCAATCAATGGGTTCATATTTTAAGAGAAGGATTTGACTCTACATCAAAAGATTGGTGAATGAAATGTGGGTATCTATGTGTATTTGGAAACATTAAATGTTTTAACTTAAAATACATAAATGTGTTTTTCCATTAACAGACTGACCAAGGTGTTAATACCATTAGATAAGTGACTTCTACTTGATTTAGATGTTTTTGAATTTCTTTAGTTTTAGGTTTTCGTTTGTTTTGTTCGCTGCTTTATTTAGAAAGGTGCCTGGCACATTGTAGGGTGTCTATCAATGCTTGTTGAAGGTGTGTGAATTAATGTGGTGTTTGGTTTCTTCAATCTGAAATAACAAAATGTAAATATAAATATGCATAAGGGTGCCCTTCAGACCACCTTAAGAGTCCAAAGTTGAAGGCTGATGGAGGTGAAGGAGAAGGAGAGGAAGAGAACTCTGCTCTTTTAAAGGGCATAATACAACTGAGCTGGGTGGATTTGTCAGACTCTACCTCGCCCGTCTAACATGTATCCTCAGTGTATATCACAGCTTTCAAATTCTTCCTGTCTTTTCTTGGCTAAGATCCACTGCAGTTTTGTTGAGAACTGCTGCCCTAAAGTCTCATCTGTATTGTAATTTGCCTCTGAAAAATACAGATTTAGTTCTTTGCATGTGAGGATCGATATGTTTCTTGGTTTACTCTGAACTTTAACACACACACTTTATTGCACATTTGATTGTTTATTGGTTGAGAGAAGACACAAAGTTGGCCAATAGATTGTTTTGAAATTAATGAGAAATAACCAGCAATTTGTTAATCAGTTATGTGACTTAATTTGATGTCTTTATTATTATATTTGTTACGTTGTGAAATATGGTGCATATATATATATCCCAATAACATTATAAAAAACAAAAACAAAAAAACCTGAAATCTTGTGTGCCTACCATCCAGCTTGAGAAACAAGACAGTACAGGCACCTTTGAAGCCGGCTGAGTACACACCCTCCCACCTTACATTTCTTCCCATAGTCCCAGGGAGTTGCCTGTACCCTGAATTTGGTGCTAATCCTTGCCTCTCTTTTCTCTATAATTTTAGTGCATTGGGTGTATTCCTAAGCAATCTGTTGTTTCATTTGCCTGTTTAGGAAATGGGCATCAATGGAATCATAGTATATTCCTCTGTTACTTGTTTTTTCATTTAACATTTAGTTTTTTTTAAGATTCTTTTCACTGATGCCTATAACTATGGTTCATTGATTTTCATCCCTTAGAGCATTCCCGTGTACAAATGTACCAGAGTTTACTTATCTTACCGGTGTTATTGGACTTTTGACTTATTTAAATATTTTTTGTTACTGTGAGAAACATCGCTATGAGGTTGGACATGCCTCTCCTGCTCAGGTGGAAGAATGTCTCCAGCCTGCAGTATTATACACAGGGATGATCACATGGTATGAATATATTAAACTTTACCAAGTAAAGTCAAACCATTTTCCCACATTGGGTTTAGCAGTTTATACTCCCACCAGCTGTGTATGGATGTTTAGATTCAACTTTTCAAAACAACACAGGCATGTGTAGATTTATCTATATCCTGAAATGCTGCTTAATGGCTGCAGTTGGTATAAAGAAGAATCTTGATATGCATTTCCTTTAAAGTTTACATTCCCCAAAAGAAAAGGAAAGTCAGGCAATATGTATGATTCTGTTTACGTTACTTTATATTGGCTAAATAAGGAAAAACTAAGTAGTAGACCTGAAAAAGAAAGAAAAACATTTTCTTGTTTCTGTTAATTAGGTCTTTGAACTTAATTGCTTAGTGTGAAGGATCAATTCCTGGAATATATGCTATACTATATGTATTATAATGCAATTCAGAGTTATTTTGTCCTTGTTTTCTAAGGACCATATTAGAACAAAATTAAGAGTTGACTACAGATTTTCTTGAAAATATTTTTGTTAATTCTATTATTATTTTGGTTTAATTTTATGACTATTAAACATTTTCTAATTTAAAGGTTTCTTGAAATAACATTCCCTCTGTTCTGTGAATTGTTCTGATGTTTTGTGATTTAAGAAATGAAAATATATGCAAGTTTTACATTTTAAACAACAAACAACTGTTATTTCCTGATTATTTCTAATTATATTATGGAAATATTTTTAAAGCATTTGTGGCACAGTGACTTATTTACTATATGTGAAAAAGACACTTTATTCAAAAGATGCTGAATTTCATTGTCCTATCAAATGCTTTTAATTTCAAGTTTCAACATATTTTAGGTATACAGTATTTTAATCCTAATTTCCAAGCTAACAAAAATAAGTGACTCCAAGAAATGTAGAATCTACAAGAAAAGGACAAAGAAAATATTTTATGTGAACAAGTTGAAATCAACAGAATGTATTCTGTTATAAATATATCTTAACTGTTATTTCTGCCTCACATAATTAAATGCTATTATTTCTGCAAATGTAAGAGCCCTTGAAAAAGTATTTGGCAAATAATATTTAATTTTAAAACAGTTATTAATTACTAGCTATGAGGAGATTATTTAATCAATTCAACCATTTCTTCCTAAATATTTTGTATAAATCTGAAAGTGAATATGAATTTACTATTTTGCTATAGAAGTTTGAAAACAATGATGAGAACTATGGTAGAAATTTTAGTATGTATTAATTTATATATAATCAGCCAATAAATGTTACTTCAGCTATTCAGTTGTGTTTTGTACTAACATTTGTAATGGTGTAAAGAAAACATGTTTATACTTGACAAATATTTGGGAATTTACTGTTTCTTAGCAGGACCCAGGCTCACATTGTGACAAAGAATCAAGACATAAGATTCTATTGAACAATTATCTTTTAAAAGGGAAACAATAGATTTATTACTCATTTTCTTTTACTTGTGCATTCCGTGCTTAGCTACAGCATGCACAGCTTGACTATTTTAAGGAATTGAACAGCTGCTAATTAGTGGTTTTAATAGTCAAGAAAAGGGTGAAGCATGTTGTGCATATAAACGCAACCTAAATGTTTTCTTCTGAATAGGATTGCACACAAAAAGCCCTTTAAAATTGTGTTTTCTTCATGATCCAAAGTAACATAACCATTCATGTCTGCATCCACCTCTTTCACATAATAGATATAATATTATGTGAAAGACCCATAATAGATATACTTGAAAATAATTTTTAAAAAAGTTTACAGACTCTTAAATAATTAGTAGTGGGCACACACAAACTAAAGTGAGAACTGACATCAATAAAGCATGTCTTATTTTTAAATATCCTTACATCTCTATGTATGGGAATTATATTCCAAATGGTTTTGCCTAAACTGCCCAAGTAATGCTAATAAAAACAGATGATAATTGAAAAGTTTGTTTGGCCAGAATGATCAGAACTGACCTATTCAGAATTAATAATGATTATGAAGTTTAGAGAGATTAAATGATTGAAAAAAGATATTTTAGTCCCCAAATGTGGTTTATATCAGACATAGGATATGGTACTAAATACACCAGGTTTAAAATCCGAGATGCCTTAGAAAATTTTACACAATATAAATAGTTGAGGGACTATATTATTTGTTGTTATTTTGTGTCAATTGCAAATATCTGGGTTTATCTGAAAATGGGGGGAAAAGCTTCCTGTAAAACCCTACACATTTGGTTATGAGAAAATATTTTATTTGCCATTTCAACAAAATAAAAATTTGCAATCATAACGATTTGCAAAAATTTTTTAAATGACTTAAAAAGGAGCTATTATCCGTCAATAACAAATATGTTAGCATTTTGTTTACTGGAAAATCTATATAGAGCTGCAGATGGGACTGAGGCAAAAATCCCTCGATGTCAGGATGGGTTGAGAAGCATCTGCAGAAACTAAAGGAGTGGATGACTAAATAGCTCCTTTTTTTTTCAAAGATCTACTTCTGTCCTTCGATGACTTTTGCTAAGTTTTTATTTTCAAACTTCCCTTATTTCTAGATCATAAAGGTGGAATTTTTCTCTTGCTCAGTGGTAATGATCTTAGCTCTACTAAATGTATGGGCTTTTTTATATATAATGTTCTCTAAAAGGGCCACTTTCGTTTCATCAATTATTACCCATACCACACGGTCCATATTACAGTTTGGCTTTCACTGGCGTGGCATTTGCAGCTTTACAGAGACACCACAGGAAATTGTTCTTCAAGTGTTTACCAGTGGCATTTAAAACAAAACAAAACAAAATGCTTATTAAAAAAATCATTACAAGAAAACCCCATATTAAATACTTTCCTTATTTAGATTTCCAGGATTTCAAGAAAACATTCGATTTCAAATATTGAGAAAACTTATTAGATTTTGCTGTGATTGTAAATTGCATCAAGTGTGAGATGTATGATTAATGCAGATTTGAAAGAAGCGTCATGCAGAAGGAAAGAGAAGGAGCAGAAAAAAAATAGGCTTTTCGTTCCTTTCTCTTCACTGTCATGATCAAGCTCATTCATTGAAAGGAAGATTCTGAAGACCATACATTTGTAAGTTATTTCTGCAGTTGTCCACTGAACTATCGGAGATTCTGATTAACAGTTAGTCGCCTCAGCTACTTTCTGAAATTTTTGCCACAGCCGCTTCCAAGCAGCAATTTTTGGTTTCACTGATTTGCCCTTATCCTGCCTACCCTCTGGTGGTGATATTCAGTAATAATGAAATGGCTACACAGGGAACCACAGAGAAGAAAAGCACAGGAATACATCACACTTCAACGGGAAAATGAGTGCCTTGACAATTAAAATTAAACTGTACCATAAATACCCAAGGAAAGATTTCAAAAATACCAGCAACTTCACAGTTGATGGTGATAGTTTCTTGAGAAAATATCTTTGCTCGAGAACTGTTTTTTTGGCCCATAATTCTGTTACATTCAGCCCTTAGGCATAATTTAATACTTAGAGCAGTGTGTTGTGAGCAGAAATAAAGTTTGTTGAGCCGTAAGTAAGTTTGAAATGCTATCTGGATTGTCTGAAATTAATTACATTACATTAACAATTATTTAAATATAGAAAAAACTCACTGATTTAGGAAAAATAGCGGGCATGCTGATATATAGCAAACATGATTATTTGTGAGGTGTCAAATTTTACTTGTGTATTCTCTGTCAATTCTTCCTCAAATTGATGTATATTAACTTTTTTAACTTAAAAATGTTTATTTTAAACTTTTAAAAACTTAAAACAATTTTTTTTAATTAAAAAAGTTTGCCAAGGGTTGTTTTTTATAAGGTTTAAAGATGTTCACAGATAGATGTAGGAATTTTCCATGATAGACACCACTTTTGCACCCTGGCTCTGTGTGTGTGTGTGTGTGTGTGTGTGTGTGTGTGTGTGTGTGTGTGTGTGTGTGTCTGCAGTGCAGGAAGAAGAGGAGGATTCTCTAGCACAGTTGCAGAAGAGGGAAGTAGCTACTGTCTTTCTGATTTACAAAGATGGCTAGACTCAGAGTATACTCTTAATTGTTTGCTGATAGATTCACTTGCAATTTGCAACATGTTTTCAAGTAATGGGATCCCGAGACAGCTGTAGTCTAATTTCAATGCTAGGTTAAGTACCATAGTGTTAGCCATGCATTTCTAAGAATTTAAAATGCAATCCTCTGATATTCACTACCTTTGAGACTCTTGGTAAGTCTGTTAGTGAATTATTTTGTTTGTTCGAGATGGAGTTACTGTGTCACCCAGGCAGGAGTGCAGGGGTGCACAATTATAGCTCACTGCCCCCTTGACCTCCCTGACTCAAGTGATCCTCCTGACTTGGGCTCCCAAAGGTGCTGACGTTAACAGGTGTGAGCCACTGTGCCCAGCCTGAATATAATTCTTTACACCCATTTATCTCAGATCCATTCGTCTCTTCCTGCTATACCATACAGCTTCCTAATTACAGTATTTTTCCTAGTACCTAACCCAGGGTTTACAAGGCCTTTCTTAAAGCAGATACATCAAAGATATGTTTCATCGCTTGCTGTGCCAATTATTGATTTATCGTTTATCAGTCCAAATTCACCCTTGAGTACTGGTTCTCAGAGTCCATATTGAACCCTTGATCATTTCTTTCTTTTAGAGAGGATGTTGTAAATTTAGCCAGGATATGTGGGAGGAAAACTGCAGGAAGAAGTTAACTTTTCCTGGTTCCTGTGTGTATTTGCATTCTTGCTTCTGCTGCTTGGTTAGTCAGTGGTGAGAAGACATCCAGTGCTCCTTTGCTGGACCCAGAGATCAGAAGCGACAAGTGTCTGTAGTTCCTGGAGCTATCTTGTGCCCTTGGCTTGGGCCAGGTGACTGGCTTCCCGCAGCACTCTCTGCCGACACTGCATGATCCAGGCTTCTGATCTGCAGTAGCTCTCCTATACACTTTGTACACCTTCCTGCTAGCCGTGACTCCCATGCACCCTCAAGGATTATTTCATGCTTTTCTAGCTGCTGGCAATACAGTAAACTTCTCTGCCCTCCAGCGGGCTACAGTAATATTTTCTCCAATTACGTCTGAACCTCAACCTTGAGAAGAGGACCCTCCTTCCAAGTCTGTCCTTCTTTAGGCTGCTCCCTCAACTTTAGAGTACACTTTAGTATTCTCTTTATATCTTTATAGCTATTGTCCTATTATAACTGAAAATTCTTCATTTTAAACATCTCCTGCTTAAATTGCTGTGTGATTTCTGTCTCCTGATTGGGCCCAGACTCATACATTGGCTGATAAATTACGACATTATCACATAAAAAACTGTGATAGTCGGCCGGGCGCGGTGGCTCAAGCCTGTAATCCCAGCACTTTGGGAGGCCGAGGCAGGTGGATCACGAGGTCAAGAGATCGAGACCATCCTGGTCAAAATGGTGAAACCCCGTCTCTACTAAAGATACAAAAAATTAGCTGGGCATGGTGGCGTGTGCCTGTAATCCCAGCTACTCAGGAGGCTGAGGCAGGAGAATTGCCTGAACCCAGGAGGGGAAGGTTGCTGTGAGCCGAGATTGCGCCATTGCACTCCAGCCTGGGTAACAAAAAGCAAAACTCCATCTCAGAAAAAAAAAAAAAAAACTATGATAGTCATAATAGTACCCTCAGTATACTTCTTATTTATATTAACATAGTTACTATATAATATCACTGAGAACCAGTGATATAAATGGTATTAGTACCATGTTTGTTTTCAATTTTATTCAAATTTCTACTTTCCTTGTAATCTGATTTCTGTAAGACCAACATTTATAAAACAATCAATACATCATAATTTTACATGTTTCTATCTCAGCTATTAAGCTTTTAAATTTGGGGAGATAGATTTAAACAGTACAATATAAGTGATAAAATATTTTCTTTTACGTATAGTGTTACATTTAATTTAATTATTTATGTAATGCAGGAAGAGAAAAAAAGTACTGAAACTAATTGTAAGACACTGTAAAATGTAAAAGATATTCTGATTTCAGAGATGTTAAGATATGAAAAGAATGTCTCTTAGAATTGATGAAATGCAGTAGAGCTCTAGATAATTTTTAGGATCAATATCCTTGGTATTGATACCCTGACAAAATTATCAATATTTCAGCCAAAGGAAAAGCTACTTTGTGAAAATTTACCAAGATATATGCATTGCAGATGTTCTACAAAAGCCTTCGTAAGTCTCAGGTCCAAGGTCCTCAAGTATAGTGGTTCTCAAATTATTTTAACCACAACCCACAAGTAATATTTTTTACATATTGACCCAATACACATTATATATATATATATATATATATATATATATGTATATATATATATATATATATATATAACAAAACTTTCACAAAGTAATATTTAATGTTACCATGTATGCTTACTCTAATGTTTTATTTTCCTCTTTATTCTATTCTGTTTTGTTCATCTAAACTATAAGGCACAGAGCATATGTTCCATTTTTCTTACATACTCCCACTCTCACCTTAGTTTTGCATCTATAATGGAAAAGCATATTGCCATTACATATTATGTATCTCTCTTGTAAATATCAATTAGTCATAGTTGGGTAAATATATATTTAATGTCACCATTAGTTTATTTCTTTATTTTCTTTTTTAAAAGAATTTTGAAATCTCTCCATGCTTTTAAGATATCTGAAGTTTGTTCTCTGGATCATTACTTACGAAAGGTCCATGGGAACAATTTTCTCTGAGTTCTTGCATATCTGTATTAATTTGCCTGTCACTTTTATACTTGAAAATCAGTTTGCCTACAAATAAAAAGCTGCGACTTTCATTTTTTCCCTTGATGATTTAAAATATGTTACTCTATTGTCTTTTGGCATAAAAAATTGCTGTGCAGAAGTCTGATAGCTATCTGATTTTCTGTCCCTTATAAACTACTTGGTGTTTTTAATTTTTTTTTTTTTTTTGGCCTAGAAGACTGAAAGTCTTTCTGATTTTGTTCTTTCAAGTGCAGTAGCTTCACTAGGATATGTCTGCCTCAGTCCATTCTGGATCAGTTTTTCTAGGTTTGTTGTATAAGCTTTCAATACTAATTTCAAATGGTTTTTTGTTTCAGGAAACAGTTGTTAAACTAACAAAATACAATTTTGTTAATTTTTTAAAAAAAGTTTTTTAAGATTATGGTTTTTATTATTTGTTCTGTTCAATTGATATATTATATGTTTTTTGAATATTTATTGCATCGGTTTCATTACCTTCTTTCAAATTCCTTTTGTCTTTTTCTATCTTTTTAACTTTTAAAAACATTTCTCCTTTCTTATTCTACTTTTCTCAAGGCATTATCTGTTGTGTTTGTTCTCTTTTGTGTTCCATCTAGTTTAATCTTTATTTATCAAGAGGTATTTGTTTTAATTTTATTTCTTTCCTGTGTTCTCTTTTCGAATTACGTTTTTCTCTTCTCTTTCCAAATCTTCATTTTTTTTCCCAATCAACTCATTAGTAAGTTTTTATAATTCTGACATATGCTATATTTTCATAACTTTTATTATTTTGCTTTTACTTTTATCATCTATACAAATATTAGGTGTATGTATAAATACATACATGTTTCTGGGGATATGTTTTCTGACAGGTTTTCCTGGACTGTAGAAAGGTAATTTTGTTCTTTCAAGGAGAGTAGGTCAAGACAGTTTTTTAGGCTCTTGGCTCTAGAGCTACCTCTTTGTTTGAGACAATGATAAAAATTTTATCTCCCACTTTATGCAGCTATGCATCCTTTGTTTTTCCCCTAAATTTTTATCAGAAACTTCTTTTTCCTTTGTCATTCCTGTTTCTCTCTCTGTTCAATTTGGATTATATTCTTATTGAATTCTAACGCTCAGCAGGGGAATTTGGCTTTAAAATCAGTACAGTATATTAGTTTACTACTCTATAGGATTCAGGGTCCTTGGGCCCCATTAGACCACATCATGCTTTAACACCCTGCATTTATTTATGAATTGAGTCCTGTAGAAACCCTTTGTGGTTTTGACTTCTGTTCTCAAAGTGGCCTGCTACAATTTCCAGTGAGTACTCTATGGCAATTAGATTTTCATTATTCGTAGGACCATCAAGCCAGTTCCCTTCTCTCCACTTCCTGCCACTCAGATGGTGATTCCTTCTGTGCCTCGTAGCTCTTTATGGCTTGTCCCCATATGCTCATGCTTTCATTATAGTTTGTAAAGTTTTCTTGTAGATGTTTCTGGATTTGCTGTTCTTGCTTGCCTGTATGTTTTCATGGAGAAATTAAAGGAGATTCCAAAACCATATTGCTAGTGCCAGAACCTTACCAGAAGCATTTTGCTTTGTAAATTGCTGATTCCAGCCCAACAGAGTGATTTCATTAATTTCTGATAGACTTGGACTTGCAGTTTGAAAAGCTTCAGTTTATATTTGTGCATCATGGAACATACGTAAATATCGGAAGAATATGCAAAATACTTTGCTTATGTGCATTTCTCTATGGTGATGTTCTATTCACTCTCCAACCCCCAAATCTCAATTTTCTTCAGTGTCTGATTTCCAAAAACAAACAAACAAAAAACAAAGCTGCTCTGAAATAAATCCGTGGATTCAGCAAGACTAACAGAAATTTATATATGGACTGTATTGTTTTCTAAACCTATTAATCTCCAAAGAATCCTTTTTATGGAACACTTTTTGTTTTTTACCATGTAACCATTTCATTACATTGAGGGATGTTAAAAGAAAAACCTAAAATGCAATAAAAATGTAAAATTAAAAAAAAAAAGAAATAGCTGTAGTTGCTGTAAAGAAGTTTTAAAATGCATGATTTTTACATTGGTATTTCCTCTTGAGTATCCATAGAAAAAATTGCTGTCATGTCTCAGTATGAGGAACTGTTAAATGTCCTTCATTGTTATTTGAAGAATACAGAAACAAATAACTTATGAGCATTTTTAGTGTAAAGATAATTACATAAAATATATGGCTAATGCTCAAACTCTAAAAATTTGACTAAAGGCATAATTATTTTAATATTGTGGTATTCACAGATAATACTATAAATTTGCCTGCCTAGATAGTACTATCCAACAATATCCTTTCTTCATTTATTCTTTTTGTTGTCAACTTTTGGGACTCTTCTGCCTCATAAGAAGCTTGAAATAATGTATTACAATATGAATAGATAATATGGAACTTTCTTGACTTGGTAAAATGTCTTTATGCTTTCAATTATGAAACATCTAGATTCTCCATCATGTCAAACAACTGTACATACTTTTGCTTTTATTATTTGTATAATTTCCTGGAACTAATAATATTACTTAAAGACATTTAAATATTTGTTAATATTTAATGGCAACATTTCTATCTTACCAACTTTAAGACAATGAGATTTCAAAGTGGTGTGTTTGATTCTTCTATTTTGTATATAAATACCCCATTGATTCAGCCTGAGCTAGTGATAGTACTATCACAATAAATGTAAAAAGTTGAAAGATTGTTTATATTTTTCACATGCTGTATTAGTCCATTTTCACACTACTATAAACAACTATCTCAGATTGGGTAATTTATGAAGAAAAGAGGTTTAGTTGACTCACAGTTCTGCAGGCTTAACAGGAAGTATGACTGGGAGGTCTCAGGAAACTTACAATCATGCCAGAAGGCAAAAGGGAAGCAAGGATCTTCTTCACCTGGCTGCAGGAGAGAGAGAGACAGTGAAGCGGAAAGCATCACACACTTTCAAACAACCAGATCTCATGAGAACTCACTCACTATCATGAGAGCAGCAAGTGGGGGGTCCCCCCATGATTCTATCACCTTCCGCCAGGCCCTCCCCTGACACATAGAGATTACAATTCTAGATGAGATTTGAGTGGGGACACAGAGCCAAACTACCTCATTCTGCCCCTGCCCCCTTCCAAATCTCATGTCCTTCTCCTATTTCAAAACCAATTATGCCTTCCCACTAGTCCCCAGAAATCTTAAGTCAAAAATCCACCTCCAAAGTCTCATCAGAGACAAAGAAAATCCTTTTCTGCCTACCAGCATGTAAAATCAAAAACAATTTAGTTGCTTTCAAGATACTATGGGGATACAGGAATTGGGTTAATTATTCCCATTCCAAATGGGAGAAATTAGCCAAAACAAAGGTGCTACAGGACTCAAGAAAGTCCCAAACCCAGGAGGGCAGTCATTAAAGCTGCAAAATTATCTCCTTTGACTCCATGTCTCACATTCAGGGCACACTGACGCATGGGTGGGTTTCCAAGTCCTTAGCAGTTCCACCCCTCTTGCTCTGCAGGGTACAGCTCCCATGGCTACTTTCATGGGCTGGCATTGAGTGCCTGTGGCTTTTCCAGGCACATGATGTAAACTGTCTGTGGATCTACTATTCTGGGGTCTGGAAAATTATGGTCTCTTCTCAGAGCTCCACTAGCCAGTGCCCCCCTTCATGTGGGGGGCCCCAAACCCACATTTTCTTTCCTACTTCCCTTGTAGAGTTTCTCCATAGAGCTCCACCTCTTTAGCAGACTTCTGCCTGGAAGCCCATTTGTTTCCATATGACATCTGAAATCTAGATGGAAGTTCCTAAACCTCAACTCTTACCTTCAGTGCACCCACAAGCCCAACACCACATGGAAACTACCAAGGCTTAGGGCTTGCACCCTGTGAAGCAATGACTTGAGCTATACCTTGGCCCCTTATAGCCATGATTGGAGCTGATGTGGCTGGGATGCAGGATGCCATGCCCTGAGGCTGCACAGAGCAGTAGAGCCCTGGGCCTGGTCCTTGAAACCATTTTTGCCTCCTAGGCCTCCAGGCTTGTGTTGGGAGGGGCTGTCATAATGGTCTCTGACATACCCTGGAGACATTTTCCCCATTGTCTTGACTATTAACATTTGACTCCTCTTTACTTATGCACATTTCTGTAGCAGGCTTGAATTTCTCCCCAGAAAATGTTTTTGTTTTCTTTCCTACAATATGGTCAGGGTTCAATTTTTCTAAACTTTTATGCTCTGCTTCCCTTTTAAACATAAGATCCAATTTCAGACCATCTCTTTGGGAACACATATTTCTATATGCTGTTAGGAGCATCCAGGACACATCCTCAACATCTTCCTGCTTAGAAATTCCTTTTGCAAGATACCCTATCTAAATCATCTTTCTCAAGTTCAAACTTCCATAGATCCCTAGAGCAGGGGCACAATGCCACCAGTCTCTTTAGTAAAGCATAGCAATAGTGACATTTACTCTAGTTCCCAATAAGTTTCTCATCTCCATCTGAGACCATGTCAGTACGGACTTCATCATTCATCTTACTATCAGCATTTTGGTCTAAATTATTCAATAGGTTTCTGAGAAGTTCCAATCTTTCCCACATCTTCCTTTCTTCTTCTGAGCCCTCCAGCTGTTCCAACCTCTGCCTGTTACCCAGTTCCAAAGTTGCTTCCATATTTTCTAGGATCTTTACAGCAGTGTCCCTACTCCAACCAATTTTCTGTACTAACAAGTTTTCACACTACTATGAAGAACTACCTGAGACTTGGTAATTTATGAAAAAAGAGGTTTAGCTGATTCCCAGTTCTGCAGGCTTAACAGAAAGCATGACTCTGAGGCCACATGAAACTTACAGTCATGGCAGAAGGCAAAGGGGAAGTAAGGACCTTCTTCACATGGTTGCAGGAGAGAGGGACAGTTAAGGGGGAAATGCCACACACTTTTAAACAAGCAGATCTCAGGAGAAATCACTCACCATCACAAAAACAGCAAGGGGGAAGTCTGCCTCCATGATTTAATCACCTTCCACCAGACCTCTCCCCTGACACATAGGGATTATAATTTGAGATGAAATTTGAGTGGGTAAACAGAGTCAAACGATATCAGTTGTCATTACAACTTACTTTTCTAATGACATCTTTTGAAAAACACTTTTAGTATAAAAATAGTATTTTATTAGGAATTTGTTGAATAATGTAAAAACTCATTAGGTATTTTGATTTTATAGTTTTATAAAGTCCAATAATATAAAATTATCAGAAACCAAACATGAATGGATGAGGCTAATTTTAGAAGTAGGATGCTGTGATGATAAATTTCTCCAGATTTGCCTGAGTTCTCTGAATATTTTTCTCAATGCATTACAATTCTATAGGCAGCAAAGATCTGAATACCATTTAGGGAATGAAATTTAGGGAAAGAGTTCCAGATGCTGGGACAGAAATTGGTAAGGGCTTAGAAGGGCTTCAGTTCTAGGGGGTGCTAAGTTGTAGGCAAAACTGGAACTCAGAAAGACCAAAGTAAAAGCAGGCCTTGACCTATCAGACCTAGGGTACTGTGTTAGCATTGGACTGGTGCCCATAACGGTGAGTCTCATAAGGTGTGGCTGGGGCCATTTATACATCTGTTATTGAAACACCAGGGATTTGGTCTCGGTGCTGCTGCTCGTGCATGGAAAGCCATCACTGACACAATACAGACTGACAAAGAAGAAAGCTTTCATTGGGTGCTACAGCTGAGGAGTTGGGAGCTCAGTCTCAAATCTGTCTCCCAGATGGACTAAAACTAGGGGTTTATATAGCAGGGAAGAAATGTGACAATGTGTAAGAAAACAGGAACTATTGAGGGGCAAGGAAGCAATCATGATGATTGAGGGGTCGGCATCTGATGTGGTAATCTCGAGAGTTTCAGTTCTTTAATACTTTTTAAAAAGATGCCTGAAGGTTGATTTTCTGAGGAAGAAATTTAGATAAAACAAATGTTGTTTCAAGTTTTAAGATCGTATAACTTGATTTTTATGTTTATCCAAAAAAAAAAAAAAACCCAAGGAACTATTGAATCAGTTTCATATCCACTGTCATGCATTAACTGCTAATCCTTAGAACCTTGGGTGTAACCTAGAGGTAGGCATAAATGAACTTGATTATGGGGGAAAAAAGATGTATGAATTTGAAAATATGTGTATTGGATAACTAATACAGTTGAAGTAGTGTGCCATCACTAGATTTCTAGAAATGAATTAGTAAAGGAGAAAAAGTGAAATTATTATAGGAAACACAGGTAGCATTTAAGATGATTATCATCTATGAGTACATGTAAGATGGACAAGTTTCTAAAAAACAGTCTTATTCCCTTAAAAACTTGCCTATTTTTCAGCTAAGTGGCCCCTGCTTGACTCCTTGACATTGGCTGCAAGAGTTGGCCTAATGACATGTTTCATTTAGTTCCTGGGAGAACAAAAGATCTTTCTTTGTGAAAATCCAAACCATCCAACTTTAGGTTTATCCTTAGTATTCTCCCTGTGAGAGAGTCTGGGCAGAGGGAAGGACTTGGCTGATTTCAGGGCTCTGAGACTCTCATAAATCTCAAATCTGGGTTTAAGTATAGTATTAAGATTAGTCACAAGAGTCCAGTGAACTTACCGTAAAATAAACTAATTGTGAAAGTCAATCTAAAACAGTTTAGTGCAGTCTCATAAAGAAAAAAGGACAGTTCAATAAGTAACAAAATCTGTTTGCAACACCCAATAGGAGAGAACCAGTCCTCTGACAGTAGCATTTTTATCTCTCTAAAACAATACTTTATGACAGGGAAAATTTACTTGCTGACTACTGAAACTCACTTAAAAGAAAAAGTGTGTATTTATATTCATGGAAATGCAGTTAAGTTCTCCTAGCAAGCTCTCTGGGTATGCCAGGCATTTATAGGAAATAACAGGCAGAATAGGTTAACCCTCATCCTTAGTAAAGATTTGATTAATAAGAATTTTCTCAGCTGGGCATAGTGGCTCACACCTATAATCCCAGCACTTTAGGTGGTCGAGGTGGGCAGATTGCTTGAGCCCAGGAGTTTGAGACCAGCCTGGGCAACATGGAGAAACTCGTCTCTACTAAAAAAAAAAAAATAGCTGGCTGTGGTGGTGCATGCCTGCAGTCCCAGCTACACAAAAGGCTGAGATGGAAGGATCATCTCAGCCCAGGACACAGAGTTTGCAGTAAGTTGAGATCACACCATGCCACTGAACTCTAGCCTGGGCCACAGAGCATGAGTCTGTCTCAAAAAAAAAAAAAAAAAAAGAATTTTCTCAAAAGTGTTATCACAGGTCTCCTGCAATTCAAATGAAACCATAAAACATAACAAAATGTTTCCTTTCTCAGAGCAAATGATAATTTCAATTTAGACTACAGAGAGGGAGACGACTGAGACAGAAAACCGTGTACCACCTTTACTTCGTAGGCAGAGTAGTGGCATGGCTTCTCTGCTGTCTTTCCTGTTGCAATTCAGTTTTACATTAAACTTGGGAGAAAAATAATTATATGTATACTGTTTAATTTTTCTTCATGTACTTTCTAAAAACCTGGCATTAAATTCTATATTTTACATTTACAATTGCACTGGGGTATTAGATCTATATTGACAGGAACTTTGTCTCTTCTGTCCATTACTGTATTCCCATGTTTAAAATAATACATGACACATAGAAGGTGTTGAATTAAAGAATTGAGGCTGAGTGAGGTGGCTCATGCCTATCATCCCAGCACTTTGGGAGGCCAAGGCAGGAGGACTGCTTGAGGCCAGGAGTTTGAGACCAGCTTGGGCAACATTGTGAGACCCTGACTCTACAAAAAAAGTTTACAAAATTAGACAGGCATGGTGGTATGTACTTGTAGTCATGGCTCTTTGGGAGGCTGAGGCAGGTCAATTGCTTGAGCCCTGGAGGTGCAGTCTGCAGCAAACTATAATCACACCACTGCACTCCGGCCTGGGTCACAGAGCAAGATCCCATGCTGGTTTGGATGTATGTCCCCACCAAATCTCATGTCAAATTGTAATCCTCCATGTTGGAGGTGGGACCTGGTGGAAGGTGATTCTAGTTTAATTTTCTTTTTAAATAATAAGTGGGGAAGATAAAATGCTGCTTAGACCCCAGAAATCATAGTCAATGTATACATTGTCTTCTAATGTCTAAGAAAGTGATATCTGTGATTCTGAATCTGAAATAGCATTTCTACTAGTGCCATACTAATTCCAGTAAGAAGCCTTCACAATACCAGGTTACGTTATTAGCTAATATTTTTGTAAAAAACTGTCTACATTATTGCCTAAATTAAAATATAAATATTTTTGATCTACCCTAACCTTCAGTTATTTGTTATACATATTCCGGAAGTGGTTGCATGTTTGATGAGGCCTGTCCTTTGATGAGGTGTGAATTCATCACAATTTATTGAATTTGAACAGAAAGGACTCTGAGACAAGATAGAATATTTGAGTAAACTTAAAGCTTCATGTGTAAAAGTAGTGAAAACCCACTATTTAATAAGACACTAATGAAGTAAGTCCTTACTTCCTTCCAAAGCTTTCTTTAGTCCCCTAGATTCTCCACTGAAATCACAATGTGGTCTTCCATTTTTGGCAGAGACATACCCCTGTACACTGAAGACTCATCATAATGCTGTTTAGGGGTAGGGCTAGAGTTAGGGTGTGGGTTTGGGCTAAATCCAGAATCAACTAAGTAACACATTTTTCCTTGAGTTTTGCAACATTGTAATAAACCCTAGCAACATGTTCTCCACTCCAGAGGACAGGGAAGACAGCCATCAGTCAAGAAACTGTGAATGTAGTAAGTATTACCATGGAGCAAGCCAGGGGACCATATTTTTGGCTTCATAAAAGTAGGGATCAGAGTGTCTCTAAGAAAGTGAAAACAACTTGAAATGAAGCCTTATCACTAAGTAGCTCACATTGGAGAGGATATCACAATTTCTTACATTTGATGTCATGCTTTGATAAAACATTCAAAAGTTAGGCTCATGTAGATAAATACAGACATGTGGATATAGGGATTGTTTTGTTTGAGACAGGGTCTCAATCTATTGCCCAGGCTGGAGTGAAGTGGTGCCATCATGGCTCATGGCAGCCTCAACCTCCTGGGCTCAAGCAATCCCTGCAACTCAGCCTACAGGGTAGTCAGAACTACTGCACTGGCATACCCAACTGATTTTTGGCTCTTTTTTATTTTTATTTTTATTTTTGTAGAGAGACGGGGGTCTTACCCCATTGCTCAGTCTTGGATGTGGAGTTTCAGGGTTGTTTTTTTTTAGATATTGGACCCTTATAGAAAATTGGGGCATCATCTATGAAATAATTTTTCCCTCATTAAAATAGTTATACCAATCTCCTTTCAAAAAATGATTTGCTAAATTGATCTTAACTATGTAAATAAATATCTTCAAATATCTGATGGCTTCTATGTGTCACCAAAGAGTACCATCATGGTGTAAGTATAAGCATATTTTCTAAAGTTTTTTAGGGTTTCAGAAAAGCTCCATAATACTTTTACTATTTGGGTGAAATTTCAGTATATATGAGATAAACTAGAACTAGGTGTTGCTTACACACTTAAATCAGATCTCATTTTGTCAACTAATTAATTCAACTGTTTGACATAATTCACTAGTTTCATTAGTTATTAAAGGTATGTTTAGAAAGCACACCCAGCACTCAGATATTGGTGTCTAATACTATTCCACAAAAAACCAGGGCTCTTTGGATAAATGGCTGATCTCTAGGAGAAGACAGAGCAGGTATAAGATGAGCCTAGAATGGAAATCTTGTGCCAGAAGTTAAGGAAGAACTAAAAACAGACAAAACTCCAAGAGAAGCACATCTTCCTTCCATAGCTGCAGGTTCCCCATCCAAAAATTCAACCAGTTGAGGATTGTAAAAGGGATGGTTGCATATGTATTGAACATGTACAGGCTTTTTTCTTGTTATTATACTCTAAACAATATAATATAACAACTACTTACATAGCATTTACATTGTATTAGGTATTATAAGTAATCTAGAGGTGATTTAGAGCAATGATCTCCAACCTTTTTGGCACTAGGGACCAGTTTTGTGGAAGACAATTTTTCCACAGACCAGGGTTGGCGGTGGGGCCAAAGGGATTGTGGATGTTTTTGGAATGATTCAAGTGCATTACATGTATTGTGCAATTTATTTCTATTATTATTACATATTCACCATAATGTAGAATCAGTGGTAGCCCTGAGCTTTTTTTCCTGAAACTAGATGGTCCCTTCTGGGGATGATGGGAGATAGCTAACAGATCATCTAGCATTAGCTTGTCATAAGGAGCATGCAACCTAGATCCCTCGAATTTGCAGTTCACAGTTGGGTTCACACTCCCATGAGAACCTAATGCTGCTGCAATTCTAACAGGAGGTGGAGTTCAGCTTCACTTACTGGCCCAAAGCTCACCTCCTGCTGTGCAGTTCAATTCCTAACAGGCCATGGACCAGCTCTGGTCCATGGTCTAGGGGTTGGGGACCCCTGATTTAGAGTATACAGGAGGATGTGCATAGGTCATATGTAAATACTACACCATTTTGTATCATTAAGGACTTGAGCATCCATGGATTTTAGTGTCCTTGGGGGTTCTAGAATCAATTCCCCAGGGATACTGAGGGATGACTATATATGTTATGGGGACATAGGATCCAGCTTGAGGGGGCTCCTACTGGTCAAATCTGGGAAATTTGAGCACCAAACTAATGAAGTCCAGGGATGAATTGTAAACCACAAAACCACAATGAAATGTCTGCCTGTACCCTGATAATCACTTGATAGATGAATGGATACATAAAGCAAGTATACATAAATGAATACATAAAACAAAGAAGGAACTCAGGAGAATGAAGGGTACTAATCACAGCAGCATGCTGAGGATCAACTGATAAATGTTGAGGAACTGCTGGAGTTGGAAAATCAGGCTTTTGCAGCCATCATAGTAAAGATCTGCTGAGGAAAGAATCATCAGTGAATACTACCTTTATAGGATCAGGATTATCTTCATGGTTTGAAGAGTCTCTCCATAGACTGTTCTGGATTCAGGGAGAAAATTAGTAATTGCATAGTGAAGAAATCAGACAACACCTTGGCTAGCGACCCAAATTAACTTCATTAGTAATGGGCTAATGAACACTGAATGCCACCTGGGAGGCAATAACATCACCAATACAGTATTCCCACTTGGGGATGCATAACCTGAATCTAATCATGAAGGAGTATCAGGCAAATATGAAAAGAGGAATAATCTATTAGAATATAGGACTTTATTATTTAAAAGTGTCAGTGTCATCAAAGACAAAGGATGGCTAAAGGAATGTTTCAGAGTAAAGAAGGCTAATGAGGCTTAACAATTAAACACAATAACCCAAATCTAGACTGGATCCTGTACTAACAAAGAAAAGTAATATAATGGATATTATTTGGTCATGTGAGAAAACTGGAAGCATGGTGGTTGATGAAGTGTGTATTAGTCAGTTCTCACACTGCTGATAAAGACATATCTGGGTAATTTACAAAGGAAAAGAGGCTTAATGGACTTACAGTTCCATGTGGCTGGGGAGGCCTCACAATCATGGTGGAAGGTGAAAGGCATGGCTTACATTGTGGCAGGCAAAGATGGAATGAGAACCAAGCAAAAGGGGTTTCCCCTTATAAAACCATCAGATCTTATGAGACTTATTCACTACCAGGAGAACAGCATGGGACAACTGCCCTCATGATTCAATTATCTCTCACCTGTTCCCTCCCACAACACATGGGAATTATGGGAGCTACAATTCAGAATGAGATTTGGAGGAGAGAGATCCAAGATGGCCGATTAGCAGCAGCTCAGGATTGTAGCTCCCAGTGAAAGCGCAGAGAGTGAGTGGACACCACACTTCCAGATGAATTTTTGTTGCCCACGGACCAGGAGATTCCCAGGGATGAGCCCCACGGATCATGAACATGACTCTTTTGGCCAGTGCAGCTGTTTTGCCAGTGCCCTGGCATGGCAGTTCTCAGTACAGAGTATACAGGACTGGGTGCCCTTTTAGTTGGCATTTGGAGCTCCAGGAGGTCAGAGTCGCCCATTCAGCTGACTGAAGAGGGGACTGAAGTGGGGAGCCAGACAGGGAGATTACTGGGCAAAGAAGCGCCATGAATCTCAATTCCACTGCTTCAGCCAGCACAGTGCCCCCACAAAAAAAACAGCAATTGGAAGCGCTGAAGATTGGGAGTTTCACAGCAAGCACAGCTGAACCCGGGAAGGTCCAACTCTGTTGGGGAGAGACGTCTGCCAAAGGAAAACTAAGAAACAGAAAAAACTTCATCACCAACAAGCTGGATGTCCACTCAGAGACTCACTCTGAAAGTCAGCAATTACAAAGACGACAGGTGGGTAAATCCACAAAGATGGGAAGAAAACAATGCAAAAAGGCTGAAAATACCTGAAATCAGAATGTCTGTCCTCCTACAGGGGATTGCAGCTGCTCATCAGCAATGGAACAAGGCCTGATGGAGAATAAATGTGATGAATTGACAGAATCAGGCTTCAGAAGGTGGATAATAAGAAACTTCTGTGAGCTAAAAGAACATGTTCTAACCCATTGCAAAGAAACTAAGAACCTTGAAAAAAGGTTTGACAAAATCCTAATGAGAATAGACAATTTAGAGAGGAATATAAGTGAATTAATAGATCTGAAAAACACACTACAGGAACGTCGCAAAGTATGCACAAGTTTTAACAGTTGAACTGATCAAGTAGAAGAAAGGATATTAGAGGTCGAAGACCAACTTAATGAAATAAAACAAGATGACAAGGTTAGAGAAAAAAGGATAAAAAGGAATGAACGAAGTCTCCAAGAAATATAGGACTGTGAGAAAAAACCTAATCTACATTTGTTAGGTGTACCTGAATGTGACAAAGAGAATGAATCCAAGTTGGAAAATATTCTTCAGGATATTATCCAGGAAAACTTTCCCAACCTAGCAAGGCAGGACAATACTCAACTGCAGGTGATGCAGAGAACACAACAAAGATATTCCTCAAGAAGAGCAACCCCAAGACACATAATCGTTAGATTCACCAGGGTTGAAATGAAGGAGAAAATACTAAGGGCAGCCAGAGAGAAAGGTCAGGTTACCCACAAAGGGAAGCCTATCAGAGTCACAGCAGATCTCTCAGCAGAAACCCTACAAGCCACAAGACAATGGGGGCCAATATTCAACATCCTTAAAGAAAAGAACTTTAAACCCAGAATTTCATATCCAGCCAAACTAAGCTTCATAAGTGAAGGAAAAATGAAATTTTTTGTGAACAAGCAAATACTCAGAGATTTCATCACCACCAAGCCTGCTTTACAAGAGCTTCTGAAAGAAGCATTACACATAGAAAGGAACAACTAGTATCATCCATTCTAAAAACATACCAAAAGGTAAAGAGCATGACCATAATGAAGAATTTACATCAACTAATGGGCATAACAGCCAGCCAGCATTAAATGGCAGTATTAAACTCATATATATCAATATCAATCCCAAATTTAAATGGACTAAATGCCCCAATCAAAAGACACAGACAGGCAAATTGGATAAAAAGCCAAAACCCATCAGTATGCTGCATCCAGACCCATCTCATATGCAAGGAAACACAAAGACTCAAAACAAAGGGATGGAGGAAGATTTACCAACTGAATGGAGAGCCAAAAAAAAAAAAAAAAAAAAAAAAGCAGGAGCTGCAATTCTCGTCTCTGATAAAATAGACTTTCAAGCAACAAAGACTGAACGAGACAAAGAAGGACATTATATAATGGTAAAAAGATCAATGCAACAAGAAGAGCTAACAATCCTAAATATATACACACCCAATACAGGAGCACCCAGATACATAAGGCAAGTTCTTAATGGCTTACAAAGACACTTAGACTCCCACATAATAATAGTGGGAGACTTTAACACTACATTGTCAATATTAGACAGATCAACGAGACAGAAAATTAACAAGGATATCCAGAACTTGAACTCAGACCTGAAATAAGTAAACTTAATAAACATTTACAGAACACTCCACCCTAAATCCACAAAACATACATTTTTCTCAGTATCACATAACACCTATTCTAACAGTGACCACAGAATTGAAAGTAAATCACTTCTCAGCAATTGCATAGCATTTCACAGGTTTAAATGAAATATTGGTTGGCTGCTTGTATGTTATTTTCCTCCCTTATTCCTTCCCGTCTTCATGGTTAAGCACATTTATTAGCATAAAAGAGATTTTTAATACCCAATTTTAGACTGCATTCTAGCCTGGGCAATAGAGCAAGATTCCCATTCTCTCTCCCTCTTTCTCTTCCTCTTTCTTTCTCTCTTTTATTCTTTTTCTTCTTTCTTTCTTTTTCTTTCTTCTTTTCTTTTTCTTCCTTTTTTTCTTTTTTCTCTTTAAAAAACAAATGAGATTTGGGTGGAGACACAGCCAAACCCTATCAAAGTGTTAATTGCTGAAGTTAACAATTGTATTAAGTAAATGTATTAAGTAATAAATATTTTAGATTTATTTATTTATTATTATTATTTATTATTTCTCCTGAAATAATAATTGTTGTGGGATGTGGAATAACTAATCAATAAAATAATATTTTAAAAGACAATTAAAAATTTATAAAAGCTTCACTTTTTAACTTTATTTTCACTTTATTTACTTCACTTTTGTTTTTCACTATTTGTTTAGCTTTTGAAAACTATTTATTATTGCCTGTGATAAGTGCAGTTAATGTAACAACTCTTATCTTAAGAAAACATTGTACTGATGGTTGCAAAGATATTAAAACATAACCTTTTTCACTGATAGACATAAGATTCCTTATCAGTTGTAACAAATACATCTTCTGTTCATGGATACTCAGTTAAGAAGTGAATGTTCCTATTCCATAATTTACATTAAAAAGTTTCAGCTGAGGTTGCTTAATGGCACCTTGTGCTGACCCAAAGATCAAAGCCTTAATGTATTTCCTGCTCAGAGAATATGAAAAATTATAGCAATTCTAGAATATTTCCACTTAATTTTCAACAGGACATCTAAACTATTGTCAGCGGCATAATTTTAAAAACATAGATCAACAATGGTTAAGTTCTTTAAATCCTTAGTTAGCCCACATCACACAACATTAATATTTTAAGGGGCAGTCATCCAACAACACATTTTGTAGGCAAAATAACAGATTCATAATGTTGTATTATTTATGTACAGTTGTCATGACTGTGAAGTCTGTTAATAAAAGCAAAGAGCATGCATTTATAACTAAAATATATTTTATTTATGAAATTATATTATAAAAACCCTCTAACACTATATATGCACACAGTGAATTTTGTAAAAAAATGCTAATTGAATCCAATTAGATTATCTTATGGAAATTAGTAATAGTTAAAATTATTTAATAGCCAATTCCTTGAAATAATTTAAAATAAAATTTGCCTTGTATAGACATTTGAGTTCATTTAGTGTTGCTATAAAGGAATACCTGAAGCTGGGTAATTTATGAAGAAAAGATGTTTATTTGGCTCATGCTTCTGCACAATGTACAAGAAGTGCACCAGAATCTGCTTCTGATGAGGGCTTCAATCTCCTTCCACTCATGGTGGGAGGTGAAGGGGATCAGGCTTATGTAGAGGACATACAGCAAGAGAGGATGCAAAAAAGAGGGGAGAGGCACTAAGCTCTTTTCAACAACTGGCTTTCCTGGGAGCTAATAGAGGACACACTCATTACCATGAGAACAGCACCAAGACATTCATGAGGGATTTGTCCCCATTACCCAAACATCTCCCATCTGGTCCCACTTCCAACACTGGGATAACATTTCTACATGAGATTTGGAGAAGAAAAACTGTAGCAATAGCTAACATTTGAAGCTTTTTCTATCTAATCCAAATAGTGAGATAATTAATAAATTTAATATATACCTCAAATATATAAATTATCCATTTGATTCTAAACAATTATATTCAGTATTTATAAATATCCAGATAATTGCCAACCATTTTTATGTTCATTCTGATCTTTATTGACTTTTTCTTCAATTAGATTATAATCTTCTATAGTAGAAAAGTCTAGTTAATTTTATAGACTCTATTAGCAATGCTTATGATTATTGAGGAAATATTTGGTGATTTTGAAACCAACTTTCCACATCACGCTTTGTAAAAATTCAGTTTTAGCTAGTCATGTTTTCCAAGTGTGAAGAAACCACTCCACGTCACTTTTTAGAACATTTAATGTACTCCGATCAAATGCATCTGTTCAAAGTTTTGTTTATATATACACAATGTTTATAGTTTAGATTAAATAGTATATTTAGATAATTTAATAATTTAGATAGTATATGTAGATAAGAAAACCTAATTGATTGCATCTGCTATTTCTAGGCATTTATGTCATCAATAGTATTCCATGTATATTTACTTGTATCAACTAGCTTTTAACTGCTTTTCTAACATTTGACTATACATTGTTTCTCCGGATTCTCTGCTTTAGAGAATTGAAACTTTATATATCCATCAGTTGCCTTGTTTAGAATCCAACCCAGTTTTGTTCACTGGTCCAAGGGTCAAAGTTTTCTTGTGAAATGGGAGTTTTCTGACCCACCTCCCAGGATGTGTGACAGGGTGTGGCTTATCTGGTTGGTTGCTGCCACTGCTCAAACCCCTTATGGGAAGGGGAGCACAGATGGAGAGGTGCAGGAGCCCAGGTGGGTGGGTGTTAAAGCGTGCTTTTTTAGCCATGCTGTCCACAGATGACTTAAGTATTAACCATCTCAGTGGACCTTCTGCCTTTTTGCAGGAGCAGAGGGCCAGTGTGACAGCTTACGGTATCCTGAGCTCTTGTCCAGCATCCCAGAAGAATTAGGTCACGCATGGACTTAAAAGATGGTGAATGTGAGGGTTTTATTGTGTGCTGGAGGTGGCTCTCAGCAGGATGGGTGGGGAACTGCAAAGGAGATGGAATGGGAAGATGATCTTCCCCTGGAGTTTGGCCATCTATTGGCCAATTATCTGACCATTCCCAGCCGAACTCCTCCCATTGTTTCTTCTCTTCTTTCCTTCTTGGCCACTCTTGTGCTCTTCTGTTTGCCTGCCCGTCTCCTCTCAGAGCTAGGGTTTGGGATTTCTATGAGTACAGGATGGTGGGGGGTGTGGTGGGTCAAAAGGCAACTTTCGGGCACAAAAATGGGAATGCCTGTTCCCATTAATGGCTGTGGGTATCCAGGCGTGAGGGTGGGGCCTTTCCCAGGGAACAGCCTTCTTCTACCCAGTAATTCCATGTCTCCTGCCTGTATCATTTGTTGTAGAAAAAATAATCCCCTATTAAATTAACTAAAATTAAAAGTTGTTATTCATAAAAGCTACAGTGGAACACTGTGTTGTGCAGTTTTTATTAATGAGTCTCTCAGTACTGCTGAAATATACTCCAATTTATAGGGTTAATCCTATTGTAGAGTTAACACTTTTTATTCTATGATTGATATCGAGGATGAACTAAGAAAAATCTAAATGAGAGAATTAGGAGGTAAGCCATATTCTGGAACTATTGAATCAGTGACTCTCAAAGCTTTTTGGGTTGCAACTCACAAGACAATTTTTTTTACGTGTGGTCACATACACATATATAAAATTGAAATAAAAGGAAAGTTTTATTTCATTTTTATTTTCAATAAAGTAATCCTCTTAATAGCTGATTTTCACTCTGAAGTTGCATTTTTTTCTGTTTTACACGCACACAAACACACATGCTGGTCAAAACTCACTGAACTGATTTCATGATCTGCTGCTAGGTTGCAAATCACAGTTTGAAAAACACTGATGAAAGATCAACTCTGTTTATTGTGTATTAGACATAAAATGGTTAAACATCTAATACTATTTATAAAATGAGATGACTGTACTAGTTAGTCTCTGAATCACTTAAATCAGGAATCTACTTTAAGAAATCAATTTAAGGCCAGGCACAATGACTCATGCCTGTAATCTCAGCACTTTGGGTGAATCACCTGTGTCAGGAGTTTGAGACCAGCCTTGCCAACATGATGAAACCCTCGTCTCTACTAAAAATACAAAAATTAGCCTGGCACAGTGGCACATGCCTGTAATCCCAACTACTTGGGAGGCGGAGGCAGAAGAATCGCTTAAGCCTGGGAGGCAGAGGTTGCAGTGAGCCAAGATTGCGTCATTGTACTCCAACTTAAGCTACAGAGTGAGACTCCATCTCAAAAAAAAAAAAAAAAAAAATCAATTTAAAGTCTCTGCTTATGGATGATTTTGGCTGCCTCATGCACTGTTTCAGAAAAGCAGATCAAAATTAGTTCACACCCTTTGATTCCTGGGTAATGCTGTAAGGATTGGATATTGTAAAAAATTCCAAAGATGATAGATAGATAGATAGGCAGATAGATAAATAAATATTTTTATTACAATGTCTGGTTTACTATATATGTGAAAACACTGTGCATGCATGTGTGAGCGTCTAGTGCATTCACACACTCATTAAACAAATATTGAAACATTTCTACTATGTGCCCATCATAATGCTAAAAACTAATCACTGTGAACAAAATTGAGGGAAAAACAAACAGGTAAATTCCTGAGTACTTAAAGGAACTTCTGTATGAAACCAAGACATTGAAAGGCTGTAATTCTGGAAACATTTTGTAATTAACATTTATGCCCTCTGCTGGAGAATGTAGGTTTACCAAATCTGGTCTAAGTTCGGCCTCGTTCCCATGGGGCATGTTTAAGGGCTTAAGCCAGGGGCACGGGAGGGTATAGTTTAGGGGTGGGTGTTGGGAGTGGGCCTGAGGAAAGCAGGAACTTTTGGAGGAACTGTTCACATTATTTTCCCTTAGTAATTTTGTTCCATAATTGCTCAAACATTTTGGAAATCTTTCTTCCTTTCAAGTAATTTGTTTTCACTTTTCGGAGATAAAGAATCATGAGAATTTTCAGACTGGAAGGAAAAATGCAAATCTTTCCATAAGCCTCTTTCAGTGCTTCAAGTTATGCAGAGTTCTATTTCTGTCACTGATTAATTATTTAGGCATATAGAATATTATTTTATGGTTCACAGAAAAATCAGATTGTTTTCTTGACCCCTTCTTTTATTCATTCATTCAATATTTAGACAGCCAAAGAATTGTAATAGCCTGGTTAATGGGTTTCCTTGTCAATCTATACTTCTAGGGAAAATCACTACATACATGCTTTTTCATCTTTTTTTATTTTAGTTTATTTAAAAAGTTTTTCTTGAGCGCCTACTATGTGCTGCTTGGAATAGAAGACGCAAAGAAGAGTAAGCAAAAGTCTTTGTGTGAGAGCCCATCATTGACAAATACAGCATTCTGGCTCAATTTGCCTAATAATGATGTAAAAATCCTATAAAATTCTTATAGAATTGGAAACCATCATTCTTTTTAATAGTTTATAATCAATATTATGTAAGCAAAGTTGTCATATATTGACAAAAATCTATATAACATACACTAATAGTTTAGTTCACTTTGGAATTACATGGAGGGCTTGTTAAAACACAGATTGTGGCTTTACCCCTCAGTTGCTGATTCAGCGCATATGGGCTGGGATCTAAGAATTTGTATTTCTAACAAGTTCCCAAGTGAGCCTGATGTTGATGGTCCCAGAAACACACTTTGATTTAAATCCGGGCTCCGTAAACTAAAGCCCAGGGGCTAAATCCAGCCACCACCTGTTTTGTAAAAATAGCTTCACTGGAACACAGCCACGGCCATTTCTATTGTCTCTGATGGCTGCTTTTGTGCTGCTGTGACAGAGTTGAATAGCACTGACAGAAGAGACCTTATGAACCACAAAACCTAAAATATTTACTACCTGGCCCTTTACGGAAAAAATAATGTTGCCAAACTCTAATTTAAATGAGCATTGTATTTTCACGTGGGATTCTTATTTTAAACTACTTCTGTGATTTTGAGTTAAATGCTATCTTGACAATCGCAAATCCAAAGCAAGAATTACTTGTTTAATGTTTGTTTGAGGTATTGAATATGCAGTTTTTAAAAAAGGATTTAACCAGTTTCCATAAAATGTTGACTAACAAGTAAAATAGAAATTCTTTTTCACTCCTACAAAGGGTGACTATGCCAGTAAGAAAAACGGAATGAATAATTTAAGGAGTGAAGCAGTTTAATAGCCAGACCTAAGTATATTATTTGACATATCAACTTCAAAATTCTAGATGTTTCATCAACTAACAAGTTGTCTGCTGGCAAGAATATTGGGAGAATGGTTGTTTTCACAAGTTTTTTTTTTCTGAAATACATAACGTTTCTATTTCTTTCAGAATAAGTGTTTTTAGAAAGTGACTATGTGGTATCAGATGTAAAATTTATTCTTTTAAAATTAATAAAGAACCAAGAATAATTCATAAAGCTGTTAGTTTTGAGGGAGTACCACAGCTAACGAAACTATCCAGGAGGGTCTACCCGTTCTGCCACTTGGTGGTGGATCAGTGACGCATTGTATCTGATCTGTGGTTAATCAAGGTGCTGAATTCGGGCTCTTTAAGACCCTGGAAGAGGTTTCCTCTGTTCCTGGAGAGGCCTTGACCGTGTTCTTGGAGAAAAACTATTACTTCCAGCAAGTACGTATCCTCTTTTTGAGGAACAGTTTCTAGCTTTACTATTGGACCTCTATGGCTTAAATTGAGTGCCTGACTGTGGTGGTTTTAAAGCAAAGCCCCAAGTTATTTGATGGTCTTCTATTGAAAGGTGGTGTTTCTGCCCCTTCCACTTAAATCTGAGTGAGCTCTGACTATGTTGACAAACAGAGATTAGTGGAAGTGATGGTATGTAATTTCCAAGACTAGGTCATAAAAAGTCATGCAGCTTCTACTATGGGGCTGAATCACCTACTCTTGGAGTTTTAGCCTACATATAAGACATCCAGATCCACCTAGGATCCGTGCTTTGAAGAAGCCCAAATCACATGGAGAGACTACACAAAGCAATTTTATTAAAGTCCCTGCTGCACCCAGCCTTCAAGTCATCCCTGCCTAGCCACCAGGCATGTGCATGGAGAAGTCTCTGGATGAGTCTAGCTTTGAGCTGTTCATATATTCTTTGCTATTCAAACATTTTCAGCTGAGACCACAAGGATTATGGAGAAAAAAATGAAACAAAATGATTCAGTATATATCCAGTGCGAATGGTGTCCTTATAAGAAGACACAGCAGGAGTACGAGTGCACAGAGAGATGGCCATGTGAAGAGGCAGCAAGAGGGCAGTCATCTGCAAGCCAATGAGAGAGGCTTCAGAGAAATCCACCCTGCCAGTGACTTGCTGCTGGACTTTTGGCCCCCAGAGCTGTAAGAAAATAAATTTCTGCTGTTTAAGCAAACAAATAAACAACAACAAAAAACTATTCAAACTGTACAGTCTCTGAAATCTTGAGCCACAGATATTTGATATTCACAGGTAATTTATTAGGTATCAATAGACAACTGGAACAAAATTTGGCATTAGGTGTGGGGTGTGACATAAAAAAGACAAACCCAAATAAAAAGAAACCTAAATCAAGGGGCATTGTTTTGGGGATAGCACTGTGGATGGAAGTCTGACAGATATCAAGGAGGCTGTTTGTCAATGTTTCAAGGAAAGCAAGGAAATTTCTACAGAAAGTAGAAAGAAACAGGACCCTTGTTATATAATGGTAGAAAGTTGTCAACACTGCTGTTTGCAGCATTGTGGAAAATTGATGATCTAGCTAAGGAGATTTCCAGACAGAGTATTGAAGCTACCACCTAGCTTATTTTTTTCTGCCTATCATAAAATACAGGGAAAGAGATACGAAATAAAGAGCCCATTTTCATTTTCAAATAGAATTTAGAAGAAAAATGAAGGACTCAGAATGGTCTTTTCAGCCAGTAAAGGGCAATATAAGAAAGAACTTCAGGGCAAAAATTAAATCTAGTTTAATTTTTACATGTTGTCAGAAAAATGCAATGTCAGAGTAAAGAGAAAGGCATAATGGAAGAAGCAGGAGAATGATACAGCTGTAAGAACAGACAGGAATGGTCTTTGACTTATTTTAGCAATAACTCATATATTGTCCTTTTTGCCTACTACCATTTGATGCTTGGTAAGTTTTTGCTTTTGTAAATGATAATTTCACTAGCTTTACTCTGAACTCACTTTTATTATCCTAGAGATGTAGAACCAACAGGGAAGCCTTCAAAGTACATGTATTTGTATGACTTATCTTCTGACTATTTTAGGGTAGAAGTGTTAGAACTCAGGCTGAAGCATCTGAAAATTGGTTGGCCATACTTCAGTTTTCTCAAGGGAGTGGATGAGGTTATGATAGTAGTTACTTAGAAAGCATGTTTCTTTGTCTAAATCATTTTTAAAAAGGTTCACGAAGGATGAATGCATTTATTCAGAAAAGCAAAAATTATTTTAAACTCTACAAAACATCTTTTTCTCCTTTCTCTTCTCTACCCATCTTACAAGCTAACAAATTACATTTAAAAAACACTAAGATATTGAAATCGAAAATGTGTGTATGTTTGTATGAGTATGTGTGTGAGAGAGAAAGAGACAGAAAATGTATATGTGTATCATAAAACACTAGCTATGTTTTTATGGTAATGATTAAATATAAGCATTTTTATTGGATAATTAGTATAAGGAATATTACATACTAAATATGTAAGATAGTTAATGCTATTATCAAATATCTCATCTTTGAAAATTTCTTTCCTAAATATTAAAATGTAGAACCAAAAGAAAGGCAATTCTACATCCCCAGTATCAGAGACTTACAAACCAGCAATGCAATGCTAACCTTAGAATTGTAAACATTTTAAAGTTATTGAATAATCCTGATAATATCAATGAATTGTCTAATTGTTTAATATAAAGGCATGAATCTCAAGTCATTGATGATTTAGTAAGAGTTCTCAACGTTTGATTTTGGCAAGTAATAATTGGACCACTCACATATATGATACTAATATTTATAATATAATAACACAGTATCTGATATCAGGTATTAGTAAGTGCTTTTTAAGATAGTTAATTTAAAGTTGACATTAACTAACTGATAGTTAATGGTGAAACTCACTAAATTTCCATTATGTGAGGAAACTTGCTTTTTGCTTTGCATGTGAAAATGAATGTTTTAAGTAGCCAGTCCATAGTGATCTTCTGCCAAAATTATCCATGATTAATATGTTTACAAACCAGTCCACTATATCAATCATACTAAAATAATATAAGAGGTAAAGGAAACAAAGAGATTGTCTTGTTGAAATATTTACAGCCCCAAGATTTAGAGAGCCTAAGTCATTTGTTTGAGGTCCCTCAGATAATTATAATAGAAATTCCATAATAGACAATCAGATTGTATTACAAAACATTAAACTTACTAATTTTTACTGATTGAAATATGAATTTAAAATAATGAAAAAAGTGTTCTCGTCATGGACAGAAAAGGAAACAAACAATAGAATTTATTTTGTTCCCCCCGAGAACTTTGTATTTGAAATAAAAAAGTAGAAAACAACTTTTAACATGGTAAAATTTAAAAATAGCAAAGCAACATTGTCTTCAGTTTTTCTGTTGTCATAATAGATTACCACAGGCTGGATGATGTATAATGGAAAAAAAGTTCATTTGGTTCATGGCTCTGGGGACTGGTAAATCCAAGAACACGGTGCCCCATCTGGGGGCCTTTGTTCTCCTTTGTACTATGTTGTAAAATACAGAAAAGCATCACATTGTGAGAGAAGGTGAGAGCACAGAAGACAGAGAAGAAAGGAATCAGGCTGAACTCATCCTTTTATGAGAAACCCACTCCCATGATAATGATATTAATCCATTCATAAGGGCAAAGCCCTCATGATGTAATCATTTCTTAAAGGTCCAATTCTTAATACCCTCACAATGGCAATTAAATTCCAACATGAGATTTGAAGGGGACATTCAAAGCATAACACATATTATATTTTTTAAATGTAGCATTATCTCAAATGTCCATGCTTGATCTAAGGAGTTCCAAAATTAGCACGTTTCTTGCCCATGGCTCTGAACATTTTAAGAAGTAAATCAGCAAATATTAAAGCAATTTTACTGATAGAGACCAGGCTGGAAGATATGCTTTGGTATGAGATGCAAAGGTGATTTCTAACACTGAGCAGTAGAATTAGACAGTCTTACAAATCTAAGCACTGATTTCTCCTACATTTAAGAAATTTGTGACAGGGTACAGTGTGGCTCTTGCCTGTAATCCCAGCACTTTGAGAGGCTGAGGGGAGTGAATTGCTAGACCCCAGGAGTTTGAAATCAGCCTGAGAAACATGGCAAAACTCTGTCTCCACACACACACACACAAAAAGCAAAAATTAGCTGGGCATGTGCCCAATTTAGGAGGCTGAGGTGGGAGGATTGCCTGAGCCCAGAGGAGGTCGAGGCTACAGTAAGCCATGATTATGCCACTTCACTGCAACCTGGATTACCAAGTGAGAGTCTGTGTGGAAAAAAAAAGTGCAGAGCCCCCATAGAGTCAGAATCACCAGGAAGAGTGTGCTGTAAATAATGCATAAATTTCCACTGAAACACAGAATTCCCCTGCTATTTTATATATCCCAATTTACGAAACATGACTGTAGCAATGGAATCCATAAAATGCTTTTGTGCAGAATAATAGATGGATGACGAGTCTAACAATATAGGTTTGTAGTTTCCTGTAGTCCTGTGTAGCTAGGACTGTAGGCATGCGCTATCAAGCCCTTCTAAACTTTTTTTTTTTTTTTTTTTTTTTTTGAAGAGACAGGTTATTGCCATGTTGTCCAGGCTGGTCTTGAACTCCTGGGGTCAAGAGATCTGCCTGCCTCAGCCTCCCAAAGTGCAGGGATTACAGATGTGAGCCACTGGGCTCTGCAATTTTCATTACCATTGATCTATGTTACAATACCTTCGTTGTAGATAACTGACAGTGATACGAAATAATTCTTATCTATAGACGTGAAACATATTCTATCAGGTGGGTGTTAAAGAGATTTTTTTCTCTGTACTATGGAAGAAGAAATTTTGCCTTTATTTGCAAGTTCATTTCAATATTTCTGATTTATAATTGTGATTATTCTTTGGATTATCTGAACAGATTTTAACATATTTCCAGTTCCCTCATCAATAATGAGTTATGTAAAAATTTCCACATGTGCATTTTTTTATCTGTATAAGACTCAGATTTTTACCTTTTAAAAAGTCTTTTAAAAAAAGAAATGAGTTTTCACTTTTGTGATTTTTAAAATATCATTTTTTCCTTTTTCAAAACAAAAATATTTTAAAATATATTTTCTGCTGGGAAAGTGTATTAAATACAAATAAATGTAGTAGCAATAAAATTATGAATGGCAATGAGAAGATATAAGAACAACTTTAAATCACTGAGGGATGAAAGAGGCGTAACAACTCTCTGCAACTCTCCCCAGTGAGCGTGAAGGTAAGGAGCAACCAGTGTACGTGCCAATGTACGTACATTGTACCTTGTAACCAATGTAAGCAGAATAGGCGCAACATATACACGCCTATTTTACATGTAACTCTTATTTTTTGAGATGCAAACAAGGCTAAACTTCACTTTTCCTTGTGCAAAAAGATCTTAGCAATAATCAATACAACCATTGCTCTTGAAAAGATAGTTGAAAACAACTGAATATTTTAAAGGAAAGACAGTGGAAACTTTACATCAAAAAAGAAGAAAAAAATAGAGGGGAAGCCTTCTTTAGGAGACTCAGAAATAGACAAACAAGTAAATAACTGGATCACATTATTCTTACCCTAAAGGATGGGAGTTTAGCAGGGGAGACAAACATACAGTTATATATTGCTTCAGGATGGGGTACAATCTAAGAAATGCATCGTTAGGTGATTTTATAATTGTGCAAGTATCATGGAGTGAAGTTACACAAACCTAGGTATTATAGCCTTCCACACACCTAGGCTATATGGGAGAGCACATTGCTCCTAGGATAAAAACCTGTATAGCATGTGTCTGTACTGAATACTGTAGGCAGTTGTGACACAATGATACATATTTGTGTACCTAAACATACCTAAACACAGGAAAGGTACAGTAGAAATATGGTATTACAGTCGTATGGAATGACTGTCACGTGTGTGGTCAGTTATTGACCAAAACGTCATTATGTGGCACGTGACTGCACAGAGAAATAATTACAAAAAGGTAAAATAACGTATTAGTTTCCTGTGCTGTTGTAACACATTACCAAAACTTAGCAGCTTAATATAAGATGTATTATCTCACAGTTTGACAGATCAAAAGTCCAACATGGATCTCGCGGAGCTAAAATCAAGGTATTGGGAGGG
Organism: Saguinus oedipus; assembly: GCA_031835075.1. Classification (NCBI taxonomy): domain Eukaryota; kingdom Metazoa; phylum Chordata; class Mammalia; order Primates; family Cebidae; genus Saguinus; species Saguinus oedipus. Next base: position 23,248,573 of record CM063169.1, read on the forward strand.
CTGCATCATCTACTGGAACCTCTGGGGAAGAAGTTTTTCAAGCTGGTTTCAGGGTATTGGCAATATTCTGTTCTGGGTGACTGTTAAACTGAGATGATTTTTACTTGCTAGCTAGCGGTGGGATCATTCTCAGTTTCTAGAGACCACCCACATTCCCTAGCTCATGGCTGCCCTCATTGTTAAAGCCAGCAATGGCAGGTCAGCTCCTTTTCATACTTTCGTTTTCTCTGATCCCTCCTGCCTCAACTCTTCTGCCTTACTTTTCTGTTTCCCTCCTTGGCTTTTAAGATCTCATGTGATTATCTTAAGTCAGCTGATAGTAACCTTAATTACATCTGCAGAGTCCCTTTAGCACAGCACCTAGATTCGTGTTTGAGTAACTCGATTTGGGGAATCTTGGGACAGGAGACAGCCATAGAATTATGACTACCAGAGATTGTGTCGATAGTCATGTTATATACATGATACATGCAAAAGCTCTGCACCAAGATATCTGATGGATACCCTGAGGGCACTGAAATTGTCATTGCAATGCCTGTCACTTTTAGCAATCTTTTTGCCACCACAGCAGTGACTGCCTTCAGCACAATTATGCCTATCAATCTAGTATTAAGAATGTTGATATTTGGGGTGCTAACCATCCTACGGAGGGTATTTAGAAAACGTCCATTCTAGTTTTACTCTTTCTTTTTGTAGCCTCCTTGTCCTTGAACTCAGGCAGGAGTCCTCAGGCATTTGGCCAGAGAACAATCTAATATAAAAATCCTACGTATAATGTTTTCCTTTTGACAACAAGTTCATTATACTTGAAATAACCTTCTACAGAGCTGTCTTTTTTCCCCAAGAATGAGTTCTCCAGAGGCTTCTTAGACTGTCACATAAACAGACCTGTGCCATTCCTACCTCCTAAGACCCATAGGCTCTGCCAGACAAACATAGATCCAGGACAATCATAGATCCATTTGAAACTGAGCTGCTTGCCATACAATGCTGCAAGGACGTACAATAGAACCTCCATTTTCCTCAGAATTGGAGTATAGTTTCTTTGAACTTCCCAGTTCATGATCTGTGAAAATTCAACACCCTCGTCATGATTTCTGCAAATTATCTGCCAGCTTACTTCACAGTCCTGTCTCTTTCCTCTCCTGTTTGGGTATATTGAGCAGTTAGGACCTGCTCTAGCAGCATGTAACAGAAATGCAACAGCGATGGCTCAATCGGATAGGGGTGTATTTTTCCCAGTCTAGCTCCACAGTGTCATCATTCACTCAGACTCTCTTCATCTTTCTGGTCCTCTATCTTTAGGGTACTGACATTATCCTCCTGCTTGCCAGGTGGCTGCTGCGCCCGTGATATCCTGATCATAATGCTGGCAGGAAAATGAGAAAAGAGGAGTTGAGGAGACACCTGCATTGGGAAATCCAAATCCCCATCAGTCCGTCATTCCCGTCTCATTGATGAGAACTGTGTACCTGAGTACAATTTCACCCTGGAAAAATGAGGTTCTGTTAATAAAGAACAAGTACTGGGTATTCATCAGGTATTCACAGTGGCTGCTCCAATGGGTGCCTTCTCACTTTTAATTGAAACCAACATATGCAAACAGGCCTGTCATGTATCAGTTTCCACTAAAGATTACTCTGCACCAAACAGTTCAACAGTCTAATAATTTTGCTGAAGACCTGAGGTTTCATCGGGAATGAGGTAGTTTCTTACAGATCTTGTTGGCTCCACTTACCATGCTTTCTTATTCCTCAATTCCCACCAACAGAGCCACTCCACCTAACACAGAGTTCCTAAGATGAAGGCCTATCCCAGCCATTAACATAATAATTTCTCACTCTGTTACATATGTGGCACTTTGATATAAAAATATATTTTATCAAGAAGGAAATATTCACGCTCTCCACATACATTCTCAAACCATGTGTGTTCCACATTCATATAATTGCCATCTTCAGAAAGTTGATCTCACAGTCCATATCGAGAAAAACTGTTGCCATGCCATAAAGGAAGCAGTCTTTTAAAACTATTTTCCGGAGCTTAAATAGATTTTTTTTTAATTACGGAAGAATAAGGTTGTAGCAACTTGACAATAGAGAGTCTGAAACTATTATGTTAGAAGTCAGGAGACTGATTTCTATTTTTTGCTGTACCATTAAGAATGACTGCTGTAAGAAGTTAGAGGCGTTGTTTCTGTTTTGATCAACATGTACCTTTTCTGTAAAATAGAGTAGGTCAGCATGTATAAGTTGTAAAAAGTACTGAGTTGTGAGAGATCAAACATTATTATTATTATTATTGTTATTTTGAGATGGAAACACTCTGTTGCCCAGGCTGGAGTGCACTGGTGCCATCTCTACTTGCTGTAACCACTGCCGCCTGGGTTCAAGTGATTCTCCTGCCTCAGCCTCCCTAGTAGCTGGGATTACAGGCACACACCACCACGCCCAGCTAATTTTTGTATTTTTAGTAGAGATGGGATTTCCCCATGTTGGCTAGGTGGATCTTGAAAACCCTGACCTCAGATGATCTGCCCGCCTCAACCTCCCAAAGTGCTGGGATTACAGGCATGAGCCACTGAGCCTGGCTGAGATCAAACACTGGTAATCAGCTGTTGTTTTAAGAGAAAGGAGGAAGAAAATACACAAAGGAAGATGGGGATGGGAGGAGAGTACAGTAGGGAAGCAGAGAGGCAGCCCAGGAGAGACAGGAAGGAAGGACAGAATGAAGGGGTGGTGGAGGACCCAGTTGCTCAGTTATAAGTCAAGGGTAGAGATGACCAAAGGGAAAATGTAACTACCTCGTATTCTCCTTTTGACTCTGACTAGGTATTTATTTCTGTCTTGGTCAATTTCTCAAAAAGACCTTGATACACTCACCGTTGCCTCTGTGCCATTTACATGTTCCTTCAGCATGAGGACACTAGTTCATATCAGCAGGCATTCCTTCCTCTATCTTATTTCTACCCACCCTTCCACATCAGCACAGGAAGTACCACCTCTGCAGGGGAGCTTTCAAGCCTTTGCCTGCCCCCCCTAGATTCATACCCATTTTCAGCTATGTGCTTCTCTATGTGCTCTTACAGTTCCTTCTGACAGCTTCTTCCATCAGATTTACCTTTACATACAAGTGTCTTTATTTACATTGTAAAGCATTATTAGGTCAATGGAGTTGATTTAGTGGATATTATGAAGGAAAGCACTGTGATAGGTAATAGAGCCAAAGATAAATAAGACAGTGTTGCTTTCAAGGACTGAATATTCTACCAGGAGAAATAACTAAAGGGAAAGACATATGCTATAATGATAATATTCACATAATTCCATGGAACCTAAGAGGAGAGGTACATAGATAAAAGTAAAGAAGTCAGAGGAAGCTTTCCAGAGAAGACTCCTAAGTACAAGAATAATCTAGCAAAAGAGGAAGCACTAGCAGCAGGCATGCCAAGCAGAGAGACAAGCACAGGCAAAGGATGAGTGAGAGAGGGATGGCACAGCTCTGGCTGTGCGAAGTCACTCTGCTGCAGAGAAGGGCTGTCCTGGTAGTGGTGAACAAGGGACATTTACAGCAGGTGTTGTGTACAAATTCCAAGTTCGTCCGAAAACCTGTGGAAGTCATGGAGAGGTTTAACTGTCAGGGTGTGACATGATCATGCTATAAAACCATGGATGCCACAAAAATCATTTAATCCTTTTTGAATTGTTGATTTTAAAAATACTGAATAAGAACTGTATATGCATGTTTTCCTTCTGTGGCTTGCCTATGAATTTCAGATGCATCTTTTTCACTAAGGAAAGATTCAGCACATAGTAGGTAGGTTTCATCATTAATAAATGTTTGTCGAATGAATAATAATAAGTGAAAACAAGTGAATTAAAAAATGAATAGGAGAATTTGGGTGAAGAGAAAAGTAATCTTGTTCAATATACTCAGGGATACTGTTCAATTGCATACAGGATAGGAAAAGCTATGATACTTCCATGTGTTTAAAAGGTGAAACAGAAGCTATCTGACTCGGAAGCTGGAGTGACTTGAGTCACAAAGATATTTTTTAAAGCCTTAATTTCTTTTTTAAGACAGGGCCTTGTTCTGTTGCCCAGGTTGGTGCAGTGGTGTGATCATGACTCAGTGAAACCTAGACCTCCCAGGCTCAAGTGATCCCTCCACCTTACCCTCCCCCGAAGAGCTGGGACCCTAGGCATAGGCCACCATTCCTGGCTAATTTTAAAATTGTATTCATTTTTTTTATAGAGACCGGAGTCTCCCTATGTTGCTGAAATTCCTGGCCTCACACAACTCTCCAATCTGGGTGTTCCAAAGTGTTGGAATTACAGATGTGAGCCACCGTACCTGGCCTATTAAAGCCTGAAATCTTGAAAGTAAAATGCCTTTACAATATAGTGAATAGGAATTGTTAATGAGTTTATAGAGGAGGCAGATGTGAATTGTTAGAAGGTATTTTATTCCTAATGCTAATAGGCAAATACTAATATGTAAATGGCATTTAATCAGTAAACTGTAATGTTAATCATATCACTTTTAATTAAGAAAAAAAGCATCCTTGGTTCCGATAGGTGCCTTTTTTGAAATATTAACTCTACATTTTACATCACATTTATATTTCTAGATTTTAAATCAGCCATATGACCCATCTTGGGCTACTTTGAGGATGGTGTCTAGGAGAAAGTAATAATCAGCTTCCATATTTTAAATTTCAACCATATTTCAGAAAGGATAAGTGCATGCAAAAATAATAAATGGAAAATTGCTATCATCTCTCTGAATTAACTACACCAATGGAAGCCTAGTCATTCAAGACCATGAATCCCTAACTAAGATTGAACCATGTATTTGGCATCGTAGGATATTAAACTGCAGGCCCAATTCTTAGAGAATAAACAGTTTCAAGGTAACTGATCTTGAAAACTCACACCTAGTTAAGATATAATAAATTTTATATATGGTTTAAATCTTTATTGCAAGGATCTCCAAATGCTTTTTGGACAGATTAATCGTCCTAACCTCTGTTTGGGAGATGGCAAGTATTGTCTTCATCTGGTAGAGCGAAAAACTGAGTCATCTAAGATCTTGACTTGCATCCAGTCACAGAGTTGGAACGTGAAGAGGAAGCAGAAAAGGATGTCAGATCTGCTGCCACTTGGTTTAGAACTTTAGTCACTAAAGTTTGGCAGCTATCTGGGTGGTAAATTATAAAATCAATTTTCTACTGAAATTCATTCTTGACAGATGTTTTCCCATTGGTAGATTTCAAAATGTATACCGCCTATTGAAGAAACACTTTTTCTCTTCCTAGGATTTCTCTTAGTTGAAATGGAAAATGTTGTTGATGAAAACAACTTTGCCTTTTTTTTTGAAGTTAAATGAATGCATCATTTAACAAAGCTTGTGTTTTAAAAGCCCACTTTTCTTATTTCAAGCGAATTTTTTGTTTTTTAAAAAATTAACTGCCTTAATTAAAATGTCTAATAAATTACATAGTTAATTGCTATGTAATTCAATATATAGCGAAATACTATGTAATTTAACTATAATATGATACATGGGTACATGTAATATATGTGATATATATGTAATTTAATTTTATTTAAATTTAATAGTATAAATTTATTTCTTATTTATAGTTTTAAATAAATTAAATTTCAACCATATTTTGGGAAGGCTAAATGCATACAAAAATAGTAAGTGGAAAATTGCTATCATCTCTCTTAATTAATTAGCCTAGTTATTCAAGACTGTGAATTCCTAAGATTGAACCATGTATCGTTGTTTTTATTTTTTTTTTGGTTTTGTTTTTTGGAGACAGGGTCTCACTCAGTTGCTCAGGAAAATATATATAATCATATTTATATATAACTATAAATGTAACATACCCTCCACCGAGGAGCTGGGACCCGAGGCATGTGTGTTGTCTTTTATATTTACCTATCTGTTAGCATTATTGGTATTCTTTCTTCATGTGAATTAGAGATAGTCTACTATCCTTTCATTTCAGCCTGAAAAACTTGTTTTTGTATTTCGTGTAGGGTTGGTCTGTTCGAGACCAATTTTTAAAGTTTTTGCTTATCTGAGAATTTCTGAATTTACCCTTTGGCTTTTGAATGTTAGTTGTGTTGAATTCTTCATTGACAGTCTTTTTCTTTTAGCATTTTGAATACAATAACCCTCCTTTATCCATGGTTTTACTTTTCACAGTTTCAGTTACCTATGGTTAACCACAGTCTGAAAATATTAAATGGAAAATTGCAGAAATATGCAATTCATAGGTTTTTAATTGCACTCCATTCTGAATAGAATGATGAAATCTTGCACCATCCTGTTCCATCCAACCCAGGACACAAATGATCCTTTTTTGGAAAATATCCATGATGTATACAGTACCTGTTCATTAGTCACTTAGTAGCAGTCTCAGTTATTAGATCAACTGTAGTGATATTGGAGTACTTGTGTTTAAATAACACTCCTTTTACTTAAAATATTTCTGAAGCAGAAGGATTGTGATGCTGGCGATTTAGATATGCCAAGTAGAAACCATGAAGTGCTTTCTTTAAGTGAAAACCTGGAAGTTCTTAATCTGATATGAAAAGAAAAAAGAATTGTGTGCTGAAGATCTATGGTTAAAAACTAATCTATCTATGAAATTGTAAAGAAGAAAACAAGAAATTTATGATAGTTTTGTTGTTGCATATCAGACTGCCAAAGTTACAGTGCTTAGTTAAGACAGAAAAGGTATTAAATTTGAGAGCAGAAGACATGAACAGAAACATGTTCCAATTGACAGCATTAGTGTTCGGTATTATCTGCAGTTTCAGTATTATCGGCATCCACCGGTGGTCTTAGAATATACCCCCTGTGAATAAGGGGAGACTGCATTATATAATTCCATGGTCTCCTAGCTTCATGATTTCTGATGGGAACTCAGCCATTGATCTTGAAGATTCTTTGGATATGATGAGTTGCTTCTTTGTTTTTTGTGTCTACATGTGGATTTCTGAGTTTATTTTTTGTGGAGATTCTTCGATTAGGAGGCGGTTTTTTTACTAAATTTAGGAAGTTTTCAGTGATTATTTCTTCAAGTATTCTTTTTTCCACTTTATTTCTCTCTTCTCCTTCTGGAACTTTCATTATGCATGTATTTGCAAGGCTTGACGGTGTCCAACAGTTCTCTGAGGTTCTGTTCATCTCTTTAAAAAATTCTTTTTACTTTCTGCTTCTTAGAACGGATAATTGCAATTGAACTATCTTCAAGTTTGCTAATTCTCTTCTGTGTAAATTGAAATCTGCTGTTGAGAATCTCTAGGGAATTTTAAATTTCAGATATTTTAATGTATTTTTTAATATTCTTATTTCCCTCACAAGAATTTGAACTATTTAGAGAAAGGACTAGATCATATCTGTTTTTTAGCTCTAGCATTGGGCATATAGAACATATTAAGTGCTCCATAGATAGAATTGAATTAATTAATATAAATCAAGTTTATTTACAAATAGTGTATACCATGCAAACACAGCTAGAGCCACTGGATTCTCTGGAGGATTCTTTTACCATGTAGATAAAGTATTGTTTTATTATCTAAAATCAGTTCTAAAATAAACAGGAAGATCAGGAATGTCTTGATTTGTCCCATATGACAGTTTAGCATTGTGGTCAGAATGCCTGCTTCTGAATGAGACAGACTGAGTTTACATTCTTTCTCTGCCACTTACTGATTGTGTAGCCTAGGGCAAGTGGCCACCTATAGGCTTAAATTTTACTTCTTGTAAAACAAAGAGTTGCTTCAAGCATGAGGGGACATATAGATGGATAAAAAAAAAATTGGCACATTTCTAGACACTTAGAATATATCCAATACAGTCTATCATTAATAAAATGACCAATATTCCACTCTAAAGAACACCATAGATCAATCTCATCAATGTATGAAGACATACCATTTTTAAATAAAATGCTATCTCACATGATTAATAATAAGTATAAAAATATTTCCTTATGGCTAGATAACCTTTTTCCTGAATTCAAGAATGCGTCAGCATATGGGATTCTAATAATAGACTGAATTTCTTTGCCTCTAATCTTTCCTTTATAAATGATAGGATGTGGATAGCACTGCCAGATTACATTTCTTAAATTATATGCATCGCGTCATTAATCTATAAGGTTTTCTCCAGTGGATTTACATTAGCTATAAAATTAAATACTTAAAATCAAGTCCCCACCTTCATATTTTGGTTCACCTGTTTATTTTAATTTTTTCTTCTGACATTTCCCATGCTAACTTTTTACTAGAAATAAAGTTCATCTCTCTCTTTTCAAATGTCTTCTACTTTTCTGTCTCTTTCTGTGTGCTCATTTCATACCTGCCCCCAAAACTGTAGCTTGAATCTTTTCCTCAGGTTTATTTTGAATGTGCATAAATTCACATAATAATCATATCTTTTCTGAAATTTCCTGCATATTTTTGTGTTTATTGTTAGTTGAATGCTATTATTATCTACAGGATCTTTATTGTGTTTTTCTTCAACTAGATTATAATCTTCTATAGTAGAAAAGTCTAGTTACTTTTATAGACTCTATTAGCAATGCTTATGATTATTGAGGAGATATTTGGTGATTTTGAAACCAACTTTCCACATCACGCTTTGTAAAAATTCAGTTTTAGCTAGTCATGTTTTCCAAGTGTGAAGAAACCACTCCACGTCACTTTTTAGAACATTTAATGTGCTTTGATCAAATGCATCTGTTTAAAGTTTTGTTTATATATACACATAAAAGTTTAAACTATATGACCTTTCACAAGTTGAGTTTATCCAAGGAGTAGATATATCTATTCTACTGTGTGATGATGGCCATAGAAATGAATGAATTTGGTGATTTTAGGGTGGAGCAATACAGTTTAGAGTGAGAATACTCTGTATGTGATATAAATATAGACCAGCAATTGCTTTTGGAGAGAAAACTCAATAGGGGCAAAAACAGTTGCTGATATTCTGTGGTATTTATTTTTGTGCAGTGTAGGCAGGCTGGAGAGAAGGGACCGGTGAAGAGAGTTCTGGTTTCTGGTATCTACCCAATATCCCAACATCCTTCTGGGGTAGCTGCTTTTTTTTGGCGGGGGGGGGGGGCTTATTATATAGAACTGTGAAAGACAAATAAAATGAGAAAATGCAGCCTATCTATTTTTAGCAAGGGAAAAACCAAATGTTTTTGTAGTCACATAATATCAGTTTTGTTTGTGACCTGACAACAGAGGAGGAAAAACTGTTCTGTTCTTAGCAAAGGATAGAACAGAAATCTTATAAAGCCTGACTAATAATTGAAGATAATAAAGTGAGTACATAGTGTTACCTTTAGTTTCCTTTTTAACTTCTTTAAAATATGCTTCATTCACAAATGGCTATGCTTCTCTGATAGAATAAAGAATTATTTAATGTAGACATATATAATTTTGACTTGTTTTCCAGTTACCTTATATTCTAGAAATGTGGATTTCAGATCATAAAAATTTTAGAAGCTACCACTTATCGTGTGACAGTATACAGACAGTCCCTAACTTATGGTTTGAGTTATAATTTTTTTAACTTTAAGATGGTGCAAAAGTGATACATATTACATAGCAGCAGTACTTTGAGTATTGATGCATTCCCATGCTAGCAGTATATGGTGCAATACTCTTGAGATGCTGGGCAGCAACAGCTGTCAATCAGTCACGGGATCACAAGGTTAAACAACCAATATGCTACATTGTCCTGTGTTTCCAGATGATTTTGCCCAACTCTAGGCTAATGTAAGTGCTCTGAGCATGTTTAAAATAGGCTGGGCTAAGGTATCATGTTCAGTAGGTTAGCTGTATTAAATGCTTTTTTTTTTTTTTGAAATGGAATCTCACTTTGTCCCCCAGGCTGGAGTGCAGTGTAGTGAACTCGGCTCGCTGCAACCTCTGCCTCCTGCATTCAAGTGATTCTCCTGCCTCAGCCTCCAGAATGGCTGGGAGTACCGGTGCCTGCCACCACGCCCAGCTAATTTTTAGTAGAGATGGGGTTTTGCTATTTTGGTCAGGCTGCTCTTTGAACACCTGACCTCAGGTTATCCACTCACCTCGGCCTCCAAAAGTGCTGGGATTACAGGCATCAGTTACTGTCCCTGGCCTTAAATGCATTTTTGACTTAGGATATTTTCATCTTAGGATAGATTTATCAGGATGTAACCTTATCCCAAGTTGAACAGCTTCTGTATACTAAACAAAGGCAAAAGAACTAAAAGGTAAACAACTTCTAGAATATTGAACTTGTAAGTCTTTATCTATTAAGTCACAATGTCAACAGTCAGCAACCCTCCAGCTACCTCATATTTAATTGGAATCCTTATATTTCAAACTCTATTCCTCAGTTTTTGGTGCTGGTAAGGAATGCATCCTTTATCAGAGCCAAATTTACTATGAAACCAATGGAGTCTAGTTTCTTGGCTCCTCACTTGCATGGGCCCCTTCCAGGGCCTTGGGAGGGATCCCAGCATTGTTACATGGACATACATTTTTATATATTTTGCAAAACTGAGATATTTTAATTGTGCTTAGTTGGATTACTATCACTCATCTTACTGTTATCATGTTTTCTTTTGGTGCTAGAGAGCAGTAGAATGGTCATGGGCATTGGGGGATCAGCTAAAGGGAAGTCAAAGGTCGAATACATGTAATTTTGGTGTGGTGGACATATTTTTGTAGTGCACACACTCAATTCTATGTATAGGTCAGTTGTTGCTAGTTATCCCATGCAGGAATCGTTTCCAGGGGTATTACTACTTGGTACCCACTGGTGAGTTACCTAGTGTCATGAAATAAAGATGTCAGACCAGACATTGTAAAAGCAATGTCCTGTGACACTTGCCACAGGACCTACATGACACGTGGTAACAAATGAGGGTTGAAGGCTTTGCAGATACCACTGCTGTGAGCCCTGTACCATCAGCCATGGTAGACCCCTCTGAGTTCTTTGGTGTTGCCATCGACAGTGAGCCCTTGGGCCGCATCTTCTTTGAGCTGTTTGTTGACAAGTTTCCAAAGACAGCAGAAAACTTTCACGTCCTGAGCACTGGAGTGAAAGGATTTGGTTATAAGAGTTACTGCTTTCACAGAATTATTCCAGGGTTCATACGTCAGGGTGGTGACTTCACACGCATAATGGCACTGGTGGCAAGTCCATCTATGGGGAGAAATTTGATGAGAACTTCGTCCTAAAGCATATAGGTCCTGGTACTTGTCCATGGCAAATGCTGGACTCAACAAAAATGGTTCCCAGTTTTTTATCTGCACGGCCAAGATGGAGTGGTTGGAGGGCAAGCATGTGGCCTTTGGCAAGGTGAAAGAAGGCATGAATATTCTGAAGGCCATGGAGTGCTGTGGATCCAGAAATGTCAAGACCAGCAAGAAGAGCACCATTGCTGACTGTGGACAATTCTAATAGGTTTGACCTCTGTTTTATCTTAACCACCAGACCATTCCTTTTGTAGTTCAGGAGAGCACCCTCCATCCCATTTGCTCATGGTATCCTAGAATCTTTGTGTTCTCACTGCAGTTCCCTTTAAGTTCCATGTTTTTCTAGTTTCCTTCCATGCCTAGCTGGATTGCAGAGTTAAATTTATGATTATGAAATAAAAACTTAAAAAAAAACAAGGGTTGAAGTGTTCAGATCCAGAAGCTGATTTATGGAAGATTTTTCTATTTGTCAGACATGTAAAATTATAAGCAGAGAATTGGTTCTCGCCAACACCTAATCAAAATGGAAAATTTCCCTCATCGGGAATATTTGATAATGTAGCATATACAATTATCAGTGTATCATATGTTTTTTTTATTTTGGGGGGAATTATACAATGGATAATTGATCAAAATGCATATTTATAGGGCACTAACCTGTAGGTACTAAAAAAAGCATATGTCTGTGTGAAGTCACATTTTTGTGCATCCTAACCTCATTTTTTAAAAATTCAATTGACCATTCTAGAAGAAAGATTGAATTGTCTCTCTTTTCTTTCTCTATAAAGTTACATAGGACCATTGTCATATGATGAGGCAAAATATAGAACATGTAAAGGTATACTTGACAGTCAATAAAAATAGTTTTTGAATTTTTGATGTTTGTGATAGTTGCCAGTTTGTAAAAATTTTGCAGTTTGTTGTGATTTCATCTGAAAATACTGTTCTTCTGAGTAACTACTTTGTTTTTCTTTTCCTTAAGTGTCCCCCAGATTATATGTTTAATGTCTCAGAAGATTTGTGTTTGCCCCTCTGTACTATGTAATGATATTTAAAGCATCTTATCAATTAAGTTAAAAAGTTGATTGAGACACTGAAACCATTTTTTGAACCATATAGAAATAGCATAACAATTTTAATATGTTGTAAGGTCATTTCATATGCTCATTCTTTTTTTCTAAAAACAACAACCTTAATTTTAAAAATATTTCTTTGTGTAACACATTCTGAATACCATTGCTGTCCAATAGAACTTTCTGTGATGATGGAAATGTTCTATATCTAGGCTGTTTAATATGAGAGCCACTGACCATATGTAGCTGTTAAGTACTTGAAATGTAGCTGGTGAATCTGAGGAATTAAGATAATAACTTCATTTAATTTACGTTTACACAGCCAAGTGTTTGGCTATGAAATATAGCTTATATCTTTAATCAACTTTGGGATTAATCCTACAGGTCCTATCCACATCTCTATCTAGCCACTGAGTATAGACTATGTCTCTGTAAAGTAAAATCCTAACTCATAACTAATATAACATGTATTATTCAGAAGATTGTGTTTTATTTTTCAATATTTCTCAAATCAAATATTCTTGTATTCTGATTATGTTGTGGACATTTTTATAGGCAGGTCTTATTACGTTTATGGTTGGCAGATACTGGAAAGCTAAATGCAGTTTTGTGGAAATTCCCCATTAAAACATGTGTTTCAATATGGTAAAGTCAATCAACTAAAGGATGATTTATTTGGGGGAAATGATGCATAGAATCCAATCAATAATGACATTCTGTTTGCCTAAAAGTTGTCCTTACTAAACTGAGCTTGGCAAAAGTTTGACACATTCAATAAATGGAGACTTTGTGTTATATCAGAATTAATAGCTCTTAGCTGGGTATTTCATATATTCCACAAATATAGAGTGATAGACAAGGCAGATGCAGCCATGACCTGCCCCCTGGAAGATGACTGTTTAGACCCAAGAACAATTCCTGGAATGTAAGAGGAAACTGCACATGACCATGTATCTAAGCTGGATATGTCTCCAGGCTTCCTGTTAGGGGAATGACTGATTTTCATTACCCTCCAGGCACAGAAGAAAATCACTCTGAAAACCATACAGAAGAAAATACACATTTAAAACAAATGTGACTTTCTCCCATATCTGATTCTTACTAGAAAAATCTCTAGATAGCTATTGAAACAGTAAGAGCTGGAAATCTAAACAGAAACTTCAGAAATATCAAGAGCAGTCTGAAGTTTTAGTATAATGCAAAAGTATTCTGAAATTCAATAGTAGTACTAAACAGTCTCTCAATCTTTAGGCCTACAAAAATTTACAGAAGCTTGTAAATTTGAGTCAAGACATTTTTCATTGTTACTTCTCTATTTATGTAATATCTCTATGTTTTAGTCTACTGTTCTCTTGCCAATGATTGAAAAACCACAATTATTTTTCTATCAAATATAGTACCATGTTTGTATATGTAATGTTATATATTGGGCTAATACTGAAATTGTTAGGCAAAGATCAACACATTTTCATTTTACTTAATTGTGTCTTTGAGGCAAGTGGATGATGATCCATTGTTTTTCAGTTTTCACTTAGAATGAACCCTAGTGCTGGGTGCACACAAATTTGGTTTGCTTATAAACAGGAACTCTCATAAAAACTCAGAGTAATAAAAGATGGTTTTAAAGCCTCCATTTTACTTCATATTTTAATATTTAGATTCTCAGTGTAAGCATTTGCTAATTTTTTTGGGCAGGATTCACAGTTTATGTAGAGATATAATTACTGTCTAAAATGTATGCGTCCATATAAGAAAAATCTTGGCTTAGTGTTTATTTAATGGATTCAAAAGTTTAAAAACATTGAGACCCCTTTCTGCAGAAGATAAAGCCACCTAGATTACAAGGTATACTTTAGCAGTGGAGTAACAGTTTTACATAAGGCTGAGAGTTAATTCATGAACCATGAAAAAGTAAGCTTAAAACAGAGAAAACCCTAAAAAAATCTCAGGAATGAGAATGTTTATAACTTTCTTTTACATGAGATTTCAGTTACTAAAAAGTAATAAGGAAGTATTATGAATAACTTTATGTCAATGGACTCAACAAAAGAGATAAAGTGAGTAAGTTCCTACAAAGGTAAAACTTACCAAAGTTCACTCAGAAATAAGCTGATGCACAAGTAGCCCTAGCTTCACTACAGAATGAAACTTTCGGTTACCAGCCTTCCTATAAACAAAGTTCCAGGCCCCCATACCTTCACTGGTAAATCCTTCAAAACATTTAGAGAGGGAATGCCATCTACACACAGGCTCCTTCAGAAAATTGAAGAGAACAGAAGAGAAGAAACACTATCTTTAGCTTTTTAGGCAGTTATGCAAACACCTTGTAGCACCCTTTCTTTCAAAGGCCTGGACCTTACAGAAGCATAAATATATTCATGGAGAATTGTCTCCCAAAATATATCACCAATGAAGACTTGGAAATTAAAATTGTTTAAAATTACTTTTTATATTCACAATACAAGTTGTCTATGTTTAAGGATAAATCTGACAAAGGTATGCAAGATCTGTATACCAAAAACCACAAAACATTATTTATATTAATTTTAAAATATTTAATAAATGAAGACACATGTCATATTAATGAATTGGAAAACTCAAGTATTATTAATATATCAGTTCTCCCTAAATTGTTCTATAGAGTCAGCATTGTCCCAGTTGAAGTCCTGGAGGACTTTTTGAAGAAGTAGTCAACCTGATTCTTAAATTGATATGAAAATGTAGAGAACCTAGAATACCCAAACTCTTTGAAAAAGAACAAAGTTAGATGGCTGAAATTACCTGTCTTCAAGACTTAAAAACTATAGTAATCAAGACAGTGTAGTATTGGAGTAAAGATAGACATGAATGATTCATAAAATAAAAAGGTGATAAATTGGAACTTCACCAAGATTAAGGTCTTCTGCTCTTTAAAAGACATGGTAAAGGAATGAAAAGATAAGCCTCACACTGGAAGAAAATATTTGCAAATCATATGTCTAATAAAGATATGGATCCAGATGAACTCTCAAAATTCAGGAGGAAAACAAACAAGAAAGCCCTGGTTTTATGGGCAAGAGATTTGAACAGACACTTCACTAAAGAAGTCATATGGCTCTGCACAATATGAGGACACAACTAGAAGACACTTTTTTTTTTTTTTTTTTGGAGACAGTCTCGTTCCATTGCCAGGCGCCAGGCTGGAATGCAGTGATGCGGTGTCTGCTCACTGACACTTTTTGTGGAAGCTGGCTCTCACCAGACACTGAATCTGCTTTCAAATTGGACTTTCCTGTCTTCTGTACTGTGGCTTACTAGAGACATTCTATACTAGTTGTCAGAAAGAAGGACCAAAGTTACAGGTGAATGATCATGGCCTGAATGGAGTGCTGGGGGAAGAAGGTTGGAACCCATCAGAGAACTCATAGGAAGAAGTTGAGGCACAGAAAAACAAAGCAGCAAGAGTCTGGCAAACATTAACCCCTGAGGAAATTGGAGTCCCATGGAAAGGGTGGCTAGGGGTGTTTGTTTATTCCCACATCCCAGTGGTAGACTGCTGGCCACCAAATTTTCAGAGAATACCTCTATCCCTGTGAGACCAGACAGTACTGTGAGTGACAGTTTGTGAACTTCTGGAAAGCAGAGCAGAGGGCAGCCATCTTGCACAAGTTTGCTTGCTGGCCCTTCAAATGCAAGGTGAGGTGATGAGTGCCATACTCCTGTCCAACCATTGTGGACCACTATCCTGCCAAGGAAATCTCAGTTCTTGTTTCTGTCCAACACTCAATCCCGCCCACAACATTTCTTGGAACTCACTCTGACTGTGGCAGCCACAAGGGGTTGGCAGGCATCCTGGGAAGCTGTGGAATCTCTGGAGATCTAGCAGTTGCATGGGTTTCCCCTAGGATAAGGGGGATTGCAGCCCACTAAAACACCCCTTGGAACAAAGGAAACCAGATTGTCTGCTCTTCCCTGCATAAGAGCCCTCCTGCATGTGATCATGGGCCCCTCCCAATGAAGAAAGACCTGGGTGTGGTGCTGATCTCTGCAGCAGAGGATTGTTCAGCCCCAGCATTAGGCAGCACCATTGGCTAGGAATTAACACAAAGAGGGAGTCTTCTGCTCCCCCTGTCCACTGTTATGGACACAACTGTGGCCTCTCCTACTGGGCGTTGGCACGGGTGCACTTAGTCCTTCCAATGCCATGCAGGGTGGCTGTACCCCCACTGAAAGTGAGGCCACTGGCTCAGGCTTGCACAAAGGGAATGATTCACTCTCCCTTTCTGTGCAGAGTGGCAGTGTTCCTACAGTGGAGTGCAGACCAGCTGAGGGCTGTCTGTTTTGGGTTGAGGAAAGAGGTTCCACTCTGAGGCCATTTTAGTGGTAGCTGTGGGATAGGCATTTTTTTTTTTTTTTGAGACAGAGGCTCACTCTGTTACTCAAGCTGGAGTGCAGTGGCACAATCTCAGCTCCTACAAACTCCACCTCCCAGGTTCAAATGGTTCTCCAGCCTCAGGCTCCTGAGTATCTGGGATTACAGGCAGGCACCATGACACCCAACTAATTTTTGTATTTTTAGTAGAGACGAGGTTTCACTATGTTGGTCAAGCTGGTCTCAAACTCCTGACCTCGTGATCTGCCCACCTCGGCCTCCCAAAGTGCTGAGATTACAGGCATGAACCACTGTACCCAGTCTGGGATAGGCACTTTTCACAGACCTCACTTGCACTGTTCCCTGGAAGTAAATGAAAGTACTTATGTGAGCTGAAGGTTGTGAGCCCTGGGATGATGTCTGATAGGGAAGTAGATCATGTTTCTGCCTGGCAGGATGAGAAGCTGGTGCAACCCCCTCTTGGACGTCCCCTACAAAGATGTCAGAGCATCCCACCAGCAACTCCCCAACCAACCCTGTCAAGACGGGTGATTTCATTCATTATTGGGGTATCCAAGGAAGAACCAGCTCTTACTTGTAAGTGCTACATGCTGGGCTGGAGGCTGACATGCACAACCAAATGAAAAACCTGCTGACAGAAGGGTATAGTACTAAGGAACCACATAAGCTTCCTGAGACAACCACATTCCTAACCCTGCAGAATACAGTCACTTATACACTCAATACATTGTTACAACAATCAGAATTTGAGAAGAGCACTTGGTTGTACAAAAATTATCTACAACCAAGGAATTCATATGGAGCCTTGGTCCCCTGAAATGCCCAGACTTGAAGCCAAATGATTACATACAACATACATTACAGTTACACCCTCCAGGGAGAGGATAATAAAAACCTAAAAGTCCAATCTGAATGAAAGCAAATTCAAACATAAAAAGTGACAGCTTCTTCAAATAAGAAGGAATCAGTATAAAAACTCTAGCAATACAAAAAGAAAGTGTGTCCTGTGAACTTTGAAAGGAGGGAGGCTGAGAGAGGAGTGAGGGTTGAAAAATTACCTCTCGGGTACATGTTTAATAGTTGGGTGATGGTACACTAGAAGCTCAATCCCCACCATTAAGCATGTAATATCCATGCAACAAAACCTCACATGTATCCCTGAATCTAAAATTTAAAAAGTAAGACAGAGTGCTTAGACACGTCAAAGAATCACACTGGATCTATAACAATGGATCCTAATCAAAATGAAAACTCTGGAGTGACAGATATATAATTCAAAATATGGATTGTAAGGAAGCTTAATGATATCCAAGGCAAAGTTTAAAATAAAAAAAAAAGAAATTATGAAAACAATTCAGGATAGGAATGAAAAATTTATTAAAGAGATAGATATTTACAAAAACAAACAAGACTTCTAGAAATAAAAAATTCATTGAATGAATTATAAAATATAGTAGAAAACTTTAACTGACTAGACCAAATGTAGGAAAGAATTTCACAGTTTGAAGACCAGTCCTTTGAATTAACACAGTCAGACAAAAATAAAGAGAAAAGACTTTTAAAAATGAACAAAGCCTTCAAGAAATATTGGATTATTTCTTGAAATATGGGACTAAACCTACAAGATACAAGTGTTCCTTGGAGAAAAAGTAAAAAAATAGAAAATTTAGAAAATGTATTCAAGAAAACTTCCCAGGTCTAGATAAAGAATTAGATATCCAGATACAGATGCTTCAAAGAACATTTGGAATAATCTCTGCAAGACAAGGCTTGTCAAAGCATATAGTCATTAGACTATCCAAAATCGACTTGAAGAAATGCATCCTAAAAGCAGCTGGAGGGAAGCATCAAATCACCTATAAAGGAAATCCCATTAGACTAACAGTTGATTTCTCAGCAGAAACCTTATAAGCCAGAAAGGACTGGCTTTTTTTTTTCAGGATTCATCTGTTTATTGATATTACTATTAAGCCACTTCCCAGCAGTGTGACTGCCATAACAAGAACAGGACTCGGTTTCCAAAGGCAATAAAATAACAAGGACATCACGGGCAAAGCACTGAGAACACTCCTTGTAGGGAACTGGCTTTTCTTCTCCAGCCTGAGCACCCAGGTGCCAGGGTCCACTCCCAAGCATGTGGTCCTGGTCCTGAACAGAGGCACATCTTCACGTATCTCGGCCCTCGGGGGCATGCCAGATGCTCTTCTCCCCACCCTGACCTGACCTTCTCAGCTCATCTGGATAAACCTGCTATGCTTCCTGTCCATGAAGTGAGGCACTCAACAGAGGGGAACCAAAGTCTGGTGATCAAACAGTACCAAAGAGCTGGATCTGCTTCGTTCTCACCAAGTAAACAGGTACATTTTTTATTTTTTTAAGGAAAGAAAAGTCTTAAAAATATATGGCACTAGAGTATAAAACTATACAACTGCATCCAGTGAAGGACCTATTTTCAGCCTTCATAAAGAAAAGAATGCCAGCCAATAATTTTGTATCCTGCTAAACTAAGCTTCATCAATGAAGGAGAAATAAAATCTTTCTCAGATAAGCAAATGCTAAAGGAATTCATCATCAATACACTGTCTTTCCAAGAAATGCTCAAAGGGAATTTTAAACATGAGAATGAAGGGAAAGGACAGTACTCAGAATTATAAAAGCACACATAAGTACAAAGGTCACATCCTACAAAGCAATTATACAATCAAGTTTACAAACACCTAGGTAACAACATCATGACAGGAACAAAACCTCACATATCAATATTAGCCTTGAACGTAAATGTCCTGAATGCTCCAGTTAATAGGTATAGATTGGAAAATTGGATAAAACAAAACAAACAAAACAAAACAAAACAAGATTCAATCATTTGCTATCTACAAGTGACCCACCTAACAGGTAAACACACACATAGACTCAAAGTAAAGGGGTGACAAAGATATACCAGGCAAACAGATAACAAAAACAAGCAGGAGTAGCTATACTTACATCACATCAAACAGATCTTAAATCAATGAAAGTTTAAAAAGATAAGATTATTATATAATGATAAAGGGTTCAATTCAACATGAAGATATAATTATTATAAATTTATATGTAATCAACAGCAGCCCACCCAGATTCATAAAACAAATCCTCCTAGACCTAAGTTAAGAGATAGAGAGCAATACAATAATAATAAAGCCTTCAAAATACCACAGACAGCACAAGACAGATCACTGAGGCAGAAAAATCAAAAAAGAAACCCTGGACTTAAACTGGTTTCTAGATCAAAAGGACCTAATAGAAATTTACAGAATATTCCACCCAACAACTGCAGAGTATACATTTTTCTCATCTTGGCATGGAACACTCTTGAAAACACACCATATGCTTGGCCATAAAGCAAGTCTCAATAAATTTTTTAAAAACCTGTAATCATATTGAATATCTTTTTAGACTACAGTGGAATAAAATTAGAAATCAATACCATGAGGAACTCTAAAAACTGTAAAAATACATAGAGACTAAACAACTTGCTCCTGAATGATCTTCAGGAAAATGACGAAATTAAGGCAGAAATTAAAAAAATTAGAAATGAATAAAAATAGTGACATAACATAGCAAAACCTTTGCGATATAGCAAAAATAGTGCTAAGAGGAAAGTTTATAACATCAAATACCTACATCAAAAAGATAGAAAGATTTTAAATTAACAACCTAATGTCATACCTCAAGGAGCTAGACAAAGGAGAAAAGAAATTAAAAAGATCAGAGCAGGACTGAGATTGAGATAAAAAAAATACAAAGGATCAATGAAATATAAAGTTGATTCTTTGAAAAGATAAACAAAATTGATAGACTGCTAGCTAAATTACCTACGGAAAAAGAGAGAAGATTCAAATAATATTCAGCATAGTACTGGAAATCCTAACCAGAGCAATCAAGCAAGGGAAAGAAATAGAAAAAAATCCAAATTGGAAAAGAGAAAGTCAAATTACCTCTGTTCACTGATGACATGGTCTTACACCTGGAAAATGATCAAGACCCCTCCAAAAGACTCCTAGACTTGATAAATGACTTCAGTCAAGTTTCAGGTTACAAACAATGTACAAAAATCAGTAGCATTTCTAAACATCAATAACGGTCAATCTCAGAAGCAAATCAAGAACTCAGTCTCATTTATAGTAGCCAAAAAATAGTAAATAAAATACCTAGGAGTACAGTTAACCAAAGAGGTAAAATATTTCTACTCATTCTCATGGGTGGAATCAATATCATTAAAACGGCCACATTTTCTAAAGCAATGTAGGACTCAGTCCAATTCCTACCAAATTACCAATATTGTTTTCCACAGAATTAGAAAACATAATCTTAAAATTCACATGGAACTAAAAAGGAGTCCAAATAGTCAAAATAATCCCAAGCAAAAAGAACAAAGGTGGAGGCATCACACTACCTGATTTCAAATTATACTACAAGTCTATTGTAACCAAAACAGCATAGCACTGACACAAAAACAAACATATAGATCAGTGGAACAAAATAGAGAAATAGCAATAAAATGATCTTTGACAAAGCCAAAAAAACAACATACAATGTGGAAAGGACACCCTGTGAAAATTGTGTAGACATATGCAGAAGAATAAAACTGGACCCTTATTTCTCACCATATACAAAAATTAACTCAAGATGTATTAAAGACTTAAATGTAAACCTGAAATTATAAAAACCCTGAAAGAAATCCTAAGAAAACTTCTTAGGACATTGGCCTAAGCAAAAAATTTAAGACTAAAACCTCAAAAGTAAATGCAACAAAACCAAAAATAGACAAATGGGAGTGAACTAAACTAAAAGGCTCTTGCAAAAGAGATAATCAACAGAGTAAACAGACAACCTATAGAATGGGAGAAAATATTTTCAAACTGTGCATGGAACAAAGAAAAAGCATAATCCCATGAAAAAGTGGGCAAAGGACATGAACAGATAAGCACATTACAAGATGCTCCACATCATTATTCATTAGGAAAATACAACATAAATATAGAATGTACTATCTCTGCAAGCCCATTACAAAATCTAAAATTCAAAGGAATGATCCTGTCAAGTGTTGGTAAAAGGTGGGGAAACTGCAACCATCACACATTGATTGTGGGATATAAAATGGTGAAACCACTTTGTAAAATCATTTTGGCAGTTTCTTAAACAGTTATAGATACACCTGCATGTAACCAAACCATTTCAATTCTAGATATTTCTGTAAGAAAAATGAAAGCTTCAATGACTTGTATGTTAATGTTCATGGTAGTCTCATTTGTAACAGTCGAAGCCAGGAAACAACTCCAATGTCCATCAACCGGTGAATGTATAATCAACTGTGGTTTGTACGATAAAATACTACTCAGCACTAAAAAGGAATACATGCCTCAATGCAGATGAATCTCAAAATATTTATGCTGTCCAGCAAATACTGGATAAACATAAAAGGTATCTCAAAGAAACAAATGATCAATTTCGAAAACTGTGGCAATAGAAACGAGGAGTTGTTGGGAGCAAATCAGATAATGTAACTTTGCTGTCTCTGTGAATGGCATCAGTCTTTATTCATTTGCTAAATTAAAATACTCTGGCATCCTCTTAGACTTATTTTCTTCCTTGTCCTTTCTTCCAGTTATAATTGCTTTTCTTTCCTATATTAGATATTTTCTAAATGTATGTTATTTCTGTCTTGTTTTCTCTGATTCATCATCCAGTACTTTGTCAGCTCCTAATTATTTCCTACCTGTGAGTACTTTGTAACCATTCTTTGTTTGTAAACACTCAGTCTTCTTCTACAATCAGTCTTCATGCAACAAAGGGAAGCACCTACCACAGGCAGGAAAGAGAAAGTTCTGTCTATAGGAGGCCAGGTGACAAGAGCTGTGGTCTTTGATAGAGACCATGATTCAGCACAGCTATTGCGGAACATAACAGAACACACAGCACAGCTATTGCTATGGCCTGGAGGAAATGGGGGAACAAATACTGACTTCACCTTCCTCTCCCTGTTCAGCATCCTGCCATTGTCTTTTATTGGACAAACCCAAACTAGAAGCCAGGGAGGCCAGCTGATGCAGTCCATAAAGGTCAACCATCCAGGGCACAAAGCAGTGAGGAAAAGAGACAGAGTGGATTTGGAGAGGCAAACAGAGTCTATATCAGTTCATCCTTCTAAAACATCACCCTGATCATATTCCCCTTATGAAAATAGCCTGTGTATGTTTTTGGGCAGGAGCAGATCTTTGCCCCTTCCTTCAGAGTTGAATGGTAATGCTTTGTTATCATTAATATTTATTTGTAAAAAAATTATGTGCTGAACTAAATTAATGATAACTATAATTTATTAAGTGACTACTATATGGCAGGCACAATCTTAAGTACTTTGTATATATATATAGTCTCATTTAATCCATTCAGTATCTCTGTGAAAGAGGTGTTACTTTCATTATTTTACTGTTAAGGAAGCTTATCTGGCTTTACCATGGTGTCCCATTACATAAGCATAGTCAGTAATCTGACATGAATTCACTAATACTTGTAAGGAAGAAGATGTGATAAAGCAAAATGACAAATTAAATAACACAGATAATTCCATTCACCTTTCCACTGTCAACACTGAGTGAAAACCAGAGTTTATTTTTTAAACATACACTAACTAGTTTATCTGATACTCAATGGAAGAAACAAGGCAGGAAGAAAACTGGCAATTACGATTTATTAAGATATGTTGTTTTCCAATGTGGATCAATGTGTGTACCTTATTTTCATATTATTCACTGACTTTGAAATCTAACCTTTTGATAAGCTGGCTCCACTGTTAAAAATTAGAGCCGAGATTAAAACCCAGGCTAATTAGAAAAATCTATCTGATAATCAACACAGTGCTCTTCAGAACTGTTGCATATAGCCTCACTAAATAAAAGGATAAAAGCTGTCAACTTTTTTTTCTTTCTCCTTGCAGAATTGGGAGCTCAAGATTATTTCCCTTTCTCTCAGTTTTCTGTTACTTGATATTTTCGAATGCCTGCAACTTGAAAGGCAATGAAAATTTTATATATCCTGCCATTGTCTTTTATTAGCATGATTTTATGAAAGGGTACACTTATAAAACAGTATTCATATTTTAGAGTGTAGGATATGTCAAATTTCTATTGGATATAAAAAGTTTATTTCCATAACTTATACAATAGATGTCAGAAAAATGCTAGTGTTTTCAAGACTGGTGGCAATGGTTTTCTCTTTCTGTTCGTTTTCTTTGTTTAAACCTTGCCTTGTGCAGAAATATTTAGTACTCATAATCTAACACTGTTAGAGATTCCAATGTGTTCATTTTTTAAAGCAGAAGATGGATACATTAAAAAAACTATTAATGAATACTACATTCTTGTTGGAATAATCATATATTCCTCTTTGAATCCACATTCATGCTTTAAAAATACCTTTATAATTCTTAAGTCACATCAACTTAAATTATTCACTTTTAAGCTTTACCTACAGTATTAAATTAAAAGATTCATGTACATTTTAATTGTGTTTTGAGGGAGCCTAGAATGTTCCTGCAAATAAGATACTCAGCAATGACTGCTGATTGAATGACTTTTCTAAGTAACAGCTACCAAGATTTATTCTGAATTTTCGTTAATTTTATTTATAGTTGACCTAGAAAATCTGTAATATTGATACACAAGAAATGATATAAAATTCTGATATATGGAGTGATCATCATTATGTTTTACACTTTGAAATAAACTGTGTTTATTTTAAGCAGAAAACAACAATAAGAGCAACAACAAGAAAACTAGCAATGGCAGAAAGCAAAAAATAGCAATAAGTATTCTGCTGGGTGTGCATAGAATTTTTTTTCAAAGTTTCTGAGTTAACAGTTTAAAGTTAGATTATTTGAAATAAAAATTGGGATTTCTAGATTTTTCTTAAAATCTGAAGATAAGCCAACACTGCCTCTATTCTCAATGCAACCTTTTAGACCCGGCCCTTTGCACCCTCTGGTTCTCCACTGGCCCCACCCCTTATGCAGTACATGCATCTTTACTTGTAACTGGCTCCTGTCATCATTTATACCAGTTACCTTGAGAATGAGAGTACATGAGGAGAATAATCAGATTGAATGGTTTTGAGGAAATCAGTCTCTGGATCGTCAAGTTCTGGTATTCTTTCCAAAATTAGTCTGACTGAGAGCTTGCCTGAGTTCATGATAACCCTTCTTCCACTATAGAAAAGAAAGGCGTGTCCTTTCCTGTCCCAAATCTATCTGTGGAGTAAGGCTTTTGGGTATACGATTTATTTTACGCAAGCCCCTTTTAATGATTAATCAGAGCACCACAGAACTTGGAAGCTGCTTGTCCTTTCTGTATTCCATTTCTGGGTTCTTGGAGAAGCCTAGCATAAGAAAGGAGGTCCCTATTTGATGCTTTAAATTCAGATAAATTCTTGAATAAGGTTATGAGAACAATGTTTATTTTACTCATTTGCTAATTAATTAAACTTATTTTGAATGAATACATGGTTCTATTGAGGGAAAGTATCCATACAACTACAGTGTATTTCTAAGAGACACGGAACTAATAAAAACCTACTTACTTAGTTTTATGAATTTAATTGTAAAGATTTATCTTTAGCCAATCTTAATTTTCTTCTTATTTCAGATTGCTATCCAGGTATGATTTAGCAATATATATGTTTCTCTGTTATAAATAAACAGGGAAAATGTAATCATACAGTCCAATGAAATTAATGGCTTTAGTTATAACTTTGATACTCAGTTACTGTTTTTAATTATTTCTCAGATCTGCACACCAGAGGACCACTACACCGTGTATTATCCTTTTCAGTCTACATATAACTTAAAATTTTAGCAACACACTTTGCATTGCATTATTACAAATTAAGTATCCATCTTCGTCAGTGTTTTTTATTTATATAATTCCCTGAAACACCTATTGTATATATTTGAATTGAAAATGGTATTCTGCCTTTTTTTAATAAGAATATAAGTCTTTGTTGATTCATTTGACAGTGAAGATGGTTTTATCAATTAGATATGATAGGTATTCTCTATAAATCATGTGAGCTAAATCTGTAACTCCAAGTTATGATGAAAATATATTTTAAAAATGTAATAATATAAATTTTTATTAAAACCATTATATGTGCAAAGGAGTAATAAAATTAACAAATTTTTTCTCAACTCTTCTGAGTCTTTTGGGCTAAACCAAATATTTCCAGGTGAAAAAACAACAGAACTATTTAATAATCATTTGATAAGTGTTGGAAAAGACTTTTTTATCTCCTTTCTTTCAAAATTGAGTAAGGGAATGATAGGACACAAAATTCTTTTGCACGTTAGGTGGTTTCCAATTATTTGCTTTCAACAAAGTTGGAAGATAACCTAATAAAGTAGACAGCTGATAGAGTATAAAAAAGTAATTTTGAAAAATAAATGGTTATGTGATTTTGGCAGATAGCTCATAAACATTTAAAAAGTTTAGTGACACTACAATAACAAAACCTGTTTATGTAACGTTTCTCAGTGCTTACATCTATTAAAATGAAAAATTGCAACAGAATTGATACTGATCCCTTTATCAGTCTGGGCAAATGAAATGTGGAATAATTGAGAAAAGGAAACCTAATCCCATCTATGTCATGTAAGAGATACGTTACAGTAAAATTTTGTTTTATGTTTATTATGATTTGTATTATATTTATGTTGTTTTAATTATTTATAAAATATATTAAATTTTATATGCATGCATTAGAGAAGGCTGATGCATAATCATTAAAATACTTTGTGATTTTTAATTTTCAAGCATAATACATTACATAAAAATAAAGTTCAATGAAGAAAAGTAAGGGAAATACAATTTAAAGAGGAAAAAGAACATGTATAAAATTTCTGAATGTTAAAGATGAGCTTTTCTGTGTCATGGTGATGGTAAATAACTTATAATTCAAGTGTTTAGCTTCCACTTGATAAATTTAAAACCATGATTTAACTGTTTTGTTAAAAATGGTTTATTTTCAATATGCTGAAAAACAGATGCATTGCAATTATTTAAACTCGTGATGAAAAATTTTAGATGACTTAAAAAATGTGAGGGTCACATAGTTTTTTCTGAAATTACTTTACGATCTATGTGAACAAAACGTTTGTTCCTGTAGCTTTTCAATTTGTAACTTCTGCTCTAAAGTAGGTTTGTGTGCATGATGGAAAACGTCTTCACTTGAGGGAAATGGTTTCAGAATATTTAATTTTGAGTAACTGGGACTAAATATTTAAAAGATCCTCTGTAGTCAGAATGCATGCTGCTTAGAAAGAGAAAAACTCTCTAAGGCAGAAGTGTCTAATCTTTGGGCTTCCCTGGACCACGCTGGAAGAAGAATTACCTTAGGCCACACATAAAATACACTAACACTAATGATAGCTGATGAGCTAAAAAAAAAAAAAAAATGCAAAAAAATACCCTCATAATTTTTTGAGAAAGTTTATGGATTTGTTTTGAGTCACATTCAAAGCCATCTTGGGCCGTATGTGGACCATGGGCCAGGGATTGGACAAGCTTGCTGTAAGAGATGAAGTGGATTTCAGTGCACGAGATGCACGTTTCACAGCTAACTGAACACTAAATTCATATCAAAGAATAGAAAGAAATTAAAAGTTCTCACTGTGTACATTGAAGTTTAGGATGCTACAAACCTTAAAGGAATATCAACAGGTTTATTGTAGTGTAGGATAAATAATCTTAATTCTCTTTCAGAAATGAATTTCTTATCATTGTCTTCTGTTGAGTGATGTGTAGTACTTAAAAAAGATTTTGGAGGAGAGAGTTAGCTGATTTAACTTTCCATGCTTATATTTATAGGTTAGTGTAACTGTATTTAGTTCTATAAAGATAAAAATGATAAATGTCAAAAATAGAAAATAATTATTGAATATTCAAGTAACGCAAACTATTCTAATGGGTTAAATAATAGACCTTTAATGGTACTGGTGCCTTCTTTGATTTTAATTTTTGCTTTTGAAACCAGAAAGGAATAACAAAGAATAGTCTTTGTTTTTTCACTTTCAACTAAACATGATTTTAGCAAAAGATAAGAAGGGAAAATAAGCAATCCCAAAATGAAGAGGATATTAAAGAAGTAAGAAAGTGATACAAGCTTTCCTCTTTTTTGATAATGCTGTCTTCACATACACCAGCTCTAATATAACAAAGCAACAAATTGAAAAAATGATGATGAAATGTACAACGTTCATGGATTAAGTTAAACCCACAATGAATAAAGGGACTACATGTTACAGCAATATTATCCCCACTGATTGGCAAATTTTCTTTAAGAAACCCTGTGCACTCCACAATGTACCTCCTTCTTTCTCCCTACATTCATAGCAAAAAGACATGTTAAGTGGCACTGAAAATCACAGAGCACCTTTTCTAGCTGAGATGGAGAAAAGTCACAGCTGTAGAAAATAGTCCACAACAATAATAATCTCCAATCTATAAAAATGACACAAATTCTGACCCTTTGGCATATTTTGTGAATGGGGCCTTGCTTCCTATGATGCTAGCAATATGGTCCAGAGTGGGGTCCGATCACAGGTATAGAAGCTTACCTTTCTCTGTTGCTCAACTATGTTAACTTTACAGATAAATAAATGGAGACTTAAAAAGTTAAGTAAATTACCCAGAGTACATGATTTGTAGGTGGTGAAACTGGAATTTTAAATGATTGACTCTATTCTCTATAAATGTTTTAAAAATAGATTTGGTGGTACAAGTGCAGATTTCTTTTTTACTGTTTTTCTTTACTTTTGAGATGGAGTCTTGCTCTGTTGCCCAGGCTGGAGTGCAGTGGCATAATCTTGGCTCATTGTAGCCTCTGTCTCCCAGGTTCAAGTGATTTTCCTGCCTCACCCTCCCTAGTAGCTAGGATTACGGTGCCCACTACCACATCTGGCTAATCTAGCCGTATGTTTTTTTTTTTTTTATTAGACAAGGGGTTTCACCATGTTGGTCAGGCTAGTCTCAAACTCCTGACCTCAGGTAGTCCACCTGCCTTGGCCTCCCAAAGTGCTGGGATTACAGGTGTGAGCCACCATCCCCAGTGCAGATTTCTTACATGCATGTATTGTATAATGGTGAGGTCTGGGCTTTTAGGGTAACTGCCACTGAAATACTGGACATTGTACCCAATAGGTAATTTTTCTACCCTCTCCCTGTTCCCGCCCTCCCACCTTCCTCCCTTTGTGGTCTCCAGTACCTGGTGTCCCACTCTGCATGTCCATATGTACTCATTGTTTAGCTCCCACGTATAAGTGAGAACATGTATTTGACTTTCTTTTTCTGTTATTTCGTTTTAGGTAATGGCCTCCAATTTCTTCCATGTTGTCACAGAAGAGATGATTTTTCTTTTTTACAACTAAGTAGTATTCCATGGTATAATTATACCACATTTGCTTTATCTAACCCTCCGTTGATGGACAGTTAGGTTGATTCCTTATCTTTGCTATTGTGAATAGTGTTGTGGTAAACATACAAGCACAAGTATCTTTTTGATATAATAATTTCCCCCCAGATAGCTAGTAGTGGGATCGCTGGATGGAATTGTAGTTCTATTTTCAGCTCTTTGAGAAATCCCATACTATTTTCAGTAAAGGTTGTACCAATTTTCCTTCCCACCAACTGTGTAAAAGCATTCCCTTCTAAGTTTGTATTCTGAACTGTCATATTATATTATCTTTTATTAAATTTCAAGCTCTCAAAAACCCAAAGATCTTATTTATAAGTTCCAGTCCCACTTTCTGTCTCACCTGTGTCTTGCTTGTTTTGAGAGATACCCTCCATCCTGGGGCCCTAATTCCTCCTGTTTGTCTGGGTACTTTGAGGTATCCTTTGACAATGTCTACCTAAGGACAAAATAATAAAAACAAAACAAAACCAAAAACCAAACACACACACACACACACACACACACACCAAAAACAAAAACCCCAAACAAAAAAATGTTTCAAGGCATACATAAAATTGCAATTGATCATTTTACTTTATTACATGTCAGAACCTTAAAATTACTTAAAAGATATCTGTATTAATATGTTAGGTGTAAGTTACCTTGGGCTCAGTTCTGTGATCCACACTTAGGAAGTACTACTTCATGTAGCCAAGGGAAGGCAATTCTCCCTGGGACCATATAAGGTAGGGGAATGAATTCTGACTTCTTCTGCCACAAGCAAAGTAAGTTTCCAGAAACTTGCTTCACTCCTGAAATGCAAGACATATTCATAAGTATTTAGGGGCCTTGCAAATTCCCTGCACAATTTTTTAATAGAAAAATCATAAAATCTCTAAGTAGTCACAATAGCTATTTGTTTATTTTTGTGGCTGTTTCACACTGACTTTAAAGAATCAAGCTCTTTTATGGTGCTTGCTTTAATTAAAATCATTATATTAAAAAAGGAAAAGAAAATCAGTCTCTTAGATATTATCACACAAAAAAACTGTTAGAACTCAATAATTTGAGTGAAAATTATAACTAATGAAAAATTTAAAAGAAAATTAAAATTTAAATACAGTGTTGTGCATTTAGATACACCTTTGTCTGCATTAAGTGTCAGATTTTAAGTCTATACTAGACAAAGATTTTTGAAACTTGTTCTGTATAATTCTCTCAATGTTTGAAGATAATAAGATTGAAAATTCATGCTTTCTATATCATACTCTACTTTGACAATTAGAAAGGTGAATAATCAGAATCCAATTTTTGTATATTTCATAATTGATACAAACCTTTCCCCATAAACCCTACTAATTTCTTTAGAATTTCCCTTCTTGTCTAGATAAACTCTACTAATTTCTTTAGAATTTTCCTTCTTGTCTAGAATCATATTTGATTATATAGAAAATTCCCAACATATTATGGCTTATAAATGCATGGACTCAGATAATGTCACATTTTCTAAAATGTATTTTTTTTAACAGTCTATTCTATTATATTAGCATGTTAGTCAGGGTTCTTCAGATAAACAGAATTGGTAGGTTATTTGTTCATTTATTTATTATAAGGTACTGGTTCATGCAATCACGGAGGCTGATTAGTCCCAAGATCTGTAGTTTGAAGGCCTGAGAACTAGGAGAGTTGACAGTGAAAGTTCCAGTCTGAGTCCACAGTCAAGTGAAGTCTGATTCCCAGCTCGAAGACTGTCAGGCAGGGAGAGTGAATTCTTTCCTGCTCAGCCTTTTCTTTTTTTTTTTTTTTGAGACGGAGTTTCGCTCTTGTTACCCAGGCTGGAGTGCAATGGCGCGATCTCGGCTCACTGCAACCTCCGCCTCCTGGGTTCAGGCAATTCTCCTTCCTCAGCCTCCTGAGTAGCTGGGATTACAGGCACGCGCCACCACGCCCAGCTAATTTTTTGTATTTTTAGTAGAAACGTGGTTTCACCATGTTGACCAGGATGGTCTCGATATCTTGACCTCGTGATCCACCCGCCTTTTCTTCCATGCAGGCCTCGGTGGATTGCAGGAGCTCACCCACACTGGAGAGGACAATTTGTCTTACCTAGTCTACCAATTCAAATGCTAACCTTATCCCTGACACATAAGGGATTTTTTAATCAAATATCTGGGCACCCTGTTGTCCAATCAAATTGGTGTATAACATTAACCATCACAATTACCTCTGTGTGATTTTCAGCAATGTGCCTGTGACCACTGCATACAGTTTTTGCAGGCTGTATACTTCATAAATCTAGGAAACATTATTCATTAAATTATTCATCAAAAGGTCTTAAAGGTGCAGACATTCTTCTCACTAATTCATATTAAAATTAATGTTTAGGCTAGTTAAAGGATTGCCCTTTCCTAAGAAACTGTTAGAGAAGGATTTCCAAGTTATTTAAAAACTGCTCCTGGCCAGGCACACTGCCTCATGTTTGTAATCTCAGCACTTTTAGAGGCTGAAGTGAGCAGATCACTTGAGGTCAGTAGTTTGAGACCAGCCTGGCCAACATGGTGAAATCCCTATCTCTATTAAATATACAAAAATTAGCCGGGCATGGTGGCACGTGCCTCTAGTCCCAGCTACTCGGGAGGCTGAGATAGGAGAATCTCCTGAACCTGGGAGATCAAGGTTGCAGTGAGACATGATTATGCCACTGCACTCCAGCCTGGGTGACAGAGAAAGATTCTGTCTCAAACAACAAAAAACAACAAAACAAAACAAAAATCTGTTACTACATTGTTAATAAGATAACTAGGTAATCATCTTTACAATAAAACAAAATTCCCATTTCCTTTAAGGTGTATTGGAGACTGAGTTGCCTCTGTGCTTCATTTACTCATTTCTAGCTTAGTGATTAGTTTTGAAATGAAATTGTATTCTTAATTAAGTATACAGTGTTGTACTCTCAAAAAAATATATGGTAACTTGTAACTTACAATATTAAAATGCTTCTAAAGGGCAGCAACTTAAACATTTCCAAATGGAAAATGAAAAGAAAGAAGGAAAAATTAACTAAAATAATTTTACAGTTATGTTTTCAAATCATTAATAATCAGTTTGCATAAACAATGGCAACAATGACAAAAATCTAGTTTAATCAATTTTTTAAATTAGAATCTCTTGTTTTATTTGTTTTGTTTTTTACAATAAACTGTTTTCTCAAACTTGTTTGCCATGTTAAAATAACTGTTGAATTGAAGTTCATTCTGTCATGAAAATCATTGCACCGAGAAGAAACAGCATCTGGTTTGTCGGAGTATAAATAATTCAGTACTCTGGAACTGCCCACTCTTTAGGTCTAAGATGAAAGTTGTTGAATAGAAGTAGATCAATGATTTTGAATTCAGACAAATGGCTTGAGAAATCTTTGCGAAATGATCTATTTTAGTGAATCAAAGGGCCTTATGAATTTTCATGGGAATAATATCTATCAAGTAACTCCTAAATTTGATAACAAATTATCTTACATTTTAGTTCCTTTCTCACCTACTATCACTTTTTTTTAAAGATGACCCTAAAATTAACCTAAAAATAATCTGTTCTGCATCTCAGTGATGTGTGTGTGTCCTCACCTCACATTCATCACTTTTCTTTCTCTCTGGACTTCCTTGTTTTCCTCAAACTAACAAACTATCCTTGTTGTTATTCTGACTTAAGAGGTTTCCTTTATGCCTTTTAAAAATCTTCTATAAATCTAGTAATGAGACATTCACAATTATTTTTTCTTGTCATTGATACCTCATTTTAATTCCCACTGCTAATATCTTGGTAGTAGAACTCATTACTTCACAGCAAGACTATTTTAATAATTTCGTTGATCTTATTTCTGGCCTCTCCAATATTTTCTCTATGCCACTGTTTGCTTCATCTTTCTACTCAAAACCCAACCAGATTTCCTCATAATTAATAGAATAGCTTTCAGATTCCTTTAGATTTTCTTTGAGATTTTCTACATTCAGACTCTGATCTAATCTAACATTTGGTTTGGCTCTGTGTCCCCATCCAATCTCATCTTGAACTGTAATTCCCACAAGTCAAGGGAGGGAGGTAATTGGATTTTGGGGCCAGTTTCTTCCAAGCTATTCTTGTGATAGTGAGCAAGTCTCAGGAGATCTGGTTGTCTGATAAGTGTGGGGCTCTTCCCTCTTTGTGCTCTCTCTTTGTTCTCACCTGCTGCCATGTAAGACATGCCTGCTTCCCCTTCCACCATGACTGTAAGTCTCCTAAGGCCTCACCAGCCATGTAGAACTGTGAGTCAAACCCCTTTCC
This sequence comes from Saguinus oedipus, assembly GCA_031835075.1. Lineage (NCBI taxonomy): Eukaryota > Metazoa > Chordata > Mammalia > Primates > Cebidae > Saguinus > Saguinus oedipus. Next base: position 23,282,088 of record CM063169.1, read on the forward strand.
TTTATAAATTACCCATCTCAGGTATTTCTTTATAGCAGTGTGAAAACAGATGAATACACTAACATCATTGATTGATTCACTCAGCAGACATTTTTAAGAGTTACTTTGTGCCAAGGGCTGTGCTGGGAACTTGGTGCATAAAGTTAAGGAACATGATTGTTGGTCTTGACAAGCTCACAATGCTTCTCAGCAAGAAGACCTTAGAGGCTGGTAACGCTTTCCATTACCCTCTCAACAATTCCAAGTGCTATTTTTTCATTCAATAACTAGTTCATTTCTGATTTTTTTTCGTTGAAACTTTCTCTAACTATCGCAGTCCATTTGGGTTTCTCCCTACTCTGAACTTTTATCTGATACATTTACTTATGATAATCTAGATTACTTGTTCTTAAATGGGGATGACTTTGCTCCCCAGGAGTCGTTTAACAATTTCTGGAGACATTTTAGTGGTTAGAACTGAGAAGGGGTGTGCTATTGGCATGTAATGAATAGAGGCCAGGTATACTGCAAAGCATTCTAAAATATGGGACAGTCTCCCCAACAAAGATTTATCTGGCCCCAAATGTCAATAATGCCAGTTAAGAAACCATGATCTAGGCAGTTGTTATCTATATATAAGCCTTATTTCCAATCATGCTATAAACTTATTGAAGTAGAAATCATTTATTTTTCCATATGTTTTTCTTTTGTTTTTAAAACATAGTATAGGCTGGGTGCAGTGGTTCACACCTGTAATTCCAGCACTGTGGGAGATCAAAGCAGGAAGATTGCTTGAGCCCTAGAGTTCAGCACCAGCCTGGGCAACATAGGGAGCCCCCATATCTCTACAAAAAATTAAAACATCATCTCAGCATGGTGGCAAGTAGTCCTAGCTACTCAGGTGGCTGAGGTGGGGGGATTGATTGAGCCTGGGAGGTCAAGGCTGCAGTGAGCCATGTTTCTACCACTGCACTCCATCCAGCCTGGGGGACAGAGTGAGACCTTGTCTCAGAAAACATAGTGTAGTGGGTTGAATGGTGGCCCTACACACAAAAGATATGTCCACATTAAATCCCTGGAATGTGTGAATGTTACCATATTTTGAAAAAGGGTATTTCTAGATGTAACTAAGTTAAGGATCTTAAAATGAAGACATCATCCTGGATTATTCAGGCAGACACTAAATTGGATGATAGACAATAAATACAAGGGCAGTAAATGGTCCTTGTAAGACATGCAAAGAGAAGATGCATAGGCAGGAGAGACACACAGACGGAGAAGAGGAAAGGTGAAGATAGAAGCAGAGACTGCAGTCTTGCAGCCAGGGCTCAGCACACAGAGAAGGTGAGGAGAAAACAGAGATGGAGATGGAAATGATGTGACTATAAGCCAAATGATTGCCAGCAGCCACCGGAAGCCATAAGAGGCAAAAAAGGAGGATTCTCCCCCAGAGACCCCAGAGAGACTGCAGCCTGCCAAAACTGCTTTTGAATTTCTGGCCTTCAGAACTGTGAAAGGGTAAATTTCTGCTATTTTAAGCCAGCAAGTTTTCAGTAGTTTGTTATGGCAGCCTCAGGAAATGAATATACCTAGTAGTTACAATGCATTAATTACCTATAGTGGGTGGTTAATGAATATTTCCTATTTAAAATGATAACTATCTTTCTTCTTTGTAGAAGTTCAATTATGCCTTCTTACAACAATTAATCAAATTAATATTCTTGTACTTCTATGTAACTTTCCTGAGTGTGATAGCATACAACTAAACATGTAGATGTGTCCACATAGGCATGCCATCTATGCACGTGAGAAGCCGCACAATGCAAAGATCAGATGCCAATGCGAATCCATTCATGTAAGTAGTCATTAATTTATTTGAAATGCACTGCATGTAGATGTACTTTAATGAAAACTTAACCTATCCTGCTAAACTTATTAGCTATAAAATGGAATATTAGACTTTAGAACTTGGTTATGTTTAATGTAGCTTGTAGCAACAACAGCTTTAATCTCTAGATGGCACTATGTTATAAGAAATCAACCCAAAATCTGATATTACAATTTCATATAACTCTTTCTGGAAATGAAGAAAATTGCTAAAATCTTCTGAGAAATTATATACAGTAATCTGAAAGTCCAATTTTACTATATATGGATAGGCTTCTAATTTATACATTACTATGGGATAAGGAAAGATAATAGAAGAATTGAGTTCTTAAAACATACTAGTCAACAGTAAAAATATATTATAAAAGTTATTCGCTTAGGCTTTTGGATTATTTTGTGTACATCTTGTTGGAAAATATATAAACAACAGAGATAGCACTAGGGTTCTTATATGAGAATGTCCATATAACCTAACACTTTATCTTTGATAGTTATAGGTGAAGATTAATAAACTACTTTTCACTTTAGCTTAAAATATAAAGAAGATAACACATTTGATTTCTTTACTCATTATTGAAATTCCAACTTCAGTCTCAGTAGAACGAGACAAAGCTACTTGTATCATCTTTTTCTTAATTCTCTTTTTTACATTCCTGACCTCTCCTCTGAAGAATGTATTTTGCCTTGAATCTCCAGTGACTTCCAGAGATTTAAAAATTTCTTTTAACTTCCTGAAGCCTTTAATAATGAGATTTTTCTCTATTTGCATATGTGGTAAACTCAATGAGGTAATCAATAATCTCTTATCTTGAGCTTCTTAACTTTCATAGCATTTTGAACCACTCCTAAAGTATACCTTTTCATTTTTTGTTTTGCATTTTAATTATTTGCAAATAGATCTTACCTTCACTACAAAATTATACACTCCTGGGGGGATGGCATCCTATTTACTTTCATACACATCCTACGTGCTTAGTCACTTCCTATTGAATTAAATGGATTTAATAGCACACAACACTATCCTATTCAAAGTGAAAAAAAGCTAATTTGTAAACTGACCTTCAAAACCCCCCAAAACATCAGAGTATCTTTGAAGTATAAAATGAAAGTTTCAAGTAAAAATGCATAAAATTTTCTTGGTCAGATCAATGATTTGTGGATTAGGTTTTAGGTAAAATTTGGGTACCTTCAAAACCGGTTTGTTTGAATTTCTGCGCTCTTTACACAGAAATAGAAAAACAAACTCTATCATCACCCCTACCAATTCCATTCCCTTAACCTTTACTCTTACTTCAGATCTCAACTTACCTGCCAATTCTTACGGGAATAATTATTTCATCTTCAGAGAGATGCCACACTTATGTGTTCCTGAGTCATAATCACCTTCTTCTATGATAGCACAAAATTAGAATTTCATTGCTTATTTCTTTGTCTATATCTTTTACTAGTCTTTAAAGTTCAAAAGTTCAGGAACCATGTGTATCTTATTTACCCTTCCAAGCCCAGCACCTAGCACAAAGCCTGCTGCATCTTAATCACACAGGAAACACCTGGGGATGAGGGTAGATGGAATGGTTTCAGGATGAAAGAAAAACATTTACATTTACTTTGCAAATATGTTGGGATATTTATGGGGTGCCCAGCACTTGTGTATTCTAGATACAAACAATAGACAGTCAGCAAGGCAGAAACTTCCCCTGCCTCCATGGAGCTTTCATTTTAGGGGGGCAAAGACAGGCAAGTCAACAAATAAATACATAAGTAAACAAGTGAATGCAAAATAATTTGTAAAGAAAAAAAGCTAAAAATGTTAATGAAAAAAGAAGTATATAACATACATAAATTAGGGAAGTAAATGTGATAAAGAGTGATGGAGTCCTGGCATAGTGGCTCATGCCTTTTGTGCCAGCACTTTGGGAGGCTGAGGTGGGAGGATTGCTTGAACCCAAGAGTTTGAGACCAGCTCACGTGAATTTGAAATAAAAGATAATGGTACTTAATTATATCACACTGAATTAAAAATATGCAGGGATGTTAGTAATACTTGGTAATACTCAAGAAAGAAGGGAAAATGAAAGAGGGGGCCAGGCAGGGTGGCTCATACCTGTAATACCAGCACTTTGGGAGACTGAGGCAAAAGGATCTTCTCAGCCCAGAAGTCTGAGACCAGGCTGGGCAATATAGCAAGACCTCATCTCTACAAAACATTAAAAAAAGAAATTAGCTGGGTATGGTAGCACATTCCTGTAATCCCAGCTACTCTGGAGGCTGAAATGGAGCCCAGGAGTTGGAGGCTGCTGTGAGCTAGGATTGTGCTATTGCACTCAAGCCTGGGAAACAGTGCGAGACTCTACCAAAATAAATAAGTAAATAAATAAGTGATGAAGGCCTTTCTGAGGACATACAATTGAGGCAGAGTCTGAATGAAGTGGATGAGGGGAAAGGTATCTGTGTGTGTTTGTGGAAGGACATTTCCTTCAGAGGACAGTTAATGTGAAGGGCATGGAAGCAGAAGATTGCTTGGTGTGTTCCAGGAACAGGCTTGAGGCTGGAGTGCCTGAACAGGAGCAGCAGAGTGTGTGGTTGGAGATGAGGCTGGAGGGGAGACCTGGTGTCAGATAAAAAAGAACCTTGTAAAACCTGACGACTTTGGATGTCACTGGCTATGGGAGGTCCTTGTACTGAGGTGGTGGTGATGGGGGTAGTGGGCATAGACAGATTTGGTTTGTATTTGAGTTAGAGCTGTCAGAATTTGCTGATAAATGTGGAGTGAGAGAGAAAGGAAGGCATTAAAGATGACTCCAGTTTTCTGGTGAAGGCAACTGGAAAAATGGAGCTGCTGTTGATTGAGACAGATAAGAAGTAGAAGTTTAACTTTTTGAAGTAGAGATGGGAACAAGGAGTCTATGCTTTTAAGGTGGGAGCTATGTCAGCATGTGTGTATACTAATGGAAGTGATCCTCAGGTGTGGGAAGAATTAAAGGTGCAGAAAAGAGGGGATAATTCCAGGAGTGCTCCTTGATTTGGTGAGAAGAGCTGTGATCCTGTACAGTTGAAGTGGTTGCCACAGGTAGTTTGCCCCACGTGCAAGAAGGGACTGTAAGGGTATAAAGGTACAGTTGCAGAAAGATTGGTAGATTTGAAGCTGGGAGTACATCAAAGCTCTTTCTGACTCCTATGTTAATTAATGAATCAACAAATATGTAATGTTTCTGAGTTATTGCAGGAGGCTATGAGGAAACCCTGTGTAGGCTGATGGCCTAAGGGTAGGTTCCGAAGTCAAAGAGACTTAGGGATTGATTCTCAGGTCCCCCACTTAGTAGCTGTGCAGTTATGAAAAAAGTAATATCTCCGAGTCTCATTTAGAAAAAGAAAGGAAAAAGGCCACCATTTATGAGCCAGTCTACCATCTAAAAACTGGAAATTTGTGTTAAAGCTTTACCTGAATTACTTCATTTAATCTTTATAACATATGTATGAACCAAGTACTATTTATTGCCATATCTTGATGATATGAAAAACCAAATTTGGGAAGGCTATAAGGATCTTGATTAGGACAACATATCAGATGAGTGACAGAGGCAAAATGCTCTTAAATGCTAAATTAAATTACTCATTAATAAACATCATGGAAATACCAGCTTTGAATGAAACATCTGAAAATGTCTAAGACAGCTTTGGGTCTCATCCATTATACACCAGTGCTAGACAAAATTTGGAGATGGCTCTTAATGTTCTCTGTCCTCTGGTGCATACACCCTATATAACCCCTGGATTTGTAAATACAAAGATTTCAGTCTCTGATTATATTATATTCTATGGCATAGTTGTCTTTTAACAAGAAAGATTGGCCAGGCGTGGTGGCTCATGCCTTTATGATACTCCTAATGTATTCTAGTACTTGAGGAGGCTGAGGTAGGAGGATTGCTTGAGTTCAGGAGTCTGAGACCAGCCTGGGAAACATGGTAAGACCTTGTCTCTACCAAATTTTTAATTAAAAAAAATTAAAAATTAGCTGGGTGCCTTGGCACATGCCTGTGATCCCAGCTAATTGTGAGGCTGATGCAGGAGAATCAAATGAGCCCAGGAATTCAAGGCAGCAGTGAAACTATGATCACACCACTGCGTACCAGCCTGGGTGACAAACTGAGACTGTAACTAAATAGCTAAATAATAAAAATAATTTTTTATAAAGGGAAATAATCCAGGTGAACCTAAGCTAATCATATTAACCTTTTAAATCGGGGTCTAGGGATCAGAGACAGAGAAATCAGAGGGATTAAAAGTGGGTGAAAAATTTGAGGTGAGGAAGATTCTCCAAGTTTGGTTTTGAAGATCAAAGGAGACAATGTTTCATCTAGAAATGTGTGTGGCCTCAAGGACCACAGAATGGCCCTGGGGGTCCTCTGGGAGCTAGAAAACCCTCAGCTGACAACCAGCAAGGATGTGTGGACATCAATGCCACCGCCACAAGCAACCAAATTCTTCCACTATCCTGAATAGCTTTGAAGCGGAATTTTCCCCAAAGCTTCCAGATAAGAACTCAATTTTGCCAACACCTCAATTTCAGTCTTGTGAGATCCTGAATAGAGAACTCAGTCACAGACTTCTGACCCACAGAACTGTGAGGTAGTAGATGGCCATTGCTTCAAGTCACTACAATTGTGGTAATTTACTATGCAGCAAGAGAAGCCCAATACAATACCTCACAGATTGTTGTGATGATCAAGTACCCACTATTCCTACTTACTTATCAAACTGAGGTAGGAGACCAGTAGGACTTGTTTTCTGGTCATAATCCTGCTGACCAAAACAGGATCTGGTCCAGATAGGATGAGTGAAGAAACTGGCAGGAACCAGCAGATGATGACAAAAGAGATCCCAAGGTGTTCACTGCTCATTAACACAAGGCACTCTCATCAGCACCATGACAATTTACCAATGCCATGGCAATGACCTGCAAGTTACCACCCCTTTTTCATGGCAACAACCTGGGCATTCCTACCCCTTTCCTAGAAAATTGTAAATAACCCACTCCTCAATTTGTATTGACCTACTCCTTAATTTGCACGCAATTGAAAGCGGATTTATGTGACTGTAAATGCGATTGCCAAGAGCCCATATGTGGCTGACTCTCGGCACACTGCCTCCGAGTTAGCCCTGCTCTACAAGGAGCAGTACCATTTACTGAAAGAGTGCTCTCTCACACCACTGGCTTGTCCTTGAATTTGATCCTGGGTAAAGCCAAAAACCCTCCCTGGCTAAGCCCCAATTTAGGGCTTGCCTATCCTGCAACAAAACCATAGTAATTTTCTCGAGAAAACTTTTTTTTTTTTTGAGAAAGCTTTCATTTTCAGTCAGATTTCATTCATTTGAGAATGGAGACCTAAAATAGCAGAAAAGCCTCAAAAGAGCAACTGGTTATGGGAAATGGAATAGATCTGGAAGAAAGCTCAGATGTGAGGAACACAGGAGGAGGTGGTGTGTTGGAAACCCACACATGAGCCAGGGGAAAATAGGAGTGGCTATTAAGGATCCTCAGCAAGTTCAGACTCCAGTGGTTTTGTTGTGGAACCTAAGGCTGAAACTAAAGGGTGGTTCTTAAAGTGGAGGGAAGGTATTTAGGGTGAATAGAGCCATAGCAAACTTGTGTGGTTGCATTTCCCACTGGCTCTGCCATTAATGTATTTTTTTCTCTAATTAGAGTCTAATATCTAGTCATCTAGGTTCAAAGCAATGACATTATTTTTTAGTCAGTCCTTCTACAAGTTCATTGAGTCTGATTAATGATGCCTTTAAATATTTCTTCTATTTCCATTTCTTCTGCTTGCTCCTTATTCCAGCACTTCATCTTCTGGTAACTGGTTTGCTGTTGCAAACACTTCCTTGGCCATTACCCAAGCCATTCCTATGCATCAAACTGATCTTACCTGAACCTTTCACTCCTTGTGGCATTTGCTTGCTCGTAACTTCTCTGCTCAGGACTCTTATCTTGCCTAGAATTTTGAGTTGTAGCAGTCTTTTCATCTAGCTCGATTCATGCATGAGGAAACTGAAGCCAATAAGGTGTACCTGTCAGAGCAACAAACAGGGGCAAAGGAAGACCTAGAACAAGATCTCCTGATTTAGTTCAGTGCTTTTTTCCATTACACCCTTCATACTTCTCACAATGGCTTCAAGGCTTTTCTCATTTATTTCCAGCCTTTCCTCTCCCCTTTGCTGTCTTTTCTCCTCATTAGGTATCAACCACTCCAGACAGCCCTAATTCCCATCTGTTCTGTGAATGTGTGTTGGACTCACCTTGTTCCACCTAGCGGATGCCCTCTTTTCTCCTTTGCCTTTCTGATGATGGTGTTTATGCTTGCCTGTCACTCTTCCAACACAGATTTCTTCTTCTCTGAGTTCTGTCAGCATTCACTGTTGGTATCACTCATTAAAACATAAAGTTAACAAACCACTTTATTTAATTGTAAATGTTTCATGGGCGCCTATCTTATTTTCCAAGAAGATTGTACATTCCCAGATGATACACATGGTTTCCCTTTTATTTGTAGCCAGCTCTATGCCTGGTACAGCATAAATAAATAATATATTGAACTAAATGAGTCTTACTGTTCTGCACTCTTTACCGTTTAAATCACTAACATTTATTGAGGGCCTATTAGGTATTAGGCAGGAGGATAAAAGGTGAGTTAGGCTAAATCTCTCTCCTCGAAAGGAGCCCACACTCTAATGGGGAATTTGGGCAAGTGAATTGCCCCAAAGTTGTATGATAAACACATTGTGTGGAGAGTTTTGAGGTTACGCTACTGTGAATACCAATCTAGTCATTACAGGAAAGTGAGATCTCATGGTTGGTCTTGCTCTTGGCACTGCTTTTCTCTGGATGAGACTGATGTTTTATGCAGGGACTTTGTACATGCTACATGTTACATTAGTTCCATGCTCTAGCCAGTAGAACACACTCAGAGAACTAAAAAATATTGCAACAAAACCACATTTTATGGACTTTGCTGTAGCATGGATTCAATTATTCTGGGTAAATAACCTATCTGATTAGATGCCCTATTGTATTTTCATTTGAAAAGCGCTCTGATCCAGAGCCAGTTAATTAAAAATCTATTTTCAACCTGATCTTTTTCATTTCAAACAAATATGCCCTTACCATATTATGAACAATTTAAAGTTTAGAATGTTGGCCCTTCAGAAACATGTTGAACTTAATTATAATAAATTCTGTTGCTTTGACACTAGCTACAAATGAAAACAAATCTTTTTCACATAGTACCTTCTAAAAAGGCGGAAAAATAAAAAAGAGAAAGACTGAAAAGTCCAGTTGACAAATTGCAACGGGTCTGCACTAGGATGCTTTAGTACATCATTCAGTATCACTGAAATGTAAAGAAGCTTTGTTAGGATTTAAAAAATTGAGGAGTTGGATTCCTACCCAGTTGCAGTAACACAGGGTAGCATTGTTAGTTCTGATTCAAGTGCAACTGATCAAAAGGTTATTGAATATTCCTTGTCTCTCTGCCAACTCTGAATGTCTTCTCCCTGACTGGAATATTTGGATCCTGTTGTTCATTAATGCTTATCTTACATTCCACTCACTATCATTATCTACCTTTCTCAGTAATTAGCTAATTATATTTTGAGATAATTAGTTTAATGAAAGTGTGGGAAGCAGACAGTAAGAATCTAAGTGATATTGTTATGACCTCTAGATGTAGATTAAGTAAAAAATAAGGGACATAAAATACACAAAAAAATAAGGAACATTTACAATATTATACATGTTCAAAGGATACTATGTACTTTATCAAAATATTTCAAATAAGCTCTAGTCTACTTTTGGGTTCTACAACTCCTGGAGAGTATATGATGGTCCATTGCATGTTGGAGATATAAATTATTGTTTCAAGCCATTAGGGCAGCTTTTGGGTCCCTATAGTTGTAATTTATGTTGTTCTGTTTACAGATTTCTCAAATACAAATAAAGAAATACACAGAAATTTAGAAAAATGAAGTGAAATAATATAAGATGAGTAAAGTAGCTTTATTAGTAGAGGAAATATAGCTACACTTGCAGCATTTCTCTCTTTTTTTAAAAAAGGGCAAGTCGAATGTAAAACTAAATATTTATTATCTTGTGATTTATGTATTTGTAGCTATGTATATATGTTCTTGAATGTAGCACTTTGCAGTTTGCTGTGAAATTTATGTATGTATATCCTTGAATGTGGCACTTTGCAATTTGCTATGGAATTTGTGTATGTATATCCTTGAATGTGGCACTTTGCAATTTGCTATGGAATTTGTGTATGTATATCCTTGAATGTGGCACTTTGCAATTTGCTGTGGAAGAAAAAAAGTATATTAGACATGATTGCCACCTGTATTGAGGTTATTTCTCCTTAATGGCAGTTATGAGAATGTGCCTCTCCGTCCTCCAACTCTGGGAGAGTATGATTGACTGTGTTAGTCCATTCTCACACTGCTATGAAGAAATACCTGAGACTAGGTAATATATAAATAAAAGATGTTTAATTGACTCACAGTTCCACGTTCCTGAGGAGGCCTCGGGAAACTTACAATCATGGCGGAAAGCAAATGTAAATCAGGCGTCTTTTTCACATAGCGGCAGGATGGAGTGAATGCAAGCAGGGGAAATGCCAGATGCTTATAAAGCCATCAGATCTCCTTTGGAAAATCTCCATACATATCTAATTCTTACTTGAATAGTCTTGGCTTTCAAGTGTCATTATTTGGGTAAGATCACCCTGCTGATCTTGAGACTCTCTGGTGTCAGGGATTGCGAACTATATTGTATGCTAAAAAAACAAAAACAAAAACAAAAATAAAACAAAACAAAAAAACCATCAGATCTCATGAGAACTCATTATCACAAGATTGGAATGGGGGAAAACACCCCCATGATTCAATTACCTCCATCTGGTCCCACTCCTGACACATGGGGATTATGGGGATTACAATTTGAGGTGAGAATTGGGTGGGGACACAAAGCCAAACCATATTACTGACCAGGGACCTTTGCTGTTGTTCTTTGAAGCCCATCACTGCCAAATTGGCACTGAGTCCACACTTCCTAGTGACTGTCCTCAGCTGATGACTGAGTAAAGCTGAGATACTAAAACAGCTTATTCCCAGAAGACATGAGACTCTTAAAACAGCCCAATTTGAATTAGGGACTCTCCAGGAATATTACCGGACCTTCCTCTGACTGCATCATAGTATAGGATGATTCCACCCAAATTCCTTCCCTCTCCTTTTCCTTCAGGATCAGACTTGCATTGTATTTGAATAGTTCTTCCAGCCTTCTTTGGCTTGCCCCTTATTTTCTTGTACACATTTTCCCCAATAAAAATCCTCACATACTTAATCTTGTCTTGACATCTTGTCTTGGAAGATTCAGACTAACGCACTAAATGAAGCAATCAAACATTACTCAGGAAAAATGAAAAAACAACATTATCAGTAAGTAAGAAAATGAGGAAATGAACAATACAGTGGAAGAAGTCACAAGATCACAAAAAGTACTTGATTCACATAGGTAAAAAGGGGCCAACATAGAACTGAGGATATGTTGGAAAGGTTTCTTGAAATCAGATTATGGAGGAACTTGAATATCATGCTGAAGAATTTGGCTTGTCTTTTTTCACTACCTTTCTTCTGAAAATATGGCAGCAGAGGAGCTCCAAGGATTTCAGAATGCTGGACACCAGCTGGCATTTTCCTTCTCAGACAATTGGTATAGAGGCAGGACTAACATCTGGTAGAGTTCAGCAGCCCAGGAGCAAAGCTGTGAAAAGGAACTTTAACTCTGGACTGGGATTTGGGATCCTAACCCCTTTGCAGTTTCCTGGTGAGCTAAAAACATACTACACATGAGTGCAATTGACTGCTTTTGAGAATCAGGTCTCAGTTCCACACAAGAACAAGCAAAGGGGCTTCTTTCACATCTTTCTTCTAGAAATGGGGTAACAATGAGCAGTTATGGGCTAGAGTTGAAAGGTTTTGTTTGGCAATCCAAAACAGGGTTTGGCAATGATGTGCATAAAAGAATCCAGAAATTTAACATTAAAATCTAATTTTATGACTGCTCTTCAGTAATCAGTTTATGTGACAATATTTTAATTCTTGCATGGTCACAAAACTAGAGTTGAGTAGCAATCCCTCTATTCAGATAGGGTAAGCATTCTTCAGTGCACCACAATCCCCACTCCACCCTATGCTTAACACCTATTTCATGTTGTAAATTTATAGTCCTGTCCAGTGTTTGTAATTTTTGACTGTGTGACCCCCATCTAAGCCTACACTTAAACTTTAGCTTTTTAGATCCTCCCACATTAGTGTTGCAACCTCATACCAGCTTAGTCACATGGGCAGTGTGTTTTGCTTTTGGGCAATTCCTTTGCGTATGTGAGTTAAAACAGCTAAAATGCATTGGATGCCAGGGAAATTTGCTGTGAGATTTTCTTGTTGACAAAGACATAGAAGGCTAACATTTTCTACTACACTTCCAGAGGAATAAATTGACAATCATGGTGACTGAGCTTGTAGGCAAGGAGTCGCGCTTCAAGAAATAACCTGAGTGCTTTCTTCCTCTACAGGCTCTGAGGAACATCAGGCCTTATTTGAAAACATGTACTCTCACAACTATTCAGTATGTTATCATGTTATATGAGGTTCAGTCTATGTTATGTGAGCACTTGCATAATCATCCTCTAAAGGTTCAAAAACTATTATTTAAAGACCAGAGGAACCACATACTCTGTGTCTCAAACCAGGAGGCTCATACTTGATTTCTCTAGTCATGGGAGCTACCTTACATAGATTGGAAATCAGGAAACTTTTTCTATTAAGTACCAGATAAAAAACATTTCCAGCTTTGTTGGCTATACAGTCTTTGTCACAAGTATTCAACTTGGCCATTGTAGCATGAAAGCAGCTATAGACATTATGTAAATGAAGGAGTGTGGTTGTGTTCCAATAAAACTTTATTTATAAAAACAGGCTGTGGATAGGATTTGGCCAGCAAATAATTTGCCAACACTGCCATGGAGCATTAGGAAAATGATACACTTATCACAGACTTCCAAGCCACAGCTAAATTCTCCAAGAACTTAGGAAGGGTTAAAACTCCAACCACCACTCTATGTATTCCAGGTCCCTTCCCTCTCTGGTTAAAATGTAAGTTTCTCCGTATTTCTACAATCTGCTTCCCAAAAAACTCTTTTTTTTCCTTCCTAACTTGCTCATGAACTCTTCAAGAATTTTGTCCTTCCTAACCCTCTGTAGTTTCTTGGCCTTACCAAAAGCCTGTTTCTCCCCCTGAGCACACCACTTTTATAGCATGTGTAAGTGAATGGAACATCCAGAACATGGCCCCTCAGGTCATTGACCCTCTCCATGCTCAAATAATCGAGCTCTGGGGACTCCTGACAACCTCCTCTAACACTTCCATTGCCTAAATTATTTCCACATTTCTATCTGCAGTCCTGACAAGAATTTCAACTTGTTTATCCTACTGCATGACAGATATCCTTTTACAGACCTAAGAAAGAACTCAAACTTAGTCTTTCCAAAACAGAATTTATTATTTCTGCCCCTAAATCTGCTCCATCTTTGTCTTCTTGCCTCAGAAAATGACTTCACTTGACCCTCAATTGCCTTCGTCCAAAGCTTATCTTCTCTGTTTCTGATTCCCCACCCCCAAGTCATGAAAACATTCCAACTCTCACCTTGTCATTGTCACTCTTTAGACGATTCTGCCTTCATCTCTTCCCTGGATCAGGCCTACTGTTCACAGTCTACACACAGCAGCCAGAGCTGACTTTTAAAGCATGAAGCAGATTACTCTTCTACTATAATATTCTGACCTTAAAAAAAAAAAGGAGCAAATTCCATGTATTCTATTAGGATGTACACAATATGGCCTGTATCACGTGGATGTCATTCTTATTTTATTTATTTATTTTTTTTTGAGACAGTCTTGCTCTGTCACCCAGGCTGGAGTGCAATGGCACGATTTTGGCTCACTGCAACCTCCGCCTCCTGGGTTCAAATGATTCTTCTGCCTCAGCCTCCTGAGCAGCTGGGATTACAGGCGCCTGCGACCACGCTCGGCTCATTTTTTAATTTTTAGTAGAGATGGGGTTTCACCATGTCAGCTAGGCTGGTCTCGATCTCCTGACCTCAAGTGATCCTTCTGCCTTGGCCTCCTAAAGTGCTGGGATTATAGGCGTGAGCCACAACACCCGGCCAGATGTCATTCTTAATCACTCTTTTCCGTGTTTTCTCCCCCTCGTGCTTTCTTTCCTTTCCAAGCTTATTCCCATCTTAGCACATCTGCACTTTTATTCTGTCATCTTTCCAAATTGCCTTTCCTTTCATGTTTCAACTTGCAACGTTTTTTTTGTCATTCAGATTTCAACTTAAATGTTGTCTCCCAGAGACCTTGACCCCTCAATAGAAAGTAGGCACCCTGTCCTTCTGTATCCCTTCACCATACTTTAATTTTTCTCCATGGTATTCCTCACATTCTTAGCCATTTTATCAATGTTTGTTTTATGGCTGCTTGGTAGAATGTGAGCTTCAAAGGAACAAGAATTGTCTGCTTATTCAATTAGGGTAGGTGCTTAGTCAGTTGATTCATCACCCCTTCCAGTTTTCTCTCCTTGGTTTTGGTTGTAAATTGTCTTGGTGATCATTTCAACAACTTTCCTGCCAATTGTTCTGGCCTCTGTTCTTTTCATCACACCATTCTGCCAAGTCGTCATCCCTGGATGAATCTAACTTCTACCCACTCTGTGCCACTGTTCTGCCTGATAAGACTTGCTGGAGAAAATTACATAACTGAGATTGGTACCATTTTAAATTTACAGTCATCACCTCCCTGGGCTCTCATTGCTGCCTGGCATTCTTAATATATTTCCCAATTGGCTCATGCTGGCCTGCATTGCAACAATTACATTAAATCTTCACCCCCTCACTCTCACCACATGACCTCACCCCCATTCCATTTAAACCAAGTCCCAAGAGAAGTGCTTCTACACCTTCCACTACCAAACCTACGAATCTTCCTTTCTTCCTTCCCTCCTGTCGTGTTGGTAGAGGTGGTTCTTTCTTGGATGTAGCTGCATTCTTATTTTTGCTTTGGACACTATCCTTTCTGCCCTTTCAGGATCTTGCCCTATTAGTTATTTTCTACTGTGTATAAGACACTTTCCTCTCTTACTGGCCCTTCCTCACTCATTGTTCTTGATAGGTTGAATTTATTTTCAATTCCTGGCCTCCATCAAGCCTTTCTCTTTCTTGCTCTTTCCTCTTTCTCTCTCTTCTGAGATTTCTAGCAGCTTCCTCTGCCTGCATCATTCCTTCTTCTGTTCCTCAGCACCCCTTCCTCTCCTATCATATGGCTAATTCCCTTTCCTGCAGATTTTAGCTTAGATATCGATTCTTCAAAGTGGCCTTTTTTTTTTCCTGCAGACTATATTACAGCCCTTACCACATTTTTATTTTCCTTTTTAAACCCCTATCATAGTTGTAATTTTTTGTTTAATATCTGTTTTCCTTGATCAGCGAACACTCCATGAGGGAAGGGACCATGAATGTCTTGTTCACCCCCTGATATTTGTACCTGACACAGGTACAAATATGTACCTGGCATTCATGCAGTGGGATTTGTTGAATGAATGATGGAAGGCCTGGCCTTCCTATCAGGTAGGTGGTCCAGTCTCATGCAGTGCATTACCTGTGTGAGTAATAAGCATTCTGAGCTGGCTCCAAGCTCCTCCAGCCTGATGTCCTTTAATACTCCATCTCCTGGTATTGTTGCACAATGATTCTGATGTGTACTCAGACCTCCTTGAGGGTGGATTTGGTCTGGGGACAGGGAGGAGAATGTCGTGCTCCTCTTAGTGGTCATAACACACACCTAACAAGGAAGTTTTGGGTGGAAGGGAGAGATTAGAATTTGTAGGGGTAGACTGGGCTAATAGGAGGATATTGCAATGAATGAAAACCAAGGTGATAAGGATCTAAATTAGACCAGTGGAAACTCTGGCTTTATATTGCTAATCATGTGTACACTACTGAATATTAACACACAGCTTATAAATCATTAAAAACGAAGATAATGCAAAGAGGTGTATTCTTGTGTGTTTCTGCCTAGTGAGATTAGGCTAAGAAATTAATAAAATAAAAATAAAAAGCTAATTTAAACATGTCAAATTGGGTTAGTCAATAACAAGAACCTTGTTTTAAACAAAGCAGGACATATTCAAAATATCAGATTACTGTTTTGATTAGTAACTAGGGTTAAAAGAAAAAAGAGACAAAAGAAACAAAAAAGTTTTCCTTCAGAATTCAATTATAGAATCCTCTTAGATAAATGCTATGTGAATTTGATTTTCCTTTTATAATCTTTACCATGTCACATAAGAGTAGCAGATGACATAAGCAGATGGACTTGTGTTATCTGCTACGGCTTAAAACCTTCTCTAACATTTTTTTGGCCATATTCATAAACATAGGGTATGGTAGAACTAACTTACATCTGTTTAAAATCCTTGGTAACTTCTGTTAACATTTATTTTAGTAAGTTATAATATAGCAAGGCTTTTGTTTTTTTATTATGGACAATATTCTATCCGTTTTAGAAATAAAGTCTGAAGTATATTTCAATACTTCTAGATAACTATAAGTTTGAAAAAGGAAATGTGCCTTTCCTTGTGGTTTCATATGGGTGAGCATTCCTAAGGAAAGCATTGATTTTGGACGGTAGTTTCAATTCATGGCGAAAACGAGAGAAAGAGATGGAGATTCTTGTTTTAATTCATAATTTTTATAGCTTTTCACAATTTTCAAAGCATTTCAGTACCATCAATTTCATTCTTTGCAAAGACCTGGAACCAACCCAAATGCCCATCGATGATAGACTGGACTGGGAAAATGTGGCACATATACATCATGGAATATTATGCAGCAATCAAAAATGATGAGTTTGTGTCCTTTGTAAGGACATGGATGAATCTGGAGAACATCATTCTCAGCAAACTGACACAAGAACAGAAAATGAAATACCACATATTCTCACTCATAGGCGGGTGAGAAAAATGAGAACACATGGACACAGGGAGGAGGGTACTACACACTGGGGTCTATTGGGGGGAACAGGGGAGGGACAGCGGGGGGCGGGGAGCAGGGGAGGGATAGCCTGGGGAGAAATGCCAAATGTGGGTAAAGGGGAGGAAGGCAGCAAAACACACTGCCATGTGTGTACCTATGCAACTATCTTGCACGTTCTGCACATGTACCCCAAAACCTAAAATGCAATAAAAATTAAAAAAAAAAAAATTAATTCTTTACTAGGCTTAGGATTTTGATAAGTAGTATTGTAACCGGGTTTCTTCTTGGATGTTGTGGGTTCTTGGCCTCCAACCTCTTAAAGAATAAGTGGTGGGGGCGTGGTGGCACGCGCCTGTGGTCCCAGCTACTCGGGAGGCTGAGGGGGAAGAATCGCTTGAACCCTGGAGGCGGAGGTTGCAGTGAGCCGAGATTGCGCCAATGCACTCCAGACTGGCAGCAGAGCAAGACTCCGTCTCAAAAAAAAAAAAAGAATAATCGGTGGGGCCGCTTCAGCTGCACCGTATGCTCGCAAAGTAAAATGTCAGACCCAAAACAGTGTTGCAGAAAGGTGATTTTATTTAGGTAGAGAAAAGAGAAGAAAAGGAGACGAAGAGAAAGGCTTCCATAAAGCGTGTGAATGGGGATTCCAGAGGGGAAAATCCCAGAGGGTGCTCCCACCTTGTGGGAGGGGATTCCAGAAAGTTGGAAATCCGGGGCAGGTGAGTGAGCACGAACATTTATCCTGGGAGAAACCCCCGCCTTCTCCAAGACCCTGGGCCAATGAAAGGAGTTCCTTAGGACTTCCGCTGAAATGATTGACTTTTAGTTTCTTCCGGTGCCCGCGAAATTCAAACATAAACCCTTGAATCTCCCGGATGGAGAGAGATGGGAGGGGGTATGGCGCCGGGAAATTCTTGCCCTTGAAGCTACGCCCCCTCATGGATCCGGAAAGAGAGCACATTCCCTCAGTATGTTTTTCAAATGAGCAGAAAACGAACCAGTCTCTGTCTACATTACCATTATTAACTTTACCTGAGAGAAGAATGTAACCATCAACACTCTTTACCCGGTAAGAATTTGCCTGATTATACTTAAGGT
Organism: Saguinus oedipus; assembly: GCA_031835075.1. Classification (NCBI taxonomy): domain Eukaryota; kingdom Metazoa; phylum Chordata; class Mammalia; order Primates; family Cebidae; genus Saguinus; species Saguinus oedipus. The sequence continues at coordinate 23,300,202 of CM063169.1, forward strand.
AACCACAGGGAAGTGCTTGAGCATTGTACCCAGGAAATGTCACACCGAGTCTTGAGAAATCTTTAATAATTAACCTTAATGAAAGGAATAGGCTAATACTTATATAGTTATTGTTCAGGTTATAACCAAATTCAAATCTAATAAAATTGGTGTTTACTTCAGTTAATTTTTAAAGAAAATTATTTCTTAACATGGGACCTTTAATAAGTGTAGTTAGTTGTAGAACTAAACAGCAGTAAGAAATATACTTTCTGAAATAATAATCATAACTTTCAAGTTCTGATTATGCAGTAGCTACTTCATTTTAAAATAAATCTGATGACTTTCTAAAATTGTCTTAAAAAGCAAGTTTTAAAAGCTAGAAGCTGTAAGCTTCAAAGAAGCTCCAGGTCAGATGTAGTTACATCTAGTTATCTAGAAGTATTTAAATATACCTCAGACTTTATTTCTAAAACAGATAGAATATTGTCCATACAGAAAGTATGTTAGTGAAGTATACATTCACTTTCAGGCAAATATTCTTAAAAAGAGTTTTCTGGCCGGGCGCGGTGGCTCAAGCCTGTAATCCCAGCACTTTGGGAGGCTGAGGCGGGTGGATCACGAGGTCAAGATATCGAGACCATCCTGGTCAACATGGTGAAACCCCGTCTCTACTAAAGATACAAAAAATTAGCTGGGCACGGTGGCGCGTGCCTGTAATCCCAGCTACTCAGGAGGCTGAGGCAGGAGAATTGCCTGAACCCAGGAGGCGGAGGTTGCGGTGAGCAGAGATCGCGCCATTGCACTCCAGCCTGGGTAAACAAGAGCAAAACTCCGTCTCAAGAAAAAAAAAAAAAAAAAAAAAAGAGTTTCCTTAGCAGAATCCTTGAGGAAGGACAATTCCTTCACTTATGTCTGGATTGTTACATCAGGTCACTGATTTCAGGTGGACTTTATGGAGTCCTAGGGTCCCATAGAATTCCCTGAGAGCCTCTCAGAGGGCAGCATGGAGATGAGAGTGGCTGAGATACTTAGAGGATATCCTAAAGCATTTAGTTGAAATACAAAATCTAGTCCTCTCTTGGGACTAGATATTTCTTTCTCTTTTCTTTTCTTTTTTTCTTTTTCTTCCGGTTAAATAGCCACAGACTGTCCATTTGAGCTGACTCTCATTGGAAAGTGAGTCAGTGCAGCCTAGTGGAGAGCAGAAGCTGGAGCATTTGCATCTCCAAAATGTTTGTAACAACATAAACCACATTTATGCAATACTTTTTTTTTTTTGCAGATGCCTACTCAGAACAGAAAGAAATAAAATAATGATAATAATAATAATATGAATAACCTTTGTGGAGGGATTATGAGGTCCACGGTACAATGATAAATATCTTAATAATATTTATATTAATTTATATTATAATGTTTATTAACATAATAAATATATCAATACATGTAATTTTCACCTCATTCTCGCTAGGTGGCTAATATTTTTATTATCCCCATTTATGTTTGCAGAAACTGAGGCACAAAGTAATTAAATACCTTGTTCAAGGTTTATCTAGGCAGCAGGTGATAGAGTCCAGATTGACCTGACTCTAAACTTCCCCAAACTTCCCCCTTGTAATGAGCAGCTCTGTCTTTATAGATGTGATTAACTGAGGTTTCACCTAAGATGTTTTCTTTTTTTAAATAACGTTTTTGGTACTAAACATAACGAATACTCACCATACAAAATAAACAAACTAATCATTTCTTAGTTAAGGATGTTAAAATGATGAGCTACCTTAAATAGCAATCAGATAGATCCATCACTATTTTCTGAGCCTTCGGGCAGTTCTTTCCATTTGAATTCCACCCAAGAATCCCAGTACAGTCTCAATGTGTTTTTGAGGTTATTTAGCTATAATATATTGGCATCAGAATATTTATAACATGCTCTTCCCTTTGATTCTTAATCGTCCTAAAAATCTTCCTTGTACAGTTTAACAATTTGCTAACAAAATTTGCTAATCTGTGCATTTTCAAGATAATGCAAAATAATTATTCAATATTTAAATGCATTAAAATGATGCCAAGTCACTTTTATGTGACCAGGAACTAACAGCAGGGGAGTCTTAGCTAGTAGCAAACATAGAGCCTGAAGCTTACACCTGTTTTGCCATTACTGTACTCAACAGCTACAGGTGCTTATAATCAGGCCATAGAGAAAAGTTCAAGTTGATGGGTCAAATGTAAAATGATAATTTAAATGATTAAAAGTCAAGATTTCCCAACCAAGAATAGAAGAGATAGGTTGAGATATGAGTAGCGTTACTTTATGTGTATGATATTTTTGGTTTCTAGTACCTGAGAATAGAAGAGTCAGTAATACCTGCAGACATACCTACTTATATTCCACACCATTGTGTTTACTTCCAGCTCTTATGGGCTGAAGGCCTACAATTCAATGGAGCCATTAGATTAATAATGTCACCCAGGGAATACATTAATGCCAACTACTATTTCTCTGCAGAGAAATCTTCTCATTTTGAATTCCTGTGAAGCACTTTCCTTCTTCATGGGCCACACAGTCTGAAATATTTAGTTCACAGTGGAAAAAGATAAAAACTTCCACATTATCCTTTTTTTTTTGAGGCTAAAGAGAAATAAACCTTAATGCCTCTCAAGCTTGTGGTAGGTGACCTTTGTTGTCTGACAGGAAAATGAAAAGCCACCTGTTTTTATATTTGGTTTAATAAGGTACTTGAGGTAGTATGCTCAGTAGCCAAAACTGACTGGTGATTTCCTTTCCAGATGACCCATTAAAATTGGCTGAAGATAATGAATTCATCGATCACTTATGACTAAGTGTACTGTCCCCTGCATGCACTCAGGATAATAGCATTTCAAAATGAAGGGTATTAAAATCATCAGATAAATCTAACATTACTGGGGAAAGTCATTTCACCATGATCACCTGGAGGTCATCATTATGCACATTCATGCCAGTTTCCAACTGGTCGAGGCCCAAAATTGGAGAAGCAAGCAGGGCAAGGAGCAATTTCTTGTGAGTGACATCACTATTTTTTAGCTACTAGGTCGCTCAGCATTTTTCGGAAAGAGAGAGACTGAGACAGAGAGAGATGAGAATATTTTTTTGGTTCCAGGTTTGTAGAAAATTTTTCTGCATTTTACAAAATCGAACCTTTATTTATTTTATTACTATGAAGCCATACGAAGTCATAGTATTTCCAGAAAATAGGATGAACATGTGATGAAAGGCACACAGCTTTGACACAGCTCCAGGAAAAGCTGTCTCTATCATAAGAGTGAGGGTTAACTCAGCTTCTATCTAGACTCTACCACTTGCTGCCTAGATATACTTTGAATAAGGTATTTAATTCCTTTGTGCCTCAGTGTCCTCAAACATAAATGGGGATAATAATAATATTAGCCACCTAGTGAGGATGAGGTAAAAATTACATGTATTAATATATGTAAGATATATAGTACCTGGGACCTAGTAAGCCCTCCACGAAGGTTATTCATTATAGTTTTTTTTTTTTTTGAGATGGAATCTTGCTCTGTCACCAGGCTGGAGCACAATCTCGGCTCACTGCAACCTCTGCCTCCTGAGTTCAAGCAATTCTTCTGCCTCAGCCTCCCGAGTAGCTGGGACCACAGGTGCATCCCACAATGCCCAGCTACATCCCACAATGCCCAGCTAATATTTTTGTATTTTTAGTAGAGACGGGGTTTCACCGTGTTGGCCAGGATGGTCTCAATCTCTTGACCTCGTGATCCACCCACCTCAGCCTCCCAAAGTGCTGGGATTACAGGCGTGAGCCACTGCACCCAGCCTCATTATAGTATTCTTAGCATTATTTTATTTCTTTCTGTTCTGACTAGGTATCTGCAAAAAAAAAAAAAAAAAAAAAAAAGTTACTGAGTAAATATGGTTTATGTTGTTACTTTCTTGGATTTGTGTTTCAACTAAATGCTTTAGGATATCTTCCAAGCCAGCTTGTATTTTTCTCTTATTAATTGGGTTTCATGGCACTCATGATCAGAAACTACTCTTGTTTATCCAACTTACCCATCACTTTGCGAAACATGGGATACTGAAAGGATAATATTGGACTTAGTTTGTTGAGGAACCGGTGGTACAGCAAGGAGTCTGGAATGTAAGAAACCTCTAGAATATGAATGATCTGATGTCTTTTCATTCTGGAAGGTTATAAAAAGACAGGATGGGAGTGTCACTCAACTAAAACCTTCTACCATTCATTATGGGTGACTGTTATTATGGTAAAGGAACATGGTGGAACAGAATGAATGTTGGAGAAGATATCAGAACCAGTTTACCTATAAAGTAAAATACGCTGAATTCCTCGAATCTGCCTTCTCCCTACTGCCCTGGGACCCTAGAGGATCTGAAGTACGGTCCTCTTTCCCACTAAACCTATAGGAAACATACTCATTTGTTTTCTTTTCACCAGATTAAGAGATTACAACCAACCACTGTGTCCAGGACAAACTTGGTGATGACAATTTTCACATATTTGTGGCCCATCTTTATTAAGAATATCCATTTAGCTAATTAACTCTTCATTTATATCCTAGGACTACCAATATAAGTTAAGATATAGTCCTTGCCTTCAGGGATTTCATGGTCTGACAGAAGACCCTATGATAGAATGACTCTAACAAGTAATGTCATTTAAGCATTAAAATTATTCTAGAAACTGAGAGGAGGAAGAAGCTGGTTGACCAAGTAGTCAGTTGCTGCTGACCAATTTTTATAGCATCAGTGAAAATTCATTCATTTAAATGAAGCTCATTCAAAGAGACAGATGGTCTCAGAAATTAAAATATCCCTCGATGGCTTTCCTGAGTTAACATATTTTGATAGAACTGAATAAAAAGAAGACTTCCTTAGGCTTTAATGTTTTCTACGTTGTAGAACTGAAAGAAGTGATTCTTATTCAGCAAGGACTTCTTCTAGGCATTCTTGGTCTCTATGTTTGCATTTTGATTCTATTAATATTTATGGAACAGCCACAGGGTACTCAGCACAGTCACCAGTTATATAATTTCATTGAGTTTCACTCTTAAAAAGCAATGTTGGAGCATCCAACAGGGATAAATATTTATTGGAGAAACTATGTATCAGAAGAAATCATTTAAATTTATTACTCATGATGCCCCTGAGCTATAATTCCATAGTATTGGAGGCAAAACTAAGAATAAACCCCAAATGCCATAACTTGGGTTTAGAATTCAAGACAATGAATGTACTTATGTAAATTCTATATTTCACAAATAAGATTATTATTCCTTACCACAGTGAGTGAAGTGTAAAAGATAGGGGAGGAGTGAAATTAAATGTCTTAACCTGCAAGTTTTGTGGGCCACTTCTACTAAACTACATACCCTGAAATATTTTTAAATATAGTAAAATTTTGGTTGCAAAGTAATACATGAAGGACAAACAGAAAATCGATTGTATTTAATATATGTATCTATTCATATTTTCTTGTAGATACTTTTAGATTTATAACTCCTCACTTTACCATTTGTCACTCTTCATGCCAGCATCATTCCTTGGATGGGTTCAGAGTTCCCAAATTAAAAATGCATTCTCAATTGTATGACTAATCTTTTTAAAAATTCTTATTATTGTGGTAAAATATATATAACATAAAAATTTCTATTTTAACCCCTTTTAAGTGTACAATTTAGTCGCATTAAGTACATGCACAATGTTCTACAAATCTCATCTTTATCTAGTTTCAGGAAACTCCATACTCATTAAGCAGTCACTCGTTCCTTTTCTCCTTCTCCTAGACTGTGGAAACCACTAATATGCTTTCTGTATCTATGTATTTGACTATTCTGGATTGTGTGGCTAATTGCAATGACTAGTGCTGAGCTGGAAACAAACATTTTGGTGCCTAGGATGATGACTTCATTCTTATTCTGGAAAATGCTTTCAAAATTTTACTTCTTTTCAACTTTGGTAGGCATTTTCCAATACTTACCATTACTTGTCTTGCTGTAGGGTACTGACTTTTAACTCTGTTTTGCCTTTGAGCTCACATTCTGTTTATATTAGACACCCAAATTGTTAAGAATACCATCTGTGAATGGCATGTAAATGTAAATGGGATGTATGTAAATGGCATAGGTGAATAAATGTAAATGGCAATAGGATGGTAGAATGAGTAATTAATTCAGAGCAAGAGAGCTACTACTTGTGGTTTACTCTCCAAAATGATCTTAAAATTCAACACGTTTATTGAATCCTTTCTAAGTGCAAAGTGCTGTGAGTGTGTGAAGGCAAAATTTCTGGGAACTACAGATGGATGCATGACACTCAATTCCTCCAATGATAGAAAAGGAAAAAAGTACCATCTCTCAGGCCTCACCACTAAAGGAGAACCAGCACCTTATTGAACTTTGGGATATTAGAGACAGTATGTCTCAGTTGGGGATTCTACTTGATCCTTTATATCAGCTGTTCTGCAAATCTGCATCCTTTGAGTAGCACTTGAATCAGTGGGCATCTCTGAAAGTTGTCCAAAAAGCTTTGACTGATGACAATCCATATGAGTGGCAATTTTGCCTGGTATAGTCACTGTTAACGGGAGGCCATCTGAATCACTTATGCAGGTGCTTATGTTAAGAGTCTGTTTTATGACCAAATTGACTGCTATGAAGCTGCTGATTGAGGCTGCACTGCCCTGGGTGACAGCATTAATAGGTGGATCCTTCAGTGTATCAGAACTCACAACACACTGACCATCATAAACTGGGAACAAATTAAGAGACTTTATAGTTTGAATGCAGAGGCTACCATTTCATGTAAAATTTGTGACCTTCCGCAAATGTTGATGGGCAGGCCACTTGCATGGGCTATGACCTCTACTTACTCCTGGGAGTCTGTCAGGCATATGGCTCCTTTGGGGCCACATGTGCTGATTGCTGTTGATACTTGTCAGATTATGGAGTTGTTGCAATCTGATCAGCTGATTCTGGTCACACCATTGTGGCCCTTGAACTAATCTAATGTGTCATGTTTTTGCCTTTTCAGACCATTTTTAGTATGACAGTTGTGAACCTTCTAACACAAAAGCCACATGACAGTGGGCTAATAGTCAAAATATTCAACAGCCGTTTATGCTCTGTGCTTTCCATAGCCATCTGGTGTTTGGCACATTGGAATCCCTCAAAAGTTGACTTAAAATATTTTGACTCTATCTCCCTCAACTTCTTTCAATTCATACACCTTCGTGAAGCAGTTTCCTCATTGAATGCACTATTCTCAGAAAGGGATTATCTCCTTTAGGCCACTCCCTGGGTTATGATCAAGGTAAAAATCATTGGATTAGGATGTTACACAGACCTACTTTGAAAAATTTGGGATTCTGTTCCAACCATGCCCAGGCATGATTCTTCTTTCTTTTTCCTTAATGACATCCACATTTTAGTGTGGTTTATACCTCCACTGGAGGAGATTCAAACTTTATTTGGTTCAGCCACCTGGATTCTATTCTTGAATTGACACGATCCGAGATCATATGGCTAATGACCACTTGGCTAAGTACATTAGTCATGAGTTCCCACAAAATGGCCCACATAAGGCAAAATAGAGAACATAACCGGTCATTGAAAGATTTAGTAAAATGCCTGTATGCTTCCTGTGGCTGGCTCTTCATGATGAAACATCTGGATCAACTAGGGGAAGGTTAGAAAAAATATAAAGTTATAGCTACTGGAACAGAACATACTTTTTTGGGGAGGTTTTACAGGGAAGTGAAATGAGAGCGATGACCTGGGGAGAAACTCTGTAGACCCTGAGAAGTACAGAATGAGGGACATTAGTGATCACTGTCTTTCAGAGTCAACACTGAACTTTTTTCACAAAGGAAAATACTCTGATATGGCTCTCTGAAAGTTTTGTAAGCACCTTGAAATTAAGTAGCTGTTGGTCTGTCATCTTTTGCCACATGATTTTGACTATGATTTGATCTTCATTCCCTAAAACTTTACCTGGAAGTTCGTTGGAAACATCTGGGGTGGCTGAGCTCCTGCACGTGGAAAACACCCTGTCATTACCTCAGAGAATTGTTTCTAACCGCATTCCTGCAGCCATTGTGGTGACATGGAAAAACAGGCAGGTTGGACTGACACCCTTAGGCAGTTTCTTCAGAAACAAGGACTATATTCAATTATGTGAACTGAACTGGATATCTTTAAGTCCTTCCAGTTACCTATGAAATTGTGTTGAAAGCACTGCCTCCTGTTGATGTAGGTTCCAGTTAGGAGGCACTGACATTTGATTTGGTCCCAGCCTTTGTTCTGATTAACTGATGAAGCACTGTACTCAAAAGAAATTTACCAAAAGATGAGATAGTGTAGAAATGAGGTGGAAATATTATTGGGAGACAATTCTCCATGGGTTTCTTCCTTTTCTTTACATCTTGTGAGCAGAGGGACTAACTCATCTTTGTTTGGGGCTCTCCTTTAAAGGATTTTTGTGTGGCAAACAGTCTCAGAAGTTGGAGCTATTATCCCCAAGGACATTTTACTGTATATTATTAAAAACTGGGGTTTCCTAAGCAGAGAGTAACTCTGCTGTAATGCAGTTCACTCCATTTGCAGGTGTCACCTGACCCTTTTTACATTGTCTTGCGGGAATTGGGTCCTAAGGGTCAGCACAAGAAAATTGACACACTGACCAATGCTCTTACTGCAAGTAATAAACTAGGCTTTGTCTCTGACCCAGGAGTCTCTTGTCTTCTGCCAGCATCCATGGAACTGACAGAAGCTTGCTGTCAGTTTAAAAGCAGGATGAAAATTTTAGACTCTTTGCTATTCATTAGGAAGGCTGCCCTGAAATAGGGTCTAAACTGCAATGTGGATGATGCTGTTTGTGAAAATAAAATTTCCAAAGGTTGAAGCCAGAGCCACCAGGCAGAATTGCTAATGAAAATTTAGATCATTCTAATATGCATTGGAAAATCAGGGAAGTGAACTTAAGAGTTGATGGTTGGTTTTACTTACGAAGTATGAATTTTTAGTGACCTTTCTATTTTAGCTAAATTGACTAAATAATATGATCCCACATTAATCATATTCCTTAACCAAAGAGCCAAAACACTAAATGTTTCTTGGTTTTAAAACTAAGCAAAAATAACTGCTCATTTTTGCATACTTGAGTGAGTAACTAGAACATAACTTTCATATTATAACCAAGATAGAAACCCAGTTTTGCAAACTGAGTTATAGTTTTGAAGTTAAAGAAAGGCAGGGATCAGGCCCCCTATTTTCAGAAAGAGGCATCATTGTGACAGTGTAAATTGATTTGAGTAACAATGCTGAAAGCCTGTGGTGAATACTGAAGAATACCCGGTTAAGGTCACAAAGACGATTCATAGCACAAATGGGGAGTTTCAGGTCAGCAGAAAGAAAACCCTTTGGGATATATAATACAGAGAATGACAAAACTAAGCCCCATGGAATGTGGAAAGCCTAGATAGCTTAAATGTATCTTTTCAAACTTACGCTAGCAGAGAACGAATTAATATATTGCTAAATCTGAAGCTGTGATATCATGGAGCTAGGAAGTGGTGTGTATTCTGCCCTTTTTGGGTTGAAAATGTTGGGAAAATCAGGGAAAGAGAACAGTGTCAGGGAGCTGCTCCCTTAGGAAATGTAGTATCTATGAGAACAGTATACACTGAAGGAGGTGAGTGAGTGGAGAATGGAAAATAAGACTGTGCTCCAGGAACTGGGAAAGATTACCTGAAGAAGAACTAGAATATTGCCATAAACATACTTTCTTTGACCTCATAATTTTTTTCTTGGAGCTTCCAGCATGCTTAGTTAGCAGACTCATCTCTGCATGCAAAGGACAGAACATTTATTGTTATTATTGGTGCCATTATTATTACATGAACATTTATGATTATGTCACAGTAAAATATGTCTTTGGACCAAAAATTTATGAAATTTCATCATTTTATTACTTTATCAAGTTGAAAGTCTCATGAATTAGTTTTATTTCTATTTAGCTCTGAAGAATAAATTTGAATTCTTTCCTTCAGTGGCAATATTGCTTTTAGTAATTTCTATCAAAAGATGACAGATAACTTTAGAAAGATGGGTTGGACTAAATATATGGTTTTATTAATGGGGTCTACAGTATACATTTGCATCATGAAAATATGAATATGTATAAAACATACTTGTAAATTCTGATTTCCTTAATTATACCAACCTTGGGGAGGGATAGGAAGATAAAACCTGGGTAACCTTCAGAGTGGTATTACTCAAGCCTCAAGTCAGATCTTGAAGTTTGTAACTATAGTTCTTTTAGATTGCAAACTTCATTGTGTTTCCTGTTTTAGAGTTAAGAAAAATGCAGATTATTGGGAAAATATAACAGATACTGAACTAAACTCCAACTGAGAATTGGTTAGAGAAAAGCAGGGATCAGGAATCCTATTAGCAGATGAGAACTTTTACAAGTCTTGGTTCCCTCTCACTTCTATTTCTCCATCATTTACATCTTATACATAATTTGTGTGCCCAATAAAAATACATCTCAAATGCATTGTGACATTCCCCAAATAAGGATCATCCCTTTCCATTTTGAAGTAGGATAACTCTGTGTCATTGCAAGAATGACTTCCTTCCCTTCATTGTGTTCCTCCTGTTATAATGCCAAGACACAAAGAGAGCCCCAAACAAAGTTGAGTTGGTCCATCTGCTCACAAGATGTGAAGAAAAGGTAGAATAACAATAATATTCTTTATTTAGCCAAAAGAGTTAGTTCTGGTTTCTGCTACAAACAGAGAAAAAGAAAACAGAAAACTGGTTCAGTCATTCTAGGCCAAAGTTAAAGAATTCCTTTTTCTATTTTTGATTTAATTTGGATGCCACTGCCATGTGGTCACAAAGATCCTTTGCTTGGCCAAACTTCAGTCAGGCTTCTGAAATTTCTTCTCAGTCCATCTCTGTATTTCCTTACAAAATCCTGGTTGAGCAAAGTAGTTTTAGCTAGATATCTGCTCATGCCAGGTATCTGATTGGGTTCTTCATCCACCACCATCCCCCAGGTGACATCTTTTTACCCTGTCCTACATTCAGCAAGAATCCTGTTAGGTCGGTTTAGCCAGAATCCCCTTACCTCTGATGTTTCCTCTTAGTAATTTTCCATCCTTTGACCCTCCACTTTGCTCCTTGGATATAAATTTCCACCTGCTCATGCCATATTTGGAGTTGGTGTGGATTCTGCAATCAGTAGGTTGGAAACATTGGGAAAATCAGGGAAATGGAATGGAGTCAGGGATCTGCTGCCTTCTGGAAACTTAGTATCTATGAGAATAGTACACACTGAAGGAGCTGAGGGAGTGGAGAATGGAAAACAGACGACTGTGCTCTAGGAACTGGGAGAGATTACCTGAAGGGGAACTAAAATAGTGCCATAAGCATACTTTCTTTGACCTTCCCCGCTACGAGACCCTATACCTTGTTACAGTGGTCCCCATACATATTGCAATGATCCTGAATAAAGTCTTTCTTCCTGTGCCTTCACAAGAACAATTAAATAATTGTTTTTTTTGCCAATCGTGTCACTTTTTTCTTTTTTCTTTTTCTTTTTTTTTTGAGACAGGGCCTCACTCTGTCACCCAGGCTGGAGTTCAGGGCTCAATCATGGCTTACTGCAGCCTCAGCCTCCCCAGACTCAGGTGATCCTCCCACCTCAGCCTCCCAAGTAGCTGGGACCACAGCTGCACACCACTACATCCTGCTAATTTTTGTATTTTTTGTAGTGACAGGGTTTTGTTGTGTTGCCCAGGTTAGTCTCAAACTCCTAGGCTCAAGTGATCCTCCTCCCTTGGCCTCCCAAAGCACTAGGATTACAGATGTGAGCTATCACACCCCACCTGCGTTTAATAAACAGTCTTGCCATGCCACCCATGTGGCAGTGCAGGGAAAATGTCTTGAGTGTCTGGGACAGGGTAAGCAAGCACCACAGTGATGCAGATTCAGTGGCTACTGCCTGGTGTGAATCTGGATAGTGAGGGTAAAGGCCTTTCTGTACAGCAGCATCTTCTTAAGTCAGGAAAGAGCCACAGATTTGACATCAGAGCTTTCTCTCCCTGGATTCAGAACACTGTTTTCTACTTAAGAACCCTATAGGAAGATACAAATATACTTCCAGGGTAATATTTAGCATGAGAATAAAATAACAATATCAATGCTGACTCTAAGGGGCAATAGTAAAATTATTTCCATAGTGAGGGGGGAGATTTTTATCCCCAGCTCACTTATTGCCTTATTTGCTGGGGTTGATTCCTTTGTATTCCTTAAGAATTATTAGCTAATATTGTAATAAGGGTCACTGGGAGATGGGATGTGATCATTACCAGAGGGAAAAGAGGATCTTCACACACAAGCTTTAGTCTACTTTTCAGTTTTGTGCAAAGTTGGATAGCATCCAGAGACTGGAGAGGGTCTTGGTTCCTCCCCACCTTCACGTTTCCACGATTCACATCTCATGCCCACTTTGTGTATCTAACAATAACACGCCTCAGATGCAGTGCTGTTTCCGGAGCCTCTTAAGGAGCTTATTTTTATCATGCCAAGAACTTTCTGCTTTCCATGAAAGTAGTTCTTTTAGTTAGCACCTTGAATATTCCTTTTTCTATATTCTTGCTCTCAAATGAAGAACTGCTTTGAACACTACAAAAAAATCTAAGTAGAGAAGAGGACTGGGAGAAGAACAGACACTAGCCATCTGTTGCTCTGGCTATCCTTATGTAAATTGGGAAAGCTGTTTCTTTTCTTTTTTTAAAAGATATGTTTAATTTCGAAATTGTATAAAAAGTATCTAAAAAGCCCAATGTTAAACTAATAATTTATTTCAAAGTTTATGAAACATGAGTATAAAGGAACATGATTGACTTTACTCACGTTCTGGCTTATAAATATCCGAATAAATATTATCAAAATCAGATCACAAAATGGGAAGCTTTATTCTCACTCAATTGGTAGTATCATTTTCTAAAAATTTTTAGAAATAAACTTTGGCAGTTGGCTTCAGAACTAAATTAAAATTAGACCAAACATTATTTTTACTGTATAAAAATTGTATTTTCTTTTCTTTTCCCCAACTTTTCATCAGATTTGAAGCCATATATCTCCTGGCTGCTTTCAAAATTCAAATCTGTTATCATCACAATTTATTATATTTTATTTTTCAAGACATTTTCTTTTAATTTCAGAAGAGATCCCTGATTCCATAGAAGTAACAATGAAAAAAATACCTAAAGCCACCAATGAAAACCAGTTTATAAGAAATATCATAAAGGGTCAACAATTATTTGGGTGTGTGGCATATGGCAGGTTCATTTTAAAAAGTCACTTTTCTAAATGTTATGCCCCATATATTTATCTGTTTTCAGAACCCATGTGATTGAGGAAATCAGCTTTGAGTGTCAAAAGAATTTCCTGAGTTTTCGTATGCTTCTTTATTGTCGAGAGATCGCTTATGGCTGACATGGAACCATTTCCTTATTCTTCTGTAAAGATGCCAATGCCAGAATCTCAGCCGAGAAGCAGTCAGTAGATGTTAAGAAGTTCTTTTCTGAAAGAAATAGATTTATGCTTCTTGTCTAGCATTACGCAGTTATTTTGAAAATGAATTTCCAGGTCATTTTTGTAAGTGGAAGGTATACAACTCTCACAACCACAATAGGCATTTGGAATCTGTAGTAAGCACTAAAAATTTGAAAACAAAGGAACAGGAACTCAATGAAATTGATATAAATATTCAATGTATAATATGAAAGACAGCTAACAGCAGAAATCATGTACTAAAGTAACAAGAATAAAATTAACCCACTCTAAGAAGGAATTTGTAAGCATTTTAATAAAACTAAGTTGTTCTTTTAATATTTAAAACTCATCAAGATAATTACAGCAGTTGAATTTCAGTGGGTCCAGATGCCAGTCAATGGATAAACTGTATCAGAATTACTTGGGAGCTTTAAAACTGTTTTCACTTTTAAAATTTTTGACATAGTCCCTAGGGCGTTAATTTAAAACTATTGAATCAAAATTGCAGAGATCAAGGTATCTTCAATTTAAAACTACCTCAGGTGATTCTGATACAGTTTAGCTATGGGCAGGACTACGTCTGAGAACTCCAGGTGCAAAGGAGAGGATCCTTAGCAGTTGTCTCAGAGAAACTGCAGAGTAGAATAACCTTTAGAGTTCAGAGATGAACAACAGAGATTCCTGCTTTAAAAAAGCTCTGTGTTAAGGGAGAGGGGTTGGAGGTTTCCAAGAACGGGTGCTCTGCAGACACTGAAGAGAGAGAAACATGAACAATTCTGAAGACTCTAAAGGGACTTTGAAAAATGTGGAGGCTTTTACTAAGTATTACAGGATGTTAAATTCAGTAGATGATGGAAGATACAGGCAAGACACTATGTGTGTGAAGGAATAGGTCTATAAGAGAACATGTAATGATCTCTTAAAATGTTTGTTGGGCCTCTCTCCTTAGAGTTAAATTTCCCTGCAGGGGATCTTTGGCAGATGTCCTTTGAGCTGAGAGCAGAAGGGCAAAGGGCATGACCCTTGCCCTCTAGCTGGTCCCTGTATTCTCTTATGCAGCTGTTAGAGATGCTTATCAGCCTTCAAAGGTTGCCCGCAGGGAATCCCTGCTGGGTGCCTACTGGCACGTAGAAGTCCTTTTCTTTAGGGAGTCTGTCTCCAGCTACAGGCAAATCTAACCAACACATGTTTAACCTAGGACAGTATATAAAACCCTTTTGTATGCACTATTTCATCTAATCTTCACAACAATCCTGCAAGACAGGTATTATTTCTCAACGTTTTTTTTTTCTTTAGGGGCTTAAGTCACTTGCTTAAGAACATAAACATCTAATAAGCTGTGCAGCAGGAACTCAAACCTGTCTTGGACTCAGAATCCTGTGATGTTTGCTCTACCTTTATAAAGTCTCTCTGCTTCTGAGTAAACTGATGAAATTGAGATTCTGCGTTTATAAAGCTGAAAGCCACACCTGCACCAGTCATGCTTCCACCTTGAGATTTTAAGTCTCCTTGGAGTGTTTTACAAAAGGACTATGTGGATCTCAGTCAAAGCACAACAAGTATTTGTTGGAAAATAATGGATATACTTTATACTTTTAGAGCCTTTGCAAAGTATATCAAAGTTAATCTTCCCTAAAAGTTTAATTCAGAGGAATTTTTATCTCTTCTAGGTCTGAAAATTGTGTTCCCATGCCTTTAGTTAATGGTGGACAATGCCTTAAAAATAAGGCTTTCCCAATGCAGAGAGCAACCTGCTAATAGATTGAAGTAAGGTAAGTTACCGTTATAAGGGTGTAACACTGAGATGAGAAGGGAAAATACAAGATAGTGGGTATCAAGACCTGTGTGAGCAGAAGGGGAAACAGAGGCCAGGCTTACAAAAGTGACAGCGAGGAAATTTCTTTTTTATGATGTCTGGGGCTTCCCCAGTCTACACCTGCTATTTTTATAGTTTCTTTATGAAATACTTTGAGCTATTTAGCAAATTATAGATCATTCATACTCTTTCACTTAGTCCCCTGACTTCTATTGCCAATCTACCAACTGTTGTTTTCCTCAGTAGAAATAGATATAAAAATAAAGCATCAGACCAAATGTGCTTAAATGCAGTGATCAAATTCTCTTAGAGAGTGGTTTTAAAATCTGGATGCAGCTGAGCCCATTCCTTTAGCAAACACGCGGAAGCCCAATAAGTAAAACAAAAGCAGAGCTGATGTCATAGAAATGGGGTCAAGGGGACAAACCTCTATTTCATCACATCTTTCGGGCAACCTTTTGACCCCTCTGGCAAGGGAGATCCACCTCTGGGATTTGAAGCTAGTTGAATTATCCTGTTTTATTCTATGTAATACAATAAAACAATGGGACCTAGAATTTATTCTCTTTGTCTTTTCTGGCTCCACTGAAAAGTAGAGCTCATCAGGACAGTAAGGAATCTGGGTGGCACATAAACTAAGTCCCATGAAAATGGAAAGTGGGAAAGCTAACATACATCTAGTAACATTTTAATAGCAACAAAGAACTATTTTTCTTTGCAAATTTTCACAGTGAATATAATCTCATGAAAGAATAAATGTTCTGTCATTTTCAGAATTTAAAGAGTGGGATGAATAACTTTTAGAAATACTGAAAAGTGCATTATATCTGTTTGATTTGTGGGTTAGCTCCACCATCCATCATAATTTTAGGTGATAAGAAGAGACTCTTGATCATCAATCTACCCTCCTGCTCTTGTCAGGGCTGCTGTCCTCAGATAAACATAATCTGTTTCTACTATTTATTGTTTTTTCTGAAAGGATGTGAATAAATGGAAACATAGAAGCTTTTATTTTAGGCATAGTCTTTTGTAGAATCCAGTGGCTTTGGAGTTTGTTTAAAGCTTCACCAACCAAAAATGGAGAAAGGAAATTATATGTACATTTTATGTTATACAGTAAACTTGAAGACAGCTTGCTTTCTACTGGGCTAGAGGATATTGGATTCTTTTGTGCTTTTCTAAATCACAATATGAGATATTTATGAAGCTCTTATGAAAATTACATAATTTTCAAAGTGCTCTTTTTATTAAGGATATGTGTATTCTTTTCACTGAGTAATGTTTCACAGGCAGCATTCTTCTGCCTATGTACAATAGCTAGAAATCTTGAAAGGAGATTCAATCAAACTTGGACCTGCCATTGTTTAGTATTTCTCACTTATAAATTAGATTTACCCTCATATGGTATACAATTTCTTTTTGTAGTCAGTCAAATTCTTCATTTACTTTACAACATTTCTCTAGTCTTGGCCTTTTAGGCATCCAAGTTTTTCAGAACTTTAGTTCAATTAAACATCTCTGAAGATATTCACAGGTATACACTGACTATTTCTGAATCCCAGAGAAAATTAGGAGATCCTCAGCTTATTCTCTCTCTGTAATTATCTCTTCAGAAATAAGAAGTCTTCTAAATTTGTCTCCATTCCATATTGACTTAAAAGGCCCTTACATTCACAAGAAAACTTAAAGGTACAAATATACAATGCGAAATGTCTGTTTTTTTGAGTTTTTGCTTTTCTTTAAAGTAACTTATTTAGAGTTTGGAGGGTACAGAATACTAAGGACACAGATTCGGTAGCAAACAATTCCTGCATATCAGAGAATTTCTTTGAGGAAACATCATGGAGAGGATGTATGGAAATTTTAGTTGCCTACCTAAGAAAGAGCTACACATGAAGTCAAAGTAAGTTTGGCCACCAATTTTAATTCTCCACTTAGTCCTTTGGCATTAGGTGGCCAGTCAGGTGATTTTGCTGCTAATCCTCTCCTTTGTGGTCCTTAGAATAGAGATGATAATTCCTAAAATGCCTGCTTAAAGAGGGTGTCGTGCAAATAAACTTAAAAATGGGTGCAAAACTTGAAAAAAAACTGAATGCAGATTATGGGCTTATTCCGCAAGAATGAATCAAACAGGGCTGAAATTCTTTTTTAAGTGCAGATGAGTGTTGCAACAGCACGCACGTTCTGAAAGACTCAGACAACCTGAAATTCTATTTTTTTTTTTTTTTTTTTTGAGCTCTTCCAAGTTTTGGTTTCTCAGAAAAAGACTAAAGAGAGGAAATGACTCAGCATCATTGAAAAAAGGAATAGATCAAACTTGAACTCAAAAGTTCTATTTTCAGTTGAGGAAGTCTTGTTGCAAAAGCATGGATCCGTTCGCAACTTGAACACACTGAACAAATGCCACTTCTTTTGCAACCTCTGCTCTTACAACATACTATGTGTAGATGTGTGCCTCTTTACAATGCTTTTGTTTTTCATGCAATCAAATAGTTATGAAGTTTTTGTACAAGAATTTCCGTTTGAGGCTAACCTTTATTCCTCAAGTGTCACATATAGTTCCTCTTAAAATATTTATTGCAATTACTTTTGATTCCTTAATGTGAGGTTGGTAGAGCAGTAACTGCTGTCTCTTACTGTGTTGTTATCTCAGTTGCTAACTATACTTTTCTATTTTTTAGAGCACTTTTAGATTCCCAGCAAAATTGAGCAGAGAGTACAGAGTTCATTTACTCCCTGCTCCTGCAAATGCACAGCCTCCCCCACCATCAAGGACCCACACATTTATTACAATTGATGAACATACATTTACATTTCTTTATCTCCATTAGGGTTCACTCTTGGTGTTGGACTTTCTATAGGTTTTGACAAATGGATAATGCCATATATTAACCATTAAAGTATCATATAGCATCACCTTAAATACTTTCTGTGCTTCACCTCTGTACCTATGTGTCTCTCCCTCTTACTCTTCCCAGCCCCTGGCAACTACTGGTCATCTTACTGTCATTGTACTTTTGCCTTTTCCAGAATGACATCTAGTTGAAATTATACAGTAGGTAGCCTTTTCAGAGCAATTATACTTTTGTAAAACAGAAAGTACTTGGTTGCAAATCATAGGGTTCATTTCTAAATTGATGGCTATTTTTAAGATAAAAATTAATAACAATTGTAAATATGGTTATTTTAATATAAGATATAAATATATATGTGTTTCATCTAAAAATAAAAATATATATGTATTCTTGGCGGGTCGCAGTGGCTCACACCTGTAATCCCAGCACTTTGGAAGGCTGAGGCAGGCAGATCATGAGGTCAGGAGATATAGACCATCCTGGCCAATGTGGTGAAACCTCGGCTCTACTAAAATACAAAAAATTAGCTGGGCATGGTGGCGTGCGCCTGTGGTCCCAGCTACTTGGGAGGCTGAAGCAGGGGAATCAATTGAACCCAGGAGGTGGAGGTTGCAGTAAGCCAAGATCATACTACTGCATTTCAGCCTGGTGACAGAGTAAGTCTCTCTCTCTCTCTCTGTATATAGATATATATGTATTCTTTGCATGATGGCTGTATCGAATATCAGGGATCATTTTCAGTTCCTGAAAGAGGCAAACTATTGTCTTGACTGTATTCACATGCAGTTTCCTTGTCTCCTTTTTCTGTATTCTTAGATAAGATAACTGCTGAGAAAAAAGACAAATAAGGCTAAAATGCTTGAAAAAGAGAGATTTACTTTTTTCACTTTAAGATTCAGTTTTTCTATTCTCATCTACTTTTCTGTCAAGAAAGGAAATCCTGATTTCTACCAGGGTCATCACTTCTTAGCATATTTCCTGCCTGACTAGAATTTAGAAGACTTGAAATTTTCAAAATGAATTGCTTGAGGCTTAATTTTTAATTACTTACTTTAGGTGTGCCGTCTTGTTCCTCCAAACTAAACCTTGAATAGATTGTGTTTGTGATTACCCTGGCAGCTGTGAAACAAGGTGACAAGGAGGTCCTGTTTTTGTTTTGTCACAAGTAACTGTTGTGGGCCTTGTTAGGCTTTAGCAATTTCATCCCTCTACATAGGCGGTGTTAAAATCTCCTCATAAAGTGAAGTTTTAAAATCTCATAGTAAAAAATCAATTTTCCTTTCAACTGCCAACAAAGTTTCCATGTCACAATTTGTAAACATCATTTTGGTGAAATGAAAACTGCTTGAGAAGTCCTAGAGAACTGTGGAAAGAAACACTTATGTGTGAGTTTTGCTAGTTGTCAATTCTTAAATACGGAAGCCTAAGATAAGACAGTGATAACATTTCAAGAAGAGGAGGGATACTGATGGAACAAAAGAGTGCCTTAAACTTTGTTTTGTGTGTTTATAATGTGAATGCTTTTGAATTATAAAAAATTTGGTAGTTGACTCTTCTTTTTATCAATGAAATGTCAACTAATTTTGAGAATAATTGTCAACACTGTGTGAGATATAGAAAGTCACAAAACGGGGGACATTATTACCTGAAGAGGAAGTGGTTTAGGAAGCTTGTCAATCACAGTCATGACTAGGGAACCACTTTGGTCCCCACTTCCGATCCTTACTAGCTGTTATTTGGAGAAAAACAGTTGGTGGCACCCAAGCTAAATGTCACATTCATGACAATTGCTTGGGGTGGGGATGAGGGAAATGGAATTAAGATATATGTCTATGGAGTATGTCTTATTTTTAAAAATCAACTTTAAATATTACTTGTAAAATATTCTAGTAATCAGTTGACCCTAAAACTTAGACGTTCTTTCATGGAAAATATATTTTTGATAAGGTTTGCATAAAACAGAGACTGTTAAACTCTGTTGAAAAATAAGACAGATTTCTAATCTAAAACCACCTTAGTTATATGATATATTGATAGGCAGATTGGTTGATAGAAAGTTATAGAAGAAGTAGATAGGACATTAAACACATTAAAAAGATATGTCTGGACAAATGATAATTTGTTGGAATATGGTCAAAAGTTAAGTATGCAGAGGTGCAGTCTAATAAAATTTAACTTTCAAATCAATTTCCAACAGATGTGAGTACTCTCAAAATTCTCAATGTATGAGGTATTTATAAGAATAATTACGTACTACAAATCCTGGCATAGTTCTGTTTCTTTTAAATGCAGCAGGGTGAAAACATGTTATCTTAATAGCTGGCTCCTGAACTCCTTTCAGGGCAGGACTGTTTTGTTTATGCCACTTTTACTAGGACAGGTGAGACCTGAGGGAATGGGTATTGGCAGGAATAAAAGTAAAGAAGAAACAGTTCTACTTTTATGAGGCAGGTGGAGAAGAGAGGGTAGGAGCAGAGAAGTGGTTTTGGAAGTGAGGTGGGTATCAGAGAGGCCAGAAAGGTTAAAGGCTGTAGTGCTACATGGCATAACTCTGTCAGTGAAACTTTGGGGGCAGAATATTCTGGAACCTCCTTGGGACCCCAAATCTCCAGTAGAAGTTTTGTTATAGTTAATAGGCTTGATTTTGTTGTAGCTTTTGGGAGATGGGTTAGAAGAAGATTTGTTCCATATCTGGGATGACCCCAGGATGAATATGTAAAAATAGACATGAGACACAGGGCAGGGGTGAAAACATTCAACTCGGGGAAGAAAATCATATTAGAAGAGATTATGAGAATTTAAGCCACACCCCCACATTCTCCATTCCCAGGAATTTGCATATGGTTAGGGAAGGTTTTGAATCTCCACAGTCCGTGCAGTGGGTGTTTGAATAATTCTTATTTAGATTTTAAGTAGTGAGGAGACCAAATGATATAATGATTACACACTAAAATGTGATTACTTCCATGATTGTGTTTGAAACTTCAGAAGGGACCTTTTGTTTATGTTTTTAGTGGATTTTCTTTTTCATATTAACATGTAGAAGTTCTTTGTATATATGAACACTAATCCTTGGTCAGTTATACATGTAGCAAATATTTTTCTGCTATATGACTCTTACTTTATTGCTTTTATAGTATCTTTTGATGAACAAAAGTTTAAAGTTTTAATGAAGTTGTGTTTATTAGTATTTTTCTTCATAATTGGAACTTTCAGCATCTTAAGAAATCTTTCCCAACTCTGAAATCATGAAGATAAACTGTTTTCAGCAACTAAGTTTTAGTCTTTAATCATTTAAAGTTGGTGTCTGTGTATGATATAAAATATGGATACAATTTTATTTTGTTTTACTTTTTTGCCATAGCAGTGATAATAATGAATATGTTTGTCATTAGGCTGCTTTATCTTAAAGAAAATACTCTCAATATTTTGCCATTAAGTGTGGCATTTGTTTTAATTTTATTTTTGTGCATGTTCTTTTTCAGGTTAGAAAATTTCTTTCTTGCCATTTTCTTGTTTGTCTTCTTTGCTTGGATTTTTTATGAGTGATACTGAATTTCATCAACCCCCCTTTTTGTATCCATTGAGATAATAACATAATTTT
Organism: Saguinus oedipus; assembly: GCA_031835075.1. Taxonomy (NCBI): domain Eukaryota; kingdom Metazoa; phylum Chordata; class Mammalia; order Primates; family Cebidae; genus Saguinus; species Saguinus oedipus. The sequence goes on from CM063169.1 coordinate 23,322,061, forward strand.
CCTTTTTTCTTCTTTTAGAGTAGTAACTAATTTTAATATTTTATTATTATTAATTCAGTCTTGTGTTTCTGAAATAATTCCAGCTGAGTCATGACATATACACATTTTTTTAAACAATACTGTGCTCAATTTGCTAAATATATGCTCATAAGTAAGATTGATAAGTAATGTTTTCCTGGTTTTTCCTTGATATCACAGCTTGAGAGCTCTGTCTCAAGCTTGAAAACTACATTCAAAATGTATTGAGGAGACTATCACTTTTTTCTATTCTCTGAAAACTTGTGTAGGATTGGGATTATCTCTTATAAAGCCATTTGGACCTGGTATTCTTCTTTGGAGAAGATTTTTAACTGCTGATTTAATATCTTTAATGGCTTTAAGACTATTAAACTTTTACTTGCTCTAGAGTAAATTTTGGAATTTGTATTTTTAAAGGATTTATCTATTTTTTTGACATTTTCAAGATATTTGACATTACTGTTGCTCCTAACAACTTGTCACCTTTTTAGTCTCTGTAGCATTTATTGTAATGTTTCTTTTTTATTACAAGTATATTTTTTAAATTTTGTGTCTTCTATTTGCCTTTTGATTGATGTAGCCAGAAGTCTTTCTGTATTATTAATCTGTTCAAAGGCTTGATTTTTGGCTTTGTGGATTCTTTCGATTGTATGTTTTTGCTTCTCATTGTTATGATTTTATTTTTAATATTTCTTTACTCTTATTTTCTTTGTTTTTGGTTTTCTCTTCTTTATCTAAATTTCTGGGTTGCACTCTAAACTCATTAATGTTGAACATTTCTGCTTCTCTAACATAGGTATTTCATGGAATATATTATACTCTATGCACCACCGTAAATATATCAAGTATTTTTTGTTGGGTTGTATGTGTATATATTTCTTTCATCTTTTGTGTCTTTTTTTATCCTTTTACTTTTTTCTCCTTAACTTGTTTAGCAGTTATGTGTTCCACATCTATTCTTCTACAAGTATCAAAACATTTACCTTCATACTGAAAATTACAAGAACCTTAAAATGCTTTTAGATCATAGGTTTTTCCTAATTTACATACCGTGGTACCTGACATTTTAATTCTCATTTTTAAAGACAGAAATTAAATGCTACTATTTTATTCAATCAGTATTGTTGAGATTTAGTTAAAAATGTAACAATATCTCTGCCTATGATCCCTTCTCACACTCAGATCTTCTCCCTGGTAGTATCTTTATTCTGCCTGAAATACATCTTCAGACTTTCCATTATTAAGGATTTGGGGTGACAAAATGTTTTTTAGTTTGTTTATTTCTCAGTTTTTGTTAAAGAGATTCAGTTTTACTTCATTTACTCAAAGAAGGAAGTAGTAGTTAAAAAGACAGGCTGTGGGACTGAGGGAGGGATGAGAATTCATCTTAAAAGGTAAAGAGTTTCTGCTTGGGATGATGAAAGTGTTGCGGAAATTGATAGGAGTAATGGTTGTAAGTGTTGTGAATGCACTTAATGTCGCTGACTTGTATACTTGAAGATGATTAGAATGGAAAGTTTTATGTTACTCTGTTTACACACACACTCACACACACACACATACATGCACACAGGTTCTGTATGTGCATGTATAAATGTGCCTGTATTCAAATTGCCTGTCTCTTGCTAACCGTGATTTTCAGGCAAGAAAATTAACCTAGCTTGCCTTTCTTCTCTTTTCTGTCGAATGGAAATGTACATGAGGTAGACTGCCTACCTCATAAAGTTTTTATAAGGACTGAATGAGGTGGTATATGTAAAATGATTAAAACAAGGCTGGTTCATATTCAGTAAACATTACATATTATTACTGTTCCTTATTCCTTGTATACAGAGATCACTATGCAGCGGTAAGAATGACAAGACAGGCCTAGGGAGACCATGGAATTCACTCCAAGCTTAAACACGATATGATGACTGAAAGTCTATGCTGCTTCCACTGAAATCATGGCCGCATACCCAGTGATTTTACACAATTCAGACTTATTTCTACTCACATTTTTCTGGGATATGAATATGTGACTTTAGTTTCATCTTTTAAAAACCAAGTTTCAGTTTAATAATATAGTGTTTAAGGTGGTTTATGAAACAAAAGTGATCATCCTGTGAGGGTAACTGGCATACCATTTCATGTTAGTATTAGAGTATTTCAGTATTTGTCAGAAAACAAATCTTTGGCTGCCTTTCAATTCTTGTAATAGCCTGAAGGTGCTTGTGAGTAGGATGATTTTGGGCTGTTTTATGCATTTGTAGTTCTGAACAAAGATACATGTTTAACCCAGATTTTAAGGCCTGGTGTAATTTCATTCTTTCTTTACTTTTCTATCTTTGCTTTGATGTCTTGAAAAAAATAAAATCAAAGATGTCATTGTAGTTTATGAAGAAAAATAATAGAAAGTTACACAATATAAACGTATTTAATTCCTTAATCTTCAGATTTTACTGGGCATACAGTATATATTTTCAATACAGTTAGGAATTTGCTAAAGATTTAATCAATATGAAGGAATTAATGTTATCTCCAATCTTTTAAGAGACATATTCAACTGCAGTGATTAAAATTGTTAACCTTATTTATCAGGCAGTCTAAGTATCTTTTAAAGGTATATAGAATGTTTAACATACTTATAAATACATAGATTTGAAAGAGTTTATATTGAAATTTACCCAATTGTTTGGTTTGGAAAAAAATGTAAACCTCTGTAATCACATTTGTGATAATATGAAAATTATCAGTGAAGACAGAAAGTGTCTAACTGATTAAGTGAGAACTCAGCAACAGAGAAAAGCTTCTTTCAGGCACCCATGGGATATCAGAGCTCTGCTGCCCCTTGACGCTGAGGGTCCCTCACAGGCACAGACACTTCAAAGGCTCCCTTTCTCCCAGCTGGCTCTCCACTTCATATGTATTCTGCTAGGAATATTCTACCAAGTGGGAAGATAAAAATACCTTTCAGTGTCAAAACCTCACAATTTTTAATAATAAGATGTTTTAATTGGCTTTTTGGCTTTTGTTTTTTAAATAGGGCAGTACAGCCTAATAATTCAGAGCCGCCATGTCTTTTGGTGGCCAAATGTAAGAAATCCATGAATTCCAACCTTTTAATGTCATAAATAGAGCAAGATCTTTTGGCCACTGATTTTTGAACCAATTAATGTTATACCACACACACACACACAAAACCTTAGTAATGACTACTGTATACTGCTGGTCTTATGTAATATTTTAAGTACATATTAAATCTCTTTAGGAGAGATTTCATATTAGTTGTTTGTTCATAGTTTTTGTCTGTTTTGAGGCACATGGGACCTGGCAGAATAACATTCACTTTTGAAATCAGCATCTTCAAAGATGAAGTATTGGATTTTAAATCACCAAACTGTTGAATCACAGGACTGCACGGGGTCTTGTTTTGTATTTTTATTTAATTATTTTACCCTTTAGAAAGATGTATGTAATGTAGTCAAATAAGGTTATAGCCTGTATTGAAAGTTTCTCCAAAGAAATAAATGTAATATACAATTCACTTTTTCCAATAGTCGATAGAGCTATTTGCCTTATGGAAAATAGAGAAATCTAATTTAACAGTTTACTTTTTCCTCACTTTTGAGGGTAATGTCTTCTGTCTTTTATTGTTCAGAAGTTTGCTGTCAGCCTAATTGTTGATCCCTTGTAAATAATCTGCCTTTTTTTTTCTGGTTGCTTTAAATATCTTCTCTATAACTGTAACTCTACAGATTTACTATTATCTCTCTCTCTCTCTTTCTCTACCTGTTTACCTATATATCTATTTATCTTTCATCCATCTATTATCTACCCACACATCTATTAATCTTGAGAGGATCTTTTGCTTTTTGCCTCATGAATGGCAGCCTGAATACCTTATAAATTAGTAACATTTGCAGCCATTATATTTTTGAGTAATATTTCTACATTCCCTCTGTTATCACCATTCAGAATTCCAATTAGCTGTATATTTGAACATCTTATTTTGTTTCTTTGGCGCTTAAATTGTCTTTTATTTTCCTAATCCGAGTGTCTCTTTGATACATTCTAGGTATTTTTCTTATCTTTCAATTTGTTAATTGGGCCTTATATTTTGTTTTATCCCCGGTGTCATTTACCTATTAAGATTTAATTTCTATGATTATATTATTTAATTTTACATGTTTGAATTGTTCTTTCCCAAAGCTAGCCAGTCTTTTCCCATTTTGTCTTGTTCCTTTTAGAGGTTGATTTCTCTTTCAATAATTTTAAACATGCTCATTTCCAAAGGGTTTATCAGAGTCTTTTATAACATAAAGTGTGTGGGATCCTAATCCTTTCGGCTGTCCCTGCTAATCATTGCTCATAGCAGAACATTTAAAAGTAACTTTAAACATGTCTTTAGCATTGCAACTTTAGGGTCCTTGCAGGTGTCTAGTGAGCTTAGGTGGAAGTTGTGGCCCTCCAATACAGATTTGCTTTTGCTTCTGCCAGATACCCTATAAGCTATCAACGCTCAGAATCATTTCCTTATTGTTGCTGATATCTTGGCTTGGGAGTTCCTAGCTAAACTAGTAGGAGAATTTTGAACCACAAACCCATGCAAGGTGCTGGTCAATGGTTTTTGATTTTCAGGGTAGATTATCTTTTTTTTCCTACCTAAGCCCATGGCAGAGACATAGCTTCCTTGTTATTTTGCACATGAGTATATTTTTGCTTTTGTCTTCTTGTCATTGATAGTGAAATATTTTGAGGTCCCAGATTTCAGTAGGGGTTTCAGTTCTAACTTCTTCCTCCTGTTTGGGCCCAAGGCCTCATTTCTTGTCACTCATGGTATTTAAACCCAGGCTGTAAGTTTAAGGAAGCTGTCCATATATATCATCCCCAACAAGGATAGCTGCCAGTATATTCGCATACTGCTTTAGTTTTCTAGCTCTCTTTGTTTCTGACACCTGTGTCCTTCCTGTTCTTGGACTTTCAACTATGGATTTAGGTGAATTTTTATCCAGTGTTTCTAGGTGTTTGCATCTGGATAATTTTTAGTTTATCATTTTCCACCATCTTGTTAGAATATGTTATATATCTGTTAAATGCTACTCCTTCAAAAAGCCAGTTGGTGCTTTAAAATTACGTCTTCCTAGGTAAAATGCCATATTTCTCCTTGGCTTCTCTTTGAAGTGAGTATAGTTGTAGTTATAATTTGTTGAATGATTACCATATATTTATGCTTCAATTATATTAACGGTCACGTAAAAACCTGGAAGTTTGGGTTGATATGCATTTTAGACATGAGGATATTGAGACTCAGAGAGGTTAAATGACTTGCCCAAGGTCACATAGTAGGAAAATATCACAGGCACGATGTCAGTAGAAGTCTGTTCAATGCAAAAATATTGCTTGTCAACATTTACAGATTGACTATCCCTTATCCCAAACGCTTGGGACCAGAAGTGTTTCAGATTTCAGGTTTCTGGGGGTATTTTAGAATATGCACATATACATAATGAGACATCTTGGGGATGGGACCCAAGTCTAAACACAAAATTTATTTGTGTTTCATATATACCTTATACATGTAGCCTGAAGGTAATTTTACAGATGATTCTAATAATTTCATGCATGAAACAAAATTTTGACTACAATCCGTGATGTCACATTGATGCTGCAAATCGTTTTGAATTTTGGAAGATTTTTAGATTTCAGATTTTTGGACTAGGGTTGTTCAACTTGTGTCTGTCTCAGAGAGATAACTACCTTCAAGAGATACTATTTGATTGAATTATCTGATATGCGCCTTGTAAAAAGTTGATAGCCATTAACATTCTTTAGAATATGCTATTTATATGTATATATTCACATGCACACATGTAATTTTTTTATTTAAATAATGATCCCTTCCCATTAATGTTTGACGTTAGAATGCATTTTATGACTTAACAAATTTTCTCCCTGTTTCCTAACCAGACATTAAAATTAATCAGAGCCTATTTATCACTAATGAAAATTCACATAGTGCCTCATAAATATATTCTTTCATTTACCTATATGACAAGGCAATGGTAGCAGTAATTGAATGGTATACTTGTCTATAGGATAATGCCTGCAGTTTTCAGCTTGTCATACAAAACCTTTGTGAACTATTCCCGTCTTGTTACTACTCACCCTCCCAAACATTGTCCTGTGCTTTTGAAGTGATAGGTGAAGTAGGAAGTGATCCTCAGAATGGTCCTTCTCATTCTAATTTAGTAACTAGATGGGTTGGGGCCAGTTGCTAAGACAGAGAATGTAGGAGGTAAGGATCAGGTTTGGGGACTGGAGGAGAAAACCAATAAGCACTGAGCCTAATAAGTTTTAGCTCTGGTGAGACATCCAAGTGGAGATATCTAGGAGGCAGTTTGGTTCTGGAAAAAAGGGGAGAAAGCTTTGGCCTCTATCCTCCCAATTGCAGTGAATTTTCTGGGCAGCAGGAGCTGAATTTATATTTTACAATGTCCTAACATAGTGCCTTGCTCAATAGGTGCTCTCTGTCTAGCATTTAAGTCTTTAAAGTTATTTAGCCATGTTATCTCCATGCTTCTCCAGAACACCCTATTTAACTAAGCCTTAGCCCTTTCACACTACATGCCTTAGATACTGTCACACTGTTTTGAAACCTTCTGCTTGATTTGTGTTCTCCCCACTGCACTATAAGCTTTTGGAGAGCAGAGACAGCTGTCTTGTTTATTATCACAAATGGTAGCTGGTGGTAAATACACACTCATGGAATAAATGAGTAGATGCTGACTAATTATAGTTCTAATTCAATACAGCATTACAAAAGCACAGCAGGTAAGGAAGGAAGCCAGGCAATTGGTATGGGGAAATGAGTAGTAAAAAATTAGGGCATTCTCTTTTGGCTAGGTCAGAAAAAAAGTGCCATGAAAGATAAGTCTCATGAAATGTGCTTGTTTGGAATTATTTCTTCATATTTAACTTGGGAATGAACTGGACTAAGCTCACTTATTTCCACTCTTATTATACTTTAGTGTTCTGTACACTCCAGTTCCTTATTCATTTTTCACGAGGTTAAAAGGGTTATTTGGAATTATACAGAGAGGTCTTCCACTGCTATGAAAGGAATGTGCGTTGGTAACTTCCATTAACATTTATCAAAGTTTATATGGCCTTAACAATGTAAACAAAATGCTTCAAATTTATGTGTCTTACAAACTTTGTTTATCATTAATAGTTTTCTTATTTAAATGACACAAAAATGTACATGCTTTAAAACTATATTAGTTGTTTAAAAATATCAAGAAAGGTAAAGTTTATGTAGTCTGCCACCTGCTTAATGCCTATAAAATCATTCCTGTTGGAGATACTGAATTGTTTTCCATTATATTAACATTGCATGAATAAAAATCCAAGCCTTTTAAATCACAAGTTTCATAAGGTGTTGATTGGCCTGAAGCAGGATAAATTCAGATAAATATTTATGGTGCCAAGAGTTGTGTATATAAATATTCTTCCTTGAAAATGTTTCCAGTGTACTGTTAAACTGCCAAAGTGACATAATTTAACAGGTAAAGCAGTGAATAGAGAGCCAGGGGTCACTGAGTTTGAATTCTTTCTCCATTTCTACTTTAATGTTTGATCCTAAACCATTTGTACCTTACCAAAGTCAAATTTCTACTTTGTGAAATGAGGAAAAATTAACTGTTCAGTTGCTGGGGCATGAGGATAGGGTCCGAGGTTAAAGAGACTTTGAAAACATGAAATTACTATTAGAATGTAGAAAGTCATAACCTTGCTGTCTTAGTTCATTCAGGCTGGTATAACAAGGGCATTAAACCAAATCATGACTTAATCACCTCTTAAAGGCTCCACCTCTTAATACCACCACCGTGGCAGTGAGGATTTCAACATACGAGTTTTGAGAAGACATAAATATCAGACCATAGCAGTTGTCATGTATGAGGAAATTGCTTTGCATTTATTAATCTTCATAAAGCATTATCAAATTAATTTTCAGTAACACTAGTTGCTATTTACTGACTGCTTGCTCTTACTCAGACACTGCCCTAAATGTTCTATGTACCCCATTTACTCCTGTAACAAACCGTTGAGGCAGGTATTATTTCCGTATTAGTGAGAGTAATATTAAAGGAGGTGGATGAGCTCAACATCACCCAGCTCAAATATGGCAGAATCACATTCAAATCCCATGTGATTCTGATGCCAGGAGTCTGCATTTTTACACTCTATGCTATGATGTCTCCATGCTTTGCAAATGAGGTGTCTGAGGCTTAGAAAGGTCAAGCAGTTAGTTGAAGATCACAAGCTAACATACTGGACTGAAATGAAAGCCATAATGTGTTTGGTGAGGGAGCTCTAGTTATTTCTATTATTGCTTCTCTAATACCATTAATGTGCTTGGTATCTTTTGCACCACTTTTCTCTCTTGGATTACCAAGATAATTAGAGTCAGTATTCTGCTGGATGCCTTGACCTCTGTAATCTCAAAAGCCCAATCTTGCTAATGAATTCTACTTTGGGGGATATGAAGGTATATTATGCAACAAAGTTGGAATCAACTGCATTTAAATCTTTTGGATTTCAGTTCCTTATTGCTTAAATGAGGGGTTAGGATGGTAGAATCTCTGGGTTTTTACCTCCATTATAGCTTCACGTCTTTGAGTGCAGTGAGCAAATAAATGTGTTCCATCTGTTGAGGCCCTGATGCCTAACTTTGTAGATATAGCAAAAATATTCATCGACTTTAAGGAAGCTGTATTCAATTCCTTGAATTTAAGACTAGGTAAAACAAAATTTCCACTCTAATTCATTGCTTTTTAAAATAGTAAATATGTTAATTTTTTTTACAAGATGAAAGGAATTAAATATAGTGGCCAGATGATTTACTTAAATTGTTTATTATATATTTGTTCATTAGACAGAACATGTGAGATAGTGTCAGGATTAAGCTACTTAGGTAGATCCACTTAGAATAATTCATTTGTTTAATCCAGATGAAGCTGCCCAAACCAGTCATGCTGTCTTACTAAGACTGTTCAGAAGAACATACACCGTGAAGAACATTCACAGAGAGTGTAAAATGGTTAAACAGTAAAGCCCCAGGTAGCTGTAGCCATGGGATATATTGATTAGGGACATGAAAGTAGTGTCAGAGAGCCCAAGAATTTCAGCATAAATGGGCTTATTTTTAATTCTGACTTCACACTGCTCTCTTAAGATAGTCGTAGAGTGTGATAATTGCTTCTAACTTAATAGAATTTACACTAACACGATTTCATGTGGGTAGAGGAAGAATTGAACATTTCTTCAGAATTAAGTTACATGTTTCTAGGAAAGTCCAATCCCAGCAGCAGTAATAGTTACATCTGAGTTTCTGCCACTTGTTGCCACAATACAGGACCCTTCCAGTTGGTTCCATGGTGCTTTAGTAGGCAGAACAATGCTGTCCAAAGATGTGCATGCTCTAATCTTTGAAATCTCTGAATGTGTTACCATTGCAGGACAAAAGGGACTTAAAGATGTGATTAAGTTTCTAGACCTTGAGATGGGAGAGATTATCCTAGATTATCTTTATGGGTCCAATGCAATCACATGAGTCTTTAAAAGCAAAAAAAAAAAAAAAAATCCCTTTTCTAGTTTTCTGCTGGCCAGAGAGATGTGATGAGAGGACTCAATCCATTGCTGCTGGCTTTGAAAATAGATTAGAGTCCACAAACCAAGGAATGCAGGTGGCCCCTAGAAGATGGAAAAGGGAAGAAAACAGGTTTTTTTAATCCCTAGAGTCTGTAGAAACAAGTGCAGTTCCTTTGATTTTAGCCTGGTCAAAATTGTGTTGTACGAATGCTCTATAAAACTGTAAAATAATACTAAACTTCTGTTTAAGTGGCTAAATTTGTGGTGATTTGTTAGTGAAACAATAGAAAACTAATACAGTGTCATTGTACATGATTTTTCCTGAATCACAGCAATGAGATTCAATAAGAACTACCTTTTGAAGGGTGTGTTAGGTATGGTACTGAGCTATATGTGTGTCTGTGTGTAATTATCATGCAACAACCACCCCCTAAAAATCTATATTATTGTCTCTATTTCATAGATGAAAGAAACTGAAGCCTGGCAATTTTTAGTAACTTACATAAATCCCATATCTAGTAAGCGACATAACAGTTATTTGGGACCAGGTCAATCTGGAGTCCATCCATACTCGGTCTGCCATACCCTGTGTAAACAAAATGTTAGGATTATTTTTCTTCATCAGAAAGTGTTTAAAAGCAAAGATGTTCATGTAAAATAGACTTTGTTTTGCCAGATCTTTAGTTACCTTACATGTCAAGTCATTTTCTCCAGAAAAGTGCCTGGCATATTATAGGCACTCAACAGATGGTAATAGAATAAATGATCATTGTAGTTTCATAGATATGTGTGATATAGGTATATGTTATCACATTTCTTATATTTTATGTACATATTATATTTTACCATACCTGTATATGTGTAGGTATCAGCGTTTTTTTTTTTTTTCTTAGTAAAAATAGCAGAGAGATGTTACTTTTGCCACTAAAAAATCAGGGATTCTAACAGGTTTCTTCTACATTTATAACATTTGATGTTATAATTGCATATTATTTTTAAGAAGATATTTAGGCCAGGGGCAGTGGCTCATGCCTGTAATCCTAGTACTTTGGGAGGCCGGGACAGGCAGATCACTTGAGGTCATGAGTTCAAGACCAGCTTGGCCAACACAGTGAAACCTCATTTCTACTAAAAATGCAAAAATTAGCCAGGCATGGTGGTGCATGCCTGTAATCCAGCTATTCTGGTGGCTGAGGTACCAGAAACGCTTAAAGCAGGGAGGTGGAGGTTGCAGTGAGGGCACTCCAGCCTGTGTGACAGAGGGAGACTGTCTCAGAAAAAAAGAAAAAGAAAAAAATGTGATTTGGAGGTTATGTGTGGTTTATTTTCATAATTAACATCACTAATGAGAGTATATTTAATAAGGGAAAAAGACTAAAGTGGAGGGAATCTTTATGAATTTAGATATTAATGTTATTTTTCATTAGAATATTTTTTAAAGATTACAAACAATGCAAGGAAAGTTAAATGACCTTTCCTTTTTTAGGCCAGGGGTTTTGTTTTCTTTTAAAAATTGCTAGTAAAATTAGAAAGGTAACAGCATCTAATTGAACAATATTCATTTTATTTGAAAGTGTATACTAACAGCACAAACTTATCAATCATAGTGGAACCTAACTTATTGTTAAATTTCATTGTATATTAGCCCACCCTTAAATGATTAGTAGATGGCTTAAGGAAGGATCTAGATGCTACAGAAACTTCACTTTCATAAGGACATCAGTTACAACTAAATTGGTAAAGAGGACTGTTAATCAAGAAGCAAACTCTTTCATCAACCAAAGCAAAACCTTTCATCAACCAAAATAACCTTTCATTGTACATTTTCTTTTAAATATTTTGTAGCAAATTTCAATAAAGACTCCCCAAGTGAAAATAGGAATTCATTTTATTAATTAGAAAAGTAGTTCCTATCCTTTTACTAAAATGACAAAGGTTAATATTTGACAACAAAATAATCATGAGAAATGAAGAATGCTATTTTGCATTTAGTAGAAACTTATTGGGTAGCTAGGAGCAAGATACTTAACTAGGCACTAAAATAATTTTTTAAATGCTTAGTTTTGTATCCTCTAACCTACGTCTCCTCATTTCCTCCCTCTCTCCTTCCCTCCCCGGTAACCAATGTTTTGTTCTTTCTCTTATATTTGAATTTTTGTTTTAAATTATACATATAAGTAAGATCATGAAATATTGGTCATCTGTATAAATAGTGTCCTTCAGCCTCATGCATGAGGCAATGGCAAGATCTTATTCTTTTTTAAGGCTGAATATTATTCCATTGTATGTCAGTACCACAGTTTCTTTATACATTCATTTGTTGACAGAGGTTGTTTACATTTCTTGGCTACTGTGGTTAATGCTGCGATGAACATGAGTATGCAGATATCATACTGTGGTAGTGACTTTATTGCCTTTGGATATACACCCAGAAGATGTATTACTGGGTCACAGTATTTTTATTTCTAATTTATATAGAAACCTCCATACTGTTTTCCATAATGGCTATAGCAATCTAATTTCTCACCAATAGTGGACAGGAGTTTTTTCCTCACATCCTTGCTGACATTTGATATCTTTTGTCTTTTTGTTATGAGCCATCCTAATGCGGAATGAGTTGGTATTTCATAGTGGTTTTGATTTGTGTTTCCCTGTTGCTAATGTGAAGCACCTTTTCTCCTACCTGTTGGGTCTTCTTTGTATAGTCAGGTCTTTTGCCCATTTTTTAACTGGGTTATTTTGTTTTTCAGGATTGATTTATCTGTCTTCTAGAGATCTAATGTTGTAACACAAAGACCATGGGCAATAAATTTGTACTGTATGTGGGATTCATGCAAAATCAGTAGATTTTAGCTACGGTTGCCACCAACACATACATACACACACACACACACACACACACACACACACACACACAATGTAATTGTGTGATGTTATAGATATGTTAATTTGTTTCACTAGGGTAACCTATACAGTATCTCTATATCCCCTAACATAATGTTATAGACTTTAAATATAAACAATGAAACAAAAAATATGACCATTCCAAATTGAAGGCAGGGACTTTAAGAAATATTTGTACATCCACATTCATAGCAGCATTGCTCATAATAGTCAAGAAACACAAGAAACAACCCATATGTTTATCAGTAGTTAAATGGTTAAACAAAATCTGGTGTGTATGTATATGTAATTTTTTACACACACACACACACACACACACACACACACACACACACAATGGAATGCTATTCAGCCTTAGGAAGGGAGGGAATTCTGAATATGTAGGAATTCTGACACATACTAAAACACGAATAAACTTCGAAGATACTATGCTAGGTGTCATAAATGAGTCATAAATGGTCAAATATTATATGAGCCAACTTATATGAGGTAACTAGAGCAGTCAAATTTGTAGAGCTAGAAAAGAGAATGGTAATTGTCAGTAGCTGGAAGGAGGGAGAATGAAAAGTTATTGCTTACAGAGTATCAATTAAGGAAGTTTCAGTTATGGTTAGAGTTTCAGTTTCAGAAGATGTAAATATTCTAGAGATTAATGGTTGCTGTGTTGCGGAACAATGTGAATATGCTAGTGCCACAAAACTGTACATTTTAAAATACTTCAAGTGGTATTTTGTATACCTTACCAGAATAAAGTACTTTTCAGTTATGTTAATAAAATCTTAGTTGTGATATTAATATGCTGATTTATTAAAAGTCTGTAACAATTATTAATAGACCTAAACTATATTTATATATTATAATCTAGAATTACACATAATTTTTTAAATTATATTTTCTATAATATATTGGTACCTAAATAAAAGCAATGTAAAATTTTTCACATTGAAGACCAAAGGTATAAAATGTGTGTTTTATATGACAACAATCTAGATTGTGGCATATATCAAGTATCTTGATTAGCCAATTCCAAAATTTTGTGATGACTATATAGTTACAGCCATGGAAGGCAGGGGTGGATTTTGTAGTTAAAAATAGGAGATATTTCAGATGGTAATATTCATGGTAATTTAGGGAATTCAAATCAGAAGTCAATCATGGAATCCAATTAGATCCATGGAGTACCAGTACCCGGAGAGCAGTCATCAAAATTGAAATGAGACTTGGGGCACAGGGAGAGAGATTCAAACCACATAAGTTCAGGAAGCACTTCCTCATACCAGTGGCCACGAAGAGGTAGTTCAGAAGGAGACAAGAAGAACAGAATTGAAGCCCATGAAAAAGCAAATGTCTTGGCAACCAGTAGTTAATTACATTTGCTTTTGCTTCTTTTTCTCCCGAGGAGCATTTGTTTCTGTGCATTTTCAGAGAAATTCCCTTTCATGTGAGAGAATTCTCATGGCTTTCACCTGCTCTAGGATGCTGCTTCCAAATTATCCCTTGCCATCTTTATCCCTACTCTCTCTTTTACATTCTTCTCTTGATTACAATTAAGTTTATCCAGAAAAACGCTTTCCTAAGCCTTCCTGCTAATTTTTATTTTAAAGTTATCTAGTTGATTCCTTTTTCAAATTAACTAGTGGATTCCTAGTTAATATTTTTAATTCTCTGAAAATAACCACATGCACTGAACTTGAAATATCTTATAGTTTCTGTAACTCTTGGTTTGCATAAACCCTAAAATGAAGTAATGTGTACATTAATTATGTTTGCCATTTACTTGTGGTTTCTGTGAAGGCAAATGCCACTATTTTTAGTTACTGATCTTAAAATTACTCTTTCTCAAATGCTGTTAAATCTTAATGAATATCCAAATTCATATAAATTATTTAAGCTATAATTTTCTATACTAAACAGTCATTAGATTAACATATGTCATTAGAGCTCTTCCCAGCTGCACCAAATTAGCTTTTCTTGAGTACTTTTAGATTTGAGGCAATGCAGAAAGTATTGCTTTTCTAAGTTGTATTCTAAGGTTACAAACAGCAATTTGATTTAAAAATGCCATTTAGATTATTTCCTCCAGTTAGTATTCATGCAATAACACCTCATGTTTTTCCCTAAGCATTATTGAATTTTAAAACATATCCCTTTCTTTCTTTTCTCTTTTTCCTTCCTTCCTTCCTTCCTTCCTTCCTTCCTTCCTTCCTTCCTTCCTTCCTTCCTTCCTTCCTTCCTTCCCTTTCTCTCTTTTCTTTCTTTCTTTCTTTCTTTCTTTCTTTCTTTCTTTCTTTCTTTCTTTCTTTCTTTCTTTCTTTCTTTCTTTCTTTCTTTCTTTCTTCTCTCTCTCTCTCTCTTCTCTCTCTCTCTCTCTCTCTCTCTCTCTCTCTCTCTCTCTCTCGTTTCTTTTCTTTCTATTAAGAAAGCAAGTGGGCCAGGCATGGTGGCTTGTGCCTGTATTTCCAGCACGTTGGGAGGCTGAGGTGAGTGGATCACCTGAGGTCAGGAGTTTGAGACCAGCCTGGCCAAAATGGTGAGACCCCCATCTCTACTAAAAATATAAAAATTAGCCAGTCATGGAGGTGGATGCCTGTAATTCCAGCTGCTCAGGAGGCTAAGGCAGGAGAATCACTTGAACCTGGAGGTAGAGGTTGTGGTGAGTGGAGATTGTGCCATTTTGCACTGCACCCTGGGAGATAGATCAAGACTCTGTCTCAAATAAACAAAAAACAAGCAAAAACAAAACAAAACAAAAAACCCAAGTATGGTAGAACCATCTTAATTTGGATAATAATTCTCATTTAGAACAAAATACAAAGTAATTGAAATGATGGAAATCAAAAATGAAAACATCTGTTTAAATCTTTATTTTTTCAGACTAATGCATATTTAAAAATGTATAAATTCCGGTGTGTATCTGTCAAAGTATTCCTGGTTTTGTTTTTCAGTACACTCTTTTTCTGAGTGTTTTAATCACTAGAAGACATACCAACATGGAGGAAGCATCTTCATGTATTCCAAAAAATACATTTCTTTTGCTCATAGTTCCCCTTTCTAGCCTCTAGATGTAGGCTTTCTGTTTCTGTCTCACATCTTTTAAAGATTCTTTTCACATACTTCACTGTGCTAGTTATTAATGTTTCCTCTCTGACAATCCCTTATTTCTCTTCCCTTGAAAGGGAACCCTGCTGCTGTCATTACTTTTTCTTCAGATTTCCTTCAGATCTCTCCTTTTGCCAGCTATCCAATTCCCAGTTTACAGGGACCCCGCTGATGGCAATATTTCTTTCCCTTTTATTTTGATTCAAAATGCTCAGGATGCTGTTTGAATAATAATGATGATAGGTATATTGTATTTACAAATTGCTGTCCATCTGGTGATTTCAATGTAATTTATGTGCATGAATTCATTAGTAGTCTAAATTTTCGCATGAAGTGTTGGAACAACGTGTGTTTTTGCTCAGTGAAGAAGCAAAGGACAAAAGGAAGCAAGAGTAAGGTCTAACATTATCCATTAGCATGATATGGGCACAGTGTCCTATAGAGTAGGGCTTGTCTTAGTCCATTTTGTGTTGCTATAAAGAAATACCTGAGGCTGGGTTATTAATAAAGAAAAGAGATGCATTTAGCTCATGGTTCTGCAGGCTATACACATCTGCTTTTGGGGAGGGCCTCAAGAAGCTTCTATTCGTGGAGGAGTGGAAGTAGACATTACATGGTGAGAGAGAAGCAAGAGAAAGGAGAGAATGGTGCTAGACTTTTTAAGAGCAGGGTCTTGTGGGAACTTAGAGTGAGAACTCACTTAATCCTTTAAGAATGGCACCGAGTCACACATGAGGGATCCATCCCCATGACCCACACACCTCCCACCAGGCCCCATCTCCAATATGGTGCATCAGATTTCAACATGAGATTTGGAGGGACCAAATACATCAACTATAATGGATTTTTTGGAAAAATATAAAAAACGTATGTCAAAAGTTTGATGAATTTAAGTAATTTTAAGAAAATGATATTAAGTGAAGATAGATTGCCAGGATTTCAATTTTATTCCAAGAAATTCTGCTTTCAATTTTCCTTCCCCTACTAGCATTTCTAGGTGCAGACAAGACATTTGGGTCATAAAAGATCACACTCTTCTTTTTCCTGTGTCTTAAGATGGGTTTAATTTCATCTTTTCAGTTTATTACATTGCTCTTCACATTTTTTTTTTTTTGAGATGACTTCTTGCTCTGTCGCACAGGCTGGAGTGCAGTGGTGCGATCTTGGCTTGCTGCAATCTTTGCCTCTGGGGTTCAAGTGATTCTCCTGCTTCAGCCTCCTGAGTAGCTGGGACTACAGTTGCATGCCACCCCCCCGCCCCCAGCTAATTTTTTGTATTTTTAGTAGATATGGGGTTTCACTGTTTTAGCCAGGATGGTCTCAGTCTCCTGACCTTGTGATCCACCCTCCTCAGCCTCCCAAAGTGCTGGGATAACAGACATGAGCCACTGCGCCCTGCCTGCCCTTCACATTTGCATCTCAGTCTTTTATCCCAAGTAGTGTCCTGATTATAATTATGATGGATACCAAAGAAATTTTAGAAGATATCTTACGTTTCTTAAAAGCAGAACTTGGAATGGTGATTTTTGTGCAAATGGTCTATGAGAGAGTACGTATGGGAGAAGAGAAGTGAGGGAAGCAAGGCAGGGCAGGGAAGAAGCTCCCAAACCAAACAGGATTTCAGGGGGAAACTTAGAAATTCGCTCCAGCGCCCCAGAGAGAGCCCACAAAACCTGAATTGCACCCACTTTGCAGTAGGGGTTTGGCCTGTTGTAGCTCCTGTCAGCCCTTTATTGTGGACTACCCTGACAGAGTGTAATCTCTAAGGTCAGACAGTTCTCTGAAGTCGGAGCAGCTCTGGGCCCTCAGTAACATTAGAGCTGCTACAGGTACTTTAGAATGGATAAGAAGACTGGAATGTGTGTATGGTTGAGCTTTGGTAGGGTAGCAAACCACCTAGAGGCTTAAAACTGCAGTGATTGAGTTCATTTCAGATGTCTTCAGGTTGGTCATGTGGTGGGGCAGCTGGATCATCCTGTAGGTCTCAGGAGGTTTCGGCTGATCTAAGCTGGGCTTGCCCCCATATCTGGGGACCTTACCTGGGATGGCTGGGGCAGTTGGGATGGCTAAGGCCTCTCTTCACATACTTTCTTATCCTCTATCATAGGGATCTGAAACTGTGACCTATGGGCAAAATCCAGTGTTTTGATTGTTTTTGTAAAAACAGCTTTATTGGAGTACATTCCTTTAAACACTGCCTGTATCTGCTTTATCAGTAAAATGAAAGAGTTAGGCAGAGACTGTACAGACACCAAAGCTAATATATTTACCATCTGACTCTTTAGAGAAAAAGTTTGCTGACTCCAGATTCATAAAGATAACTAAGACTTACTTGCTTGGTGGGAGGGTTCTCAGTGCAAGAGTGTAAGCTGCAAGGCTTCTTGAGGTCCAGGCTTGGGGCATGCACAAGGTTACTTTTGCCACGTTGTGTTGGTCAAAGGAAGTCACGAGGCCAATTCAGAGCCAAGGAATGGAGAAATAGACTCAACCTCTTGATGGGGAGAACTAAAAATAAAATGTGTGGCCATTGTTTGCTGTCTATCATGGTGAGGCCCCAACAGCATCCCCTACAGAATTCAGCCTTGTCCCTGACTACTGCAGATGAGGAGACTGAGATGAAGACAGGAGATACATGTCAAATAATATACAACTTGTTAGGAGAAGAATTCAAACTAGAATCTAGGTCTCCTGATCAAGATTCCACTACTGTTTGAACTCTGTCATGGTAACTTTACTGTATTGTTACCTGCCAGAAGCACCTATTTTTGGCTATTGAATGATACTCCTCAGAACTTTAACAGAATTTTACAACATACCAAAGAAAAATGGAATCAAACTCATGCCAAAACCTGCTTCCCCACATCCTGGATTGATGCACAGTTACTCTTTGACTCATATTGTTTTCAAAGTCAGCTGCCTTCATTGATACTGTTTACGTAATGTATCTCCACAGTTTTCAACTCTAATTTATTGGTAAATTCTATTTATCTTCACTTTTTTCTTTAACAAGTATCTATTAAATAGTTGGAATAAACCAAACCCTATGCTAGGTTATGGGAAATAAAAAAAACATCCAAATGCAATTTGAAACCTCTTTACAATGAAAAGTAGTGGCTTCCAACCTATGTATGTTATAGACTCCCAAAGATGCCACAAATGAGAGTTACATTTTCTGTAGATTGACTCATGCTTCACAAATTACCTGTATAATTACTTTTCAAAAATGTGTGTAGATACTTTTATGACTAATGAAATACAAGTGTATGAATGTCTACTTATTTGTTATTGATTTGTTAGTGACATTTGCCACTCAGTATTGTTAAGAGTGGCAAACTCTTAATATTTTTAAGCATGAGCCCTGGATGTTTCCACACACTGCAAGGCGTAACCCACTACCGGTGACTTATTTCTGTAACTAGTAATACAGGCAACTAGTAGGTAAAGGGATCATAGCCTGACTTCCCTGTGAAGGGTGTGTTCCTTAGAGGGAAGAGGACTGAATGTTATTTGCTACAATGTTTGCTGCTTCCTCAAAAATAATGCTGGAGGCCAGGTATGGTGGCTCAGGCCTGTAATCCCAGGATTTGAGGAGGCCAAAGTGGGCAAATCACTTGAGTCCAGAAGTTCAGGACTAACCTGGGCAACACGGTAAACCCCATCTCTACAAAAAATGCAAAAAAAATTAGCTGGGTGTGGTGGCCTGCAGGTATAGTCCCAGATACTTAGGAGGCTAAGGTGTGAGGATTGCCTGAGCATGAGAGGTTGAGGCTACAGTGAGCCATGATTGTGCCACTGTACTCCAGCCTGGGCAAGTTGAGCAAGGCTTTAAAAAAAAAAAAAGTTAAAAAAATAGTGTTGAGATGTTGTGCCATATGATCCAGCAATCCCACCACTGAGTCTTTATCCAAAGGAAAAAAATAAGCATATCAAAGAAATATCTGCATTCTCATGTTTATTGCAGCACTATACATAATAGCAAAGATATAGAATCAGTTGGGCACTGTGGCTCATGCCTGTAATCCCAGCACTTTAGAAGGCCCAGGCGGGTGGATCATGCAGTCAGGAGTTCAAGACCACCCTGGCCAACATGGTAAAACCTTGTCTCTACTAAAAATACAAAAGCCAGCTGGGCGTGGTGGTGAGTGCCTGTAACCACATATTACTTGGGAGGCTGAGGCAGGAGAATTGCCTGAACCTGGAAGGCAGACCTTGCAGTGAGCCGAGATTGGGCCACTGCACTCCAGCCTGGGTGACAGAACAAGACTCCATCTTAAGGGGGGAAAAAGATATAGAATAAAAAAAAATATGTGGTTGATTCCATTAATAACTATGTATTTTAGATTTGAAATTAGCTAGAAAAGAGGACTTGAGTTATTCCCAACACATAGAAATAAACACTTGAGCTGATGCATACCTCAAATATCATGACTTGTCCATTACATATTCTATCCTGTAACAGAATACCACACAAACCACATAAATATCTAAAATATTATGTATCAATAAATAATTAAATTTAGAAAGCAATAATGCTGAGCCCTATGTCCTGTGTTTCTCATCTGTGAGCAAACTCACTGGATGTAAAAGACCTATCTGGGCCCATAATATTGCTCTGGTAGAACTAGGTGCAAGGGATACGAACCTCAATATCCCGATGTGCTTGCTGTTTATTTTTTTTTACTGGGATGCCAAAGTCCTTTGTCTTTGGTCTAGGAGTCTCCTGTGTCTGCCAGCATTCGTGAAACAGTAACAGGCTAACTTATTAGCTTGCAAGTAGTTAAAATCTCAGACCCTTCCCAGTTCATGACAGACCTGGAGATCTTCAACATTTAATTTTTTCTAGCATTAAAATGATCTCTAGTATTCTATGGGCTGGGAATCATTGGTCTGAAGTCTTAGATAAATAACAAATTATTAATTAAAATATTTATATGCTCTAAAAAGAAAAAAGGAAGGGAATTGGAGAAGACAGTGATCATGAGCAAAGGTATGGTGCAGAGGAAGAGATCAAAAGTGTGGAGTAAGAGAAATGTGCCTACTTTATTGGATAAAGGAGAAGGGATTGAGAGAGAATTCTGAAAAGGTTGGCTGGGACCACACTTTGGAGCACACTGAGTGTCAGGCAACAGGGAACTCTTAAAGGTATTCTAGAAAGAAAATGACATAATTAGTTTTTCTCTGGGAAAATTAATTTTTAGTAGGGAAAGACTGGATATGAGAGAGCAGTGAGGAAGGTTTTAAAAATAGTTTAGGCACAAGTTCTAAACTGCTAGTGTAAGAGGAATAAGAGGTGGACAGATGAAGACATTCCATAAAGAAAGATAAAATGGCTGGACAGGTATGGTGGCTCATGCCTGTGATACTAGCACTTTAGGAGGCTGAGGCGGGAGGATCACTTGAGATCAGGAGTTTAAGACTAGCCTGGCCAATACGGTGAAACCTTGTCTCTACTAAAAATACAAAAATTAGCCAGTGTTGTGGTACGTGCCTGTAATCCCAGTACTCAGGAGGCTGAGGCAAGAGAATTGTTTGAACCCGGGAGGTATAGGTTGCAGTGAGCCGAGATTGCATCATTGTATTTCAGCCTGAACAACAGAGCAGACTCTTGTCTCGAAAGAAGAAAGATAAGATGGCATTCTAATGGATTGCCTTTCAAGGGATTGAGCAAGAAAGTCAGATAGGATTGTGGTTTTAAAGTGAGAGACAGTGAAAGCACTGAAAAAACAAAATAAAACAAAACATATAAACCTAGAGAGAGAAAAAACAAAACAACTTCAGGGAGATTCAGTTATAGGGGAAGACAATGGGTTCACTCTGGCCGGGCGCGGTGGCTCAAGCCTGTAATCCCAGCACTTTGGGAGGCCGAGGGGGGTGGATCACGAGGTCAAGAGATCGAGACCATCCTGGTCAACATGGTGAAACCCCGTCTCTACTAAAAATACAAAAAAATTAGCTGGGCATGGTGGCGCGTGCCTGTAATCCCAGCTGCTTAGGAAGCTGAGGCAGGAGAATTGCCCGAACCCAGGAGGCGGAGGTTGCGGTGAGCCGAGATCGCGCCATTGCACTCCAGCCTGGGTAACGAGAGCGAAACTCCGTCTCAAAAAACAAAAAAAAAACAAAAAAAAACAAGACAATGGGTTCACTTCATTCCATTTGGATGGAGGCTGGCAACACAACCAGCCTTCGTTCTTTCCTTTCTTCTTCCCTTACTCAATTCTTCTCTTTCTTCTTTCTTTCTTTCTACCCATCTATTATTAAATATTTAGCTTTTTGCCAGTCATGTGCTAAGACTGAGAATAGAAATAAAAATATTACAATCTAAGAGTGTAAAAAGGTGGATTTAAAACTTCAGTATAAAGTGTTGAGTTAAATAATAGAGATAATATATGCTATTGGGTACAGCAAAGGAACAGCAAGGTCTGTCCATGGGAACTGAGGAAGCTATCCCAGTGGAGGTGATATTTGAGTTGGGAATGAAATGCCAGGTAGGAGCTTCTCAGTGTGAAAAGGGATAAGACATTCCAAAATGTGGGAATAGAGAATATGTGCGTGGTACAACTGGGTAGAAAACATATCCAAGAATTCGGTGATGAAGAATTAGAGAAATAACTTGGCATATTATTCTATGATATTATCCTAGCTCCAACTGGGACACAGTGATAACAGCTTATTTCAGCATTCTTATCTTTTATAACAGCTTATCTTTCTATGTGTTTACTATGTGCCAAGCATCTTGTTTAAATATGTGTATAGGCATTACTTTTTCTAATACTCAAAATGGTGATATAGGGTTACAGGTGAAGAAACCGAGACTAAGAACTTGACTAAGTTTATGAATGGTGGGGATGGACTTGAACCCCATCAGAGCTAGGACACCATCTCTTTCTCCTCTGTGTGTAGCTGTGCACAATGGCCCTAAACCACCCAAACCTGGTTCCAGAATTGCTCTTCATCATCATGTTATACATTATCATATTCCTCTTTTATCCTGCTCATCCTATCCCTACCTACATTATCACCTTAAACTGAATAAAACTTCTGTCCATCTTTTGAAATATGCAGAACTGAAGGGAAAATATGTGGATTTTTCTAAGGGATATGTAACAAAAACAACTACTACTGTTACAAAGATTAAAAATCACTATATGAAATGGTCAACTTTAATTATTGGATGGGTACTTCTGAGTGTTTTTTAAGACAGAAAATTGGGAAAACAAAATAAAAGTTTTCTCAAAACATGGTCAATCATTAATCAACATAAAACCCCAATGTATATTTCAGTTTGTGGTAAATGATTCAGAGTAGCAGAACTTTTCAAGTTATCTCTACTTTAGTTTCTGTCTTTCATGAAATCTAAAGAGTGAAGGGGCTTCACAGTCTCATATGGCCAAGGACATTTACTACCCTGAACAGGCAGACAATCAGTAAGCAGTTCCTCCCACCCTTTAACCTTTTTTTAAAAAAAACTTTTCCACATTATTTTTGAAGCTGAATTAGAAATGCAATGCTGATTTTTTTCCCTGCGTATTTTAGATATTCTAAAAAGTAGAGAGAGCTTTAGATGCTAAAACATTAGCTTGCAAGTTTTTTCTTGCACTCTTCACATTAAGCCTGTGATAAAAGGCCCACTTGAGGGCTGTGTTCAGTGCCTAAAGTGAATGCTTTAAATTTAATGATATAATCAAAATCATTTTTCCCTAGTAACTACTATTGTGTTCATTTGAATGGAATCCAGAACATTATGCTTTGTGTATAAATATAAGTGAGATGGTTTAGTTCACGTATAACAAGTATCCAGCTAATAATTTACTTTGCCCATTATTTATCTCTGTCAGGATGAATGTCTGCCTCTTTTCTGTCCCTGGTTCACAGCCATTATTATAATAATGTTAGTTCTGCATTTTAAGAATTCCACATGGAGTTGCTGAAAATTGCTTAGAAGTACTTCATACCAGAAGGTTAAATCTCAAAGAATTTTGGTTTTGCATCTAGCAAGCTAAATTGCTTCTAGCAACATTATATTAATTAATGTCAGGTCAAGCTATTTCTTTTTCTTTGTATTCAATTCCAAGTACCCCAGCAAATGGTTTCAGCTGTGCCAGCAACAAACTGATTTGAACAGTAGAGGCTAAATGGACTCAAATCACTTGCTATTCTGAAAATAGCTATTTGTTACAAATTTGACAGTATTTTATCAGTTTTCCAAATCTCTTTGAACAATAATTCAACTCTTTCTTAAAAACTGACTTGAAATTGCATAAATACCATCTTTTCCTATTTTTTCTTTTTTTAATTTTAATTTTAATTTTTATTTTGAAAGAAAAAAAGGAGTGAAGGAGAGGAAGAAAGAGGAAGAAAAAGAGGGAGAGAAAATGGGAATATGGCTTTATTCTAAAAATGGGTATTAATAATGGCTGATCAATATTTTGTGTATCTAAGGTAGAGAATGTATATTTTGTGTATTTAAAATGGAGAGCTCTATAAATATTTATTGAGTTTACTTGTTCCGGATCTGAGTTCAAGTCCTGGATATCCTTATTAATTTTTTGTCTCATTGAGTCTAAATCTCTTTATGAGTCTTATGTATCTGGGTGTTAGGATCGTTAGCTCTTATTGTTGCATTGATCCTTTTACCACTATATCTTTGTTGCTTTGAAATCTATTTTATCATATGCCAGAATTGCAACTCTTGCTTTTTATTTATTTATTTATTTTTGTTCTCCATTTGGTTGGTAAATCTTTCTCCATCCCTTTAAGTCTTTGTGTATCTTTGGATGTGAAATGGGCCTGGATGTAGCATATCATTAGGTTTTGGCTGTATC
Organism: Saguinus oedipus; assembly: GCA_031835075.1. Taxonomy (NCBI): domain Eukaryota; kingdom Metazoa; phylum Chordata; class Mammalia; order Primates; family Cebidae; genus Saguinus; species Saguinus oedipus. The sequence goes on from CM063169.1 coordinate 23,346,537, forward strand.
TTTTGATTGGGAGATTTAGTCGACTTCAATTTAGGGTTACTGCCATTTGATGTTAACTGGCTATTTTATCCATTCGTTGATGTAAATTCTCCTTTATGTTGATGCTCTTTACTTTTTGGTATATTTTTAGAAACGCTAATACTGGTTGTTCCTTTCTATGTATAATGCTTCTTTCAGAAGCTCTTGCAAAGCCGGCCTGGTGGTAATAAAATCTCTGAGTACTTGCTTGTTCATAAAAGATTTTATTTTTCCTTCAATTGTGAAGCTTAGTTTGGCAGGATATGAAATTCTGGGCTGAAAGTTCTGTTCTTTAAGGATGTTGAATATTGGCCCCCACTCTCTTCTGGCTTGTTGGGTTTCTGCTGAGAGATCTGCTGTAAGTCTAATAGGCTTCCCTTTGTGGGTAATCTGACCTTTCTCTCTGGCTGCCCTTAGTATTTTCTCCTTCATTTCAACCCTGGTGAATCTAACGATTGTGTGCCTTGGAGTTGCTCTTCTTGAGGAATATCTTTGTGGTGTTCTCTGTATTACCTGGGATTGAATATTGTGCTGCTTTGCTAGATTCAGAAAGTTTTTCTGAATAATATCCTGAAGAGTATTTTCCAGCTTGGATTCATTCTCTCCATCACATTCAGGTACACCTATCAAACGTAAATTAGGTCTTTTCACATAGTCCCATATTTCTTGGAGACTTTGCTCATTCCTTTTTATCCTTTTTTCTCTATTCTTGTCTTCTCATTTTATTTCATTAAGTAGGTCTTCGACCTCTGATATCCTTTCTTCTGCTTGATCAATTCGGCTATTCAAACTTGTGCATGTTTTGCTAAGTTTTTGTGTTGTGTTTTTCAACTCCATTAGTTCATTTATATTTCTCTCTATATTGTCTATTCTTGTTAGCAATTTTTTCTAGATACATACATAAATGTCATAATATGGAATAGGTCAATATGTAGGGATAGATCTATCCCTGGAAGGTTTTCTGCCCTTCATAAATAGTGATCCTACTTTTTAATTTTGTCAGCTTTAGAAGGGCTATGAAGCAAGCAGATCTAAGGACAGTGGGGCGGGGGGGAGGATGCTAGGTGGATAAAACATGGCAGGTTCATCTCTTACTTAGGGATCCTCTTTTCTAGCCCTCAAATTTTGTTCTGTGTACTGCTCAAGTTGCCTTTCCAAATGCCACATGGGTTCTGGATGGAGCCATGTCTCAATGTCTCAGGCCCATTCATGATGTGAGAACTGTCCTTGTGAAACTGATTAAACGATAGGGTCTACTCATGATTTAATTATACTAACTAAAGCATTCTTTCTTTGGGAAAGTTGGAGGATCAAATGAGCCTTAGGCCATGAATTGGATTCTTCTAGGTGTAATATATATGTGGCAATTATAGCACTAGTTCTCTGAAACTTGCTCAATCATGTTGACAAGAACGAATACGTAAGTTTTGAGGTTTTTCCTGTCTTTTTTGTTTTGGAGACAGTCATGCTGTATCCCCCAGGCTGGAGTACAGTGGCGCCATCTTGGCTCATTGCAACATCCACCTGCTGGGTTCAAGTGATTCTCATGCCTCAGCCTCTCAAGTATCTGGGATTACAGGTGCCTGCCACCATGCCCAGCTAGTTTTTGTCATTTTAGTACAGATGGGGTTTCACCAGGGTCTTGAACTCCTGACCTCAGGTTATATGCCTGTCTCGGTCTCCCAAAGTGCTGGGTTTACAGGTGTGAACCACTACGCCTAGGTGAATGTGTGATATAGCTGGCCTAGAGTTAGAACCTGTACAATGTCATTTTATAAAGAACAAAACTGTTTCCATTCTCCTCACAATGATTGCTAACCTTGGTTTCTGTAAACTGCTAGATTATTTGCAGGATGCAAATTGAGGTAAAGCTGCATACCTTCTCTTATCTGTAAATGCCAGAGTCACTGGCCTTTGTTTACCAGAGTAAGCACCCCCAGATAATTTCATCCTGGCGCCAAGTAAATAAAAATCTATGGATCCCACCCCTACCCAGACAATGTGTAAACGAATGTTAATCTCAGCCTCTGTGAACCCCTTAAATAACAATCAGAATGTCAAATAGTTCCCTGGCCCTCGAAATTTCCAGAACCCCCTCACCCTCATCTCTGCCCAGAAGGTGATTTGAATCCACTGGCCTTCGGAATGTCTGAAGCCCCTCACCCCATCCTCTCCCCTCACCCACCAAGGTGATTTTACGGGTATAAAAGGTCTTGTCACCCTCTTTTACGGGGCCACGGGTTGGAGAGACGTGAGTCCTCCGTGGTCGCCGGCAATAAACCCTGCAATTTGGCATACTTTTGTCTTGGTGTTGATTTTCTGTGCTTAGTCTAATATAACAAATGCATAATTTTTGGGAGTCACATTAAGAGGAGACTATTAGTCAACATGTAGAATATAAAAATGTAATAATTTGTATACTATTTTAAATTTAGGTAAAGATTAAATTAACATGTAAAAACTATGGGAACTTTTGGAAGAGTCAAGGTTCTTTAACTTACGAATATATAAATTGCCAAGAATAATTTTTCCTTTTAATCTTTTATATCCTAGCTAAAAGGATGCAAGGGTCACTCAATCTTCCTGTTACCAGGAAATAATTATCAATCAAGTTTTGATAAATAATCCAAGAGAGATAAAAGTAGAACAACTTACACATTTACATTGATATATGCATGTAAATGTGAAAATAGACCATACTTTTTTATTTTCTCTTTTTTTGAAGAGATGGAATCTCACTCTGCTGCCCCAGGCTGGAGTGCAATGGTGTTTTCATAGCTCACTGCAGCCTCAAACTCCTGGGCTCAAGTGATCCTCACTCCTCAGTCTTCTAAGTAGCTAGGATTACAGACATGAATGAATCGTGCCTAGCATAGGTTATACTTTTCTTTATACATATAGTATGTGGTCTTATCGTCACACTTTAGACTTTGTTTAGCTTCTACATTTTGTTTTGGTATATTTCTCCAAGCCAATGGAAGGCACATTTTATCAATATACTTTTCAAGAAGAAGTAAGAGAGGAAAAAATCTAAAGAGATTTAAACAGAAAGCAAAAATTTCAGTAGGGTTTTACTGACAGTACTTTGTGATGTTGGTCTTATACCTTGTGGGAGGTTATAATGAAATCAGTTTTTGTAATGACCATGCCACCATATCCTGAAACTAAGTTATCTAAAGCTGGATTGTAAGGCTAAAGAGCCTGAGTCTCTTGTTACTTCCTAAGGTTTATCTTACAATGATTGATTCAGTTATAGGGTCCTAGTTGATAATACAATTTGTGCTGCTATTTCTGTTAGTAATGTTGGAGGATGGCACCAGGACACATTCAGTCTAAAGTAAATTTGGATTTCTCCATTGGGCATTAGATGGCAGTATTAATCAAGACATTCAGAGCTGACTTATGCTGCAGCTATTTCTAAAGGTACTCGTAATTCTCCTAAGAGCGTTTCATGAAATAGATATTTATCCTGCATTTTCTGCTTCTGCAAAGAAAAAGCATAAAATGTGCTGCTGGTCTGCTTTTGTAATCTTTTGAATCTTATATTTATTTTTGCTTTAGGGAAGTTCCTAGAAGACAAGTGACTTTATTTCCAGTTAGTTATCTTGTACAATTTGTAGTTCTCCTTGTCTTGTGGTTATACATTTATATATGTCAATGATTACAATTTCAGAGTTAGAGAATGCTCGGTATTAAGAATTATGTATAATGGTTACATAAATGTGAGTTTATTGGGCCATCTGAAAGAGAGCAGAGCCCTGAAAGCCCTGCTCAGCAGTTTAGCCATGCCTGTGGGCAATCCATTTAACCCCTCTGGGCCTAACATCCCTAACCTGTAAAATGGCGATATTACTGCTTTCTATCTCATGGTGTTGCTGCGGAGGCCTGAGTGACTTACTACATGTGAAGTGCTTAGAACACTAGCTGTTATTATATAAATATAATCCAATAGCTGGCATTATGTAACACTTAGAGCAAGAGTGTTATACAAATATTTGCTGTTTTAAGGGGGAAGGTTGGGAAGAGGATGCCACTGTATGTGTAATAATAACCTTTCTAGAGTGTGTTTCTGTTCTGCTATACACACATATCAGGAATGCAGTTCATACAAAGTGAGGTCTTGTGGCTGCTGTCACCAGGCGGTTGATCTTCAATGGAGTTAAGCAGGTGGCATCATAGCTTACTTGCCACACAATGGGGGATTCTTTTTGGCAATGACCGAACTCAGAGGTACTCCTCCTACCAGAATGTTATGGAATCAGGTTCCCACTATCCCTGCTGCAATGGAAAGCAAAGGACACAAATCTGGCAGCGCCAAGGGGTATCAGGATCAGCGCCCTTCCAAAACAGGAAGCTGCGGTATGTACACATCGAGAGAGAAGCTACTTTCTGGGACATGAGTAATCCTTGGCAGGCGTTCAGAAGAGCACTTTGGGGGAGAGTTTGAAGATCATTTACAGTGGTATACAAAGACTTGGATATTGAAACAGGAACTTTTGAGATATTGCAGATAACATCTGAGACTTCTCAGCCCTGATGCTGGGAGGCATTTGACCCCCCCCACCCCACCCAGCCCTGAAGGGCAGAATAAGAACATTGTGGAGGATGGTAAGCAAACTCCAGAGATCCAAAGAGAGAACTGTAGCTCAGATCCTTAGCATCATACATGGCTAATGTTTTTCACCAATCCTCTGTGAGGAGAAAGTATATTTTCTATAATGTGCATGATAAAAAATGATAGCTAACACATTCAAAAACTAGGTGCATGCCAAGCACTTTGCTTACATTATTTCATTAAATTTACATTAACATTAAGGTATGAATATTTCCATATGTTCCCTAGGAGAAATCTGAAGCTAAGAGATGTTAAGTAACTGCAGGTTACATAACTGAATTAACTAATTCAGTGTCAGTACATCCATTAACTGATTAGTAAAACAGAATATATCTTTTGTCATATTTGTTCAATCCTTCTCCACGAAGTCTTTTATAGTTTCATAAAACTCTAAGTTGAAGAACTCTTCTAGGTAATTTTATAGATACCTTTGGATTGTTAGAGATGCAATAGGACTGAAAGGATTTTACCTGGAGATCTCAGTAAAGGCACTGGGTCTCAGAACAGACAAAGTAATTAGCTTTCTTTATAGAATATTAGGCAGTGCTATGTGTATGTGTATCTGTATACAAAGACACATACACTCATATTTATATGTATATGTGAATGATTATATTCATTGCATATGGATCTTGCTTTCTTTATGCATGATATATCATCCAATCAAAATTAAATGTAGGATAATTTTCATCATTCAAACATGGGGATTTTAGAAGCTCTAGACTTGACTTAAAGTCTTACGTCTTTTAATTTTCCAAGATATAACGGTCACTTTAATGTATAAATTTGACCTTTTCTGCCCTCATTATTCTCATCCGTCCATATTATCAAATGGAACAATTTCAGATTCCATCATTAATGTTTATTAATGGAATTCAGGTTTTTCATTTAAACGCTCCCATATTAACCTCTCTAATAAGGAGGTAAGCACCTCATTTAAGCAAGAATTTTTTAACTTTAAGTGATCTCAATGAAACTATCATTTTCACTCTCCCTGACATCCCCTTTCCTTTTATATTCCATAAAATTTAGCATTAGCTTTCAATGAAGCTTCCAGTGATGCTTTTTTCTTGTGCTTGCATCTGACACTAGATTAAAAAAAAATGTGACTCATCTGCCACAGTGGTTGGATATAATATCTGAAACCACTGTTTACAAGGTCCATTAGAGTTTACAGTCCTGCCACTTTCCTTCATGGTCTGCAAAGCATTTTAGTTCAGACTGAGTTATTCTTTCATAGCAACAAATTTTCTATAGTGTGGATATCTCTTCAATGTAGAAAACTCCAAAGGGAGTTCTGCTGCCTTCTGTGTGAAGGCCAGGTAATACATTAACATTGCAGTGCAGCACAGCCCAATACACTATGATTTGATTGTGATGCAAGGCGAAATGTGCATCCGGAACTCCAAAGTCAAAATGGTATCAGAGATGATGCTGTCCAATTTCTACTAAACTATCCAAAAGCTCGGTTTATTTTTCCTATCAGACGATTCTTTTTTTTTTTTTTTTAAATAATGTCTGGTGCCATCACCACTTCAGGTCCTCCATACCTGTAAATGTGTCATGGACGAACATATACATACATGGTAAAATGTGATTTGGATGGAAACAGATTTTGGGCTAAAAACTCTGTCTACAATATTCATCTGTAAAATGAGTAAAATAATACTTAGTACCCAAAGAGTCAAGCAAGGCCAGAGCTAGAGCAAGGGAAGAGAGGAGCATGTAGAGAAGGCCCTTGCAGGATCCTGAGTAAATTCCTCCTTACATTGTGTGCCCCGAGGCGCCTCTCTTGCTTCACCTGGTGCTGTAATCCTAGTGTCAAGAAATGTGAAGGGTCTGAGATTTTATCTTACTTGTGAGCTAACAAGGTAACCTACTTCAGTTTCATGGATGCTGGCAAAAGACAAAAGACAAATGTCAATGCAATAATAAGAGCTAACGATCCTAACACCCAGATACATAAGACCCATAAAGAGATTTAGACTCAATGAGACAGAAAATTATTAAGGATATCCAGGATTTGAACTCAGATCCGGAACAAGTAAACTTAATAAGTATTTATAGAGCTCTCCACTTTAAATACACAAAATATACATTCTCCACTTTAAATACACAAAATATTGATCGGCCATTATTAATACCCATTTTTAGAATAAAGCAATATTCCTGTTCTCTCTCCCTCTTTTTCTTCCTCTTTCTTCCTCTCCTTCTCTCCTTTTTTCAAAAGAAAAAAAAAATCAATAAACTGTAATTAACTGTGGGGGGAAAAAAAAAGATCGCTGGGCCAGAGACTGAGGACTCATGGCACATGCAGCAGCCAGAGCTTCACATTCGTTCTAGTTCCCTTGCCACCCAAGTCTGCTCTGTAATTGTGAGCAGCTTAAATGGAGGCTGTGCCCTAAGTGGCTTTGTCACGTAGCTCAGGAATTCCAGGCTTAAAGAATCCAGATCTTTTATAATGGTGTGCAAGCAAACCTGCCTGACCTTTGTCCTAGTCAAAGATATTATCTTCATTATATTGAGCAGTAAAAATGAAAAGCAGCAGAAGAAGAAAAGCAACAACAACAAAAACCAACCATAAAAAACCTCTGCCCTCTGCTCTGGAAGGAGACACCATTTTTATCTTTCAAGTCTGTTTGCTATACAAAGGTACTCTGAAACTAAAGCTGGGAGTGACTTTGCTCATAAGGTGTGCACAATTATCAGAGACTCATGGACAGTTGTCTACTAACACAAGGTTTTATGTGGTTAAATGAAACAGTGTTGATAAAGCACTCAGTACCCATACTTGGTATGGGTAAATAGATTGCCCACAGATACAGCTGGACTGGTGAACATTATAGGAGCTCAATAAACGTTAGCTCACTTTTTATTCCTTCCGCCCCACTCAGAAGCATGGTACCACTTAAAATCATTTCCCCACAACCAGAGGGTTAATTGAAGGTAGGAATCCTATTTTGTTTCTTTTACTATGGAAAAACATTTTCAGTTGGTTTCTGATTACCTTATGTCTGCATATGAATCCAGTTGAGTCAACCACTACTGACTTCATATGAATTGCTGATATTCTCTACTTCAGGACCAGTCAATTGAATCATTGATTATGAATCAGTCCTCACTAAAGCAGGCCATGTTTGAGTAGTTTTGACCTACCAGGCTTACTGATGCAGATCTAGTAACCAGTATCAGAGACTGGTGGATTACTGGGCAATTTATTTGCTCTCTGATCCATTCCCTCCTTCTTCCCTGTACAGCGTGATATTGACTCCTGCCAGCTGCATTTCTCTAGCTTCTTATCCAATCAGCTTCTGATTGGGTTTGGCCAGTGGGAAAAAGAGGCAAGAGAAAGAAGGAGAGCAAGAGAGTAGAAGCTAGGGAATTTCTCTCACCCCTAACCTTCCTATTTTGGATGGATTTCTAACTAGTTGTATTAACTGGTAGACAGCACCACTCTCTGTGATCCCACATCCTCATGGGCAGCCTTAGCCCTTGTATTCTATTAGTGCTACCTTCTCCCTCTGGTTCTCCAAGCCCATAGGTGGTAGTGACTCCCTGCTTTTGCCTGGGTTACCTCTCCTTTCCCACACTTGCTTTTTTTAAAAAAAAAAAAAAACCCTGTGTAATTATCTCATAGAGGCTCTATTTCTTGACTGGTTTCTAACTGATATATTTACATAACTATACATTTTCTTATAATATTTTCTTCTAGCCTTTTCCAAGGTAGTCCAGCCTGTTGACCATGATTCCATCTTGAATCCTTTATAGCCTTGGGAGTTATTTGATTGTAGAAAAGAGAAAGGAATTTAAACTAGCTTCACTGAAGGGGGATATATTATAAGAATGCTGGATATTTTTCCAGAAACACAGTGTGGGACATGCACTCGATCTGCCTTGTCTGCTTTAATAGCTGACTTTCTTAAATGGGAATCAATTTAATCTGGTGCTCTGTGGCTTATTTTGAGCAGGAGGGCCAAAGCAAGGAAATCTTTCAATCTAGAATTTCATTACTATTCAGCTGAGCTATAGTAAGGAGCCAATCCAGTGTGGGAACTGGGTAGCTGTTGACAGGACCATCAAGTGGCAGCCAGGGAAGGCCCAACATGCTAAGTAGATCTGATTTTGGAAGTAGTTGCCTATATGTCCCAGCTAGGGAGACGCTTATCTTAGTAATGTGCACCCCCCAGGGGGCAACCATGGCCTTTAGAAACATTCATCCAACTAATATTCATAGGAATAGCAGTGTGATACTAGTGGCCTCAGATACCTAGGAGTAGATTGTGACTGATAAGAGAGTTTGAAATAGAGGCCTAGAGCTGTATTGACCTCGAGGCATATTCTATATTTTTAAAGGTACATCTTTCTTCCTGACAGATTTTTAATTTTGTTTTTCTTTTGTAATTTGCCTCTTCCTTGGGAAAATGGGGTGCAAACATGTAACACAACACAACTGACATAAGTAAAAGCATTTGATCAAATGCATTTGATCAGGCCGAGCGTGGTGGCTCATGCCTGTCATCTTAGCACATTGGGAGGCTGAGGTGGGTAGATCACCTGAGGTCAGGAGTTCGAGACCAACCTGGCCAACGTGGCGAAACTTTGTCTCTACTAAATTACTAAATATGCAAAAATTTGCTGGGCATGGGGGCACACACTTGTGATCCCAGCTACTCGGGAGGCTGAGGGAGGAGAATTGCTTGAACCCACGAAGTGGAGTTTGCTGTGAGCTGAGACTGTGTTGCCAGCCTGGGCAACAGAGTGAGACTCAGTCAAAACAAAACAAGACAAAACAAAAAACAGAATTTAATCAAAAGCATTTGATTAAATTATTTAAAGCAATAATTTTGTTGTATTTGTCTTGTGAGACTTTAATAAAATTATGGTCTTTGCTATCTTTATTGGTGAACTTTATACCTTATTGATATTTTAAACATGTTATGTTTCAGCATCTATAAGAGTCTCAACCTCCTAGGTAGCCTCACCTATACTTTCATACATTCATATTATTTTCATAAAGGGATACTGGTATTTGGTAAATTTTTTTATTACTGTGCTAAAGACTCAAATCAAGTTTGTGTTTTTAGAATCATGTGTGTAAATGAGACTTCACAGGCTAGTTGTTTCCCACTGGATTTAACTAGGTACTCTATCCTGGAACAAGGTTGAATTTTTTTATCTTTAAAAATCAAGGTGCTGTGGACTGAATCGTGGCCTCCCATACTTGTATGTTGAAGCTCTAGCTCCACAGTGTGACTATATTTGGAGGTAGAGCCTTTACAAAAATAATTAAGGTTAAATGAGGTCATAAGGGCGGAGTCCTGATTGGATTGAATTAGTATTCTTATAAGAACAGACCTAGCAGTGGCTCAGGCCTATAATTCCAGCACTTTGGGAGGCTGAGGTGGGTGGATCACCTGAGATCAGGAATCCGAGTCCAGCATGGCCAACATGGTGAAACCCCATCTCCATTAAAAATATAAAGAAATTAGCCCAGCCCAGCTACTAGGAAGGTTGAGGCAGGAAAATCACTTGAACTTGGAAAGAGGTTATAGTGTGCTGAGATCAGGTCACTGTACTCCAGCCTGGGTAACAAGTACAAAAACCTGTCTCAAAAAAAAAAAAAAAAAAAAAAAAAAGAAGAGACCTAGACTCTCCTACACTCTCTGTCTCTCTCTCATCTATGAAGCCACAGTGAAGACCTTGCCCTCCAGAAACCAGGAAAGTGGACTCCACCAGAACCAGCCCATGCTGGTACTCTGACCCTGGACAATCAGCCTGCAGAACTGTGAGACAATAACTTCTGTTGTTTAAACCACCAAATCTATAGTATTTAGTCAAGGCAGCCTGAGCTGAATAATACACAAGGTTTCAGTCGAGTAGATTATGCTGGTATTGCTCTATCTCTTCTTCTTCTTCTTCTTTTTTTTTTTTTTGAGTCGGAGTTTCACTCTTGTTACCCAGGCTGGAGAGCAATGGCGCGATCTCGGCTCACCGCAACCTCCGCCTCCTGGGTTCAGGCAATTCTCCTGCCTCAGCTTCCTGAGTAGCTGGGATTACAGGCACGCGCCACCATGCCCAGCTAATTTTTTTTTCTGTATTTTTAGTAGAGACGGGGTTTCACCATGTTAACCAGGATGGTCTCGATCTCTTGACCTCGTGATCCACCCGCCTCCGCCTCCCAAAGTGCTGGGATTACAGGCTTGAACCACCGCGCCCGGCCTGCTCTATCTCTTCTTAATTTAATGGCAAGTGAGGTGTCTGAATGACTTGAAGTGGCCTTGAAACATGAGGTAGGAATAAGTTTGAGGAAACAAACATTTGTTTGTGAATCAATACCTTTTTTTTTTCATTGTCAGAGAGAGACTACCCAAGCCTCAAATGATTGCCTTTTCCAAAAATTACAATATGAGGTTTTTGGTGATAATTTTAGTTTATTAAAGCATGCAATACAGTACTGAAATGCAGTAATTTCGCATTAATTCTGGATTAAAAGAATCACATATTTTTAAACAGATTGAATGCTAAATGGAGAGCAACTTGTGAACATATCTGTTACTTAGGATTTTCTCTTTTAATAGAATTCATTTTAGCTCCACCATAGCCAAGTAGTATTAGTAATGGCTGGGATCCAGGCCTGGAAATAGTATCATTCAATCAAAATGGATGTTATAAGTCTAGTCTTTAAAATGGAAATCTACATGTATACATTTAGTTTGCATACTTTACTAAGAATGATGAGCAGGGAGGTGACCCATTATTAAGTGAACAAATAGCACTAACATTAACCAGCAATAAGCTTTTCCAACTTTATTTTGAGTGGTTAAAGATGGATCTCGCTTTATGAATGGTGACCCTGTTGTATCAAAGATGGACATTATTTCTTTTAACAATAAGTAAAATACAATGTTTGCTATTTTGGATGCCTTGTAGCCTTTATTATATGTTTTTTAGCCTCCTCCCTATCTGACAGTTGGTGTCGTTTCCCCAAATATCTAACCTAGCACGTACATGAAGACTTGGCACTATTTCCTGCAGAGAACCACATATGGGAATTTAAAAACAAACATTTATTGAAATGTACATATGTAAGCACCTACTCTGTGCCTATCACTCTGTTTCAGGCTTAAACTACCACAAAAATAAAGCTTCTATTTTCTGTCTTAAAGGTGCTGAAGGTTCTTAGGGAAAGCAAACCTACACACACACAGCTTTGAGTAGAGGTAGGGCTGCTGGAAGTGGGCTAAAAATGGAACTAGCCTGCTTCGGCTTCTACCAGGAAGACTCCTGTGGTGCCTGTATGCCATATTCAAGACCGATCCTCCACACTTGTTTGCTTGATACTTAACATAATGCACATCTACAAAAGAGAGGGCAATCTTGTGACCTCCGGTGATTTTAGCAAATCCCGTAAGCAAGCCTCGTTTTATATGGATAAGAATAAACCATCTTTCCGTCTTTCTACTCTTGACACCTTCCTATTCTCTTTCCCCACATTCTCCTGTTTCTTACTAATTCACAAAACTTCTCGGTACTCTCACACTTCCATTGCCTGGTAGGATAACATGGTCTTCCACCATATGACCCTCTAGTCTAGGATGGAATCTTTTTTTCTGTAAGGGACCATCTAGTAAATATTTTAGGCTTTGTGGGCATAGCCTTCTTTGTTTGCTGCTTATTTATAGTTTTTTTAAAATATGCATGTTATTTTAGCTCTCTGGGTGATATAGCACAGTATAGACAGGACAACCCTCATTGGTTGTCAGACTTCTGTGTGCATCAGAATCATCTGGAGGGCTTGTTGAAACACAGATGACTGGGCCTCACCTCCAGAGGTCCTGATTCAGTCTGTCTGGGGTATGGTCTGAGGATCTGTGTTTCTCACCAGCTTGCAGATTATGATACTGCTGGTATTGGAACTGTATTTTGAGAACTGTTTTAGCAGCACTTCTTAATCATAACAGTATTAAAAAATTTAAAAAAGCAAAACACACTCCCCAAATTATGTCCAGGCTTCATCCCAGAGCATAGAATGGTTTTTATATTTTTGAATTATTAATATATATCCAGGCCCTATCCCTGGTGCTTTGTGTACACTTACACACACACACACACACACACACACACACACACACACACACACACACACAGATACCTACATGGCTCTTTGGTGAATATTACATGCAGTCAGCCCTGAATACCATTGGTCTTTACCTTGCTCTAGAACCCCTCCTTCCTCCAAAAGATATGTACTGAGTACCTTTTCCCAATGTACCCTATGCTGTGTGCTGGGCAATACCTGGTAAGCTGAGACATGCCTTCAAGTTATGGGTACCCATTTTAACTTCTATTACACCAGAGTCTAGTCTGATCCTTTTTAACACACAGGTGCCCCCTCCCAGCAATATCTCAAAGTCATAAAACGTCCTCAGAAGAAATAATAGGATTAATAAAGTGTACCTGGAGACTCTATGGTTATGAGACGACACTGAGACCTCAAGAAAAGAGAATTTTTAGAATAAAATAACTACTTGGACAAGAAGTTTGTGGACTCCTTTTACTATTTTTTAAAAATATATATTTTATTGTGTTTTAGGTTTTGGGGTACATGTGAAGAACATGCAAGATTGTTGCATGGGTACATACATGGCAATGTGGTTTGCTGCCTTCCTCCCCATCACCTATATCTGGCATTTCTCCCCATGTTATCCCTCTCCAAGTCCCCTCCCCGCACTGTTCCTCCCCTAGTGCCCCCCCACAGACCCCAGTGTGTGATGCTCACCTCCCTGTGTCCATGTGTTCTCATTGTTCAACACCCACCTATGAGTGAGAACATGCAGTGTTTGATTTTCTGTTCTTGTGTCAGTTTACTGAGAATGATGGTTTTCAGGTTCATCCATGTCCCTACAAAGGACACGGACTACATTGAGATACCATCTCACGCCAGTTAGAATGGCAATCATTACAAAATCTGGAGACAACAGATGCTGGAGAGGATGTGGAGAAATAGGAACACTTTTACACTGTTGGTGGGAGTGTAAATTAGTTCAGCCATTGTGGAAGACAGTGTGATTCTCCAGCTTTGTTCTTTTTGCTTAGAATTGACTTGGCTATGCAGGCTCTGTTTTGGTTCCATATGAAGTTTAAGGTGGTTTTTTCCAGTTCTGTGAAGAAGGTCATTGGTTTTGCTTTTGTTGCCCAGGCTGGAGTGCAATGTGTGATCTTGGCTCACTGCAACGTCTGCCTCCTGGGTTTAAGGACCTCTCGAGTAGCTGGGATTACAGCCACATGCCACCACACCTAGCTAATTTTTGTACTTTTAGTAGAAACAGGGTTTTATCATATTGGTCAGGCTGGTCTTGAACTCCTGACCTCAGGTGATCCACCTGCCTCCGGCTCCCAAAGTGCTGGGGATTACAGGTGTGAGCCACCATGCCCAGCCTCCTTATACTTGTTTTTAATGAACATATCCACTAAGAGGCAGGGTAAGGGGAGAGACTTGGTGGGAGAAGAGGCAGAGACAAGTGCAGGCTTAGGCCTGCACTTAGGAGGTGGAACGGATATATTCCAATCACCTGGCAGGCCCTCGGTAAAATGAGACAGGAGATGGAAAAAGACACAGCACATAAAAGGCCGTCTGTGGGGAGCGGCTGGGTGCCAGAGAGGGTGAGCACATGGATGTGTGCATGCCTGCTTGGTGATGTGTGCACAATCACAGATGAAGGGCATTGATATTCGCTCAATCATTTTGCCCAGGGATGATGTTTCTCTTGGACTCCTGTTTCCAGGTATGCATGTGTGGGAGTGAATGGGGGGTGATTACGCCACGCCCCATCCTTTGCTTTTTTTTTTTTCAACCCAGCTTGGAAGGGGTTTCAAGAATGTGCAAGGTCAAAAGGGCAGCAGGGAGGTGGCTCCTTCTCCCCGTTTCAGTGAGCATCTGGGAGGAGAGCTGCAGAAAGATCTAGAAGAGTGGGAAGGATAGAAGGATCGAAGGGGAGAAAGAAGAAGGGAGGGGATGGGATAAGAAACAAAGGGGCAAGGAAGCTGAGAGATGCCTGCCCCCTGTGTCCAGCCCTCCTTCCTGGGGCTAGCACGTCCCTTTTTCCTGGGCCTGCGCCTCCTGGCGCACAAGATTGCACTGACCTGGGTGGGATCCGGCCAGCGGGGACTACCAGGACCGGGCTGCCCGTTTCCTTGCAGGAGGCTGGGTGTACCAAGCCCAAGACTCAGTTGTGAACGCGGCTTGCCAGTTCCTAGGCAGAGGGCCGTCCCCGTGTCCCCCTCGGGGTTGGGCACTGCCAGCTCGCCCAGGATGCACCCAGCGGCGGCCACAGAGGCGAGCCCATGCCCATGGACACCCGGGCAAGCAGCTGAGGAGTGGCGCCATTCACCAGATGTGGAAAACAGCAGAAGATCGGCCCTTTCGCTTCTTTTCCCTTCTTGCTGGCCCTTTCCCCTTCCTTCCGGCTTGTGTGGGAGGAGCTGGGCTGCCTTGTCAAGGAGCCCAGGGCCGAGAAGGGACAGAGCGCACCGGGCGTTCCTAGGAAGGGGCTGTGAGTGGGTGGGGTGACTGGGCAGTTCCGTTGGAATCTAGCTTAGGTTTGGCCCTGGCCACCAGCTCAATGCTGTGCTTCAGGGAGTGAAGCCAGAGCCTTTAATCTCGGCAACACTTGACTGGGCCACTTCGAGAAAGACGCTGGGGATGGGGTGGGGTGGAGCTGATCAGTGGCTTCAGAATAGAAGGCAATGCCACTTGCCATTACTATGCTGTTCTTTGGCTCACGCTGTGTGACTCTCATCACATTGCTGTCATCAGAAGATAGAAAGCAAACTGGACATTTGGGGTTTAAGGTCGCCAGTCTGTGGTCTGTGAAAGCCCACCTGATGTTGCCTTGTCCATGGTCAATGTCAAATCCTAAGGCCGCGATCATTGGAGAGGCTGCTGAAAGGGCTGTGTGGAAAGCCTTCCCACAGTGAGGCTTAATCCTTTCTTCCTCTGGACCGTTATGGTACACTGTTATTCTTTCCTGATGATACCATGCCAAATTAGAAATTCACTTCCATTTCATCTTAATGTACAAAATGCCTGGGCACAGGAGAAACTCAGAAAATATCGTGGAATGAATGCCCTCCTGCAGTGGTTCTCAAACTTGAGCACTCAGGTCAGAATCTCCTGGAGGTATTGCTAAAGCAGTCTTGGGCCTCACCCTTGGAGTCCTGATCCTTGGGGTGGAGCCTGAGCGTCTGCATTTCTAACAAGTTCCCAGGTGATCCCGATGCTGCTGATTTGGAGACCACATTTTGAGAGCCACTGCCCTAGGGACTGATTCACCATCTTTGCTGCACATTGACATTAGACTCACCTATGGAGCATTCAAACAATCCAAACGAACAACAAAGTGTGCCCAAGCGCAAGATATTCTGAATTAATAGGTTTTGCCGGTTATGAATTGGCTTTGGTGTCATCCTCAGGTGATTGAATCTGCTTCCAGGGCTGAGAACCCATTCCAGGTTGCCAGCAGGTGCCACCATTAGAACCACCTGTTTAGATTAAGAACACAGTTAATAGATACACCCACTACCTCATTAATAGGGATAAGTTTGATTGATTTGCTTATCCTGTGGAAATGTCAAATGGGACAAATGCAGTATGATATGAAAGCCATTGTGAAAAGAAGGAGGGTCTGTCTTGCAGGCAGATGATCCAAAGAGGGGTAAAATAGGTAGAAGGATACTTAAGCAGAGGTGACCTAATTACCAATGATATTCTCGTGTGGGCTGGCAATTCATCCCAGCTGCATCCGACTGCTTACGGCTTCTTCTCCCATTTAGCCAAGAAACCTTGTTTATGGAGTTGTGATTCTAGCAGAAAGGAAGTCATTATTTGACAGTGGGTGATATTTCTCTAATGTCTTATGTGCCTAATCATATTTAAAGTTATGAGCAATAGGAAGGACCTAGAATCCCAGGCAGGAATAGCAAAAATAATAGTTAACTATAGGTGTGAATAAAGGCGCATGTAAACCCTGAGGTTTAGAATACAGGGGAGACTTAGAGATTCTGTAGGCCTGTGGAAGACATGCTGGCGTTGTGGCACAGGTGGTCCCAGTGGGAGGGGAGTTCCATAAACCTTAATTTGCATTCAATTTTCCAATCTGCATGTTGCCCTGCTAGTGGAATGTGTTTTCTTGCCAATGTGATAGTTGACATATAACCTCTCATTTTTGTTTTGATTTGAAAGTTTCAATTGCTACTGCAGCGGAAATATTTATATGCCCACCGTCGATTTTAACTGATTGTTCTGTGATGTGATTATTCTTATCCTTTGTTCACGTTTCTATTGGTACCCCTTTTTCTCAATAACTTTTAAGAACTTTAGGTGTTTTAAATACATTGATATCTTTTCTATATGTTTTCCAAATGTTGGTCATTTTGCTGTGACTTAAACTTTTCTTTAGTACTGACGTCTTACATTTTTATGTGATCAAATATTATTAATTTTTGGACGGTCTCCTTTGTTAGTCTTACATTTTTATACAA
Source organism: Saguinus oedipus (assembly GCA_031835075.1). NCBI lineage: Eukaryota > Metazoa > Chordata > Mammalia > Primates > Cebidae > Saguinus > Saguinus oedipus. Next base: position 23,363,710 of record CM063169.1, read on the forward strand.
TCAAATATTATTAATTTTGGAGGGTCTCCTTTGTTATTTTCTGGAAATTCTTTTCCCACTTCATAATTAGATAAATGCTATGATATTGATTTATTTATCTTTTCATGCAAGCCTTTTTTTGGTCTGGAGATAATTTTGCTATATAAAATGAAGCAGAGATTGGTTTTTGCTGCTTTTTCCAAATGAAGAACTAGTTATTCCAACACCATTAACACTTAATCTTTTTTCTTGATCTGAGATGCTGCCTTAACCTATAAATATATATATAAAAATATATGTATGTGTATGCATATATAATGTGTGTGTATATATGTGCATATATGTGTGTATGTCTGTATATATGTGTGTATGTGTGTATATATGTATATGTGTGTGTATATAGATGTGTTTATAGATGTGTATAGATGTGTGTATGCATGTATATATGTATGTATAGATGTGTGTGTATATATGTGTGTGTGTGTATACATGTGTATGCGTATTCTATCTCATCTTGTCATCTATCTGTTCCCTGGCCAATATCTCTCTTCAAAAAACTATTGTAGTGTTTTAGAAAGCATTTTAATATTTCAAAGGGCAAGAACTTCCTTATTATTTTTTAAAATTCTGGCCTATGCTAGCTCATTTATAATTCCAACTGAAATAAGAAATTGCTTTGTCATATACTCTCTCCTCTTAAAACTTATAATTATAATAACTTGTAACAACTGCAAATGTTCAAGGATGTCATTCAGATGAAGAGAACAGCCTCAAGAGAAACATATCACTGGGAAAGCACAGCTCACGTAAGTTTGTTTAATAGGTACAAACGAAATTTGCTTATTTTTTGTCCAGAATGGCAAGGTGTTGAATATTCAAAGCTGTTTCTTAATTAATAAATTAGTATAAAGTTAATTAACTCACTGACAAATGTGGCTATCTAGGCTGTATAGGGCACATTATTTGGGATAAAACTAAACTTCAAGAGACAGACTTAAAGAGTGTAGAAGACATTTCCTTGCTCAGAGGATACTTGTAGGTCAGTAGGGTGACTCTACTCCTTGAAGTTAATTTGATACCTAGATTTCTGCTAATTTCATGTTCTGGCATTGATACAGTTTGGCTCTGTGTCCTCATCCAAATCTCATCTTGAATTGTAAGCCCCACATGTTGAGGGAGGGAGGTGACTGGATCATGGGGGGACAGTTTCCCTCATGCTGTTCTCCTGACAGTGAGCTCTCATGAGATCTGATGGTTTATAAGTGTTTGACAGTTCCTCCTTCACATTCTCTCTCCTGCCGCCTTGTGAATAAATGACTGTTTCCCCTTCTGCTATGATTGTAAGTTTCCTGAGGCCTCCTCAACTATGCAGAACTGTGAGTAAATTAAACCTCTTTCCTTTAAAAATTATTCAGTCTCTGGTATTTCCTTATAGCAGTGTGAAAACAGACTAGTAGAGGCATCCTCCAGGGCAATCACAATGCTGAATTGCTGACCTGTCTGGGTTGCAGCAAGACGGAAAAAGAGAGCATGGAATAGATAGGTTCATGGCTTTAAGGCACAGCCTTATTTTATTATGAGACTAAAAAGACATCCATCACTTTTGCCTACGTTCTTTTGCCAAAAGCATGGTGATTGGCCACATCTAACTGTAAGTAAACCTAGAACCCAGAACCGTAAGAGGGGACATGCTCAGCACTGTCTGTACTGCATAAGAGACAGATCAGACTTTGTACATCAGCTTGCAGTCACCATTCGAGCAAAGAGACAGCCAGTGTATCAGCACTAGAAAAAGCATGTGGTATGATAATGTCTGATCACCTAAATTCCTTTCTACACACAATTGGTATTATTGTCACAAAGAGCAAAAGCCAGTTTCTTAGTTTATCAACCCACCTTCGACATCACATTTTTACAGGAGCAATTGTTGGAGCAGCTGGATAACAAGCTAGTAACAATTGTCTAGGGGTCATTCAGAGTGATAATTTCCATTCCTCTAGATATTGTAAAACCAAACTAGTGAAATCACTGTCGTTGTTAGATTGGCTACAATTAATTTTTCTGTCTAGCCTTTCTGAAGTTTTTTTTCTAACCACATTCTCATGTCTGACACTGTCCCTGTTGATAACTAGGTAGCAGCAGGAAGGGACAGTGTGGTCTTAGATGGTACAGCCACCTTCTCAAGTCTCAGCCAGAGTACTTCTACTAGGCTGAAACATCTAGTGTGCCAATAGGCCGCATTTTAGTCAAGAGTAAGACATCTCTTTTTCTTTCTTTTTTATTTTGTAGAGACAGTATCTTGCTATGTTGCCCAGGCTGGTCTTGGACGCCTGTCCTCAGCCTCTCCAGTTGCTGGGTTGCAGGCATGAGCCACTGTACCCTGTCAAGACATCTCCTTTTCTATAAGTGATTGATGGTTGGGAAGGTTGCTTTCATATCCGATGCACTCATAATGGGAAAAGCAAATCCACAGGCTCTGGAGCTGAGCAATAAGGCCATAAAACTAAGATTTAGACCTACTCTGTTAGCAGCCAAGCCGATACTGGATATAGATTTAAACTTCATTTTTATTCATTAGAAGTACAGCATTTACTGTTATTTTGCAAGAAGAGATTTATAGCTGTTTAGATAGATAGTATTTTCATGCAGCTTTAGTGGAGTTATGTTTGCTGCTGTGTGAAATTCTTCCTGATAATCTAAAATTAAAGCCATTCTTTGGCAATTTTCACATTTCCCACTAGAGAGTTTTCCTGATTCTTTTTTTTTTTTTTGCTCGTGTAATGAAGCCAATTGCAATTTAGGACAGATTTATTCTAATTAGCTCGAGTGTCATAGATTCCTTAAAGACTGAGACCTTTGGTCTGACAGTAGGAAAATAAGATTTGATCTCACCTTTTTTTGTTGTTGTTAGCAGTGAAGCACAACAAGCTGCTTGACTTTTCTTTGTTTCACTGAAAGGATTTTCCTTTCTTGGCCTGTTGCCTTATGTCTCCAAGAGAAAAAAAAAATCCCCTTTTTAACCACATGGATTTCTGGGTGCAGATGAAAAACTTCTTGGTATTCTCTGTTTACTGGTATTGGAAAACCCAGCCTACATTATGTTTGATGATGGGATTACAAAACATTTCCTAGAAAGGGGTTAGACTGGGGCTGATATCAACTGACAACCAGAGTCAGAGATTATGGACTGTTTTGCCTTTGAGTGTATCCATTGCCTTGTTTAAATACTACTTTTCTTGAAGATTTAGCAGGGCCAAACCAGTTTTTCAAGAAAGCAAATTATACATGTGTGTGCGTGTGTGTACTGGCCTGCCACCAAGGATCCTGAGTACTGCTTCTGGACTAATTTTTCTCTAATACCACTTTCATTGTATCTTTCTCCTCTTCAGAACTGTAGAACAGTTAATCATCAGCCATTGACTTCTGTCTCTCCGGGTGTTCAGACTTTTGCCCTATCCTCTCTCTGTGTCTGTTCCCTAACAACTCCTATCAAACTCTCTGTTCTACCAAGTAAGCGTCTTTGTTTTCACTGTACATATCATGCTTATTTCTCTCCCTACCATAAATCTGATACCTGTTATATTTGTTTGGTTAATGAATGAATAAACAAATTATTGACTCAAGTGCTTTGCTCAGGCTGATACCTAAGAGACCTGGAATGAAGAAAATGAAATTCACATTCTTTTCCCCATTTTGCTTCAAATCGCTCAGTGTCTGTCTCTAGTCAACTCTTCCTTTGGGAAGCCTTCCTTGATAACTGTCCAGCTCTTTGTTTTCCCTCAAGGTAATTCATCCTGAAAGCATCTAGTATATATTTTGGTACTTAATGTTTAATTTAGGATTTTATTGTACAGTTTCTTATATTCTTTGACTCTGTCACAGTGAGTATTAACTATATCAAAGATTTTTAAGTTCTGGTACTCTGCCATGTATCTTTTTTCAATCCTCTAAGGAACATGCATACACTATCAAACACATAATACATCCTTAAAATAAATACTTTGAGAATTGCAATGAATGGTATTGATTAATCTCTTTGGATGCTATCAGTTTGTGCTATGGCTACAATTCAATTCAATTCAATTCAACACCTGCCTTTCTATACTATTACCATTATGCCAGTGAAGCATGTTTCGCATGCATTTCTTACACACATACACACCCATGACCAATAGTCTACTGCAGGATTAATTTTAAATGGTTTTGACCCTAGGCAAAAGAAAAGTAAGTAATTCACTGATATCTCCATTGATTCTCCTTCCCACTCGTGGAAACCACCAAAAAGAGTTGTAGCTGCCCTTATTCTCTAAATCCTGGGCAAGTCTCCATTGTTAAAAAGTTGCCCCGAGTTTAATGGCTGCACTGTCATTTACAAACTGTGTGACCTTGGGCAAGTTATGGAATCTGTCTGAACCTTGGTTTCCTTCTTATAAAATGAGGATAATCATGGCACCCTTTCAAGGCTACTTTTGGGAATAACAGTAGTGCCTATAGTAGTCACTATTTATAGAGATTACTATGTCCTTGGCAGTATGCTCTTTACATAAATTTTCTCCTTTAATCGTTATGACATTTTTGGCATATATTAGATGCTCAGTAACAGTGGCTATTATATTTCATGCTTTGGCTTAAATGCACACTGAGTCAGACTGGAGATTGCCAAAGACTCATTCTTCATTTCCCAGGCTTGGCAGAAAGGTTTGATAAAGTCAGGCTACCACCAGGGGCTTGTGGTCAGTGTAATGGTTACTCTGAGTGGAAACCAAAATGTGGGGTCTTGCCATCCCATCCACCTGACGGCCCTTGGAATAGAGATGCTTGCTCTCACAACACAACTTGATTTAGGAGACAAGAGAGATGCTGCTTTGAGTGGCTTGTGAGCTGATTCCCAGGACAGTCTGGCAGAAATGGTGACTCAATTTCATTAAGCATGAAAGGAATTCACCTTATGTAAACTTGGGTGACATTTCAAGAGAGGGGTAACATCTGGGTGTTGTTGGCAAGTCTAATTTCCTCTGAGCTAAACAGGCTCTGAGCTGGTATATAGGACTTATCTTTCAATAGGAGGGATTTAGATTAAACTCTAGTAAGAGTTTCTCAACTGTAAAGGTTTTGAGCTGTTGGAAACACGTAAACAACAGAATCCAAAAGAACGTGTTTAGGGTTTTTATCTTTCCGCATGGATTTCAGGGTACCTCTAGGAAGTGGGAAAATGACCTAGATGATCTCTATCGGTAATGTCCCTGGATAGTGTTTCCTTCTCTCTCTTGCTTTCTAATATAAAATTATATTTTAAATTATATTTATTTTCCCTGTTAATGAAGTTCCATATGAGACTTCTGAGGACGGGGCTTGGAGATTGGTGTTTTTGAAGAAGTCTTCAAATAATTCTGTTGTACAGCCAGGTTTGAGATCATCTCTTTGGACAGGACACATGTTAAAGCCTGGGAGAGCCTGGGCTTCAGTCCTGTGGGGGGTTGACTGTTATGTTTTCCCTTTTACTGTCATCTTGCTGTTATATCTCCCATTATAATCCACCTGGCCCTAGCTGAGGTTAGAAGAGGGCTTTCTCTCCATTGGTCTTACAAGAATTTTATAAAGTGCCTGAAGGGAGTGGTCTTAGTCTTTGTTTCTTACAGAGTCACCAACCATTACAGCTTCCATTAACTTCTTACTATAACCTCTGATCAGAGCATGCCATAGAGCCTTTTCCATTACACTATCCTGCCAGAAGCTTCAGACTGCTCATAGTTAAGTGCACTTATTGAGATAACAATCAAAGGCATTTTTAATGTGCCAGATTCATTAGCATCCTCATTATACAGATGATGCCAATGAGGCCTGAAGAGGTTAACTAACTTGTCTAAGGTCACACAACTTATGAGTGGTGGAGTTTGATTTAAAGCCAAGTCCATCTGGCTTCTGAGCTGATGTCATGGTAGCAGGATCCAGTCACTAGAACACTAGAGACTGGTGGCAAAGTGGCTCACAGGATAAAACAAAGCACTAGTCCTAGAAAGGGCTGTTGGTATGTGTTTCTTTTAAACCAAATCTGGAACTCAAGAATAGAGACGAAGGCAGAATTCCTTTTATTCACAAGACAATACATTGAGGAGACTGAGGCTTAAGATAAGGGGGTAAGATAACTAGACAAACTCCAAATAGCAGTCAAGATCACTGGATACAGAAGCCTGGTATGAATATTCTCCTCAGCACTGGGAGAAAGAGGGATAAAAAGATTAGGCATTTATTAAAACTAGCTGTCCTGGTGATGCATGTATTGGCACCATCGTGGGAGGAAAGTGGAGCTGCACAGTCTAAGTGGTAATAGTTGCTGACACTTTACAAGCACTTGCCCATGTTCCAGGCAACACGGTGAGTGATACGCATTTTTTCATTTCGTCCTCAGAGCAAATCTATGAGGCGAATAGCATTTTCATTTTTGTTTTTGACATCACCAACATGAAGCTGTAATAGATTTACCCAAGTTCAAAGATAGTAAATGTTGTAACTGAGATTTAAATCTCGGATTATAGAGCCTTTACTGTTAGCCTTCTCCACCTCAATTTTCTCCTCCCCTAGTCGTCACCCTACATCTTCATTTTGTGAAGGCATGTCAGGAAAACTGAATTCTAGCTATTTCCACTCATCAATCCAACTAAATTAAATTGAATGCACTGTCAAACATTCTATTTTCATGGAAGCTATTTGATGAGTCTTCTTTGGCGGTGGGGGCAAGGAGAAGGGGCTTCTGTCTTTGAGGGACCTGCTCACTCCCCCAACACACACACACACACACACACACACACACACACACACAGTCTAGTCTATGAGCAGTGGTAAGAGACATGGTTGTTTCTCTCTTTAGAAGCAGTCTTGTGACATAGGCTCAGTTCACAAGATGTTCTTGTCTGAGACTTTAAACTTTGAATCCCAAGAAGAAAAGTGACTGGTGAGAAATTTTCCAGAGTAGTGGTGGAAGCATCAGAGGAGACTTGAGTGCCCATTGGGAGTGCTCCTAAGAGAGCATCCGAATTAGGCTTTTCAGTGGTAGGACTTTAGCCACCTCCTCTCCCTGGATAGTACACATTTCTGAAACTCATTCTGCAGTGTCGTTTACTCAAATCAAGTCTTTGAGATATTGGATATTCTTTTATTATTATTATTTTTGCTTAACGTTAAGTTGATTTCTGTTGCTTGCCACCAAGAATCCGTACTGACTGACTGCTACACTCTAAGACTGCTAATTAATTATTCATAGGAAATACACAGACTTGTTACAAATCAGAATTTAAAAAAAAACTATTGTTATCTTACATAGTTGGCTCCTTCAAAATCTTGGTCATATTATATAAAAGGTTTTTTTCTTCTCTTTCAATTTACTTACACTGATCCTGCTCTCAAAGTTTCTTTTTGATCTACTTCTCTGATTTATTCATTTGACTGTTTCTCCGGATTTTTTTTCCCAGCCAGGTGGGCCACATATGGAGGCTTTAATACTTCCGTCAGTGCTCTCTCTGGGTGTTCTGCACCTAAGCTTCTCTAATCATAACCATGATTGCCTTGTACTTTTACAAGGCATTTGCTTATTTAATTTATTTAGTGTACTGTTCCATTAATGACTTAGAGTCTCCTTAAAGCTTCTGCACCTCTCCACCTTGGAATTGGAAAAAGAGAAGTGTGGCCATTTTAAAATCCCTGAACTGGTTTATATTGAAACAGAAAATGAGTATTTTAATTCTTTCATCACTGTTGTATCTCCTGTAACCCCGAGCTAGGTTGTTATAAATTTGTTCTCTTGCAAAAGCACTTCTAAAGCTTAAGGGTATTCATTGAGTCTTTGGTTATGATGACCCTGATGTAAAGGACTACATTAGTTGTTGAATAACATAAAGTAACAGGGAGGGAAAAAATGCTAGTTAAAACTACAAATAATATAGCTGCCTTTGCCCCTAAGGAAGTGGCATAATTTTTCTCTGGAGTCTTTTGTTTTAGAAAATACGTTAACAGTCTGACCTTGGGAGTTAATGCATATAGGATTTAGAAGGAGACAGCAAAACAGAAGATTGGCAAATTAGCTTCAAATAAAATAAAAAGAAAGTAGAGAGTGGGGAGCTGCCCAGAAGTGAAAAGGACAGATGAGGCCTTGCAGTAAGGCAGGAGGTTGCCCAGGTAGAAGGGACAGTCAGGAAACAGCCTCTAGAGATGGAAATGGTGAAAAGAATTTTGAGGATAAATGTTTAATTATTTGAGTGGTTTGTTCAATTCTCCAGTAAAAAATGTTATGCATGACCTTGATTCAATTACTTTTTGGGGCGTGAATAGGTGGAGGTTATTGCCGGTCAAGGGGTAGAAGTCTCTGAGGGGGTTAGGAAAGAGGTGTGGAGTAGAAATGACTCGGTAGGGAATAGAGACATCTTCTCTTTCTCCCAAATAGACCAGAGGTAAAAGAATCCTGCAGGAAGGTGAGGCTGGGCTGGAGGTATTTGAGTTGTAATTGTTACTGCATAGACAATATTTTGGGGGAAAAAACTGCCCAACTGGGGAAGCAAGAAAGGAGGTAGAAGAACAGTTATCACAAAGAAAGAATCAGCCTGATGAATAAAAGCAGGAAGAATTGAACCTTCCTTTATTTTCCTCCCTACCTTTTATAATGCTATATGTGACAATGTCTATTGTTCTTTGTAAGTATCCATCTTAAGTCTATAGCTGAGTGGCATACACTCTGTTTAGCACTGTCTGGAATGAGATGGGAAGAATCAAGTTATTTCCCCTCGAAAGCATTCGTCAGAAGCAGAAATTATTAAAAGAATATCCAAACAACTAATAGAAATGTAACTAAGTAATTATTTAGAATGTAAATTTTTGTTTGTTTGTTTGTTTGAGACGGAGTTTTGCTCTGGTTACCCAGGCTGGAGTGCAATGGCGCGATCTCGGCTCACCGCAACCTCCGACTCCTGGGTTCAGGCAATTCTCCTGCCTCAGCCTGCTGAGTAGCTGGGATTACAGGCACACGCCACCGTGCCCAGCTAATTTTTTGTATTTTTAGTAGACACGGGGTTTCACCATGTTGACTGGGATGGTCTCGATCTCTTGACCTCGTGATCCACCCGCCTCGGCCTCCCAAAGTGCTAGGATTACAGGCATTAGCCACCGTGCCCGGCCTAGAATGTCAATTTTTTTAGTGAGAATGTTTGTGTAATGGAAATGATTTCCTTACAGATGATGGGTAGAGAAGTCACTGTCTGCTATTTTACATTTATGTTTATGATTCCAAATATTCAAAATTTGATCATAGTCATAAATTCTTAATATAGCAGGCCTTATTAATCTTTTTATGACTGAGAACAACTTTCAAATATAAAAAAAAAATCTGATTACACTCCATGGGAATGAACACTTCCCCAACTAGGATCTCTGATATCTATAAGAGAGAGAGATAATGGTTGAGAGGGAAGAAGTAAGGATCTTTTAGAGAATTCAGACAGAAAGAGAATGAAGAAGAGGACAGGCTAGGGAAAGAACAGGTGTTAAGAAACGCAAAGTTGGTGAGAGTTACTTTTCTTTTCTTTTGTTTGAGACGGAGTTTCGCTCTTGTTACCCAGGCTGGAGTGCAATGGCGTGATCTCAGCTCACCGCAACCTCCGCCTCCTGGGTTCAGGCAATTCTCCTGTCTCAGCCTCCTGCCCAGCTAATTTTTTGTATTTTTAGTAGAGACGGGGTTTCACCATGTTGACCAGGATGGTCTCGATCTCTTGACCTCGTGATCCACCCGCCTCAGCCTCCCTAAGTGCTGGGATTACAGGCGTGAGCCACCGCACCCAGCCCAAGAGTTACTTTTCAAATCATCAGAAATATATTTTATTCAACTTTTATTGTAGCTGAAGTAAGTTCTCACCTTTAGGAGGTACATACAAAAAAGTAAAAATTTCTACTCAAAAAGTAAAAATGGCTGCTTATTTCTAAGTTAACCCATTACAGCAGCTGGTCAATAATCTTAAACATTTATGCTACAGTAATGGTACGTAGCCACCACCACAGTCACCATGGAACTTAGTTTTGAAATAAATACTTTGGTTTAATGTTCCTATACTTAAAACCTTTTGAAAAGAAATTCTTAATTCTTAAAACATTCCCCACTCAGTTCAGTTTTAGAACTTAGAATACAAGATTGCATCATATTTTTAAGAACGTGTAGGTTTTTGTAGGCTATTGGCGGCCACCTGAATCTGAATCTTCCTACACCTTCTCTGAGAAACCATACATATCAAAATAATAGCAAACAAAGCATCCACAACCCACATGTAGAGCATAACTAGGATATGGTGATTTCTACCAACTTACATCATAGTAAGTAGGGAAGGAGATATATAGTTAAAACTGGGAAAGCCAGTTTCATAGCCCACAGTAAAATGGGGAGTTAGTTGGAAACTGAGAGGAAAAGTTATCAGAGACTTGGCATAAAGTGTTCCCTAGAAATAAAGAGTTACTTGAGTCTCTTTCTAAAGAAAGGCATTTAGATATTTTCTAAAATAACATTGTTTTTCCTAATAGGATTACTATGCTGAGTGGGGACTTGGTAGAGAAAAAAGCAAACTTTAGGCAGGAAATGATTGATTCGTGTGAACTGAAAGCTGTTCATCATATTCAACATCATTCTGCTTTCTATTCCTCATTTGAAAGTAAAATGTAAGAGGAAAAAAATAAATATGCAAAAACTTTATTCATTAATGTAAACATTAAAAGCAATTCAATATAGTGAAAGGGTAGAATCCCAATTAGATAGAACCACTGAAAGGAACCGTATAAAAATCTTTGTGTAATTAGACAGAACTTAAGAGTTTGGGAAGTGTGAGTCAAGTGTCAATCAGGAGGAATTTTTATGGGACAATTACATGTGTGGGCTCCCCAGATTCGGTGCCCAGTCTAGTTACTTCTGATGATAGCCCAAGTGCAGGCAGCTATAAGGCTCCCAAATGGCATACTATCATTCTAGCTGACATACATATAAGTTCTGCCACCTGCAGGATAAAACCCGCCCACCAGTTTTTAGGTAAAGACACTTATTTCTTTCTCCATTGGTACTGGGCTCCTGATACAGAAGCACTCCTCTTGCTAACTCTGATAACTGAACAGAAATCCTGCTCCTCTGGTGGTTCCTCTGCTCCCAACCTTGCCCTACTCTGTTGAATCAGTCTTGTCCTCTGGGTCTCAGCTGTGACTTCCTCTGTGGTAGACTTCCCAAAGCCCAGCCCCATTTCCCCTCCACCATCCACCTCTGCTCATATCCCAGATGGTTCAGGTGTCTGTTCTCATATCTGGTGTTTACTGGACTTACCCTCATCCTTCCCCTTCAATTACATTATTATTTCCTGTTTGCTTATCTTCCACTAGACTGTAAGCCCAACTTTTCCCCCTCTTTGAACTGTGTCTATCGTTGTGCACATTGTATACAGTCAACAAATATTTGCTAAGAGGATACCTTTGTTCCTCACTGGGAAGGAAGAAATTGGGTATAATGATGGAGAATTTCAGAGATGCATAGTAAAATATGATTACAATTGTGATTGCTCTTTTATAGGCCTCATGGACATGAATGAATGGAATAACCCTCTACACAGCTTTCCAGTGACAGCCATTCCACTTGCATTTTTCTGTCAATTTAGGCAACATTATTCAACTATGTGGAAAAATAATTGGAATCATTCTCTGCAAGTTATACCCCCACTGCAGATAGACGAGATGGATTGGTTTGAGTATGTCATACTACTTTCTTAACTTCTGACGTTCAGTCTAGCCTTTTCATGCCTGTTGCAGCCACCAGCATAGTTTGGACCTTTATAAACCCCTGCAGAACTAGTTTTTAAATTATGAAAAGGTAGCTTTGCTCCCTATCACTTCATTCAATCTCTGCCACACATTGCAGCTGCTTCAAACCTCCCCCAGCACAGAGGTGATCATGTCACTCTTTGAACCAACAACCTGTAGTGAGTGACTCTCCCTTGGGTGTTCATCTAATTGGCAGTGAGTGGAAAATTATCCAACTTACCTTTCCATTTTTAACTTTTCTCTCTTCTTTTTTTAAAATCAAGGTGAAATTCACATAACATAAAACTTACCAGTTTAAAGTTAACAATTCAGTGGCATTTGGTACAGTCACATGTTGTTCAGTCACCTCTTTCTAGTTGCAAAACATTTTCATCACCCCCAAAGGAAACCCATATTTACTGAGCAGTTACTCCCTGTGTTAGTCTGTTTTTGCTTTGCTATGAAGAAATGTGAGAGGCTGGGTAATTTATAAGAACATAGGTTTAATTGGCTCATGGTTCTACTGGCTATGTAAGAAGAATGGTGCCAGCGTCTCCTTCTGGTGAGGCCTCAGGAAGCTTTCACTCATGGTGGAAAGGAATCAGGCACATCACGTGGTGAGAGCAGGAGCAAAAGACAGAAGGAGGAGATCCCAGACTCTTTTAAATGACCAGATATCCCATGAACTCAGAGCAAGAGCTAACTCATTGCCAATGGGATGGTGCTAAGGCATTCGTGAGGGATCTGCCCCCATGACCTAAACACCTCCCACCAGGCCCCATCTCCAACACTGTGGATTACATTTCAACATGAGACTTGGATGGGATGGACATCCAAACTTGATCACTCCCCATTTATTCCTTCCCAGCCACTGACAATCACCAACATTCTTTCTCTCTCTATGGACTTAACCAATTCTAGGTATTTCTTATAGATGAAATTGTACATTTTGGACTAATTCATGATACAGGTCAAATTATTGATCTTTTGTCTGACTTTTTGATGCAGGGCATAATGTTTCCAGTTTTACTGATGTACCAGTAACTTCATTTCTTTTTATGAACAAATATTATTCCACTACATAGATATGCCGCATTTTGTTTAACCATCCATCCTCTGATTGACATTTAGGACATTTCCACTTTTTGGCTGTTGTGAATAGTGCTGGTATTAACATGCATGTACATGTATTTGTTTGAGTACCTGTTTTGTATCTTTTGCATATATAAGTAGGAATGGGATTGCTGGGTCATATGGCAATTCTATGTTTACTTTTTTGAGAAACCTCCAGCTACTTTTAACAACAACTGAAATGTTTTACATTCCCTCCAGTAATGTACAAGGGTGCCAATTTCTCCACATTCTTGCCAACATACACTTATTTTTATAGCCATTTTGGTGAGTATGAAGCAGCATGTCATTGTGGTTTTAATTTGTATTTCTCTATTGGCTAATGATCTTCATACCTTGGAGAGAGGTTTATTCAACTCTTTTTCCTTTTATAAAATTGTTTTTATTGTTGTTGTTATTGAGCTCTTTAGAGATCTGTATATTCTAAATACCAGACTTTTGTCAGATATATTATTTACAAATATTTCTTTGCCTTCTGTAGGTTGTCTTTTCAATTTCTTATTAGTGTCCTTTGATGCACAAAGGTCTTTAATTTTGCTGTAGTCCAATTTATCTATTTTTTAATTTTGTAGCTCATGCTTATGTTGTCATATCTTAGAATCCAATGTTTCAAAGATTTGCTCCTACATTTTCTTCTACGTGTTTTGTAGTTGTTAGTTTTTGTATTTAGGTCATTGATCTATTTTAATTTTTGTAACTGGTATGTAGTTGTGGTTTCTCTCTTTTAAAAATATCATCTTTCACCCCAGAAAAGAGAAATAAATTTATTTCAAATAAATTCCTGTCTCTAAGCCTTTCTTGTTTCTTCTGTCTACACTGACCTTCCTCACTCTCATCCTCACCTGAGCTAGTATTATCAATCATTCAGTGTTGCACAGATACCAACTCTACCTTATATTTTATCTTAATCTCCTGTATCCTTTTCCACTTGCCATCTCACCAAAATCAGAAGTAATCTGTCTTTTCTCTGAACTCTCATGACCTCTCTTATGGCACTCATTCATATATTCATGTACTCATTTATCAAACAATTATATATGCATTCAAATATTCAAAAAATAATTATTGGATAACTACTAAGCTCTGTACCCTTTTCAAACTGTGTTCTATGTGTTGTATTTGTGAAGATATCTTCTTTCTCCTATTGCTATGAAAATGTTGAAATATAGAAACACAATCTCATTGATCTCTCCATCTCTCACAGGTTTCAGCCCAGCAAACTAAGTAAATTAATGAATTCAGAAATACAAGCATTTTCTAAATATTCTACCACTGTCAGTGTAGATGATTGCCTCTAAATCCTTGACTTTCACATATCTTCAGCTAACATGAAGCACTGATCTCAGCCAAAGCTGGGGAAGTTTAGAGCAGTACTCCTCCAAACTTACCAGATTTACTGCACCATCTCTTCTTTGACCCAATATGCATCCTTTCTTCATAAATAGAATTTTCAGTTTCTTTGGGGTGGGAATTGTTGCAGCGAGATAACCAACAGCTATATCCTGGCAGTGAAACCAAAAGAATACAGTACTACTTCAACTCGCTTATAGATTTTATATAAATGTCTGTACCAGACTCATTTAAAGTTTTAGTAAAGCCATTTAACAAAATCCCAATATAAGAAATGGTTCATACATTTTTAACCATTTCTTTCCGAAATATTCCTTATATGAAGACTAGAGGAAGTTATGACAGTCTTGTTATTGTGTGTCTGTGTGTGCATGTATGTGTGAGATATACTTCTTCTATCTCATTCATTATAAATAGGTTTTCAAAATTTTTCTAGTCTTGAAGTAATGAAAATGGCCATGGTGAATACAGGATTGATGGCTTCCAACAGAACATCTGACATTTTAATCACATCCAATGCTGAGTAAAGACAAATTGTCAGATATTTTCTAGGTCTAAACTTTAATTACTTGTTTTATCCAATCTACAAAATAGTCCTAAATTAGAAAATTTCTGAATTTAAATACTATTTCCTACACAGTACTGGTTAAGACAAACACTATTATTTAAAAATGAGAAAAGATAGTGTGGCAGGTATTCTGTAAATAAATTCTGTTGCTGTGCTAAAAAAAAAGACACAAGAACCATGATTTATTTAAATATTCCATTCAATTTAATTTGAAGTAAAATCCTGATAACGGCATTTCTAATTAGGTGGTTATTTTCAGTTTCTCTTGCTTCCCAGTGTTAAGTTCCAAAAATACTTGCTGATTTTAAGTAATGCATTAGATGGCACTATTTACATAGTGTAGAACAGCAACCACAGCAGCCGTTTTCAGTGCACAGACCCAAATATACACCTTCTTTTTGGAATTTACACCATTTTATCTCTGTCTCTAAAACTGCTAGTTTCCAGGCCTCTTTTTAGGTGTAACTACGAGAAAAACAAAACATCTATAGGAAAGTTAGTAATTATGGAAATCCCATGACAGACGTAAAAGCAGGTTTTGTGTCTTTTGAATCTTCATAGCTGACTTAAGCAATAAGGAAATATGGCAGATCGTAGCTGTTTCTCATTCATGGCTATTTATGGTTCACAGAAATACACATCACTATCATTTGCTAGTATAGTGCCACCCATGCTCACTCAAAAGTAATGGGATGACTTTGTTAATAAGAAAATGATCAGATTTGAATCACAGTCTTCATTAAAAATTGTTACTAATTTAAAAGTCTTATTAGATTTTACAATTTTTTCCTTATTCTTCCCTTGTTTGCCTTTTTATAGATTTTGACCATTTGGCTTTTTAAAATGAAATCTCTATTCTAACCCTTCTTAGGTTTCTATTTATTTTTATCCTCAAATCCAATAAGGATAATTTGGCAGGTCGAAGCCTGACTTAACTCCATTGGAGCAGAGTCCACATGGACCAGATGCCAAATAATTTAATATGTCTTAGAGCCATCAGGGAAGGATCTCAAAAGCCTAAATCAAGATGCCTTTTAGCATCAGGCATAGCTTTTTAGAAATTTAGCTTGGAAAAATAAATCCTCAAGTCACTGTTTTTCTTCAAGTAGCTGAATGGTCTACCCTCTCTAATTTCCATCACCCAGCAAAATCTGTTTTCCAGTTTTCCAGAAACCCTGGGACCTCTTGACCCAGGAAGGTATGATGCCATATGTTAAATCCACTTAGACTAAATTTAGAAGCATCTTTTCCCTTCCCCAAGTGAGATCAAGCAGTCTTTGAGGAGAGGCTAGGCACTGCTTCCGGAACTAAGGTTGCAAGGTCAGAGGAATAAAGGAGGCTTTGTACTACCTGAGATTTAACCCTTCTAATTCTTTCCGAAAACACCACAGATTTTGAATATATGTAATGATAAACATTTAAATGGAATAAAATCTTTCTGGGGCTATAAAAACTGAAACGACATTTGTTAAGTGAATGCCATCTGATGGAATAATAATGTATATCTGATTAGAGTTACAAAATTCTTTCTCACATAAAGACAGAAGTTCATAATTTCTATTATCCTAGGTTATTGATGAGGAAATTGAGAAACAGAAAGATACACTCCAAGTTCACAGGTCTAAGACTCATACTCACATCTTCTGATTCCTGATTTAGCATACTTTTAATCAAACTTGGAAAGCTCAACAAAATTCAATGTTGTTTTTTTTTTCTGTTTAGCAATATAGATTATGGATGTCTCACTTTAACATTGGCTTAAATTTGTCTTAATTTATTAACTCAGGGCAAAGCTACAGGTTATTCCCTTTTCTGGTCAGGAAACATTTATTGGAATAGCTAGAAAGGCTCCACTTACTTCTTGGGTGGGTAAATTGCCCTATTACTCCTAAGTTAATCTGAATACTTTTAGGTGCCACGTTGTTCTGAGTTTAAGGATTTTTGAAAGGGTGAATTGTATTTTAGAGAATTTATCTCTTAAAGGAAGACTATAGCAGAGAAATGCCCTTCAAGTGAGAGTTTCCATGAAAAGACAAACAAAAATTATGAAATTGTGATAGACTACATTTGCTTTTTAATACCCACCATATGTCTGGTTTTATTCAGGGACTAGAGGAGCGGGTTAGTGCTTATTTTCACAGATTATATAAATAACAGGCCTGCTATTGCTTCTTTCTTCTAGGTGATAACATTTTGGGTTATACTAAATAAAGTGCTAGGAAAAAGCTTAAAACCATCACTAATAATTAATAGAGACAGTCCACTTGTAGGCCTTTGGTTAGTCTGTGAGACTCTGGGCTGTGAGTTTTTAGAGTGGTGATTGTTTCACCAACCAGAAATAAAGGTGATCAGCCTCAGGCCTTTCAATATTAATATTTCATTTCTTGTTTATTATTCTCTCTGATTTTTTTCAGGTTTTGTTTAATGAGCTATATATCTAAAAGCTTTACAATAAGGGCCCAATAACATCTTTTTATATATAAATATAAATATGAATATACATTAGATATTTAAGTAAATAAATATACATTATATATAATGTATATTTACATTTACATATTTTATATATATAATGTATATTTGTTTACTTAAATATATATAATGTATATTTATATTCATATAAAAAAGATGTTATTGGACCCTTATTGCATATGTATGTATATCTTTAATTTATATATATATTATAATATATTTAATTTATATATATTTATATATAATTTATATATATTATAATATATATATAAAGACATTACTGAACCCTTACTGTAACTTAGTTAACAAAGTAAGTTTTACAATATTACTATTGTAAAATTGATGCTATTATATATATGTATATAATATATATATATTGTATATATATATTTCTATATCTGTTCCCTTTTAGGACACTAAACACCAGCTTTCTTACTTTTGTTTTCCTATGTGTCAGTGGTAGAAGGGTAAGTAGACCTTGCTTACTCCCGTGCCCACAGGGAAGGAAGCACTAACATTTGTAGAGTGCTCTCTGCGTCCAGGCACTGTGCTAACCTGTTACATATGTGGTGGTATAATATTTCAAAGTGCTAATTGTCCGGTGGAACTGCCAGTTCTCCCCAGCTTGGCAGCTAAATGGAAAAGCAACATGGCTGTGGGGACGATTTACAGTGGGGAACAAAGTTCTTTAGCTTTTAAGTTCAAAGGGCAACATCTGGGTATGAGACAGGGAAATTTCTGAAAAGGAATGCAGTCACGGAGAACAGGTTTTTCTTCCTAGTTTGAGAGTAAAGCTATAAAGGAGCCTGGAGTTTGCAACCAAGTTAACCCCAAAGTCACCCAGTTCTAAAAACACTGGACTTGATGTTACTCTCTGCTTCCCTTCCTTGAAATGTGTTTGTGACTTCATTATTTCAGAGGCCACCAAGAATCAGCAGTTTCTCAAAGGATAGCAGATTAAGGTTACTTCTTGGGGATTTGTAACCAAAAGGGAACAATTTAGTACAAGGGACCGTTACAGAAGAATTCATTAAACATTTTAGTGGACCAGTTTGCAGATAGTGCTGTTTGGTAGGAGACATATATATATCTCCCTGTTCTTCCTCATTTTCAAGTTAATAACAAACAGGTCTCATCTCAGCCTTACCCTTCTTGCTGCTGCTTCCCTTGGATTTCAGAGGGCTTGTAGACTTCTGCTGCAATAACTTCATCTCTAAGGATGATCTGTATAAGTATTTTCTAACCTTGGTGGCAAATCTTTTAAGTTCCCCATTTTCTTTAAACCTATCCCTGGAGCTTTCTCATTGGCCACTGGCTTTCTGTCTCTTACTTACATTTGTTTCTCTTCTCTTTGCCCTAATGCATCCAACATCTGAAGCACACTACCCGGAGTGAACTTCCCACACCCTCCTACCTGCCCCTGTGGGTTTTTTGTCAATATTCAGAATGAAAAGAGTTATTTGTTTCCTTTAGATAATTGTCATTTTGTAATAAAAAGTTTGACTTCCGGTAGTGAAAAATTTAGCATACCACTGGGAGGAATCCTCTCCATTTCCTCCTTTTCCAGAAAATAAATAAGCCAAACCTCTAGTTACTTCCTGAGTTTCTCATTTGAAAGTATCCCTGAAGCAACCATGCTCAGAACAGCAGTGACCACCAGCTGCTGGAATTTTAAAAGAGAGACAAAAACTTTCAACTCTCTACTGCATGTGGCATGCTGGCTACTTCAGCCGTGTGACCACTGTGAGAAAGCTGGGCTAGATATTAGGGTTTTAGCTTTTTGCATGGCTCCGTGTCCAGATGTCACTTCAGACAAAATCATTTGTCTTAATTCTTCATCTGCAAGACAGATTTCTACTGTCACTGAGTTAGGATAAAGTGAGATGAAGTATATACACGAACATTCGAGATAAACATGCTTTATAATGCAGAGTAGTGATGTTGTTCTTTGGAGATAAGATGATAAAAAATTCACTGTTTTTTGTTAAAGATGAATAGACTCAAAACATATGTGCTGTTTAGATTGGATTTTTTAAAAGATTAGATTTCAATGCAAATCTGTTTTGTAAATAAGTAGAGTTTGAACTGTTTGAACATCTTTGTTTTATAAATTATTTAAACGAAACAGTTTTTGTAAAGTTGAGCAAATTATGTCACTTCTAAGCCAGATTTGTTCTTTTATTTTAACATAACAGCCAGGCAAATTAAAAGTCATTGTGCAGAGTGAATACAAAGAACAATGACGGTGAGATTCTTGCTACTTAATAAGAGTTGTTTAGTTCCAGACTTTAGAAAAAGTTATCACTTTTTATACTTGCTGATGGCAATCAAATGCAAGTAAAAAAGTTTTGAAGAAAAAAAACTAAATAAATATTTCAAAGGCTATGCAGATCTATTTTCATTTTCACAGATGGAAATACTGTAAAGTTGGTTATAGTGTATTTATTTTATTCAGAACAATCCCAGTTGGATCTTTCCTTCTGTACAAAAAAAAAAATGTAATCTAAATGAAAAAGTGTGCTTTTATGTCACATTGATGTCCTAGGTGGCCTAAATTTCAAAATTGATAGATGATATACATAATCTTTTCTACCTTGTTAAAAACAAGAATCACATTATAAGTTTGTTTCTCTTCAAATGCTGTGATATGGTAGGGAAAGAATAGAAGATTTGGTCAGGAATTAAGGCGGAAAGATTGATGTAGTCCAGAGAGTTGCAACATGAGAAAGCAAGAGGCAAATAAGTTACTGCAAAAATCTCATCTTGCATTTCTGAAGGAAAATGATGGAAAGTGGAAGAAAACCTAATTTGCATCAGAAATGCAAAACTACCTCAAGACTCCAATAACTACATTCCTGGGATGAGATTCAGAAGTATCACATTTCTCATTTCACCATCCCCTTCCAACATTTGCTCAACTCTGATGGAATTTTAAAGCTACATACATCATCAAGTCAATGTTTAACCTGGAATTTTACATGTGGTTAAAGACACAGCACTCCCTTCCTCTCACTTTGGACCATGCACTAGTGTCTTTTTGTAAGCATGTCTATCTCCTGCACAGGATTAAGTATAACTTTGAGGTCAGGGAAATCTTCCTCTCTCTATTGCTAATTGTATCTCTAGCAGGTACCACAGTACCATGCTTTTAATTACATTTAAGAAATAAAATATATCCAGTTTACATAGTGTTTATTTACTGAAAAAAAAACAAAACAAAACAAAACTGCAAAAGCATCTTCCCAACAAATAGAATAATACTGATCACAGAACCAATCAGGCAGAAACCTACATAGACAACTGAAAAAAAATGTATGAATTTCAGAAAAACAAATACGACTATTAAAAAAAAAATCTTGCTCTGAGAAATCCAAGAAGGAAGTATTTGCATATGGCAGAAATGGAGAGGCTTCTCCATTAGCTCCTGGTTCTGTTTTCCAGGTCTATTCTCTGTCTTGGTCTGTTTTCTAGGAATGCAGCTTCTGTGACCATTCATGTACGAAGTTCTTTGTGACAGTATGTTTTTATTTCTCTGGGATAAATGCTTAAGAGTATTTTTGCTGGATTGTATGGTAAGAGCATTTTTAGTTTTGTACATTGGTTCCATTTTTACCCCCCAGATAGCTTCGTAAATTCTTTCTTCACAATTCTTTGAATTGGTCATCACTTTCCTGTTGAGATGGAAAGACTGAAATTAGAGAAAAATAAAATGTTGGAAATATAAGAAATTTTTGAATTCTGTAGAAAACGTTTAGTCATGCATTCTTTGTATATAAATATATATGCCTTCATTGTCTTACATTCAACTGCAAACATTTGAATGTAGGACAAGAAAGAAACAAGAAAGATGGACAAAGAATAGTAATTGTCTTCCACGTATCAGAGGAAATCCAAGATATTATTTTCTGAAATAGATCAGCAGAAGTTTAATTTGGCTCTGGTTATATCTAGTAGCTATTGTCTTCTGTAAGGCCATGTGTTCTCTTCATAATAAAAAAATTTAGCTATTGTCTTCTGTAAGGCCATATGTTCTCTTCATAATAAAAAAATTAACTGGGAACATCCAAAAGTTACAAAGCTCCAATTAACACAAAAATGGAGAATCACCCACATATATTTGAATGTGTAGTAGCAGGACTGTATCTCACATTGCCTAGCACAACAATTGCATAAGTTGTCACAAAGGGCAGAGAAAATATTTTTCTGTCTGAGCTATAATTGTGAGGTAGAAGATGCTCTGAGCCTCTCCCCAAATCAGAGTGTCTCATGTCTCTAATCATTCAGTTAATTATGCATTCTAAAAATATTTCTTGGCCACCTACTATATATAAAATGCATGTACAGGAAGACAAGCTATAATTCTATGCTCCAAGTTAATTATCTGAGGACAGAGCAATTCCTTAGGAATTCCTTGGGATAGCATTCAAACACTAGCAAACTTTAACAGAGGAACTCTGGATTTCAGTTTTAATAGCTGTACAATATGCAAAACAAAACAATGGAATCAGATGAATTCACCCTAAAATAAAATCTTAGAGGTAATTTTATAAAATATTCGAGGTGATCATAAAGATAACTGTTGTTTTGTTGATTTTACTTTTTCTCATTGTCTTTATTGCACCAATGACACAAACCTAGATACAAAATTGTTAGATTTTATAACATGGAAATTTCTGCTTTAAAATTAAAAAGTTGGGCTGGGTGTGGTGGCTCACGCCTATAATGCCAGCACTTTGGGAGGCCTAGGCGGGTGGATCACGAGGTCAAGAGATCGAGACCATCCTGGTCAACATAGTGAAACCCCCGTGTCTACTAAAAATGCAAAAATTAGCTGGGTGTGGTGGTGTTCACCTGTAGTCCCAGCTACTTGGGAGGCTGAGGCAGGAGAATTGCTTGAACCCAGGAGGTGGAGGTTGCGGTGAGCCGAGTTCTCGCCATTGCACTCCAGCCTGGGCTACAAGAGCGAAACTCTGTCTCAAAAGAAAAAAAGGCATGTATTTTTCAAATAAAAACAGAAGCTTGACATGCTATATTGCATAGAAGGGTAGTGTAGATAAGGAAACAGCTCAAAGACAACAACAACAACAAAAAGATTCAGATAACCTTATTCTTCTCCAGAATGCACAGAAATAGAAAGTGGGCAGGAAGGAAAAGACCCTGGACAAATTCTGCCTCTAGCATGTTCCCACTGTGTATAACCTTGGCAAATCAATCACCATCTAGATTCTCCTATCCTCCTCTATCTTTCTCTTTCAAAAAATTAAATGAAAATGGCAGGATAATAATGCCTGCCTTCACAAAGTAATTATAATGCTTATTTCACCAGAGTGCTGAGGCAGTAAAAAAATAGTAGGAAAGCTATTTAATACATGCTTACATACCTAGGTGAATAAATAGCGTGATTTAATGCAAACAAACAAAAAAGTGCTGCAATCCAAATAGTCACGCTTATTCCTCCCAGTTTTCTATTGTTTAAAAATTTTGGAAATCCTTCTATGAAATTGTATCATTCAGCTCAGTTCCTCAGTCACATAAGAGCAACATTCTCTTTATATTACAGCCGCATGTCCTCTTTGGTCAGACAACCCCTCCTTCTTCCTTGGCTTAATAACCTACTTTATTCATCACATGGCGTCAAAATTACCTTTGATTTTTTTTTCAAAATGGTGAATCAAATCATCAAAGAAGGGACCATTTGCCATGAGTGAAGTTATCTAAAAGAATTTGTCTCATGCTTTTAAGTTGGCTCTGTAGTTTAAATAATATATACTTATAGAAAGGTGAATAAATTAGGTGTAAAGCTTGATCAGTTTTCACAAAATGAACATGTTGGTTAATGATAACATAGGTCAGGAAATAGAATATCACTGGCAGCTTAGTAGCCTCCTTTTTGCCCTCTTATAGTCATTATAAGTTTCCTATCTGCCCAAAGATAATTTCTATCCTGATATTCCTCGATACAATTTATGGAGATAAACTTTTTATATACAGAATGACAAAATATGTACATTGTGTCATATTCATGCAAAATTAATAATTACCCACATCACTACATATATCTGTAGTCAGTTTTCATGTGTTAATATATTGAATGCATATTATGAATATGCCATTATTATTCATTCTGATGTCTTAATGATGATTTGAGAGAAATATTAACCAGTTTCAGGCTATTTCAAATAGTGTAGCCATAAACATTTTTGTACATGTGTTTTGGTGAACATAAATATTTCTGTTGAGTATATTCTTAGGAGTGTAATTACTGCATCCATTTATAATTTCCATTTAATTAGATACTGCCAGTTTTCAAAAGTAATGATACCAATTTAGACTCCCACCACTATTATATAAAATTCTCACTTCATTTTTTAAGGAATATCACTTCATTTCTAGACATAAGGTGGTTTTATAGTGATTTTGCTGTTATTGATTTCTAGTTTTTCTTTATAGTCATTGAAGATATTCTCTGATCAAAATCCTTTGAATTTGTTGCAGCTTACTTTATAGACTTGTATATGGTCAATTTTTGATAAATACTCAACATTTACTTGATGTATTAGTCAATTTTCACACTGCTATATGGAACTACCTGAGACTGGTTAATTTATTGACTCACATTTCTGCATGGCTGAGGAAGCCTCAGGAAACTTACAATCATGGCGGAAGGTGAAGGGGAAGCAAGGCACATCTTACCATAGTGCATGAGAGAGAGAGAGAGAAACAGAAGGGGAAAGTGCTGTACTTTTAAACTATTAGATCTCGTGAGAACTCACTCGCTATTATGAGAAAGCAAGGGGCAAATCCACTCCCATGATCCAATCACCTCCTACCAGACCCCTCCCTGACATGTAGTGATTACAATTCAACATGAGATTTGCATGGGGACACAGAGCCAAACCATATCACTTGATAAAGAATGTACATTCTGTAGTTGTTGGTGCATCATTTTATACTTTGTCAATTAGGTCAGATTAGTTACAAGTGTACAAATCTTTTGTAATCTTACAGACGTTTTGTTCTGGTTTTTCTTTCTGTTACTAAGATGGGAATGTTAATATCTCCCATTATGATATTTCAACTTCTGTTTATAGTTTTGCAATTTTTGCTATGTTATTAGATGCATAGAGGTTTTTTTTTTTTTTTGAAAGTCTTGCTCTTTCACCTAGGCTGGAGTGCAGTGGCATAATCTCAGCTCACTGCAACCTCTGACTCATGGTTTCAAGCAATTCTCCTGCCTTCCACTCCCGAGTAGCTGAGATTACAGGCAAATTTTGGATTTTTAGTAGAGACAGGGTTTCTCCATTTTGTCCAGGCTGGTCTTTCACTCCTATCCTCAGGTGACCTGCCTGCTTTGGCCTCCTAAAGTGCTAGGATTACAGGTCTGAGCCACCACACCCGACCTAGAATTTTTTAAATCTTATTTGTGGAGGAATGTGAAGGATTATTTCTAGTAATGCTTCTTTCCTTACGTTATGTATTGTCTGGTATTAATTTATATATACTAGTTTTCATTTGATTAGTACTTGCATGGAATATCTTTTTTTGAAAGCAAAAGTTTTCAACCTTATTTTGTTCCATTATGTATCTTTATAATTGTGTCTTATAAGCAGCATTTATTTTGGATCATTTCATACAGTTTGATAATTTTAAAAAATTAGAATATTGAGTCCATTTCTCTTTCTGGGTATACTTTGTTTTTTGCTTGCTTTTAATTTTTTTATTAAAATGAAATTTTCATACAGTGAGACCTATACATATATCTTGTCTATAACATAACTTTTAAAAATGTGTACACTCATACAAACCACTCAATCAAAATATAGAATATTTCCATCTTTCCAGAAAGTTTCCTTGGTCACATTTTTGGCAATTTCTACTCCTATAGTCAAACATTTTTCCGAGATCTAACTCCATGGATTGGATACGTATTTCACATAAATGAATCATATAGCATGTAAATTTTCCTTTATTCTGCATGATACATGCTTACCATTTATAAGTAGTTGTAGTTGATTTTTTTATTGCTGAGTAGTGTTACATTGTATGGTTTTTTTTTTGGTTGATATACAATTGAATTCTTTCCAGTCTTCATATATAATTAATAAAAATTCCATAAGCATTTATATGTACATATATTTTTACTTTTTTTTTTTTTTTTTTTGCCAATCATTGAGAGCTTGTAAGGTTGCTGAGGTTGGTTGGCCTTGAACTCTTGGCCTTGCCTTCGCAAGCGCCACGACATCCGGCAGGAGCCACTTTGGGCCCCCCTATTTTTACTTTTTTAAGGAAAAATTCAATGGAGTGCAATTTCAGGGTCAGAGAATAGATGTATATTTAATTTATAAGAAACTGTCAAGAAATTTTCCCAAGCCATTGTACTACTTTACAATTCTACTAAGCCATGTATATGTGATATAATCACTGATACATTTGACATTAACTCTATCATCTTAATCTTTACTACTTGTTCTGCCTGTGATATGTCTCTTTTTTATGCAGGATTTTTCTGTATTTGTTGAAATTTATAAAATATTTTATCATTCCATTTTCCTTTCTTGCAGTTAGACATTAGTTATATAACCATATTTGAAGTCACTGTATGTATCCTTAACCTACAAGAGTCTAATATAAATTGTATCTTTATCACGTCTTAAACCTTATGGAGGAGATTTTAGACCCTTTAACACCACTTACTGTCACTCTTGCTTTTTGGATTATTATTATCATGCATTTTAATTCTATAAATATTTTTTACCACATAAGGTGAAATTATAATTATTTTTAGTCAATATTTATTTAGATTTACCCACATATTTAAAATTTCTTTAGACCCTGGCCACTTGTCCCACATTCTCTGAAGCCTTTGTTCTGTATTTTCGAGCTTCATTCTCTCTCTGTTTTAATCTGGGTGATTTTTCTAGTGAACTGTTTTCCAGTCGTCGTTTCTTCCTCACTTGTGTCTAACCTGTCATTATGCCAATCAGTTGCATGTTTATTTTCATTTATTATAATTTTTAAATCTAGAGATGCCATTTGATTCCTTCTTTGAATAGATTTCAGTTTTCAAATGCAATTCCTCATTTTGCCAGGTATGTTCTCGAGTTATTGGAAAATCTGTGTCTCGTAACTCCATTATACCTATTACATCAGCATCTGTTCCTGTCATCCATTTTCTCACTGGGTCTAGTCTCAGATTGTTCAGTTTACTTCTCTGCGCTTACCTTCTCTCTTATATTATAGCCCCTTGCGTGTTGGACTCCAAGTTTTGGCTCTCCAGTTCAGTGAGACTGCAGAAAACTCAGGGATTACTCAGGGAGAAAAGTTGCATAAAATATGAGACTCATCTCAATGAATTTCTCTACTCTTTGGGATCTTGGCCCTTTTATGTCTGGGCTGTTCTGCTAGCTCTCCAAAACTTTCAGCCAAATTCTTTTCTTTTCTTTTTTTTGAGACATGGTCTTGCTCTATTGCCAAGAATAGACTGCACTGGTGTACTCATGGCTCACTGTTAGCCTCAATCTCCCTAGCTCGAGCTGTCTTCTTACCTCAGTCTCCTGAGTAGCTGGGACAGACTATGCCTGGCTTATTTTTTATTTTTCCTCTAATTTTTTTCCCTCTTTTTTTTTTTTGTAAAGACAAGATTTACCTGTGTTACCCAGGCTGGTCTCAAACTCCTGGCCTCAGGTAATCCTTCTGCCTTGGCCTCCCAAAGTGTTGGGATTACAGATAGGCATGAGCCACATGTCTAGCCTCAAGCAGATTCTTGAAAAGTATTTTGTCAAGCTTTTCTAATTGTTCTGGGTATGAAGACCAGTCAACACTAGTCTGTCGTAGCCAAAGGTATGTACCTTGTACTTTTATAATGAAGCCAAATTATTTAATAGCCATAGAACCCCTGGGGTTGTACTTTAATCCAAAGGCCCCTGGGATTTTTAGCTGCAGACAGAGGCAAGCTGCCAGCAGGAAAAAGCTAATCAGCTGTTCTTCCAAATCAGCCACAAGCAAAGCTTAGAAAATTGAAGTAGTATGTCCTTGGCCATCCTACCTCTCAGACATATTTCTAGAAAGAGCAGAAACTGGATAAAATCTGCTCTGAGCAGCTCTGATCTATTCATGAAAATTTCACATCTGAATTTTTACATATTTTTGCACAATTATTATGCTATAGAAATAGTACAAAACATAAGGAAATCTCCTCACCCCTACAGGCAGAAGTGGAGACCGATATAATCATGACATCAACTTGAGCAATGACTGTGCAATTAGTTGAAATATTTTAATAATCAATTCTACTGCCCTTCTCCAAAGCATGCCACAAACACCTACCCCCACCAAACCCCAAATCAGTATGTGTTAATTTAAATTTAGGATGCATCAAGAGAAATGGTGCTAGCTTCTGTTTCAACTTTAATTGAACTAAAATGCCACAAGAATTACTTTTTATTTTCTAAATTTTCAGACTTAAAAAAAATTAGCAAAAATGGAACTAGTATGACTGAAAGACAAAATGTACAATTAACAAAATAATTTGATTAAGTATTATAATAAATCAGAGTAATGGAATTAGAAAATAAGTATATAAAGACAAATATAGTTCACTCATTTCCTTTCAGTTGTAATAAATTCCATCCTTTACTACTGCAACTGTATTATTGCTGTTTACATTGTAACTGGATTAAAATGCATTTCTGTACAAGTAATTTGATTTTCTTTCTTTGAAAAAATGAAGTCCTATTTTAATTGTGGTAGGGGAGTTCATTATTTAAATGATGCTATAATGAATGCATAAGGAAAAATCATTTCTTTGGTAAAGTCAATTCTTCCTTTTCATGATTGTTTTCCAAATTTGAAATATTATTTATTAAATTTTTAGAAAATGAAGCATAGGTGTTTTAGAGTGGGTATAAATTATAAGTAATCCTAATATCATATTCAAGAAAATGAAATTATATTTGAGGTAATATGACAGATTTTGAAAATACAATTAGAGCCTTTGATAGTAATAAATACATATTTATCTAAATTAATGTTTGATACCTGAAATCTTTTATGGGCACATTGTTAAGAAAGTTACTCTGTAAGAGGAACACCAGAGGTTCTGAGAGGCAGTCTTCAGTACTCAGCATCTCCTTAATTGTTGCAATCATATGAATTTATGTTTTAATCAGAACGATACATGTAGCCTTCCATGTTCTTTAAGTTCTCATTCTCTGTATTCACTTTCCTTTGGTAAAAGCCAGAACCCTGCAGGTTAGTTTGCTTAGAAATGTTTAAACCAGACTGCCAAAAACCTTCTCCGACAGCTTTTAAGAAACCATTTCTCAGACATATAGGAATTCTTATTCGTTGAAAATCTGCATGAATCTAAAATTAAACACAACAACGGCAATTCATGTTGAAAAGAATTTATGAAGAAGGAAACCATGGCAACAGAATCATTTATTTTTAACTGTACCAACCCTTATCTCTACTTTCACCCCCAAACTAAGCACACTAAAGCCATAGCCCTTTCTCTGCTGCCTTATCCCCATTGTGATTCTGCACCAGTCAAAAATAGCAACAGGAATTGTCATATTTACATTACTAAGTACTGTGCATGCCCTGCTTCTCTTCCTCTTGACTTGCTCACATTATCCAGCAGACAGCCTTTGAGGTAGTTTTGTGGTTGTCAAGGGGAAACTCAGCTATTGCATACTGCAGGGTGAATGCCATTGCCAATGCCAACGACAGGCTCTCTAGCAGTTAGACTGAGGTCCTGATTTAATTCCTCAAAGATCCCACATCTTATCAGAAGTGAGCTGACCACACAGGACAAGAGCAGATGTAACTGCAGCATAGCACAACTCAGCATCCCTTGGCTCCTAGAGATCCTGTCTATACACATATCTGAATAGCTCTGGTTTGCTACACCACTGCCTTTTATTTTCCAGGTCATACTTACATCACAGTGCCAGAAGAACTTACACTTACAATGTGCTTGCTTTCCTTAACCAAAGGCTTATCTACTTCAGGAAAAGGTTGTTTCTGTTAAAATGTCTTAAAAGTGCTCATCAAAACTTTTCATGTGATTATAATGCTAGAAAACATCAACATATTTTCCCATTAGTAATTTCAATAACAAATGACTTGTAAGACCAGTGTGAGTCTGAAAATCTAGTCACCTGTTTTAAGAAAATATCACCTGGTAGGATAGGGTATTTAAAATGTGTCTTTTGCAACTCCTTTGTCTGTTCTGATTTCTGTTATCTCACTTGCATGAGGAACTTAGGATGTTTAGAGATAGGGGTTCATTCCTCCTAGATTCGGTTGAGCTAATCATCCCAGAAGGGCACTAAGAGAAACACAGGCTTTATTATGGAAGATCAAAGACTTGGGTAATAGAAATAGGTATAAGAACATGTTTGAAAGCATGAAGGGCACTAACCCAGTAACCTAATTGAATCACTTGAAAAATTGATCTTGTATTTTCTGAAATAAATGAAAAATCTGATGGTTAATGGGACCCTGGCCCATTTATCTATGAGCCATACTCAAGGTTAAATAAGAGCAAGAGAAGGCTACGTCTAGTAATGTGCTGGTTACAGCAATAGGAGAGCTGAGGCATTGACTCCTTATAGGTTCATTTCAACTTTTTTTTTATTAGTTTCTGTCATTAGTTACCATGGCAATTTCTCTGAAATTCTCCCATTAGACTGATCTGTAGATCCATTTGCCTGATTTTTCTTCACCAAAGGCTTTCTGGAGTATGAGACAAGGTTACCAGGGCTATATGCATAAAAACATTAGCAAATACTCACATAGATACTTAACTAAAAGAATGAGTATCTACTAACGGCAATGTGTCACATTTTCTCTGTAGTAAAGGAAAACAAGAAAAACATTGTTTGGAATTATTTCTTTGAAATCTGACAAAGACAGAGCTATGTTGTTTTACCGCTTCAGTACAGAGAAACAAAATCTGCCTTTCTTTGGAGAAATTATGAAGAGAAAAGCAAGAATATCATATAGTCTCTCTGTTTCCACAGCTGCAGTTACTTTATTTTCTGTGATTGCTTTTTTGTTTCCAAGATTTCCCATTTTTGGTAGCAGCTCTGAGGATTTATTCAGCAAATATTTGTTTTGCCCCTACAAGGTATGAGTCACTGCCCATGATAAATGATAGCTGTGGAGGTCTGGCCACGCAAGGGCAGAAACATGAGGAAGCCTAGGTGTAAATAAGGTTTTGAATAGTCATCTCTCACCATCCTAGAGAGACACGGGAAAGAAAGCTGCTTATTCAGCAAAGTAAAAAGAATAAGGGCACACACAAAAAGAGAAAGGACACAATTTTTTTCCTCCACAATTTATGGAGTATTGCCAAATGACTGTCTTTGGAAGAAACCACGTTTTCACACTATAATTTGATAAAGAAATAAGAAATAATAAAATTTTATTCTTTTTGAGCTTGTAGCTAGTCTCATAAGAGTCAAATGTGATCAATTTGGATAACTTTTGCCTTGAAAAAAATATAATAAAGTTGATAAAGCCCAGGCTAACAGTTTTTTTGATTCGGATATGAAATTGGACATTTACATATTAGTTAGGTAAGCAAGTGGTAAGGAAATTTTGAAAAATCTGAACAAATTGCTCTTGGGCCTCTGAGGTATACCTATTCTCAGGAAGATACAAGTATTTATATTCTTTGTTGCTGTAAGCAAACAGTAATAAAAAGAACAATGATGTTAGCTTGAGGAGAAAATATTTGTAATTGATATTTTGTTTATAGCCAACTTACTCTTAAATGGATGTTTTTAAAGTGTCTGAGGTATATAATAGGACAACAATAATAAATCCAGGAGGCAATCCAGGCAAAGGGAAAAGCAGGTGGAAAACAACTGAGGCTAAGCCAGAGGAGCAGGAACGTAAAGGTGTCATTGTCATGGGGCACTGGCTGTTTACCAGGAGAGAGCCACGGTTTTGCTCCTGACTTTTCTGGCCACCGTTCTAAATAGGAACCAAGCAGTTACGTGTTTCACAGTGTCCATGAGCTAAATCCCAATGAGTCATTCAGAAGAAGCGTAAATATTCCTGGTACTTAGGCTTGAAATTTCTCTCTCCCATGGGTCCACATAAAAACGCCAGTGCATAATCTGGTGCAGCCCCAGGAGAGGGTCCTCAGTGGGGGCCAGGGGAATCTCATGGAGGAGCTGCCTCCTAGCATGTCCCACTCAGCCACCTCATAAACAAAGCCATGTCACCTCTGGGTGACTAGGATGCTTCAGCTGGAAAGGCTGCTGGCCTTTTGGGCTCCATCCTGCAGTAAAGATTTGCTCCCTGGAGTCTGATCATT
This sequence comes from Saguinus oedipus, assembly GCA_031835075.1. NCBI lineage: Eukaryota > Metazoa > Chordata > Mammalia > Primates > Cebidae > Saguinus > Saguinus oedipus. The sequence goes on from CM063169.1 coordinate 23,395,347, forward strand.
ACAAGAGGCCTTTAAAAAACTCTGCCTTGCTAACATTTTTCAGTCTAGAAAGGCAGACTATTCTGGAATTAAGAATTGGTAAATGTCTATGTATTCAGACTTCTTACCCATTGATCTACTGTATGAGACAGAGTTGAAGAAGGAAACAGAATCAGCACCATTAATTTCTCAGGGAGTATTTAATATAGAGAATTACAGCAGGTGAGTAGCCATTCAGAGGGTATAAAATAGAATTCAGAGAATACCCAAGGTCTGAAAGTTCCAAATGAAGAAATACTCTTAGATAAGGGGGTTCTTCTCCAGCACTAAGATTCAGACTTCATTGGAGTCTAAATTAACTGTGGCTGGACCTACTGATGGCAGGGAAGTTGGATTGCTTCAAGCCAAATCTGGTCCATGGCCAGCTGGTTGGGTGAGCTGGGAAATCTGGGTAGGAGCTCGCATTCAGAAAGCCTTCCACTGGGGTCCAAGCAAAACTGGCTGGAGGGCATGTGCCATGTCAACTCTTGGACACACAGCTCCAACTGCCACACTCTAGAAGAGAGGAAGCAACCAAATCAAGAGAAGTCTCTTTCGCAGGCACTGTCCCTCCTCTGATATCTTCCGCCAACAAAGATTAATGTGGTGGTGACTAGCAAAGGAGAAGTCTTTAGGGGTTCCTACTCCAGTGTTCCAAAACAGGGCAATGAAGGGTGAATTTGGAGCACAGGGGAAATAAGTGGGTACCTGGCATACCTACTGTAAACCCCCAAAATCTGAGATTGGTCTCAGTAAATTTAGGAAGTTTATTTTGCCATAGTTAAGGACGTACACCTGTGACGCAGCCTCAGTAGGTCTTGACGATACATGCCCATGGTGGTCAGATCACAGCTTGGTTTTATACATTTTAGGAAGACATAAGACATCAATCAACTTGTGTAAAAGGAACATTGGCCGTGTTCAGAAAGGCTGCGACAACGCGAAGCCAAGGTAGGACAACTTGAAGTGGGGAGGGGGGCTTCAAGATCATAGATAGATAAGAAACAAATTGTTGCATTTTGAGTTTCTGATTAGCTTCTCCAAAGGAGGTAATCAAATATGCATTTATCTCAGTGGGCAGAGGGATGACTTTCAATAGACTGGGAGGCACTGCACCAAAAAACAGAATGGGAGGCAGGTTTGCCTCAGCAGTTCCCTGCTTGACTTTTCCCTTTAGCTTAGTGATTTTGGGGCCCCAAGATTTATTTTCCTTTCACGCTACTTTCCCCCAAATCATTAAATTCCAAGGTACGTAATGCACATTTATGAATGCTCATTACACATTTTATGCTGCAATATATAAAGTGATGCATTTTATAGTTCTCAAGGAGTTGCAATAAGAAACAGTGGCAGTGGAGTCTAAGGCATCAGTAGTTTTTCTAATAGACCATAGGCAGCTGACAATGAATGTTTGTCAACTAAGCATGCTGTATTGCTTTTTTTTTCTTTTTGAGACGGAGTTTCGCTCTTGTTACCCAGGCTGGAGTGCAATGGCGTGATCTCAGCTCACCGCAAGGTCCGCCTCCTGGGTTCAAGCAATTCTCCTGCCTCAGCCTCCCGAGTAGCTGCGACTACAGGCGTGCACCACCATGCCAAGCTAATTTTTATATTTTTAGTGGAGATGGGGTTTTACCATGTTGACCAGGATGGTCTCGATTTCTTGACCTTGTGATCCACCTGCCTCGGCATCTGAAAGTGCTGGGATTATAGGCGTGAGCCACCGTGCCCGGCCTGCATGCTGTATTGCTGTATTGACTTTCTGTTATTCATGGCATCGAAGCTTGTGATTTAGACCATTGCCACATCATTTAGTAAGCCAGTAATTGTCAGAAAAAGGATACCATACTGTGAGTAAATGAGCATTCATTTATTCGGTCAGTCAACAAATATTTGATGAATACCTACTATATGTTAGGTATTGGGGATATAGAGCAAGGTAAAAATTAAAAAGCCTCAAAGACTTTGAAGTGATAAATGTTTTGAGGAAGATCCATAAGTGCTATGACAGTAAATAATGGGGAGATTTCATCTACTCAGGAAGGTTGGGAAGAATTTATAATTGCAAGAAGTGCAATTGAGATTGAAATGAAAGAGGGCGATAATTGCCTAATGGCAGGGTGTAGTGGGAAAAAGTCTTCCAGGACTTGGGAATATCATGTGCAAAGATTCTATGATGAGAAAGAGTATATATTCAAGGAATTGAAATAAGGTCTGTGTGGCTGAAGCATGGGGATCATGGAAAGGGATCATTGAGGGACATGAATTCTCCATCAGATTTCATTTGCACCATTGGTTCTCCTGGGTCTCCAGTTTGCCTGTCTACACTGCGCATTTGGACTTGCTGGCCTTCATAATCATGGAAGCCACCTACTTTTAATAAATCTCTTTCTCTCTATATTTGCACTTCCTATTGGTTCAGTTTCTCTGGAGAACCCTGACTAATACAGACTTTAATAGGTAGGAAAACACCTTAAATCCTTCTTGAGGATTTCATCTCCATCTCACTGGTTTATCACTGGAGGCAGTTTCCCTTTCCAGGGGACATTTAGCAATATCTCAAGATGTTTTTGGTTGTTATCACTTGGGGATAATCTTCCTGGCATCTAGAGGGTAGAGATTTGGCTAAACCTCCTAAAATGAAAAAAGACAGTCCTCCCTGACTCCAATAAAGAATTCTCCCATAGTTGAGAAACTCTGCTCCATCTGAATGGATAGCCATTGAAATATTTCATTCAGGACTCAGGGTGGAGGGTTAGGGTGGGTTGGGGGAGGGAGGACAGTGAGAGTGATCTTTTGCATTTCAAACATATGTTGCTCTGGAGAAAGCTCATAGTAGATACAGGTTGACATCAAAGGGGTTATAAAGAAATTACTGTCGCAATTAGCCTTCTGAATCCTAAAGTCAAATTTGTTTACTGTCTCTCACAGTAGTATTGTTTTCTTTTTATCATGTCTATAAAACCTGCATTCATTCCTCAGGAGATTGGAGAAAGTCAGTGACATTAGTCATTCAAATGGCTTAACAGGGGAAAAAAATGAAAACATAGATAATGCTCATCATTTAGTTATCTTATTCAAATGATGTGTGTTACTGATTTCTGGGAACTTAAGGAATCTCTTTTCTATCAACTCAGCTTTCAGACCTAAAAACATTTGCAGGTAAGAAAGCAATGCAACAGATTTCCCGAAATTTCCATATGGCTAAAAGCTATTGAAGTCCAGCTTTTGAAAAAGTAATAAATATTCCAGTGGAAAGATAATGAAAACTAAATCCTGAGAGTTTTAATTGGAAGCTGTAGGACCCTTAGCTGAGATCTGAGGGGAAAGCATTTTGACTGCTTTAGGAAGTATTTAGTATTGTGGTGATAGATCTGAAAATGAGGAAAAAGTATATTCAGGCAGCATAGGATGTCACAGGCTGGCCCCCCTTAAGTACTCTTCTCAACAGTTATCAGCCCATTTGAATGGTCCTACCTCTAACTCAGGAAGGGTAGTATTTTAATCCTTGGACATCTTTTTGTTTAATCTTTTTCTGCGTAGCCACCATAAAAATTATAGGCTGCAAATACACTTCTATAAACAGATTTATATAAAAATTTTAGAAGAGATTTTGTTTTCAACTCTCTTTAAAATGAATTATAAATATTGCAAGTCTTTGTTGCAAAGGTTTTAACTAAATGAGCATTGATTTGGCAAGCTCTTAATTTTCCTTTTAAATTCTGATTGAACCAGGTGTATTGGCTCACCTAAACTGACTTCATTAAGGTGCCAATTTTCACTGTTTCCGAAATATCAAACGCTTGTTTTGAGACTCAGAGAAGAGAAATGGACAGGGAACAAACAAACCAAACCAAAACAAAACAGTTGACTGTGAATGAATGCAAAAAGTGAGTGCAAATAGCTAAAAATAAAACTATTCCTAGAGCAAATATTAAAATACTCATGTCTTGATGCAAAAAGAAAGATATAAGAATCTCCATGCTGGCTGAGCAGTAAAAATAACCATACAAGCATCTCATAAGTCAAATCCTAAAGTATTATGATCCAAGAGAGTTTATTAATTCTCATCTTGGTGAAAAAGTATACATCATTCTTTGCTGTGTCAAACCTTCTAGACACTTTTATTAATGTATATCTTCAAGCTTTTTTATTACCTTATTACTTGCTTAAAACAAGCAAGCAAGTAGAGTTGAGTATTAGAAAGGAAAACTTGTGAAAACTCAGATAATGTGTTACCAATCAGCAGTGTGTATTAAATAGATTCTGAATGGATGCTATTATTTTAAAGACTAAATAAGATTTGGGGGTTAGAACTGTATGTGTGTTAAGTAATGGAATATTCTACCCGGAGAGCTTCTATGTACACTTTTGCAAGCCTGGTTTCCTCTTCTGCCCTTGAGTTAGCTCCAATACTACATTTTATTCCCGATGGTTGTACATATTTACCTTTCACTCACAATCTTGATAAAAGGAATTGCATTTCTTTGGAAATGGAAACAATCTAGAAAGTGAGTAAAAGGAGATATTGATAACACACAGCTGTGAGATGATGTTTGCGATTTTTAGTGACTAGAGTGCAAAGTACAAAAAATATAACTTATTAAAGCCCAATCTTTCCACCTCTTACTATATTATATTTTAAATCAAAGAAAGTAAAGATTTTTAAAAGAGGGAACATGAATCTAAGTGTTTACACTGTAGTCACTGAAATCAATCTACACCACTGAAGAAAACTTTAAATGTTAGAGCATTTTTCTTCACGCTTTTTAATTAAAAAAAATTTTTTTTTTGATTCTTATTCTCTCTGCCTGACAGTTGGTGGACAAACTGTTTGCAAACATTTATATGACTTCTGTTTATGTGTTCCAGAGGGGAAAAGGCCTTTTGTTGTAGGTAGTAAAAATCAAGCGAAACAGATAGGGTCATGATTTGCCAAAGGCCAAAGGTCATGACAAGTGAGTGACTCAAGAAGCCTTGAGGTCAAAGGTGCAGCTGGAATCCCATAACCTCCACTCCACTTTTTACATGACAAAGGAAAGCAGTGCTTTCCTAACTTCTATGAAGGAATCTAGCTACACGTCCACATTTTTCCTTGAAAAATTTTTTCAAATGATTCTGCCCATGATTATTTTCTCCCTTGAAACCAAGTGGCATGAAATAGGCTTTTATATAAATTGAACGTCTCCTTAGCCTTTTATTAGTATTCTGTATCAACAACCTAGAAGAGGAAGAACTAACAGAGATTAATATGTGTTTTTTAAATGGAAAATAAGCACATTTTTTTAGATCAACACAGACTAAAGAAGTACATTTATCTTCTTTGTTATTTTCTTTTTCAATCCCTTGTGTATTTATTGACTGTACCTAAAAACGTTTTTCTTGCAAAAGTAACTAAGAGTAATGGTGATCTCTTATACTTTCCATTTGGAACATGTTCTTTTGGTAAATCCTTAATACAACTCCAAAAATAAGGTTTTGTAACAAGAATCATTCTGGTGTTATGTTAACTTTTTTTGGCTGATTTAAAACAATTAAAACTTTAATGGTGCCAGGGCCACTATTTAGGTCAGAATGTCTGTGGCAGATCTCAAGATATCTTAGTAGCAGCCTCTCTCTATGCCATGTGAACTGGAGGAAAAATGCAGAACCTTACTTTTCAACTCCATTGGTTTCTAACCTCTCATGAGCACTTAATTCCTCATAGAGAAGGAAATAGTCACGCTGTAGAATCCTGTGGCCCATGAAGGGTAATTGGATAACATCTTTTGAAAGATTTACAAGGCTGCCAAGGATTTTGCCAGCTTTAAACCTGATTGATTCAGTGTGAAAAGATCTGAACAATTCTGACCTAAAAGTTTAAAGACAGACCTTTCCTGTGAAAGTATAATTTAGAGCCTGTAATAAAATTGTATTGGAAAACACCACATTGAAGAACACAGCCATAAATTGCAAAGCTTAGCATTATGTTAAAGGACCTTTTCCCCCCTTAAATCCTCTGAAAGAACTCTAATTGTTCACCAGATATTTTAATAATGAAGTGCTTTTGTTTTTGCTCTCTTACCTAAGGAAGTCTGTAAAGATAGATAAAACTTGCCAACTACTTTGCCTCTCTAACCAAGAAGTTTGACTTCTTGGTTATATGTACAGATAGAATTTATGTACCTTTTTCTCATTTGGTACAATAAAGAAAAGCAAAATTTCATTTATCTTTAACAAACAAAGAGCAGAGCAAACAGACTTGTCCCATATTTTAATTTTTAAAGTGCTAATTCTCATCTCATATTAATTTCCATCTTAACAAAATATACACACTCATGATTAGTGGAATATTTTGTGGGTAAGCTCAAATGCTTCTGTTGACTCAGACAAATGAATGATTAAACATCTTCCAGCTAATTACTCCTGGCCATTAATTATTTATCCAAGTCCATAAGTCTATCATCTATATTAGCCTCTTTTTTCTGCTGCCCATTTTAGAAGAAACAGGTTTGGAAAAACTAAAGCATAAGAATTTTGAGTAAACAAAATTAAATAGAGTACATACATTTTTTTTTTTTCTGTTTCTGTAGAATCTGGGAAATTGAGACGAGGGTATTTAGACAAAAGGCTCTTTATCTTTAAACAATACCTGCTTTGTCACACATTCACTAACTTTGTGTTTCCTCCTCAAATTTCAGTTTGAAGGATTTAGAGAAAAATGCCATGTGCCCACTTACCTGTGATTTGGGTGCTAGGCCATTTGCTTTTTGAAATTTCGAATCATATGAACTAGTCTTAGATATTTAAAATAGGAATCCTGGTACAAGTACTAGGCATATTTACAAGCGACCAAGAATGATTGCTTTTTATAGAGATTGGTGAGGACAGTAACTTTCCGGCAAATTGAGAGCCTATTTCCCTCCCATTATTAAGAAAAAGTACAAGACAAAAGCAGAATTGTGAAATTAAGAAAAAAAAATTTGCTTAAGAAACGTGTAAAGGAGAGAGCCCTCAGCAGTGTAAACTAGTTGATAGCGTGGAAAGTCTCTCAGAAAGGAAAGAGGGGACACGGTGCTGTGCTCTCACGTTTCTTTCCTGAAGAGTTAGGTAATAAGTTGGCTCAGGCTTTGATCTCCTTCCACATCTTAACTAGAGTTAAGCATCAAGGAGGTAATTTAACCGGCCACCTGAAAAACCTCTCGTCTTGTGAACTAGAGCAGTTCCCCACTTCTGGAAGTCATCGAGGGTCGAACAGATTCCACTGTGTCAACTTCCTGCTGGTCGTTAGCATTTTCTGCAGGATGTTTTGTTCATGATTTTGGTCTACAACAGTCTCTAAACTGGCATAGTCCCCAGAAGTTCTTCAGAATGTTGCAGTCGGTTAAGCTGAAAATTGTTAACTCCTGGAAAAACACCCCAGAGTGAATGAAGAGGCCTATTAGAAATTGTAAAAAAGAAAAAAAAAATTCATGTCCACATCACAAGTGTCTTTGTAAGAGTCATCCTACAATAAAGCCTTGGAACAGTGAGCCAATCTTTCAGGGAGTCCTGATTTTGAGTTCTGGTGCCACCTAGTGGGCAGGGGGAGGAAGAGAGGATGAAAAAGAGGCTTGACTGAGTCATTCTGCAGTAGTTCGAGACTCTCATCTGATTAATTTCCTTCATACCCTTTGTATCTAAAACAAAACAAAACAAAAAACTCCAGAAAAAAAAAAAAAAGCAAAACTTTATCACTTTCCTGAGGAAAAACTCTTTAGGGCTTTCCGTCAGTTAAAGGATTAAGACCAACCCCCGATTTTGCTGACATGCAAGGCCTCTTGCAATCTGATTCTAGCCGATCTTTGCAGCATTACTGGAAACTACTCTTCTCCATGAATTTCTCATGACAGCCAGACTGGTCTACTCCTCCCAGGTATTCATTACCTTTGCCCATGTTATCTTCCCATCCAGAATAGACCTTTATATCCATTTACAATCTCCTACTTGGAAGGACTGTATGATTGGATTCGATGCCTGCAATGTTTGTGCCTCTCGTGAAACTCCCTTCTAAGAAGTCCTCAAACCTCTTCTTGAACATCTCTGGGGGCAGTGCATTCAACCTGATAGAGATGACTTATGATATTTTCAGCGATCTCTACTAGTAAATGCTTTCTTAAGTTGGACCTGTACCTTTTCACTGAAGAGCAGGGTGAGTGCTGGATGTAGAGGGACTTCTGTGCACAGACTCTGGACCAGGATGACTTGGGTTCAAACTCCAGTTTTGCAGCTTTCTAGCTGTGCGGAACTGGGCACATATCTTATTTAGGCCTCAGTTGTTTCTTCACCTGTAAAATAAGAATAAAAACAGTGCCTACTCTCAATCGTATCAGTGTTGTAAGTCAGCTTATACGTACAAAAAAGTACTTACAACAGTGTGTACCATGTAGTTTATGCTTTGTAAGTGCTAGCTTTACTTATAGCTTTGGGAAGTCATCAAGATGTGGGTGATGACTGAAGTAATGAAAATGAATGAAAAGAGAGCATTGAACAACATATCTCAATGTGTACACTTTGAGCATCCAACCTAAAGATGCTACACACTAGTTAAGGTTCCATAGGGATACAAGTTTGGGATATGCTGAGTGCTATATACAGCTGCATACCATATGCATGTATATTCTCTGTCTATGAAAATATATGATAATTAGCATAATCATGGCTCTCAACCTACCTTTGTCTAACTTGGCATTTCCTAAACTTTCCATGAATCCTTTTCAAAGTAACACCTTAACATCTCATTACACATCTATGTTGTGGAAGAAGGATCCTCAGTTCAAAACATTTAGGGACAAAGCAAATAATGTAAATGAGGGAAGAAGGCCAGGTAAAATGCAGTATGGAGTAGTGTGAGTTATGGAAATCTAGAGGATGCATGCCTTGCCTAAATGCATTTCACTTTTGCTTGTGAAAAAACACCGTGTATGCCAAGGAAAACATTATCTGAAATCTGAATCTGGGCCGTGTTCAGCAAATTTGCGATTCCTATAGAGAAAAGGGAAGTAACTGCATAATCTGGAGAAGAACCAATTTTTAGAGATAAAGAGAAGCCAGAAAAAGAGACTGTGAAGGAAAAGTAGGAGATGTAGCCAGGAAAGAGCAGCATCCTGGAAACAGAAAGACGCAAAACAGAGAGGTCCGTGGGTCCCGAGAGGTTGTGTTAGTTTCCTATTGCTGCTGTTCTGAATTACCACACATTCAGTGGCTTAAAACAACACAAATATATTATCTTATAGTTCTACAGGCTGGAAGATTGATGTGGGTGTGACTGGTCTAAAATTGAGGTGTGGTCAGGGCTGCGTTACTTCTGGAGTCTCTAGGACAGGGGTCCCCAACCCCGCCGGGGCCATGGACTGGTAATGCGCAGCAGCAGGTGATGGGTGGGCAGGCGAGAAGATTCATCTTTATTTAAGGCTGCTCCCCCATCGCTCCACTGGCATTACTGCCTGAGCTGCACTTCCTGTCACATCAGCAGCAGCATTAGATTCTCAGAAGAGCCCAAACCCTACTGTGAACTGCGTATGTGAGGATCTAGGTTGCACACTCCTTATGAGAATCTAACACCTGATGATCTGTCACTGTCTCCCATCACCCCCAGACAGGACCACCTAGTTGCAAGAAAACTAACTCAGGTCTCCCACTGATTCCACATTATGCTGAGTTGTATAATCATTTCACTATATATTACAAGATAATAATAACAGAAATAAAGTGCACACTAAATGTAATGAGTTTGAATCATCCTGAAACCATCCATCCTTCACAGTCCATGGAAAAATAGTCTTCTACAAAACTGGTCCCTGGTGCCAAAAAGGCTAGGAACCACTGTTCTAAGGGAAAATCTACTTCCTACTCTTTCCTAGCCTCTAGAGGCTGCTTGCAGTTTTGGCTTGTGGCCCCTTCCCTCAGCCAGGCATGCTGGGTCCTTCTCATATTACACCACTCTGACCTCCTCTCCTGCTTCCCTCTCCCACTTCGCCCCCGCAAAGATATAATATTCATTTTATTAACTCTAAGCCAAATAAATTAAGAAAGCTTTCTAGGCACATATTACATATTATCACAATTAGTAATTTCTTTTTTTTTTAGACGGAGTCTCACTCTGTCGCCAGGCTAGACTGCAGTGACGCAATCTTGGCTCACTGTACCTCTGCCTCCCAGGTTTAAGCAATTCTCCTGCCTCAGCCTCTCGAGTGGCTGGGACTACAGGTTCATGCCATCATGCCCAGCTGATTTTTGTATTTTTAGTAGAGATGGAGTTTCACCATGTTGGCCAGGATGGTCTCAATCCCTTGACCTCGTCATCTGCCTGCCTCAGCCTCCCAAAGTGCTGGGATTACAGGCGTGAGCCACTGCGCCCAGCCGTTTACAATTAGTAATGTATTATTAACACAGTTAGTAATGTCTCAAAGGTATCGAACTTTCTGAAATATTGTTATAATTATTTTAAATGTTATTAGTGCTGTTAATCATATGTATTATTGTTTGATAGTTTTTTGAACTTCTATGAAGCAAGGTATAATATTTAAGCAAATTATAATTGTATAGTAGTTAATTTTAGGTGTCGAAGAAAGTATTGAAGAAGTTGTTGGGCATATCACTGAGGGTATGTGCAGATCTCTAATGGCGAAGTATTTTATTTTTATATATGCTTATGGTATCTGGTTAAATTGTTGCCTCATTAGTAGGAATTAAAGAAACTGATACCAGCTTGAATTCAAGCTGTAATTTTTCTCAAATTAACACATAAATATAGGCTAATAAAATACATTTGAAATAATAATTGCCAGTTTTCTCTCTGAGGAATAAAACTGGAAAATTCTTAGTTTATATATATTGACTTATTTTTTTACAGATTATACTTTCCATAGTAATTTATCTTAGTTTAGGTGCAGTGGCTCAAACCTGTAAACTCAGCACTTTGGAAGGTTGAACAGTGAGGATTGCTTGATGCTGGCAGCTTGAGACCTCTTACACTTTTAAGTAACCTTGTAATTATAGCTGATTCAACTGGATATTTAAGATACTCTCCCTATTTTAAGGTCAGTCAATTAAAAACATTAATTCCATTTTCAACCTTAATTCTCCTTTGTCATGTAATGCAACGTATTCACAAGTTCAGGGGATTAGAACATGGACATCTCTGGGGGACCATTATTCTTCCTTTGACCAAGGGTAATTAGAATACTGAAGAAAGGCCAGGAATCTCTGAGAACTGGGACTAGGGCTTTCTCAACCTCACCTTTCCTCACTGAAACTCTCCATCCTCTTACCTTCTTCTAATGGGATAGATAATTGGAAAAGGAGAATAGAATTGAACCCCATTTGACAAGAAATTATGCACAGAATTCATGGTGTGTGGTGCTAAATAAGGGTGGGATGTCTTTTGGTAGGGAGGAAATAGTTCTTGGAAGCAGCTCTATGATGTCTGTGCAAATTAGAATAAATATGCCCCTCCAGGAAGATGGATGAGAAAAGGGAGCCTCTTCCAGAAAGATAAACTCCGAAAAAGCTACACTTTCTCTATCTGGGATGGATGATATCAAAATGATGCCTCCTTTCAGACTGATATGGTTTGGCTATGTCCCCACCCAAATCTCATCTCGAATACACACGTATTGTGGGAGGGATCCAGTGGGAGGTAATTAAATCATGGAGGCAGGTCTTTTGGTGCTATTCTCATGATAGTGAATAAGTCTCATGAGATCTGATGGTTTTATAAGGGGGAGTTTCCCTGCACAAGCTCTCTCTTTGCCTGTCATCATCCGTTTGAGGTGTAATTTGCTCCTCCTTGCCTTCTGCCATGATTGTGAGGCCTCCTCAGCCATGTGGAAGTATGAGTTCATTAAACCTCTTTTTCTTTCCACTCTCGGGTATGTCTTTGTCAGCATTGTGAAAACAGACTAATACACAGATGGATGCAGTCCTCTGAAGGTCTGCATAAATGAACAAGTGGGACACCCATGCAAACCTTGGCTGGGTTCCATTGCATGTGGCACAGTCTTTACAACCATAGGGGCAGGCATGAGACAGCCCAGGTTCTGGGCTCCCCTGACCCACCTATCCCTCCAGCTAGTTCCCTTCTACCAAAAGACATCCCACCATTATTTGCATGCTCAGAGACATACTTTTGCAATGGTCTTCCCCAAATTTCTAGGATTTTCTCAGAGCATTTTGTACAGAGCTCTAGAATAGCCCATAACACATGTTACTTTGGTTTCTTACATAATTATCTATCTTCTTGGCAGTGAATTCCCAGAAAGCAAAGGAAATTTATTTTTTTTTAAACTTAGCAGGGTGTTTGTATTTATATCATTCAATTTACCACTGATGGGGTATATGAAACAATTTTACTTGGTATAAAGATAAATTTTATTTTATTTAATTAACTAATTAATTTTTTTATAGAAATGGGGTTTCACCATGTTGGCCAGGCTGGTCTCAAACTCCTGACCTCAGGTGATCCACCCACCTCGGCCTCCCAAAGTGCTAGGATTACAGGCGTGAGCCACTGTGCCTGGCCAAAGATAAATTTTAAATCATTCCTAGTTAGGTACTTAAGTGTTTATCAGAATATGTATGTGGCATCTTGATATTCATAATGTGGTTCCCAGACTCATCTGAGAACTTGTGAGAAATGCAGAAATGACCCCTAGCCAGACTGACAGCATCAGATTAATTTTAGCTTTATCCCAGGTGACTTGAGCTCACATCGAAGTATGAGAAAAGCACTGAGAGTATCAAGCCCATCGTCTAGCAGAAGATATTGTATAGAATGGGGCGCATTTAAAAAAGGTCATTGATTGAAGTTTCATTTAAAGGAACATAACACATAAGTATTGCCTCAGTATGACAAATTGTGAAGGACCTAAACAAATGACCGATGTGTGGGAAACAGTGAACTAACGCGGGAGGTGATAATAAATGTGTGTTGAATTTGTTGCGTATTTAATTTCCTGTAACTTTTGACAACATATTAATCTACTAACCTAATAGTTACCTAATTCTTTCTTTTTTTCCACCTGCACCCAGATTTTTTCTTTCTCCTGCCTAAGTCACTAACTTCCAGGCTTTGCCTCATACATTCCTTCAGTCAGTCATCAAGCAACAGATAGTTATTGAGCCCTTGGCTATGTTCCATCCTAGGTATCCACAAATGAGTCAAAGTCTGTGCTTCATCAATATAATATGATGTTACCATACATATGATCTCAGAAATCCCTTTAGGCACCTAAAGTTATTCCTTTATTACTAATAACTTAAAAGAACAAACTCTACTTTTCTCAGGACTGAGTTAATCACACAGGGCAAGGAACACAGTTACATGTTCCAACAGTTAAATTATAACGTGAAGTGCATCAGATTACATAAGGAAGTTCTAGCTGCACATGCAAAATCAGCTGAGCCATGTTGGCAATCCAGATTCCACCCAGATGCCACAGGTCCCAGGAATGGAGCCTGCCACATATTCATTCTAATTTCGATGTCCCGGTCATCAGCAGACTTGGACACTCGTAGGCAAATAACAGCAAGAAGTTAGAAAGAGAAAGAACCCTTTACTCAGAATTGCTAATTACTAACTGTTTTGGGGCTACCACTTGGGGCAATACAGTTTTATTCTTGAGATCCTAGGCATAAATTGTTCAACCCTATCATCCTTAGCCTAGCCGTCACTAAACCAGTAATCTGAGAGGCAAAGTGTTCCACCTATAATTCTTCTCAAATTGTCAAAATACCCATACTTTATGTACATAAAGAAAAATGCTTGTCATGATTCTATGTTGTCTGTTTATGGATATATCTTTTAAGACGTAACATTAGGAACATTGTTAGATTGTGTTATGCTGGTTTGACACTTCCAAATGACTGATACAAGTGATTTATGAGTGGGTTGGAGTGTGGTTTTAAGATAGACAGGCAAAGAGCATTTCAGACCATAGAATATGATTCATTTTTAACAAATGCTTATTATTTGAAAATTTAGGGAGATTGGCAATCAATACTTTATTCACTGGAGAATTGATTCAACAATCCAATGCAGGTCCAGTATGAATTGTTGATAATTGAAGCATTTTTATTATCTAAGACATTTAAATGCTCACTTCTGTGTGTTATTTTGATGTAAGAGCTATAATTCAATGTTTATCAGGTATCTTAACTGCTTTATTGTATCTTCTTATTTAATCGCTACAATTTACATTTCACAGGTGAAAAATCTGAAATCTGAGGTGTAGTTGATTTGAATCCAGGAAATCTAAGGAAAATGTTCAAGCACGTAAACCTCTCATATCCTCCTTGTCGTTAACTGAAACTTTTTTTAGAAAGTTCATCTTGTCCATGAAGCATGACTCTATAATATTATGGAAAAAATTGGCTAACTTGAAGAAAAAATAAATTGAAATAGAAAGCAATTAATTCATCTTAATATGAATATGGAATGATCTAAATGCTTTTGGAGAAATGATTTCAAGTAATGAAATTTACAGGAAAAAATCCTCTTTTCTGAGTAAGCAATCATGGCATTAATCCTCTTTATATTTACATTTTTTTACATTTGTTCTTAAAGCTTGATGTTTTCTACCAAAACCACCTGTATATCTCTGTCTATCTTCATGTGCTCTCTCTGCATACATGCATGCATGCATGCACACACACATTTCATTATTTATTAATAAAATAATTGAAAATCACTGCTTTGGCCCTTTTTAACTCTCTATATTAATCTCTTAGTTCTCTAGTGCTTGGAAAGGAAGTATTTATTGTATTTTTTTAAATTCATTTATTTTGAGACAGTCTCACTCTGTCGCCACAGCTGGAGTGCCGTGGTGCAATCCTGGCTCACGTCGCCTCAATCTGCAAGGTTCAAGCTATCCTCCCATCTCAGCCTCCCTGGTAGCTAGGATCAAAGGCAGACCACCACATCTAGCTAATTTTTGTACTTTTTTTGTAGAGATGGAGTTCCATCATGTTGCCCAGGGTGGTCTGGAACTCCTGGGTTTAAATGACTGGTCCCACCTTGGCCTCCCAAAGTTCTGTGATTGTAGGCATCAGCGCCCCTCCCTCACCAAGAAGTGTAACAAATAGAATGAACCTGCAGCAGAGTCTTTTGATTCAAACCCTTGCCCAGCACTGACTGAGTGTTTGAGTCTCAGTGTCTTTATGTGTAACATGAGATCTATAACAGAACCTAACAAACTGGAGATTATTATTAATGAGATTAAATGCAATGAGGAAAGTCAGTGCTACCCTCTCTGTAGAGGAACTTGAGGGGTTGAGCCTCCAGGTTTATTTCTTGATATGCTGATAAAAGACATAGCCTAGTTTATGGCAGGTGCTGGTTAAATTCCAGCCCCTCTCTTTCAGTCAATTGTCTTGGACTCAAAATTAGCCCCCATTCAGGGTGGCTTGCCTGCTGTATCAGTCACAAGCTGCACCTCCTGCAGAAATGGCTTTTCCTCCAATGTGTACTGACTTTGAAGATGACGGAGAAATAGGGAAACAAAGATCTTTTGAAACCAAGTTACTGAAAGTCACTGAAATAATATACAGTGAAAGATGTATGATGAAATCATTGTGTAAATAAAGTCAGTATAACCATTAAAGAACTTACAAGTATGGGTTTTTTCTTCTCTATGGTTGTGATCATGGATGCAATAATTTTTACGTGACTATGAGATTTATACTTGGATGGTTTAGATGTCTTTCTTTTGTGTCTTTCAGAAAATTAATATTTATTCTTTGGCATTATAAAATTTCTTAAATAAATATGAAGAGGGAAATGTTTTGAATAACTATTTTCCAGTCCTAAATTATCTATACTTAGCATGTATTGTTTCTTTTTTAATAACTTAAAATAACTTTATTTTAAAATTAGTTTAGGTGATTTTTTTGAAATGCCTTATTTGAAGTTGCCTCTTGGAATGATTATACCCATTGTGTAAAGCTAGCAATAAAAAAAGGATTTGAAAGTAGAGAGTAGAATGGTAGTTACCAGGGGCTGGAGCCAGGGGTGGAGGAGATATTGGTCACAGGACACAAAATTCCATTTAGGAGGAATAAGTTAAAGAGACAGACTGTCCCATGGTGACTATAATTAATAACAATGTATTATTTTATTGAAAATTCATGAGAGTAGATTTTAAGTGTTCTGACCACAAAAAAATAAGTATGTGACATAATACATATGTTAATTAGCTCTATGTAGCCTTTCCAAAATGTATACATATTTCAAAACAACACAATAAATATATGCAATTTTTTAGTTTGCCAGGTAAGAAAATGGTTTGACACTTCAAAAAACAAAATACTTTTTGTATATGAAAAGTCATTTACAATCACACCCCTGACTTTGTTGCTAATATTAGCAGGGATAGTCATTGCTGAAAGGGTCTTCACACTTAAAAAAGAAGTTTCACTAAATCTGGTCAGCATTGAGAAGTGTTGACAAGAGGAGTTGAAAAGAAACCGCAAGACAATTTTTTTTTTAATTTAAAATTCCATTTCTTGGTGTGTGAATGTTATTTTTAAGGAAATATACACTTTATTGTGACATAAATAAGTGAGAAAATAAGACAAGGAAAATATTATTTCACCCAATATAGCAGGATGGTCTTTAAATAACTGCGTAAATAGTCCATGAGGTAGTTTGATGCTTTCAGCTTGGTCATCCTATGGGTGTACTCAAGTGACTTATGTATTACCAATTTGATTCCTTATAGTTTCAACTGGATTACATAAAATGTTTAATCCTGATACATAATCTGGATTTCTTCACCAAAAGAGGGTTAATATTCCTCCAAAATTTAAACCAGAACATTAAACTTTATACTAAAAATACATCTTGCTTGAGGTCAAGTACATAGGGGAAGGCAGATTTTTGGTGTCCTTATCCAAATGATAGCCTTGCAAACTAGGCTATTTTCATGAGAGGATTTTCTTACTTTATTTAACTCTTTTCTGAACAAAACAGGAAATAAATCTGGAGACTCCAGCTTCTTGAGTTTTTCCACAAAGCAGATAATCTTTCTGATATAAAGACACAATAAACTCTTCTTTCTGCATCTTCTTCAAAATCCACAGAGCTCAGATAATTACTTCTTTTCATTTGCTATAGAAAGCATTATTTCCAAAATTGCATTTAAATAATCTACATACAGAAGATTAAATTTTAAAAATAAAGAATTACATTCATTTATTTAAGTTTGTACTCTGAAGAATGTGGAATTTAAACCAAAGTGTGATTGTGCTTCAGCTACGAGATATTGGGCAGGTCACTTAATCACTTCAGAGGATAAAAAGGAGAAAATATTTTTAAAATGTCTCCTATCTATCTATCTATCTATCTATCTATCTATCTATCTATCTATCTATGATCTATCTAGATAGAGGTAGATACACACACACACACACACACAGAATTTTTATACAAAGCCTCATTATATGTAATCCAGGTTTTAAATCCACAGTACTGATTTAGGTAGGCAAAATATCCAATTAACAACAACAACAAAAAAGACACAAAAAATGTGTTTGGTATTCTGGACACATCATTATTCTCTGAAATGGCCACAGACCACTCTAATTTGAGCACAACTTAGGTGAAGTCTTATCCATTCTGCTTCCAGAGTATGCCCTTCTGGAGCATCTATGTAATGTGAATGACTGCAATAATGAAATGAATATGCTAAACTATCAATTTCTTGGCTTTGTTTCTATACTTGAAATACATTTGGTGAGCCTCTCTTGTATGCCAGACAATATTCTGGGCAGTGGAGACACACTGGTGAACAGTCCTTGCCTGTATGGAGCTCAAATTTTAGAAGGCAGAGACAGATAAATAAATAATTCAGCAGACAATTCATCAATATAACTTCAAATAATAACAAATACTTTGAAGAAAATCAACCAGGGTCATATCTGGAGGGCTTGGGAATTAAATGTACTTTAGTTCAGAAACCAGGGAAGTCATGGCTGCGGGATTGATATCTTCACTGACAACTAAAGACCCAGAAGGAACCAGCAAGACAAAGGGCTGGAAATGAATGTCTCCAGCTGTGTCCTTGCGGAAGCAGGAAATGCGAAAGGCTCTGAAGGAAGAAGGAGCTTACGTATTTGCCAAACAGAATGAAAGTTGATGAGCACAACTAAAGCACAGCAAGTAAAAGGAGAGTGGGAGGAAAAGGCTGGGTTATTAAAAGCCTTTTTAGTCATTTTAAGAGTTTTGAAATTTTTAAAGAGGGGAATGAGATCATCTGATATTTGACTGAACAATGACCCTGGCTGCTACATGCAGAATGGCAGCAGAGAGATAAGGATGTAAATAGAAGACTGATTAGGAGGTTGTTTTAATTCAGAGAAGACATGATGGGCTTGGGCTGAGGTTGTAGCTATGGAAATGGAGAGGATGTTACAGGTCCTACACATAGATGCCCCAGAAGGGCATACTCTGGAAGCAGAATGGATAAGACTTCATGATAGGTTATATGAAGAGGTATGAAAAGAGCACCAACGACAACTCTACAGTGGTTGGTTTGAGCAGTTGATGGTTCATGATGCCATTGCTGAGATAAGGTTATTTATGGAGGATGATAATGCGGCCAGGAAACTTTTCAGAGCAACACGCTGAACCTTAGCTGTGGATATTGTCAGTTTCTCCAGATGTGATGCCTTTACTGGGGAACTGAGAAAAACTGCTTTCTCCATCCTTCTAAAACATAATCCATTTTTTGCTCATGCCTAAAACTCTATACGAAACCTAGATTCTTTATGCCCACTGTATATCCACAACACCCTGAATTCCATTAGCTTGGAAAACTAACAGATTTGTGTAACCTACTTGGCAGCAAAACTCGCCTGACCTGGTCAAATTTGGTGGCAAAATCTAGCTTGAATTTAAGGGATGTCATTGATAATGTTAGAGCAAGATGAAAATAGAGACTCTGGGCAGGGTGTGGTGGCTCACGCCTGTAATCCTAGCACTTTGGGAGGCCGAGGCGGGTGGATCATGAGGTCAAGAGATCGAGACCATTCTGGACAACATGGTGAAACCCCGTCTCTACTAAAAATACAAAAAATTAGCTGGGCACAGTGGCGCGTGCCTGTAATCCCAGCTACTCAGGAGGCTGAGGCAGGAGAATTGCCTGAACCCGGGAGGCGGAGGTTGCGGTGAGCTGAGATCACGCCATTGCACTCCAGCCTGGGTAACAAGAGCAAAACTCCGTCTCAAAAAACAAACAAACAAACAAACAAACAAAAAAAAACTCTGCTTGAAGAACTCCTTACCAAACAAAACTAACAAGGCTTTAAAGATAGCCTTAGCCTTCCTTAAGTTGCAAACATAAGCAAAACTTAACTCAGGTCTTTTTGGATAAATGCTTATGTTATACAGAGACAAAACTTAACCTTAGCCAATCATGAGCAGCCAACTAACATATGATTATGTAACTAGGGACTAGACAGCAAAGTAAACCACGGAAAGCAATTTTGTAACTGCCACTAGTCAAGTAACTTGTTTTGTTTTCATATTCACCCTATAAATATTTGCCTCTGAAGCTGGTTCAATGGACCACTAAACTTCATTTTGTCTGGTGTTCCCCAATTCATGAATTATTTCTTACACAAACTCTTAAAAATTTTATTGTGCCCCAGATTTTTATTTTACAAGTCTTTATCCCTTTTAATATTACTATTCATATGTTTTAGTACAGAAATATTAGCACATTTGATTTCAGAAGGCCACTCAGACCCCACTGGGGTCACATAGGATTCAGTGCATGTGCTGTATTATCTTGATGACATTTTTTGTTTTGAGACAGAGTCTCACTCTATCGCCAGGCACCAGGCTGGAGTGCAGTGCCACAATCTCGGCTCACTGAAACCTCCGCCTCCCGGGTTCAAGCAATTTTCCTGCCTCAGCCTCCTGAGTAGCTGGGATTACAGGCACAGGCCACCATGCGCAGCTAATTTTTGTATTTTTAGTAGAGATGGGGTTTCACCAGGTCGGCCAGGATGGTCTCGATCTTTTGACCTCGTGATCCGCCCACCTCGGCCTCCCAAAAGTGCTGGGATTACAGGCTTGAACCACCGCGCCCCGCCAGCATTTTGTTTTTTTAATTTAGAGTTCTGAAACTCATCTATATTCTGGACTTAGAGAAGGGACATAGGCCTTTGACTTTAAATTGGATAGTATTTTATTATGTGTTTTACTGCTTTGTGTAAAGAAATATTGGATCCTGGGCCGGGAGCAGTGGCTCATGCCTGTAATCCCAGCACTGTAGGAGGCCGAGGTGGGCGGATAACGAGGTCAGGAGATCGATACCATCCTGGTCAACATCGTGAAAGCCCGTCTCTACTAAAAATACAAAAACTTAGCCGGAATGGTGGCATGAGCCTGTAATCCCAGCTACTCGGGAGGTTGAGGCAGGAGAATTGCTTGAACCTGGGAGGTGGAGGTTGCAGTGAGCAGAGATCGTGCCATTGTGCTCCAGTCTGGGCAACAAGAGTAAAACGCCATGCCCCCCAAAAAAAGAAAACAGAAATTTTGGATCCTTTTCCGAGAGAAATGGTTTACAAAGTATCCTCCATGAAAGGGAGGAGAAATTGGGAGAGCAATATTTGCTGACATTACAAACTCTAGAGCCAGGCACAGAGGGCAGTGTAGGTGACTTCAGTGTGTTAGATTAATAGGGCAGGAAGGATGGGTTCTTATGAAAAGGAAAGTCGCATAGAAAGACAGGTTAATCAGCAGTCTAAAGATTTAAGAATTCTGTCAAAATTCCTAACTCAGTTTGCCCATGTTAGCTTGGGGCAGCTTGAACAGTTAGTTTTATTGATTCTAGGCTGCACATTTTTTTAATTTTTCTGAAGTTGGGACGTGTCTTATGATTGACGGAATCTAAAAATGGACTTTGATCAGGTGGAGGTGATGATATGTTATTTCCTGCTCATGCTTGACCTTGGCTGTTGCTTCTGTACAATATGACAGATAGAAACTTTGATATCTCAATCATAAACTGTTTGAGAGCATTAATAGGAAAGTTTATGTCTTTTGACTGTTACCCAAACTTTTCCATTGTCAGAATTAAGATCAAGAAAACACTAGCACCAAAACTCAAAGAATGTTGGAAGCTTGGAGGAAGACCTCAAAGACAGTATTTGAGCTTATTTTAAGAGCATCATCAATACTCTGTATGGTGCCGAGGATGATACTTTATAGGAAAACAGAGTTATCAATGACTTTTTGTTGGAAATTATTCAAGGGTAAGATTCTGCAAAGAAGTTGTAAACTTCCTTACCCGTTTATTTTTATTCTATTTTCATCCTATGAGTTCATGAGAGTGATATTTGAAAAGTGTTATATTCATATATGTCTAAATTTTTCAACAAGTATCAAATAAATATTCTAAGTTATAAGAAAGCATTGTGTCAGTTTAATTATCTGATTTCTTAAAATTAGTTCCACATGAATGAATGGTGCATCTAAAAATGGATAATTTGATAATTGTCTCAGATTTGATGAAATACTATCCTCCATTATAGACAACAGCGAGAAGGGCCTGGGGATGGGGAGGAGGACTGTGGAAGAGACAGATATTCCAATCTCAGATGATTATTCTTTCACTCTCCTTTTTTTCTCTGTATCTAAGTTCATCTTTTACTGTCCCTCTGGACTTTAACAGGAACTCTGCTACTAATGCTTAAATGGAGCATCTACTTAATTAGATTACAGCATTTTCAGGACATAAACCTTTGGGTACATGTCAAAGACCCTGGACTTTAGGCCATAAGCAATTTAAGTGGATGATTTCCCAATGATAGCATATGCCTAGAAAGATTAGGTTTTATTTTCCATGAGTTTTTACCATGTAAAATAAACTTTGAATTTATATTTCTTGAGTTTTCCAGCACACAGTGTTGTGCTTTTATAACTTCCATTCTTAAAAGAAGAGTATTACACCATTTGTAAATGTTTTTGACGTGCAAAACTGTATATCTAAAAGTTGCAAAATCTGCGGATTGCACTAGAAATTTTGCTGAGTTTTCAGCTCTTGGCCACAGCATTTAAGCAGTACAATTCATTTCATATTTAACTTTATTTAAATATTGTACTGACTAGAACATTGGTTTTGAGATTATTTTAAATTTCTTTGTATAATCTGAGTTAAACTGTGCTCTATGAGGCCAGTTCCAACACAGTAGCATGTTTAAAGACATACAAATCTTATTTCCAAACTTTTAGGGAGTAAAATGTCTTTGTTGATATTTTCTCTCAATATTTCTGAGATGGCTATAAAGCATGTTTTGTAAGTACACTATCTAAAGAATAATGGTTAAGGGAATGTGCTCAGATCCAGTCTGCCTGCATATGAATTTCAACTCTGTCACTTTTTAACTGATTGGCCTCAGAGTAGGTACTTACTTCTATATTCCATAGTTTTCTTGTGTGTAAATTTATAGGGCTGTGATAATTAAATTGAATTCAGATACGTAAGCCGCTTAGAGTACCTGGTACATAATTAACAATACCTATTTGTTATTACTAATTAAAAAAATGTTTTATGGCTCTCTCCCTTATAGTGGCAGTATTTTCTCAAATTTCTCAGATTTTCTCAAATTGCTTTCTCTTTGTCTTTTAAACTTTAGCCTACCACATTGCTGTACTTTCTTCCAGATCACTTGTTTTCTTAGTGTGTTAGCCTGTTCTTGTGCTGCTATAAAGAAATATCTGAGACTGGGTAATTTATAAAGAAAAGAGATTTAATTGGATCACAGTTCTGCAGGCTATACAAGCATGGCAACAACATCTGCTCCGATTTTGTGAGGTCTCAGGAAGCTTACAATGATGGCAGGAGGCGGAGGAGGAATAGGAGCATCACATGGTAAGAGCAGGAGCAAGAGAAAGAGAGAGAAATAGAGACAGAAAGAGAGAAGAAAGTGTCACACTCTTAAACAACCAGGTCTCATGTGAACTCATGGCAATAATGTACTAATTTCCATGGGGAGGGCACCCAGTCATTCATGAGGAATCTGCCCCAATGACTCAAACACCTTCCCCAGGCCGCAGCTCCCACTGGGGATTACTTTTCAACATTTGGAGGGGACAAATATCCGAGCCATATCATTCTGCCTTTGCCCCCCAAACTCTTACGTGATTCTCACATTGCAAAATACAATCATTCTTTCCCAACAGTCCCCCAAAGTTAACTCAATTTAGCATAAACCCCAAGCCCGAAGTCCTAAGTCTCATCTGAGACTCATCTCCTTCCACCCATCAGACTCTAAAAAAAAAAAAAGTTATTTATCTCTAAGATACAATAGTGGTAAAGGCATTGTGTAAATATTCCCATTCCAGAAGGAAAAGATTGGCCAAAAGAAAAGGATAATAGGCCCCATGGAAGTCTGAAACTCAGTGGGGCGGGGAATAAATCTTAAAGTTCCAACGTAGTCCTTGACTCCACGTCCCACATCCTGGTGTGAGGGGTGGACGCCTAAAGCCTTAAGAAGCTCTGTTCCTGTGGCTTTGTAGGGTGCAACCCCTGTGGCCGTTCTCACAGGTTGGAGTTGAGTGCCTGCAGGATTTCTGGGCTCAGGAAGCAAGCTGCCAGAAGATCTACCATTCTAGGTTCTGGAAGTCTGTGGTCCCCAACCCACAGCTTCACAAGGCAGTACCCTGAAGGGGACTCTGTGTGGGAGCTCCAACCCTACATTTCCCCTTGGTATTGCCCTAGTAGAGGTTCTCTGTGGAGGCTCTTCTTCTGCAGCAGGTTTCTGCCTAGACACCCCAGGCTTTCTTTATTTTCTTTTTCTTTTTTTTTTTGAGACGGAGTTTCGCTCTTGTTACCCTGGCTGGAGTGCAATGGCTCAATCTCGGCTCACCGCAACCTCCGCCTCCTGGGTTCAGGCAATTCTCCTGCCTCAGCCTCCTGAGTAGCTGGGATTATAGGCACGCGCCACCATGCCCAGCTAATTTTTTGTATTTTTAGTAGAGACGGGGTTTCACCATGTTGACCAGGATGGTCTCGATCTCTTGACCTCGTGATCCACCCGCCTCAGCCTCCCAAAGTGCTGGGATTACAGGCGTGAGCCACCGCGCCCGGCCCCAGGCTTTCTTAAATATCCTATGAAATATAGGTGGAAGCCACCAAGCTTCCTTCACTCTTGCATTCTGTGTACCCACGGATTTAACACCACGTAGAAGCCACCAAGGCTTATGGCTTGTGTTCTCTGAAGCAGTGGCCTGAACTTTACCTCGAGCCCTTTGAACCATGACTGGAGCTGGAACAGAGGGAATGAGGAACAGCCTCATGTGGTGGTACAGGGCATTGGTGTCCCAGGCCTGGCCCATGGAATCATCCTTTCCTCCTCTGCCTCTGGACCTGTGATGGGAAGGGCAGCCTGGACGATTTCTAAAGTGCTTCCAAGGCCCTTTCCCCATCGTCTTAGATATTAACACTTGGCTCACTTTTAGTTATGCAAATCTCTCTAGCAAATAGTTGCTCCACAGCCTACTTGTATTCCTCTCCTGAAAAAAGCTTTTTCTTTATCTACCACATGGCTAGGCTGCAAATTTTCCAAATTTTTACATCCTGCTTCCCTTTTAAATGTGAGTCCAACTCTAAGTAATTTATTTGCTCATCATAGGTTCCTAGAAGCAGTCAGGCCACATCTTGAATGCTTTGCTGCCTAGACATTTCTTCTCCCAGATACAGTAGATCCATCACTCTTCAGTTCAACCTTCCACAGATTCCCAGAGCATGAACACAATGCAGCCTACATTTTTGCTGGGGCATAACTCTGGTGACCTTTACTCTAGTTTCTAATAATTTCCTTATTTCCATTTGAGACCTCATCAATCTGGCCTTCACTCTCCACACCTCTATCAGCATTTTGATCACAACCATTAGAAGCTTTCCCTCATCTTCCTTTCTTCTCTGAGCCCTCTAAACTCTTCCAACTGAGGGACTGTGTTTAAGAAAAACTTCCCTTCCTGGGTTTGCGTAGTTTCAAAGGCAGGAGTTTCCGAGCTCCACGCCTCTATCTGGCAACATAAATTTCCTTGTCTGGGTTTCCCACATGCGGGCTGGTGGAGAAAGCCAGGTGGGCTCCTTTGTCCAAAAAGCCAGTGAAAAACTCTGGGAGGAGGAGGCTTTGTTGTGAAACAAGTAGCCAATGTGGTATCAGAGCCAAAGATCAATCACTCCAGAGACGTTTGAAAGCACTCCTCTCATTGGATGAGAACATGAACTGGGAGGGAATAACTCAAGGGTAAATTCAGCTGCTCCTCACCTGAACAGATTCCTTCTCTGGATCCCCTCCCATGGCACTGTGGGAGCTGTCTTTCTCTCTCTCTGCCTAATGAATTGCTTTTCCACAAAACTCTTTGTGTCCATGATATTTATTCAAACAGTGAACTCAGCGTGCCTCCTGGGTCCTTTCCCCATTCTTCAGGGTTAGAGAGGCCAAGAACCTCTTCAGAACCGGGAGGGAGCTGGGAGCATCTTGGGGATGCCCGCTACCCTGCCTTTCACAACCTCTATCCATTACCCAGTTTCAAAGCTGCTTCTTCCACATTTTCAGTTATCTTCATAGCAATCAATGCCCTACTCCTTGGTACCAATTTTCTGTGTTCAGACATTTTGCATTCTGTAAAGGAACCCCTGATGCTGAGTAACTTATGAGAAAGCAAGAGGTTTAACTGGCTCATGATTCTGCAGGCTTTACAGGAAGCATGGTGCTGACATCTGCTTCTGGTGAGGCCTCTGGAAGCTTCCAATCATGGTGGAAGGTGACAGCATATTACATAGTGAGAGTGGAAGCAAGAGAGAGACAGACGGAAGATCCCAGACTCTTAACCAGATCTGGTGTAAACTCACAGTGAGAACATCTTCATTACCAGAGGGAGCATACCAAGGCTTTCCTGAGGGGTCTGTTCCCATGGCCCAAACACCTCTGACCAGGTCCTACCTCCAATATTGGAGATTACATTGAAAACTGATTTGGGAGGGACACATATCCAAACCATATCACTTATTTCTCCCAAGTATAGCTATTTTTTATATAAACCAATTTAGATTTTGTAGACAAAATTCTCCACCCCTTATTCCTGTCAGCCCAATAAATGTATGGAGTGTCATAAATGTCTGGAGCAGGTATTAAGTAAAATCTTCTTGAGAAACAAAAGTGATGAGTAGAGAAGTGTGAGGTTGGGAGAGGGGGAGTTGTTATTTCTTACATTTGATATTGCATACATTTTGGTGAGTTCTTATGGGAATTTTATGAATTCTAGTTTATATATGTGTGTGTGTTTGTGTGTGTGTGTGTGTGTGTGTGTGTGTATGTATGTATGTATGTATGTTGAAGCTGAATTAGTATAGTTTCTCATCCAACAATTGAAAATATATGCTGACAGTTATATTTTTTTTTAACAATTAATGGAATGTAGTTTGATGGGCAAGTCTGGACTGGAAGGCAGAGTGTTTTATTGATTTCCCATTATGTCTGCCAAAGTACTTTCTTCCTGAGGACAGTGAGTGCAGTAAAACATTTAGAAATTACCTTTTGAAACTTTTTGAAAACTGACTACTCAAAAATGACTTTCGATACTTAAGAACATAACAAATGTATTTTAGAACATATATTTTAGTCACATACTATGCTCTATATAAAACCGTGTACTCGGTGGCGAGTGCCTGTAATCCCAGCTATTCAGGAGGCTGAGGCAGGAGAATTGCCTGAACCCAGGAGGTGGAGGTTGCGGTGAGCCGAGATTGCGCCATTGCACTCCAGCCTGGGTAACAAGAGCGAAACTCCATCTCAAAAAAACAAAACAAAGCAGCAAAAAACAAAAACAAAAACAAAACAAAACCGTGTACTTGTGAATGTTCAACAGCTATCCCTCTCCCCCTCAAAATAGCAACTTATTTTGTTGCATCTGGTAATTTCCACGGTGTAAATACTCCCACCATGTATTGGTACAAATGCTTCAAAGTATTTGTAAATGGTGTAAATACTCCTGCCAGTATCTTTGTACAAATACTTCAAAGTATCAATGTGATGTCACTGGACATAGAGTTAGGAAAAGGTATCATTATAAAGTATTTTTACAGTAAATATGCAATAAATATAACTACAAAAGCACAGATAATAGTGAAATGTATTAAAATAATGGTAAGTATTAAGAATTACTTCATTTGCTTATCTTGCTATTTATTTGTGAGTTTATATAATTAAATTTTTGGCAATGGCTGTATTTAACAACTGGTTTCCAAATTTACAAATGTACTCTTTTAGGCCTACATGAGCTGGGTGTGGCTCAGCACTCCTGTATGTATGATATTCGATATTGCCCACAGGTTAAAAATAGTGAAACTTAAACTTACATGAGACTTCCTCCCTCCCTCCCTGCCTCCCTCCCTCCCTTCCTCCTTCCACTCCTTCCCCTTCCTTCCTTCCCCCTTCCTTCCTTCCTTCCTTCCTTCCTTCCTTCCTTCCTTCCTTCCTTCCTTCCTTCCTTCCTTCCTTCCTTCCTTCCAGATTCGCTAGACATGTCAAAATGGGTATAAATCAGTATGAACAAATTAAATTCTAAAGTTACCTATATATGCTATTGATATGGGACATACAGAAATAAGGTTACACTTTTCTAGGGTTATATAATATACATTTTCATTATATTCCAGGATATATGTACATATCGTTATATAGCTTGATACAGTTATTTTTGTTTCTATAAAAACCATGTTGAATGCTATGGAAAGCCTTGATGAAGTTAAGTCACTAAAAAAGGCTCTCTAGGGATGAGCAAGAACATGAAAGACTGAGATAAGGAATGCCAGCTGATAGTTTCTGTATTCTGATTGCTTTGCTAGTATCTTTATACTCTTGAACCACTTGAAAGAAATAAAACCAAAAATTTTAAATGGTGAATTTCTGGAGAATTCTTATCTACTGATTTATAATGAACAAAAGACCTATGTGTAAAAAAAAAAAGGTAAATAAATGTGTGCATTTTTGTTAAAATAAAAATTAATTTTAATTATTTTTAATGATTATTTGTATCTTTTTGATTTAGAATTTTTTTTTTTTACCATTAACTGATAAACTATTACCCAAAACATAGTGGATATTAGGGGGCTTCACCTATGCATACACTTACCATTCCCAAAATTTATATTTACTAAATTCTGAGAAATGCAGACTTAGAATGTAGTAAGGTAAGGCACGACACATGATTACTAGCTTCAGATGTTAGAAGGTCCATACAATTCAATTTCACAGAATTCAGGAACAAAAAACAATGAATGTAGTCAGGTAATTGCTCTTGTTGAAATCATGACAGTTTATTTAGTTTATAATCAAATTGCTGATTGCTAACAATTTTTATTGACTTTTTGTTATGTAGCCCTGGCATAAGATATAAGGAAAAAAAAAATCCAAATTCTCTTTGTCCTAAAAGTCATTGTCTTGAATGTGACATATAATGTGAATGTAACAGGTTATCTGTTATTTTATTAACAGCAGGACAAATTCTCTTAAACACTATACAAATCATAGAAAGCAATGCTTAGACATCTTAACATAAATATAATTAACACCAGAATTTTGATCCACTTAGGCTTTTTTTTTTTTTTTTTGATAGAGGCTTGTTCTTTCACCAGGCTGGAGTGCAGTGGCACAATCTCAGCTACTGCAACCTCCACCTCCTGGGTTTAAGTGATTCTCTTGCCTCAGCCTCCTAAGTAGCTGGGACTGCAGGTGCATGCCACCACACTCAGCTAATTTTTGTATTTTTAGTAGAGATGGGCTTTTAACACGTTGGTGGCCAAGATTATCTCAATTTCTTGACCTCGTGATCCGCCCGCCTCAGCCTCCCAAAAGTGCTGGGATTACAGGTGTGAGCCATCGTGCCCAACGCTCTTAGGCCTTTTTATACTTAAGTTTACATCTTCCCTGGGTTAAAAGAAACTTATTTGTTAAATAAAGAATTTTGTCATCCCAAACAATTTGGGGGGTGCTTTTACAGTTGGTTATGATTGAGTAGTGAATGACTAGAGACATTTGAGAGAAAACTTACTGACTCTTTCTTCATGATGTTGTTTCGACATCCTAAACCCCATTTATAATCTGTCATATCTAGAGGCAAAACCCTATTAGCTTCAGAAGGCTGTTTTCGAAGTCTAGTCATGGAAATCTAAAACTTCTACCCAAGATGCTATCCTATTTGATTGGACTGCATTTCTTTCATTCCTAATATTTAAATAATCCCCTTTGCAAGTTGTAGGAAACTTCACAGTTTGGGTGTTCCTGCATTCATTAATTTCACGTTCTTTTTATCTCTTTAGAACCACAGCAAACGTAATGCCGATATCTGATTAAATTTTGCACCTCTTTTGTGGCTTTATATGGCCAAATCTTCAGAGATTTTTCAACTGTCAGAAAGGCCTTTGATGCGTCTCATTAGTTTAAACAAGATCTGAGAGGTGGTCTAGTATTGTACTGCCGCAAGAATGGAGTGGATGCATGCTGAAGGGATTTCATTAGTGCTATTTGACCAATCCTTTGTTTCTTAATATGTAAATGCTCTATTAAAGTGTTTTCTCTGTACACTTCAAAACTATCAGCCAGGCTCATGCCTGTAATCCCAGCACTTTGGGAAGCTGAGGCGGGCAGATCACTTGATGTCAGGAGTTTGAGACCAGCCTGGACAACATGATGAAACCCCAACTTTACTAAAAATACAAAAAATTAGCTGGGTGTGGTGGTGGGTGCTGTAATCCCAGCTACTTTGGGAGGCTGAGGAAGAAAATCACTAGAGCCTGGGAGGTAGAGGGTGCAGTGAGCCGAGATCGTGCCATTGCACTCCAGCCTCTGCGACAGAGCAAGACCCTGTTTCAAAACAAAACTACTTTATTAAGTGAGACGATGGAGAGCCCTTGTAAAAGTTTTAAACTTCTCTAATTGTAAATACTGCTAGATTAGATAACAACTGCATTTAAATGCTCAGTCTCCCCAGATTCCTTTAGGAAAAAAAACTAACATCATTGATTTTTTATGAAAATTTATGGAGCATAAACACAGTGGGACACATAGATCAATGATGTGGTAGCGGCAAGCTGCGGTGAAAGCAGAATATGCCTAGAGGATGGGGCCTGACACACGCCCATGAACCAAGGGAGGGATGAGGAGTGCAGGGGAGGAGAGACATATCTGGGAACAGTATGTAATAGAGCACTATTTCAATCCCGCCGTCATAACTTTCTGTATTTAATGGAAAATGATTTGAAAATAATATGTTCATTGCTTTTCAGTGCCTGCACCCTGCATACAACTAGAATATTCATTGCCCAAATCTTAAATCAAACGGCAGTCACAACAGCTCAAAATTATTCATAAATCTTAAAAATGTTCTTATGAAGTGAGACTTGGTGTGGGCTAGGCAACTTTTCACAATATGAGGAATGAAGGTAGTGGGTCCACTAGTTAATTTGTATAAAAAAGTGATTTCAGAAACTTTTCCACTGTTTTTTTTTTTTTTGCTTTATATAGAACTCAAGCAATTATACTTTTCTTTGTGGGTATTCTTGCCTAGACATAAGTTGCCCTATTTACTGCTCCAATCTCTTTAAAATGTTTTTTAACTAAAATATATATGCTTTTCTCACGGGGACAACTTATATACATATAGACCATGTTTATACACATAAATTAAAGTTGAAAACTGAGCATTTTAAGTTAAAATGTTTTCAACGTTGGCTTTCAGTAAATCAGTAGTTGAGTTTGAACTATTGTGATTCCAGTTGCACCTTGGTAAATAGTTTTGCTGGAAACAAACTTTTAAAATGAATGCTCAAGTCAGTAACATAGATTTGAGGGACATGCAACTTTATTTTGAATCAGTATTTTCATTTTAGAGTTTTTTTTTTGTTATTGTTGTTAAGATCTGTGTTAAGAATATTCACTCATCTGATAGATGAAGCATAGCTGTATCAGCTTAGAAAAGGGGACATTGATCTAAACCTAAACATCTTTTTCTTTGTACAAGAAAGTAAAATGATTAGTCAACATGAATACATTACTTATGCCTAACGACTGGAAAATTCAAATGGACAAAAGGTCTCATTGATGGGCCTGAGACAGGTGCAAGAAGCCTTAAGATAAACACGTAAACAAAAGATAAATGTATGAAGGTAAATGTATGTGGCATAAATTGTTATGTTTCATATTTAAAATAGCTAAAAATCAGGTGGAAAACTTACATTATAATTACTTAGAAATTACTTTGAGAAACGTTACTTTTCATAAGTTGACAAACACATTTTCTTTTCTGGCTAATATCTCTCTTTCTTCCATTCAGTCCACATTTTCTTAAGGTAGTACAATGAACTCTACATGAGTATAGTCTACTTATTTAATAGTTCAATCAGTAGATATACTGTTGCTTATTCATAATTCTGACTACTGTTGAATGGTGATCTTTTTTTCTAAGCATACAATGCTTTCATGACCTTTTTAGGAATCATGAAATCATTTGAGAACATTTAATAATTGCAAGAGATCTGCACCATCAAACTAAAGAATTGAGCAAACTGCAAAAATATGTATGACAATTAAGGATAGAAGAAGGGAGGAGAATACTTTATTCAGATTTCAGGCAAGAGGAATAATCACTTATAGAATTATCTGGAAAATTCCTTTCATTTTTTTTTCACTCAGATGATATAAGCATTGGCCTCTTTGGTAGTTTTTATTATGTCCACTAACATTATGATTAAATCTGATAAATGCATATTTTGGTAAAAGTGACTTTTTGTGACAGAAAGCCTTCTATAGTTTTCATCTTTTTAAAAACTGAACTTGCCTTTT
This sequence comes from Saguinus oedipus, assembly GCA_031835075.1. Lineage (NCBI taxonomy): Eukaryota > Metazoa > Chordata > Mammalia > Primates > Cebidae > Saguinus > Saguinus oedipus. The sequence goes on from CM063169.1 coordinate 23,427,240, forward strand.
TGATTATTACTGAAAGCAACAGGCTGCTGTGATTTGAATTCCTGCCATGAATGCTTAACTATGTGGTTCTACTCAACTGTGAAATTAATAATGGAGCTGGGTTTGTTGTGTGGCCTCTGACTTGCTTCCCACAATTTGAGAAGGTGTCAGAATTACGGCTTCTATTAACATTCCTTTGTGAGGGATTTGTGAACCTATCAGATTCGTTTCCAGCCTGAATCAGAAGTAAAGTGATAATTTTTAGTTGTTCTTCATTTTGAAAAGAAAAAGACACATCATATTGAATCATTTTGACCCACCCATTGATTTTAATGTGTCCAGCTTGAGACCCTGCATATGACTGTGACTGGCTAAAATAATTGAGAGCTTAGAAACAAAAACAGAGCCACTGGGAAACACTTCATTATGATGGACAATCATCTCCTCCATTTCCAGAGAAGTTTATTTTCATTTTCCAAGAAACACAGGTTAACACCATATTTATGGTAACTCATTAACTGCAGAACACTTATTAGTGGATTTAAGTGAAGACAGGCCAGTGACATTGGTAGTAAGTATATTAGAGCAAACCATAAATATTATTTTGTGTAAAAAATCCTATTTTATTCTGTATATTGTTACTTGTATGTCTTGTATGTAGAACCTTTTCATTTTTATTTTATCTAGGAGAAGTCTAAAAGCTTAGATCTAATGCCAAACTTACCATAACAGTAGAGAGGAATAACATTACTCTTAAAAAATATTAATTTTGTCCATCTGACTTATTTTACTTTTAAAAATCCTCTCATCTGCAGTACATTTTGAAACAGAAAAATACAGCTTACCACGTTTTCTTAACCACTATTGTAGTGAGTTTTTACTATTTTTTTTTGTTTTAGCTTATGTTTCCCTAGTGAGAAGTATTTCAGTAAGTTTTACTGTTAAATCAGTTTAATGCAGAGCTCTTCATCCACTGAGAAACATTTTGATTGAAGACCTTGAACGGGTCAGTTAAATTTTACTCCAGCCAATGGCTTTATTGTCTGTGTTGACTTGAACTGTGTTTCAAATAATAGAGCTTCTGCTATACTTTCAGTCAAGCACTTTCTAGCATGCCTTGGTTTTGTTCCTCCTAGGGGCAGAGTGCTCAAGGTAATTATTAAAGAGAAAAATAAATTTTTCAGAGTGAGAAAAATAAATTCACAAACATACAATAAACCTTAAGCATTATTGTTTTTATTTTTATGCTACAATAGACATGCTTTTCAGTTCATAAAGAAAAAAATCACCAACATTATTGGATAAAAGCTTGACAACTTATTTTTATCTTTACACAGAATTTACTTGAATCAGGATACCTGGACTTTATACCGGCCAATGGCATATGATACATCAGATAGGCTTCTCAGCTAAATCGGTATTCTCTGCTTCCAAAATATGTGTGTTTCTTTAAATAGAAAATGTTAATGCTACCAGTAGTAGCATGAATCCCCCCTTTCCCTTCTCCATCTTGGGTTCTCTTTCCTGAAGGCAATTATCTGAAACTCTACCACTGAAGGCTTCAATTTCAACCATACTGTTTTCAATGACATCATCATTTTCCCAAATTTTTTGTTGAGAAGAAAATTCCTCAGGGAGAGGTAATATTTTAAAAGTTACCAGTCATTTTAAACTATTTCAGAATAATTTTGAATCCATTCCTGAGATTTGATATTGTTCAAAGAAGGAAAACCATGATGAGAGAAGGGTGGGAAAGATGTCTGGGGCTCAAAAGACCAAAATTTTTTAGTAATTTTAACCAGTAGCAGCCAGGTATCTGAAGACATTTACAGGAGTGGGTATGGCATGAATGTTTGTACAGAGAAAAGATTTCTTTTTTTCTCTTGACCTGAGCAAAAGCATATCCAGACTGTGCTTTAGATTTAAGGAAGATAGGGTGGTATTTCTTAACCAGAAGCTATGTTGGCAGTACTAAGACAGAAACTTCACATTCTTAACATCTATTATTATTTTCTAGCAACGTATGTCCTCAAGGCAGTCAGCAATGAATCTCCTGATTTCTTCTCCATGAGAAGACCTACAATGTTCCATGTAGATGATTCTAGTTAGAAGTGTCTTAGAAAATTCTGCTTAGGGTAGAAACAAAGCACCTTACAGCAATTGTCATTGCTTTTCTGATTGCTGGTGGTACTTGGGTATTTACTTACGTTTCTTTTTGGATGACCTAATTCACTTTCTTTCCTTTAAATGCTATATTGTGCATATGATTTCCAAATAAATCCCTTAGCCAAGGCATCTCTGATCTCCAAATTCATATATAAGACAGATATCTCCTTGGTCATCTTAGGCGTCTCTGCATGAATATAGCTAAATTGTATGATAGATTCCTACTCCCACTCAAACTCGGTTTTCCCTCCATTTTGTTACACTTCCCTTATTAGTCAATGCATCAACTTGCACCTAGTTTCTCAAGCCATGAACCTAAAACTCAGCTGTTTCATTACTTTCCTCGTTTTCATCTCCACCATCCAATTCCTCAGCAAATGCAGTATAATCAATGAGCTCTATGCTTTGCTGTCTTCACTGCCATTGCCCAAATTGAGGCTGTCATCATCTCACATTAGAGATGCCGTGTGGCCTGCTAATTGGCTTTCCCGCTTCCACTCTTGTTTCTCTAACACCTAATCTTAACGGATTATATATATACTGCATATGTATAGGGGTATGTGTGTGTGTGTGTGTGTGTGTGTGTGTGTGTGTGTGTGTGTTTCCTCTGTAAGTTAAATTAAATAGTGGCATCTGGTGCACTTAGAAGAGTTGTGAAATTGTTCTATTGCACAAAGTGATGAAATCCTGATCTTGGTGTTCAAGGCCCTGTAATACCTTGCCACACCTTTTTCTTCAGCTTTACTTCCACCAAGCCCCCTCTCACTCCTCCAACCTCACTGGCTTTTATTTCCATTCCTTGGAACATTCCAAACTTTCTCTTACCTCAGGAATTTGGCACATGTCTACTCTGCTTGGAATCTATTTTTTTCTACTTCTGGATAGAATAGATCTCAGAATAAATATCTATTCATGGAAATCCTAGCTGCCTACTCCACTCCCTGTCAACCCTTTGCCCATCCATTTTCATCTCCTGAAGTACACCATTCATTTCCTTCACTATGCTTTCCACAAGGCATCACCTGTAGGAGGTTAGGGAAAATGTTTGTCTTATTCATTGTTGTCACTCAGTATTTGTTATGCTTCCTATCACTTGACCAATATTTGGGCATTGAGTGAAATAAATGCCTACTTTGCCTTGATCCTCCAATGCTGCAAGCATCCTGAAGCCTGCCTGCCTCTTTTTAATTTTTAGGGCTTCTGTTGTTTCTCACTTACTTTCCCTACTGCATTCTGGATACTATCTTCCTTTTTGGTTTCTGTGCATTATCTTGACTTTCTGTTCCCTGGCTTGGATTCCATGGGTGTTCCTGTGGTGAAGTCATTTAAACTTATTTGTGAGTCCTTTAAATGAAAGGCAATTTGTTGAATACGGCAAGGCATAGAACTATGAAAAAAACAAAAGGCCTGCTGTTGTGCCACTGGCTTATTTTTGGTATAAGCATGGGGCAGAAAACAGGGAGGAAAGGTAAGTAAACAACTAATATATTAAGATCTATAAACTTTCCAAGAATTTTAGCTCATTGGTTTAAGTGGCAGGAACTTTGATTAAAAAAAAAAAAAAATCCAGAGAAACTAGTTGTATAATGTCAATGGCAAAGATAATGGAAAGGTCAAGTGGTTGTGGTATATTATTAATTATGCCATGACCAGATTCACCATCTCAAAATGCTGATGTCCCTCTGAAGACACACCCTAAACAATCATTCATAGCAGCGGCAGCAATATGATTTTTCATTGAATTATTTCATTCACTCTCTTATAAGTAAAATTTTGTTAAGGTTTTAGAACCTGTAGTGAAGTAACTGCTCTTGAAAGAATCGAATAGCATATATAGGAAAAGTTCTACTAAACTTTTCTTTAACACAGCATGCTTTATACCTTTTGTTCTTTAAAAGAACACCTTAGTATTATCTAAATTCATCATCACTTCACACTGGTTTCTCTGATTACCCAATACGAATCTTAATAGGCAACCAGCCAGAGTGTTTATCAAACCTTGGCTCCAAAATCAGTGGGCCAGTAGTAATTAAAGACTAGTGGAAGCTTCATTGCATAGCAAACTCACTCCAGCAAAATACAAAAGCACACAGAAAAAAGCAAAGCAGAACAAAACCCAGAGAATAAAACTAAGCATTTGAATTCGGCAATATTGAATTAACTTTAATAGTAAAAAGATGAATGCTTTATTTAAGTCTATCCATGCAGACACAAAACTCTTCCGATCACTAACAAAAATGTCTAATACCTTCTGTATGGTCAATTTAATATTTCTAGGGTGAAAAATATTTATTTAACCAGTCATCAAACACATATTAAATACTGGAAAAGTTTCCAAAGTTGCACAAAACTGATGTTTGAGATCAATTCTCAAAGCAATTTATCAGCTCAAATGTGTTATTTCCATTTTTAATTCATGTTTGGTAGAATGAGCATCTAGTTGCCAATGTGAATGTAAGTCACATGAGATGCTGTTGACAGGTGGGAAAGAGAAATTTCATAATTTATCAAAACAAAATCTTTTGAACAGAAAAGAAAACTCACTGAATAATCCCAATGCCATCAAGGAATGTACATATTTTAGGAAGTTAAGAATAAGAGACTAAAATTCATTTTTATTCATAGACTCTTTAAAACAGAAATAACATTGGCAACCATAAATATAGTCACTTCTCTATTTTCATATATATTTTTTTGCTCTATGATCTACGCTGTACAAAGGAGGTTAGTTATAATTTGTTTTCTTTTGTTGCTGCTGTTTGTTTTTTTAGATGGAGTTTCTCTCTTGTCTTCCGGGCTGGAGTGCAATAGTGTGATCTCTACTCACAACCTTCTCCTCCTGGGTTCAAGTCATTCTCCCACCTCAGCCTCCCAAGTAGCTGGGATTACAGGTGCCAGTCACCATGCTTGGCTAATTTCTTCTTCTTCTTTTTTTTTTTTTTCATAGAGATGGGGTTTCACCATTTTGGCCAGGGTGGTCTTGAACTGCTGATCTCAGGTGATTCCCCTGCCTCAGCCTCCCAAAATGTTGGGATTATAGGTGTGAGCCACTGCACCCAGCCATCATTTTGTTTGTAACAAACAAAACACTGAGAATAATTATAAAACAACCTCCCCCTTGAAGTTCAGTATGAGTCTGACATTGAAACAAACACAGTCCAGTCCTTATCCAGAAGGGGCACCCATTGAATTTGCAGAATTACCTGAAGCACAATATTTCACTCTGCACTGAACAAAATAACATTTTGATAAAGCTAAACTCCCAGAATAAAATGTTGTTTGGCACTGGCAAACCTCAAGGAGAATATACTACTTTCAAAATGTGATCTAGTGTGATATAATGTAATTGTATTATTGTTATCTTACAATGATTATTGAAATATGTTATGCATTTAATGAAGAAAATTGAGAAACTTCATAAAGAATAAAGCCAGTTTGCAAAATTTTGAAGACATGAAATTATGGTAAATGGTTTGAGTTATAGTATTTTATTATGTAAAATAGGTACCAATATCATTATTACTTCACTTTCCAGGATATTTTATGAGCTTGTTGTAATATGATTTAGTTTAATGGAGTGCACAGTGAAACAAGTACTCTCTGTTACTATACAACTAATCTTTGCAACAGCTGTGCTTTTACCATCCTCAGCTGTTCCAGTTACAACAATCGTCCTTTTAACAGCTTGACACCTGTCTCTTATTATATTTGAGAGCAATTGTTAATTTCTTTAAATTTCCCATCCCTTTTCATTGCTTTATATTCTGATGCACATTTACATGCCCTATTATATTAATTCTCTCATTTGATCTCAAAAAACTAAAAATTATTAGGAAGTTAATTGTGCAGGGATCAGAGGTTTTTCTCACAGTATAACTCTGTTAAATGACACAGTTTGTTCCAGCTTCTTGCTGACACTGCAAAGGATTGTCTAGAACGGAGAGTTCAATTACTTTCACAGTGCTAATCATATATCATTATGTAGAGGCATGAATCCTTAATTCCCAAGCCAGTGCCCCAAGCAGCATGACAGCAATAAAAGACACATTCCAAATTCCTCTGTCCACTGCAGCATGCAGGTAATAACTGAATAATACAATAATTGTGTCTACTTGGCTATGTTCTTCATTAATTTGAATATTTAATGCCCATAATGAATCACGTTCCATTAATTTTTATTCACCCACAAAAAGGAATTGATTTCAGATGCATTTTTTAAGACCGAGTATGTATTTATATTTTTTGAGAACTTTCCCCCTACAATTTACTTCTCATCATTTGCCTTTCTAATTTTTCAACATACAATTAAAAGTCACTGAAACGAGTTTCACAGGTGAAAAATACCTCAGTGTTAATAAAGCCTGACTAGTCCTTCTCCCAACACAACCTCAGACACATGGGTTAATGCGTAACCAAGACTATTCTCTTGTTCAGCTTTCCCAAGGTCAACGAAGAAGTGAAATCGGAGAAAAGAACCTTGTGTTTGTTTTGTAGGTAGGAAACGGCTTATAAAATCTCAGAGCAGGGTGTAATCTCATTAAGATAAATGTAAAAGTAACTCACCAATCACAAATTATGGACATGGGAAATATGTCATCATCAAAGCCTGTGTTTAATAACAATGGTGCTGATACATATCTGGCATAAAACACGTTCTGTTAACATTTTCTTTCCTCTCCTCCCATTCCTCTCCTCCGTTTTCTGCTAGTTTGCCTGGGCATGAAGCTTGTTGGGTCCATCTGGTATTGTTGCCAGTTTGTTCTATAATCTGTCCAGTTGTAAATGTCCCCCATACACCTTTATAGCTGCTAAATCTGGGATAGGGTTATAATCAGATTGTCCTTTTGAACAGAAACATGGATAGCATAATCCTTACTCTTAAACATTTCTTTTCTTGCTAAAGCTTCTACTTATTTTATATCTGCTATTTTGTAGGGTACTCTTAACTATAGGAGCATTAAAGATGTTTTACATCTTTATTAACAAAATTAACACATCAATTTATTAAAAAAAATAACTTCAAATGGAATTTTCTAATGAAATCACTTCAAATAGTCAAGTTAGCAAGCAGTAGGTTTCAAACGGTTTCCCTGTTTTTGTTTCTTTGACTTTCTTCAAAATTGAAAAGGAAAATAAATTTTCCCATTTCCTTTTGTTCTTCTTTTCTTCTTTTTTTCATTTTTTTTTAAGGCAAAAAGGTTAGTCTTGTGCCCTTTTGCATTCCAGGTAGTTAAGTCCTACACCTGGGCTTCAGAAGATATTCAGCTAATGTTTTATTCTGTGACTGTTTTCTAAATGCCTGTAAATATAGCTTCAATATTATGTCATTCTTATTGAAAGCATATACTATTTTTCAGAAGTTGAATCTATGCATAGTGGTTCTTTCTGTTGTCTAGTCTCTTCCAAAGCATAATGCTTACACTAAAAATGTCCTCTACTTCATATAATTGGAAGTACTTTCTATGCAAATAGTCATCTTTATAGATATAGCAGATTCTTTTTAGTTTAACTGGCAATCTTTTGCCTCTGTTTGTTATATAATCCACTTGACTACCAGGAGGTACACTTTGCAAAGATGCCACTGTGTTACTTTGAACATATTTTATAATGCGACAGTTCCTGTAGATTTTGAATATCAGAATAATAAATAGATTATTAGAAGGATCAGAGTGATCAGAATCAGATGATAAGAATTATCAGACTCAGTCTGGTTCAATGCAATGAGACTGGGAACAGCTAGGGATTTGGAGAGTTGGTAACTGTCACGAATCATTTTGAAATAATTGACTGATTTATATTTTGAAAAGGACAGAGTAGTGACAATTATTAACCCTAGTCACACTTGGAAACCACATAGAAATCTTCTGAAAAATACCAATATCTAGGCTGTAACCAAATCAATTAAAGGAAAAGCTCAGAGATAGAGTGTGGGCACCTGTATGTTAAAAAGCATCTCAACTGATTCTGATGCAAGTAAAGGTTGCTGATACTTGGGCTTGAGTCTTGGGTTAAAAGCACAATGCTACCAAATACTTGCTCTCAAAAAAATGGTGCCTGGCTCCCTTTGGACATTGGTTTTCATTTCAAAACGTATTTCAAATTAGCTTTCTTAATTATCTCATTTTATTATGAAATTGTCATTCTAAAATTCACCTTAAAATATCTATAGCCATGGATCACATAACAGCAGGGATATATTCTGAGAAATGTACCATTAAGAGATTTCATCATTGTGCAAACATCAGAGAGTGAACGTAGACCTAGATAGTATGGCCTACTATAGGCCTAGGCTGCACGGTATAATCTACTACTCGTAAACTACAAACTTGTACAGCATGTTACAGTGCTGAGTACTGTGAGCCCAGCTTGTGCAATCAGCAGCCCGTGGGCCACATGACACCCAGGACAGCTTTGAATGTGGCCCAACACAAATTTATAAACTTTCTTAAAACATTGAGAGTTTTTTTGGTAATTTTCTTTATAGCTCATCAGCTATCGTAAATGTTAGAGTATTTCATGTGTGGCCCAAGATAATTCTTCCAATGAGGCCCAGGGACGTCAAAAGATTGGATGCTCCTTCTGTAGGCGATTGTAATCCAGTGGTAAATATTTGCATATTTGAACATATCTAAATGTAGAAAAGGTATCGTAAAATATAGTAGTATAATCATATCAGACCAGCATTGCTTATTTGGTCTGTCATTGATCTAAATGTCAAAATGGGGTATGTGACTGCATTTACATTATAATGTTTTATATTAAGTCACTGAGTTCCGCGGTTTTACTGCTGGAAATTATGCTTTCTTTTGTTTTACTCCTTCAAAACTGAGACATCTCTTTAATTTTAATACATTAAGATATTTTAGGCCAGGCACAGTGGCTCATGCTTATAATCCCAGCATTTTGGGAGGCCAAGGCAGGTGGATCACTTGAGCCCATGAGTTTGAGACCAGCCTGGGCAAGGTGGTGAAACCCCATCTCTACAAAAAATACAAAAATTAGCCAGGCATGGTGGCATGTGTCTGTAGTCCCAGCTACTCAGGAGGCTGAGGTGGGAGGATGACTTGAGTCCAGGAAGCGGAGGTTGCAGTGAGGCAGGATTGCGCCACTGTACTCCAGTCTAGATGATAGAGCCAGACTTTGTCTCAAAACAAAAAGATATTTTAATAAATATCATGTTTCAATTTATAATTTTATAGATTAATTATGAATAGTCATTCATATATATTGTCAGGTACTATTTCCATTTCATTTAATTATTTCTTTTAAAATGAAATCAGTTTTTAAACATATATTTTAATGTACAATTTCATATCTTTGAATATTTTCCAGGTAAAGAGAGACTGAAACTAGAAAAGACACTGTTACCTAGAAATAGAAATTCCATTTGACCCAGCAATCCCATTACTGGGTATATATCCAAAGGACTATAAATCGTTCTACTATAAGGACACATGCACACGAACGTTCATTGCAGCACTGTTTACAATAGCAAAGACCTGGAACCAACCCAAATGCCCATTGATGATAGACTGGACTGGGAAAATGTGGCACATATACACCATGGAATATTATGCAGCAATCAAAAATGATGAGTTTGTGTCCTTTGTAAGGACATGGATGAATCTGGAGAACATCATTCTCAGCAAACTGAAACAAGAACAGAAAACGAAATACCACATATTCTCACTCATAGGCGGGTGAGAAAAATGAGAACACATGGACACAGGGAGGGGGTCTACTACACACTGGGGTCTATTGGGGGGAATAGGGGAGGGACAGCGGGTGGGGGGGGAGCTGGGGAGGGATAGCCTGGGGAGAAATGCCAAATGTGGGTGAAGGGGAGGAAGGCAGCAAAACACACTGCCATGTGTGTACCTATGCAACTATCTTGCATGTTCTGCACATGTACCCCAAAACCTAAAATGCAATAAAAACTAAAAAAAAAAAAAAAAAAAGACACTGTTAGTTCATATATCTATGTTTAGAAAATAGTCACATTACATGTATCTATTCTTCTTTTTCTTTCCAAATTTTCAAGAATGCTTATCTTTTTCTTTATGTGACAGTCTGCCATCTCTTTTCTTTTCTAGATTGTGGGCATTTTTTTTCCCATCCACTGTCATTTGTGTTTGTCTGGCACACCAACATGTATTGATTAGCTCTTGCTGCATAACAAATTGCCCCCAAATTCCATGGCTTAAAACAGCAAACATTGGTAACTCTTCTTGCTTCTCTGAAGGTTGGCTGAAGTTCAGCTGATGTAAACTCAACATATGGCTTTGATGATCTTCACAAGCCTACGGAATGCCTGGGGTGACTCCATTTCAGGCTGTGGGGACGGGGGTTCATGTTTCACATATCTCCCATTCTTTCCTGGTACTAGAGTGCCACCTGCAGTATGCTTTTTTCATGAGACTGACAGAGGCACATGAGAGCAAGTGGAAACACAGGAGGACACTGACATCTTGGCTCAGAAATTGCACACTTCTACCCATGTGCTATTAGCCAAACCAGGTCACGAAGTCAAGCCTGATTGAGGGATCGAGAAGCACACTCTGTCCTCCCTCCATGAGGCCCTGCAAAAGTGCAGATGCAGGAGAAGGTTGGAACTGGGGCAAGTAAGTCAGTCTATTACATAAAACTACCCCTTCATCTTGTGCTCATAGCTGATATCATTGACCTCTTAAATCACTTTTTTCCACTAACCTAACACTGGCCTCAGAATTCTTCTCAAGGCAGTGGTCTATAAAGCTATGTGAAATCAAATCATTGGATAGACTCTGTTTTCTTTATCTAGTATCCACTTTTTCCAAGTCAAATATTTATTTCTCCTTTATATTAAGGTTCAGACTTGACATCGCTTGGGCAATTGGTTTAAAATATTAGTTAGCCAGTGTATTTTCTATTTGGTCAGTGTTTCTGTTTTGCCTTCCGTTGGGGTAAGATTACAAGGGAAGGATGACACTTACTTCTCTGTCTTGTCGAGGTTTTATGCATGGCCATTGACTTACGGTCTTAATGAAAAATGACCAAAAGTGACTCATGTTCCTTCTAAGAATGCTTTACTTGCGAGACACTTCAGCACTTTCACCCTTGCTGTGTGGTTATAAAAGCAAATATTGATAGGAAGGTGCAATGTTAAGCCAATAGAAGACAGAACTCCCGTAGCATCACCCAGACCCATTGCCAACTTACTTAAGCAAGAAATAAAAACCTTTTTTTAAGCCATTGAGATTTTGGGATTTTCTCTTACCCATTAACTTAACCTATCATGAATAAAGTAGATTTCTTCAAAACTGGAGCTGACTGTAAAGAAATATATAAATAAATTCAATTCACTGGGGCTGATTCAGCAACATAGACAAACGATAGGAAAGAAAAAATCTGGTAGAAAAAATTGAGCGATTTATAGAAAAGTCTCAGTTCCTTTATTTATTATTATTATTTTTAAATCACTGGTTGCAGTTGAAACTGATGGTCTCTAGAAATATTACCATCCTGGAAAATAGCTGGTAAAGTAGGAGAAAATAAAAATAAGTGAGAAGGGGTAGCTTAAAAACGTGAGGCAAAGGGTATATCCTTAGCGAATTTTCCTTTCATGCTGTCACGCATACCTGACAGCTGAAGTTTGAATATGGAACTATTGATTGAGAAGGTGTCTTTGGAGGAGTTGTCTTTTCCACCTTTGCTTTACAGCTGACTAACCTTGGACTGAAATTTAAGATATTACTTTTTCAGTTCTCTGCGTTGATTGAATCCCTTGCCTTCCTTGAAAAATTCATTTTTTCCCTTATTTTACTATCTTGAAAAGAACATTTTTAGTTTTACAAACAATATATAATTGGATATAAGCAGCATATTGTTTCTTTTATTTGAAGTACTTGAACCAAATGCTTTGAACACAATATTGATGCAGTTGAGTTTATAGCTACCATATTACAATTTGTTTTTTTTAGGCCTACTTGTATTATGTTATGTTTTCTTACCTTCTTTGCCTTCAACTGGATTAATGAAATATACTTTTTATATCATTTTATTTTTTTCCCTGATAACTTGTTGGCCACCTAAGTTTTTATTGTTCTTTCAGGCCACTCTAGAGTTATTCACCCCAGTGTGGTGGCCACTAGCCACAGCTGGCGATTTAAACTTAAATAATATTAATATTTCAGTTTCCTAGTCCCACTAGCTGCATTTCAAATGGTCAGTGGCTAAGATATTGTTAGTACATATACAGGACATTTCTATAATTGCAGAAAATTTTATTATACAGTGTTCCTCTAGAGAGTGCAGCCTTTGTGTATATTAGGGTCTATCTGAAATTATTATGCTTACCACTTGCCTGATAATGCTAAAATCTAAGAATAGTCCAACTTTATATATGCTTCCCACACTTCGTGTCATTATGATGTGTTTTAATTCTATACATTTTAAATAAACATTTACTTTTACTTTTTGTTTTAGATTTACAGAAAAATTATAATGATGCTACAGAGTTTTCCAATAACCATATTCAGTTTTCCTTATTATCAACATCTTACAATATTACAGTGTATTTGTTTACATTAACAAATTAATATTGATACATTATGATTAATGAAAGTCCATTGTTTTCTCAGATTTCTTTGGTTTTTAACTGATAATTTTTTTCTGTTCAAGGATTCTATGTATGATACCACATTACATTTGGTTGATAAGTAGATATGCTTTTTAATGTTTCAAGATTTAATATTATTTTGGACAGTTAATATTTGTTGGTATTTGCCCACTTCCTAAGAATCTATTTTGCCTTTCTTACTGCTTTTTTTTGTAAGATCACTTTTCTTTTTCATAAAGAATTTCCTTTTGTATTTATTTCAGTGAAGGTCTTCTATCAATGCATTTAAAAAAACTTTTATTTGCCTTAAAATGACTTTATTTAATATTCATATTTAGAGATTTTTACTTGGCATAGATTTTTAGGATGGCAGATATTTTCTTTCTGCATTATGAAGACACCATTCCCTTGCCTTTTGTTTGAAAACCTGCTCTCATTTTTAAGATTGCTTCTTTGAAAGTAACGTATCATTTTTCTATAGCTGTTTTTTAAAAAATTTCCCATTCCCTTTGGTTTTCAACAGTTATATCACAATGTGCCTATTTATGACTTTCTGTGTAATTATCTTGCTTGATATTTGCAGATCTCCCTGTAGATGCTTATTAATCACTTTCATTAATTTTGGGAAGTTCTCAGCCATTGTTTCTCTCTCTCTCTCTCTCTCTCTATATATATATATGTGTGTGTGTGTGTGTGTATATATGTGTGTATATATATATATGTATACATATATATATATACACACACACACACATATATATATATATATATATATATATATATATATGTATATATACATTGGTATACACATGCCATGGTGGTTTGCTGCATCCATCCCCCCATCATCTGCAGTAGGTATTTCTCCTAATGTTATCCCTCCTGCCATTGTTTCTTCAGATATTTTTTCTATTTCAGTCTTTTCCTTCTCTTTCTATGAACTCCAATTTTACATATTTTAGACCTTTTGCTATGCCCTTCATGCTTCTTATGTTTTCTTTATTTCACAATCATTTTTCTTTCTGTATTCTGTTATATTTTATTTTGACCAGTTTATCTTTCTAGTAATTTTATCTTTTACTGTGTCCAATCTGCCAATATACCCAACCAATAATTTCTTAATTTTAGATATGTTTTCCAGTTCTAAAAGTAAAAAGGTGTTTCAATTATATGATGTATTTCTTTCTCTCTCATCTATTTATTTGTCTCCTCTTCTGTTTCCATTATATCATTATTATTTTAAGACACCTATCTGTTTCTCTGTCTGCTAAATGAAGATAATTTTATCTCGTGTCCATTATTCTTCATTTACAATGTGTAGCATTAAGTCAAAATTATTAGGCAACAATTAATTAATTACTAAAGAATCCAATTTCAGACAGTGATTGATTTATTCAAGTTAGCAGACAAAGGTCTTAAAGGGGAAACTCAAGTCCTTAATTTAGTCATGTTAATCCTGTGTGACCACAAATGTCTTTGCTAGTTTCTGCGTATTCCAGTTCTTCTCCAGGGACAAGAGTGGAATCCCTTTCTCTGCCCACTGAAAAAATTGAAAGTACATCTGTGGATCACCAGTGCACTTCTCTGTCCAAGACTTTTCACTCAAAATACAATGTTCACTAGGACCAGTTCATCTGGATAGTCTTTTCTCTTTAGCATCACATTACTGTGAAACAGTCTGCTTTACTATTCTTTTCATGTTTTAGTGGCTTGCTGTTTTTAACCAAATAGTTTTTTTTTTAGAGAAGTTTTAGGCTCACAGCAATATTGAGTGAAAAGGTACAGAGATTTCCCATATGCCGCCCTGCCACCACTCCACCCTACATATAGCCTCCCCCGTTTCAACACTCCCTGCCAGCAGGGTATATTACTACTCTGAACCTACGCTGACACATCATTATCACCTTAAGTCCATAGTTTACATTACAATTCACTCTCGATGTTGTGCGTTTTATGGGTTTGGACAAATAGATAATGACAAGCATCCACCAATATAGAATCATACAGTGTATTTTCACTGCCCTAAATTCTCTGGTCTCCAATTACTCCACTCTATGGCTCAAGTAGTGCTGTAGTTCCCCTCCACCTCCTATCAACCCCAGGCAACCACTGATCTTTTCAGTATCTCCACAATTTTCTCTTTTCTAGAAAGCCATATAGTTGGAATCCTACAGTATATAGCCTTTTCAGGTTGTTTTTTTCACTTAGTAATATGCATTAAGTTTCCTCCTTGTCTTTTCATGGCTTGATAGCTCATTTCTTTTAGGTGCTAAATAATATTCCATTGTGCAGATGTAACACAGTTTCTTTATTCATTCACCTACTGAAGGAGATCGTGCTTGCTCCCAAGTTTTGATGATTATGAATGAAGTTGCAATAATCATCCATGAACAGGTTTTTGTATAGACATGTTTTCAACTCCTTTGGGTAAATGCCAAGGAGCATGATTCCTGCACTTCATTGTAAGAATATGTTTGGTTTCATAAGAAACTGCCAAACTGTCTTTCAAAGTAGTTGTACCATTTTATATCCCCCCGACAAGCAATGAATACAATGACTGAGGTTTCTGTTGTTTTACAGCTTCTCCCACATTTCGTGTTGTGACTCTTCTGGGTTTTGACCATTCTAATAGGTGTAGTGGTTTCTCATGGTTTTAATTTGCATTTTTTTCTGATGACATTTGATGGAGAGCATCTTTTTATAGGTTTATTTCTCCTATACTTATCTTCTTTGGCTGCTTCACTTTTTCAAGGTTTTTGAATAACCTCATTTCTCTTTCCTATCCAGTTTCGGGGATAACATGCTATATGTTTGAGGTCATTTCCAGTTTTGTTTTTTCAGCTCTGTACACCCACTGAACACCTCTGCTGGTTTTGGTCTCCAAATAGTGGCTTTCTGCTTAGACCAAATCAGATTCTTTCTCTCCTCCTGGTGCTCCAGCCTGACAAATGGCCCAGTGGCTGCAGATCACCAGCTCATTTCTCCACAGTCCCCCCATGTCTAATATATTAGTTGTTAGTTTTTGTTGCTTCCACAGAAATCTGATGTTTTAAATAAGTGATTTTTATATTTTATCTATCTTTCCTATTTGCTTTTAATGGAGGCATTAGTATGGTATGAACTACTCAATCCTCTCTCAGTTTAGTCTTTCTAAATTTTATTTCTGTCTGAACATTGTGTTCTCAGAGCATGAATTTCAGTGTAAATATGTCACACCTTGAGCCATAGAGTGATGAATTATTATTTATAAAATTACTTTCAGAAATCAAAATAACACTAAGAAATTCTCCATATTACCCCCAAAATGTGCAAATATTTTCATATTTTCTTTTTGTTTTTTTGATATTATTTAGGATAAAACTGTATAGTGACCTACACAGCTTAGCATCTTAATCTTTCTTCGCCACAGTGAAGCTATGTAAGTATTATTCGGAGCACAAGTAAACCATAGTATGTTGAAATAGCCAATGAGTTCATTAAGGCCACAGATGCAAAGCACTATTTTTGTGTTTTTCTTAATGTCTTTCTGCAAATTTTCTTTTTTAGGTATTTTGAACCTGCAGAGTTTTTGTCAATGACAACCTGTTCTTAAGCTTTGAAATGTTATCTTTATTAGCCTCAATTTTATCCCCAGTAACAAAGTTTATTAGTGAAGCTAATTGCCATGAATGGTGGTTCATTTACTGAGACTTCAGATTCACTGGTTTTAATAAAAAAGCCTACATTTACTATTTAAATCACTTTCACATGTACTTAATTTCCTCAAAATATTTTTTTGTTGCTTCTTTTTCTTTGTTTAAAAATAACTTAAAAAGGATTGATTCCTTAATGCCAACAAAATGGTTGAGTTTGTAATGTTAATAAACTAGAAAAGACAAAATCTTAATATTCTTTCAATTATATAATTTAAATACTCTTCTGATGACCAGGATTAAAAAATTAAAAAAAAAAAGATTTGTTTTTGAGATTAAAATGTAAACACGTAAGGAGAAAACAAGTATTATTTAATTTTATGAAAACCTTAGTGTGTCAATATTTTCAATTTTGATTTTCTTTGTTGGTGTTGTCATAAAATGGTCTGTTTCAAGACAGCATCATATAGTCCGAAACTGTTAATTTGTTTCTTGTTGCTATAACAATAATTTAAATAAATATCCCAAATATATGTGGAAACTATTTTCATTATATTACAAATAATTTAATGTGTATATCCATACACAAATATCTATACATATATACACATGTTAAAAATAAAAATGTACATATTATTCCATTACAATCCCTAATAGTAGAAATATAACTTTTAATTGCCTGATATCTTGTCACCTCTTTGTAAAAGAGTGGTCTTCATTATGTGGTCAATTTTCAAAGCTGAGTCCAAGTTTGCTTGATAGTTACAGTGCTTGAAATCTTGTATCATGAATTAGGTTCTACAAAACTCCCATGTATTTATTGGAGTTTAACAAAATTGCATGATTCTGTACTACTTGGTTACCAGCAGGAAGCAACCCCTGGGAGAAGGAATCACAGCTGGGAACAATTAAGACTGATTAGTTTGTGGCTGAGAAAATCAAAATGGGAAGAAACTTCTCTTCAGAGGGAATTAGGAGCTGCATTCCCAAACATTTCTGAGCAGAGTACAATTCTCAGAGGAACTTAGGGCTGAGGAAAAATGTGAATTTCAAATATTTGGAGGTTTTCTCAGCTTATTTAATGTCTGCATAACCACTATGTGCTGACTTCACTGGATATTTGCAAGAAAAAGAAGTTCAAGTAAATTGACCAACTTTTCTTCCTACACAGTTCCCAACTTTTTCATATATCCCAAGGTTTCCATAATCTTTTCATTTGACTTTATAGATAAAATGTAGATGGTTTTATAAATTCTTCCTGTTTACATCATAGAGATTCAGATAGTTGTGGTTTCTGAGAAATTGGTAAAGCACATAAATATCAGTTCTTTTGAAAAAACTGTACAGTATTGTGCATAAGGTTGGTCTGAATTATCCTTTAGAAACTGTAAAATTGTCCAGTTGGAATTTTAAGCAAGAGATATGCAGAAATTTTACACATCATTTCCTGATATTGTCATCTGGATAAAGAATTGGTTTCTAAAAAGCCAGATAAGGGTATGCTTAATAAAGCAAAAAAAAAAAACAAAAAACAAAAAACAAATAAAATTCCAGTAGAATATATAGTTTTTCCCAGTTTCATTTGCTTTATATTTGAATTATTATGATGCACAGAAACACATAATATTTCCTTTATATAGGCTGAATTTGATCAGTAACAAATTATAAATATAAACTAAATAGCAAATTCTTTTCTAGACCTTTTCAATAATCTGTCAGAGATTTATTAAATATTATCAGTTCTATTTGTCAGTGGTGCTAACTTTGTTATATTATGTAGATAAACTTGTTAGTGTAGCAAACTTTCTTACAGGAAATATGATGATGTAATATTAGGATGTTGTAAGCAATTATGATTGTATATTTCTTTCTCTTAGCAGGGTTATTTTTATATCTAATAATCTACCTAACACGATAGTCTTGTGTATCCAGATTTTTCACAATAACACCTTTTTCATTTCTCTTTTTCCTTTTTTTCTATTCATTTCTTTTATTTTCTTTCTCTGCCATTACTAGTCAGGCTCCAAATATAACATATGAGGAACAAAGTGAAAGTCAGTTTTTGAAATCATTTCAAATACATCACTTTGAAGGACTGGTGGTTCAAAGAGCCTAAACAATATAAAAGAGGACATTGTAGTTTGGTAGGATGATAAATAACTGAACCAAAATTGGTTTTGGGTTTTATTTCTAGATATGCAAGTATATCTCTGTGTAAATTCACTAGGTTACTTCATTGATTTCACTGCATTAACCATTTTGAAGACTGATTGTGCTAATTCTGGATGCCAGATGATTGTCTAGCTTTATTATTGCACATCATTAGACATATAATAATAATATACTTCATTACTAGCCTGGGATAGTTATTGATTAATTACAGAAAATCATGATTTAAAATATAGCAATCACTGGTCAGAGTATATAGGAAAGGGAGGAAAGTAGAATGGCTGGTTATTGCCAAACTGGCTTTCTATTTCCTAAACCAGTAGCTCTCAACTTTTTCTTTTATCTAAGTCCTGTGAGTTCTACTATTAAAGAATCTAAGTTTCAACAGAATAAACACAAAATCTCACTTTTGTCCAAGTTGCAAATGCACATATTTGCATGAATTTTATAATGCTATTTACAATAAGATTTAGGAAACAGGAATTACTGCATTAATGCTGGGGGTGTATATTTTTGCTGTTAAAGATCTTATATCTAATAACATTGTTATCTCTTGAACAACAAAAATCACAGTACCATCACCCGTAGATTAATAGAGCTGCTACCTAGGCTGATAAGACACAGTTAAAAATGGCTGGCAAATTGGAGCTGGGGAGGTATGGTATCCTACAAAGAAGAACCACAGAAAGCATCATAGGAAAGAAAGCCTAGCAAGTGAAGTTAAGTGAAAGCCTTCATTTCCAAGTTTATCCTGTATTACTCATAATATGTTTCCATTTGCAATTGGATCTGGGAATTATTATGTGCAATAAACCATTAGAGATTTTCATCATTCTTTCTTCATATGCATTCTCTTAAGCATACAGCATGGCATCAGAAAGTAGGACATTTAGATTTGTATGGGATCTTCTGGATTCAGGTATTTGGTAGAGTTGCACTGTGGAATTAATGGCCACATTTATTCAAAGGTTTTGTTTTCTTTTGCTTTGTTTTATTTCATTACTTTTTGTCCTATTGTACAAAACGCACTAGTCTTGAAGGAGATTAAAACACAGCTAAGTAAATATCAGTAAGATGTACTGAGCAATAAAAATGTTTTTCTCGTGTATGTAATAATAAACAACTCTTTTTCACTGTTCTCAAAATTCACCCTTGGAAAGTTTTTAAAAGTATGTTTAAAAAGTCAAAGCAAAACAGATTATTCATATTGACTTTTTAACTCTAACTGGAGTATTTTCAAGGACTATTAAATTTTTCATGATACATTGGCTAAAAGTCCAAGATAAAACTTTATCATGATTTCTTTCAAGTTCAAAATAAGTCATACTATGAAATACTTATTCCAATTGTAGCCTCATCTTATTTCTTTTTATTATATGTTTAGCATTTTTTTTTTACCACCTATAGACAAAGTCTAAATTTATATGCTAGCTCATGGATGAATTCATTTTAACATTGTATCTTTTTCTATTTCATTGGATACATTAGAAAAGTTTGATCATGATATATAAAGTCAATTAAGTTATTTCTTATTTGATAGTGGATTCTTATTCAATTATTCTTTAAAATTGAATCCAGGATGTCAATATCTCCAGATAAACATTTTTTCAAAGAATACCATAACTTATATTTTCCATTTATTAATAACTTTAATTTTAGCTATATATCACATACTCATTTT
Source organism: Saguinus oedipus (assembly GCA_031835075.1). Taxonomy (NCBI): domain Eukaryota; kingdom Metazoa; phylum Chordata; class Mammalia; order Primates; family Cebidae; genus Saguinus; species Saguinus oedipus. The sequence goes on from CM063169.1 coordinate 23,447,461, forward strand.
ATATTTTTTCTCATTACAAAATAAAGAGAAACTGTTTGTTTTTCTACTTACTTTCTAAAATTATGTATTTGGATAAAATAGATATATTGGATCTCATTTGGTTTAATTTTGATGAGATAACGTTTAGTAATTAATATTGCAAGATGATTTATTTGGTCAGCTTTGGCTAATTGTTTGGTAATAAGAATGTTTTTGCCAATTAGGCTACATTGTAAAAATTTTCCATAAATGAAGTAACCAAAAGCAAGTTCAAGGTTTCAGTGAAAAACACTGAAAGCACATTTTACAAAAAGATAAAAAAGTTATAAAATTTTGCATTGCAAAAGGTGTGTTGAAATAATTGTTTTAATTTTTCCAGCTTTTTCTGACTCTACTAGGTATGCTGGGGGTACTCAGGACCACCCTCAGATCTGATGATTTAGTAAAATGACTCATAGGATAGAGCATATAGTAGTACTCAGGGCTTTAATATTTTACAATGAAAATAAAAGCACAAACAGTAAAGGGAAAAGGTGCAGGAGATGAAGTCCTGAGGAAACCAGGTACATACTTCCAAAGTGGAGTCAGACAGGGCACACTTAATTCCCCAGCAACAAGTGACACCAACACTTGGGAATTATTGTTTGCCACAAAAGCTTATTTGAGACTCACTGCCCAGGGTTTTTACTGGGGGCTGCTCAGATGGGTACCTGCTGCCTGTCAAGTACCCAAATCCCAGGCTACTAGAAAGAAGGCAGGTGTTCAGTCTAAATCATACTATTTGCATAAACAGCTTAGAAATCACAAGCCTTTATTATCATTTAATGGTGGTAGGAATCCACCCAACATCTAAGTTCCCAGGTGCCAGTCATGAGCCAATTTTGCAAGCACACCTTTGAAAAGGATAGCTTTTTAAAAAGTTTTATGTCAACTCCCTTCTGCATACTTGCTTTAGAAAAAAGGTGTCCCCAAGTGAAAGAGCTACCATTATAACCAACAGCCATTTGGTAAGTCTTGGTAAAGCTTTTCTGGAATACTTCTCAGATACTGAGAAAGTAAATTCTGGGCAACATATTCTTTTATAGGTCAGGTGGTTTCAAAATTTTCTTTCAACATGATTAAAAACAAATTATTTGAGTTATTGATATATTACTAAAATCATTTCTGATAATATATCACAGGTTTGGTATAACATCCAGAAGAAATTTACAAAATAAGTGATATTGTTATAAAAATCTCTTCCATTACCATCTACTTATTATGAGCGCATGTAGTTCTTTTTGGTTGACATTTAAAAATTTTTAAAGGAGTTTAAGTAATCAGCACAAATACATTCTAAAATCCATAAACAGGTATTAAACATGAAAGTAAAATTTTATTAAAAATGTATCTCTTATAGAGAAAATTGGACTTTTTTCTATTCTTTTTTTTCTTTACAGTTAATGTATGCCTCATTCTGGTTATTGGTCATGTTCATTCATATTCAGTGAGACATGAACTAACTTTAAAAAAGCTCATGATTTTCTTTAGGAGATACATTTGCAATAAAATATGACTTTCATGTCTTATAGATTTAGTAATATGTGTCAGTTATTTACTGAAACTCATCTGAAAAATTTTAGATATAAACCAAAAAGAACTACATGAAATTTTAAAATATTTTAAAGTGATAGGTCAGCAAAGATAAAGGCAGTAACTTAAACTACTTATATCTCACTTTACTGAGTTAGAACAATTTATCCAACCCATGGTTATAATAAAATCGGGAACTGAGATGATGAGTAGAAAGGCAAAATAAAAAGTTTCTGTAATTAAGAAGACATAAAAGAGAAATACAAAATTTTAAATTAGAATCATTAAAAGTTAAACTATTTTTGACCTGTAAAGGATAATGTAGATTTTAAAATCTTCTCTCATTTTTAATTATCAGCTAAAATAACTATAGTCTAGAAATGTTGGTAATGGGAAGAACACAAGCTTCATATCAAGTGGACCAAGATTTGAAACCCAATGTTACGATTTATAATTTGTGTTTCCTGGCAAAGTTTTTACCTACTGTAAGTTTCATTTTCTTAGCCTATAAAATGTTGCTGACACTTATTTTCCATACTGTTTTATATGATACTTGTGTGTTCCTATATAATGCCTGGAAAAAAATAAGTGGTTGAGAAAGATTCCTTCAGGTTATCACAGAACCAGTTGGTAACAGAACTAGGGCAAGACTTAACCAAGGTTTTCTGATTTGAGTCCCAGGCATATTCTATTCACTAATCTATGATATTTTGAAGTGCTATCATCTACAAAATGAGATTGTTAGACTAGATTGCTGAACTTTAAATGGAACTGGAGATTCCCTTTTGCTTCTTTCTCTCTGTCTCCTTCTCAGTCCTTTATCAGGGTTAAGTGCACGGGTCTGTTTTTGGGCCACAATTCTCAGGAGTCCAGTTTTCAGGTGGTGAAGAGATAGGTAAATGTTTTGGGTGTCCTTTGACTTTTTCCACTCTTTCTCCAGAACTTGGGGGTAGATAAGAGCCTCCCACAGGCTGTTTCTGGATGGGACCTGTCCCCTGCTTGAGGCATACCTGCATGTTCTTGCTAGCTGTTCTATCTTTCCTGCCATCTCAGAACTATGATTCAAAGAGATACCCACACCTACTCGGCATGGTTTCTGTTTAAATCTTTTCTTGATAAATCTTAGAGGGTAAGGTGGCTGCAAAATAAACAATCACGTACTTCAGAGTCTACATTTCTACTTGAGTGTGAGTGTGTATGTGTGTGTAAACTGTAGAGAGACAATTAGAGGGTGTGAGTGTGTATGTGTGTGTGTGTGTAAACTGTAGAGAGAAAATCAGAGGGGAACTTTGAGTTCCTTTTAGATACCAACAGTCAAGTGTAGACTCCTACACAGATGCACATATTGTTGGCTCAAAAATACATAAAGACACATATAAGTGTGCTAGTGCTTTCATTCATTTGCCATTGATTTGCTCAAGTGTTTATTCAATAAGTATTAACACCGTATATGCTCCAAACCTTGTACTTGTGCCTTGGATAAAAAATATTAATGAGATACTTCACTTACTTCAGTGAATTCAAGCCTGTTGGGAGAAATTGGCAATTACAATGTAGTAAATAATATGATGGTAGCAGTTACAAGAAACTTGAGCTCACTAAGTTATATCATCTGAATCAGAATGGCTTTCCAAAGGTGTTGAGAGAGAATATGGGGAGAGACAGCAAGTTCAGGTTTGGACATGGCTTCTTGAAAGATATTTATCATACCTGCAACCTAAATCTCTAAAGGTTAGAAGTTTACATGAATGGCCTCTCAACTAGGGAATGAATAAGCAAGTTGGGGTACCTTCACACAATGGGGTATTATTCAGCAATAAAAAGAAACAGATTATTGATATATGCAATAACATGCATGAATCGCCAATGTGCCATACTGAGTGTAAGAAGCCATATTCAAAAGTATGATGCCATTTATATGATCTTCTGGGAAAGGCACAATTACAGGAAGAGAAAGCAGATCAATAGTGGCTTGGGGCTTAGGGTAGGAGGGGTTTTCTTCAAAAGCCATGGGCGAATTTTGGAGGAAATAGAATTGTTCTGTATCTTGATGGTGGTAAAGTCTCAGAATTGTTTACTAAAAACAGCGACTACTATTGAATGTAAATTAAATCTTAATTTTTTAAAAAAGAGAGAATTTGGCTGGGTGCAGTGGTTTATGCCTATAATCCCAGCACTTTGGGGGCAGATCACCTGAGGTCAGGAGTTCAAGACCAGCCTGGCCAACATGGTGAATCCCTGTATCTACTAAAAATACAAAAATTAGTTTGGTGTGGTGGCATGCACCTGTAATCTCAGCTACTTGGGAGGCTGAGGCAGGAGAATCACTTAAACCTGGGAGGCAGAGGTTGCAGTGAGCCGAAATCACACCACTGCACTCCAGCCTGGGCAATAAGAGCAAGACTTTGTCTTAAAAAAAAAGGGGAGAGAGTAAGAATTCACATGAACTTAGCTGTGTCCCTGTAGGTACAGACTTGCATGTGCACACATACATGCCCTATAATACTGCTAGGGTGACACATTCCTTTTTCCTCATGTTTTCCTGTGGAAAGGTCCCCAGAAGTGCTCTCAACAGGAGCGTTATTGTCTTCTAGGCAGTAGCATTCTTCATTGGCTGGGACTGTAGGGTGCTTTGCAGGAAGTTTGGCAACTCTGGCACGCACATACTAAATGCCAGGAGCATCTTCTTGCATTTCTTCAAATCTCCATAAAATCTATCTGCATCCCAGCTGAAAACCACATGCTAGAACAACATCCCTGAACTATCTTCCTAGGAAGAGGGATGAGTTTTCTTTTTTCCTTTTCTTTTTCTTTTTTTTTTTTGAGACAGTCTCACTCTCTTGCCAGGCGCCTGGCTGGAGGGCAGTGGTGTGATCTCGGCTCACTGCAACCTCCACCTCCCGGGTTCAAGCAATTCTCCCGCCTCAGCCTCCCAAGTAGCTGGGAATATAGGCACGTGCCACCACACCCAGCTAATTTTTGTATTTTTTAGTAGTTTAGTATTTTTTGTATTTGTATGTTGGCCAGAATGTTCTCTAACTCCTGACCTTGTGATCCGCCCGCCTCGGCCTCCCAACGTGCTGGGATTACAGGCGTGAGCCACTGCACCTGGCCAGGGATGAGTTTTCTAATTCATTAGTGAAAGGAAGAACTGGTGTTTTGGGCTTATTTTTTCTTTTCCCTTTTATTCTTGGGGCAGAGGGAGGTGGAAACTGCCTACTTGTAGTGAAAATTAATTGTGAACTGGTGGAGTTGACTTTGCTTCTTGCCACATCTTGGGTTGGGAGTGTGTGCGAAAGTTAAATTCACATGAGTGTTAGCAAGCCACCTGTCAACACACCTGCCATGCTTCCTCCGAGCTAGCTTCTTCCAGTAAGAAAGGTGGCACATTAGTGTCTATCAATCTGATTCCTGTGTCTATAGTATCTGATCTTGGGAAGGAAGGAGAAGAATGCTAAGTATGGATCCACCATTCCAAATATATGTAATTTCAATCTGTAGAAATATCAGATGGTATACTACATATATTCCAACCTTCATTCCCTGCTATAATACATGCCCTGAGTATAATAACCCAGATCCTGGAACTCAAAGTAATACTGAGGGATTGTGAACTTTCCAGAATTAGTTCAGTAGGTGTATACTAAAAATCAGTGCTGTTTGCTTTTTACAGCACAGCAGTGGTTTCTAAGTTCTTCTTCCACCTTTAAATACCGCAAGTTAAATTTACATAGCAGCAGTCTCTGCCCTGGTAACCTTATATCAGCTTTCCTAATTGTGTCACTGACAGATCCAGACTGACTTTTGCACTGCAATTTGTACTCAGCACACAGCACAAATGAAACCTTCAGTGTTAACTGGAGACAAGTTTTGCTTTGAAGTCTGGAGCCACTTTTTTTTTTTCAGGCAAGAAAGTCTTTATTTTGTGAGATAATGGAAGTGTCATAACATGGAACATTATCAGATCTTTTTGTCAGTAACTTCAAAAGCTAGACACACTACCACATACATGCTGAGGTTGAAAATTCCTGTTTAAAATAGTATTGATGGCATTATAAGATGACAGAGGTGTACTAGCCTCTGAAAAAAAAATTAAACAGGCAATTTATTCCTCCCACCTTATAACAGAGTCCTTCCAGAACTCTCCCGTTAGTATCCTTGTTCTTTCACTGATATCATCCCACAGAAAGTGTCTAAAACTAGCCTACTTGTAATAAACTGCACAACCAACGTGTCAGTAGGTGTTCAAATATACCTCACCGTGTTCAGAATGGCTTTGCTTTCATATGTAACATCACCTCTTTCTACTTTTTAAGAATTGCCTTTTCAAAGGACTTCCAAAGATTTAGCCAGGGGAGTATTGGTTGGGCTTCAGGCAATAGAACAGTTGGTGGGAGGGATATTGGATATGGTGTTCTTAGACCCCTATAGATAACACTACACAAACCGTTCCTGGCCTTGTAAATACCAGTTTCTGGAACAGAGCTTCTGAATTTCTGTCTTAGAAATTATATATTTATTAAATGTGAGAATATTTTGTATCATCTGGTCGAGGCTGCTATGTATTGTTTTATCTGGCAGAGGCATTTAGTTTAACAGACATATACTGAGTGCCTCCTATGCACTGGAAATAACAGTAATATTAAAAACATATATAATGTCATTCTGTGCTAGGCATTCTACTAAGTATTTCTTTATATGGATTTGTTTTAACCCTCAAAGCAATGGGATGATGGAATTACTCTTATTAATGTGTCAGTTCTACAGATGAGAAAACTGAGGGGTTGTGTAACTGCCCAAGGTCACACAGCTGGTAAGAGGTGAATTTGGTTTGAATTCTCACATTAGGCTCAAGTGTGCTGGTGGGTTAATGTTGGAAGACACAGTAAGTGTATAAGTGGTCAATTTTAAAGACAATTTTGTGTCTGCATATAGCAAAAACAACAAACATGAATTAGATTTGTGCAGAATGTCTCTAATTAAGAAGCAATTGCTTCTTAAATAGCATTATTTTGTTCACACTAATAATGTTTTTCTCAAAATTAATTATTTATTTCATAATCTCTTCTGACAAATAATGTTACTTTTGCATGTAGGTAGAAGCAAATTTTACAGAAATAGAACATGTAGGTTTTTTTTGCAGGACAGTATAACATTTCTGCTTTTTAATTTATAAATGATTAAAAATCTTCTATTAATAGGGGCCTCAATTCAAAAAGAAGCTTTACAAAAGAATTAAAAAACTATATTTAAAATATGTATGCTATTTAAACTGATGAAAAGTGCAAACACAATTTGATACCTTTTAAATGCATGTGTGAAATATTTTGAAACTTTATTATCGACAATTGTCTGTGAAGAGACCATCATGTGCTATGTATTCCCACTTTTAACTAATAGCCACTAGCCTGTGTGTAAACTTTAGAATGAATTTTATAAATATGTCACAATTATCCCGACCCAAACCCAAACCACACACATTATTCATCGTAGTAGTTGCCGGTATGCAGGGATACTCATTTTCAGATCTTATCCTGGCTTATTAGATGTGAAAAATGTAGTAATGAGGTACTAGTCAAAATAATTAAGGTACATGGATTTATCAGGATATCCTGTTGAAAAGTTATTTACATCTGTACTACCTTCTGTATTTGTAGAAAGAAGCAACTATTCTTTCAGTGAATTCATTCTAAATTGAGAAACTGCTTAGAAATTAAGGCAGAGAAAATAATCATTTCAACTCTGTAAATGAACAAAAAGAAATGATTAGAGAAGACATTAATAGTTTCAATATTTTGTTTCTTTTGTTGATTTGAATAAATGTTCTGCATTTTGTTATAAAACATGACTGTCTATGTTAAACATCTCCTTAATACTGTTGATTTGTTGGTGGCACGTGGCTACCTTTCTAGAAGTGGGATAGAGATACCTCGGCCATTCTGGGAGAAAAAGGAGGGTGATCCCCATCCCCTATCCCTGATCTTAAAGTCAGGTTCATAAAGGATAAGGTAAACTTTCTAATGACTTTACAAATAACCCACATCAATCAACTTTGGTAATTAACAAAATCATCACTTAACTTTCTAATATAATATGATATAATAAAATCATCACTTAACTTTCACCACTTTTTTTTGAGGAAAACAAGTGGTGAATGATTAAATTTGTATTTCTCTCAGAATCTTGAAGGATATTCGAATAATTTCAAAAGTGGAATCAATAGTATCAGCCGAAGAAACTCACTTAGCTAGAACGTTGGACACATGGGTCTAAGTCCTTGCTCTTCCGCTAGCCAGTGGAATGGTTTCGTGTAAACCACCTACACTCTTGTGCTTGGTCACCTCATCTGTCAAAGTAAAGGCTGAAATAGGAAGATAATGAACCGTGTCTTTTTGGTCTCTTCTCCATCCATTACTCTGATTTTGCAAAGAGGCCTGTATTCCCCTGCTGAGGTTAAAGATGAATCAGGTTTGAAAGCCCCCTGGAACTGGACAGATGGTTACCAGGAGACATCTGAAAGTGTAACTAGTTCATTGAGAACCTACTACTTTCTTCCCAGGTCTCTGAAAGGCCAGCAGAATGCGACTTCCTTATCCTCGTCCATGCCACACCCACTAGCATGAGTAATTTGGTATCATTAGAGTTCAGAGGGTCTGTGCTTTTAGAATCTAGTATGTCAACATTAAAAATATGTCTCAGAGAAAAGATTCACTTTCACTTTTCCCCAGGGCAGTGCTTTTTAGAAAATTGATACCAGGCTAAAAATTAATTATATGAAATTACAATCGATTGAAAAACTAAATTTATCTGACATGGCTTTTTTTGGTAGACATGTCTTTTTTTTTTGCAATGGTTATAAGAGATTTTTTTTTTTTTTATTTTTGCTATCACTTTATACTAAAAAACTAATACAGGTCATATGATTCCTGACTTAGATTGGGGTTGCTCTAAAGCCGACCCTGAGATGAGGTTTTGGGTGAACATGGTTTATTAGGAAATATATCCAGGAAAAGCACATAGATGGGTGGGAACCTGAAACAGGATGGGAAAGGAAGTGAAGGAGAGGGAGGAAATCCAAGCAAGCTTGCATTATACAGTTAGACTCCATCTAAAACTGCTGTGGCTCCATCCAGCCAAGAGGATCTGGAGATAAGGCCTGTCACTTCTTAGATTTGTCCCCATCAGAGATGAGGGTGCTGAAGTATTTACAACTGCACCATTGATCATGATGCGGTATGGACATTTCTAGGTATGTTTGCCTTTTGCTGTGTGTAGTCAAAAGGGTTCTGGCAGATGGAGGTAGGTCTCCAAGTAAGAGAGCATGTGCTACCTCAGAGAATATAAATGAAAGACATGAGCAAAGAGATGTGAGAGTTACACGAAGAATACTGACAAGGTCTGCTGCAGGTCTGTTTGTGATTACATTCCACGAGCAACCATAAAGACGATGAAATACTATTTAATGAAGTCATTTTGTATGAAGAACAGGGCCATAGATCCTGCTCACTTGTTTTACAGATAAGTATCTGTATTGATGAGGGCACTGCAGTAACTTTATATTATTTTTTAAAAATTAAAAATTTTAATTTTTGTGGGTACATAGTAGGTGTATATATTTATGGGGTACATGGGATGTTTTGATACAGGCATAATAATCACATCACAGAGAATGAGGTATCCATCCCCTCAAGCATTAATCCTTTGTGTTACAAACAATGCAGTTATACTCTTAGTTACACACTGGAGAATTTGAGGAGAGTTCAATCAAGTGACTATTTAGTAAGGTGAAGGCAAAGGGTTGGGAATCCCTGGGGAATCAGTGCAGAACTGGTGGTGGGGTGAATGTCCATGGAAGGGGTAAGGAGAAGAAGCATAAATATACTGTGTGAAGAGAAGTAGGGTCCTTCCTCAGGTGGAGGGAAGCCTTCCTGGGGAGTGGACACTGTCTCACATTCCACCTTCTTTGCCTTCCTGCCAGGCTTCTGATCAGCCAAATAATATGCTCGAGGCCCTTGCTTTGGTTCCTATTGGAACAATACAGCACAGAACAGGGCCAGGAAAAGGACAAAGGGAATACAAAAGGACATTGGGAGGATCTGCAGGGGAAAAAAGGGTGATTTGCTAAGTTAATTTAAAGTTATTTAAATTGCTAAGACAATGCTGCAAAGCATTCCTATCATTTTTTTTCCAGAAAGAAAATCTAAACTTTTGTTTTCAGGATCTTCAATAATAAAACTCGATTTATCAGACGTGAACTTCTTTTTCTACCCTTTACCAGACTGCTCTGCTTACTTGTCTAGAGCAATTACTAAGAGAGAAATAACCTGATCCTTAGCAGTTCTTTGTCATTACCTGGCAATGAGGCCTTTCCTCAAGATTTGACCTTCGACTCCATTTCAGATTTATCTCATAATGCTTGAGTTTTTAATGGCCTTCTTCTCAGCATAAAATCTTTTCTTTGGTCAGATACATTACTTTCTTTTTTTCTTAAGATGGAATAGATTATTTCTTATAATTATGTTAGTATATGTTTACCATAAATAATACCAATTTTTAAAAATGCTAGTAAAATGACCTTTTGTTCACCAACCAGGAAATAATAACTCATAATCCATTGCTGTATATTCATCCAATATTTTTCAATTCACAGACACAAATGTGTGCACACACAGCATTTCTTGTAAAAATGGGAATGCTTACAATATGATTTGCATTATTTCCTTTGATAATTCACAGAAATTCTTCCATATTTAGGTAGGTAGATCTGCATAAAACATTTATCATTGCAACTTTTTCAAAATATAGGAATGCAAAGTAATTTACAATATTTGATGAATTCTATAATATTGAACATGTAGATGATTTCCAATTTTGGGACATTCTTTACAATGATAAATAATGTGAATATGATCTAATTGTATATGTGGTTTTTACCTATCCCTGATTTTCTTAGGCTAATTTTCTAGATTTAAATGTCTTGCTGGAAAGTTTTTATTCACAGAATTTTTTCCATTTCTCTCAACACCGAAATTCTTTTCTGAACGCCAGTTCCACATGATACCTTCAGTTTGGCCCAAGTATTATTTTTCTGCTGGACTGTTAATTATTATTACGACAGAAACATTTTCACTGTATATTTATTGGCCTTTTCAGGTTGAGAGTAACAGAAATCTCCTGAGACCAGTGTAAGTAAAATGGAACCTGTATTTATGGTGCTCAGAGGGTGTTCCATGAAACCCAAAGTCTGAGTTTTAATTGGGTCCCAAGAACAGCCTAAGCTGGAGACTAGAGGGCTAAAAGTAACCAGTAGATATTTTCCATGCACATGTTTGTTTTCTTTTTTTGTGTGTAAGTTCAGTTAATGTCAGTCTTTCTGAGTTTCCTATTTGTGTAAGTCATTCTTTGTTTCATTGAAAAATTCCCTAGTCCAATTCCTTAAGAAAGAAACTAATTAATTGAACCAGTTTGTTTGAAGGTTCACTGCTGATCTCTTCTAAACCATGGGTGGTGAATGAGACTCAGTGACACTGTTCAGAAATGGCCATTAGAAGCCTGCTTTTTAAACCACAAAGATTGTGGGAGTATGATAGATAGTTCTAATGCACATAGGTGGATGAGAAGTCAAGTCAAAAGTCAAGAATAATAGTTGAAGACTTTAATAATCAACTTTTAATAATGGATGAAACAGCCAAGCAGAAAATTAACAAATATACAGAAGACTTAAACATCGCTATGAGCCAAACAGGCCTAACATATCTATAGAATATACCACCCAACAATAGCAGAACACATTCTTCTCAAGTATACATAGAACATTCTCCAGGATAGGGTACATGCCAAGTCATTAGCAATCTGAATAAATGTAAAAGAATTGAAAACATGTGAAGTATGTCTCTGAGTATGATGGAATGAAATTAGAAATAAACCCACAAGGATCTTGGGAAATTAACAAATAGGTGGAAATTAACAACACACTCCTAAATAGCGAATGCACCAAATAATAAATCACAAGGGAAATTAGAAAATGATTTGATATAAGTAAAAATGAAGATATACTAACAAATCATGGGGCATAGTTGAAGCACTGCTCAAGATGAATTTATGGCTGTAGATACCTTTATTAAAAACATGTGGTCTATGAAAAGCAGGTTCTCTGTGCACTGGTTACTAAGTCTGATAAGACAGAACACTCTCAGACACAAGTTACATGAAATAGATTTATTTTTTACAGATAGGCAGAAAGAGGCAACAGAAGACTAAGTGAGCCTCACCTCATGGTGAGCCTATCCACTAAGACCCAAGGAAACTTTCCAGGGCAAATGAAGTCTCGTCTGCAATGTGATCCACTAGCACTACAGCTGAAGGACTCTAGAGACTGCCTTGGAAGTGTTCTTGGTTTGGTGAATTTTCATTTAATGTTTAAGTGCATTGATGATTTTAGTTTCTTCAGTTAATTTCATGTATATTTTGTTTCTTTTTTCTTTCTTTGAGATTGCATAAACAGGTATTTAACTCCACCTCTCGTAACTCTTCTGGATTCATTATGTAAGAGATTCCCATTAGATACTTCGATATACTCAATTTCACATTCTTACCATCTGTATTGTCTTCTCTAAGAACAGCAGCCAAATTTCTCATCTTTCGAGTGTTTACCTAGAGAATTAATCTGATTCTTCTCATTATTAAAAATTTGCTCCAGGGCAATTTAAGGTTTTCTGAGATCTTTTTTCTCTTTAATAAATTTCTCTACTCTTTCTTTTCATTTTTGTGATTACTGTGAAAACAACTTTGCACTTCTCTGAAGATTGGAATTTTCCTCCAAAGCCTCTGTTAATGCTGTCAGAAGCTATGCTCTATTCTTATGAGTTTTGAAGGCATGTTGGTTACAGCTACTTGATGTAGATGGTGTCTTCCAAGGATTTGTTCTTGCTTGTAATGTCAGCTATCAGCTGAACTTGTCATATACATTTATGTTTCTCTCTACCATAATTTTCTATAAGAATAATTTTAAGACTGTATAAAAGACTAATTTTCAAACTCTTTAATCGTGGTTTTCATGTTGGCTATTTCTGATAGTGAGTTCTGTGATCTGGCTTCTACTAAAGTTAAGGTTTCTAAAGTCTCTTTCAATATGGCTAGACCTGTCAAAATTTGATGTCTTTCCTCTTGAGGGGCAGATATTACAGTGCCATTTTTTGCCTTTCCCTGCATAGTAATAAGAATATTTAACAAAAAAAAATCTTACTGTCGTTATAAAAGCCACTATTGCTCCTAAAATTCCTTGGGGATCTGGGCCTAGGCTAAGCTCCCATACCAGCACTGCCCCAGCTGGGCATGGGGCCTCTATGATCAGCACCTCACAGAGCATTCGGCCATCAATGGACCCCCGCATGGCTCCCAAGGCCACTGCTGAGTCACCTCATGTTTCCAGGACCCTGTGGCCACAACAGAACATAGAGACCCCTTACAAGCATTCTGCTCAGATCCTAGAACCAGGGTAGCTCTCAGTGGAGATGGGAGAGATGACAACAAAAACAGTATCCCTCAACCTTCTGCAAATCTTGACCCATGAGGTTGATGGTCAGATCACGTGACCCTGAGGGTATGGACTAGGCTTTGTAGGTTCTAGGGGATGGTCAGTAAATCTGGCTATGCTGAGCACTTCCTGGCTGCCCCCAAAACTAAGGTAGTAAGTGTCCTTCCACATCTGTTCATTGTTCTTGGACACTGGTTGGGAGACTTCACAGTAGAGGGTTAGAGGCCCCCAGAATGGCCACTGATCCTCTTGCTTTAAATAAACTTTTCATTTTGTGGCTTTAGAGACCTAATCCAGCCCCAGATAGCCAAAGAAGAGTTTGACTTTCATCTCTAAATTGGATAAGGAAGGGCTTTCAAAGCATTCCATCCATATTGACAAATTATATGTAGTTATATCTTCCCTCAATAATGGAGTAATTTAAAATGTATTCAAAACATGAAAATAAAGTAAAGCATGACTGCATACTCTTTCAGTGGTTTAATAGAACAATATCACCCAAGCCATCCGTAGGTACATATAATTATTTTTCTTTCTATTTATAATTGTAAAGGTCACACTATACTCTGTAATGCTAGAAGCTAACTTGCAGAAAACTGATAAGTTGCAAATAATTTTTGTTCATTAGAGTTGCGAGTGATTTTTATCTAAGTAAAAAAAGAAAATTCCAAATTTATTGTTTTATATAACTGAAAATTATTAATATCTTTTAAATTTAAAATTAAAATAATACTCTAGCTTTTCCTTTTTCACTGACTATCATATTAGTATCAGGCATTTTCCTTTCAATTAGTGATACTTTTCTTCTTAATTGTTCATTAAAGAATTAAATCTTTCACAAGCGCTCATATTTTTGTTTAATACTCATATATTTACTCATTTTGGAAATGAACTCTGACCTAACACATTGAGAAAAAAAATGGATAAAAATTATTACTTATGGATGGATTTTTTTTGTGGCTGAGGGGGAACGGACAGAAACTTAAATCAAACTGGTTTAAATCCCTGTGAAAGGGAGGTGATAATTATTGAACATGTAAGAACAATACCTAAAGGTACAGGAAACTGAAGGCCTGTCTTGGTCCAGTTTGTCATAAATGTTGTCGGGAATCTTTACCTCTCAATACAGCTTTCATCTCTGCTGATTTCATTCTCAGTAGGTTGTCTCCAAGTAGTAGTATCTCTAAGCTTACCAACTGTCAGGTTAGCAACAAAAAGTAGAGAGAAGTTATTTCCCATTGTTCAAAAACCCGTGTTCTTGCTCAGTGGTGTAGGTCAGGGCCAAGTCTTCTCTCTGAAATACTACTGACATTTTGGTTACCCATAAATCACATTCTTGACCTGAAGCCATCATGTGGGCATAATGGATCTCAACATGTCAACAGAGAGTTGAAGAGGATGTTCCCAGAGGATAGATAGAGAGCAACAATAAAAAGAAAAAGAAAATACAAAAAAAGAAACAGGAGAAATGAAGAATAGTTTTTAATAATGAAGGATAAAATCCATGATGAATATCTAATAGAAATGTACCAAACAACTGTAGCATTTTTGTAGCAAAACCAAATGTAACTATAACAAGAAAAAGTCAGAAATTATGTTGGGAATCTAGTCTATGCTATTCTTCCATGGCAAATAACTTATGAGAAAACAGAAGAAAAATTATTAGTAACACTCGGAAGTGGAAACCATATAAGTCCTCTTGAAACAATATATTAGGCCATAAAGAATGTATTAATAAGTTCAAAAATTATCTGATCAGAGTATAATTTAAGCTAAAAATAATAATGAATATGAGCAACAAAAGTTAAAAAAAAATACTACTATGCCTGAGGAAAATTTAACAACTCTTTTTAAAGTAATTTTGGGTCTTAAGAAATCAAATTGCTGACAGTCTTCAAAATCTGCTTAAGGATACAGCTAAACCAGTGCTCATAGGAAAAATCTATCATAAATAAATCTATTTTATAATAATAAAAATATTCAAAATCTTTAATCATTCAGTACAAGAAATTACAAAATGTAAGAAAGGACATAGGAATAAATTAAGGTTAAAAACAATAGAAATAGAGATCATAAAAACGGTAAAACTATTACATAATTACCAGAATGCATTGCAGAATTATAGAAAGCATGTGCTTTAAAGTCAGGAATAAGAAGTCCCTGTTACATATTACACACTGTAAGTTAATTTGATATGGAGTTAAGGTTTAAGCCAATTAGATAACAAAAATAACTTTATAGAAAAAATACTATGTTGCTAAAGGCAAAAATGTGACATGAGGCTCAATAATTGAAGCCCAACCTGTTTCTCTCTCCCTATGGTAAACAATGCTGGGACCAAGCAATAATAACTTATCTGCATGCTCCAGAATTACTGGCTCCTGAAAGATAAGACTAGGAAAGACCTAAACAACTTATTATCAAGACGAACAGTTTGCTTCTCAAGACTCCCTTCAAGATTGTCTCACTGCTAAGTTTAGCAATCAAAGTAAACCTTGCCCATTTCTAGCATTCTCTGCCTTAAAGTCATCCAGACCATGGACCTTCATAAATATATTTTCCTATTTTTCCAACTTTGGGAGACTGCTGAGAATTGTACTGCAGTATGTCTCATAAACAGTTTAGCTCAGTTAATAGTTGTTTTCTAGTGGTCATATGTGGTATGATGGGTAGGCTTATAAAAGAGGAAAATGCTAACTCTTGTTCTCTGTTTGCCATGATGTCACTTTGGTTTTGTAGAGATTAAGAAACTGAAGCTGTGAGAAATTAAATAATATATCATACTCATGGCCCGCAAGCAGGGTAGGAGGATTTAAAAAGGTCTGACACACACCTGAAATTCTACATGTTCCATTATTACATCCTGCCTGCAGTCAGCCATCTCTATTTCAGCATTTTGCTGGGAGAATCCCACCTTTAGTCCTTTTAGCCTGCACTTTTCCTTCAACTTATCTCAATGGCAGCACATGAAAAAGCCCTTGAATTGCTATTTTTCTTACTTCAATTGCTGTAGAAATTCTGTGTCCTACCTCTCATCTTACCAGAATGATCATCAAAGGATCTGAATGATTGAATTTGAGAAATAAAAGTAATAATGATTTCTCATGTATTATTTTGTCTATTTATATGTGCCTGCTTGAACCTGAACAAGATTTAAGACATTTAATTAACATTTGTGAAGGCTGTAAAGTCATCAAGCGATTTTACGTGCACTGTCTTATTGGAATTTGATTTGATTTGATTCTAGTCTGAACTGATTCTCAACATGTTACCATCCACACTTATAATAAACCTTACTACTTTCTTATGGTTTATTTTCCATTTTGGATCATATACATTTTATATTGTCACTGCATTGGTCAAAGTTTAGCTCTGCAATTTGACTTATAACTATGTGGATATGAAAACAAAACATATTTGTTTGCTTTACATGTTTTTAGACAATTGGTGTTCCTCTGAAAAATGCCACATGTGATTATGTGCTATGGATTACTTGCTCAATGGATGACTTGTATCAATACATTCTTTCAATCCATTTAATAAATTCCAGGACTTTTACAGGCTATGGTGACTGGCCCACTTTGAAAGCACAATGAAATTGCCTTGCCTACATGAACCAGTATTAAAAACTGTAGGTTAAAATGGAGATTTAAGTGAAGCAAGGTAATAGCACTGATTAAGAGCAGAGATATCCCTTTTCAGTTTTTTATTTTCAATAGCAGTTAAAAACTGTTAGATCTTGCAATCTTTCTTTTCTCCTTTCTCTGTCTCTTTTGACCCAAGATAAATTTCAATTACATAAATCCTATTTCCTGTTGATAATCACCTACTCCAGTCCGTATTCTTTAAACAGTGATTAAGGCTGGGATGAGATCTCTGTAGGTTCTGAAATGAAGAAAATTTGGAGCAGCCCATTAACAGAACAGGAAATTCCCTAATATCCTCAGGATATGTATAGAAACCCTTCATGATTAAACACAAGAGGAACTAAAATCTCCTGGGGATATTTATTAAATAAACTCGTCTAAATGGTCTGACAAATACATTATCTTTCCAAAAATGTCTAATTACCAAGATCCATTTATTTAAGTGACCCTCAAATACCCTATTTTTTGAAATTTCTCTGTAATAATGAATTTATTAATAACAAGCTTCCTAAAATGGGCACCAAGACAATCAACTCATTTGTGCTTCTTTTTTGTTTCCTGGGTTAGACAAAGGCATTCAGAGAAAAAACAAGCCATTTTTCTACCCTCTGAGATTAAATAGAATAACTTTTCTAAACAATTTTTCAAAGAAAATGAAAAACATTGTTTTACTTCAATGTTATCTGTAGGAATAGCAATAAAATTAATAAAGGAAATAAATGGCAAACTACGAATTATATTTTATAAGACAAATTTTCAAGTTTTTCTTTTAATATAGTAAGAACAATAGCATACCGTTTTTCCAGATAATCAAACAATAATTATCTCATAAAAGGGAGAGGGCAAGCATTAAAATATCTATTTATAAAATGAACACTTGATATAATATCACTTACTCCGTATTGAAATTCAGCAAAATTAAGGCACATTCAAGGAGCACTGCTTATCAAACTACTCAAAATACCTTTTGAAGTCAAGGTTTTTTCAATTTAACTTCGCATTAGTTTCTTGTTTTTTTTTTTTTTTTTTTTTTTTTTATAAAACAGCCCCCATCCCATCCAGGCTGACCTCAATACATAATTCTCTTCTTATGCAAAAAGAAGAAAGAGACATTCTTCTTCCTTCTGCATAATTTGGCCATGGCACCTACCCTGTGTTCGGAATGTTCTCCCCGTTTCCCTTTGGCCTGTTAATCACAAGTGGCAGTTACAGAAAATGAGAGGAGTGAAGATTTTGAAATTTGGAAGAAGTGGATTTGAATCTCAGTTATCTATCTTACTGAGGAAGAGTAGGGAGAAAGCTTTGAACTTCAGTTTTGTCATTTGTAAACTGGCAATGCATCATCTTGTGGGATTGATCTGAAAGTTGAATATTACAACTAACGTTTCTAAAAAAGTTCCGTGACATGGGAAGTTCTGCATAAATCCTATCCTCTCTGTCGGATTTTCCCAGCAGTTACAGCCACAGAGATCTCGCCAAACATCCTACACCAAGTCTGCAACTCATCTGGTTCTTTTCAAATACTTTATGCAGTTAATTAACGTTTAAAGTTCACTGGAAATCAGTTACTGAACACTTGCTAAGATTCATACTGGGTGTTAGATGCTGGTGAAGACAGAAAAAAAAATAGCCACGAGAATCTTATGTTCTATATTGAATGAAGGTCCAGTAATTTGGGCTTTGCAGAGCTGAAAAAGACAACTATTACCAGCTCTATCTCTCCCACAATTGAAGCAGTGATGACGGCTGGCTCTGAGCAAGTAGTTTTAGTAAGAGGTAAGATTGTGACCCTGAGGTTTTTTCCTGTTGTGTATTTTTGACAGTCAGTAACAGAGTCAGATTATAGAGGTTGCCTTCCTCCTAAAGCTTTTACATTCTAAAGAGAGCCAGAATTCAATTGAGAGAGGAGGGAAATTGGCACAGCAAAGTGGCTAGTTAGTAAAACTCTTCAGGCTCAAAACTTCTAGAAATTTGGTAATAGATACTAACACAAGACACTTATGATCAGCAAAGAAACCAGAAGCCTGACCTAGAAAAGCCTGTGATGATTCCAGCTCTAAATTAACCCTTGAAGACCCAAACCTACTTAGTAGAAACCAGGTTGCAAAAGGTTAGCCCCTCAGAAAAGCGTATGTCCCTTTCTTTCCCACTTTTGATGGGATCACAGAGAATAAGGAAAAAGAAGACGCTCCTGAATGTAAATTTACAAGTGCAGGAATGAAGGGCTGCCAGATGAGCTTGTCCAGCCCAGAATTACACCTCTGTCAGGGCAGAGTCTCCCCAAGTCTAGTCTTGCTATGTGCCAGAGATTATCTTGTTCCTAACATCATCTGGCATTGAGTTTGTGAGCTTGTGTAAATAGTGATGGGGAGCATATAACTTTTTTTTTCCTTCATAGTTTCCTAATCAAGAGAAGCAACATAACGAAATTTATGGAGAACACTATCTCCCAGAGATCCTGGACTTTGATTTGGTTGCAATACCCATCTGGGACTTGTTTTGTTTTGGTTTCCTTTGGACAAGAGGTGAATGTACTTTTCTTATGAAAAGAAAAGTACACAACAGATATTTTGGTGGTCAAAAGGTCAGGTTGTGGCAAAAATTGCTTGTTGTTCCCTGATACACATTTTACTGATTCATTTATTTGTTTTTATTAGTATCATATTTTTGCGATGAAAATTTGAGTTTTATATTTCCCAGGGTCCTTTGCAGCTAGAAGTGATGTGTGCATTCAGGATTATGCCCTGAAAAAGAGAGAACATAGTCACCTCAATTCTCTTGGTTTTTATCTTCTAAAAACCATTGTTGGATAGACTATGGACAAAGCGGTGGCAAACTACCTTGGAACATGTGAATGAGGAAAAGACTCTGAACTCTTAGTTTGATGAAGCCAAATGAAGAACGTGTGTTCTTGACAATCTTGGTGCTGTCATGCCAACACTAGTCTACTTAATCGCTGTACTGAGGAGACAGAGACAGACAGAGAGAGAGAGAGAGAGAGAGACAGACACAGAGACAGAGAGAGATAGGCATCTTTTAATCCCCTTGCTTGTAATATTTGGCATACAAGAACATGGATTGGGCTAGTTCACTTAGGCTAGTGATTCTCAAAGGGAAATATCATTGTCCCTGTTCAGAGGACATTTGGAAAAATCTGGAGACATGTTTTGTTGTCACGACTGGAGACTGATTGCTACTGTCATCAAGTGAGTGGAGGCTGGAGATGCTGCTAAACATCCTAGGATGCACTGGAGGGCTCCTCACATTGAATAATTACTCACCCCAAAATATTACTAGTGTCAAAATTGAGTAACCCTGACTTGGGGTAAACATCGATGAGTCTAAAGATTGAAATAAACGATCCATTTGCCTAGAGCCTATAGCAGTCGCAGAAAAGGACACTGGAAAATTAGATAGGTCCAAATTGTTAAGGCTCTTTTAAGCCATGTAAAGAAGTTTAGATGCTATACAAAGGGCATTTTGAAATGGTTGAGGGATTGAAACAGGATAATATGATAATATTTGCTTTTTAATGAAATAAATTTGGCTGTAGGGAGCAGAATGAACTGGAAGAGTCATTCTGTAGGTTATTTTAGAAACAAGTTGAGAGATAGTGTCCCTGATTATGGTAGTGCAGTAGGAAAAAAAAGAGGTAAATCAATTTGGAAGACTTTAGGAGGTAGAAGCAATATATTCGATTACTTTGCCACATTGGTGAAAGAGAGGGGGGTTCAGGACCTACCACATTTGTGGCTTGGACTGGAGGTGTGGAGGTGGCGCTCACTGAGAATAGGAGCACTTCTCTCTCTGCCTTGCGTATTTTCTCTGGCATAACGAAGACATGAGTTATGAGTCGAGATTCAACAAATATTGAAGTCACCTCCAGAGATTTCTGTAGATACTTGGAATTGAAAAGGAAAGCATTATTATTCACATTTACTGGGATAAGCTAATAGAAGTCATCTCTGAACAACAACAACAAAAAGCCAGGATATAGGGTCCTGGCAAACCTTTTTACTGAAGATGATAATATTTTATTATACTAAATGCATTCTGTCATGTTGAGGGATGGTCTCAGACTGGAGATGTTTGTAGCTAATACAGAACTAAGAAGTACAGTAAGAATGCTACAGTGTTCAAGGCTGTTTGCATCTCTGAAACTGTACCTTTGTAACTAAGAAGTAGAACTAACAAGTACAGTAAGAACACTACAGTGTTCAAGGCTGTTTGCATCTCTGAGTTGCTGTGGTTGAATACATCTTAGCAACCGTACCTTTGTAGCTAACGTAGAACTAAGAAGTACAGTATGAATACTGCAGTGTTCAAGGCTGTTTGCTGCGTTGCTGTGGTTAAATACATCTTAGCAACAGTAGGCAACTTTCTGAAGGTCTCCAAATACCTTCCTATCAGTGCTAGGACCAAAGTCAAATTTTAGATGTATTTTAAATACTTAAAAAGATTTGTTACTATACAATAATTGGTTTTACATATATTAAATATGTATATATATGGAGCAGTTAACTTAAGAAATTTGGCATTTTACTCCTAGTTCCGGGATACATATTAAGAATTTATAAATGCTAAATGCATCAGGTACACATTTAATAAAGCTCTCCTTAAGAAAGGAAATTTATGCTTAAAGCCTATAAGCTTTCTGGCCTTACTAGGGTCTCTCAGAATAAGCAGTCATTAGTTCTTGAGACTATTAATCCATTATTCCTAAAATTATGAAAGAAAAACTAGTTAATAGAGGATAAAAAAACTCACTAAAGAGTTTTTATTTTATTAACTTCAAAAGGTAAAGCCATTTAAAAATTATTGAAATGGTTTTGGGACTAAATGTAAGAGAAATTACACCCTAAGAATTAATATTTTGAAGTCTAAGTAATTATATCGTTGTAATCCACTGTGAGTTTAATATCACACAATTAATTCACAGACATAGCATATCCCAAGATATATAACAATCTTTTTCCAACATTTATTTGGCATGTTTCTACTGCTATTAGATTTCTAAGAGGGAGTTAAGTAATAATGAAAAAATTAATAACTCTAGAATCGATCATTGTTGAAAATGCACCATATGTATTTTAGTATTTCAAGAGTTTAAAAATATTTTTTTCCTTGTTTGGCTAATATTCAGGATTAAATTTTCACAGATACAGTGCCTTTAGAAAAAGGAAAAACATAGGACCTATACCTATGATATTTTATGAACATTTAATATGTATTATTGAGTTGACTTGAACATTCTTATTACAAATTTATTCTTTAATATTTCATTCAAAGTGTTTTTTCTTTTTCATTCAAAATGTTTTACGCAAAGCACATAGTAAGTCAGAGTTTTTTGGTAGAAAGTAGAAAGGAAAATACAAAAACGTATTTACTCCCTCTGCTGGAGAGACAGGTGTTAATTTAACGAGACAATATGATTTTAAGCTCTGGAAAGCAGTGTATATGTTTTATTTCTTTAACTCAATAAGTGGCTTAGTAAGCAAATGTAATGTCATCTAGAAAGGCAGAAACAAGGCACATTTTAAATTTACTTGGTACTATTCTATTTCAAAAGACTAAAATAAGACGATGCGCTCTGGAAAATGTTAACTTGAGAATGAAGATTTAAATGTTTGTTTCTAAAGCTTACTTTAGTGTTTATTGCATGGTTTCTCTTCCTAGAGCTACCTGCCTATTTATAAATACAGAATGAGTGTTTTCTGTTTTTTTAAATAGATGATATGAATCTTGTATACTGTATCTTTATACCATCAATACTCAAGGTCTCGAATACTGTATTTTTATGCCACCAATAATCAAGCAATAAAACAATAACAGATCTTGCATGACTTTCAGCACCTAGATGTTTGTTTATTTTGATTTTTTCTTCTCCTCATTTCTCAAGTGATCTTTGACTACACGTTCTGGTGCCATTATAATGAAAGAGTACTAAGTAGCAACGCTAACCGTATACCGGCCTGTAGATATAATAACAACAATATTTGATCTTTATTTTGCCCTAACTAAAAAAAAAACTTTGTTAAATTCTTTACATGCATTATCTTACTTAGTCATCTGTCAAATGCATGAGGTTTGTATTAAAAATAGGCCAATTTTTATAGACGAAGAACACTGAGGCCTAATAAATAAGAAACTTGTCTTAGTTCAAATACCTAGTAAGTAGTCAAGCCAAGATTTTCAGCCTGGTTAGCTGCAGCCTGGAGCCTCAGCATTGAACCATTATAAGAATGTTTAAGTGATGTCTGTAATTAAATGTCACATGCAAGTTGTAGGACTATTTTAAAATGAATAAAAACTTATATATGTATTACTATAAAGCTTCCATTTCCTCTTGTCAGGCGTCATATTAGTGTAAGTTACTCATGAGATGTAGGTTTGTAGGAGACTTATTGTTCTTTCAGACTGCTGCTATGAAGACAACATGATCACTTTTTATGGGAAAATGCATGACACAGTGGATTTCCCGATTAAGAAGTCTGCCTTAGGTACTGATTCTCTGGGTCAAAAGGTCAAAATATCTCAGGTTTTCTTACTATAAAAGAAGATGTGCCTCTTGCAGGAAAGTCATAATAATAAATTTGAAAAAAATCTGCATGATGCGCTATGCGTTACAACATAGAATAATATGCTCAATAAATACTCAGTAAAAACCTATCAGCCCAAAAGCCGACTTGATGTGTAGCTATGCTCTTGTGCATCACATACGGTAGTGGAATGGAAAATTACCTGGAAAAAAATCTTTTACACTGTTAGAAGATACAATTCAATGCCTTTAAGCTGAAGAATTTTGAATTAGAGCATTAACACCTTATTTAATGGTTTGAATACTGACTTCTCACCGATTTAAAGGAAATGTAATAATGCATCTGCTGCGTTTTGATGATATAGTCAAACTGTAATACAAGGCCATTGAATCTATTGCTTCTTGAATGGGTCGATATTTTCTAATTATTTTAGCAGATGATTGCTGATTAATTAGTTTGACCAATTATGTATCTGATTATGATAGGCCTGCTGCATTGAGGAAAAACAGTGGGATGGGAATTTTGATTGGGGCCATGCAACTCATAGTTGAAGATCCAGGAAATATGATGGTTAAATTTATTAAGTTTTTAATCATAAACCATTTGAGATCTATATTTTAAAATTGATTAAGTTAGCTGGGTAACAAAAAACTGCCCACTGAATAGTTTATCGCATACACACATTCTTAAAGAATAAAACAATTCCTCCACCAGAAAATAATAATTCTATTTTTAATACTGAAAAATCTCCAACATAATATGGTGACATTGCAGAGAAAAATCTTTTGAGGAGAAATTGTGCCAGTGGTATTAAAGATCCTTCAAATGGCTCAAAGGGCATCAGATGGATCTGCCATATCACCTCAGGAAACTACAGCTAGAAAAGAGGAGAAAAATTGTTCCTTCCACTTTTCACATGGTGGAAACGTTAATGGACACAAGAGGCATGCCCAGCGCTGCTGAGAAAAATATATTTAGGGGTATTTCAAAATTTCGTCATAGAGGCTCCTGTCAGAGGCAAAGCAGTTCTGTATTTCTTTTAATACGATTTTATTTTTATTTTGCAGGTAGCATGGTCTGAGAAAATACAAGTTTATTTGTGTGGGTTACATGGCGCATGAGAAAATTGAGACCCAAGTATGTTGCGACAGTTTCCTAGAAATTGTCACTTTTCATTGGGAAAAATAAACTGTAAATATTATTTTAGAAAAGAAACTCCTTAATATAGTGATTATCATAATGGAAAAAGGTCTGAAATCAGAGTGTCAGGTAAAGTCAGTTAGGCTGTTTTGTGAAGAAGGAAAGAAATGGAGCTAAAGAAATTTTGTTTCTTTAATTTTGTATCTACCTTTTGTTTCTTTAATTTTGTATCTACCTAATGGAATTCTATGCAGTTGTTAAAAAGAATGTTGCAGTATATTAAAAGTCACTACAGAGAAATCACTACAGAGGAATCACTAAAGCTGAATCTTTGGCAAGGCTGCAGTCAAGGTGTCATTTGAAACTGGATTCTCATCTAGAAGTTCAACTGGGGAAGCACCTGCTTCCAAGCACAATCAGGTTATGGAAAAATTCATATGGAAGTATAAAATGTGTTGGAGTAACTGATAGGAAGGAAAGACAAGGAAAACAAAGAAAATTAAGAGATCTTAAACAAAATAAACAAAATAAAACGGCAAACAAACCCTAATATATCAATACTACTAACTGTATATAATCTAAATATACCAATTAAAAGAGTTTGAGAGTGAATGAAAAATATCAAACTATACAGCTGTCCCTCAGTATCTTTGGATAATTTGTTCCAGGGTGCCTGTGGATACCAAAATCTGAGGATTTTGCATGTAACCTATGTACATTCTCCTGTATGACTTAAATCATCTCCATATTACCTTTTATATTTAATATAATGTAAATGCTATGTAGTTAGTTGTTATACTGTATTATTTTTTCATTGCTATTATTTCTTATTGTTGTATTGTTATTGTTATTTTTTTTGAGGATTCTTGAACAGTTGGTTAAATCTGCTGGTGCAGAACCTGTGAATCCAGAGGACCAACTGTATTCTGGCGGCAAGAAATTCACTCCAAATATAATAATGTGGATAGACTGAAAGTAAAATGATGAAAAATATATACATCATGTAAATATTAATCAAAAGAAAGCAGAAATGGCTATAATACTATCAGATAAATTGGACTTCAGAACAAAGTAATCTTTCAGAGAAGGAAAGCAATGTTACATAATGACAAAGGATCAATCCACTAGGAAGATACAGTGATGATAAATGTATATGCACTAAACAACCTACATATCTTAAAACCTCTTGTTTGATAGGAATGTTTTTGTATAACTAAAGATATCAGCTATTTAGTATACCTTAATGATCTTAGTTCTCTATGTTTACACTATCAATTTAATGTTTTCCTTGGTCTTTCACGATTTTCGATGTTGACACTTTTCCAATAGAGAAAAGTTTTAAGTAGTCCTTCTCTGGTATAGGGTCACTAGTTAGGCAGATGGATACTTTCCGTGGTAAAGCTGTTAAGTTTAAATTATTAGCACATTTAAGGGAAGGAACACGGTACATTTTGTGAAGCTAGATTTGAGATAGAGAATGTGCATAAGATTCTTTCCTAGCACCATTGCTCAGTGTTTAGGTTAGCTATATTCCAATGCTATGTAACAACTACTCTAGTACTTGATGACTTAAAAACAGTAATCAGTTATTCTAAAACATCTGTGGCTTGGTAGACTTGGCTGATCTAGGCTGGCTTGGGTTAGCAGCCCTTCTTCAGGCTAACCAGCTTGGTTACTTTGGTTTCTATCTGAAGGGGCATAGTTGCCTGGGGTGGCTCTACTTATGTGTCTTTTAATCTCCATGGATAAACGGGCTAGTAGAGGTGTGGTTTGTCACATGGAAGTAGCAGAGGTACAAGAGATAATATGTGAAGTATTTTAAAATAACTCTTGACACTTTCATACCATTCCTTCTGCCTTCATGCCATTAGCCAAAGTAAGTTACATGGCCAAGCCCAAATTAGGACAGAGGAATATAATGTTAAACTTTAATAGAACTGCAAATGCCCTTAGCAAAGGGCACAGATGTAATTGGGGCCAATGGTAAAATTTAGAGGTAAGCCTGTTATTACCTCACTATCAATCCTTCTCCCCAAATCACACATCACACACACAGACACACACAGACACACACACACACACACACACATACACACACACACCACTAATACCTTTCACTGAGTTTGAGTGAACTTTTGGTTGCTTTACATTTAACAGTACGTTACTCCACAGGACCTTGAAATACTTTTTATTTGTAAGTTAAAGCCATTAATGATAATAGCATTTGATATGGTTTGGCTGTGTCCCCATCTAAATCTTAACTTGAATTGTATCTCCCAGAATTCCCATATGTAGTAGGAAGGCCCCAGGGCAGGGAAAGTAAATGAATCATAGGGGCTGTTCTTTCCCATGCTATTCTGGTGATATTGGTTAAATCTCAGGAGATCTGAAGGGTTTATCAAGGATTTCTGGTTTTGATTCTTCCTCATTTTTCTCTGGCCACCACCTTGTAAGGAGTGCTTTTTGCTTTCTGCCATGATTCTGAGGCCTCCCAGCCATGTGGAACTGTAAGTCCAATTAAACATCTTTTTCTTCCCAGTCTTGGATATGTCTTTATCAGCATTATGAAAACAGCCTAATACAGCATTGAACTCCCATACTATTTTTATCTGCCACATAGTTCAGAGAGATGTGCACAAACGGGTGAAATGGTGGGCAGTGGTAGGGGCCATGCCTTTGGTGGTAAGAACAATTTTACATATGTCTATTGGCCTTGTGGGTGCTCATGGTCTTTCTCCTTTTCACTTTCTCTTTTAAGGCTGTTATAAAATCATGTCCTAATTAGGCTAGAAGAATCTAGAGATTTTAAAAGTGATCCAATCTAAATATATTCAGTCTGTGCTTCTCATAACCACTGTGTTATAAAATGGGAGGGTAGATACTTGAGGATCTTTTTCCGTATTTAATGAGAAGAGATCTATTTTAGCCAGTTTGTCTATTGACCTCACATGTAATGTTTCATGACATAAAATGATTGGATTATTGTTGATCTTATTAAAACCAAATTCTTGTTAAACAGTGAGGCTAAGATGTGAAGTGACTTATTTCTTTAAGGTACTATGGTTTAAAACATTTCAAAAACAGGTCAGATTTGGCTTCACTAACTTCAGTACTATATGGGTTTATTATGGAGCATAACAAATCACAACAGATTTATGGCTTAAAGCAACACACAGTCATTATCTAGAAATGGCTTAGCTGGATCTTCTGCAAAGCTGCAATCAAGGTGTCATCTGTCAAGGTGTCATCTGAGGCGGGATTCTCATCTGGAAGTTCAACTGGGGAAGTGCCTGCTTCCAAGCACATTCAGGTTATGAAAGAATTCATTTCCTCATTCAAACCAGAACTCATGGTGGTAGGAGTCATGTCAGTTTGCTTCTTCAAAGCCAGCAACAGGAAGAGAGGGTCCTAGCAAGACAGGCATTGCAGTCTTATGTAATCACGTAGATTTCATGGTCTTTCCCACATTCCACTGGTTAGAAGCAGGTCACAGTTTCTGCCCACACTTAGAAGAAAGAATGACACAAAAGCATGAAGACCAGAAGGAAAATTTACAGAGCTCATCATAAAATCTGTCCATCATTATATTGTCAAAATATTAATAAGTGAAAAGGACATTCACTATAGGTAAGTAGGTGCCAGTTATTATATTCTTCCCTTCAATTCCATTCCCTGGACTAGATTTAGAGACTCATTTAAGGACAAAGAAAATGGTAGAAGTGATGGTGTGATTTCTGAGGCAGGAGGCACTGTGCGCTTCTCTTTATGCTCTTTCTTGGATTTCTTACCCTGTGAGGAACCAGGTGCCATGTCATGAGGGTATTAAAGTAGTTCTGTGAAGCAACCCATGGGGCAAGAAACAGAAGGCTCCTGTCAAAAACCAGCAAGGGATTTCTGTCAACAAACCCCTGTGTGAATGTTGGCCTTCTGCTAACAGCCACAGGAGCCAGCCATTATGGAAGAGAATTCCTGAGCCCCACTCAAGCCTTTGGATGAATACAGCCCTAGCCAGTGTCACCTCATGAGAACCTGAGCCAGAACCAGTCAGCTAAGCCACCCCCAAATTTCTTTTTCTTTTCTTTCCTTTTTTCTTTTTTTTTGAAGACGAAGTCTTGCTCTGTTGCCCAGACTGGAGTGCAGTGGAGCGATCTTGGCTCACTGCAACCAGCCTCCTGGCTTCAAGCAATTCTCTGGCCTCAGCCTCCTGAGTAGCTGGGACTATAGGCATGTGGCACCATGCCTGTCTAATTTTATTTTTTTATTTTTAGTAGAGACAAGGTTTCACCATTTTGGCCAGGATGGTCTCGATCTCTTGACTTTGTGATCCTCTCACATTGGCCTCCCAAAGTGCTGGGATTACAGGGGTGAGCCACCATGCCTGGCCATCATCCCCAAATTTCTAACCCATCCAAACTGTAAGAGCCATAAATTTTATCAATGCAAATAACCAAGTTTTGGCATTGTTACTCAGCAATAGATAACTGATATAGACACAAAATGCTTTACCACCTGGTTTCACATCCATCAAGGAACTTCCTGTATTAGGCTACGCTCACTCTACTAATGAAGACAAACCCAAGACCAGGTAACTTATAAAGCAAAGAGGTTTAATTGACTCACCTAGTTCCACATGGCTGGGAAAGCCTCAAGATCATGCTGGAAGATGAAGGAAGAGCAAAGGGACATCTTACATGGAGGCAGGCAGGAGCGAGCTTATGCAGGGGAACTCCCATTTATAAAGCCATCAGACTCGTGAGACTTACTCACTACCATGAGAACAGTAAGGGAAAGACTTTCCCCTCGCAGTAGGAGGTAGATTTAACTGGGTTCCTCCCATGACATGTGGGAATTATGGGTGCTACAATTCAAGATGGGATTTTTTTGGGATCACAGCCAAACCATATCATCTCCTAACTGTAGGTTATAGAGGACTGTTTCTGATAGATTGTATTTTATATTTTCAAAAATGCTCCAAAAATGTTCTGTTTTATTTTTCCACCTAAATTGACATCAACCCAAAATAGAAACGTCCACCTGTGTGAGCATAAGAGTTCTTTGTAGAATAAGCAACATTTCCATACTGTGTCTCAAAGCTTTGTAGGAGGGGTACTTTGCCCTGGAAAAGCTATGCTTTAGTTGACATTCAAATCTCAGAGCCGACTTTTCTACCTGCTCTTCTAAGGAGCGTATGCTACGGAGAGATCAGCACATTATCTGCAGAGAAATGTTCCAAAGATAAGAAAGATGAGAACTCTTGTTGTTGGTCGGTCCCAGGTGCGTGAAGCCTCAGTGCTGATGCAAATGAATTTGTTTAATGGCTTTACTGGAGAGAAAAGAGTCAAAAGATAAAATCTTTAGAGGGAACTATAACCCTAACAAACTTCAAAGAAGTGAGGTGCTACTGACAAAGAGCCTGTGGATTGTCCCTCCCACCAGCTGTGAACACAGGAGCAAAGCAACCAAAAAGTTTATCATATTGGATTGGTTTTCTTAATGAGACTGAAATAATATGGTCTGAGTGAAAAAATTAACTCTGTTCGTTAGGGCTTAGTTAAAAAGGCAATTCTTTGGGGTTATCAAGATAACTGGCTTTACAATGGGTGTTAGTATGGGGTAGCAACTTTTCTTGCCCTCTTTACTGTTTTTATTTTCTTGTTTTCCTGTTTATCATCTATGCATTACGCTATTTTAGCTATTTTAGTTAAGAGCTGATTAAGCAATGATAGAATATAATCAGTTTTCCATCTCAAAAATTATTCTAAAATACTCTTTTCCCAAACTCATCTTTTCCACAAATAGCCTTATTATTTTTTCTTTGCTATTGGTGTTTCTGTGGTCAAATCAAAGACAACTAATACATATTCCACTGTGGAAGAAGTAAAATGCATATTATTAATAGTTTAATTTTATCCATATTAAATTGTGATATTTGTGCCATAAAGGGGTAAATTTAAAAAGGCCTGGATTTAATTTATCAAGTATACTGAAGTAGGTAAATAACAGCATGGTGCCTGATGCATCAGAGTTGGAAGTATAATGAGATCAGTAGGTAACCCCTCCATAAAATTACTGTGGGCATAGGAGAATCCAGACATAGCAATTATACTTAGCAAGAAGAAGCAGTTCTATAGAGTGTGAAGCAATTAGTCAGATTTACAATCTCAAAGTAAAAAAGAGAAAATTACTTAAGTTAGACTAAGAAGCACTCTAAATCATCATCACACTGTATCGATTTCAGTTGAATTTGACTGGCTAGAAATGCTTGGTTTATCTTTACCATTAAATATTTCTATAGTGTTTGACAAGAACCAAGAATATATGGGCCAATATTTGAACAGTAATAAATTATAAACACACTGGCTTTTGCAATATGTGCATGTCTTTTGGAAGAAAACTCAGAGAACATTTAAGAGAGCCAATATTGATCTATATGCTAGTTGTATTTTTAACATTCACCAAAGTAAAGGTTGGGAATATATGTTAAAGAGGTTGAAGAAGTATATATGGCAGTGCTTTTAAGTGAGAAATAGGTTGCACTATTTTAGCTGCTTGGTTTTATATCAAAACATGTCATTGTCCATTTATTTGTTGAATGGTCCTGAATATTTCTAACCAACTTTATTTCCAAGAAGATTTAATGTCCCTAAAATGTTACAGAAAAGATTTTGAAATACGCATCCTACATGAAATATCTATTATATAGTCAGCGGTGGACACACTGAGCAATATTTCCACTGATTTGTACAAATACAGTCAAATATGTCAAACTGTTCATAGTAGAGGCATCTGATCCCGTCAATTAAAACTTGAGATTGATGAGAGTCACATAAAATGCCCCTGTTTGCCAGAAAAAAATTATCCTTGAATTTGTCTTAGCACTACTTGAAAATTAACTACTCAAATGTCATGTACGTATTTTTAGCAATGAGCTAAAGATTAGAGATACTCATTTTCTGTAAAGAGAAGTCAATTATTATTTCTACCAATGATCTATTAAGTATGTGACTTGAAGAGAAGAGAGGAAAAAAATGGAGGGAGGTGGTTTAATAGTATCAGGAGGCAGGTAAGGTGGTGTGTATGAGTGTTTTCTCACACACATTTTTGTTCCTTAAGATGTTGTAGTTAACTTATTGGTAAAATACACACAAACACACACACACACATACACACACGCCAAATTGACTGAAGCTACAGACTACCTGAATTTCCCATTCTAAAATCAACCATTGAAGTTCTTCTGTAAAAGTAGATGAGTAGTAAACAAGTCCTACCAGAAATTGTATGGCAGCTTTTTACAGATGAATAAATTTAATCTTTAGCAACTTCAAAATTATGTTATTGACCTATCTATTTATTAGGATAATCAATTTTTTAAATACTGAGGCCTTGGTAGAACTAAAGGGTAAAAGAAAGGGCAATGTTTATTGGCCATATCATGGACCAGTCAAAAATTACCTGCTCTGTAGAACATTCCTATAAGTATAAGGAAAAACATAAAATGATCTATGATCCCTGCAGAATCTCTCTCTACTCTTACCATTTCTCTTTAGGGGTCATCGGTGGGGAAGAAAAGCCAGGGAAGTTTTCAAACTTTCAAGATTTTGTTACTTGTATTGTTAGAGGTGGATACCAGAGTTTCTACCTTTTTGTGTTTGGTATTTTTCTTATTTGTGTTTGGGAAACACATATGTAAGTCCTTATTTATGCAAAAGAAAAGCAGAAAGGCATTAGGGAAAATAAAAAAAATTGAGAAGCCTCTTTCTTATGCATATTGATGCAAACATTTGTAAAGTTAACCAATAGAATTCAACAGCAAGTGAGAAAATGATATATTATAATTAAGTGAGCTTCTTTCTAGAAACCTAAGAATGGTTTAACTTTAGGTGGCTTTTACCAAATTAATAGGCCAAATGCAAACACAAAAGATCATTTTCCATGGCTGTTGAGATAGTGCTAAATAAAAACTCTACACCCATGCTCCATGGTATGCTGGATATATTGTATTTGTTCCTCCCAATCTTTCTTCACCTTGCTCTGTCCCCCAGGAAGCCAGTGTGTATGGGCTCCATCAAAGGACATTCTCAATTTTAGGGGTCCAGCTAGGTTCAGCCAACAGAGATTCCTGTCCCCCAAGAGAAGATCTAGGGTAAGAAGTCAGGATATTTAGTTATTGTTTCCCTCTCTGAAGCATTGTTTCCAACTGTCTCTCAAGGAAATGACACTGCTCCCCTTGAGTGGCTGTTCTGTATGACTGTCTTCCTCTAAGTTCTGGTGAAGGCTCCAACCCCTTATTCCTTCTAGCCTTTAAGTAATACCAAGTTTACTGAAATATCTTTTGAGGTTCATCCATTGATACCCAGCCTCACCTTAATAAGTCATACCTTTGTTAAATGAAATTACCCTAATTCCAATATGCTACCTGTTTTCCTCTTGAGACTTTGACTGGTTCAGGAGAGACATTTCCTTGACATGATCAGACATTGTAGCATATCAATAAAGTATATGAATAAATAAAATAAAATAAAAAGTTATTTATTTTACCTAGGTTTTAGCTACAGAGCTTCAAAACAAATCCTTGGAATTTACTGAGCAATAGGAATGTCTTTGTTAGGCTGTGACTCAAGGTGGGTCACCAGATAGCCTCAGAATGGGGTCTGTTCACCAAAAGCCCAATTACATGACCAGAGGGCTAGGGATTTTGAGCTAGCCTGACCTCTAGGGAGCTGATGGGAACTAGAAATTGAGTTCATTAATCACATGGTCAATGAGTGAGATACAGGAGATAGAAATTATTTAGGCTGACAGAGAGAGTAAAAAGAGCCCTCAGCAAAATTTTCCTTTTAACAACAACAAAAATAGCAATCTCTATCCCAGTTCTGAAGAGGTTCTTAGCCTCGCTAACACTGAAGAATGGGGAAATGGGCCCTGGAGGTGCAGTGAGTTTGCCGTTGGAATAAATATCATGGACCCAAAGAGTTTTGGCGAAAAGCAATTTATTAGACAGAGAGAGAGATAGAAAGAAAGACAGCTCCCACACTGTCGTGGGAGGGGACCCAGAGAAAGAATCACTATAGGTAGGAGGAGCTGGAGTTTTAACCTTTGAGTTATTCTCGCCCCACTCGTGGTCTCGTCCAATGAGAGGAGTTCTTTCAAACTTCCTCTGGAGTGATTGATCTTTGACTCTGATACTGTATTGGCTACTTAGTTCACAACAGAGCCCCCGCCTCCCAGAACTTTGGTGGGTTTTTTGGGACAAAGGAGATTCACCTGGCTTTCCCCACCTAGCCTGTGGGCGTAGGAAACCCAGATAAAGAACTTTACATTTGAAACCTCTCTATACATTCAAATGGGACAAAATATATGTTCCCAGATGGAGGTGTGGAGCAGGAAACTCCTGCCTTTGAAACCGCGCCCCTCGTGGGGAAGAGAAGTCCCTCACCTCCAAATCACTTATTTCCTAACAAAGAGCGGCCTGAAAAATTGAGCTTCAAACATAGATAGGCAAGCTTGAAGCTTGCATGGGGGAAGGCCAGCAGCTGTGCCAATAGGAAAGGGCTACCTGAGGGCCAGGAATGTGCAACATGGAAGCCCCATCTTCCCTTTTCTTTGTCACCACATGTAGGGTAAAGAAACATGCAGCATGGCACCAGCCAGGCAGAGAACACATCTGTGTAAAAAAAGGTGATCGGCTCTTTGTGTGCTATGCAAATGGCACACCTAGCCCTAACCAGTTTTTCTTTCCTAATGAAAATGGCACACCTGGTCCAATCAATCTTTTGTGCTCTATGCAAATGACACACCCCATCCTCAAGCTCATCTATAAAACCCTTGCATGTCACTGCAGAACAGGAAAACCCGCTTGGGACCCCTCTCTCTGCAGGAGAGCTCTTTCTTTCACATACTAAATTTCCGCTTTTAACCTCACTCCTTGTGTGTCCACGTCCTTGATCTTCTTGATGTCAGACAATGAACCATGGGTATCAACCCAGACAAACAATGCCACTTCCATTGCCTACATAGTGAAACTCTGACAATCTCTGTAGAGCTTCCTGGTTGAAAAGCACATTGATGTGTCTGGAGGGTGATGGTCCTGACTCCACATACAGATTACAGAAAACTCTTTACCTCCCAAGCCTCATCCTATGTGTAGTTTTTATAAGGGCTCTAAAAATAAGTCTACCACTGTGAACACAAATCTCAGTTGATTTAGAATGTTTATTTTGCCAAGTGTCAGATCCAGGTCCACCCAGTGCTGAAGTCTGAGGGGAGTAGGTGGGTGAGCAGAAGGAACACTAGCGGGGTGACTGTAGGCAGGTGAAAGATGATTTTATTCAGTAGCAACTCTCATCAA
Organism: Saguinus oedipus; assembly: GCA_031835075.1. NCBI lineage: Eukaryota > Metazoa > Chordata > Mammalia > Primates > Cebidae > Saguinus > Saguinus oedipus. Next base: position 23,482,225 of record CM063169.1, read on the forward strand.
CAGCTTTCTCACACAGTTCACCTTTATCTCAGCTGTCTGCTCTGGCTTTGTGGCTCCTGCTGCCCCCAAGCCTGCAGCTCATGGCTGGCTCTCCCTTGCCTTTGGGGTCAGCAGCTCAACTCTTTCTCTCTCTGGGCACGAGTGTGAGCCATGCCATGGCTCCCCTTTGTCCATCCACAAGACCAACAGTTCTGGTTCTCTCTTTCTCTTTCTCTGGGTGCCAGCATGCCCGCCATGTTAAACCATGTTGAACCGAGCCAAGCCCCAAGAGCCCTGTACAGCATTAGCAGGGCAGTTATACCTTTTACAGACAACAGTGGCTCAGAGCCAAGTATGAACTTACACAAACAGGTTATATAACAAGGGGAGGGGTGCGCCTGTGCACCAAACTCACTGAGTCATGCAGGCCTGTATATCCATCTTGGCCTGTTCCTTGACCAGAGCACATCTATGTACCTTATATTATGGTTGAGGACGTGCACCTATGACACAGCCTCAGGAGATCCTGAAAAACATGTCCCCAAGGTGGTTAGAGCATAGTTTGGTTTTATACATTCTAGGGAGTCATCAGACGTCAATCCATATAGGTAAGATGAACATTGGTTTGATATGGAAAGGCAGGACCACTCGAGGCAAAGGCTGGATGACTCAAGCGGGGAAGGGGCTTCCAGGTCATAGGTAGATAAGAGACAAATGGTTGCATTCTTTTGAATTTCTGACTAGCCTCTCCAAAGGAGGCGATCAGATATGCATTTATCTCAGTGAGCAGAGGGGTGACTTGAATAGAATGGGAGGCAGGTTTGCCATAAGCAGTTCCCAGCTTGACTTTGCCCATTAGCTTAGTGATCCTGGGGCCCTCAAATTTATTTCCCGTTCACACCACTTTCCTGAGTTGTTGTAGCAAATTATCGAATGTGAAGGGGTCATGGGAATGTTTGAATTTATAGTAAGTTTGAAGTCCAGGTGGCCTGGTAGCCCCACAAATGCAGGTGGAGTTGGAAGAACAGTCTTGAGGAACTTTAAACCTGTGGAGTCTGATGTTAACTTTGGATAGTTTCAGAACTGTATTGCAGTGCATCCATCCATTGAGAGAGAAACAGAACAAACATGTATTACATCAGGAGGTGGCATCATGTTTACTGGAAAAACATAAGAAATATTTCCATTGAAATTGGAACATCTATTATATCAGTGTTTTATTTTTATTTAATACAGTTGATAAAAATCTATGAATTTTCATATAGTAGAACACTGGTATTGCTGAATTTTACAAGTTTTCCACTTAATATTTTTACATATTCTTTAGTTTGGATGTTGATTTCTTCTTTGATTCAAGAGTTAATATTTTTCTTTTAATTTCAGAAGTTTTGCTTTTGTTTTCAAATTACCTTTGAAAAAATATTCTAACTGCAGTGCATTGTAAATAGAGTGTCATGACTCCTCATACCTAACTGAGGTCTTAAAGCAGAATGAGGTAGCGTGGCTGGTGAGGGAATGGTCACATGCTCTGTATTCTCAGAGATATGTTATGAAAGTGTCTCCAGCTCTCCCTTTCTACAATCAAGCCAAATCAGTTTCTGTTGGTGTCGAGATAGACCACAGCTGAAAATTCCCCAGCTGTCCGTGAACAGATCACCTGGAACCAGCCAATTAAGAAAAACTGATGACTTTGGCTTAAATATCCTTTAATCAAGACGGTGTTTCTCACTCCTCTGACTCTCCCCCCTTGCCCTGAGGTTTTTTTGTCTTTATAATCTTTTATTCCCTGACCCCTCAGAGCACACTTGTATTTTATACTAGGGGCTGTGTCTCCCCAATCTATAATTTTTTTTTTTTAAATGAAACTCTTCCATTTTGCTTTCACAAGTCTTGTGGTCTTTTGTTAAGATTTCTTGCTTTCTTTTCTTTTTTTTTTTTTTTTTTGAGACAGGGTCTTGCTCTCAGCTTGCCCAGGCTGGAGTGCAGTGATGACATCATATCTCTGCAGTCTCAAATTCCTGGCCTCAAGTGATCTTCCTGCCTCAACTTCCCAAGTAGCTGAGACTACAGGCATGAGGCACAACACCTGGCTAATTTCTAATTTTTTTTTTTTTTTCAGAGAAGGGGTCCTGCTATGTTGCCCAGGCTGGTTTCAAATTCCTGGCATCAAGTGACCCTACCACGGTGCTGGGATTACCGATGTGAGCCACTGCATCTGGCTCTATGTTATGAACATTTTTTGATGATGAGGATGGGATCTGAAGGGGACCCCAAGCTCCTTTTCTATGCTACCTGGACCAATGCATCAGCACCTGTGAGAGTTCTTTCAGCTCAGCTGCCTTCACAGCTGCATTGGGTAGAAATCAGGTAAGCCCTCTTGGATCCCAGATCTTCCATTTTTAGAGTGAGGACCCGGAGACTTCCTTTGCTTCAGGAATTCTGCCCATCAGGATCCACAGTGTACCCATTTGTGGGGTATGCTTGCACATTGAGGGGTACACTCACTCTTGGCAAGGTATGTTCATGTTTCAGTATTACAAGTGCTTGCACTTGAAGGATGCCTTAATAACGCGGGTGCTGTGGGTAATGTAGGTTCTATGAGAACAGTTTCTGACAGCTTTGGTCAGGTAGTGCAGTGCCTCAGTCTTTGACCAAACACCATCAGGTACTTTGGTGGTTTTTCAAATGTAAAATTTAAAGATTGAGGTTTGATAAAAATTGACCCAAGAGACATCTAAATTAAACTATGTGCATAATGAAACAAAGAGGGGTCCAAACCTCTCAAAGATAGCAATAGACTTTCCTTTAATCAAAACTTTTGAAAACTCCAAATGCAAATGAGAATCTTTACATTTTTAATGGAGTCTAATCTGAAGACTTAACCAATGTCTCCAAAAACTTGAAAGACTCTCAAGGTTGGGTGTAGTAGCTCACACCTGTAATTCCAGCATTTTGGGAGGCTGAAGCAGGTGGATCACCTGAGGTCAGGAGTTTGAGACCAGCCTGGCCAACATGGCAAAACCCATCTCTAGTAAAAATGCAAAAAATAGCCAAGCGTGGTGATGTGTGCCCCTAATCCCAGCTACTTGGGAGGCTGAGGCAGGAGAACTGCTTGAACCTGGGAGGTGGAGGTTACAGTGAGCTGAGATCACACCACTGCCCTCTAGCATGGGCGACAGAGGGAGACTCTGTCTCAAAAAAGAAAAAAGAAACAAAGAAAGGCTCTCAGATCCTAAAACAGGGATCTCTGTAATCCCTGTATCTCTCTGCCCCCTACTTGCATTCTGCCTCCAGTTTTCCCTTCTGACCACAAACTTCTTGGTGTGGAATATTGCAGGGACCCAGCCCCTTGGTACCAACATCAGCCCTTGAGGTCTTCCAGCCCCTCCACAGTTATGCCAGGGTGAGTCTCTCCAGAGTTTGGAGCCTCCCACATGGTTGATGTTCCTGTTTCATTCAGCTAGTTGTTCTCACTCCTTGATGAAGGGGTAAGATTTTTTTCCATGAGACTTTTCATATCTCGAGAAGTGGGTAATCACTCTGTGGTTCTCCCTCAAGGAGCACATTAAGACATTCTTTTCCTATACCATTTCTCCCATTAACCTCCTTTATGACTTGATTTATCAACAAACCTTCAGAGGGCAAAGTGAAACCTTCCTTTGGCTCCGGCAGCTTTGACACAGTGAGAAAGACACTCTGCTTTGCTAGAAGCCAGGACCTGAGAAGCCAACAGAAAGGCGAAGATTATGATAAAAAAATCACCTTTTGTCTCCGCGGCAAAATTTTTTTTTTTTTTTTTTTTTGAGACAGAGTCTCTGTTACCCAGCTTGGAGTGCAGTGGCCTGATCTCGGCTCATTGCAACCTCTGCCTCAGCCTCCCGAGTAGCTGGGATTACTGGCATGTGCCACCACACCCAGCTAATTGTTTTGTATTTTTAGTAGAGACAGGGTTTCACCATGTTTGCTAGTCTGGTCTCGAACTTCTTCCCTCTCAGGCGATTTGCCCTCCTTGGCCACCCAAAGTGCTGGGGTTACAGACATGAGCCACTGGGCCCTGCCTGCAAAATCTTGATTCATGAGAAAGAATTTTTGTGACTGGTCTTGGGTGTAGCAACTCTGGTGTGCTTTTAGTACTTTTTAGAATAAATATTCATATTGTTTGATTCCTTTTCCTTCCCCAAATAGTCTTTTCCTTTGTCTTTATCTTTCTGTGTTGTTTTGTTATGAAGAAGGGTACCAGAGGGTAGAATGTGGACCTAAAACTTCTGTAAGTTCATTGCTCAGGCTGGCAATATTCAGTTCTAATTGACATATTTTTTAATCTCAAGGAAGTTTGTCTAAAGACACCCTATTCTTAGGGAATTTTTGTCATCTCAACCCTTGCTACCTGGTAAGTTGTAAGAAAGCTCAGTTTCAGGAGGGCCTTCTTGGCATCACAGATGAACAGGTCTTTAACTGGTGGCCTCCTACAAATGTGTGGGTCGCCAGAGACAGCATATTCACAAACATGATCCTTAACTGTTGTCTGTGGTGAAAAGTCTTTAGCCATCTCAACCTATTGCCTCATAAAAGAAGCAGTTCCAAGGGTACACACACACACACACACACACACACACACACACACACGTTGAAGTTGAACTACATGTGACCTACATGAGAGCCTTTAACATACATGTGTTTAAGCTAAGTAAAAAAGACCACCATACGTGTGTGTGTGTGTGTGTGTATCCTTGGAATTGCCTCTTTTATGCCCTCTCAAGCAAACACCTCTTTCTCAAACTGTCTGCTTTGGATCCCCTACAAGATTTATTTAAAAAAAACCCCTTGTCTTCTAGTGACTCAGATTCTGACATGACTGTGGTCCAGGTTTGATTCCAGGTCAGGGAAGTGATCCTATTTGTTTTAAATTATTTATATGACTGTTAACCTTTGGGGTTCCTATTTATTACTTACCATTTCCCCCTCTATAGACAGCTTTTAGTTTCTTGCATTTTATTTTTTCTGCAGGGTATACAGAGCTTATAGGTGCTCAGCTGAAGAACTGAGCATAGGTGTTCAGCTGAAGACCTGAGATCCTAAAATATAAGGCCAGACATAAGTATGAGTTGTAGTCCATTTTTGGCTAGGGAAACTTCACTTTCTTTGAGCTATCTTTGGGGTGGTTCTGGATCTTGTGAGGACTGATTTCTACCTCTTTAGAGATACTTTATGTGCCCTTGGTTAAGTCATAATCCTGGTTAAGCCTTCTTGGTTTTAGTAAGTCACTTGGAAAGGTAACTCTGGTTAAAAAAAATTCAAAAGTCAGGAATATCAGCTGTTTGTTCCAGCTAAAATCCAATAATAAAAAAATTTAAAAGTGTTTTTTTTTAAAGAAACTTACGGTTAGATGTCAGCTTAATTAGAAACTGATAATCGAGATCCTCTTTCCTATTTACTTTGGCACTGCCTAAAGACATCTGCAGGAGACTTCTAGTAACTCAGACTATTTAAGAAACATAAAAAGGGCACCACTCATCCCCTTTTTGGGGCCTCCTGTCTTGTGGATTCTAAGGAGTAGGAGAGAGATGCCTTTCGAGTCTAAAGCTCTGCTTTCTTTGACATTATGTTGCCTCATCTCTTTAGCTTTGAGGGGTACCAAAGATTACTTTCTGCTGTGAAAATAACCACTGGTGGGTCACTGGCAAGGGCTACGGATTTAGAGGTAGTTTACAGTGGTTACAATATGTGGCTGTCACTACAATTTCTTTGCATGTTTAGATGAAAAGACAGGTTTGAATATGTAGAAGCTATGAGAGTGGTCACCACTGAAAAATAAGACTCCTGTGGGGGATGAGGTGATCATAGAGTGGGCTGACCATTGTTGAGTCACCAGCAACCTCTGGGGAATGTCTTTCCAGTGAGGTACACTGTAAAAATGGGTACAATCCATTCTCATGACATTTCCCTCTTTGCAGGGACAGGAATTCAGTCTAAAAATGAGATCCTGGTTTTTTGAAAAATCTGGATACACTGTCTTCCATAAATATTAGGACTTGAAAATTGAAAATACTTTCTTTGCCCTATTAAAGAACTCTACCCTGAAGCCAGTATCTAATAATAATAATAAAACAAAGCTAAGTTAAAAAGACCACCTATCTGACTAAATTACTCTCAGAGATACTTCCCGAAATTTAACTGACAATCTTAAAAGTCAGTGTGAAAGAATTTACATTAAAAAACTCCAGTTATAAGGACATCTCCTCGTTACACATAAGCCTCTACAAGCTTTTATGATAAAAAAGACATTGGCTTAAAATCTACATAAAAACTTTACCTTAGTCTAAAATACTTTTCCTGGCAATCTTGTTTTGACTGGGCTTATTGTTAAGCCCTTCTTTTGTCTCAGCAAATAATAGTGTTTATATCTAAGTTCCATATCTCTGAAATATGAATTTTAACCTAAAAGTCTTGTCTTTTTTTTTGGTGTCTGTGGTACAAATTTAATTTTCAGTCTATTATTTTATTGAATGAGAGGCGGACTGACTAGAATCCAATCTCAATTTTTTTCTGAGACAAGATATTAGCCCTGTGTTGTATACAGTTGCATGTCAGTCAGATGAAAGTGGTAGGAGAAACTGCCCCACAGAGTTGCAGTCAAGATGAAACAAGTATAAATACGTAAGGCAGTTGGAGCAACAGGTACACACTAGTCAGTATCACATCAGCACTTGATATTATTTGATCTTCACAACCTTGTAATGAGTTATAGAAAATTTAAAATATAACTGAATTGAATGCTGGGATTCTTATTTATTTATTTTTAGATTTTTAACTTTATCTCATTTAAGAAAAAAAAAAAACCTTTCATCTTAGGTTTGGGGATACATGTGAAGGTTTGTTCCATAGGTAAACTTGTGTCATGGGGCTTTGTTGTACAGACTATTTCATCATCCAGGTATTAAGGCAAGTACCTTATCTTTTCTGGTCCTCTCTCCTCCCACCCAACTCAAGTAGACTCCAGTGTCTGTTGTTTCCTTCTTTGTGTTCCACAAGTTCTTATCATTTAGCTCCCACTTTTAAGTGAGAACATGCAGTATTTGGTTTTCTGTTCCTGCATTAGTTTGCTTAAGATAATAGCCTCCAGCTCCATCCATGTTTCCATGAAAGATATGATCTTATTATTTTTTATGGCTGCATAGTGTTCTATAGTGTATAAATATCATATTTTCTTTATCCAATCCATCACTGATGAGCATTGTATGTCTTTGCTATTGTGAATAGTGCTGCAATGAATATTCATGTATGTTTTTAAAAATTTCAGATTGCCTAGCTAACAATTGTCTAGGGCTTAATAGTTTAGTAGAAAAAAATTTAAGACATGATAAGAAAATCTTATAAAGCTATAAGATCTATTTCTATGTGTGTGTCCCTATGTCTATATGTTTTTTTGTGTTATGAATATGTAATATTTCAGTACCCAAATATAGTTTAAAACCTCTAATTAATTGGCTTAAAATAAGCATACAAATAAAATATTTAATCAAAACATTTAAAAACTAGCTTAATCCCTTTTAGTTCATGTGACTTTAGTAATCTCTGGTAAATAAAACTAGTTTAAAGTTGTGGCCAACATAAATTAAAATGTCTTCAGAATTGTCAGTACTAAATATAATTCACACAATTTGCCTTGGCCTACTTGTCAGAAAGGTTTAGGTTGTTTCTTCTAGATGTCTTAGAATTATAACTGTTACTTCTGTAGTAGTTTTGATAATTGCTTGATTTGTCTGTGAGTTAAAGCTGTAAGGGCTGGCTGCTGGGCTTCCTCAAAGCCTTGCACACATCTTGGTATGAGCTTGTATTTGATTTTGAGCCTCTAGAATTTGGGGTCTGGATAAGGTGCCATGGAGAGGCCTAGGGACATGTTTTTAGTGCCTGAACCACAAGTTACAAGACTAAGCCAATCCTAATATGGCCCCATCCTTCCTGGCCCAGCTTTCACTCCTGGCCACGTGTGGACAGGTTAGATCCTCCAGACATCACTTTCACAGCTCTGCCCTTGGTCCTGAGCTCTGTGCCTGGTATGTAAATTCAGGACTCAGACAAGACCTGTATTTCATAGCCAACCTTGGATGCCCCATGGATACTTAAAACCCAGGAAAATGGGAAATAAAAACACCTAAAAGAATATCTGTGTGCTAGTTTTGAAATTCTTATTAGTAATTTAAACTCTTATGTTAAATTAAGTAACAGTTAATAATAGAATATCTGAGTCATTTCTAGATGCCTAACTCCTCTTTAAAATTGTTCCTATCTGCTGTAACAAATATTTTATCAGTTCTCCAACCAAGATTTTAATGACGAGAGACTTTCAGGTCTTCTCTGGAGACTTAACTGATACCACCAAACATCAACAAGAGACATTAATGTCTCTAAAGATCTGATAAAGATCTAATAATGCCTGCCTACTTTCTTTCTTTCTCTCCCTCTCTCTCTCTCTCTCTCTTGTTTTTTTATTTGAGACCAAGGCTGGATTGCAGTGGTGCACTCTGGGCTCATTGCAACCTCTGTCTCATGGGTTCAAGCAATTCTCATGCCTTAGTCTACCAAGTAGCTGGGATTACAAGTGTGGTAGCCTGTGCCACCACACTTGGCTTTTTCTTTTTTTGTATTTTTTGTAGAGACTAGGTGTTGCCATGTTGGCCAGGCTGTTCTTGAATTCCTGACCTCAAATGATTCACCCACCTTGTTCTCTGAAAGTGCCGGAAATATAGGTGTGAGGCACTGCTCCCAGCCAGCCTGCCTACTATTTCACCCTGCTTAGCCCAAGTTGTTCAAATTGGTCATGAGTCCCTCAGCTACATGAGTCCCACTAAGGAATCAGATGGATCCAGAACAGGCAGCCACACCAGTCTGACGATGTGAGATGAAAGTTTAAGATGGTTCTGAACATTTCCTACAGCAGATTTTGACCAAAAGCTGGGGAGATGTCCACCCATGCCTCTGGACAGACAAAATGGAGTCCTGCGGCTAATTAAGGTCTCAAAGTTAAAACAGAATGAGGCAGCCACGACAGGGTGAGAGAGCAGTCATGTCCTTTGTTCTCAGAAAGATATGTAAAAGTGTCTCAGAACCTCCTCTCCTACAATCAAACCAAAGTAGTTACTAGTGCCTGTCGATGCTGAGATAGACCACAGCTGAAAATTCCCCAGCTGACCACCAACAGAACACCTAGACCCAGACAACTAACAGACTGGTGACTTTGGGCTTACAGGTCATACAATCAAGACTCATTCTTCTGTTGCCCTCCCCTGCCTCCTACTCCCTGTCTCCTCCTCAGGGTGTGCTTTTGTTTTATATCAGAGGCTGTATCTCCCCAGTCTATAGATTACTTTTTAATTAAAAAAAAAACAAAAAAAAAACACCTTGTCTCTTCCTCCATGGAGCTCATGGTCTGTTGTAAGTAATAGTATTCCACAATTCCTCTGGAGTCAGAAAATGTTCCTTGATGAGGACTCAGTTTTGCTCCTTGAGAGTGGATTTCCAGTCTGTTTTTCTTTACGACTTTGGCTTTGCCCTCTGAGGTGTCTTGTCTCTTCCATTCTCCTCTTTCTACCCTTTGAAAAAAAAAAAAATTCTTTTTGGTGGGGAGTAGCTTTTTTAGCCTGGTTCCTCTTTTTACAAAGTTGGGATCCTCAGTCGTTTTGCATTTCAAATCACTTTGGTTCCTTTTAATCCAGGTTGGCAGTGCTTTTTGCAGTACAACTAAAACCTTTATGGATAGTCTGTGCATTTGAATTCATTCCATGCTTTTTGCTAAAATGCATCGTTCTCTTGTAGGCGTGTTTTTCTATGCTTAATCACACTACATTGGGAGGATCAGGCTGCTATGGAACAATACTCTCAAGATTCTTAGAAATTTCTCTTTTTTTCTTTTCCTCAATTACTACCTTAATCTTGTTGGAAGACCTACAGCTGTATTCTTGCTTTTGTCTAATTCCTGAAGTCATTTCCTTGAGAATTCTTTTCTTGGTTTGGGATTGGAATAAGAAACAGTTCTATTTTGCAGTTCAAATTTTGCCCCTCTATTTACTTTAAATTCTAGTTCCAAATTGGGCATTCCCATTCCTTACACCCTGATCCTTGAACTTATCTCTTTCTTTTACTGCTTTGTAATACATACATAAACACAACTGTATTTTTAATATCTTGCCTGGTGATTTCTTTGCCAAGTTCAATAGTTTATTGGTGCGTCTGGCTTCTATGTTACCACATAAGGCAGTTTTACTAATTCTTTTACCAGTATATAATATAAGTCTTCATTTTTTCAGCTTTCGGGAACAGTTTCTTTATTATTTTTTCAGCTTCCTCTAACAGTTTCTTCATCATTTCCTTAGACTTGGTCCCAGACTTGTTTCTATATGTTATATATTTTAGATTATATACAGCTCCCACTTAGAAGTATAAGGTCTGGGACCAATGGTTAGCTTGAATCTTGCCTGGGGTCTGTCGATTTCCAATAAATAAGTCTCAGAAAAAAGTCATGAATCAGTGCCCAAACCTAAGCGTTTGATTTGATACCATTAATTTAGTTCTAACAGTCAACATTGGTTTTAAGTCATAAGCCTCTTAGAGAGAAACAGAAGTCCACATTCTAAGTTTGTGGTCTTTAAAGGGGGTCAGTAATGAGAATGAAAGTATGAGATTGTTTAGTCCTTGGGTCTTAGGAATTAGGCACTTTCTTTTCTTCCTTAACTCAAACAAACATTTTAGATAAAGGGATGTTAGAAGATCTTTTCTAGCTACGGTCTTAGAGTGAAGAGTCCTGATTAATTAGCTTGGCCTTAGTTGGAGGGGTTCCCATGCAATTATGTCAGTTGGAGGTATACATTATTTGCATAGTATTGTAAAATCAAAAGAATCATCAGTATTGAAAATAATAGACTAATCATGTACTTTTGTTGGATATGTCAAAACTTTTAAGTCATGTGATTTTAACAATTGCTAGAATAATGATTTTGCTAATTTAGTTTTTATTTATTGTATATTTGTAGAAATATTTTCATTCTGAATTGTCTTATTTTTTAATAGTATAATTGGCCTCTGATAAACCCTGAAAAAAAAAAAGCTTTGGATTTGTAGTACAGTATGTCATGCAATTAAACCTATTTAGCAATGAAAGGTTGAAATGGAAATCTAGTCTTGAAAATGCTGTAGATTAAAGAATACAGATGGGCTTATTGATATGTAAATTCTGACATCATTAAGTTACCATCTATGTAACATTTGGTAAACTTCTGAAACTTCAATTTCTTCATCTTTAAAAGGGAATTATTACAAATACTCTATAGAATTGTAAGTGTGTGAGTGTCCAATGAAATGTCTACAAAATCCAAAGCACTGAGCCAGGTACATACATAGTAAGTGGACAGGAGATGTTAGCTTCTTCCATTGCTCAATTTCCTACATTTACTCTGAGATCTGGGATTTAGTCTAGACATTTAAAGACTATTCTGTAATCTGATTTACTTTGTATTTTATTAGATTCTCTTGGACATATGATCTTAATTATGAAATAATATTTTTATTACATTTATTCTATATGAGTAACTAGAAAATAACTTTCTAGATGTAAATTTGGGTAGAAATGAATGTCTGTTTAACACTCCTTTACCATGTGTAAAATATATTCCCAAACAACTATTAGTATTATCCTTCAATTGGGGAAATATTATTTTTGGATTTTTGCTTTTATGGGATGAACAAATTGTATGGATTCACTCCTAAGTACAACACTTCTCAAATTGCGAAATTAGGTGGTTTTTTTCGTCAGCATCGGTCTTTATTTTGCTACTAGCAAGGTAGTCTGGATTATTTTACTTAAAGCCTTGTGGTTAAATCTAAGATATTGCCAGCTAGAAAAACAGTGGTGAGCATTTTTCAAGAATCAAATCTTCCTAATCTGGTGTACTAATAATGACCAAGGTCAGTTCTCGTTAAAATGGCAAAATTGGTCTCATGATTCATTTTGCACCTTTTCTTTTGCAGCCAATCTTTCCTTTTTTTTTTTTTTTTTTTAGCATTTTGTTTTAGTCACTTTCATGATGAGATAAACATGTTTAAAGCATATAAGTCTGCTGGGCAATGCACACAAGGAGATATTCACTTCCTTCCAATGCTAATTTATTTTTTGGGAAAATGTAATGTAGTTCTTGCTGATATTTTGGCAATGTAGGCCAAATATTGTATTGTTCTATTTTTCTGAAATGGAAAACAATGCATATATTCTCGACAGTAAAGTTTCATGCTGAGTTAACTGAAATCAAGTATTGCTTTACACTGTGTTTAGCGGTTTGGAAATCTAAAAGTGCTTTCTATTTTGTTTTCTTCATAACCGTGTGAAGTAGACAGGATAGGTAGCTTTGTTGTTGTTGTGTAGATAAGGAAACTGCAAATCAAAAGTTCTAAATGACGTATCAATAATCTAGCAGCTTGAGAGGATGGGCTGGAAACTCATGCTTTGCCTGTTGTCTCCATCATCTTTCTGCTAAGGCACCAGGCTTCTCTACTTTTAGCTTAACAAAGCATAAACTGTGCTAGAGAAGTTGGGGATATATGATTATTTATTTTAATTCTGACATACCAAATTATAGAGATTTTTTTTTTGTTCCAGTAATTATAGTGAATTGTGAGAGAGGTGATCTTATAATACTGGCTTTAGCCATTACATAGTCATTGATAAATGTTAATTCATAGCCAAAGAAATTTGCTTAGAATTGTTTGTCTGGTAAGTGGACAAGTCGTGGGCCATGCTGGTCAATGTCAGGCAATACAAGGTGACAATTTGAATGCACCAGCATTTTGCATTTATATATTCTGCTCTAGAAAAAATAAGGAAGTAAATAAAGTTGAAATGATCCCTGACCTGTGGAAAACTATTTTATTCTCCCATCCAAGTACTAACCAGGCCCGACCCTGCTTAGCTTTCGAGATCAGATGAGATCGGGCGCATTCAGGGTGGTATGGCTGTAGACAACTATTTTATTCTCAAGAATATTGATTAGCAACCAGAAGAAATAGTTCTTTCACATGTAAGTATTTAGACCCAGGTCATCTCATATCAAACTTCCACTTGGTAGATATCAGCAAAGAAGGAATTGCTGTCCATTGAACAATTTACTACATATGCTTATTCCTTATTTGACCAGCTCTTTCAATCCTGTCAAGTCTGCAATGTCTATACTATTGCCCCATTTTACAGGTGAGAAAATTGAGGCTCAGAAAGGTCAGTTGCCAATAAAGAAAAAGCTCAAATTGGAAGGAAGTGCTCTCAAACCAAACTTTATGCTTTTTCTACTCTCCCTTCAAAAGTTAGTCCAAAACAAAATGTCTACATTTTCTGTAATCTGAAAATATTTGTATTTGTTCATCTCTTATTCTAAACAGATAATTAATTCATAATTAGCCAACATTTTTATTTGCCTGAGCAACCAGCACACTTCAAATTAACAAGGGAGACATAATATATTCATTAAAATGTGTTCATTTATTGATCTTTGATAATATTAAAGTATATTCATCAATTGATTTTAGATAATATAAGACTTAGATAATGAAAACCTCCTGATTAATATGTTTGATTTTGGATGTAAGGCATGCCTCTGATGCACTATAGCGTTTGTTTCAGTAGTATTTATTTTGCATAGGATAGAAATCTCAGCATGGTTAGCGAAGATTAGCCAGCTTAGAAATTTAAAAGGCTTTGACCTGCATATCTACATGTGAAATAGATTTAGTACTCAAAAGATTTGTGTATTCTACTGACAATTTAAATTTTAATTACCATGGCACAAAATTTAAAAAACTCTTAAATGCTATAATTTTAAAAACTGCACAAATTTATTTTCTCAGAAAATATATGTGTGATTAATTGCATGCAAAACTCCAAGGAGATCCTTAGTACTTTGCTTCAGCATGCAAAGTTTTTATTAAAAAAAGTATAATGACTGATTAAGAATTCATCTTAATTTTTTTGCATTTTAAATATTGTTTGGTATGTTATAGTTTTGACAGTAGTGAAATAATTTAATTTGAAGTAGGTTCTCAGTCATGATGAAGAACTGTAATAAATCAACTTAACAACAAAAAAAATCAAGTGTACATCACCGTGTTAGCTGCAGGCCATTCAAAAGCAGTGAAGGCTTTGTTCTACTCCAAAAAGGAATGTTTAATTCATTAGAACAGGTAGAAAATCAGTATGTTTATGGCTTTTCTGGGTATTTTGCTTGAAGATTAATCTTTGTTCACCACTGAATCTGCACAAAAACAAATTTATTTGAAAGGAATTAACTGTCACACAGTGTGTGGGTCTTAGTTTTCTTAGAGGAAATAGGACATGGCTGGGGCCTAAACAATATTTCAGTTTGAGGGTAATGTGTTTTCTGGTTTCTACCCTGTCAGATTCTCACCCTGGTCTCCATAAAAGCAAGGAGAGATTGCCTGCTTGACATATTTTGCCTAAAGCAAGTCCTGAAACTGGGATTCATTTTCTTCATTTGACTGAGTGCTGATTTCTGTAGGTTTGCCAAAGGGCAGAACACAATATATTTTCTTTAAAAACTTAATACCTCTTTTACAAAGCAAGTTGTATTTTGTACGAAATAATGAAGGAAAGCTGGGAAGAGGGGATGCTTGGCTCTGAAACAGATTTTTTTTTTTTTTTGGTTCATTAAGCTAGATAAAACCAGGCTTTTAAATAGGTTTAAAAAATGTTAACTAACTCATTCATTTTTAGAGGTATTTGAACATAAGTTTCTACCCTCCTCTCTGGCCACAGATAAAAAGCAAAATAATCAATTCTGGAAAAATAAGTTAGAAATCATGATATCTTCTCTTCCTTCAACATCTGCATTGCAGCAAAGCAATATAAGCTTAGTCTGATGAAGTAAACGAAGTATGACTTATTCTATCTACCCACATATGTTAGTTTCCAACAAAAAAATCTTCGTAAGTTATAGTCTGATCTTTTGGAGATGAATTATCCATGGGCTCACTTAATAACTATCAATGATGCTATTACAACCCCCAGAGATTAATAGAAAATCACATTTTGTTAAATGAAATAGTTTTCTTAAAAATACAAAAACATATACTTTGATGTTTTTCAAATCCAGGGATAAGAGTATAGCAAATTTCCCCTTAGGATTAGGTGAAAAAGACAAAGTCAGTAGACAGAGCCGCATGGTCCATCTGTGGCATAGATGAGAATTACTTGTACAAGTAATTACAGAAGTTTCAAGACAGTGATTGGGCATTGAATAATGAATGTACACCCAATCACTATTTTGAAATTTTTCTATAATAACCACTTCAACTATAATTGGTCTTTACATTGACAAAAGCCATATCATAATCTTTCTTGCCACTGTCCTTCAAACTAGTTTCCTGACTGGAATTCCCCGTGTTTATTAATGTGGCTACCAATGGCCCAGGCTCGATGTACTGGAGTATCTTTTAACCAATTCTTAGATTTCTTCCTCTATATCCCATGAAATGTCAATTGACAAATATTCTACCTTTTAATGCCTTCTTTATCCATCTTGTTTTTTCCTAATCCCATCCTTACCATTATCCATGAGGTATGGGATAAGTTAATTTAAATTTTGTAATAGAGAAAATAAACATCCTCCATCTTTGAAAATTTAAGTATCTCACCACCAACATCCCCAAACACCCAGATATCATTTCACTCAGGACTGAAGGGTTAAACCCTTCCTGTTGCAGAGCAAAATAGTTGTTTGTTGCATTGATTCTAATTGACCATCAAAGTCAATTGAGAAAGAACGAGTAGAAAGGATTTTTGAAGAGCAGTTTCCTTGTAAGAGAAGAATAAGTGCTTATAGTAGTAAGAAGGAAGGAAGAAGATTAGAGGGAGGCAGGCATCTCCTGTTCTAAAGAGGTGCTTAGAGAATGAGGGAGGAGAGAAAAGACAGGGCCTTTCCAGAAGGGTGAGGACCCTAGTATTTGTCCTACGGTTATACTTGGAAAAGGACTGCTATCAGGGGCTTTGCTGAAGTGCACAGGGAGAAGATTTGACCTCCCATTCTTTGCCTCTTTTTTCCTCAACCAGGCTGTATGTTAGCATTTTTGATGCATTGGGATCCTCCTTCCTACCTAGTTACTCCCTGGGTGAGGAGAAGGAGTGAGCTACTCTAGGCTATGAATCACTTTGTTTAGTCCTCAATTCATAACAGCCATCAATATCTTCAAGATCAGTATTTATAGCACTGGGTTACTTACCTAACGTCAACCCTCCATATATATTTGAGGAGTTGCTGAATGATATGGTTTGGCTCTGTGTCACCACTCAAATTTCATCTTGAATTGTAATCTCCACATGTGGAGGGAAGGACCTGGCGGGAAGTAATTGGACCATGAGGGTGGTTTCACCCATGCTTTTTTATAGTAGTGTGTGAGTTCTCCTGGGATATGATGGCTTAAGAGTGTTTGACAGTTTCTCCCTTGCTCTCTGTCTCCCCTGCCACCATGTAAGATGTGCCTCACATTCTTTTCTCCTTCTGCCATGATCATAAGTTTCCTAAGGCCTCCCAAGCAATGTGGTACTACGAGTTTATCAAAACTCTTTTGTTTATAAATTACCCCTTCTCAGGTAGTTTTTATATCAGTGTGAAAACTAACAAATACACTGAACTTAATCAACTAGAGGCACCCAGAGCTCAATGGTTTTTAATGATGCCACATTAAGACATGTAGGTCTCAGAGATGGCTTTGCTTGGCTCTGATTTATCATCTTTTTTTCTCTCTATTGTTAGAAGATACATTTGTAAAAAGGCCAAATCCTGACTCTCATAAGAAATATAAAGTGAATACATATCAAAGCTTTTATGTAGTTCATGAATTAATGAGGTAACCAGTTAGATGTTATACAACTAGTTCAAAAGATAATTCAGAAAGCAGAAGCATATAGGTCATGAAATGATTTTACAGATAGGAGTAGAGCTGGCTCATTTTCTACAAAGGTGGGGGACCTTGAGATAAGGGAAGGAAATAAAATATCTCTCCATCAGACAGAAATTATTTGCATGCTTATAACAGAAACTTTTTGCACTATTATCAGTTATCAAGAACAGCAGCTCAAAAGACTATGAAAGGTGTAAAACCTTAGATTTAGAAATGGGAAAGTTGTTCTTCTAGACTAGAGGTTTGCAACCTTTTTTCAGTAAAGGATCAGATAATAATATTTTAGGCCCTATGGACCACATACAGTCTCCATCACTTATTCATCTTTTTTTGTTTGTTTGTTTGGTTTTACAATGTTTTAAAAATATAAAAACCATTTTTAGTTCAAAGGCTATATAAAAACATGCCTCCAGCCAGATTTGACCCAGGGGTCTTAATATGACTGACCCTTGCTCTCGGCACATGTGTTTAGCTACTGAAGTCACCCAATAGTCTTTTTTGGTCAATTTCAAAGTGTTCCACATTTTTTTTCCCAACAGTATTTGGACCTATCCTTCATTTTAGTACAAAATAATTTTCTTAAGTTACTAATTTCATCAAAGCCTTCTACTTCTCACAAAATTTCAGTGGAGAGTTAAATACACACTTCTCAGTCCTGGCATTCAGGGTTCTCTAATTATCCATGTGACTATTGAAGATTTATTCTGTAGTGTCTTTCCATGTATGAATCCTTTACTCTTAAATACGCCTCATTTTCTCACTTCTGTACCTTTTCTCATGTTTTAATAATTATTCAGAATCCTCTCCCCAGGATTAAAAAATCCTGGAGGTCTTGCTTCAAAAACTATCTGTCCAACAAAGTGTTTCCTGAACTTTATTCAGGGAAGATATTCTTCTTTGGGCCTTCTTTACATTGAAATGATTATTTATATCCATTGTACTAATCACCATTCTCTTAATTCATCCCTATTTGTGTTACTTCTCTTTCAATACTAAATTATTTTCTTCCTTATTAATCTAGGTCTTTGAAACTTAGGTGCTCAGTACTTTTGTTGCATTGAATCACTTGTTTCTTCTTGTATTCCTTCATAATTTTTGATTTGCTGAGACAAGAGCTATTACTGACTTACTGAGATATGTGAAAAGGGTTCGTTCCCTTTATATAATTAGCCAGGATGGTATTTATGGGAAATCACTTAATATTCTTGCCATAGTTATTTATTGTTGCATACCAAATTACCCTAAAACTTACTAGCTAAAATGAAACATGTATTTATGAGGTGCTGGTTTCTGTGTTTGAGATGTCTGGATGTGACCTAGCTAGTTTCTTTGGCTCATGGTCCCTCACAATGCAATCAAGATGATGCCAAGGCCCCTATGACTTCAAGGGTCATCTGAGAAGGGATCTACTTCTAAAATAAGCTCACTCCCATGATTTTTGCAGGATTCAGTTTCCCGAGGGTTGTTGGACAGAGGGCCTCATCTTTCACTGGCTGTTGATCAGAGGCCTCCTTCTGTTCCTTGACAACTCCATGATACTCAAGACAGCTCACAACATGAAGGTGTGGCTTCATCAGAGTGAGCAAGTGAGAAAAACCAGAGGGAGCCTGAAAGAAAACAGGAGAGAGAGAGAGAGAGAGAGAGAGAGAGAGAGAGAGAGAGAGAGAGAGAGAGAGAGAGAGAGAAAAGAAGGAGGAGGAGGAGGAGGAGGAGGAGGAGGAGGAGGAGAAGGAGGAGAAGGAGAGGAGGAGGAGGAGAGAAGAGAGAATAGGACAGGAAGGGAGGGAAGAGGAGGGGAGGGGAGAGGAGAGGAGGATAAAGAGAGACTCAGCAGCAAGACAAGAGATTTCTTTTATAACCTAATTCTCGGAAGTGATTTCTTTTATAACCTAATTCTCGGAAGTGACAATTCTGTTCTTTGCCTTTGTTATATTTTATTTGTTAGAGGTGTTTAAAGAGAGAAAAGTAGTCATCGGGTTTGTTAAAACGACAAGGCTGATTATTCAGGACTCTCGCTGTAGATGTAGACACTACTGCAATGGGGTTTTGCAGTAAAGGAGCGCACTTGGCCTCAACTCCAAAATCCAGCAAGGGAAAGTAGGGATTTATAGCCAAGGACCATGGTGGACAGGTAGGTTGGTGGATGGAAAATTACGAATAGGAAGCATCAGGGGTAAGGGAGGCATTCGGAGCTGAACCAACCTAACAAGTTTCTTGCTAATGGCAGGCCAGGGTGATGAGTGGGGCTGTGGGAGATGAGGAATTTGATCAGTTATTGAGGGTGATCAGATGAGAGTAAAGGATTCTGGCTAAAAGAACTTGACAGAATTCTTGCTAAAATTAGGTGATACAGGGGACCCAAACCTAGGCCTATTTGGGAAGAGGATTCAGAGGAGCCCGACTACAGTTTGGCTGAGGAGGGACTGTCAGAGGCAAGTGTCCAGCTCTAGATTACTGTTGAAAGGAGGGGATTGCCCCAGCATGTGGATACTAGGAGGTGGTATTCAGAGAAGGGCGTTTTCAAGTCCACCTGCTCCAAATTCCCTATACTTCCGTTCCTTACCTCTCAGATGACTGTAATAAGGTTGCATATGAACCTGAACTTAGAAAATTAGGTCAAAATACTCTTGTAAATTCAAAATAATGTGAAATTTTTAAAGTATCCTCTAAATATAAGAAGACCATGGAAATTTTTTGTCAAATAAAGGAGAAATTATCAGATTGATCTTGTTTATGGAAAAAGAATGAATCTTCAACCAAAATTGATATTTACTGAAAATGTTAATGAGTACATCTGAATATGCATTTTCCCCTCTATTACCTAGGCTTCCAGCTTTTGGAAATCTAGATGGTTTTCTCTTGTCGTCTTATGGTGTTGCGTATTTGAAACAGATCTTTCATCTCAAAACAGCCTTTGAAAATAGAATACTACCACAAAGTAAAAGTTCTCAGGCATCTGTGAAGGTCTCTAATGTTGGAAGGTATCTGTCCTAGAAATCTTGGAAGAGATGGTTTTCTCCACCTCTCAATGTATTAAATCCCTGAGAAATTATCTTTCAAGTGTCTGGTTAACCTGGTTTAATTGCTGCTGTTTTGATTCTCACTGCTGCAAAGTGATTGCAACTATGCTATCTCATTACTCCAGTAGATGGCAGAAGTATACTGTACTCCAAACTGAAGTAAGTTAGAAAACTTGTGTATAAGAGGCATGAACAAATGGTCTCAACTTGTTTTAAAAATCTGCCTTTGTTGTGTTTGGGACACCGTGCATGTAAAGGGAATTGTAGCATTCCATCACAGACACTTCTGATTCCGGCAGATTTTGCTGATACTCTGCAGAGTAAAAAAACAGCTCATAGGAATGTGTGATATCATGCAGAATTAAGTCATGCCTGTATGCTCATCTTGTAGTCTGTTCAGTAAGGCTTTCTTCCTTGTTTTTTTTTTTCTAATAAAACAAACTGGATATAATATGGAAATCATTTTAATTAAAAGAAAGGCATATGGCATTTTGTAATTATAAACCATGAGGATCAGTTATTCAGATAGTGGTGTTCTGCAGTGGAAGTTAAAAGACATGGAAAGACATAAGACATTTACATTCAATAGCTGTTTTTCAGTTATGTGATACCGGTATATTCAAGGAATGTACATATTATTGCACATATTGTAGCTTTGAAAACACATATTAATTCTATTGCTATTCTTGGCTGTTTATGTTCTTGCTAATTTGACAATACTGTCATTTAAACCAAGGACATTATATAGTGATATAATTGTATCCGCAGAGAAATGGACATGGTGAAATTTATATACATGTGAAATGAACATAAATTAGGCAAAATTCAAATAATTTTCCCAGCATTGATACTGTATAGAAAGTATACATACAGCTAAAATTCAGCAAGATAAGCCTTGATTTTCTTTACGTTTTCATGATAGAAATGAGATGAATTCTCACTTAAAATAAGAAAGAGAAAAAATCCTCATAATGCTTGTTGATAATGATTCCTATTACTTTATTTCTGTTTTTGACCTAGCAGAATTTTATGTCCTGTCTTTCATGTGAGGGACTCTACACTTTGTAGGGAGGTACTCGTGGCAAAGGGCCACATCTAGCCAGAATAGATAGTAAATATTAGGAAGTTTGCTGGTGATGCTTTACTGTTGGCAGATGAGCAGGATTTAACCTGGAGATTGCATATGTTATCAAATCTGAGAGCTGAAGCAGTGTGTTAAAGGGAAATAAATACTGAGGTTCGTAGCTGGGAAATTAGAGCAAGACTGGATGAGCTGTGAGATTGATTTGGGCAGTTCAGGAATTAGTTTTTGAATCGAGTCTGCATGCCTGGGTACTTTTTTCAGTGTGCAGTTTTGGAAGATTTTCTTTTAAATGCACCCACTAAAAGGAGCACATTACATCGAAGCCTTTAGGGGTTGTCAATCTACAAAGCCCTCTCTGTTTCCTGAGTTTTGCTGATAGCTCAGACCCAGTTAGATGGTAAATGAGATTGGGATTACTTTTTGCTTAATATACTATCTTACATATGCTTATAACAAAGCTTAGCTGGCATTTTCCCATCCACTGTAGACATCTTTTAAGACTAGCTTATTTGACTAGGCATTTTATTATCGCAAAGTGCTTGGTTTTGAAGTGCAGCCTTAAAGAACTTATGGTGCCTTTTCTTCTACATTAGTACCTTATTATTATCTTCTTTTCTTGTCTGGAAAAAACATTGATTTCCTTGTACAGATTTCTAGTGAATCTGTGATGTTTACTTAGCCATCTTTTAATCCCATAGAGATTTTTAAAGAGTCACACAAGTAACTTTATTCAAAGTTTTCTTGATAACATAGTCATGAACTTAAAATAAGGCAATCTTGAGAATTAGAATCTTAAAAAATTCAACAAAAGAAAAAAAGTGTGAAGAGCTTAGTGCTTGTTGAGAGGATGGCATTAGAGAACTTACCTAATATGGTTTTCACATCTGACATTAGAAGAAATCGATATTATTAATTTTGATGTACCATATTCATATGAATGAAGTGGTAGGGTCTCTATCCACTTCAATTCCAATGAAATATTTGTAATTTTTTTCTTCGTTGAAGACCATGTTCAGTCAGAAAAGTTCTTTGATGTTTGTTTTGGTGCCTTGGTCTCCATCTAATTGTGAATCCTTTTTGGATTTTGTTACTTAGAGTTACTGACAACAGGGTCTGATACTGGTTTTGACTTTTTCTGTCCTTTTGTCACTTTTCTCATTTCTTTAGTTACATCATTACTTGGATATTTGACTTTCCAAAACCTTTGAGTGACTTATTTTTATTTCTAATTTTTATTAGTTTCTAAGGTGTTTTTCATCTCTTCTTTAATTTCCACAGCTTTAGGGTCTTGGCTCTGCTTTCTGTCAAAATATATGCTGGTAACCCATCTTACTTATGCCTCAGCTTCTTCCCATCTCACAAATACAAACACTACTGAAGTGCAATTCCAAACCCACCTTTTTTCTAAAAGATTTATTGAAAAGTCACTCTATTTATCTGCTACTCATTTTAGCTTCTCTTTTAATTTCTGAATGTCAACCTCTTCTTTCTTATTCAATAATTTAACACAAATTTAAAGAATATCTGCACTGTGAATATAGCAGTGAACAAAACTGATGGAATCCATATCATCATCAAACTTCCAAAACATAAGGGGATGTAGATACTAAAGACATACTTAAAAGTACTTTGAGATTTACGGATGCCTGAGACAGCAGGACCTGTCATCTCAGAGATGGATGAGGGGAAGCATATTTTCTAACTACTAGAGAAACAAAACAAATTAACTTAAACATCAGATGAGCATCATTATGCTCACAAATTCTGTGAGTCAAGAATCCATATGGCACAGTGAGATGATTGGTCTTTGCTCCTTGATGTTTGAGGATTTAGTGGGAAGACACATAGAGTGGAGGCTGGAATCTTCTGGAGGACGTTTATTCAGTTGTCTAGTATTTGCTACTGGCTGTTGGCTAGGATCTGAGCTAGATTGCTGACTAGAATACCTATATAAGACCTCTGCATGTGGCTGGAGATTTCTCACAGCATTGTGGATGAGTTTCAAAGATGAGTGCCCCAAAAGAGAATCATGTGGAAGCTGCATCCATTTTGGGACCTTGCCCTGGACATCACATGGCATCCACTTCCACCATATTCTACTGGTTGGAGCTATTCCAAACCATCTTAGGTTCAAAGAGAGGGGAAATAGTTGCCACCCCTTGACGGCCAAGGTACAAGCTTCTAGAAAAGCAAATGGGACTATAAATATTGCTGTGCGGTGACCATTAAAAAAATATAACCTGACACAGTATCTTTGAAAAAGTGTTATTTAAATTAAAGCTGGTTGGAGGGGAATGATGTGAGAAGGCATTACAGTCAGAGGAAGTGGTTAGGGTGAAGATCCTGAGATGAGACAAACGAATGGCTTATCTGAGAAAATGAAAGTCGGTTTTGCTGGCACAGAGAACGTGAAAAGGTGAGTGGTAAGAGGTGACACTAGAGAGATAGGGCATTGTAGGCCTGAGTCAATAGTTCATACTTCCGAGCAAGGCTTAGAGGTTATTTTAAAGGTCTAGAAGCCTTTTCCCAAGGGCAGTAGCAGACCATGTGCAGATTACACTTTGGAAATGACATGATCAGATTTGTGGTTATAGATTCCAGGTTCCTGGATTACAGCATACAGCTGTAGTCAGTGGAGCCAGTTAAAGAACTATTGCATTGATCGAGGTAAGATAAAAGTGATTTGGACGAGGGTAGTGGCAATGAAGATGGAGTCAAGTAGGTGGATTCGAGACAGAAGTGACTTGGAATAGGCAGGATTTGGGAAATGGTTTAGCTATAAAGAGTAGGAGAGTGGGAAGATTTGAGGAAATTTTCTAGGTGTACTGTTTTGGAAACTATATATGGAAAGATTTGAGCAGCAGGAAGAGGCTGTTGGGGAGATTACCAGTTAAGTTTTAGGAATATGGAATTTGAAGTGCTTTGAAAGCTATGTTGAGATGTCCAGTGGAAAGTGAATTGTGTGAGTCAGGAGCTCAGCAGAGGTGAAGTAGACATTGTGAATCACCACGACATGGCTGGTACTGCGGGCATGGATTGGGTCAGAAGGGGTATCAATAAAATGAGAAGCAGATTCGCAAATTGTGTTACTTAAAGATAAAATAGAATTTCATGAAGCAGAAAAGGAAAATTGGATTGGGACATGGATTTTGACTTTTCTTACATTTTAAGCTTCTTTAGGGTAGGGGCCATTTCTTTGCAGGACAAATTTGAGATATGCTTACAGGTAGAATGAGTAGAATTTAGGGAATTTAGTAGAATTTAGTTGGCTGTAACAGTTCCCTGCAGGGACAGTTTTTTCCCCATAGTACATGGGAAAATTCATAGTCATGAGCCTGGAAAACATTGAATCCATGAATAGTGAGGAGTGATGAGTATGTTGATCATTAAAATGTAAAGCGTTGTTTTAGATATGTGTGGTGAGTTTAAAAGTGCTCTGTTGATAGTAAGAAAGTAAAATTGGTATTAAGAGTGAAGGTGAATAATGAGAACTTGTATAAATTTGTGAGACTGTATTCTAAAATTATACTCAATGAAACTCTGTAGATCCATGAATTTTCTATGATAGTGGCTGTTTTCTATTTTCTATAATATAGAAAGGAGGTTTTGAGAAGAATGTGTCCTGGTCTTTGAAGTCCCTCTCTGTCCCTGTGAGGGTGAATAGAAGAGTCATAGGTGTGTGTCAGTAATACTGTAGAGGTTGTTATGGCGGCCACATCTAATAATGAGGTGCTGGAATTTGTATGAGAATGTCATCTAACATATGGAGTAAATAATGAACACTGAATGTCTCAGCTAATTTGTCTTATTTCTTAGTGCCCTAAGAACATTGACAATAAGGATACGTGTTGTTTTCAGACTCTTGGCCTATCACTTCTAAGAAGCTGCTCATCTTGAAGGGAATGGGCATAATTAGGAATAATAATCCTCTTTAGTAAAATATTTCTAATCTCCAGAGCCCCAGAATGTTTTATTTTTTTCAGCAAAGAGTGACTGAACACTTTGGTAATAGTATTATCTAATGTGAATTGGTTTATTATTTTCTAACCTGCATGTGTATTGGGGATCCTCTCAAGACTGAGTTTATTACAGAAGTGTTTATGAACTTCAAGACTAAATAATCATAAAGTGACAAAGTTGATTTTATTCACTCATTTATGTGATATATATTAAATACCTACTTGCTACTTGTTGCTTTAGGCTCTGAGGTCTGAGAGATCAGCACAGTGATGTTAAGGAGCACCCAGTGGAAGGAAGAAGAAAATCTGGAAAATGCCCTATTAGGGTGATGTGAGACTACAAAGAACTGTTACCTAAATCAGAAGCTTTTGCTGATGGCTCTAGTCTAAAATGTAGTTGATTTGAATTAAATCCTGAACAAAACAATAGGTATTATTATCTCTAGAATTTAAAAAAATATTGCAAATATCCTAGAAAGGGGCACCAGCGAGCCATAGTGTCAATAGGATAATGTTTCACTTTTCTATAAGATAGATGGGATGTAGCACAATGGGATATTGTATATGAACCTCTGCTGACTGCAGCAAAAGGTAGATTTCCCCATAGGTCTAATTTTCCCTGGGAGACTCTACGCTGTACCAGGTATTGTGCTTGGTGTCGGAATGTGATTCCTTGCCAGTGATTCTCAAAACCATTAATGAGTATTTGAATCACTAAGAGGACTTCTTAAAGCGGAGTGCTAGGCCCCATCCCTAGAACGTTTAATTCAACAGATCTGGGGCAGGATTCAAGTTTTTGCATTTCTGATCATTTCCCAGGCAATGCTGATGCTGTTGGTATGAGAACCACACTCTTAGAATCACTGCATTAAATACAATCCTTTTCTTCAGTAAATTTACAGACAGGGGTAGGGGACAGGTAAGTGAGCAGGTGCTAACAAGACAGAGTCATAAGAGTGAAGGGAAGTGAAGATTTGAGCTGAGATTGCTTAAAATAATCAACCATCTGATTTGTGTCAACTGGTGACTTAGTGATTTGTAGACAAAGTGAAGCAAACAGTTGATGTAATTATTAAGATACTCTGTCCCCAAAGCCCAACAGTATAAACCTTTTATTGAGAAAGAAATGTGACAGTGCTGCCTTGATTACTTGTCTGGGTTGATTGGTTTCACCTGTTAAATGCTTCCCCTCACAATTTACCTCACCTTTGTAGATTTAACCTCACATCATTTGGGAACTACTTTTCTGTCCAATGTCATCAGCTACATGGTGGCAGTGTTTGTGTTTCTTGACAGCTATATAAAAGTGCATCTATAAGTTTGGGTTTCATCTCTCTTCCTTTTATGTATAGTTGAAAATATAATGAATTATGTCAGAGCCTAAATAAAAGTCCTTTCCTTTCCTTTTTATGACAAGGTTTATCTTCTGACCCAATTTAAACAATATCAACTGAGAGATTATCTTATTCATTGAAAATAATGGAGAAATTGAAACTTTTGAAGACAGATTTTATTAGCACAAAGTAGCAATGTGAATACCCTGTAATCATTTTACTTGAATCATCAGATGTTTTAAAAAAGTTATTTCTTTCAAATTTCACTTTAGAAAGAGATTGAAGAGCAGTGTCAAACAGTGTAGTTATTTTCCTCAGATGTCAGGTATTTAGAGTGGTCCCAGAGTAGAGAACAATGCTTTCTAAAAGCGTATTTTGGAAACAAATGAATGCTATTGCCTCATATTTCTATCTTCTGAATTGCTTTCAGAGAATTCTGTGTGCTCATGACTCTCTTCCTTCTACCCCCTGTCTCTTTGCTTTCTCATCACTCCTATAAAAAAAAAGAGAAGTTTCCTGCCAGCTGATGTTTCAGGACTATTCATAAGGTTTAATCCTGTGTCTGTCTCATCTTATTTTCCTCTTATATAACACCAAAGCTTGACCTAGTTTTCCAATTTTTATCACTTAAACTTCCCTGTAATTTTTGTCATCCTCTCCAGAATACCGTAGAATAGAACCCAGGCTTCCTAATCCTGATTTGTCTTAAAAGATACCTAATTACCTTTTTTATTTTTAAAAAATTTATTCTTCATAATTAGAAGAGGACATATATAGATAAACAAAATTAGAATATGATCAGGGGGTTATAGAGTCATGAGATATCTCACAGTGGGCTCTTTTTAACTCTACCTGCCTTTAAAATGCCTTTTCTCTGACTCTGATCTATTTGAAGCCCTGACTCCCCATGTCCCTGATTGTTTTGGGAATCTCTAAAAGACATTTTTCACATAAGCCATAACACGATACCTTCTCCATTATCTAGCAGTTCTTACTCTTGACCCCTTTTTCTTAATGCTAATGACAATCCTATATGCCTTTATAGTAGTGTAGGCATCTTGCTTTTCATTGTTTGCATTGAGCATGGCCACCATGGACCACAGCAAAACTTTCCCTACTAAAACTTCATTTGATGCCATAAGCAATATCTACATTTACCTTATAGTCTGCTACCAAGTACTCAAAGTACTCAGAAGTATTTTTTCAACAGTCTGATCTAGATCCCATCAGTTTACAGTAAATAAATAGGTGAGTTTCACTGTATGCTACAGATAGTTTCCTAGTCCTTCCTGCCCTTTTCCTCCTTGTTTTCTCAAAACAAGGAGCAAATTAAAACCTTTGAGACACATTCTTGCTACTATATCTTTGGTACCAATATCTATTCTAGACAGGGTATCTATTCATCTATTTTAGACCAATATCTATTCTAGACCAACATCTATTCATCACCATGTATTATTCCCATTGGTTGTAAGGAACTGAAACCTGCTCAAGATTTCATAAACAAAAAAGGGAGGTTTATTATCAAGTTTTGCTGAATATAGTCAGGTTCTTATGGGAACTGTCGCTGGGAGCAGGGTTTCTGTCTGGAACCATATTTAGTTTTTCAGTATCCTTTAGGCAAAATGATTTCCTTTGGGTGTTTACTCATGAGCCTGGTCTATTTTGCTCTTCATAATTTTATCTTGACCTTGCTCTTTCACTTGGCTCCCCACAGCTCACTGACTCCATATTCCAGGGTCTTTGAATAGAATGAAGAGATGGGTGGATAAGCTTGATCCATCAGCTGTCCTTTGGGGTGTGGCTACAGGAAAGGAATATGTCAGCCACACTTTCACTACTGAAACGATTTATCACACTGATAATTTTATTGTCAGAACCACTTTTACCAAAAAGTTAGATAGGTTAAGTTATTTTTAGAAACAAATTAAATAAGTTGTACGTGTAAAAACAAGCTGCGTTAAAACTATCTCAAAGGTAGACCCTTGATAAAGTAAATAGAAAGTACATATTTTTAGTATACAGCAAAAAGTGCTTTGACAATTGCAATCTCTGTTTTTATGTCTAGAAGGCATTTAAGTACTCAGTTTAAGAAGAAATCTGCATGTTAATAAATAATGACAGACCTAACATAGTGCAGGATATCTGCCAACCAATGTAGCAATCAATGACAATCACCAACCTCAAAAAAGGGAGCAGGTAAACTTTGTAGCAGGAGCTTTACAAAGCAAGCTTGAACTACAACTTTATTTGATTTGTGGAAAAGTTCTTATTATCTGCAAATGTCATTTTCTGTATAGGTTCTTACCTGCTACCTCTTAAATTATTTGACAAAAGTGTTTAGAAAGAAATGAACCAGAATAAAGTAAAAAGAAATACTAAAATATGTAGTAGGGTATTATAATATTAATATTTTCAACTTTTTATAAGGCACAAATTAAATGTACAATGTTGAATATTTTCTTTCCTTTTAGAATTTTTTATGCTTTTATTTTAGGATTGGGGTACATATGAAGGTTTGTTCAGTAGGTAAACACGTGTCATGGTGGTTAGTTATACGTGTTATTTCATCAAGCGCATATTAATCCCAGTACCTAATAGTTATCTTTTCCACTCCTCTCTTTCCTCTCTCACCCTCACTCTAAGTAGGTCCCAGTGTCTGTTGTTTCCTTCGTTGTGTCTATGAGTTCTCATTATTTAGCTTCCACTTATAAGTGAGAACATGTGGGAGTTTTCTGTTCCTGTGTTAGTTTGCTAAGGATAGTAGCCTCCAGCTCTATTCATGTTCCCGCCAAAGACATGGATCTAGTTCTTTTTTTATGGCTGTATAGCATTCCATGGTGTATATGAACCACATTTTCATTATTCAATCTGTCATTGATGGGCATTTAGGTTGATTCCATGTCTTTACTCTTGTGAATAGTGCAGCAGTGAACATTCATGTGCATGTGTCTTTATGTTAGAATGATTTATATTCCTCTGGGTAAATGCCCAGTAATGGGATTGCTGGGTCAAATGGCAGTTCTTCTTTTAGCTCTTTGACGAATCTGGAACACTTTTTTAACAAGAACTTAGCCAGGGCAAAACCTGAAATCTTTAGAGGGTGTCAGTGTGACTTAAACCCCTTCTGAGGAAATCCCTTCCAATAAGGCTCCCCAACTTTTATTCCTTCTTAAAAATGTTTTTTAATTTTTGTAGATGGTGCTCCAAGTAAATACAATTAAAAATAATTTACATTCATCTGTTACTTGTACTATGTGTTGTATTAAATTCTGGAGTATAAAGTTTTTCATTTTCCTTTTAAATGGAATTATGTACAACTTTAGACAGTCAGTAATAACTGTGTTGAGGCTGAGTACAATGGCTTATGCCTGTAATCCCAGCACTTTGGGAGGTTGAAGTGGGAAGATTGCTTGAGTTCGGGAGTTAGAGACCAGCCTGGGCAACATGGCGAAAATCCATCTCTACGAAAAATATAAAAAATTAGCCAGGTGTGGTGGTGCATGCCTGTAGTTTCAGCTACTCTGGAGGCTGAGGTGGGAGGACCTCTTGAGCCTAGGAGGTTGAGGCTACAGTGAGTTGTGATCATGCCACTGTACTTGAGCTTGGGTGACAGAGTGAGACCCCATCTCTTAAAAAAAAAACTGCACTGGGGAAGGAGAAGGAGATAAAGAGGGACTGAAATCATATAACTGGTCCTAAAGAAAACACTGATTGGGCTTATTAGTAAAATTTGTGGGCAAAAGGCAGTGGCTCTTTGTTTCTTTGTCCTATGATTGCTTGGAGAAGCCATGAAGAAGACCAAAATGCAAGGTGGAGGTTTAAAAGTGGTACCAGATCAAGCAGAAGGGCTGTTTTCCCTTTCTGAAATGTATTTATTCTACAAAAAGTTTTTGGGGTTCTTTCTATCAAAACCATTATTTTTTTTTAAGATGGAGTCTCACTATCACCAGGCTGGAGTGCAGTGGCACGATCTCGGCTCACTGCAACCTCTGACTCCCTCATTCAAATTATTCTCTTGCCTCAGCCCCCTGAGTAGCTGGGATTATAGGCATACACCACCATACCAAGCTAATTTTTTTATATTTAGTAGAGACCGGCTTTCACCATGTTGGCCAGGATGGTCTTGATCTCTTTACCTCGTGATCCTCCCTTGTCGGCTTCCCAAAGTGCTGGGATTACAGTCATGAGCCATCGTGCCTGGGCTCAAAACCAGTTTTATCTGGTATTATGACATGACTAGTATGCATACCAGCAATGTAATTTATGACAAAATATAAGCTGTAATACAGTGACCAACACATTTTACACATTATGGCTTTGTGTTAAAAACAAATTGCTCCACATATATTTATTTTATGTAAGACTCTTTTCGAAACCATCACCCAACCCCTAGCTATTCTTTCAAGCTGTTCCTCTTCCCTGTGTAAACATAGGTTGGATTTTCAGTGACTCTGTCTTTAATCCACACTGTCCCCTCTCTTCACATGAATGAAGTAGCTTTGACAATACAACTTTGGTAACAGAGCCAGGACTGGAAGCAGCCACTATAATTCCAATCCAGTATGTGATTTATTGAACCAGTGATGAAAAGTTTTTGAAAAATAAAAAAAAAAGTTTTTCTGAGGCTGGGCATGGTGGCTCAAGCCTGTAATCCCAGCACTTTGGGAGGCCAAGGTGGGTAGATCACGAGGTCAAGGGATGGAGACCATCCTGGTCGACATGGTGAAACCCAGTCTCTACTAAAAATACAAAAAATTAGCTGGGCGTGTTGGCATGTGCCTGTAATCCCAGCTACTCAGGAGGCTGAGGTAGGAGAATTGCCTGAAGCCAGGAGGCAGAGGTTGCGGTGAGCAGAGATCGCGCCATTGCACTCCAGCCTGGGTAACAAGAGCGAAACTCCGTCTCAAAAAAAAAAAAAAAAAAAGTTTTTCTATATGTATACATGATGGAATTCAATAACATATTTACATGTATTTAAATATTCACAAGAAGAAACTTTATGTCTGCCATGGAGTTTAAGCCCTGATCTGGCATCAGGATTAGAAAGTGAGGCACAAAATTGGGAAACGTGGTAGTTTCAGTTCATAGGTACTATTTCACATTAGAATCTCTGTCCATTTTAACTTTTGTAGCTACTCTCTTTTGTAGAATATGCTCAAGATAGCAGTATCAGTATATTCAACTGGAAAATTTTTCAAAACAAGTTTCTCCCTTACTCTAAATAGCTTTGAATAGAAAACAGTAGATAGCAAGAAATAATTGATCTAAAGTAAAGGGGCAAGCAACGAACCTTCTTGCAACCTGGTGGGATAAACTTGAATATAGAAAGAAGTCATCATGGAATTTAGTTTCTGGAAGGCTGGTTATTTGGTTCTCAGGTCAAAATATGTACGAGAGAACCCCTGTCAAGGCTGGCTAGTTTAGAGGTTTCCAGGTAAGTCCTTCATGGGTAATACAGATTTCACACTTGGACTTATCTCTGGAGGGAAGCATCACAGACATTTTCTCTAAAGGGTCACATAGTCTCTATGCAATTAATCACCTCTGTCCTTGTTGTAGCCATAGACAATTTGTAAATGAAGGTGTTCCAATGAAACTTTCTTTACAAAAACCGTCTATGGGTAGGATTGGGTTCACAGGCTACAGTTTGCTGACCTCCTTCCTCAGATGTTTTAGTTTAGAGAACCAGGACTTCATCAGTGCTTCTCCCCAAGTCAGCATGAATCACTTTTAGAGTCTTGGGAGAGGGATGCAAAACTAAATTTTTTTTTTTTTTTTTTTTTTTTTTTTTTTTTTGAGACAGAGTCTTGCTCTTATTGCCCAGGCTGGATCTCTCAGCTCATTGCAACCTCTGCCTCTTGGGTTTCAATGATTCTCCTGCCTCAGCCTCCCGGGTAGTTAGGATTACAGGCATGCACTATCACGCTTGGCTAGTTTTGTATTTTTACTAGAGATGGGGTTTCTCCATGTGGGTCAGGCTGTTCTGAAACTCCTGACTTCAGGTGATTTGCCAACCTTGGCCTCCTAAAGTGCTGGGATTATAGGTGTGAGCCACTACACCCAGTTAAAACTAAACTTATTTATTGGTCTCACAAGGGATTATGATAGTTGATGAATCACTCCACCAAACAGTTCCAGTCTCTCCTATCTGGAAGTAGCACTTCCTGTAGCATGCACATTTTTTTCTTTCCAGTGTCCCCCAGAATTCAGAGTCTGGCCATTGGATCATTTCTACCCTATCCACAGCTTGAGTAGAGTTTATTTTTTATTTTTTATTTTTGCTAGACAACACATTTTCTGCTTATATTTAGTTATTTTTCCCAATTATTTGAATGGAACTCATATATACATAATTATTTTTTGAGATGGAGTCTCACTCTGTCACCCAGGGTGGAATGCAGTGGTACCATCTTGGCTCACAGCAACCTCCACCTCCCAGGTTCACGTGATTCTTCTGCCTCAGCCTCAAAAGTAGCTGGGATTAGAGGCACCTGCCACCACACCCAACTTATTTTTGTATTTTTAGTAGAGATAGTTTTCACCATGTTGGCCAGGCTGGTCTCAAACTCCTGACCTCAAGTGATCTGCCTGCCTTGACCTCCCAAAGTGCTGGCATTACAGGCATGAGCCACTGCACCCCGCATATTTCTTTTTTGAATTCAGGGACCAATTGACATTGGATTTCTACTCTGTGGTAAACATTGTGCTTTGTTCTATGCCTCCCCTCCCTGCCCCCACAAAATAGGATACTGTTCGTGTTTTCTTTCGATGCTTCATTATCCATTGCCTTTAGTAAAATAACTGTTCCATACAACCAACTTTCTAATAGCTAAAGCTGATTTTTTTTGCACCAAGATATAGTATTTTGAGTTAAATTTTGAAAAAAAATGCCACATATTCTTATTATTTTAAACAGTACAGTTTAAGTGCCTTAAGGTTATAAAATCAACCATTGTTAATACAGTGAAGTGTAGTTCCATTATATTCTTAGAGGACAATGAGCTACCTAGGCTTATTTGCTTTTATACTAAATGACTATGTTAGTCTGTTCTTGCATTGCTCTAAAGGCATACCTGATACTGGGTAGTTTATAAAGAAAAGAGGTTTATTTTGGCTTATATTTCTGCAGGCTGTATGAGAAGTATGGTGGTGATGGTGTCTGCTCCTAGGGAGGCCTAAGGAAGCTTCCGATCATGGTGGAATGAAAAGTGGCAGCTGGCATATCACATGGTGAGAAAGGAAGCAAGAGAGAGAGGGGAGGTTCTAGATTCTTATATAGCCAGATCCTGTGGACTCAGAGCAAGAATTTACTCATTACCATGAGGAGGACACCAAGGCATTCAGGAGGGATCTGTCTCCATGACCCAAGCACCTCCGACTAGGTCCTATCTCCAACATTGAGAATCATATTTTAACATGTCAATGATGACTCAAGACTGCTGTGAGCACAGCATGATTTGTGCCACGCAGATTATTTCCCTACTCAGATCCCCAAGTTTAGCTATATGGAAAGTTATTGCTTGTAAAAAAAAGCCACTTCTATCTGTGTACATTGATGAATAATTTTCATTCAAAAATGTCTGTGAAAGAGTCCAGGGAGCAGTTTTGGAGTCATTACCTGAGTGTGGTAGGAAAGCTGGATGTGTCAGCAGTGGTGATACAGGCCTGCAACAACTTGATTCTTGCTTCTCAGAGGAAACAATGCATCTGAGGGGCATAAGGCAGAGTGAGAGACAGAAACAAGTTTTAGAGCAAGAGTGAGAATTTATTAAAAAGTTTTAGAGCAGGAACAAAAGGAAATAAAGTACACTTGGAAGAAGGCCAACTGGACACCTTGAGAGATCCAAATGTGCTGTTTGACCTTTGACTTGGGGTTTTATATGTTGGCATGCTTCCAGGGTTTTGCATCTCTCCTCCCTTGATTATTCCTTAGGGTGGGCTGTCCATATGCTCAGTGGACTGCCAGTGCTTAGGAGGGGCTGCATGTGCAGTGTGTTTCCTGAAGCTGTGTGCATGCTCACTTGAGGCATTTTCCCTTTCCAGCTGAGAATTCCTAGAGGAAATTCAGACACCAGTTAAACTCTGCCATTTTGCCTCCTAGTGGGTATGCTTGAGCCCATTCACCCAACTCCTGAGATCTTATCAGGAGGTTGCTGA
The DNA here is from genome assembly GCA_031835075.1 of Saguinus oedipus. Classification (NCBI taxonomy): domain Eukaryota; kingdom Metazoa; phylum Chordata; class Mammalia; order Primates; family Cebidae; genus Saguinus; species Saguinus oedipus. The sequence continues at coordinate 23,516,717 of CM063169.1, forward strand.
TCACCAGCTTCAGATGTTTTCTTATTGGCAGACTGCCTTTCCCTGGCACTGGTTGTGACCAATTATTATTGTAGAGAGACAGTTTGACAATTACCTAACCATCATCTGATGAATGTCTGACATTCCTTGTGGCAGCAATGGGGGGTTGGGGGTTGGATCTCCTTCCCCGCCCATGTATGCCTAACTATCTACTGGAACAAGTGGAAGACCTTTACTAACTTCAGAAGAACACTTTCCACACAGTTATGGATACTTTTTTGGTGGGTGTCCACAGTTCCAGCAACATCTGCAGTTTGTGTGGCTTTGGAGCTTTGGTGCCAGTCTCCATACCAGTGCCATAACTAGCACTAGATTTTGCATTTAGTGCAGAGTGTCTTGACCTAGCAGAACAAGTTGGGTACAGCACAACATAAGCACAGTGAGGCTTAAGCAAGAGGACAAGAGTGGCAGTACTAGCAGCAAGAGCAAATGCTATCATGGAGTTTTGAGGGCTTGGAGCCTTTGAAGGAGTAATTATCACAGGGAGTTGAAACCATAGGGAGTAGATAAGCAGAGTAGCTGGCATTGCATGACAGGTGAAATAATGTCGTCAGAAGTATATATGGAACAGATCTGCTGAACTCTTGGAATCCCACACAGTGTGTATGTATTATTAGACGGATGTGCTGTTACTTTGTGAAATTGTGACTTTGTTTTTACTTCCAGGTTAGGATTTAATTTGTGTTACATGGTTCTGAGTACCAGTTTCCAAATCTGCATAAGAGATAAACAAGTTTATCTGGGCACTTTCAATAAAGATTAAATTAGAGCACACAAACTGCTTAGTAGCGTACATGCATAATTCTCAATACATGTGTAATTCAAGTACAAATGTACTTCCCTATCCTCATCAAGCCTTCCCTGTCTGTTCCTCTCTTAGTGGTTCCTGTCTTCTAGTGTTTAAGAGCAATCTGAAGTCTGTTCCTCATGTATTTCCAGAGCTGTCCATTAGACGGTTGGCTCTCAGGGTGGTGTGTTCTTTCTCAGTGTGGAGCTCCCAGCCCTACTGTGTGCCCCTCCACCACTCAGTCCCATAGACATAGGAAACTTCAGTCCCTCTCCAGAGGCTGAACATGAGAACAAATCAAGAGGTGAATATGGGTAGATAGTTTTACCTCTTTTGCCTTGTCCTTTAAATTATCTTCCCTCATTCATCACTACAGGTTGGACAAGAAGATAGACATGTCTTCCTGAAAAGTTAGAATTATTAAAATCGGATTATCACTCTTAAATTATATTTAAAAATATATAAAACCATGATACTTATATAAATGTAAAATGAATATATTTTAGTATTAAAAAAAAATCTCATTGATTAAATAATCCAGTAATATGTTACAACTAGTTCAAAGGATGCTACACACATCAAGATTAATCCTAAATGCTAAAGTGAATTTACAAATAGATGCAAAATTGTCTTTTTTAAAATGAGATGGTAGACGTATGAGGCAGGAGGAAAATCGATTGATCTTCTGGGCAGAAGTTATTTGCATACACATGGACAAAAGTAATTTGCATTGCTGTTGGTATTCCATATTTTACAAAGCTGTAAATAGCTAAAAGGCAATTAAAGAAACAAAAACATATATTTAGGTAATCCTGAAGGGTGTGCTAGACAATGCTTACTTTTCCATTGAAGATACCCAGCAATCTTTCTGTTCTGTTTAAAAGTCTTTCATAATTTATCCCTATAGAACAAAGGAAAGAAATGGTTAAAGCTGTGCATGAAATATGATTTTCTTGGGATTCTAAAGAAAAATTATCAAAAGCACATTCATATCCTTAATTTCCATGCTGACTTCCCCCTTTCTACCCCTTTCTGTCAAAGATCTTCCTACTTCTCTTTCTGTACATCCCTGTTTCCCTACTTTAACTGAAGGATCTAGTCACCTCTTCCCATTATGTATTTCTCCAGGCAAGCCACTCAAACAGGGCCAATGCCATGAGTCTTTAGCAAAATCTTCAGTTCTGACTGTAAATACCCAAGGTCTAAACAATAAACTAAGGAGAGGAGCTTTGCCTGGCCATCTAGCCTAGATTTTTATGTTCTCTACAAGTCTGGTCTTCATGAATTTGCTCCACCTCCGTGAGTTTCATTGTGTCTCTTTCTGTTCTCACTTTTTCAAGGAGTAAAGATCAGAATTGTAGGACACATTTACACATGTGCCAAGAGTAAAACTAATTAACATAGGCAGTAGGCTAAATCAGTATTGAGGAGAAAAATAAATGTTATCCAAATTGCTTCAAAATTTTCAAGGCTCTCATCTTCATAGAGCCAGTCAGTAGCTCTTTCCCTGATTGTAACGAGTACTCCTTTCAGCCTTCTGCAGATTAGGAAGGAACCACTTATCTCTTTACGGTTGTACCTTTAGTTTTAAAAATGAGAATTTGAACCAATTGTTCTAGTAAGGATTCAACTCTTAGCTTAGTGTTTGTCAGGAAAAAGAAGAGGAAGGAAGGTTAATTCTTTCGTTTTCAAATGTTTGTTCACCTTCCTTTTCCTTTTTCAACCTGGGAGAATAAGTAATACCACTTGTTAGAGTGGTGTCTAAAATAGAAGTATATACATAGTGAGAGAGGTTCTAAGGCTGAGGTTGTCCAAGTTTTTCTGTAAGGAGCCAGGTGATAAATATTTACTCTCTGGGGCCATATGGTCTCTGTCATAGCTACTTTGCTCTGCCACTGCAGTGTGAAAGCAGCCATAGACAATCTGTAAATGAATGGACATGCTGTGATCTTACACAATTTTATTTACAGCAATAGATGGTGTGCCAGATTTGGCCCAAGGGTCACAGTTTGCTTACCCTTTATTTAAGTGTTGTTATTAATCCATGAAGTGCTTCAATTTAGTATTTGTGATGAAATGCCTTTCTCTGTTGAGTTTATTCTGAGTACAATTCCTCTTTTGTTTCAAATAAGGCACAATGGTATGTAAACAACGTTTGAAAAAAATAAGAATTTTAAATTAGAAAAAGACACAAAACAGTTATGAAATAATAGGATAATAGTGAATTAAACCTGTAGACTGTTCTCTGCAGTGTATCCTAATCTTAGCATCCTTGCCTTTAATAGATTTTTGTTTACACTGTGTGGCTTTGCCTGTGTTCGTTTCATTTTTTATGTAACATATTTTCATCTGGTGCTAATGATTTTGATAATAAAGATTTCACTGCCAGTGTACTCTAAAAGCAGGTATTTATGGCTGTTGGGGAGATTTTGAGTGTGTGTGTGTGTGTGTGTGCGCGCGTAGATTTTTGTTTTTTTCTGAAGTCACACTGACTGGGGCCCCCTGCTCTAACTACCCTGGGTTCTACCTTCTTCTCTCTCCACGGTGCTGAGAGGCTCAGAACAACTATAACTTGAGCTTAAAGAGAAGTCTGAGACTAGAATCTAATATCAGACTAAATGTCTTTTAACTTGACTTCTGGCGGACTTTTAAAAGATTCCCTCAGACACTCCGGCATATAGGTAAGAAAATAAAACTGTGATGGAAAGATATGCTATAAAATAAACGAGCACTTTCTTATTTTATCTTTGAAGAATCTGTTAGAAAATCTAAAGAAACTTCAGGTGAGTCTGAATGTATATAATACCTACTCCAAAGAATTTGCCATTCCTTTACCACTCCTTAAATATGCTTTAGATGTCATATAAGAGATGAAAATTAGTTCTTGAATAGTCATAACGCTCTCACCACACCATACTTGATCAAAAAATATGTGGGTTAACATCTGCACTTGAATAAATATCTGTGGCTAGAAATGACAGGAACTCAAAATTCTTTTTTTTTTTAAATTGCATTTTAGGTTTTGGGGTACATATGAAGAACATGCAAGATAGTTGTGTAGGTACACATGTGGCAGTGTGATTTGCTGACTTCCTCCCCTTCACCTATATCTGGCATTTCTCCCCATGCTATCTCTCCCCAACTCCCCACCCCCTGCTGTCCCTCCACTATTCCCCACAACAGACCCCAGTGTGTAGTACTCCCCTCCCTGTGCCCATGTGTTCTCATTGTTCAACACAGGCCTATGAGTGAGAACATGTGGTATTTCATTTTCTGTTCTGTGTCAGTTTGCTGAGAATGATGGTCTCCAGGTTCATCCATGTCCCTACAAAGGACACGAATTCATCATTTTTGATGGCTGCATAGTATTTCATGGTGTATATGTGCCACATTTTCCCTGTCCAGTCTATCATCGATGGGCATTTGGGTTGTTTCCAGGTCTTTGCTATTGTAACCAGTGCCACGATGAACATTCATGTGCATGTGTCCTTATAGAAGAACGATTTATAGTCCTTTGGATATATACCCAGTAACGGGATTGCTGAGTCAAATGGAATTTCTATTTCTAGGTCCTTGAGGAATCGCCACACTGTCTTCCACAATGGTTGAACTAATTTACACTCCCACCAACAGTGTAAAAGTGTTCCTATTTCTCCACATCCTCTCCAGCATCTGTTGTCTCCTGATTTTTTAATTATCACAATTCTAACTGGCATGAGGTGGTATCTCAAAGTAGTTTTGATTTGCATTTCTCTAATGATCAGTGATGATGAGCATTTTTTCATATGTTTGTTGGCCTCACGTATGTCTTCTTTTGTAAAGTGTCTGTTCATATCCTTTGCCCACTTTCGAATGGGCTTATTTGTTTTTTTCTTGTAAATCTGTTTGAGTTCTTTGTAAATTCTGGATATCAGCCCTTTGTCAGATGGGTAGACTGCAAAAATTTTTTCCCATTCTGTTGGTTGCCAATTCACTCTAATGACTGTTTCTTTTGCTGTGCAGAAGCTATGGAGTTTCATTAGGTCCCGTTTGTCTATTTTGGCTTTTGTTGCCAATGCTTTTGGTGTTTTGGTCATGAAGTCCTTGCCTACTCCTATGTCCTGAATGGTTTTGCCTAGATTTTCTTCTAGGGTTTTTATGGTGCCAGGTCTTATGTTTAAGTATTTAATCCATCTGGAGTTAATTTTAGTGTAAGGTGTCAGGAAGGGGTCCAGTTTCTGCTTTCTGCACATAGCTAGCCAGTTTTCCCAACACCATTTATTAAACAAGGAATCCTTTCCCCATTGCTTGTTTTTGTCAGGTTTATCAAAGATTGTATGGTTGTAGATTTGTTATGTTGCCTCCGAGGCCTCTGTTCTGTTCCATTGTTCTATATCTCTGTTTTGGTACCAGTACCATGCTGTTTTGATTGCTGTAGCCTTGTAGTATAGTTTGAAGTCTGGTAGTGTGATGCCTCCCACTGTGTTCTTTTTACTTAGAATTGACTTGGCTATGCCGGCTCTCTTTTGGTTCTATATGAAGTTTAAGGTGGTTTTTTCCAGTTCTGTGAAGAAGGTCATTGGTAGCTTGATGGGGATAGAATTGGATCTGTAAATTATTTTGGGCAGTATGGCTATTTTCACAATATTGATTCTTCCTAACCATGAACATGGAATGTTTCTCTGTCTGTTTGTGTCCTCTCTTATTTTGTTGAGTAGTGGTTTGTATTTCTCCTTGAAGAGGTCCTTTACGTTCCTTGTTAGTTGTATTCCTAGGTATTTTATTCACTTTGTAGCAATTGTGAATGGCAGTTCGTTCTTGATTTGGCTCTCTTTAAGTCTGTTATTGGTGTATAGGAATGCTTGTGATTTTTGCACATTGATTTTGTATCCTGAGACTTTGCTGAAGCTGCTTATCAGTTTCAGGAGCTTTTGGGCTGAGGTGATGGGGTCTTCTAGGTATACTATCTTGTCGTCCGCAAATAGAGACAATTTGGCTTCCTCCTTTCCTATTTGAATACCCTTTATTTCTTTTTCTTGCCTGATTGCTCTGGCTAGAACTTCCAGTACTATATTGAATAGGAATGGTGAGAGAGGGCATCCTTGTCTAGTGCCAGATTTCAAAGGGAATGCTTCCAGTTTTTGCCCATTCAGTATGATATTGGCTGTTGGTTTGTCATAACTAGCTTTTATTATTTTGAGATATGAGGAACTCAAAATTCTATCCGACCTGCAATATCCTTTTCTACAAATAAGTCTTCTTTCATAATTACAGTATGTAGAAATCTTCCCTTACTTTGTATTTTAAATGTATTTATAGGTTTTGCTTTTGGTTTTTTTTTAGAGACAGGCTCTCTCTTTGTCATTCAGGCTAGAGTGCAGTGGTGTAATCATAGCTCACTGCAGTCTCCTACTCCTTGGATCAAGTGATCCTCTTGTCTCAGCCTCCTAAGTAGCTGGAACTACAGGTATGTACCACCACACATGGCTAATTCTTTCATTTTTAGGTTTGTAGAGATGGGGGTGTGTTACTTTATTGCCCAGGCTGGTGTCAAACCCCTGGTTTCAAGAGAACCTCTTACCTCAACCTCTCAAAGCTCTGGGACTAGAGGTGTGAACCACGACTCCTGGCCCACATTTTTTTGTTTCATTTTTTCATTTTTGCTACTTATTTGCATTCCGTCATTTACTGGTGTCTTCTCTTGCTGACCTTTTAAATAGTGAGGTATTTTAGGGATCAATCCTAGATCTGTTACTCTTCTGTTAGTATGCCCTCTCCCTTGCTGACTCCACCAGATTCCATGATTTAAAACCCTTTCCACTATCTAATATCTCCCAAGCCTCAACTTCAAGTAAGAGTAGCTGGGACTACAGGCATGTGCCACCGTGCTCTGCTAACTTTTGTATTTTTAGGAGAGACAGGTTTCACCATGTTGACCAGGACACCATCTCTTCACCTCGTGATCCGCCAGCCTTGGCCTCCCAAAGTGCTGGGATTATAGGCGTGAGCCACCATGCCCAGCATCAACTTTTTTTTTTAAAGCAAATTGTGAATCTTGATATTTTTTTATGAACAAACCAATGTCTTGTTGTGGTTGACTTTTGGCTAGGATTTAACTTTACACAGCTATAATCCATTCTCAAATAACATCATAGTTGTTTACATAAATTGAAACAGTAGACATTGAAATGATATACTAAATAATCACAATAAACCAGGCTTTTCAAAACAATCATGGCAACATAATTCGAATATAATGTCTTTAATTTTTTTAAGTTTTCACCAATTTTAATTTTAATACTTCAAAAGTTTGTCAATTTCGTATGTATTTAATAATGAACAGCTCACAGTATTAAGGGTAATGAAATTATATTGTACAGTATTTCTGTACATGAGAGATCTCATCTCTCTAGTATACATAGTGTCTTTAAAGAAACAAACCAAGGCTTTGCATACAACATAACTATTACCTGGTGCATATTTACTTCTTCTTTGATATTTTTTATACTAGGAACTTACTCCTCTGTGTAAGGTGCTGCTTTGGAAATACCACCATCCCTCCTGGTCAGTGATTTTAGACTCTTTTCCTTGGTGTTCTTAGATTTGCCTTAAGAGTAGCCACTGAGAGTAGATGATAGAGTGGAGAGGTCAGATGGAAGCAGTCAGGAGTCCATGTCTCTTAACTAAAATCAAATATGAATTTCTCGTCTTTTCCAGGATGATATAACATATCAATGATAATGTGCAGATCCAGGCAAAAGGACCTCATTGACTTACAGGTCAAGGAAGGATAGGGGCAGAATTCAATTTTGAGAGAATCGCAGAACTTTCCTATTCCTTTAAACAAGCTTACCCTCACAGGAACAAAGTAGAATGGCAGATTTAAGTGTATTTCCTTATATTCATTTTTTTAAATCGAGAAATAAAACTCTATGTGTTTATTACCTACCTCGCGATGTTTTTGAACTATGTATGCACTCTGTAATATCTGAATTGAGCTAATTAACGTGCACTGTCTCACATACTTATTTTTTTGGTGGTGAGAACACACACAATGACTGCATTTCCTCTTATCCACCACGTGGGCCATGGCTCTCACGACCGATTTCCATCAATCAGAAACTTAGAATTGACATTAGATGTCTTCTCAAACATTATAAAGACAATTCACATGTGATGTTATTTTATTTGCATCACTCAAATATTTCTTCCTATTCTCCTCCTCCTTTCTTTTCTTACTCTCTTTTTAATAAAAGTGTCTATTATTTAGTTTTGAATGAAAGGCAAGATATTCATGAAAATATTTATGTTCCAGGCAAATGGATCAATTTCCTGTACAATTAAATGAATTTTACATTTTGCCATTAAAAAAAATCTGTATGCATTGTTCTCTGGGTCAGGAATTCACTTATATGTAAGTCAGAATTCTGCTTATTTTAAATGGCTACAAATGATTATTGCTAACAGGCAAAGTAAAGCAACTATCGGCCAATATGGTAGGACCTTAAGAAGAGCATTTTTAGTCTTAAAGATGTGCCTGGAATTGGAAATGCAATTGCCGCCAATCATCTCCCACTTTTTATAGCTCATCTAGTGCTTGAAGATCTTATTCTTCTGGTTAAGTCACAGATACTAATACCCTAGATTATATTGGCAGGCAACTCAAATCTCAAAACCAACAGCTCCCTCTGCCCTTATCCATGGTTCAAGGTTGGAGAGGTAGAAAAGTCATTTCCCCAAATTGGAGCCTGCTATTTAATGCAGATTAAGCAATGGTTATCAATCAGAATTGATTGAATTGGTTATCAATCAGATTCTTTTGTGCCCTAAAAGCAATTGCCAAATATTTACTTACTGTATCAGAGATACTCCAACTGCAGAATATTGTAAATAAATGTCAAAATGGTGTAGTGGAGGAAGTGGGCATCTTAGACTTGCACCAAAGAGCTATGTTGCCTTTGGTAAATCACTTAAATGACTTACCTCTGGGTCTCTATCTGTGAAGTGAGCATAAATGACTACATTATAGTTTCGTTTTAAGGACTAGAAAGGAGAAAACGAGTATATTGCCTCTGGTGTCTAGTACACAGTAAGCACTTAGATGGTGGTGGCCGGCTTTGTTATTTGCTGTTGCTGCAGAATTTTGCAGTGGAAACACTTTTGGGGGACTTTTTTCTTTCCAGCCAAGCAGCAGCTTTATTAGTGGTGCTGGGTTCTCCCCATACCTTACAGTGTGCTGGGAAGCATCCCTGAGGGTCTCCACTGAAAGCCTCCCAGTGCTCAGGGCAACACTGCATAGCATTGACCACACAGTGGGGCTTTCTTACAGCAATGTGCATTCCATCTGAACATTCTGCCAAGGTTATAAACGTTCTTTATCCCAGCTGGTAGCACAAAGGCAAATGTTCCACAATATACAAAATATATATTTCTTTTGCTTTTGTTCTCTTCTCATCTAGGTTCCTACTTTCTACATTTTCTCTCCCTTGTTATTCTTTCATTTGCATCTTAAGTTGATTTTCCCCATTGATCTTCCATATTTGACTGCCCAGTGCTGACTCTCTGTCCACCAGGGATTTTGATGCCTCGTCAAACTTGTGGGCTCCATTCATCAGAGAATGTGAGGCCCATTAAGATTCTAATGCCATGACCAGATAACTAGTAATGAAATTTCAATTCTGACACCCGGTTCCGCTGGAATGAGAGAAAAAAAGTGGTTAATTACATGGAAAAGAGTTGTATACCAAACTTGACTATTTGCTACTACAAATCACACTGATAGCGTGCTATAGGCAGGGTTCATAGCAAATAATTTCAGACAGGAAAGGAGTATTTGTATTCTGTGCAATGAAGCCTCTGTAAAGGGTAGTGGATTCAAGATCCAGATTTTTTGGTCATATGTATGTGATGATGGTGGTGGGGGAGGGGATGACACACGAAATTTCATTGTGCCTTTCACATTTGGATGGTATTAGCATATTGTTAAAGCATTTTCCTTTTTAATAAGCAGTATGTGTTCTGGAAATGCCAATTCATATTAAAATATAATTAGCAAAGTAATCCTCTTCTCTTCATAAAGATAATACATTTTAAATTCAATATACACATTTTTCTACTTGCATCATTCAATCCATTTTATTTTATGGTCATACACGGTAGACCAGGTCAACAGATGAACAGAAACCCAAAAATAGCATCCACTTGAGATATCATAGATAGCTGTACAACAAAATATAGCTTATCTCTAGCTTTGAACTTTACCATAATTTCATCTCATCAACAAATACATCTTACTCTCAGTTTCAGAATGCACTTAACTCGAGCTTACTGTTCAATACTTTCTTGACTTAGTACATTGTTTTTTTGTTCTTAGTTCCTTTTTCTGTGTATTGACAATTTTATTATTATTTTCAATATGTTATTCCTCCTTAATAAAAGGCATATATGTAATTCTCTTAGCAGAGTAACTTGTTAAGTATTTTTTTGATGATGGTGAGGCTGGTATAAAAATACCCTACATTATATAATTGAGAATGTTTGAGAGTGATTTATGTATTTGTAATACCTCCAGACTTTGCCATTAACAAGTGTCACCCATGTCAAAATGTGAAAAGGTAATTACTTTGTGGAAAAAGATGTTACCCAAATAATTCCTGAGAAGTGTATCTTACTTTCAGTAGAAATGAAATTACATGTCATAGCCAATGAGAGCATTCCCTGCAGTCATCAATGCATAATCTTAATCTTAATGAGGTTCCAATCACATTTGCCTGTCACAGGCTTTAAACATCTCCTAGTCTGTTACTTGGTTCCATTAATTAGTATGTATATTTTCAGGAGCCTAAAATAGATATCATATTAAGCAGAAGATTTTGAGATCTGTTCTTGACATCCTGTTTGGTTTTTACACTATTCATAGGCAAGAGCAGCTTAAGCGTTAGTTAAACAGCCTTCCTTATTCTGATAAGACAGAGAACATATGTTACAGGCATTCAGCCACTCTGAAAGAGAGCATTATTAACATTTTTTTTATTTAGGTTTTACTAGGAATGAAAAGAGAATTGTCTTAGAGATCCACAATATACATTTTGGGTATTTTGGGGAGGTGTGGAAAGACTGCTATGGCATTGATGAATTCTATCAGTTCTCTGGGTGATGTGCCACAATTAAGGACCCACTTTACAATCTCTAAAGACAGCAATATGCTAATTCTACTAGAAGAGTTGATAGCTATTTTGTAGGCAGTGATGGCCAAAGAGTATGTTTCTATTTGATTTTGCAGGAAAGATGCCTTGGAAATTAAAAACAGCTCACTTTGAACAGCTCAGATTTTAAAAGCCTGACTTGGAGCCTTTATGTTCCAATGACATATTTCACTTTTAAATTTGCCTAAGCATAAAGCAGATGAGTGACAAATATGTGGGGGAAACTTGTCACTATAGGTCATGTCTCAATGGTGTTTTTCAACATTTAGTAAATGTAATACCTCTTTGTACAGTTTCTGAAGCATTCAAGTGGCAATAATAACTTATACAGTTCATCTGAGTCATGTAACGTGTTGCAGATATTAAAATCAGCTTATCTTTATTTAAAACAAAAGTGTTTTGAGACATGCTTTCAATGGCTGTCAAATATGAACTTTGTACATTATATTTCAACAGTTATAAATAGCCCTTTAAATAAACCATGTCTCTCAGTGCTATAATAGTATCTTCTATCAAGGTTTTATGCAAATATCTAGTTAATGAAGAACAATTATTGTAACTATGTTGAAGAAATATTATTTGATGATAGTGATAACTCTTACAAAAGGAGTTTTATTTGAACATGACACACAATGAGATTCTTGAATGCATAACTTAAAAATAGCAATAGTTTCAGGATCCTGAATGTTTACTTCTCTATACTGGGAAATTTTAATTTTAGGCAACATAATGTATTTCCCACAATCAACATTATAAGGAAATGTATATGAGTAAGATCAACCAAAAAAGTAAATATAACTTCCAACATAGTGCAAATTTGTATTCTTCTTAGAATAAGCATTTTTTATTATCTTGATTTATAGACTAGTGAAATTTAAAAAGTTGTACTGGCATATTAAAATCTCTTAGAGGGGCTGAATTCAGAAATATAGTTAATGAAATAAATAAGGTGAAAGTTCTTCATAAACTAAAGTGCTGAATAAACACTGAAAGCTGTGAATTGCTCAAATCATCCTCCTAGTTCAGAGATCCTTCTGCTGGAATAGACTAAGTAAAACTGAGCATTCTGTGACTATAATTAGTAAGATTTTTTTCCTATCCTGAAAACTTACATAAAAGCAACTATTTGGATGAACTCTTTTCCAGCCCATGATATCTGGCGATTTTAGCAATCATCTGAGAAGCTATCTGGAATTCCATCACCAATAATGCTCTGTAAAGCAATTCTTAGTGACATAATTCAAAATATCAGGTTTAGATGATTAAAGTCAAGATTTTGTTCTTTGGTTTAAAGATTAGTTGCACATATAGTTTGCATTTCAAATGTCTACAATAAGAATGGTTTTGTGATAATGGCAGCCTTGAATGGAGTTGCTCATTACATTAACTCATTTTAGAGAATCCAAATACTTCTTATTTATGGGTCTTATCTGACCTGAATAAAGATAGTCTATGATGTAGTATTAATTGCTCTGGGAATAATCAATATTTTAATCCATTTTAAAACATCAAAAATGTTCAAGTGGCTCTTTGAGGGGAGTAAGTTAGCATAAACATTTTTATTGTTGACTGCTATTTGAGTCCTTGTGCTTGGGGTATTAAACGAAATGTTCTGTTACTGGGGAAAATTAAACAGAATAAAGATAAAAAGCTTTAATATAGGGAGTATCCAATTTAAACATAGGTTATTCAAGTTCGTTTACTGGAACTTGGAGACCGTTTTCTAATAAGAGTTATGCTCTGAATATTAAGTAAGAGAGTAAAGCTACTACACACACACACACACACACACACACACCCTACACACACTTTCCCTTAGTAGAGCATATACAATTGGAAAAAAGATAGAGGAGAAAATGTCTCTGTGTACCTTCAATCCTGGCACTGAGAAATACTGGTATTTAGAAGAGGCAGTCGGTTTTGTGAGGAATAAGAGGGAAACTTTAAATTCCTTAAAGGGATTAAAATATACAGTATGGTGTTTCCTTTTTTTCTTGATTCATCTTGTTATTAATATTATTTTTATCAGCCATGCCATTTTTGGTTTTCTTTTCCTTTTTTTTCTTTTTTTGAGACAGAGTCTCACTCTGTTGCTGAGGCTGGAGTGTAATGGCGCGATCTCGCCTCACTGCAACCTCTGCCTCCCGGGCTCAAGCGATTCTCCTGTCTCAGCCTCCTGAGAGTAGCTGAGATTACACGTTATGGCCACCACACCCGAATAATTTTTATATTTTTAGTAGAGATAGGGTTTCACCATGTTGGCCAGGTTGGTCTTGAACTCCTGACCACAGGTGATCTGCCCTCCTTGGCCTCCCAAACTTTTGGGATTACTGGCATGAGTCACTGTGCCCAGCCATTTTTGGTTTTCGAGTGAAAGTTGGTGAGGTTAGGAGATTGATAATGTGGTTGATCGTTAAGAGGAAAAGAAATGTTTTGTTAGGCAAAGGGCAGCAGCAAGAGAAGGGAAGAAGTAAAAGGCTTTACAGACAAGTGTATCTCTGGATAAAGCAAAGACTTATTGTATTGGCATTAACAAAATTATGGGAAATACATAACAATAAACAGAAACCAACACATAATAAAGGAAGCTGTGCCTATGCATAGGTTTCTCAGAGGAAATATGGGTCATCTATTCTCATAACCAACCACCAGGTGGGGCCAAAGCCCCAGAACAGTTAACAGGATGTGAAGATCATCTAGGGTGAAAAAACCGAGAGGGATGCAAGGTGGCAATCAGCATGGAATAGTGGTGACCTAGGAGAGTCTAAGTTGTTTTTTTTTTTCTCATGAAAGAATATGAGATTAACAAGTCAGTATTTATGATTTTTTTCATGACGGACTCTGTACATATTTTGAAACATTAGGATCTGAAAATGGAAGTGAATATTAGCTCTATTATGAAGGAATAAAAATTATAAAAGATACCTAATACTTTTCATCATCATTAAGATTTCAAGGCCTTAAAGCAGATAAAAACGCTCTTGCGTCATTGCTTTTCATATGTAAGATAATTTTGGCATTGATAGCCCATGTCTGAGAAAAATGGCTCATCACCATACATCCTTCTTTTAAAAGATTTCATGTATATCTACCTGTAATTAAAAATGAAGTGTTAAAACAAGGAGTTTAAAGTATAACTCATGTATTTTAGACCACGTTTTAAAACATTCTGGGGTGCACCCAAATAGCACTGATTACATAAAAAGTATTTTGCACGTTACTAACAATAGTTGTGTGCTTTTTCAAATTTGAAAGTAGTATAGGAAGTTAACACTTCTATTTTTTAGGTTATGGTGTGATGCTACCATTTTTGATATTAAGCACTATGATTAATCCAAAAATAGTTTTCTTTAGAAGTGATCTGCTCAAATACATGTTAACACTACCGTGTAAATGATGAGTAGTTAAGTTTATTAGTAAATGGCAGTCCTACCACTGCACAAACAACACTTCTCCTGCCGTCTTATCTATTTTAAATGTATTCTTTAACATAATTATATAAAGACAAATTTGATCTTAATGTGTCAGAAAGTATTATCATCTTGCAAGCAGTCCTCCAAGGTTAATAATATCTGGGAATATAAAGTGTTTTTTACTGTAAGATTAGTCTTCTTATTTGAAAAAGGCTTTAAATTTCATTTCAAAGGAGATTTCACGCCCCATGAAATTTAAACTATGACATTTAGAAAACATTCACTTTATTATAATGCACTGAAAAATTATAGTGCAAATGCTTCTTGTTCTTATCCATCCAAACTGTTGTTAGAAATGTAAAGGGAGCTTTCTTAGGTAAAAGTTATGTGATATGCCAGGGGGAAAAAAAATGAATGCCTCCAACTGTTCATCCTGAAGTCAGGTAATTACTGCTTCCATTATGTTATTGAATGCTTTGAAATTAGGTCCTACAGGTTTCAGTAGAGTTTCTGTTGAGATAACCTTCTGTCATTGAATTTTCTGTTTATTCAAATGTTGTATGAAGTGTTCCACAGGCCTTAAAAATAAGTTTTGAGGAAATCTTTTTAAAGTACCCTTGATATTCTTTCTGTGTCACAAACTAGTGCTGAGATTGTGAGGTGCAAAAACGTAGTACTTTAAAATACTAATGCAAAGACTTCATTTGTTAACACATAGCATTTTTAGATATTCTGGCTAGAACTCAACTTTTATTTATCTGCCTTCTTTTCAAAACAGATTAATTTTGAACCATATCAAAAAAAAATCTAAGAAATTCAGATTCCTACAAAATTTAATGTGTGATAATACATTTATTTTTTAGTTTTAGATCTTGTTTATCATAATCCCAAATTATGTTTTAATGTATTTTTCGCTTTCATAAAAATCAGAAACTGACTTAATTCATCAAAATTTCTAAGATGATTGTTAAGAAATACAAACCACACTCTGAGTAGCAATGGTCCTTAGCAGAAATTCAACAAACATTAGTTGAATGAGTGCATTGGTGTATCAATATGTGGCAGAAATTATGTGAATTATACCTACTATAGTGTCAAATAATAATGACTAAAATCACATCCTGACAAAGAAGATATGTGCTTATATTTCACATCTGAAAAAATATCATTATCTTAAATAAGATCAGTTCATTTAAAAATAAATAAAAACAAATAAAACAAAAGGTGAAGTACACACTTTCTGGTTTAAGTTGAAAACAGAGTTGAAAATAAATCATAGGAGAAGGATAAAAGATCAAAATATCATCTTTATTACCATTTTTTTTTTTTTTTTAAAATGGAGGCTGGCTCTGTCAGCCAGTCTGAGGTGCAGTGTGATCTCAGCTCACTGCAACCTCTGCCTCCTGTGTTCAAGGGATTCTCCACCTCATGGGTCCAAGTGATTCTCTCACCTCAGCCTGTAGCTGGGACTACATGTATGTGCCACCATGCCAGGCTAATTTTTGTATTTTTGGTAGAGATGCAGTTTTATTTACTGTGTTGGCTGGGCTGGTTTTGAATGCCTGACTTCCACATGCTTCCAAAGTGCTGGGATTATCGGCATGAGTCACGGAGTCCAGCCATCTTTATTACTTTTGAAGCCCATTGGTTTATGGTGAAAAGTGTTTGCTAGTTTTTACACTCCATACCGGCCTATCCATATTTTCAGGAAGATTCAGGTAACAATAAGCCCCCATGCCCTGCACCTATGAGACTACAAAAATGTTCCCTTGGTGCTGAACAAATCAGAGGAGAAAATGTCTTTAAGAAGTAGCCACAATTAGATTGTTCTTATGCAGTTTTGTAGCCCAGATTTACATCAATTATGTTGTACAAAAATCCTGGATTGAAGCCATCAAGTTAAGTTGAAAAAAATCCTAGATTGTAGTCTTGCTAAGCTATGGGAAAGCAAATGGGAATCCTATCTGAAAGATGTCATTTTTTTAAGTCTAGGTATCAAAAATTTCCTGCAAAGAATTATTTTCAACCAAAATAAGCAGGGTTGGTCCAACACATACACACACACACACACACACACACACACACACACACGTACAATGAGAGAAATGGCAGGAAATTCAGAAAGCCAAAGTAGATCCCCAAATACTAAACATATTAAAATTATGAGACACTGATGATTAGAAAACAATTTTTTTCTATGTTTAAAGAAATTAAAAATAAAAATGTTTATATACAATATTATATATATATGTTCATCTAAGGAGAAAATAATAATATAAAAATTGATGAAGCATATTTGAAAAGGTAGGATATATACCTTTTATAATTAAATATTACAATAACAGATATTGAAAACTCAATACATGGATTTAAACACTATGTACAGATAAAGATAGAATTAGATGAAACACCAGAAGAAATGACTCAGAGCACACTTCATAGAGGGACAGGGTAAGTGACATGGGAGGTTTAATTGGATCATAATTAAAGGAAGAAGAGTAAATGCTGTCTTACAGCTAGTGATTTTCCAGAACTGGAAGACACCAATCCACAGACTCAAGAAGCCCTGTGAATCTCAAAAAGTATGAGCAAACATAGCTACATTTAGGTACATATGAAATTGAAGAGCACCAAAGGAAAAAAAATCTTAGAAGTCACCCAAGGTAGAAAAATAGTGTATCACCCCAAGGATTTCTAAATAGATCGATGGCTATCTTGTCATCAGCAATGATGATAGCTAGAAGAGAGTGGGTTAAAATTTTAGTATGCTGAAGAAAATAAAATCTTGCAATTCACTAATTCATAGCAAAAAAAAAAAAATCTTTCAAGAATAAAAGTATTTTCAGTTAAAAAAAACCTGAGAGGAGTTTTAATCAGTAGATATTTGCTACAGGAAACAGAATGAAGGTATGATTTCTACAAAGCAGTAATGAAAAATCAAAGTGGCCCCATATTTGGGTAAATCAGAATGATTATTGTCTATAAATATAAATCACAGTAATAATGTAATGGTGGATTACGCTGATAAAAATAAAAGCTTATGACTACAATAGTATATAGGTTGGAGTAGGAATAAGTGGAGATAAAAATCAAGTCCTTTATTTTTCCAGGAAGAGGCAAATTTTTTATTGATTCATGTTAGAGAAACAAACATGCATGTGATAATTTATAAGTAAATTGGCAAAGGGAATAAACAGAATACATAACTTTGAAATTATTGGAGGAAAAACAGAAAGATGAAACATATTCATTAATCCAAAAGAAAGAAAAGAAGGATGAAAAGAGCAACATACAAAAAGCAAGACCATGAGTTCACAGTACAATGGTAGACGGAAAACTAAAATACAGATAGATCGGTGAATACATTAAATGTAAATTGTCTAGTTGGCTTAATTTAGAAAGATTATTAAACAAAGTCCCATGAATGAAAAACATCATGAAAGACATATCTAACGGATAAAGCCGTGAGAAAGGCTATGTATAAATAGAAGAGTTAAATGAAAATAGGTAGAAAAGACAATCATACAAATTATATCCAAATGAAACATGGTTTATTTATTTGTATATCATACAAAATATAATTTAAGGTCTGTAGAATTTCTCAGGGTAAAAATGGCCATTTTATAGTACTAACAGTTTCAGTTTACCAGGAACATAAAATAATTGTAAATTTGTATGTACCGACAAACTTAGTTTCAAAATACATCAAACAAATATAGTCAGAAACAAAGGGGCAATTAACAAATTGACCAGCATAGTAGTAGAATTTAACAATTACTTCTCATTAATTGATAGAAGGCAGGCAGAATCAGGTAAAAAAATATAGATTTATTAGATGGAATTAACAAATTTGACCTAATAGACACATACAGAATATCACATCACATAACTATAGAATGCATCTTCTTTTCAGAAATACAGAGAACATTTATAAAAGTTGTATTTACAAAACTTGATCATACTGCAAGTTTCCACACATTTAAAAGGTCTGCTATCCTGAGAACGATCCAAGATGGCTGATCGCTAACATCTCGGGATTGTAGCTCCCAGTGAAAGCGCAGAGAACGAGAGGATGCCACACTTTCAGACGAATTTTTGTCACTCATGGACCAGAAGATTCACAGTGGAGGAGCCCCACGGGTCGCCAGTGCGACTCTTGTGGCCGGCGCAGCGGTTTTGCTGGTGCCTCAGCGCGGCAACTCTTGGTGCAGAGTAAACAGGACTGGTTCCCCTTCAGTCCGACGTTTGGAGCTCCAGAAAGGCAGAGTTGCCTATTAAGGACTCAAGAAGGAAGCCAGACCGGAGATTCCCAGGCAGAAAAGCACCATCAGTCTTAACGCCGCTGTTTTGACCGGCACAGTGGGTTGCTCAGATTTCGGCCCTGGGAATTAACAAGTTGGACATCCACAGAGAGACCTAATTTGAAAGTTGGTAATTACAAAGACGACAGGTGGATAAACTTACAATGGGAAGAAACCAGCAAAAAAAAGCTGAGAATACTCAAAATCAGAATGCCTGTCCCTCTACAGAGGATCACAGTTCCTCATCAACAAGGGAACAAGGTTTGATGGAGAATGAGTGCATTCCACTAACAGAATCAGGTTTCAGAAGGTGGATAATAAGAAACTTCTGTGAGTTAAAAGAACATGTTGTAGCCCAACGTAAAGAAACTAAGAACTTTGAAGAAAGGTTTGACGAAATCCTAATGAGAATAGACGATTTAGAGAGGAATATAAGTGAATTAATGGAACTGAAGAATGCAATACAGGAACTCCGAGAAGTATGCACAGGTTTTATTTAACACTTGAATTGAACAAGCAGAAGAAAGGATATCAGAGGTCGAAGATCAACTTAAAGAAATGAAACAAGAAGATAAGAATAGAGAAAAAAGGATAAAAAGGAATGAGCAAAGTCTCCAAGAAATATGGGACTATGTGAAAAGACCTAATTTACATTTGATAGGTATACCTGAATGCGACGAAGAGAATGAATCCAAGCTGGAAAATACTCTTCAGGATATTATTCAGGAAAACTTTCCCAACCTAGCAAAGCAGGACAATATTCAACCCCAGGTAATACAGAGAACACCACAAAGATATTCCTCAAGAAGAGCAACCCCAAGGCACATAATCATTAGATTCACCAGGGTTGAAACGAAGGAGAAAATACTAAGGGCAGCCAGAGAGAAAGGTCAGGTTACCCACAAAGGGAAGCCTATCAGACTTATAGCAGATCTCTCAGCAGAAACCCTGCAAGCCAGAAGAGAGTGGGGACCAATATTCAACATCCTTAAAGAACAGAACTTTCAGCCCAGAATTTCATATCCAGCCAAACTAAGCTTCATAAGTGAAGGAAAAATAAAATCCTTTGTGAACAAGCAAGTACTCAGAGATTTTATTACCACCAGGCCTGCTTTGCAAGAACTTCTGAAATAAGCATTACACACAGAAAGGAACAACCAGTATTAGTCTTTCTAAAAATATACCAAAAAGTAAAGAGCATAACATAAAGAAGAATTTACATCAATGAATGGATACAACAGCCAGTTAGCATCAAATGGCAGTAATCCTAAATTTAAATCGACTAAATCCCCCAAACAAAAGATATAGCCAAAACCCAACAGTATGCTACATCCAGACCCATTTCACATGCAAAGATACACAAAGACTCAAAACAAAGGGATGGAGAAAGATTAACCAACTAAATGGAGAGCATAAATAAATAAATAAATAAATAAATAAATAAAAAGCAGGAGTTGCAATTCTCACATCTGATAAAATAGATTTTAAAGCAACAAAGATATAATGGTAAAAGGATCAATGCAACAATAAGAGCTAATGATCCTAACACCCAGATACATAAGACCTATAAAGAGACTTAGACTCAATGAGACAGAAAATTAATAAGGATATCCAGGACTTGAACTCAGATCCAGAACAAGTAAACTTAATATTTATAGAGCTCTCCACTTTAAATACACAAAACATACATTCTTGTCAATACCACATCACACCTACTCAGAGGTTTAAATGACATATTGATCGGCCATTATTAATACCCATTTTTAGAATAAAGCAACATTCCTGTTCTCTCTCCCTCTTTTTCTTCCTCTTTCTTCCTCTCCTTCACTACTTTTTTATCTTCCCTTCTCCTTTCTAAAATAAAAAATTAAAAAAAAAAAGGTCTGTTATCCTGACAACTGGAGGATTAACCTATAATTCAATTATCAATCAATAATACAAGTAGAATATTTCCATTTCTTTGGAATTCAAAGCTCAAAATAATCTGTGTTCAAAGGATAAGTCATAATAGATATAAAAAATATTCTGAAAAATTATGTAAATACTATTATGTCAAACTATCGGAAAAAAGCTCAAATATTGCTTATTTAGAAAAGAAGTCTAGGGGCCAGGTGCGGTAGCACACTCCTGTAATCCCAGCACTTTGGGAGGCCGAGGCAGACAGTTCACGAGGTCAAGAGGTCCAGACCATCCTGGCCAACAAGGTGAAACCCTGTCTCTACTAAAAATACAAAAATTAGCTAGGCATGGTGGCACTCACCTGTAGTCCCAACTTACTTGGGAGGCTGAGGCAGGAGAATTGCTTGAACTCGGGAGGTGGAGGTTGCAGTCAGCTGGGATTGTGCCACCCAGCCTGGCAACAGAGTGACACTGGGTCTCAAAAAAGAAAAAAGAAGTCTAAAATTAATCAAATGATCAATTTCATTGTTATTAAAAAATCCAAAATAATTCCAAATAAAAGGAACATAACAGTACTTTAGGTAAAAGAATAAATAAACGTTATAGAAATAAAGACATACTAAAAATACTGAACAAAGCCAAAGGTTGTTCTTTGAAAAGATTACAAAATGGACTAAATTTGATCGATGATACTATTGACACTATTGATCAAGAAGATAAAATAGAAGGCACAAATAACTGATGCCAGAAATAAAAAAGGAAGCCTAATTTTAGATGTTACAGATGTTTAAAAAAGATAATGTAAAGGTTTTACGAACACCTTTAAGTCAACATGTTAGAAAGTGTAGATAAGATGGGCAAAGTCTTAGAAAAGAGGTAGCTTTGCAAATCAAAGAGAAGAGGAGCCTGAGTTAGCGCTCAATGTCTTTCCACAGAGAAAACTCCAGGCTTTATGGATTTTAGGGTGCTATTACTATAGAAAAAGATAAAAAATGGCAAAATACAATAAATATGATCAGCTACAAAATAAGACGCTTAGAAAGCATTTCCCATCCTTGCAGATGGTGTGATAAGATTGCCATGAAGTTCCAGGGCCTTGGGCTGTAAAGGAGCAGATGCTTGCTGTCGAATTTATGACCATCTCACCCAAGCATGAACATCTCCCTTCTCTGCATCTTAATCCTCAATCGTCTTTTTTTTAATCACAGCATTAAAGAACTAAATGCCAGGCCATATGCATATGGGCATATTCGTCTTTCTTTGAACCTTTTGTAAGATACAAAAGATGAAAAAAAATGACGTGTTATACTTAGCATTCAAGTCTGGCAGTGTGTGGACATTTGGACTACAAAAGGAATAAAATCAGCAGATTAGAAAGAACGTTTGGTCTTTCTAATCTTTGACTTTTAAAACTGCATGAATGATCATGGTGAATCATTTTTATTTTTAGCATATCTGCCTCCAACAAGTTTGATCCTATGTAGAAAAGAAAATGTGACTTCTTTGGAACTTAAATACTTGTATATTGGACACCTTTTTACAGGACTTGCTTTTTAAATTAACCAGAAATTTCTATGTGCAGCCATAAGCTTTCAATTTCCTTTTTCTTACTTCAAACTTGAACATAACAGCTTAAATATTACCTGACCCTGTTTCACAATAACATAGTATGGTTATTTTATATGAATTCACATTAATAAGAAAAGATAAAAATAAGAATTGTCCTTACTAGTGGCTAACATTTACTCAGAGGCCTACTATTGAGTCCAGCACGGTCCTTAGCACTTTCATACACCTAATGTGTATTATTATGTTTCAAGGACGTCGTTGTAGAGATGTTGTCCCTTGCCCACAGTTAGGAAGTTATTAAGTGGCAAGACTGGGATTCAAACCCAAGAAGTCTGAATCTAGGTCAGTGGTTCTCAACTCTAGTTCAGGGATTCAAACCCAAAAAGTCTGAAGCTAGGACACTGGTTCTCAACTCTAGTCGAGGGCTTATTGCAACACAGTTCACTGGGCCCACCCTTAGTAGGTCTAAGGTGGAGCCAAAGAATTTGCATTTCTAACAGGGTTTTGAGTGAAGCAGATGCTGCTTGTCCCTGGAACGCAGAAAATCATTGCCGTAGGACCCATGCTGGAAGACACTGTGCTATCTTGCCTCCTTGTAGCACCTCATTTAATCCTGCTGACCACTCTGAGATATGTACTATAATGATCTCTATTTCTGTATAGGGAAATTGAGGATGAGAAAGATTAAGTACATAACTGAAGGTCAAACAGCTAGTAAATAGTAAAATCAGAATTTAAACCCATGACTATTTGCCTCTATTTTTTTTTAATGTGTGTAAGTGCACATGTATAGGTGTGTTTGGTTTATAGTCTTGCAGATTTTAAATTCTGCTTAAAATCCAACATTGCAGAACTATGATTCTCTGTAGAGCTCTATACGATGGTTTCTTAGAACTTGGTTAAAAAACTACTGCAGAGGCCAGGCCTGGTGGCTCATGCCTCTAATCCCAGCACTTTGGGAGGCCGAGGTGGGCAGATCACCTGAGGTCAGAAGTTCGAGACCAACCTGGGGAAACCCTGTCTCTACTAAAAATACAAAAATTAGCCAGACATGGTGGCACATGCTTGTAATCCCAGCTATTCGGGGAGGCTGGGGCAGGAGAATTGCTTGAACCTGAGAGGCTGAGGTTGCGTGAGCTGAGATCAGGCCACTGCACTCTAGCCTGGACAACAAACAGAGATTCTGTATCAGAAAAACCCAAAACAAAACAAAACAAATAAAGAAACCCACAAACCACTGCAGAGCCTAAACTTTTAACCACCATTTCTACCATAAATTAAAATAATCCAGATCAATCTATGCATTTTTAGGAATCATTTAGAGAAAATAAATCAGCAACTTTTGCATTTATTTCTTTGATTTCTGGATATCTATATTCAGCATTTTCTGGGGTATTATTTTGAATAATCCCTTATTGAAATAAAATATTTTTTATTCAAAATTGTTAAATAAGGTACAGTGATGTGGGAAAGTTTTCTCTCAAAATTATATGTTTTTATAATTTAACAATTCAAATGAATTAACTAAACAAATTAAATTTCAAAATTCACAGTGGGAAAAGAATATGAAATTGTAGACTTTGAGGATCCTATAAATCTAAATTACTGCATATATCTTTCTCACTGAACACTTGAACACTAGTTCCTTTTTTTTTTCTTACATTCCAAAGAGACTCATTCACAGGGATCAAACGCTTCTACACTGACCACTGCTCTTACCTATTCTTCAGTTTTTTAAAGTTCAGCATTAATTTTAGACCAAAGCCTTCTTTTGGGTGGTCTTCCTGCTTAAGAGGCAGAGATAGTGTGGTGGGAGAATTTTAAAATCCAAGGAATGTCTGATTTGAACAAGTGTGGCTACTATAGGGATTTTGGTAGGAGATGGAAAAGCTATGTCTTAGAGTTCATGGTTGTGATGTTTATCTTGGTATTTTGAGATGTCAGGAAATAACTTTGCCATTAATAGTGAATGGTATGCTTAAACATATTAATTTATGTTTCCAGAACTTCTTTCATGAGTAGAACTGAGAAGTAGGCTATCTTTGCTTTGCTGTTAGGGCATAGAATGCTTATGCATTAAGCCCTGGGTTAGCTTGGGGCAGGAGCAATGTGCCTTCCTGGCTACTTCCATTTCCTTCTCTCTTTGAGCCATCTTCAGAAAGAAGCTTATTGCGGGGAGAAGCAAACATTACACTAAGCTCTTATTGATATTTCAGTGCTATTTAAAATATTCAGAAAAAAATTAAAAATTCAAAAAATTAGATTTTTTTCTTATGAGTAATTTTTGAAGGGTTCTGCTTTGATTAACTGACTCAGTAGACCTATAGACTCAATTCCAAATTATGTAATTAAAAAATTATAAACATCGAGAGTATGATAATTAACCTTAACTGTTCTCAATTCCAGATAAATTCACATTATTTGTTCTGGAAGGTAAGGGGACTGGAGACTCCTTGCTGAGATATTTCTTTGAGCTTTGTGGGAAAACACAGCTCTTCACCTTTTCCCTTACCTAGTATCAAGCAGACTGTTTTCTCTAGGACGGAAAAGTATCATATTGGTAGTGGCCTGAGACTGATGCTCACAGAAGAGGAACTTTATTCTGTCCTGAATTTTCCAAGAAAAGACAACAGGTCAGAGTAGGAATAAAGATCTCTTGGCCTTGACAATTCTGTCTGACTTTCCCTGAATATTTTTTTCCTGTAAAATATTTCCTGAACTATTAAAAAACTCTCCTAGTGTTTCTACCAAGATAAATGGTCTTAGTAAGAATAACCATGAATGGATAAAATGGCCAATAGCTACCTTCCCTTTAGTGACCAAACAGACTGTCCTCGGAATTTCTTTCCTCATTTCTGAGTACATGCAGCATTTTGCTTTGACTGCTTCTTCAGTTTAATAAATAAAGCGTGTGCTCATTTTTTAGGTGAACAATCATTTTCCTACTTTTGGCTCATTACCGAAGTTTCTTTCTTTTCTAAATTAAACACTTTGAGTTTATCGCTATTGTCATATTCTCCTTCAGTTCTTATTTAATCTCACTATTGACATTTATTCTTTTCCATCTTTCTTCATATAAATCCTTTCAGTTCTATTGGCCTTTTTGTTACTCATTTTCATATTAAACACTGATTCCAAAAATATAACCTCAACACAGTTGTGTAGCATAATATACATCTCAAAAGATTAAGAATATTTCTGTGCATTTTATGAAGCAAGAAACTCTCAGGTGACTCTCCTATTAGTCTTCATGCATTAATCTGGTGCCAGTAAATGTGATATCATGTGTGTGGATTACCAAGCACACTTGAACCTCTTGGAATTTTGTAGTTATTTAGTCAAGTCGGTCCTTTCATAAAACTGTAAACACCTTGATGGCAGGAACTATATGTATTTTTGTCTTTCTACCTTGACACATTTTGAAATGGGAAGGAAGGACTGCATTTTGAGTTGAAATTGGTAGTTCACAGCATAATAACTTAAAGTAAAATTTCAGAATTTCTAAAAGTGGGTCTCTAGAACTATTTTATCAGCCAGCAAACAGAAATGTTTGAGTTGAAATAATTGAATTATCTGAACTATCCCTGATTTTGCAACATTGTTTTCTCTATGGGGAAAAACAGTCAGGTTTTTTTTTTTTTTTTTTTTTTTAGACGGAGTCTCGCTCTTGTTACCCAGGCTGGAGTGCAACGGCGCGATCTCGGCTCACCGCAACTTCCGCCTCCTGGGTTCAGGCAATTCTCCTGCCTCAGCCTCCTGAGTAGCTGGGATTACAGGCACGCGCCACCATGCCCGGCTAATTTTTTGTATTTTTAGTGGAGACGGGGTTTCACCATGTTGACCAGGATGGTCTTGACCTCTTGACCTCATGATCCACCAGCCTCGGCCTCCCAAAGGGCTGGGATTACAGGCTTGAGCCACCGCACCCGGCCCAGTCTTTTAAAATTATTCATTTATTTATGTTTAGAGATGGGTTCTCACCACATAGTTGATCAAAAAGTATGTAGGTTGACATCTTCACTTGATGAAATATCTGAGGCAAAAACTTATAAGAACTAAAAATTCTACCTAATCATCAAGATCCTTTTCTATGAAGAAGTCTCCTCTCATCATGCCAATACATAGAAATATTCTTATCCTTTGGGCTTTAAACATATTTATTATTATTATTACTATTTTAAAAATGGGATCTTGCTCTGTTGCCCAGGCTGGAGTACAGTGGTGTTATCATAGCACACTGCAGCTTCAAACTAAAAAGCTGAGATTATAGGTGCCCAACTAAAAAAAAATCAGCTTTAGACTAAAAGAAATTTAGATGTCAACTAAAATGTGTTTGTGTTTTTGAAATTTTATTTGATTGTATTAGTCAGCTCAGGCTGCCATAAACAAAACATCACACACTAGGTAACTTTGACAAGAGAATTCTTTTTTTCTTCTAGCAGTTATGGAGACAACAAGTTCAAGATCACAGTGCTGTCAGATTCAGTTTTTGGTGAGGGCTCTTCTCCTGGCTTGCAGATGTCTACCTGCCTGCTCTTTCACATGGCCTTTCCTATGTGTGTACATAGAGAAAGAGTATTTCATATCCTCTTCTGATAAGGAGACCAGTACTTCTGTATCAGGGCCATGCTCTCATAACTTCATTTAACCTTATCCACCTTCTAAAGACCTTATCTCCAATCACGGTGACATTGAGGTTTAGGGAATTAACATGAATTTTGTGTGTGGGGAGACACTGAGCAAATCTTTCTATAACACAGGTGTATTTTTTACTTAAAGAATACGCATTACTTAGAGTGCTTCATTCATTGAATGGAAGGGGTCTCCAGTGGAAGTACAATAACGAATGATAAAGCTTCACTAAAGTAGGCTTTCAAAATCACCATGCCTAAAGAGTACTGAAGAAAAATATTCTTAAAAATCAGACTTTCATTTATAAGGATTAGGCTCTTAAGAGAAAAAGGCTCTCTGATTTGTAAATCTATTCTATAAACATCAGGAACCAGAATCTAGAGAAATCCAAGTTGTAGGATGTGTGTAGGAATAGACGTGAAAGCAGTTTTTCAGACCGAAATGAGGTAAAGGTCTAACCATTTGACTCGAAGGGAAAGAGATGGAGAAGAGGGAATAAACAGGTGTTTTTGAGACTCTCCTGAAACTGAACCTCTAGGGCAATAGAGAGTATTTGCTCCCCTAATACCTTGGATGATCCTTGAGCAGAAAAGACTCATATCTTAGTTTCTGCCTAGACCCCTGGGAATAGTTGTTCTTCCAAAATTTTCTAAGTCATTGTAGAAATTGAGAAATTTTTTCTTCTCTACTATACATTATGTGATATTTCATGCTTGCAATTAAAGTTAATTAAATAATTTAAAAAAATCTTAATAAGTGAATGTCTTAATTATACTGGGGAAAATGTATAATATGGCATGTCTTCTTAATTTCAGCAGTTTTCTCTTGCCTTCAGAAATGCTGTATTTTAGCTACCCCCAAGCCCACTTTTAAAGACAGGACTGCTAATTTCCTGGTAACAGTTACTAGAGTTAAAAACAAAGGTAGTAAACTGTCTTTCTGGAATGGTTTTGGAAACGTTGAACCGTTTAACATGATAAAATTGCCACAGTGACTCTCTAATGCTAAACACAAAGAATTGGAAAATGCATTTACTTTCTAGAACCTGAGAGATGGTAAGGTAATTCAATCACTCTTATAAATTGTACTCAGAAACATCATGTTTTGGAGCCATGATCTGACAAAATATAACGTACAGAAAATGTCTTCCAACTAATGTTCTTAAAATATTAAAAAGAACAAGGAAAATTAATGGCTCATTGAATATAGAATTATTTTTTCTGATATCTGGAATCAACCTGTGCTATCATGCAGACTCTTCCTATAATATCCATAACTTGGATCTATGGTTTTAAGATTTTCAAAGTTTTGAAAGATCAAAAAAGTTTCAATATCATTGCTCTAAATAGATTCTGCAGACGGTTTGTAAAGAGACTCTCAAGGGACTAGATATTAGCAAATATTTGAAAGATGTTGATCAGAAACAAGTTATGATAACTTTTTAAAACTTGTGCTGTCCTGGTCATAAGAGTCTTCTCTCATAAATACCAAAAAGGTATTTTATACATTGAGCCTTTTTATGATGTGTTGTCAATGATAGTTTTAAATGATAATGTTAATTGGTAATTGGAATAGTTGAATTTCATATTTAAAAAGATTTCTATAGGGATAGGACATGACAATCTTTAGTGAAGCTTTCAAAATGAGGCAAAATAATCACATCAGCTTTCAATTCACATAATAGTATTACTTTTTGGGTAAAAATCCTTAAAATGGGATCATCGTTATAACTAAAACTATTATGAGGTCTGAGGTGGAATTTCTATATTCTGAATTTCTTAATACTCTTTCAGTGACATTTCAAGGAACTTTGCACATATTGGGTATTTTCTGTGTGGACCTCTAGGCTCTAGGCTCATGGTAAACCTGGAAGAGGGTCAACATGTTTTCCTTTATAGGGCAGCATCAGGAGTGGATATTTGTTGCAGCATTTGTTCTGTCTTGCCAGCTCTGCTGAGTGTGCCAACCATGCTGATCACACGGCAATTTAGTTTTTTTTGGCAGATTTTTCTGCCATTTGTGTTAAGGTAAAGGTAACATTCTGTGTAAAAAAACCATGTAGACTAATAGGTCTGAGGAGCTCTAAAGGCAATCCCAGGACAGTTTAGACGTTGTGGTGCGGTAATGAAATCTTGGTAAGTACAACATGTTCACAACAAATAGTAATTGTAAGCAACATGGCTAACTACAGCTATGGTCAATTTCTTTTCCCTTGTATGTAGTTAAGAGGAGGCTCTGAACTATCCTATAATGAAGAAATACATTACACGTATCACAGATCTTGACAGGTTATCAGGGTTTTACTGTCAAACATGAGTGAATACTGAAAACACCCTGTTGGTAAGATGATGGTAATTGCTGACAAGGAAAATGAAATTAAATCTACCTGAATTTTCAGGTTAGTAATGAGTCGAGGGATGGAAGTATCCATGAACATACTCTTCAGGGAAGTGGCTAAATAATTTAATGGAATACTTTATTTCTTGAATTATGCTTTTCAATTTGTTGGATCCTAATGAGACAGAGAAAAGCATATTATACATATTTTTTTGCTTGAGTACAAAAAAGGAATGATATTTAAGAAATAATCATAGTATTGTCTTCTTGAATGAAAATGGAAAAGAAAACAAATAACTACCTTTAATAAATCTAAATAACATACATGATAATTTTAATATCAGCAAAATGATAGTGTTTCTTATGTACCAGATACAGTCTAACCATGTTACCTGTATTAAGTCATTTAAACCTTCCAAAGATACTATGAAGTTGGTAGTGTTATTGTTTCCACTTTACAGATGAGTAACTTGCCCAAGTCACACAGCTGGGCAAGGGTTGATCTAGGATTCCAATCCATACAGCCTACCACAAGAGCTCCTTGCTTGCATAGTATGCTACACTGAGGATGAAGTAATAATAAAGATAACATTTATCTTATACCTTCTTTACTACAGGTCCGCTAACTCAACCCTCACAAAAACCCCAATGATGTAGGGACTATTACTCTTCACATTTCTCAGAGGAAGACTGAGACCCACAGGGATTAAGTGACTTGTTAACACCATAAATGATACAGATGTGATCTGTACTCAGAAAATCTAGTTGTACAATCTGTTATCAACTATTCTGCTATTTACCTGTCTAATGTTTTCAAAGTAGGCAATTAATTTATCTATGTCTTAGAATCATAATAATTGAAATTGAGTTTAAGGTTACTCCTTTTAGAATTTTATGGCACTTAAATGCTTCAATCAATAAGAGAAAAACTTACGTTATTCAAGCAGGAATGCTTATTACACAGGAATAGGTAGATGGATCCTAACTTTGCTATGGATTTTCTGGGTTGGCCCTTTGGAATAATAGACTTTACTGGATTATTAACATTTTTCCTTTCTGTTTTTTTAAATGTAGATATAGCCATGATCTGCATTTACCGGGAATTAAAATTGCTAAATGAATAAGACACACTATAGTTGAGTGATAATGAGCATAAGCCCTGAGCCAAACTGCCTGGGTTTGAATCTTCCACTGACTCGTTGCATGAACATGAACCTGTCTACCATGTCTCACTTTACTCATCAGTGAAATGGTTTCTTGGGCCGTTTTTGCATTGCTTTAAAGAAATACCTGAAGCTGGATAATTTATAAAGAAAAATGGTTTGTGGTTATGCAGGTCATTCAAGCATTTCTCCAGCATCTGCTTCTGGTCAGGGCCTCTGGAGCTTACAATCATGGTGGAAGTTGAAAGTGGAATAGGCAGGTTGCCTGGTGAGTCCAGGAACAACAGAAAGAGAAAGAGAAGGTTCCAGATTTTTTTCAACAATCAAATCTCTCTTGAACTAACTGAGCAGGAACTCACTTATTATCAAGGGGATGGTTCTAAACCATGAATGAAGGATTCACCCCATGACTCAATCACCTCCTGCCAGAACCCACCTCCAACATTGGGAATTATATTTCAACATGAGGTTTGGAGGAGACACATATTCAAATCACTTCAAATGGGAATAATGCTAACCCCTATATAATAAGTTGTGAGGACTCAATGGATTTTTCTGTGTAAAATGTTCAGAGCAGTCCCTTATATATTGTAAGCATTACATATGTTCGCTGGTACTAACTGTCCAACTCACCAGTCACGATCACACCTCTAGGTCTTTGCATGTGCTCTGCTTTCTACCTGACTCACTCCTTTCCCTAGATGACAGCATGGCCCATTCACTGTCTCCTTTTGGTCTCTGTTCAAATATTATCTTTGGTATAGGCCTTCTGTGGCCACCCTTTCTAAAATTGTAATCCCATCCCCAACGTCCCCAGAATAAAGAAGGAGCCCCTTTTCTTACTTTATTCTCCAGCCAAGTCAGGTGCCCTAGCAAAACAAGTTTAATTGCTTTCCTTATTATTTATCGATCTCTTTATATTCCTCCTGAGAATTTCTTTTGCTGCTTTATGTTATGTTTTCTGGATCCTATTTTGTGTTTTACTGATTTATTCTGTTGACACTGTGTCTCTCTACACTAGAATGTAAGCTCCGTGAGAACAGAGATTTCCTTCTGATTTCTCTGAGCTGTGTTGCTAATACCTGAAAGAGCACTGGCACAGAATAGGGGCTTCATTAACATGTGTTCTATGCATGCATACATGCATACCTGCATGGGTGAGTGACTGATTGTTTCCTCTCAGTGCTAGGGGGTATCACACATCAGGTGTTATGTGATTTCTTTTGTTTTTATTTAAAAGAACGCAGAAACTTGTGTCTTCAGAGAACTATAAAATCTGTTGTAAGCCTTGTTAAATAGAAAATGATGCTGCTTCTTCCAGAAGGAGCCCTGAGCTAGGCAGGGCACGTGATTTGGCTGGGAAAGCACAGGACAGATTCCAGGTTCTTGCTGCCTCCTTCATATTCAACAGAAGTGTAAATTACTTTTTACTAAAGGAATCAACTGAGATAGTAACATTAATGCAATTAATTGAAATGCTTTTATAAAATAAACTAAAAGTTGTTAGTGAACATCAATCTCTATCTATCTATCTATCTATCTATCTATCTATCTATCTATCTATCTATCTATCTATCATCTATCTTTCTAATCGGTATGTGCATATCAAATGTAGGGTTCCAGTTTCTTCATTTATCCTGATGAAGTTGCCATTTATTTGACAACATGAAATTTTTATGTAAACCTTTTATATTTGCTTAACATAAAGGATAATTTTAACAGAGATCACTGCATTTGAAATTGATAGACATTGGATTTTTAAATGTAAGGAAATGTTTGCCACTGGGAAGCAGAGTTGCTTTTCTGGTGTTTTAATTGAGATTTGCCTCATGATGGCCTGGTCTTGAAATTTTTACAATGCCTCTATTTTGAATCACCATGGAAAAATTGGATAGTCTCTATAATAGGATAAACCATTTTCTACCTGGAAACATTTAAAAGCAACGTTTTCTGGCTTCCGGTTAGAAATACTAGGTGGTTCCTGATTCTGTGTTGAAATTTACATATATTTACATGCCTAAATTATGTTAGCAATTAAAGATAGCCCATATATTTCTGTCTTCCCATTTTCCATACCAGTATATTAATGTTAACTTTACTTTTTTCTTTTCACTATTTCTCCATATACATTTAATTCTTTCACCTAGAGAATTTTTTCTCTATCATGTTCAGTTTTTCTCAGAAAAAATATTGTAAGTTCCCTTCAAATGGGGTTGTATGGATTGCAGTGGTATTCCAGGGTGGCCTCTGAGAGCTTCTTTTCCATTCTAGCTGGAAGGCTCCCACGACCCATAAGTATAGGTGATGGCTATAATCTGGTGCCTTAAATAATTTCTGCAGGTTCAGTCTTCCTATGTATATGCTGCTTGCTATTTGCCTGGTTCGAAGTTGTGATTTCTATTCCATTGCCTTATACCTAGACTTTCTCTCTACAGTCACTTCAGTTATGTGAAATATCACTTCCTTTCCTATGCTGTTTTACTTGGCTTAACCTGCTGCAATTTGCAGCTTAGGGATCTGTCCAAACTGAGCCTGGAACTGAATCTTAGAATTTCAGCAGTTTACAGGTCATCTTGAGTTCAGATATACGAAGGAGCATGCACTAATCTTCTAGGGAGTTAAGGAACATTCAATGAACGGGTGATATTTATTTATTTTCAGTATCCCATTCCCTTTAATTTTTTTCAGCAACACACAATTTACTCATGTAATAAATCTGCACATGTATCCCCTGAACTAAAATAAAAGGTAGAGAGAGAGAAGAAAGTATTATGAGAGTAGATGTTCACCATGTAGACAAGGCAGCTAAACCTGGAAATAAAGGGAATACCATGTGCTTTGGTATTCAAGAAATGGGAAATAGTGGGGTACTGTATTAGGTGTTTTGTTGAGAATGCTGAAAGAACAAAGGCACACTAGAATGAATCACAGTGGCATTTTTGGTTTAATTTCAATTTAATTTGTTGGCCATCATTACACACCTATAACATAGTCATCCAAAAGCTTATTGATTAAGAGGCACAAGTCTAGTAATCCTTTTAAAACCAATTATGAAGTACCAAGGTTTACACATAATTTGTTTTAACAGCTATAAATTAGGAACACGTTAATATTTTATATATGTGTATAAAACATACATACATACACATATTTAATAATGTTACTCTCACCTTCTATCTTGATTGCTCGGAGGGTAGAATTACAGGCAGTGGTCAGATAATTACATTTATCTTTGAGAATTCCCACAGGAGTGGGTGACTCACTAATACCATTTGTCATAATTAGAAAGAGATTGAGAGCCTCCTAAGAGGAGAATGGGGAAGATGAGAGTGGGCAGGTTGGTTGGAGACTGATTTTGAAAGTCCTTTAATGACATATTAAGTAACGCATTTGAGGTTGTTGGAGAGTCATTTTCAGTTCAGATCTGTGTTTTGGAAGAAATTAAGCGCCATGTAAGTTCAAGAGTTTGGAGCCTAAGAGACCAGTTATAAGGAGGTCACAACATCAAAGAGATGATAACCTGAATTCAGGTCCTGTCAGCAGGGATAGATGAAAATTAATGAGTCTCTGCAGAGGTAGGACAACAGGATGGGACAACTAAAATTAAGTGTTGCCACACGGTATTTGTCTTTCTCTGTCTGGCTTATTTCACTTTTGAAGAATGCCCTGTAAGTTCATCCAAGTTGCCATAAATGTTAACTCTTCGTTCTTTTTTATGGCTGGATATATTCCATTGTGTGATTGTGTGTGTGTGTGTGTGTATGTGTGTAAATATATACACCTATACTAAAGATAACATTTGAACAAAGAACAAAAGGAAATAATGAATGGGCAATGCAAGTTATATGAGGGAAAGAGTGGGTCAGGTAAAAAGTAGAGCACATGCAAAGACAATGGGGTGGGATCATGCCTGGGGTAGCTACATCTGTCTATATATCTTTATCTATATATGTAGCTGTATCTCTATTGACATCTGTATCTGTGTCTGTGTCTACATCCACATCTCTATCTATCTATCTATCTATCTATCTATCTATCTATCTATCTATCTATCTATCTTCCACATTTATGGAATTTTTAAAAAGCAGAACTCATAGAGAAACAGAGTAGAATGGTGGTTGCCAGTGATCAGGGAGTGAGGAAATGTAGGTTAAAGAGTACAAACTTTCAGTTCAATACATTTGGAGGTTCCAGTGTACAAGTTGGTGATTATAGTTAATAACATTGAATTGTATACCTGAAAATTGCTAAGACAGTAGATCTTAAACATTCTCACTCCCCTCAAAGGATGACTAGTTGAAGTGATCAATTAATGAAGATGATGGTGCTAATCATTTTATGATGCATATGTATATCAAATCATCATGTTGTACACTCTAAATGTATGCAGTGTTATTTGCCAATTCTACCCCAATAAAGCCAAGAAAAGTAAATGGGAAATGAGGGAGAAGGGGGAATAAAAAATGACTCCCTGAGACATCTGTGTGGGTAGACCTAATCATAATAATTATAATAAACGTTACATTTATCAAGTACATCCTTCTTGCCAGATATTGGGATACATGCATTTTTCTCAACTTAACAATGATGAAAGTGAAACTTATTTAAGATAAATGATTTGACCTCAGAGTGTTGGCTGGGAGTTGCCTGTTGACACTCTGCTTCCAAAGCCTCTATATTCACATTTAGCTACTGCACCATGTGGCCTTCGGAGCTTAGGAGGAATGTCTGGGATAAAGATGGGGATTTGAGAGCTATTAGTTTCTAAGTGATCCCTGCAGTTGTGAAAGAAGATGAGTTTTCCTAGGGAGAGATTATAGAAGGAGAATGCTGGCTGAACACATCATACAACTTAAGCAGAATAAAGTAATTATAGACATTTAATGTCATGCAATATTGTAAGACTGCTTTACATTAATTTTCTCTTGAAAGCAAATGGCTTTCTGAGTGTAGTGGCTTTCTTTGCTTAGTGCAGACCATCTCTCATTTATTTTTAGGGGACAAAGCCAACTTAACAATATATATGACTAATTATTTTCTTAAGAAATAGAGATGAAGAAGTGACCTTCCTCACTTCCTTCTGATGACAGGTTAAAAAGAAAGGATTGGTGTTAGATAAACTGTCTGTTTCTCTGTTAGATTATGATTATTTTGCTTCTTTATTTCACTCTGTAAGGCTAGATTTATTCACTATTAATCAGTATGAAAATAGGAACCAATTATGGAAAATTGTAACATTAAAAAAAGAAAACACGGCCGGGCGCGGTGGCTCAAGCCTGTAATCCCAGCACTTTGGGAGGCCGAGGCGGGTGGATCACGAGGTCAAGATATCCAGACCATCCTGGTCAACATGGTGAAACCCCGTCTCCACTAAAAATACAAAAAATTAGCTGGGCATGGTGGTGCGCGCCTGTAATCCCAGCTACTCAGGAGGCTGAGGCAGGAGAATTGCCTGAACCCAGGAGGCGGAGGTTGCGGTGAGCCGAGATCGCGCCGTTGCACTCCAGCCTGTGTAACAAGAGCGAAACTCCGTCTCAAAAAAAAAAAAAAAAAAAAAAAAAAGAAAACACCCAGGTTTTTGATGTTATTGTACAGGATAACTGAATTATTACTTATAGTGCAAAATAAAGAAGCAGAAATGTTGCATTGTTCCATAGTGACTTCAGTCTATCTTTCAAGTAAAAAAAAAATCTCTCCAGTCATAATAGAAGTGACAACAGGTTTTAAAGAATCCATACGTCTCTAACATATATTGCCACTATACCTAATATTCAATATATTCTCTGGTATAAAACATCTGATATTGGATGACATTTTCATGGAAGGTCAAGATTATTTTTATTTAGAAGGAAGAAACCCTAATTAAAATGAATATATCTCCAGAAGGGATAGCTATTTTGTTTAGTTCTTCTCAAACTTGATTACATGGCAGAGTTACAATCTCAGGAGCTTTAAATAATAGCAGTGCCAGGGATTCGCTTCCAGAAGACACCAGTTTAATTGGTTCAGGATAGAACATGTGGATTAGCATTTTTTTTTTTGGCTCAAGACAACAGAAATTTATCGTCTCTCAATTCTGGACAGCAGAAGTCTAAAATCAAGGTGTTGGCAGGGCTGCATCGCCTCTCACAGCTCTAAGGGAGACTTCTTCCTTGCTTCCTCCAGCTTCTGTGAACTACTGGGGCTGCATAATTCCAATCTCTCCTTCTGGGTTTACAGGCCTTCTCTTCTGTGTGTTTAGTCTCCCTCTGCCTTTCTTTTATAAGGACACTTGTCATTGGAGTTAGGGCCCACTCAGATTATCCAGGAAAATCTTTTCTTAAGATCCTTGATTTAACATCTGCAAAGACCCTTTTTGCAAATTAGGTGATATCCACTGTGGCTATAGGGTGAATTTTTCTTTTCCTTCAAATTTATATGTTGAAACCCTAAACCCCAATGTGATGGTGTTTGGATATGGGGTCTTTGGGAGGTACTTAGGTTTAGATGAGATTATGGGGGTGGTCCCTTCATTATAGAATTAGTGCCCTTGTAAGAAGAGATACCAGAGCTTAGAGCAAGGGAGAGCCCCTTTCTCTCTCTCTCTCTGCCATGTGAGGACATGTCTAGAAGGCAGCTGTCTGCAAGTCAGGAAGAGTGCCCTCTCCAGGAACTAAATCTGCTGGCACCTGCTTTTGGACTTCCCAGCCTCCTGAACTGTGAAAAAATAAATTTCTTTTGCTTAAGCCATCCAGTGAATGGCATTTTGTTATGTCATCATTAGATGACTAAGTTGACAGTTTGCAGCCATTAGGAATACCTTTTGGGGGACCACTATTCAACTCCTTTACAATTGGGTATCTCTTGAAGCTTTTTGGTTATATTTCACTTTCATAGCCCAGGACTAAAATAAGAGGAAAACAAACTTCAGCATCTCTTTTCCCCTCTCACCCATGTTAGAGTATTCTTGGGCATTCGTATTATTTCAACTCCCCATGGGATTCTAATACACATCCAAGCTAACATACATGTTTGAATGGTCAAATCAGATTCTCATAAATTAGAGATCTCATCCAGTATCATGCTTTACTTGAGGCCTGTATAGCTGAAATATGGCAGATGATGGGGAGAATGGGTGCGACAGGGCTGGAGAGGTGGGCCACAGCCAGGCCATGCAGGGACTTGCCAGTCATAGTTCTATGTTTAGATTTTGCTCTCATAGCAATGGGAAGCTATTGAGAGGTATGAGGGGGTATTTAAATGGAAAAGTGAAAGTGGTTCCTGATCCACTTCTCTTATGTCCCAGATTAACTGGGTGCTTATCCTTTGACAGAGGGCCCTCATCAGATGTGCATTTTGGAGATCAACAGTTTTGTATCCAATGGCTATATCTGCTGCCAAAGACTTTGCTGGCTAGGAAAACGCTGATTTCTTCAAGGGAAACATCTAGAGCTGTGTCTGCATACTGTAAGGGAGGAAGGTGCATGACAATTTGTAAAAGTGGGGTTGATAACAGAGATAGAAGTGTTTGTTTTTTAGCCTTGGGTTAGAATTATCTACAAGACAATTTGAAGATGGGAAAATACTTTGTCCCATCTCTGAAGGTTTAGAGTAATATTATAATTGAATACACAATGAAATAAAATGCATATAGGGACTAAAAAATACATACTATTTTATATGCAACGCCAATACATTGCTTAAATTCTCTATTGCAGTGGAAGAAAATAAAAAACAGTAGACAAGCCAAAATAATTTACATAAAACACAATGGAAAGTGGCTGAGAAGAGGACAATTTAGGAAAATGATCTCTCCAGGAATGCTGCCAAGGTAAGTGGCAGTAGATATTGATTATATAGACCTGTCATGGATTGGTTTAACCAGTCATTCTGAAAACTGAATTGGATTTTTCTTTCTGAAATGATGTTTTTGAAGCTGTGCCAAATGCAGTATCTTTCCCTACCTATTCTGGTTTGTGTCTGCTTTTCAAAGTTATTACTGCTCAGGTATTTATAATGTTGGTCACAGAAAAGTCTTTTTCCATGCCCAGAGCAAACTGACTATGTTACATCATTTTACATGACAATTTCCTTCACTTGGAAAAAATATTGAATACTCCGAAATAGTGGATGTAAAATATGTAATGCAGTGGGAATAGGTTAAGCACAGATCAGAAGGGAAAGCAGAAATTTATTGCAAGCTGTGTAAATAAAGTGACTATATAGTTTATCCTCTAAACCTGGAAACTTTTGAGAGAAGAAGCAAGCATTGTAAGTAATCAGTACAACAGGCTTAAACTGAAGATGTCCTGGGCAAACTAGAGCACAGACACCCCTGTGAATAAGAAGAGATAGAAAAACCTGGGTGAGAGTGAAATGTTGATGATGGGTAGATATTTGTTTAAGGAACAAGTGTCAGAATTCAGTTTCAGAACAGTATGTGTTGTCACTGGTAATGTTTGAAAGAATGGATTGTAGAATGGGACACACAAATGTGGAGGTTAATGAGAAAGCTGATAGCTACATCATTTGTATTAAAAATATGTTCATCATATTGAACAGGACTAAGAAGTTGATCAAGTCTAATATTGGACTGTATACCGAAACCCCCAAATATATAAATAAAAGATAAATGAAGCGTAAATAGCATCCTGTGATGTGGGAGAAAGTGAAGAATATTAACAAATATATCAAGAGATAATAGAGAGTGACAGCCATGAACCTTTAGGTACAATCTGGTATAGGAAGATTTCATGAGCCATCTACTGCCCCAGACAGGGCTGGAAAGATGTATAGGTGTTGGGGAAATGACAGATGAGAATAAAGTCTACGTCAATAGAGAGAATAGTAAAAGGCAAGGTATGTATAGGTAATAATTTGACTGAAGTATAATATGTAAATGCGAGTTTTCGGAAATACGTTTTTAAAAATAGTTTCTTGCCACCTCATACAATGTCTCTGAGATTTAAAATGTGCCACTTGCCAATTGGCGGATACCTCATTAAAAGTTATGCCCAATATCAATGGAAACGGAAGACTGGAGTTTCATCAAAGCTGAACTGAAACTGAAGATCTTGACTGTAATAAACTGGTTCAGAATATAAAATTCATACCATTCTAATCAGCTTTATTAAGTTATTTTTTCCGTGTTTTGTGCACCTACTATTTAAGTATCTGTTAACTAAGTGGCACTGCCATTTGAGATATAAATAAAATTGACTCAAGCAAAAAAATTGACACAAGCTTCTCGTCCTACTTGACCTCGGAATTTTCATGCTTCTCAGGATCCTAGCATGGAGTCTATGTTTCTACTCAGCCTCCTTCTTCCACAGCCTGCTGGCCTTCTCAGCTCTGTACTGGCTCAGGTAGAGATAGCCTCTTTCCCTTTGTTTGCCCCATAAAACAAAGGGAAAAGATAAATGAAGCGTAAATAGCATCCTGTGATGTGGGAGAAAGTGAAGAATATTAACAAATTATGGAAACAAACAGTTTCCATAAAACATCTTGGTTTGGAGCCTTTTGAAAGCAAAGTCATGGACAGACAAAGACTTGGAAGAGGTGTTTCCAGGAAGCAAGGATGAGGTGAGAAGAATGAGTCAGAAAGGATGACAGGCCCCATGAGATGTGCTGTTGATGCCTCTGTTGTGAGCAGTGAGGGTTCTGCCCCTCGAGAGCTTCCCAGGCAGCATGCAGAATGCCTGCCAGAGTGGTCCTTTTTCAAGACAGGAGTCTGAGCATGTATTTGCCATCTTCTGCCTTCATTGGCTGAAGGTTAAAGTGGCTGTGCACACTCAACCTGCATTCTGGTCTGGATTACATTGGGATGAACAAGCTGTTGTGGCATTTGAGAAGGCTCTGGGGCAGAATGCCCAGGGAGGGGGTGCAAGCTTGCAGAGGGGCACGGGTCAATTGTCTAGGCTTACTCAAAACTGTCCTCCAGGGAGAGCTGGAGGCAACAGCAACAGGTGCAAGTTTACAGAGTACTTACACACAAGGG
Source organism: Saguinus oedipus (assembly GCA_031835075.1). Lineage (NCBI taxonomy): Eukaryota > Metazoa > Chordata > Mammalia > Primates > Cebidae > Saguinus > Saguinus oedipus. The sequence continues at coordinate 23,557,017 of CM063169.1, forward strand.
ATTTACCTTGTTTTTAGAGGATGTTTATACAGCAGAAAATTAGGACATCAATTTAAAATTAACTTTGAGACATCTCTTTCTCTACATGGTGTCTGATTATTCTAAATTCCTCTTGGATCATCTTATTTTCTAGATACTTTAAAATTTGCTCTTCCCAACTTGCTGCTTTGGCCCTTAAATCATTTTAAATCTCGTGTTTCTCTCTCTTTGGGATACTTTTCATTGGGGCTTTCTTAAGAAATCTAACGTCCTGAGATCAGGCAGCACAATTCACATTTCTACCCCTAGTTAGGATCGGGACTATCATTTGCATATCAAAATTGTGTTTATGTTCTTGTTGAAGACACAGTCCTCTACTGAGTATCACCTTAGGCGCATCAGAAAAGAACTGACAAAGATCATGAAAGGTCAGTCTTCTCTTTTCCCATTCTCTCTTAGCCAAGATACCTTGAATCTGAAGCTGTTAAGAAATTTATTTCCCCTTAATACGAATAATGCCTCCCACTCCCAGTCTGACAACTTCCTATTGGCAGAATGGCCTAGAGGCAGTATTGATTTTAAATAGTTTATTTTTTCCCCTGAATCTTAGAGAAGTTTAGTAACTTCCTACTGACACAGATGATGAATGGCAGAGCTGGGATTTAGATTCACTTATATCCTGTTTGATGCCAAAGCCTCATACCAAATATGTAATCATTGCTCTATATTGCCTTCCTAAAAAATAATGCCATGCTTATATCTAGTGAACCTCTTCACTCTTTCTCACCTAGCTAGGACTGGTTGAAAACTTCTAAGTCAAAGACAGGAATTTATATTATTTGGATACATTCAATCTCGCTAATTATCCAATTACATGCTGAGGAAAACTTTGTTATTTATAGTTGATATGCCAATTTCTTTTATATCACCTTAGTATTAAACTCAGTTGAATTTTTCTTTTTCATAAATCTGGGAAATGGGGTAAAGGAAAAAATCTAGTAAACTACTGAAAATAGTGAGACCCTAGTTAAGAATCTGTACATTTAGGCAAAATGTAATTAGCACCAAAAATAAAATGAGAAAGTAGAACAAAAACATAATGTGTGGGTCTTCTGCATAATTTATTTTGAATTTTTTGTCATAAAACTCAGACTCACATTCTTCTAGCCTCCTTCTCCTGGTTGAATTTTATGTTAAACTTTACAATGATGAATATGCATGCAGAGATTTATTTATTTATACACAAATAACGGATGGATTGGGAAAGCTGAAGCTTTTTTGGGTATGTTTTGTTATCAAAAAACAATTTTCAGGACAAAACTCATACAAAATGTTAAACTAATTAGCAAATATTATATTTTGTTTTTGTATCACTGCATTAGCATATAAATTTATAGATAAGAAGCAAAAAATAATAACATATGTAATGTGGACTATAAAGTTTTATATAAAACATACATATACCATACACAGAGAATGTGATATTATATGCAATTTCAAAATTATCTTTACTCTTTTGTTTTATTCCATGGCATCTATCTGTTTATTGAAAAACATAAAAAGGTGTTGGTTCCACATATTGTTTTTTTTTTTTTTTTTTTTTTTTTTTTGAGATGGAGTCTCTCTGTGTCACACAGGCTGGAGTGCCGTGGTACGATCTCAACTCACTGCAACCTCTGCCTTCCAGGTTCAAGCAATTCTCCGGCCCCGGCCTCCAGAGTAGCTGGGACTACAGGCATGCCCAGCTGATTTTTTTGTTTGTTTGTTTTTGTTAGTAGAGATGGGGTTTCACCATGTTAGCCAGGATGGTCTCCATCTGCCGATCTGCCCACCTTGGCCTCCCAACCACAAATAGTTTTTAATATAAAGCTTAATAGTTTTCAGTGGTGGCTGTATTTGCCCATGCAATTTTTGTCTTTAATTATTAGTATAGTAAACCAGTATACACCGAGCTCTTTAAAAGAGCACCTCCCTCTCTCTCTCTCTCTCTCTCTCTCTCTCTCTCTCTCTCTCTCTCTCACTCTGTGTGTGTGTGTAATTTCCCAAGAGAGTTCTTAAAAATGTTCCAAACCAGTGTCCTTAGTATTAAGTCCTAAAAGAAAAAGGCCTTATCAGAGGTGAACTATATCCAGGCTCTGGCCTTCTAAAGTCATCTTTCATTTCTCCAAAGCAAAGTAATTGTGTTGATACTGAGGTGTCAATGAAAAAATAAAAGTTTGCTCTTCTAGAAATACAGTTTAATAATTGTCGGTGCTGTCATTATAAGGACAATAATGCACTTGGTTTTTCCTCCAAAAGGTTAAGGACACTGTTACATTATCAAAAGTAGCACTTTCAAAATTGCACAAAATGATACATGTTCTTTTGAAGGCATTTTATCAATGGCTATTGATTCAACCCAGAAACCAGATTTAATAATGACTGCTTTGTTAAGTACTTGTCACAGTGAAGTTTCTCAGCCAGCAATCTTAAATGAGAAGGCTGTACCTGCACTGGCATCTCTTCTAAAGACTATCCCATAAGACTTTTAATTTATCAAAATAATATTTATTTAAACTGGAAAAAGACACATTGCAGTGATTGTATTATGTTATTTTTGAAATGCTTTTACATTTGTACTGTGATGAAGATAAATGTTAATTTAATGAACGTTAGGGTTTTCTTAGATTTTAGGATAGAATATATTCTTAATCTTTAGAAAAATATATGGGTTTGATATTCAAATTATACAATTAAGAAATTAGTCTAAAAAGATTGAACAATTTGAAGTCAATGGATAATTTTACTATATTCCTTGTGCATTTTAATCTTTAATGTTTTGTATTAACTGTATACATCTTTATTAACTAATATTTTCTAAGTAAAACTTGTATTTTGGGACGTAATATCAAAGTAGTATGTCAAATAAAAATGATTGAGCATGAATTTACTAGGTCCTGTTTTTGCTACATTAAATAGTATTTCACAGTTTTATTTCCAAAACAAATTTAGGCTTTTCTGCTCATGAAATAGAGTTGACAACAAAGTAAGGAAAGTTTAAGGTGAAATTGTGTCAAGAACTGTGAAGGATCTGTGATTTTACCCTAATTGCAACCTAATAAATTAACCTGCTGAAGTTTTATGAATGCTGGCAGAATATAGGTGACTCCTGTGTCAGGAACAAGACTTGATTACTCACAGCAAACCAGCAGTCCGAATTTCAGCATTTGCTCTAAGTTTTCAAGCTCCTGACCCCACAGAGTGACACCAACAAAGGTCAGGTGTTACCTTCTGCAGCTCTTATGGTCAGTAAGCAGAGACAGAGAGAGAGGATTTCTACTTACTTTCAGGGTGGGAGGTGTTTGGGTGGGGGATTTCTACTTTCCCAGGCTATTCACTATCCAAACATACGTGAGAAGATAGTGTACAGCTCATGGGCAGCAGTGCCTTTCTGCAAGACCTGTAGAAACTTGGGACACTTCTGAAGACTTTTGTCTCCTGATAAGGTGGTTTCCATGAGTTTCTGGGTCCACCTATGCTGTGTTTTCATTCAACAGAATCCTGCAAAATCTGGGTCAGGTTGATAAACAGATGCAGTGGTCACCTACTTTGTTTGAGTTTTCATCAGCAGATATGTACTGTGGGCAGGTAAACGATTTGGGACTGCCAAGAATTTGCACTAGCATTTTTTTCTTTTTCTTATTTATTTATTCATCTAATGATTTGATAAGTATTTTTACTATGATATATATGAGTGATATAAATATTGATAAGACATTCTCAAGAAGTTAACTAATGGAGAAGAAAGAAAATTAAAACATTATTATAGAGAAATGAATTATATACTAGGTCTTTTGATAGGGATATGGGAATATGAATGAGAGATCTCAAAATCTAGTTGTGGAAATTTTGTTCCCATTCACAGATTTTTAAGTGAACTATATTTATCAAAGGTGGCACTTGTACTCTATTATCTGCACCATGTTGAATGATCTCAGTTGACTTCAGCCATTTTTTGTTAAAATGGGCTTTAAATTTTATACTTTATGCTGTGATTGATGTTGTAATTAAATACATGACTCAGAGCTGTAAGAAGTGATTCTTAACATGTATTTTATTAAGGTGACTGTTTCTGTTCAGTCTTTGCCATGTCATCTAAAAATTTTCTTCCAGATAATATTAGAATCTGTTTAATTGGTTTTCAATTCAGGATTGATTAATAAATACTGCATTATCTTGACTAGTTCAGCGAGGTCTCTTATAGTTAAAAAAAAATGAACCAGTTAGAGGATGGAATTAGAAAAAAGCCAACTAACTATTGATTCATTCTGTAGTTTCTTGTTTGGCACATTGTCACTTAAACTTCCTCATTTTCTAAAATTGTTTTATGCCCTTTGAATTTCTACATAACATTTATTCCTTTTGTAAGACTAAAATAGAGATTTCCTTGGCTTTCATGTTTTATTAATGTTTTAACAGCTTTATTCAGGGAGAATTTACAGCTCTATAATTCTTTCATTTTAAATGCACAGTTTGGTGAGTTTTGCTCTTTATGCAGAAATGCAACCGTCACTACAATCCAGTTTTAGAACATTTCTGTCGCACCCCTAAAAGTTTCTTTCTGCTGTTTTTCAATCCTCACTCTCATCCCTTTGCCCTGTTAACCACTCATTTGCTTTATGTCTCTATAGTTTTTACCTTTTTCTACAAGTTAGAAAAAAATGAAATTTTATAATATATAGTCTTTTGTGTCTGACTTCTTTTGTTTAGCTTTTGAGATTCACCCATACTGTTGTATAAGTCAGGAGTTCTCTCCTTTTTATTTCTGAGTATTATTTCAATGTATGGATGTGCTACCATTTGTCTATCCATTGAGCAGTTTGAACTACATTTTTCTTTCTTCTATTCTTTGGCTATTATGAATAAATATATATATGCTATATATATTTGCATATAAGTAAACATTTATTTTCATACTTTGCGGGCCATGTGACAAGTGTATATTTAACTTTTTGCAAGGCTGCTAAGCTGTTTCCAAAATGGTTATACTATTTTATGTTCTCATCAGCAATACAAGAGGGTTGCAGTTTATCCTTATCTTTGCCAACACTGGGTGTTAAGTCTTTCTGATTTTATCCAATCTAGGGTGCGGTATCTTATTGTAATTTTACTTTGCATTTTCCTAATGATGATGATATACATCTTTTTGTGTGAATATATATCTTCTTTGGTAAAACGTCAATTTACCTTTAACCTTTTCTAAATCAGCTTCTTTGTCTTCTTATTGAGCTACAAGTTCTTCATATATTCTGAATAAAAATTATTTAACAGATATATGTTTTGCAGATATTTTCTCCTTGTCTCTGGCCTGTCCTTTTATTAATGTTAACTTTTGAAGAGCAAAAGTCATTAATTTTGATGAATCCAATTCACTAATTTTTATATTATTGTTAACTTGGGAGATCAGAATATTTGAAGTTCTTTGGCTATAGTCACCTACATTCATCTCTGTCAGTGGCTCTAGGACACTTCGAGCTCCTGCTCCCCTAGACTAGGAGCACGCAGGCACTAACAACATTCGCCTTGATGACTCTTTCCTTCTGCTTTCATAGCTGACAAAGCACTCCTTCTAACGGACACAATGCTTAGATAGTTAAATACATGAAATTTCAGTCCTCCGTCTTCATTTCGGCTTCCTTTTTCCATTCACTTCCAGAGAGCAAAATATCTCTATAATTTCTGTATTCTTGGTGAAGCCACCTCAAAGCACCTAATAAATAAAATAATTACCTTTATTATTATTATGGTCACATTATAGCTACATAAGGACTTATTTTCTTGATCCTGTGTAAAACAGGACCTGCTTATAGGTAAAAATTTGATGTCATGATTGAATAAAATATTATTAATTGGGCAAAGTGATATTATTCGGCCTTAAAGGATAGTAATATAATATTTCATGTTTAATACATTTAATAAAAATGGTATTTTGTCTACAAGAATCACTAGCCTATTTTTAAAAATTACTTAAATCTCAACTCCCTGTTGACATTTTGCTTTTATTGCAGAAATAATGGTAATGAGAAAGACTAAATACATGTTAGCAAACTGATACACTTAAGCATGCTATGCCATTTGCTTTAGAGGATTTGTTATTCAAATTTTCCAAGACTTTAAAGATTGACATGTGTACATTGCAAAGAAAGGTAAATAGCCTCTGAGGCTCAAGGATATTTCTACAGAGTATTAAGTGCATCTAAAAGCAAGAAAGTTAATAACTTTTATTTCCTAATGCAGAAATAGAAATAAAATGTTGTTAATGCCCAACAGACCTTACCAAGGACCTTTCTATTCTTGTCGAGATTTCTTCCTCTATGAAAAACAACTAGAAAATTCTTATAATTTGACATTATTTTTCTGTGATTACTTAGTTTTAAAAATGTGGTTAAATGCACTTCAATGAACTTTAAACCTCATATACATACTCTTCATTGTTTCACATACACATAATACAAAAATACATATATGGAAGAGAGTATAAAATATCCAAGGGAAATATATGCCAGTCTTAGATTGAATAGTATTTAATAAACAGAACAAAGAAAAATGTTAGTTAAAATAATTATTTAAAATGCCATTTTTCCCTTGAGTTTACAGGCTGAAGCTAATAAATATTTTCATTTATATTCATAGAATAAAAATATTTGCAATCTATTTTCCAGGTTATTGACTATATTTCTAAAATGATAATATTTATCATGTCATTTCTTTGCTTTAGATATGTTAATGGTTATCGAACAACTGCTAGATAAAATAGAAATTTATCTTCCAAATGCAGTCTTTTCTTGTCCTTTTCATACACATCTTTTTGTTATTGGAACATAACATCTCATGAGCAACTACTCACAGTTGATTGTTTTTCTTTTTAGTTCCACAAAGATTTGTTGATAATCTGTAATGTAGTATGTTTTCACCCCCGGAAATGCCAAGATGATTAAGGCTTATTTTAAGTCTTCAAAGATTCAAGGAGCTTATAGTCTAGTGAGGTACCATTATTATCCTCATCTTCATCCTCTTCCTCCTTACAGTTGCTATAATTCCTTGTTTCCATAGGAGCGATGCTGTACAATGTTTTATATGTGTGAATGCACATAACCTTTATGTAACCTGTAAGGTAGGCATATTTCTCTCTACTTTAAAGATGTAGAAATCAAGTGTCAAAGATGTTGAACAATTTGATTCAAGCTATATAGCTAATATTTTCATAAGTCATATATCTGGGTTTTTCACTCATCTGTACCTCTGTGCTTTCAACCATTTTTGCAATGGTTCTCCTATAACAAATGTTAGTACTTTATGGGAAACACCACAGCAGTAGAGAAGGCTATGGAAATGTGGTCGAGGATGGCCCCTGCCCTGTGCATTACGATAAAGGGCTTATGTTGTGCTTCATAGAGGATTAATCACTTCAATTGAATCTTAAAGAAAGAGTGTGACTCTACTAAGTGGAAAGAGTGTGAAGGAGAATATTTCAGTTATGTGCTATTATAAACAGAAGAACACAGCCTTGGAAGAGCAGGAAGGAGCATTCAAAATAGCATGCTATAGTCTCAGATATCTCTGTGTGTGTGTGTATGTGTGTGTGTGTATATGTGAGTGTGTGTGAGTGAATGGTAGAATATCTTAACATAAAACATAGTGTGTGATTTATAAATATGACCTTTTTTGAGATTTTAGTCATCAGTTCACTAGAAAGATACTCAGTTGGATGATCTTTCATTTTCCAATAAGAAAATATTGTTGACAATGTAACCAGTTGTCATACTAATACTAAATGATTTTACTTAATATGATGATATAACACAAGAATCATTTAAGTTTTTAAATGTAAAAGTTAATAAAATTGATATCCCAAATGCAAAGGTTGACATTGATCATAGGACTTTCTTGATCTTCTGCTTATGATTCTTGTGCTTTAGTCTTTTTAACGCTAGGGAATGCTGCTGCATAACTACCAAGAGTTACAGTTTTCAAACTATTGTCTCTCCTTCCATTCTCTGTGATGACTATTGTTATAGGTTTGTTTTCTTAAGAATTTCATTTTTTTTTCTATTTTATTTTTATGTAGAAGTCAAACCTCTTCTGAATAATGGCTAATAACGGCCGGGTATGTAAATTCTCCAGATACATAAATCTTATGACCTAAGTACTTTGGTACTGTTGTGTCAGATGCTTCTTTTATGTGCTTTAAAAAAAAATACCTGAAGTAGAAGACTCTGCTTGCTTTGAGTCAGTGTTAATGAGAAAACAGTCAGTGTTAATGAGAAAAAAAAATTCTTTTCACAATCTAGATTGGAATGTCAAAAAGGAATTTAGAGACCTTATCTAGGTGTTCGATTTCATCAATCTGAGAAGAAAAACCTACTATTCTGAAAAGTTATTATCTAGAATACAAGAGATCATGAAGAATACCATTTACTGATGGTCCGTTCTACTTCTCACAGGACCACAGGCTGGAACTCTGTTATGCTTAACAAAGGGGAACTGACTAGGTAATTTTAGTGTCAGCACAGGGCTTGCTCTGTAGTCATGAGTCGCCTTTTTGTGAGTGTAGTAGCTGGTTGCACCTCCCAGTTGAAACCTGCCTACTGCTAAGTGCCAGCAACTACAATAGGGAAAAGCCAAGGGGGACCACATCTCCTAAAAGGTTCCCTTTTCAAAGTGAGTGCTGTTTCCATGGACTCTTTAAGGACAACTTAGAGATCATAATATCCAAATGGCTAAAAAACATGAGGCAAAAATAAAAAACTTCACTATTAAAAATTCAAATTAACCCTGGCACATTGGCTCACACCTGTAATCCTAGCACTTTGGGATGGGAATCTGAGGCAGGAGGATCACTTGAGGATGGAAACTGGAGACTATCCTGGGCAGCATAGTGAGACCCTCATCTGAAAAAAACAAAAATTCAAATTAAAAGGAAAAAAGACTATCATTTAATGTAGACATCATTGTGGAATAAATCAAAAACTAAAAGATTTTATTATCATTTCATAAGGATTTAATATCTGTATTCTTTTTCCCAGTATAGTGGTAGGTGGTTATTTTCTAATGTAGTGATTGTAATAATTGTAAAACGGAGTGTAGACTAGACACAATCCCATCTAGGAAAATCACTTAACACCCTTAGAGATTGCAGAAAAACAATACCTAGTTTTTGAAATCATATTGAAGTATTTAAACAAATACATTAGTCTGCTGGTGGGCATGAGAAAATGTAGCCTTTCCTGGACTTTTGAAAAGCCCAACAATGAGCTGTTGAACTGTTGCAGAAGACTTGAGAATTTGGAGTTTACTCAGGTTTACAGCAAACTGGCCTGAACATTTCATTGTAATCACTCCTAAAGGCATCCTTAAAGTCTTTTTAAGCAAAAAAAAAAAAAAAATAAATACAATCAATTGATTTTAGAAACTGTCCAAATATTTCACAAAGCCCAATTAGGTTTTTCTTTTCATACTGTAACCAAACGTCCCCTTTTATGAGCTGTCATCCTTAATTCAGACACTGTGGTGTATATGCCAGGAGTGTCACTCTTCTTTATTGCCACCCTCCCAAAGCATCTTACATATTTATGTCTGTAATTTTAGTGTTTCCACTTTCTGCCTTTATTTAAATTATTTCACCAGATCATGTTTCTTGATTTTTTTAATTTTTTTTTAAATTTGAATACAGATAAAATCTATTTTATTATTTAAAATTTTACTTAGTTTTCTTATTGACAGTAGTAATGCATATACAGGGTGTTTAACTATTCTTATATTGGACTTTAAACATGAATACCTCAATATTGGAGATCTAGTATTATCTGCCAGAACTAAATCACTCGTATGGAAGGGATGAAGAGACCTATCACTCATAAATATTCTTTATATTCAGGACATTTTTCAGGTGGAGTTTTGCAAGTGGTTATTTAAGACTGAGGTGTTTAACTATTCTTATATTGGACTTTAAACATGAATACCTCAATATTGGAGATCTAGTATTATCTGCCAGAACTAAATCACTCGTATGGAAGGGATGAAGAGACCTATCACTCATAAATATTCTTTATATTCAGGACATTTTTCAGGTGGCGTTTTGCAAGTGGTTATTTAAGACTGAAAGTCAACTTGCAGCAACATATTTTCAACTTCATTAGTTGTTATTTATTGAATGTCCACTGAGTCAGTGACGTGTGATTAGTATATTTCATAGGCTATCATGGGATGATTTGCCGGTAACTCTGGATCCCTTGATTTAGATGATTACAACTTCCAATGTGGATTTTCAATTTCTAACTTTATGTTTATATCTGGGAGTGATTTCCTTTGAAATAATGTTGAAATAAGACATGTTATAAGGTAGATTTTTATTGTTTTAGAGAATAATGGTAGCAGACACTTTCCTATTTCTTTGTCTTTTTTTTCAACTTTTAAATTTAGGGGTACATGTGCAGGACATGCAGGTTTGTTACATAGGAAAATGTGTATCATGGTGATTTGCTGCACAGATCATCCCATCACCTAGGAATTATTCTTCCTAATGTTCTCCCTCCTCCTACCCACCCCTCTGAGAGGACCCACTGTGAGTTGTTACCCATCATGTGTCCATATGTTTTCATCATTCAGCTGCCACTTCTAAGTGAGAACATGTTTGGTTTTCTGTTCCTGCTTTAGTTTGCTAAGGATAATGCCTTTCAACTCCATCCATGGCCTTGCAAAAGGCGTGATCTCATTCCTTTTTATGGTTGTATAGTGTTCCATGGTGTATATGTACCACATTTTCTTTATCCAGTCTATCATTGATGAGCATTTAAGTTGATTCCATGTCTTTGCTATTGTAATAGTGCTGCATAAACATATGCCTGCATGTATCTTTACAATAGAATTATTTATATTCCTTTGGGTATATATCCAGTGATGGGTCAAATGGTATTTCTGCCTCTAGATCTTTGAGGAATCACTACATGGTCTTCCACCGTGGTTGAACTAATTTATGCTCCTACCAACATTGTAAAAGCATTCCTTTTTCTCTGCAACCTTGCCGGCATCTGTTGTTTCTGGACTTTTTAATAATCAACATTCTGACTGGGGTGAGATGATTTTTCGTGATTTTGATTTGAATTTCCCTAATGATCAGTGGTTTTGAATGTTTTTTCAAATATCTATTGGTCATATGCATGACTTCTTTTGAGACGTGTCAGTTCAGGTCCTTTTCTCTCTTTTTAATGGTTTTTTTTTTCTTGTAAAATTGTTTAAGTTTTTTGTAGACTATAGATATTAGACTTTTGTCAGATAGATAGATTGCAAAAATTTTCTCACATTTTGTTGGTTGTCTGTTCACTTTGATAATAGTTTCTTTTGTTGGGCAGAAGCTTTTTAGTTTAATTAGATCCAATTTGTCAATTTTTGCTCCTGTAGCAATTGTTTTTGGCATTTCATAATTTTTTTGCCTGTGCCTATGTCCTGAATGGTACTACCTAGATTTTCTTCTAGGGTTTTATAGGTTTGGGTTTTGCATTTAAGTATTTAATCCATCTTGAGTTAATTTTTGCCTATGGTACAAGGAAAGGGTTCAGTTTCAATTTTCTGCATATGGCTAGCCAGTTCTCCCAGCACCAGTTCTCCTTTCACCATTGCTTGTTTTTGTCAGGTTTGTTGAAGATCAGATAGTTGTAAGTGTGCAGTATTATTTCTGAGTTTTCTATTCTGTGCCATTGGTCCATGTGTCTGTTCTTGTACCAGTACCATGCTTTGTTGGTTATTGTAGCCTTGTAGTATATAGTTTGAAGCCAGGTCGCCTTATACCTCCACTTTTGTTCTTTTTGCTTAGGATTGTCTTGGCTATTTGGGCTCCTTTTTGGTTGCATGTGAACTTTAAAATAGTTTTTTTCTAATATTTTGAAGCATGTCAATGGTAGCTTAATGGAAATAGCATTGAATCTGTGCATTACTTTGGGCAGTATGGCCATTTTCATGATATTTATTTTTCTATCCATAAGCATGGAATGTTTTCCCATTTGTTTGTGTCCTCTCTGAATTCTTTGAGCAGTGGTTCATAGTATTTCTTGAAGAAGTTTCCTAGGAGATGAAACAGAGCCATCAGTGGAGAAATCTGGTATGGATGTACCAGGGAGGGGATGGTGTAAGGAGAGGATAATACAATTTGAGTGGTTATCAAAGTCAAATGAACAACTTTGATTTTTGTATTGTTAACATAGTAGAGGCAATTGTGCACTTGGGAAGGGAGAATTAGTATGCCATTCTTGAGATGATGGATGTAAGAGATCACTTTCTTAATGGATCTCAGTTATTTCTTTTTCTTGGTATTCTCCCTCAATTTTTTGTGACTTCCTGGAAGGAAGATGTGAATACTTTTTCAGGTTTGTGTTCTCAGGGTCTGTGACAGTAAGTGGCATTTAGTGGGAATACTAAAAACATCTGTTGAAGTGAACTAAATTTAATTGTGGGGGTTCATACTCAGGAAGTTGGTTCAATGTTAAGAAATATACAATAAAAATTAGATAATGGAGTGGGAAGGTGTATTAATCAATTTCCACACTGACATAAAAAACTGTCTGAGACTAGGTCATTTATAGAGAAAAGAGGTTTAATTGACTCACAGTTCTACATGGCTGGGGAGGCCTCAGGAAAGTGACAATCTTGATGAAAGGCAAAGGGGAAGGAAATACGGAAATGCCATCTTCACACGATGGCGGGAGAGAGGAAGAAAACAAAAGAGTAGAAGTGCCACTTTTAAACCTCAGATCTTGTGAGAACTCACTCATTATTGCGAGAACAGCATGGGGGAAACCACCCCCATGATCTCATCAGGTCCTTCCCTTGACAAGTGGAGATTATAATTTGAGATCAGATTTGGGTGTGGACACAAAGCCAAACCATATCATTCTGCCTCTGGCCCCTCCCAAATCTCATATTCTTCTCACATTGCATAATACAATTATCTCTTCTTAACAGTCACCCAAAGTCTTAGCTGATTTCAGCATTAACTCAAAAGTTCAAGTCCAAAGTCTCATTCAAGACAAGAGAGTTCCGTCTGCCATGAGCCTATAAAATCAAGATCAAGTTAGTTACTTTAAAGATACAGTATGGGTATAATCACTGGATAAATGTTCCTGTTCCAAGTGGGAGATATTGGTTGCTTTGTGCAACTTCAGGACTTGGTGTTCCGTGTCCCAGCTACTCCAGCTCCAGCTGTAGCTAAAAGGGACCAATATATAGCTCAGGGCATTGCCTTAGAGGATACAAGCCCCACGCCTTGTCAGTTTCCATGTGGTGTTGTGCCTGTGGGTATACAGAAGACAGTTGAATTTTGGGAGCTTTCACCTAGATTCCAGAGGATGTATGAAAACATTTGGATGCCCAGGCAGAAGTCTGCAGGGGTGGAGCCCCCATGGAGAACCTCTGCTAAGGCAATGCAGACAGGAAATGTGGGGTTGGAGTCCCCATACCAAGTAACAACTGGGGCACTACCTAGTGAACCTGTGAGAAGAGGGACATTATACTCCAGTTCCCAGGATGGTAGATCCATCAACAGCGGCACTGTGCATCTAGAAAGGCCATAGGCACTCAATATTAGCAAATGTGGGAGCTGTATCTTGCAGAGCCTCAGGGATGGAGCTGCCCAAGGCCTTGAGAGTCCACTCTTTGCATCAGCATGCCATGGCTGTAAGACATGGAATCAAAGGAGATTATTTGGGGGCTTTAAGATTTAATGAGTGCTCTGCCAGGTTCTGAACTTACATCAGACCTGTGGCCCCTTTGTTTTGGCCAATTTCTGACTTGATGATCTGTCTAACATTGTCAGTGGGGTGTTAAAATCTCTCACTATTATTGTGTAGGAGACTAAGTCTCTTTGTGGGTCTCTAAAAACTTACTTTATGAATTTGGGTGCTCCTAAATTGGGTGTACATATATTTAGAATAGTTAGCTCTTCTTGTTGAATTGAACCCTTTACCATTATGTAACACCTCTCTGTCTTTTGTGGTCTTTGTTGGTTTAAAGCCTGTTTTGTCAGAACCAAAGATTGTAACACTTGATTTTTTGTTTTCCTCCATCCCTTTATTTTGAGCCTCTGTGTATCTTTGCACATGAGATAGGTCTCTTAAAGATAGCATACGAATAAACCTTGTTTATTTTGTTTTTATTTTGTTTTTATTGTTATTTTGTGTCTTTTAATTGTGGAATTTAGCCCATTTGCATATAAAGTTAGTATTGTTACGTGTAATTTGATTCTTTCATCAAGATGCTAGCTGGTTATTTTGCAGACTTAATACTTACGTGGCGGGTTGATAGGTGCAGCAAATCACCATGGCACATGTTTTCCTATGTAACAAACCTGCACTTCCTGCACATGTATCTCAGAACTTAAAATAAAATAAAAAAGAGTGTTGAATATTGGCCTCCCAATCTCTTCTGGCTTGTAGGGTTTCCACAGAGAGGTCCCTGTTAGTCTGATGGGCTTCCCTTTGTTGGTGACCTGGCTTTTCTCTCTGGCTGCCATTAACATATTTTTTTTTTTTCATTTTGACCTCAGAGAATCTGACAATTATGTGTCTTAGGGTTGATCTTTTCATGGATTATCTTACTGGGGTTCTCTGCATTTCCTGAATTTGAATCTTGGCCTGTATTGATAGGTTAGAGAAGTTCTTCTGGATGATATATCGAAGTATGTTTTCCAACTTTGTTCCATTCTCCCTGTCTCTTTTAAGTATACCAATCCATTGTAGGCTCAGTCTCTTTTCATAATTTCATATTTCTTGGAGATGTTGTTCATTCTTTTTCATCCTTTTTTCTCTATTCTTGCCTGCATATCTTATTTCAGAAAGAAAGTCTTCAAACTCTGAGGCTCTTTCCTCTGCTTGCTCTATTCTGCTATTAATACCTGTGATTGCATCATGAACTTCTCATGTTGTATTTTCAGCCCCAACAGGTTTGTTATGTTTCTCTCTCAACCGACTATTCTGGCTATCAGCTCCTTGTTTTTAAAATCAGGATTCTTAGCTTCTTTGCATTGGGTTACATGCTCCTTTAGCTCAGCAAAATTCATTATTAGCTACCTACTGAAGCCTACTTATGTCAATTTAGCCATCTCAGCCTCAGCCCAGTTAGGTGCCCTTGCTGGAGACGTGCTGCTGTCATTTGGAGGAGAAGCAGCTC
The DNA here is from genome assembly GCA_031835075.1 of Saguinus oedipus. Lineage (NCBI taxonomy): Eukaryota > Metazoa > Chordata > Mammalia > Primates > Cebidae > Saguinus > Saguinus oedipus. Next base: position 23,572,194 of record CM063169.1, read on the forward strand.
TCTGGCTTTTTGAGTTTTCAATGCCTTTGCATGATTCTTTTTCATTTTTGTGGGTTTTATCTCCTTTGACCTTTGTGGTTGCTGACCTTTGAATGGGGTTTTTGTGGGTTCTTTTTTTGTTGATGTTGTTGTTGTTTGCTCTTTGTTTTTCCTTTAACAGGCCACTCTACTGCAGGGCTGCTGCGGTTTGCTCAGCCCTGCTCCAGACCCTAGTTGCCTCCGTTTTCCTTGTACCCAGAGGTTCAGCAGTGAAGGCTTTGAAACTGCCTTCAAAGCAACTGTACCTTCCTCTGGAATCTCCATCCCAGGGGGGTACTGACCTGTTTCCAGCTCAAATGTGCTTGTGGAAGGTGGCTGAAGACTCTTATTGGGACGTCTAACCCAGTTAGGAGGCACGGTATCAGGAACCTGCTTACCAAAGCAGTCTGGCTGCTCTTTGTTAGAGCATGTGTGCTGTGTTGAGAAGACATTTCCTCATCTGGACTGTTTGGATTCTTCAAAGGCAGCAGGCTGAAACAACTGGGTAAACCAAACCTCAGAGATAACAGTTGCCCCTACCCCCAAGAGCTCTGTCCCGGGGAGAGATTAGAGCTCTGTCTTTGGAACCCTTGCTGAAGTGGCTGAAGCTCCTAGTCAGCCACTTTAAAAAGGGTTCCAAAGACAGAGCTCTAATTCTGTCCAGTGAAGAGGAATGGTTTGGGGTCTTGCTTAAAGAGGCAGGCTGGCTACAATCTGGCAAGGCAGCTGTGCTGTGTTGTTAGGGGTCCTTCCTCGTCTGGACCATTTGTATTCTCCAAAGCTGGTGGGCTGGGACAGCTGAGTCCAGAGGACTGCAGAGATGCCAGCCACCCCTCCCCTGGGAACTAGGTCCTGACTCAGGCAGACTTCAGCCCGTTGCTGTTGGCAAGCTGGAATTCCAAGCCAGTGGGTCTTAACTTGTGAGGTTCTGTAAAAGTGGAGTCTTCAGAATGACACTGCTTGGCTCCCTGGATTCAGCCCTTTTTCTGGGGATATGTTTGGATGGATCTTTCATCTTGCCAGGGATCCTGGGGCCAGATTATTTAAAAATCCTTGGTTTCTGTGTGTGTCTGAATGGCTTCCCTATCCAGACTCTACACAGCTCTGTGTATAGGACTCTGGTGGCGCAGGCTCACAAGGGGATCTCCTGATCGTGGGTTGCATAGATCTGTGGAATAAACTGGTTTATCAAGTGAAGTCACATAATCACTTACCACTTCCCTTGGCTGGGTTGGGGGTTCCTTTGCCTCCATGCTGCTCCCAAGTGGGCAGTCACCCGCACTGCTTTTCTTCATTCTCCATGGGTCAAGTTGTTTGCCTACTCAGTCCCAGTGCAAGAACCTGGACATTTCAGTTGAAGGTGCTGAATTCACTCATCACTTCCATTCCTCTGTGATTGCCATGGACTGCAGTTGCTTCTAATTGGCCACTTTGGCCCCTCCCTCATGTAGTTTTTTCTGTAGCAGATACTATCAAATGAATAAGAAGAGTCTTGGTAATTGTAAAATTTTTCCAATAAAAAGGAGTGCAATTAAATGGCAAAAAATGCAGAAATATTCTAATCAAGTTTTAAACTTTTGAAACTGCACACTCTAGAAATGTTTGTGTCAGTGACTTTTTAAAAGTGGAGTCATGATGATCAACATCCACAGGGAGGCTTTTAGAAACCAGGATGTCTTAATCTGTTTTGTGCTGCTATGACAAAACACCCAAGACTGGGTAACTTATGCATAATATAAATTAATTTTCTCAGAGTTCTGGAGGCTGGGAAGTCCAAGATTGAGGCATCAGCAGATTCAGTAGTCAGGTGACGGCTGCATTCTCTGGAAGGAATAAACACCGTGTTCTCACATGGAAGATAGCAGAGGGCAAGAAAGCCCAGCGCTGTGTGTATTATCTTTTTAAGGGCCTTAATCCGAATCATGAAGAAGGAGCTCTCATGGCCTCATCACCTTTTAAAGGCCCTGACCCTTCCTACCATCACATTGTCAATGCCTGAATTTAGGAAAGATAGCACAGGAACTATCTCAGCTTCTTGCTCAGGAAAGTACAGTGGTTGAAGTCTGTTACTTTGAATCACACAATGTTTTTTATGAGACAGTCACTTTCAGAAATGGGATGAATAAGCAAAATATATCATCTTTAATCAATGCAAAAATCTAGATGAATGTTTTTTTTTTTTTTTTAAATTTTTATTGCATTATAGGTTTGGGGGTACATGTGCAGAACGAGCAAGATAGTTGCATAGGTACACACATGGCAGTGTGCTTTGCTGCCTTCCTTCCCCTCACCCACACTTGGTATTCATCCCCAGGCTATCCCCCCCAGTCCCCCCCACTGTCCCTCCCCCATTCCCCCCAACAGTCCCCAGTGTATAGTAGACCGCCTCTCTGTGTCCATGTGTTCTTATTTTTCTCACCCACCTATGAGTGAGTATATGCGGTATTTCTTTTTCTGTTCTTGTGTCAGTTTGCTGAGAATGATGTTCTCCAGATTCATCCATGTCCCTACAAAGGACACAAACTCATCATTTTTGATTGCTGCATAATATTCCATGGTGTATATGTGCCACATTTTCCCAGTCCAGTCTATCATCGTTGGGCATTTGGGTTGGTTCCAGGTCTTTGCTATTGTAAACAGTGCTGCAATGAACATTCATGTGCATGTGTCCTTATAGTAGAACGATTTATAGTCCTTTGGATAGATACCCAGTAATGGGATTGCTGGGTCAAATGGAATTTCTATTTCTAGGTCCCTGAGGAATCGCCACACTGTCTTCCACAATGGTTGGACTAATTTACACTCCCACCAACAGTGTAAGAGTGTTCCTATTTCTCCACATCCTCTCCAGCATCTGTTGTCTCCAGATTTTTTAATGATCGCCATTCTAACTGGTGTGAGATGATATCTCAATGTGGTTTTGATTTGCATCTCTCTAATGACCAATGACGATGAGCACTTTTTCATATGTTTGTTGGCCTCATGTATGTCTTCTTTTGTAAAGTCTCTGTTCATATCCTTTGCCCATTTTTGAATGGGCTTGTTTGTTTTTTTCCTGTAAATCTGTTTGAGTTCTTTGTAAATTCTGGATATCAACCCTTTGTCAGATGTGTAAACTGCAAAGATTTTTTCCCATTCTGATGGTTGCCGATTCACTCTAGTGACTGTTTCTTTTGCCGTGCAGAAGCTGTGGAGTTTGATTAGGTCCCATTTGTCTATTTTGGCTTTTGTTGCCAGTGCTTTTGGTGTTTTGTTCATGAAGTCCTTGCCTACTCCTATGTCCTGAATGGTTTTGCCTAGATTTTCTTCTAGGGTTTTTATGGTGTCAGGTCTTACATTTAAGTCTTTAATCCATCTGGAGTTAATTTTAGTGTAAGGTGTCAGGAAGGGGTCCAGTTTCTGCTTTCTGCACATGGCTAGCCAGTTTTCCCAACACCATTTATTAAATAGGGAATCCTTTCCCCATTGCCTGTTTTTGTCTGGTTTATCAAAGTTAATATGGTTGTAGATGTGTTGTGTTGCCTCCGATGCCTCTGTTCTGTTCCATTGGTCTATATCTCTGTTTTGGTACCAGTACCATGCTGTTTTGATTACTGTAGCCTTGTAGTATAGTTTGAAGTCTGGTAGCGTGATGCCTCCCGCTGTGTTCTTTTTGCTTAGAATTGACTTGGCTATGCGGGCTCTTTTTTGGTTCCATATGAAATTCATGGTGGTTTTTTCCAGTTCTTTGAAGAAATTCAATGGTAGTTTGATGGGGATAGCATTGATTGTGTAAATTACTTTGGGCAGTATAGCCATTTTCACGATATTGATTCTTCCTAACCACGAACATGGAATGTTTCTCCATCTGTTTGTGTCCTCTCTTATTTCATTGAGCAGTTGTTTGTAGTTTTCCTTAAAGAGGTCCCTTACATTCCTAGTGAGTTGTATTCCTAGGTATTTTATTTTCTTTGTAGCAATTGTGAATGGCAGTTCGTTCTTAATTTGGTTCTCTTTAAGTCTGTTATTGGTGTATAGGAATGCTTGTGATTTTTGCACATTGATTTTATATCCTGAGACTTTGCTGAAGTTGCTTATCAGTTTCAGGAGCTTTTGGGCTGAGGTGATGGGGTCTTCTAGGTATACTATCATGTCATCTGCAAATAGAGACAATTTGGCTTCCACCTTTCCTATTTGAATACCCTTTATTTCTTTTTCTTGCCTGATTGCTCTGGCTAGAACTTCCAGTACTATGTTGAATAGAAGTGGTGAGAGAGGGCATCCTTGTCTAGTGCCGGATTTCAAAGGGAATGATTCCAGTTTTTGCCCATTAAGTATGATATAGGCTGTTGGTTTGTGGTAAATAGCTTTTATTACTTTGAGATATGTTCCATCAATACCAAGTTTATTGAGGGTTTTTAGCATAAAGGGCTGTTGAATTTTGTCAAATGCCTTCTCTGCGTCAATTGAGATAATCATGTGATTTTTGATTTTGCTTCTGTTTATGTGGTGAATTACATTTATAGACTTGCGTATGTTGAACCAGCCTTGCATCCCCGGAATGAATCCTACTTGATCATGATGGACAAGTTTTTTAATGTGCTGTTGCAATCGGTTTGCCAGTATTTTATTGAAGATTTTTGCATCTATGTTCATCATGGATATTGGCCTGAAGTTTTCTTTTCTTGTTGAGTCTCTGCCAGGTTTTGGTATCAGGATGATGTTGGTTTCATAAAATGATTTGGGAAGGGTTCCCTCTTTTTTGATTATTTGGAATAGTTTCAGAAGGAATGGTACCAGATCCTCTTTGTGTGTCTGGTAGAATTCAGCTGTGAACCCATCTGGACCTGGGCTTTTTTTGTGTGGTAGGCTCTTAATTGCTGCCTCAACTTCAGACCTTGTTATTGGTCTATTCATAGTTTCGGCTTCCTCCTGGTTTAGGCTTGGGAGGACACAGGCGTCCAGGAATTTATCCATTTCTTCCTGATTTACTAGTTTATGTGCATAGAGTTGTTTGTAGTATTCTCTGATGATGGTTTGAATTTCTGTGGAATCTGTGGTGATTTCCCCTTTATCGTTTTTTATTGCATCTATTTGGTTGTTCTCTCTCTTCTTTTTTATCAGTCTGGCTAGTGGTCTGTCTATTTTGTTGATCTTTTCGAAAAACCAGCTCTTAGGTTTATTGATTTTTTGAAGGGTTTTTCTTGTCTCTATCTCCTTCAGTTCTGCTCTGATCTTAGTTATTTCTTGTCTTCGGCTAGGTTTTGAGCTTTTTTGATCTTGCTCCTCTAGCTCTTTCAATTTTGATGATAGGGTGTCAATTTTGGATCTCTCCACTCTTCTCATGTGGGCACTTATTGCTATATATTTTCCTCTACAGACTGCTTTAAATGTGTCCCAGAGATTCTGGTATGTTGTGTCTTCATTCTCGTTGGTTTCAAAGAACTTCTTTATTTCTGCCTTCATTTCATTGTTTATCCAATCAACATTCAAGAGCCAGTTGTTCAGTTTCCATGAAGCTGTGCAGTTCTGAGTTACTTTCTGAATTCTGAGTTCCAACTTGATTGCACTATGGTCTGAGAGACTGTTTGTTATGATTTCCGTTGTTTTGCATTTGCTGAGGAGTGCTTTACTTCCAATTATGTGGTCAATTTTGGAGTAGGTGTGATGTGGTGCTGAGAAGAATGTATATTCTGTGGATTTGGGGTGGAGAGTTCTGTAAATGTCTATCAGGTTTGCTTGTTCCAGGTCTGAGTTCAAGTCCTGGATATCCTTGTTAATTTTCTGCCTGGTTGATCTGTCTGCTATTGACAGTGGAGTGTTAAAGTCTCCCACTATTATTGTGTGGGAGTCTAAGTCCCTTTGTAAGTCTTTAAGAACTTGCCTTATATATCTGGGTGCTCCTACATTGGGTCCATATATATTTAGAATCGTTATCTCTTCTTGTTGTATCGATCCTCCTACCATTATGTAATGACCTTCTTTGTCCCTTTTGATCTTTGTTACTTTAAAGTCTATTTTATCAGAGATGAGAATTGCAACTCCTGCTTTTTTTTGCTCTCCATTTGCTTGGTAAATCTTCCTCCATCCCTTTATTTTGAGCCTTTGTGTATCTTTGCATGTGAGGTGGGTTTCCTGGATACAGCACACCGATGGGTTTTGTTTTTTTATCCAATTTGCCAGTCTGTGTCTTTTGATTGGTGCATTTAGCCCATTTACATTCAGAGTTAATATTGTTATGTGTGAATTTGATACTGCCATTTTGATGCTAGCTGGCTGTTTTGCCCATTGGTTCATGTACATTCTTCATTTTGTTGATGGTCTTTAGCATTTGGTATGCTTTTAGGATGGCTGGAACTGGTTGTTTCTTTCTATGTGTAGTGCCTCTTTCAGGAGCTCTTGTAAAGCAGGCCTAGTGGTGACAAAATCTCTGAGTACTTGCTTGTTCGTGAAGGATTTTATTTTTCCTTCACTTATGAAGCTCAGTTTGGCTGGATATGAAATTCTGGGTTGAAAGCTCTTTTCTTTAAGGATGTTGAATATTGGCCCCCACTCTCTTCTGGCTTGTAGAGTCTCTGCCGAGAGATCTGCTGTGAGTCTGATGGGCTTCCCTTTGTGGGTGACCTGACCTTTCTCTCTGGCTGCCCTTAGTATTTTCTCCTTCGTTTCAACCCTAGTGAATCTGCCGATTATGTGCCTTGGGGTTGCTCTTCTTGCAGAGTATCTTTGTGGTGTTCTCTGTATTTCCTGGAGTTGAGTATTGACCTGTCTTGCTAGGTTGGGGAAATTTTCCTGGATAATATCCTGAAGAGTGTTTTCCAGCTTGGATTCATTCTCTTCGTCACATTCTGGTACACCTATCAAACGTAGGTTGGGTCTCTTCACATAGTCCCACATTTCTTGGAGATTTTGTTCATTCCTTTTTGTGCTTTTTTCTTTAATCTTGGTTTCTCGTTTTATTTCATTGAGTTGATCTTCAACTTCTGATATTCTTTCTTCTGCTTGGTCAATTCGGCTGTTGAAACTTGTGCATGCTTCACGAAGTTCTCGTGTTGTGTTTTTCAGCTCCTTCAATTCATTCGTATTCCTCTCTAAGTTGTCCATTCTCGTTATCAATTCCTCGAATCTTTTTTCAAATCTTTTTTCTAGGTTCTTAGTTTCTTTGCACTGGTTTAGAACATGTTCCTTTAGCTCACTGAAGTTTCTCATTATCCACTTTCTGAAGTCTGATTCCGTCATTTCGTCACATTCATTCTCCATCCAGCTTTGTTCCCTTGCTGGTGAGGAGTTTTGGTCCTTTTTTGGAGGTGAGGTGTTTTGGTTTCGGGTGTTTTCCTCCTTTTTGCGCTGGTTTCTTCCCATCTTTATGGATTTATCCGCCTGTCGTCTTAGTATTGGCTGATTTTTCAATTGGGTCTCTGTGTGGACACTGAGATTGTTGATGATGAAGTATTTCTGTTACTTAGTTTTCCCTCTAATGATCTATCCTGTCTGCTGTATGAGTGCTGAGGTCCACTCCAGGCCCTGCTTGTCTGGGGTATACCTGCAGCAGCTGCAGAACAATGAGGGATGATACCAGTTTCTTCTTCTGCTGCCCTTTTTCCAGAATGTTGCCAGCCAAATGTCAGTCTGATTAGTCCTTTTCTGGGGTGACTCCTTGGATATACAGGGGTCAGGGAGCTGCTTGAGGAGACAGTCTGTGCTTTATAGGAGCTCCAGTGCTGAGCTGTGAGCTCCGTTGTTCATTCAGGGTTGTTGGGAGGTTGTTTATGTCTGCTGCAATAGAACTCATAAAACACCACTCTTTTTTTTTTTTTTTTCCACCCTTAGATGCTCTGTGTCAGGGAGTTGGGGCTTTGTTTATGAGTATTTGTTGCACTGTCCTGCCCCACTAGATGGCAGTCTATTCACTATTTGCCTGCCGGGGCTCTGACCTGCGCTGTTGCTGCCTGGCGGAGTCTCTCTATTATGGCAGGTTGCCTCGGCAACGGCAGGCAGTCCTGGGCGGTACTTAAGTGGGGGTGCACTTCGTCATCAATGGTGGATGCCCCTCCCTGACCGCTGCACCGTCCTAGATGCCGGCAACAAAACTCTCAGCCCCAAGCGCCTCCAGTCGCCGCCCTGCTTGTCCCGTGAGCGTGGGACCCGCCGAGCCCAATCACCCAGCTCCCTGCCTCAGAGTCCGTCCTCTCTCTCTCTCTCTTCCTCTCCCCAAGCTGAAAGGTCGACTCTCTCACTGGCACCCCAGGAGCCTGCCGATAGGGCACCGGGATCCGTGTGATCTCCCGTGCCGCTGCCCACTACCCCGGCTCAGATCACGCTTCCCAGGAAACTCCTGGTCTGGCTCATTGTCCAAGTCCCGTTCAATCAGCTGGACATGCCAATCTGCCCTTCCAAATCTCAGATTGCCGGTTTAACAGGGCACCCAGACCAGTGAGTTCCGCGCCGGGTCCTGCTGCGGCGCCGGCCGAAGAGGCGGCGGGAGCCGGCTGCGTTAGGCGCTGCTAGCGTTTCGTGTCTCTCCCACACCTGGGACTTTCAATGCTCTGTGGGCATAAAAGGAACATCCGAGGATGCGGCTAGGACTCACCCTCTGCGCCTTCACCGAGAGCTCCAATCCTGAGTCACCTCTCTGACGCCATCTTGCCTCCCTCCCCAGTTTTTCTATCTAGATGAATGTTAATGACAGATGGAAAAAGCAGTGTTTCTCTAGAGAGATTAAAAATTGGAGGTCATTGTAGCTGTTGGCAAAGAATAGTTTGAGTTTTGCCAAAAAAAAAAAAAAGGAGAGCATATCTCTGGTCCTCCAAATCTAGAAGGAATTAAGTAATTTGTGAGGAGTTTATAACTCAGTAGACATTTTCAATGTCCTTCATTCCAGAATTCTGTTCCTGAAGCTCTCCTTCCTGCATATGTGTTTTTAAACAAAGATATCAAAGTAAACTCTCTTGTCTGAATTTCTGAAATTCTGTCCCTATTCTTTATTCTTTCTCTTTCCTTAGGGTTGAGCTAAGAATGAGTTTCAGACTTTGAGATTTCTTTTAAAATAGAAATGAAGATCAAGAAAGGCTACATTTGGCAAAAGTGCATGGAGGAAGGTAGAAAAATATGACACAGTATCTGAAGTCTGGTCAGCTTTGTAAATCTCTCTTTCTGAGTGACATCTTGCTTTTTATCAGTGGGGAGTCTGATGATCAGCCTCCGTGGAAGAATGCCCAAGGCAAGGGTTTGCAGGGGCTGCAGAGGTAGTGAGAGTTGGCTTTATAGATTTGAATAGATATTGAGAGCAAAAAATTAAAAAAAGACTGGCAAGAAACCAAATGTAAAAGGAAGGAAGAAATTGCCTTTAAATAATATGTGTTCATGACTTGTAGAACAATGTTGTAGGTGTACTGAAAAATGAAATCAAAATAACAGTTTTATGACTTATGACAAGAATAAGAAGATTAAAGAGTAAGCTGAGAATGACTAGGGTAAGCGGGAATGGGCCTATTTGGCAAATACCCTTCTTTAGTGAGACTTAAGAGAGGACTGAGACATTTATTTGTACAGACAGCACATGTGGAAATAAGGGAGCGTGACACTTTGGAGTTAAGTTATCCCTGGCCTTACATCATGAAATGAGCTGTAGATCAAAGCCAAAGCTGTGCCTAGGCTTAACATAAACTATTTGCTAGGAGCAAACATTCATGTGGCATTTCTGAATTTTGATTACATTCATGTCAAGAGATTATGAGTAGTCTCTTGAATCTAAAGACCCTTTTGCAGTCGGCAAGATTTACTGCTTCTGAGGACGATGGAACAGTAGACAAGCTAGCAATGCTATTGATGGCAGTCGATGTGTGCTGGCAAAATAAACATCAATCTACTAAGTTGGATGACAGCATGAGGTACCAGAAGACTGTAACAGTAGTCTTAACTGTAAGAAAATACAATTTCCCCTGCTGTGTTTTATGCCTAGTTTTATATGACTACTTCATTATACAAATTAATATTTAATGCAGTTCAACATCACGCTTGTCAAAGGGTAGCACAGGATATAAACTGCAAAATCACAAATTTTTTTTTCTCTGACAGAGGATAATATCTTACCTTTTCCTGTTTATTATTGCAGCTGCTTCAAGCTCTGGGGTTGTCTTACCATCAAGGGATCCCCTTTTATAACCAATGTTGTTATGTTGATCACACTCACCCAGTGAAGGCGAAGGAAAAGCAGATGTTATTTTCAAGTAAGAAAAAATGCCATGTATTACTTGAGTGTGTTATGTATGGGAATAAATTGAGACAACATTGGAATTGAAACATGGACTTCCATTATTTTCTCTTTTGAAAATTTATATTTGAAAAATATAATTTCAGAGGGAAACACATGGCAAAAACCCAGAAAAACTTTCTGGGCTTGTTTTCTTTTTTTCTCATAGACTTGTGGCTTGGTCCTTGGACAGGAGGATGGGCAAGGAAAGAGTTTAGTAACCTCCTTTCATCTAAAGGGATAAGAGACAGTGAGCTCATAGGCAACTGAGTCATGATTTACAACAGACCTCCCACTATCTATAAGTGGTAGATGGTAGCCCCATCTATTCTTAGGCTTCTTGGGAAAACTGAGACACTTTTTTCCTATTTTCTTTATTTGAGGTCAACTTAGTTACTTTTCTTGCACTGCAGATGGGTTGGTGCTTAGTTAAACCTACCTGTCATTTGTCAGAATGGCCATGGGTACATAATTGGTGATGACCCGTCCCAGGCAAAATAATGAAGCAGGCAAAGTTTATCATTACTCTTCATCTACTTCTTTCTAAATTCCTTTCCACATTATCAGACCCATTTTCAATGCTCATTATCAGTCCTTATGCTCTAACCAGATCAGTTTTCATGTGGAAGTACATATTCAGAACTTTTTTTCTTTCCTATTAAAATTCTCCCTCAATGTCCTTGCTTCAAATGAATGTTAAAGGAATATTCTGGTGGGAAATTTTAATCTAATTTACCCTATAGTCAAAAGCATTTGTCATAATTAACAAGATTCCTACTATTTCCAAGCATTAGGTATAGCTGGTGAGAAAGTACTATGGTCAAAAAAGAGTCTTCCCAATAGCCTCGTAATTATCACACATGGAGAGTGATATAACGTAGTCATAAGCATCTCTCTCTATAGCAACTCTGTCCTCAAACTGGAATATTTGAAATCATACTTGGTGCCCTTTTTTCCTTCACATCCCACATCTAATCACTGGCAAATCCTGTAAATTCTGACTCCATGACCTGAATCTGCCACTGATCACCACCTTCAGTGTGATGCCCTTTTCACCTGGCCTTTGCTTTAGTCTCCTGACTCAGTCATTCTCAAATGGGTAACAACTTCTTCAGGAAGCACTTTCAAAACCTCTGGAGCTGTATTCATTGATCAGAGGGGTTGAAGAAGATATTCATCCTTTACCAAGTAGCGGGGTTAGAGATGCACAGGGAGGACTGCCAGAATGAATAATTATCCTTCACTCTGCTTAACTTTGAAGTGCCTCACATTCTTGGTCATGTCTGAACCTAGAACCTCTTCTATTTTACTTACAAACATAAAGTAGGTTGGCCCCATGCTTTCCTCCCTAAAATACATACAATTTTTCAGGACTAAAACTGCTGTGTAAATTAAAGTTTATGCTTAGTGTTGTTTGCAACTTTACTAGGATTATTTTCATCATTTCAGAAAATGACATTATTATTAACCATGCAGTTTTTTGTCCTTGAGTTGCCAATGTAAGATATCTGTATTGGTCAGCCTTGTAGCTCTCACATTTACAGTACACATATACATGAGGGTCAAAATCTGATGTTCATTATTGCTTTTTAATGTATTTTTTACATAAAAAGACATGTTAAATGGTTTTAAAAAATGTTTTTCATTTATTGCTCATTTGCATTATAAATTGGAATTTCAATTTTTGATAATCTTTTTTTTTAAATATATGCATTTTATTGCACTTTAGGTTTTGGGGTATATGTGAAGAACATGTAGGATTGTTGCATAGGTACATACATAGTGATGTGGTTTGCTGCCTCCATCCCCATCACCTATATCTGGCATTTCTCCCCATGTTATCCCTCCCTAACTTCCTACCCCCCACTGTCCCTCTCCTAGTCCCCCCCATAACAGACCTCAGTGTGTGATGTATTGCTCATTTGTATGATAAACAGGAATTTCAGTTTTTGATAATCTTTTAAAAAATTTTTTTAGAAAGAGGGTCTCACTCTGTTGGCCAGAGTGTTCTTGAATTCTTGGTCTCAAGTGATCCATCTTGGCCTCTGATAGTGTTGGGATTACAGATGTATGTTACCATGCTGAGCCTAAATTTTGATTTACTTTGGTAATCAGTTTTATAGGTAGTTCAGATTTATTTAAAAAGGTTACAAGAAAAAGGGCATTATGCTTTGTTAATTAAAAAATATTACTAGGTCTGGTGGGATTGAGAATCACCTTCCTAACTGGTCTCTTCTTTTTTTCCTCCCTACTGACAGCTCTCCCCATGGAAGCCAGAATTAGCCTATTAACATTGTAGTAGACTCCACCATTTTCTTCACCAGAGTTCTCAAATGCTCCCCAGTATCAGTTAGAATAAAATCCAGATGAAAATCTGTGTGGTCTTTTTCTAACATCTTTGCTGCTTTGCCACCTCCTGAAACACCCCCAATTCATTCCTCTTTAGCAAATGCTGATCTCCTTGCAACTGTTCTCACACAGCCATCTGGGAATATTTGAACTTTTCCTTTTGCAAGAAATGCCCTTCATTCAGATGGCCTGAAGACAGAGTTGGGCTCCATTCAGGTTTCTGCTCACACATCTTCTTTCCTATCAAAAATAGGGTTTAAACTCCCTGACTTAATCTTTTCCTTCGCTTTGCTTTTGCTTTTTTCACAGTGTCCATTAACTCCTAATACATTATATGCTTACATTTTTTTTTGTCTCTTTTCCTCAGTACAATATAAGTGGTAAGACAGCAGAAACTTGGTCTGTTTTGTTTCCTGCTTTATCAGTGATGCCTAGAATGGTGCTGGCACATAATGGTGACTGGATTACATTGCATGAATAAATGAGATGCTGTGCCTTCAAATTCGTTTGAATGCTGAGTGTATCATTTATTGAGTGTGAGATCATCTGCAATTCAGCTTCAAGTCTCAAATTCTACATCTCATTTAACATGCCCACTTCATAGGATTACTCTAAAGGGTTAAGAAGCATAATTTACATAAAGCCCTTATGACAGTGTATGAAATACACAGATATTCAACTTCAAATGCCATCTACTGATCCTATCTATCTATCTATCTATCTATCTATCTATCTATCTATCTATCTATCATCTATGTATCTAATCATTTAACTATTTTCTATCCAATTGTGCATTTGCTTATCCTCATATTCTCTCTCTCATAACTATCCCGCTTCTTCTAATAATTCATTCACTCCAGTGTGCCTTCAGTCATGCAGTTATTAAGATTTGTGTACCTTGTGGGTATGCACAGGGTCTGAAAATGATTCTCTCAAGAATATAGAAACTTGTATTATCTTATTAGAGGTAATAAAAATATTGATATGAAAAAACACTCTAGTAGTATTATATTATCATTAGTCTATTCTGGAAAATGCTTTCACCTAATCTATCTATTTTACTGGATCTGTTTTCTTCTGTATCTGCAATCCTTATAGAAATTTAATTCATGAAAATGTGTTCGACTGCATTACCAGATAGGATGAATTGACCGTGATAATGTTGCTACTCATGCATATAGGAACCTTGACAAAATTATTCAAGTCACTAGACAAGTTTATTTTCAGTAAAAATAATTGAAATAATATTTCTAACATTGAATGAAAAGATTTGGCTGAGTAAAGACATAGAAGTAATCAGGTGCACAGATGACTTCTTCAGTTCTCTCCCTTTTAATTCTTATCTCTTATCTTTTTCTGTAGTTCATCCAGGGATGTTTGCCTTATTTGAATCATTAAGGTAAATAGCACTTTGTAGTTTATATTCTCATTTAGAAAAAGACATTGCAGCCTGCTGTCAGCCCTCATTTAATTTTACATAAACACGCTCCTTGATAGTCTGTTTTGGAAAAATTGGATTCATCCAATAAATTTTCAGCCAACAACTGTTTGAAAATGATGTGAACATCATGCACAGGAATGCTGTGTTTTCTAGGATTTGACATTTTCAGTGGTTGAGAAATAACATACTTTGTAAATGGAAACACAACTACTAAAACCAGAATGCTACCAATAGAATAATGTCTTTTGTTTCCAAAGTCAATATACAAGAGTGATGTGAAAATAATAATAAAGGGAGCTATTTCATGTTACATTTATCTTGGGGTAAATGCTGTAGCTGCAGGTGCTACTGCTGAGTATTCTCAGGGCAAACGGGAAAAGGCTTAACTTATTGGCTATATGCAGGCAAATGTCTGGTTACTAAATTACAAGTATTTTACTCCCGTTACTGAGTTTGAGTAAAAAAGCATATACTATTTTGCATACATAATAATTTTTGCATACATAATCATTAAAGATTAAACATAAAATGCAACTATTTTATACATAAACTGATTTAGGAAAAAATTCAAAATCAATTGCATGCAGCATTATTTGTGATAGTGAAAAATGAAAGAATTCAATTCAAAAGGAGATTGTTTTTCAAAAGGGGAAACACGGCATAACTATGTATATTCAGTATTCTGTAAATTAAATCGTACATATTTGCCTATGTAATACAAATTGTTGAGTAGTTTTACTTCGAAATTAGAGTTGTGAAATAATTTTATTTTCTACATATGTCAACTTGATAGAGTTTGATCATCATATAATAATAAATCAATGCAGGTTATAATCCTTTGATATAATTAGATAAACTTTGTAGGAAGATTATATGGCATTAAGTATACTTTTCTATAATATCTAAGTTGGAAGAGCTTATAAATTCAGTTCTATACTTCTAGGAAGAATGTAATTTGTAGCTCACATAAATAGAGTACTTGGACGAGCTATTTAACCTTTCTAAGCCTGTTTTCTCACTTGTAAAATGAAGATAATAAGAGTAACTACCTCAAAGATAGTAAAACTGAATAGGAGAATTACTACTCACACTAAATGTCATGTCAAAGAAAACTACTGGCCTGACTTTTAAATCAGAACAAGAAAGCCCTTTCAGAAGAATAGGGGACACAGGAGAAATACTGATTATTGGTGGTTGTAGCCTTTGCCTCCTCTCCAGAACTTCGTGTCTGCTGCTTCTTTCATATATTCAAATGGAAATTATGATTCTATAGCAGCTTCTGCTGGGCCTCTTTTCTAAGCTCACTGGAAAAGAATATTTTCTCTTCAGAAACTATAGAAATGTGTCCAGCTTTCCAGCAAGCATCTAAGAAAAGTTAAATTCTGTTGCTCTAGACAAACGCATCCCACCAGGACTTAGTTTCAAATGTGTAACATAGGAGTGTGTGTTCAACGTTGTATCACAGAAAAGACAGGAATGGAGCTAAGTCAATTGTAACCCACTGTGTGTAACCAGAGTCTCTCTCACTGCATGAAAACCAAAGTGTTTATGTGACTAAAAAAGAATAGTCTCATTCAAACAAACGTCTTTATATATTGACTCATTGCCTCCCACTTGAATAAATGCAGAACCTTAGCTCCTCTCCTCCCCTACATCTATTTTTTTTAGACGGAGTCTTGCTCTGTCACCAGGTTGGAGTGCAGTGGTACCATCTCCACTCACTGCAACCTCTGCCTCCGGGGTTCAAGTGATTCTTCTGCCTCAGCCTCCTGAGTAGCTGGGACTACAGGCATGCACCATCACACCCAGCTAATTTTTTAATAGTTTTAGTAGAGATGGGGTTTTACCATGTAGACCAGGATGGTCTCGATCTCTTGACCTCATGATCCACCTGCCTTGGCCTCCCAAAGTGCTGGGATTACAGGCTTGAGCCACCACACCTGGCCTAATATTTCTAATTCTTTATTAAAGTCACTGGGTTTGTTATATATCTATGACCAGCACATCATATTCTTCCATGGCAAAGTAACATATTGACATTTGCTGCCTAAGTAGCCACTGTGGCAAGCACCTTGCTATGGCATCTATCCTCTGCAATAAAAAGAAACATTCTCTAATTCTAACCTTGGAACTGTATTTCCCAGACTCTGACTTCCTGGGTAGGTTCCGACTTCCTTTTAGGTTTTGCACTGAGATGTACTAGAGGATTTGTAAGATGAAAGGTGCAAAGCTGTTTTTTCTCCTTCAGTGATGGTGCTTGGTAAGTAGACTTCTGCAGACTTGGATTTGTGCTATTGCTGAGTTCAGTGTTCTGCTGCCTGGTTTCAGGCTTTGGGGCTGTGGGCATTTGGGGAGTTGGCAGCTGTGTCAGGAGGCCTTTTCACCTCTGGGTGGCAGCAGAAGTTTACTGATTTCTCACAATGGCAGTAGCATGGCTTGAAATCTAATAGAAGCCCCATGACTTCTGTTCACGTAATCCTAACTAGTTTGTAAGCATCAACCTCCTTGTAATAAATCTCTTTCCATACAGAAATACTTAGAGGAGTTTCTGTTTTTTGCCACTGGAACCTCAAAGACATTGCTTTATTTATTTTCATGCTCCCAGCCTGGTCATAATTCAATATTTTTCTCCTTTATTTTGTGCTTCTGCCCTTCTCAGGAGCAACAGAAAGAGTATAAACACATAGGAAATTTTTGTGGCCAGGCTGGGAGCAAGCACACACCATTTCTACTCACATTCCATTAGAAGTCAGTCACATGCTCACATCTAATTTCAAGGGAGCTGGGGAAAGTCAGTCTAGCTGTGGCCCAGGAGGAAGAGGAAATGAGTTTTATGATCAGTTAGTACCCACTGACACATAGAGTTCTAATTATTGTGTTTTAGCAGAATTACTACAAATTGAATCTTTAGAGGAAATTTGAATATGTTCAAAATATATTTCTTCAGTATCCACTATGGATTCCCTGAACTGCAAATGATATCTTCCCGTTAGCTTTATCTTATAAGTATACTTCTGAAATATACTTCTATGGAAGTATGTTCATGTTGGGACATGGTAGTCATATACATCTATGAGTTAATTTAAAACATTACTGAACACTTTTATATCCAATATTAATAACAAGCAGTCACTGCTGAAGACAAGCTCTTTAATGTCATTAACTCAGGAAAAAAAAGAATTACAAAGTTAATTCAGCTGAATTACTATCATAGTGAAATTTGCTTTGCATATTTTTATACTTCAGTATATGAGGTCATGACTCACTTCTGTTTATATCAGACTAGAAGAATATCTTTCAGTGACTTCCTTTTATGAATATGAAGAACATTAATGTGCCAAATAAGATGGACTCACAAGATAGAGGTTACTAACTTAGTATGAGTCAAAAGAGCCTCTCATTTTAGAAGATGATGCTGGAGATAAAAGGATAAGAATGAGCAGAAGATTCACATTGGACTCAATCTTTAAAAAAATATAGTGACCGAACTCTGTACTTCGGCAACTTTATTTCTGAGACAGAGTCAGGTGTTTCTTGGGTAATAGACACAGTGGCTGGTTTCCTATAATTCTCTCCTCTCATCTTCTATAATTGGAGTGTTTTTATTTCTACTCAGAGAAATGAAGAACTGGCACTGCTTGTGAATCTTTCCACCTTCAGGACCCCGAAGAAAGTCCAAGATGTGCTAGCAGGTGATTTGAGGTCAATGATACTGTCATTTGCTCTCTATAGAAATGAAGAAACTCTATTTTCCTGTGTCACGGTTTTCCTTTCTTGTTAGTGGTTGGCTGAGCATCGTGAATGTAGCAGTTGGGGGAGACTAGGAAGGGAGTGGTCACTGTTGCACATCACACCCTCCTCTTTCTTCTTTGTTCCTAGGGTGTGATCTCATGATTTGTTTCAGGGAACACCGACACTCTCAAAGCTGAGGAAGAAAACTTATGGGTCAACAGGGATTTTTAGCTGATGTTTTTGACATGCAAAAATAGTGGCTGTTGGAAATATTCAAGACACATGGAACAAATCACTATGTAATATCCATGGTTATGTAATAAGGTGATCATATTTCTAGTCAGTTTAGGATGTGGGCTAAATGTCTAAGTGTAAGGCATCAGGGAGATAAATGACGATAATCACCTTTTCTTTCCACTCCGTTTTACAACTCATAGAGCAGTTCCTTGCCTGCTGAGCTGTGGGGGGGGTCACCTTTCCCTATGTCTTCAGGTGTCCCACCTTTAGACACATTGTTACAGTGTGATTTGCTTTACCATGTGGTAACTCACATAACAAGCCCACCTCATCTTTACACGTCAGGTGGATTGGTGATCCATAAAACAAACAATGGCACTACTATTTCATCTAAATATTTGCGAAGGGGCACTACCTCTTTGAAGCAAAGTCAAGAACAGAATTTTCTTGTGATAACTACGGCAATCAGTGTGAGTCCAACAAAACATAATGTTCACTTCTTTTATTTTTTAGGAGATAGGGTCTCTGTTGTCCAGGCTGGAGTGCAGCTGTGTAATCATGGTTCACTGCACCCTTGAACTCCTGGACTCAAGTGATCGTCCCACCTCAGCCTTCTGAGTAGATGGGACTACTGGCACACACCACCACACTGGATAATTTTTAATTTTTTTTGGTAGAGACAGATTTTCTAGGTTGCTTAGGCTGGCCTGGAACTCCTGGCCTTAAGCAGTCCTCCTGCCTCAGCCTCCTAAAGTGCTGGGATTACAGGCACGAGCCATTATGCCTAGCCCACAATGTTTATTTCTAAAAGGAGTCAGGGACATTCCAGTGTAAAACTGATCATATAAGTCTTCAATTGTGTAGCTCAGATACTTTTTGAGTAGCTGGATATCACATAGTAGTCAAGGAATATATAAGTATACTTCAAAGATATTGTGGGTTCTGTTCCAGACCACCACAAGAAAATGAATATCACAACAAAGAGCGTCATATGAGTAGTTTGGTTTTTCCAGTGCATATAAAAGTTATGTTTTCACTATACTGTAGTCTATTAGGTGTGCAATAGCATTATCTCTAAATAAGCAATGTACATAACATAATTTAAAATGCTATTGCCAACGGTGGCTCAAGCCTGTAATCCCAGCACTTTGGGAGGCCGAGGCAGGTGGATCACAAGGTCTAGAGATCAAGACCATCCTGGTCAACATGGTGAAACCCCATCTCTACTAAAAATACAAAAAATTAGCTGGGCATGGTGGCACGTGCCTGTAATCCCAGCTACTCAGGAGGCTGAGGTAGGAGAATTGCCTGAACCCAGGAGGCGGAGGTTGCGGTGAGCCGAGATCGCGCCATTGTACTCTAGCCTGGGTGACAAGAGCAAAAACTCCGTCTAAAAAAAAATAAATAAAATAAAGATAAAATACTAACAATCATCTGGGCCTTTAGTGAATTGTAATCTTTTACTGGTATAGGGTCTTTCTTCAGTGTTAGTGACTGCTGACTGATTAGGGTGATGATTGTGGTAATTTCTTTTTTTTTTTTTTTTGAGACGGAGTTTCGCTCTTGTTACCCAGGCTGGAGTGCAATGGTGCAATCTCGGCTCACTGCAACCTCTGCCTCCTGGGTTCAGGAAATTCTCCTGCCTCAGCCTCCTGAGTAGCTGGGATTACAGGCAGGTGCCACCGTGCCCAGCTAATTTTTGTATTTTTAGTAGACACGAGGTTTCACCATGTTGACCAGGATGGTCTCGATATCTTGACCTCGTGATCCACCCGCCTCGGCCTCCCAAAGTGCTGGGATTACAGGCGTGAGCCACAGCACTCGGCTCGGTAATTTCTTAAAATAAGACAACAATGAAGTTTACTGCATTCATTGACCCTTTCTTTCATGAAGGATTCCTGTGTAGCATACAATGCTGTTCGATGGCATTTCACTCACAGCAGAACTTCTTTAAAAATTGGAGTTGATTCTCACAAACCCTGCTGTTGCCCTATCAACTAGGTTTATGTAATACTCTAAATTCTTAGTTGTCATTTTAACAATGTGTATAGCATCTTCACCAGGAGTAGATTTCATCTCAATAAACTCATTTCTTTGCTTATCTATAAGAGTAAACTTCTCATTCATTAAAGTTTTATCATGAAATTGTCACAGTTTAGTCACCGCTCAGGCTTCACTTATAATTCTATTTCTTTCGCTATCTCCACCATATCTGCAGTGACTTCCTCCATTGAGGTCTTGAGTCCTCAAAGTCATCATGAGGGTTGAAATAAACTTTTTCCAAAATCCTTCTCACATTGATATTTTGACCTTCTTCACGAATCTTGGCTGTTCATCATCACATCTAGAATGGTGAATCTTTTCCAGAAAGAAAAATTTATTTTTCCCAGATCCGTCACTATCTATGGCAGCTATAACCTTATAAAATGTATTTTTCAAATAATAAGACTTGAAAGTCAAAATTACTCCTGGATCTAGAGGCTGCAGAATGGATGTTGTGTTAGCAGGCTTGCTAAACAACATTGATCCCCTTGTATGTTGCTATCAGAGTTCTTGGCTTATCAGGTTCTTTGCCAATGAACAGCTATATATATATATATATATATATATAATTGCATTTTAGGTATTGGGGTACATGTGAAGAATCTGCAAGATTGTTGCATAGGTACATACATAGTAATGTGGTTTGCTGCCTTCCTCCCCATCACCTATATCTGGCATTTCTCCCCATGTTATCCCTCCCCAACTCCCCACCCCCGACCGTCCCTCCCCTAGTTCCCTCCCATAGACCCCAGTGTGTGATGCTCCCCTCCCTGTGTCCATGTGTTCTCACTGTTCAATACTTTCCTATGAGTGAGAACATGTGGTGTTTGATTTTCTATTCTTGTGTCAGTTTGCTGAGAATGATGTTTTCCATGTTCATCCATGTCTCTACAAAGGACACAAACTCATCGTTTTTTATGGCTGCATAGTATTCCATGGTGTATATGTGCCACATTTACCCTGTCCAGTCTATCATTGATGGGCATTTGGGTTGGTTCCAAGTCTTTGTTATTGTAAACAGTGTGAACGGCAATATTTTGAAAGAAAGTTTTTTTTTTTCCTAGGCAACAGGTTGTAACAGTAGGTTTAAGATAGTTAGTAAGCTAACAGATGTGCTGTCCTCCAAGCTTTGTTATTCCATTTACAGAGCACAGGTGAAGTAGGTTTAGCACAATTCTTAGGGGTGCTAGGATTTTCAGAATGGTAAATGGGAACTGACTTCAATGTAAAGGCCCTAGCTGCACTAAACTTGAACAAGAAAGTCAGCCTGTCCTTTGAAGCTTTGAAGCCAGGCATTGACTTCTCCTCTCTAGCTATGAAAGTCCCCAGTGGCATCTTTTTCCATCAGAAGACTGTTTTATCTACATTGAAAATGTAGCCATCTATTGTCTTAGCTAAATCTTCCGGACAACTTGCTACAGCTTCTCCATCAACACTAGCTGCTTCACCTTGAACTTTTAGGTTATGGAAACACATTCTTTCCTTCAAGCTCACAAACCAACCTCTGTTAGTTTCAAACTTTTGTTCTGCACCTTCCTCACCTCTCTCGGTCTTCACAGAATTGCAGAGAGTCAGGGCTTTGCTATGGATTTAGCTTTGCCTGAAGGAAATGTTACAACTGGTTTTCTTTTATCCCAGCCACTCAAACTTTCTCCATATCAACAATAAGGCTGTTTTTCTTCCTTATCATTCATATGTTACCTGGAGTAGATGTTTAATATTCTTCAAAAAATGTTTTCTTTGCATTCATAACCCAGCTAACTGCTTGGAGCAAAAGGCCTAGCTTTTGGCTTCTCTCAGTTTTCAACCTGCCCTCCCCACCACTCTTAGTTATTTCTAGCTTTTGATTTCAAGTGAGGTGTGTATTGAAGGTTCAAATGACTCTTCCTTTCATTTGAACGCTTGGAGACTTCGTAGGATTATAATTAGCCTAATTTCAATATTATTGTGTCTTAGGGAACAGGGAGGCCTCAGGGAAGGAGAGAGATGGGGGAACAATTGGTTGATGGAGCAGTCAGAACACACATGACAAGTACTGATTAAGTTTGCTATCTCATATGGAAACTGTTTGTGGTGCCTCAAATCAATTGCAATAGTAACATCAAAACCCACCGATCACAGATCACCATAACAGATATAATAATGATGAGTTTGAAATATTGTGAGAATTGTCAAAATGTGGTACAGAGACACAAAGATGGGGAACTACTGTTGGCAAAATGGCACTGATAGCGTTGCTCAATGTGGGGTTGCCACAAACTTTCAATTTGTAAAAGCAGAGTATCTGCGAAGCACAATTAAGCAAAGTGACATAAAAGAAGGTGTGCCTGCATTACCATTAATGGGGAAGCCTATGGGAAGAACCTGAAGATACTTTTATTTTTTCATGTGTAATAGAATCAAGTACCTGCCACATGAAAGAAAATATGTTTCCCATCCACTTATCCACTGTACTTGCAGTTATTCATTGTTCCTTTTATTATTTGTTGGTTAAATGTTAGAGGCATATTATTTAAGAAAAGTATACAATTAAATCTTTTGTTTTGTTTTGTTTTTTGAGATGAAGTATCACTCTGCTGCCCAGACCGGAGTGTAGTGGTGCAATCACAACTCGCTGCAGTCTCAGCCTCCTGGGCTCTAGCATTCCTCCCATGTCAGCCTCCCAAATCCCAGTGTAGCTGGAACTACAGGCATGCACCACCATACTCAGATAGATTTTTTGTGTATTTTTTGTAGAGATAGGGTTTTGCCATGTTTCTCAGGCTGGTCTCGAACTTCTGAGCTCAAGCAATCTGCCTACCTTGGCCTCTCAAAGTACTGGGATTAGAGGAGTGAGCCACTGCATGTGTGTGGCCCATTTAAGTTATCTTAATTTAGACAGCATGTAAAGGACATACACTGTAAGGCTGGTAGGCAGATAGACAGGTAGATAGATACAAAAAAACTTGTTATAAAATGCGGAGGTTTTGAAGTTGTTACATACCTTAACATATCATCGGCCTATCTCAGTTTCAACCTGCCTTCCCCACCAATTTGAAGAGTGGGGTGTTTTAGGCATCTTCCCCTGAAACTCAGAATACGTTTTCCTAAAAAGCATCAGTTAGAGAACAAATAACATGATATACTGGAAAGAAAACAGAATTTGGAACTGAAGAGCGTTTGTTTTCGTTTCAGCCTGGCTACTTAGTTTGGGTAAATTGATTTGCTTTAATTGTTTCAGTTTTCTATCATAGTGATCATAAACATCAAACGAGGTGATGTCTAAGAAATAATTTAGTTAGCTTTACAACCCATATAAAATTTAAGATGTAATTATCAATTTTTTATTACTTTATATGTGGCATAATTAAAGTAATATTTCTAAATAATATGTCTAAACAATTTCTGACAAACTGTGAATTAAATTAGGATTGTTTCATGTAGGGGTGATTTAAAATTATCAATTAAATCCCATTAACTATTGCTATTATTAACCACATTAACATCTCCCTGAGAGTAGAGTCTGTTTTCTAACTTATATTCCTATTATCTATATTAGTTTACATATAGCTGATACTAAATAAGGATAGCAGGGTAAAAAATGGAGACCTGTGTATGTGTAAAAATATCATCTAGAAAACAAAACGAGTGTTTCAGAATACTAATAGTAAAATATCAGTTAAAATGAATTGACTTTTTAAAAAGGGAAATTTGGAGGGTTGAAAGATCATTTGGAAACAAGTATGGGTACAGTCTTCAAAAGCAATCTAAATTTTTAATGCATCAATGAGTTAAATATAAAAAATTAATTCCTAAAATAACTAGCAAAGAGTACAAGGATTATATAAACTTGGAGAGTAGAAGGCATTTCTAAACATAACACTGAAATTAATAAACAATTAAGAAAAATAATGATAGGGTTTGACTACATAAAAGTTAAACTCGTATGTATGGTAAATTAAACAATAGTATTCAAAATATGAATTATAATGTTGGAAATTTTTGTAAGATTTACAATAAATGGTGAGGTATTAGTCTCATTGTTTATTAGTAACAGTAAAACAAAGAGAAATCTCCAACTGAAAATTTATCAATGAACATCATATTAATCAGCTTTGCTGCAGTAGCTGATGCTATGGCTTACCGTGACATTTTACAGTGGAACTTCAGGTATCTGTGGGCTGATATAGGTCTGTTCTATGTTATTTTACCCCAGGATTCAGAATGAAGAAGGAGCCTTCATTTGGGATGTGCCACTGTTGCCACAGAAAAAAGGGAGCAAGAGTGATTGTATGCCATGGCTTTCTAACTTTCTGCTCATACATGAACAACATTATGTCTGTTCATGTAAGAAGGGATATATCGTTCTCAATGCCAACAAGGCAGAGATGTATACACTTTCTGCAGGAGGCTTTGAAAAATCACATTGTATTAGGTGTAGCTGCATAATCCATGTACAAAGAAGGGGGCAAATATTTGGAACCAATAATAGAGGTTATTATCAGAGATACAGACAATTCATAAAAGTATAAATAATAATTGGCCAGTAGTACAAACATATGTAGCCAAATAGTAAAAAATGCAAATGATAATATAATGTTGATTCCTGGTACAGTTGGGAAAATAAATAATTTTAACTTCTCTAATGATGATTTGGTCATAAATATTAGAAACTCTACTTATAGCATTCCTTTGATTAGAGTTTAAGAATGTAAGAAAATAAATTTCAAAAAATTACCACAAGGACGTTTATCATAAGGTAGTTTATAAAAGTACTACATTGGACTTTTATAAACTCAATGTCCCATGGAATTGCTGGGAATTGTTGAAATCAATTATAGCACACCCAATTTAATAAAATACTATAATACCATTAAAATTACAGCCTCAAATTCTATTTATGATGTCAATAAATTTATTTGAGATTCTCAGTCCATTTTGTGAAATAACATGCCTGAATCAGTGTACCCATTATATTACCCGTGGTTGTTTCTAATTATTTAAAGAATGTATAACTTCTTCTTTGAACCAGTTTGCATTTAAAAAATTATTTGACAATGAACAGACAGTGCATAGAATTAAAATTTTTCTTTAAGTGCATACATTTTAGTAGATGTTGCCTTCAAAAGACACAACATTTTGTCTCTGCGTTCAAAGCTAAAGAAAAGACAAGTTAAAAACAGTGATCAAAGCTGGCTACTCTGGATAACCCCTTCCACAGCTTTGTCAAGTGAAGCATTTTTAGACATTTCAGACACACACACTGTGCACTATGCACTTGCTCTCTGTCAGAGTCTTCTGTGTCCTATAATTTTAAACTCTAAAAATACTCAGTGGTGAAATATTGATTTTCTCTCTAATTTTGCTCAGACTTTAGTTGGATGCCGGGTAAGGATTTCATTCTGAGATCAGTACTTGACCCTGCGCTTTGTTCTTTAGTAAAGAAACACGTTGTATCTTTATACTTCCACCTCAGGTAGTCTGCGTATTTTTCTTGGCATTTGTATTGTCACGGTGCATCAAGAGGAGGAATCTTAGTTTACTTTAAAATCAGCTAATGATAAAATATCCAAGGTGTTTACAGATTTTTAAAGAAAGCAAGCACATATTAGCTATAAGGCAGTAATCATATTTATTATTTATTCATAGGTAAATCGCCATGGATTAATCTAAGGAAGGTTTAAAAATTTGTAAAATTTCATCTGAATATTAATTATAATGAGTAACTAAATTATAATCTCCCTGAGGCCCAGAGATTTTATTTGCTCATTTAAGAAAAGTATACATCATATTTAGTATATAGCTAGTATATATGGAATAGAATATAAAGATCAAGGACACACAAGCGTATGTAAGAACTTAATTTATCATTGTTTAACTAATTTATATATTTATTTTTTCAATAAATATTTACCAAATAGCTATTGTATCCCAGGTATTGTTCTGTTTACTGGGATTATAAAATTGAGCAAAGTAGAAAACCATTTTATATGTATTGAACTTCCATTTTAGTGGAAGGATATAAGAAAAATTCAGACTTTCAATAAGTGGAAAGAGTGATCAATGAATAAATAAAGTTTGGATAAATTAAACCCAGTACAAATGAGGTAGGGGTATATTCTGTAGGAGGCCCTGAAGAGTCATATGGCACTGAGTGGCACAGTTTAGGGTAAAATAAGTTTGGGTTGGATTAAAACCAAACATTTTACAGAATCCCTGTTCTACTAAATTTGACTAGAGATTAGATTAGAATAAAACCCTATTTTCTTTGGAAGTCTTCCAATAAAGCACAAAAGCTCTAAATTTTAATTATAAGAAAGAGGCTAAAAGTACCAGTTTTATGGCAGGAGAAAGATTGCAACACATCAACTGCAGGATGCCTGCCTGGGTTAGTTTCCCACTGACACTTTTCTTTATCCTCATCAAATTTTTAGTTCTGTACATTTCTATCTGGGTAATCAATAAGTATAAAATTATCACATCTACCCTACTCCTTTCTGCCAGTGACACACTAAGGCTTCTTCTGCATCAAGACATTTCTTGATAGCTTGAACATTGTGCTAATTTCTACATTTGTACCTATAAACTTTCTATTATTTCTTCTTTGCTCTGAATTTATATGATGTATATTACAGATGAATTGAGTTTTTGTTAACATATATACACTGATGTTATGTGACTTAAGGGGATTTAGGGAAAATTAGGAGAAATTAATACCTAAATAGGTACTTTATTCTTAAAATTAACTACAAATAACATTGTACCTCATATGACAATAGTAATTTCCTTGTTTCATAAATTATTAAATTTGAAATTATATTCATTTTCTTTAGGTATTATGTTTCAATTTCTATTAATTTAGGCAAGTCAATAGATCTTATTTAAGTAAAACTGAAAATAATACTAGAGGAAATAATTAGAAATTTCTAAGAACTTTGTAACATAGTATTATAGTGACTCTAATTTTAAATTGGTATAAATATTAGTTTAACTTAGCTAGAATTTCAAAGACATAAAAGGCTATGCAAATAGTTCAAATTGAATGTAAGATGCAAAAAAGGAAAATATCCAAAACAGTATGGCATTTGATTTTTATCGCTGAACAATGAGAGAGGTGGAGAAATGAGCACATTATTTGCAAAATAAAATGGAAGAGTGTCATAAACTCATGGTTTTCTAAAGTAAATATTGAGTATTTTAAAAAGATTTTATACAACTTATTTAGAAGACAGCTGATATGAAAAATCCGTTTAAAAATTGCAGTGATATAGAATATTATTCATACTCATTTTCAAAGAAGAAAAGCCTCCTTGCTCTAATTGTAGATACTTTATACATTTCAATATAAATTATTTGGCAACATATATAAGCCTAAATATGTCTTCTACTGAATACCTCCTTAATAATATTTTTTAAATACAGATTTTAAATAACAACCTGAGTTACAATTATATTTGCTTTTTTTTTGGTGCATGCGTGTGTGTGTGTGTGTGTGTGTGTGTGTGTGTGTGTGTGTGAGAGAGAGAGAGAGAGAGAGAGAGAGAGAGAGAGAGAAAGAGAGACTCAATATCAGAATAAAAAATTTCCTATATTACTACACTGTGGAAACAATGTTTTTAAAAATATATATATTAATTTCTAAATATTTGTGGTTTTTCAAGTTACCATTTGATTATTTATTTCAAATTGTGCTGTTCAAATCCATATTTTTCTGTTTTTGTTTTCTGTTTGTCCTATCAGATTGAGATAAGTATATTAACATTTCTTTTCTTTTTTTTTTTTTTTTTGAGATGGAGTCTTGCTCTGCCATCCAGGCTGTAGTGCAGTGGCATGATATCGGCTCACTGCAACCTCTGCCTCCTGGGCTCAAGCAGTTCTCCTGTCCAGCCTCCCAGGTAGCTGGGATTACAGGTATGTGTCACCATGCCCAGCTAATTTTTGTAGTTTTAGTAGAGATGGGATTTCACCATGTTAGTCAGGCTGTTCTCAAACTCCTCACATTGTGATCTGCCCTCCTTTACCTCTCAAAGTGCTAGGATTACAGGTGTAAGCCACCGTGCCTGGCTGAGACAAGTATATTAACATTTCTAAATAAATATTTAGATGTATCATTAATATCCTTCCTGTCAATTTTTTGTTTTATGTATTTTTAGCTGGTGTGATTAAATTTATACAAATTTATAGCATACTCTTGTCCTGTTGAATTGACGGTATAAATAGAATAAAATATTCCACTTAAATGCGTTATCATTATGTAGAAAGTCTATATATGTTTTGAAATCCACTTGTTGAAATATAATTATCTAGCCTCATGTTGTGTGTAGAATATGGTTTGCCCACATTATACACAACATATGTAGCACAGAGCAGAGTACATACTGGGGAGTGGTTGGTCAAAGAGTACAAAGATGCAGAGAGAAAGGAAGAATAAGTTTTGAGATTTATTACACAGCACAGTGACTATAGTCAATAATAATGTATTGAATATTCCAAAATAACTAAGAGAATAAATCTCACCATAAAAAATATAAAGTGCAGTGATGCACATGCTAATTAGTTTTAATAAGCATTCCACATTGTATAGATATAAAAAAGCATCACATTCTATGCCATAATTGAAGGCAATTATGATTTTCAATTAAATAATATTAATAAAAACATTAGATTTTATATAAAATGTTCTCATTTTTCCTCCAAATCATGAGATTTCTTCGTTCCTGTATGTCATGCATGCTTTGACATGGGCCAATACTTATTATAAAAACGTGAGGAAAAGGACTTGACAGCCTTAGTTTGGTAATAATGAAAGGATTTATTTTTATTCTAAGGTATTATAGAAGTGGATATAGAGTGAAGTAGAGGCTTTAAGGAAAAGAGTTGAGAAGCCCAACCATTCTTTCTGCTACTATCAGTGTACTATGGAGGGATTGGCTGTTAACTTCATGGATAAGTGTGGGAGGAGAGTCAGCAGCTGGAGTTGACAAAAGACACAGAATTAAAGGGAGATTCTAGACTTGCTGAATCAAGGACTTGCTTATGAATCAGGAGCGAACTATAAAATACAGATTTTCTGGACGTTCTGGGACAAGGTTGCTCTTTTTCTCTCCAACACCTATTCGGCTCAGTTTAGCAGAGTGGTACTTGGCACTAAGCTTGTTCTAAATATTCCTAGGCACTGAGGTTCAAAGACAAATAAGATGCAGTTGCAAAACTTCAGATATTTGCCATCTAATGAACAAAACACAAATAAATATTTTGAAACAAAGTAAAAGAATATGTGGAGTCAGACAGTTAGACACCAACTAATACCTGCAACGCAACCCACTTGTAATGTAGAACTGGGGGTGATTAATAAAGGAGAGAGTAAATAGAGGAGTTAATAGTCACAACTGAGTAAACACTTGTTTACTCAATCTTAAAAATGACAGAGGGGGATTGGGGAGATATTAGTCAAAGGATACAAAATCTCAGTTAGACAGGAGGAATAAGTTCAAGAGATCCATTGTACAATACAGTGACCATAGTTAATAACAGTGTATCATATGCTTAAAAATTGCAAAGACAGTAGAATTTACATGTCCTCACCACAAACAAATGATAAGTACATGAGGCATTGTATATGTTAATTTGCTTTTTTAGTTATTCCACAATATATGCATATGTCAAAACATGTTGTGCACAATAAATACATGAAATTTTGTCAGTTAAAAATAAATTTAATAAAAAACAAATTGAAATATGAAAAATATTTTTTCCAAATGTTCCATTTAAACAGCAAGTCAGGATATTAGTAAAATTTTAGACGTTATATTTGAAAAATAGTATTTGTATAATAATATAGCAAGAATTTTGGTAGATTTCTGGATATTTTATGCACTACAGCCTCCTGAAGTGTGTTAAGTCCTCTGTCCCAAATCAGTAATTACTAGTGTGTTGTGGCAGGCACTTATTTGCACAAGATTGCACTAGATAAAATTCTATTACCTTTCCATCTTTGTAGGTAGTATTTTCATGAGAGAAGGTGCATAGCAAGCACCTTCCTATTTATAGAAGGGAAACTTAAACTTCTAGGTATCTAATGCTAATGGAGAAAATTCAACTGAGCTAAATATATTTGAAATTCAGCTCTGACAGCTGAAACACATATGAAATCCAATTTTGCTGCTTGAGTCACAATTTAAGTTTCTGCTTGGGATTGAGATAGGCCTTGAAGGCATCACCCAAAGATCACCTCCCTTGCTCCTAGATACTTCTACATGTCCTGAGAACATGTGCTCCAGCATAGATGACTTAGAGGGGATGATGATACACTTTACATGTGCTGTAAATGCCATGAAATTGTATCAGGAAATTCAAAGAGCAATGAATTTAGAAAAAAATTAAGTACATGAGGATTTTAGAAATCCTAGAAGTTAATAATAGTACAGTTCCATTGGGAGTGTTATAAAATTGAAGGCCCTAAATATAACTTTTTGAGTAACTGCTCAAAAATCTGACTTTTAAAAATTGTCAGAGAACAGAGAACTGGAATAGGAATCATATGATGATGCATATGTCAAAAGAATTAGAGTTGTGTTGTGTAATTTTTCCCTTTAGATTAAATGTCATAGAGGTTTTAGTGTTGATTTTCTATGTAAGTGTATACAACTCATTTTTATGCCTAAATACCAAGGGAACAGCTCAAATTCATGTTCTGCCATTGAATTAAACATGATAATAGATGGACATTTTATTGCAACTTACTTATGATAACCCACGTTAATTGAACGCATGTATATTATGTGAAAAGCTCTGAAGAAAATAAACAGATGAGTAATAAACAGCATCTGCTCCTAAGCAATTTTAATCTGGTAGGAGACAGGAGGGAAACATTCAAGAAAAGGTGGTGCACATTCCAAGTAGTAAAGTATAGTCCATGAATGAGTGATAAAATCATGCTAGGGTATCCAGATAGCATAGTATTTCCAGCACACTTAGTCGGGAGCTTTTACTAGAGATCATAAAGGCATTTATATTTGAGCTTTCTCTTGAAGAATCAGTAACATTTGAGTAGATGTAAATTTATGGAATACTTTTTCATAGCGGTGTACTATTATTAATAAATATGTAAATAGAAAAAACACAGTTAAATAGACTGGGAAGTCTACGAATGACATTTCATTAAAGATAGTCATGGGAAAAACTGTTAAGGGAAGTTGGGACCCTGTTTGTAGTGGGCACTGAAAGCTGTGCCAAGCATGTAGACTCTAATCATCATAAATATCGCCTTCCTTTATAAATAGCAAAGGAGTTGTATGATTGAAGCAGTGCTCTAATAGTTCTAGAAAGAATATAGAGAGGAGCAACAAAGCAAGAAGTCTAGAAAGATGCTGTTAGAAGTGCCCAGGTACCTTATCTCAAGGCAAGGGAAATGGTCGCAAGGGATTAGTTATATCTCTTTGTATGAAGAATGAATAGCGTTTAGTGGGAGATTAGAATCTGTAGGTCTTAGGAACATTAAGAAGAAAAGTAATAGGTTCATGAATAAAAATATGCAGTTCTAAAGAGAAAAAATGGAATGGATTCCATAAGGAGAAATTCCTCCCATGGTGCTTCTTATAGAAAAAAAGTATTTTAGAGCTAAGTCGTTGCTGAAGATAAATGTTTAGAGTCATTAACACAGCTGTGAAGCAAAGGAGATGAGCAGGCTTGTTAAGGAGATGATCCAGGATGAGAAGCATGATACAGCAAAGCCCCTGCTCAGGGCACATCCACAATTAACCCTAACACGAATCCAGTAAAGGAGAAGGGAATGAGTTATCAATAGTTGAAAGGGGACAAAGGGTGATATAATATGACTAAGTGGAATAAAATTTTAAAAAGAAGAGTCCATTGTTGTATAAGGTAAAACAGAGAGATGAACAAGAATAAGGACTGACAAACAGCCATTCTGATAACATTTATAAGGTACTCAGTAGATTTTTAAACTGTAGGTTTCAAAAAGTAGAAAAATTCATCGGAGCACCTGTATAAGGAAGGCACATCAGGTTATCAATTTTGGACTTTTCTCCATTCACTCATTCACAGCATATTTTGGAACACCTCCAATGAGTTCTAGGTGTTGGGAATATACTAGTGGGCAAATCAAATTCCTTCTCTCATGATTCTTACATTCTAGTGGGAGGAAATTGTTAATTAACTAATAAAAGTATCAATTGCTGATAAGTTAAAGAAAAATAAATGGATATCTGGAGATTCATAGTTTCCCAATTTAAGAAAAGAGGCTTTCTCTTCACTCATGTAAGTGCTCTTTGACTCAGACTCATTAATGACTACAAGTTTATTTTGTGATTTAAGAAAATAGCAAAATGTCATCGGAAAATTGAAAAAATCACTCCCTGGTCTTGCTCTCCCTATAAAACACAATTCTTAGGAAATATGCAACACTATTCCTGTTGTTTTTACATGAGAGGAATAGTGCTTTCTGTAAAAATGTAACAGCTTTGCAGACTCCATGTGTAAAAAAGAAACAAAACTGAGATAATAAAGTGGTAGTCCCAAGATATCTTTCCCCATGTGTCTGTCTTAAACAGATCTGGAAGAAGACCAGGTTACGTTATTTTAAGGAATTGGTTGTCTTAAATGTGTTAAGGGCCATATTAACACAGTATATGTGTGTGCCTGTGCCTACCACTGACATGATTTGAGCATCTTTTCACTTAAACTCAGTGAAATGAACAAATCAAATGTGAAATCTTCTATAGGAATATTTGGTTTCATGCTGGAAAAGTTATAACCTAAAGTGTGTACATCTGAAAGGGCATAGGCAAGTTTTGATTTAATTTAACACTTGCAAAGTCATATTGTTTCATTGAATAAGGAAATCAGGCTGAAAACAGGGCAGAAATCGATGCTAAGCATTGGGGAGAAGGCTTTCCTTTCACTACCTCTATGACCCTTTCACTGTTTTTCTTAAAATGAAAATGTCTGTAAATGTAGGAAATTTCACTCTTCCCCAAATACACAGTAATTAAAATTGCCTTATGTGTCTGTTTAGTGAGGATGTGTGATGATATTCTGCCTTTATTTAAAACCGTCTTTGGTATTAAATGTTATCTTGCCTAAAAAGTAATATAGCAGAATGACTTTTATTATGGATGGTAATTTATGAAAAATATAGCCAATGGAATTGATGTCAAACTCTTATCCACAAGTGCTATTTACTTTAGTATTGCTCACTATTTACCCAGGTTTGTTACAGCACTAGTCACTATCTCAGTTGGCATTCTGCCTGTTTATATTTTTAAAAGTGGCATTGTGTTTTATTCTCATGCAACAGTGGAGCTAATTACAGTGGCTTACTCTTCTATTTCAACCCTCAATGCTCTCAGTTTTCTCTGGGTTTTTCTTTCACCCACGGTCATAATGTTTTTTTTCCATTTTGTGTCTGATCCTCTTTCATATACAGTCAGGAGAGGAGCATCCAATGCCACAAAGGATAAAAAGGCTTTTAGAACTAATTTTCATTTTCTGTGTAATGCCCATGGCGATCTCTGAGAGTGTGATGTGCCACCATCAGGCATTGATTATGCAATTGAAATGCAAAAAGGTTAAAAGCTCAGCTTTATTGGCCTTATCAGCAGTTTGCACTCTCCCAAAAACTCTGTTAGAACAAATGCCTGATCACTTTTGGTAAAAGAATACTACATGTTTTAAGAAGAGGAAGCTCATAGACGATGCTCAGAGAGAAATTTATGTTTTGAAATTTTATGCTGTGTTTTCTCATGCCATTTTTTTAAGGTTTTATATCAAAAATTGTTTTTGAATGTGATTGAAGTTTCAAAAGTGCCCAAATATATCTTATTTCTTGGTTTGCTGGCAGAGACTTAGAAGAATAGATCTTTATAGCAATATTCTATACAGAATAAAATACAGTGCAATACTGGCTGTTCATATGTCTACACCCTCCAGTCTTCCACTTTCATTAAGTAGTTTTCAACTGGAGTGGATGCTGTATTATTGCAAAGAGCACAACAAACCGAACTGCCTCAGGAAGAACCGAGAAATCTGAGTGTGTGTGTGTGTGTGTGTGTGTGTGTGTGTGTGGTTGTGTGTATGTGTATAATTCTAGGTTAGTCAGAATGAGACTTCAATAAACATGGAGAATTAGAGAAATTCCAGCTAAATTATACCAGTCTTGAGGTTGTATCTTTGAGAGTTGGCTGACGCTATCAAATGACTTGCTGTATTTTCTCTCCCTCCACTGATTCAGATATTGTAAGGGCTTGTAGAAGCAGATATAAGGAAAAATACTGGACTATAAGAAATGCAAAATACATAGTTTTTTTTCAGGCACTGATATTCACATTAAAAATGATTTTGTATTATTTTAGAAATAGGAGAGTACATACTGAATTACAAGATTATTGTCTCACTTACATTTATATAAAACATCATGCCCAACTTTATATCTTCAAAGAACCTGTATCACATTTGCATTGGGTGGAGTAAGCACTTCTGAAAGGATAGTGATCAAGTTAACCTACCATGAAGTGTGAATATAAATCACTGAATTCATTTAGCAATGCTGACCTCACTACATTACATTCTCTTCATGAAAATGAGATCTGTATGTGACAGGGTACTTGCACCAATGATAACTGAGAGAAAAAATGAACTTCAGATTCCTTACAGAATCAGAGATCAAAAGATCTGTTCTATTAAACTTTAAACCTAAGAAATTCATCTGTCTGCCCCAGTGCCTAGTGTCAATCAATGACTCAGCTTTAGCTGGATTATGGTTAAGCCTGAATGGTCATGCAAGAGAGAATTTCAGACAACCAGTCTCCAAAGAGATTGCTATTCTGAGACTCATCATGAAAGAGAAATACGCTTAGGTTTTAGCTATATAGCAAAGAACTCTTACTCACCTTTAAAGATATAGTCAAAGAACTGTATACCATGTTTGCCATTCTCACTTCTAATGAAACACACAGTGTATTCATTAGTAATGTGACACAAATCAAGATATTTTATTTCCTGTATTTCTTTCTAGATATTTGGGGACTTACCCTCTTCTCCTTTTGCTGAATATAATTTGACCCAAAATTCCTACTGGCTATGGTATTAAGCAAACTGGTGAGAAACTAAACTCTTATTGTGTATCTTTATTTTATAATTATCAACAGTTTATTTAAAAATTCCAACTCATTATGATACAAAAAAGAAATAGTTTTTTTTCTCATAACTTTTTATTACCTGCCCTTTGTTGGATTCCCCTTTCCCAGTTAGTCAATTTCTTTGCAAAATCATAGTCAACTCCTATAACTTTTCAGTTATATCACTTGTAAGAAGTCTCATTTTTGTTATTAAAACCAAGTCCTACACATTATAAAAACTTAATATTGTGTGTTTCAGTTGTACGGTTTATTTTTAAAATTGCAGGATCAGCACATCAAATTGAGGCTTATGTTTGTAAATAATGTCTTATAATGCATGACTTTAAAATGATGACAACACTGACTGCATAAACAAACTGACACACAAGCAAAGAAAAAAAATAAATACAAACTACACTTTAATTTCATGTCCCCACTTTTAAACTTTTACTTCTTTCGATTTATGTCTTATTACACTGTCTATATCTTGAAAAGTAATTGTAGTTATTATTTTTGATGGGTTCATCTTTTAGTCTTTCTACTCAAGAATAGCTTACACACTATAGTTACAGTGTTATGATATTCTGTGTTTTTTTTGTGTACTTACTATTACCAGTGAGTTTTGTGTCTTCAGTTGATTTCTTACTACTCATGTCCTTTCTAATGTCCTTTTCTTTCAGATTAAAAAACTCTCTTTAAGCATTTCTTGTAGTACTTGTCTGGTATTAATGAAATCCCAAGCTTTTTTTGTCTAGAAAAGTATTTCTTCTGTATGTTTGAAGAATATTTTTGCTGGACATACTATTCTAAGATAATAGTTTTTTCCTTCACCACTTTAAGTATAACATACACTCTCTCCTCTCCTGTAAGTTTTCCACTGAAAAGTCTGCTTCCAGGAATACTGAAACTTCATGATATGTTACTTATTTCTTCTCCCTTGCTACCTTTAGGATCATTTCTTTATCCTTGAACTTTGGGAGTTTATTAAATGCTGTGAGGTATTCTTATTTGGGTTAAACATGTTTGGTGTTCTGTAACCTTTTTGTACTTGAATATGGATGACTTTTTCTGGGTTTGAGAAGTTCTATTATCCCTTTGAATGAACTTTCTACTCTGACCTCTCTATTTACTCTTTAAGGTTAATAACTTATTTTACCCATTGAGACTATTTTTTTAGTACTTCTAGGCATGCTTCATTCTTTTTATTTTTTGTCTCCTCTATGTATTTTCAAATAGCCTATCTTCAAGCTCACTAATTTTTTTATTCTGCTTGATTCTGCTATTTAGAGACTCTGATGCATTCTTCAGTATGTCAGTTGCATTTTTCAACTCCAGAATTTCTATTTGATTTTTTTAAATTATGTGAATTTCTTCATTAAATTTGCCTGTTAGGATTTTGAATTCCTTCTCTATGTTTTCTTTAATTTCATTGAGTTTCCTCAAAACACCTATTTTGAATTATCTGTATGAAAGGTTACATATTTCTGTCTCTCCAGGGTTGGTCCCTAATGCCTTATTTAGTTCATTTGGTGAGGTCCAGTTTTTCCTGGATTGTCCTGATAATTGTGGATGTTTATCAGTGTCTGGGCATTGGAGTATTAGGTATTTATTATAGTGTTCACAGTCTGGGCTTGTTTGTACCTGTCCTTCTTGGACAGGTATTTGAGAGAACTTGGGTGCTTCGACCTAAGTTTTTGGTCACTGAAACCATATCTGCATTAGGGGAAACCCCAAGCCTAGTAACACTGTGGCTTTTGCTGACTCGCAGAGGCAATGCCTTGGTCTTGGATAAGTTCTAGAAAAATTCTCTGGATTACCTGGCAGAGACTTTTGTTCTCTTCCCTTACTTTCTCACAAACACACGAAGTTTCTCTGTCTGTGCTGAGCTGCCTGGAACTGAGAGATTGGTAACAAAAGTACCCCTGTGGCCATCACCACTGGGACTGTACTGGGTTAGACTTGAAGCCAGCACAGCACAGGATCTCACCAAGAAATCACTGCCTGGTTACTGCCTATATTTGCTCCAGACCCTAGGGCTCCATAATCAGCAGGTGGCAAAGCCAGACAAGCTTGTGTTCTTCCCTTTAGGGTGTTGAATTCTCCTGGTTCTGGATGCATCCAGAGATGCCCTCCAGGAGGCAGGGCCTAGAGTCAGAAACTTCAAGAATTTATCAGATACTCTATTCTACTGCAGCCCAGCTGGCACCCAAGCCACAAGACAAAGTCCTTCCCACTCTTCCCTCTCTTCCATAAGCAGAGGTGTCTCCTCCTCATGGCCACTACTGCCCCAGGCCAATGGCAAGTACTGCCTGGCTACCTGTGATATTCAACCAAGGTCCAAGGGCCATTCAGTCAAGTTGTAGTGAGTGTGGCCAGGTCTTGGTCTCACTCTTCAGGGCAGTTGGCCCCCCTCTGGCCCAGGACAGGTTCAGAAATGCCATTCAAGAGCCATGGCCTGAAATCAGGGATCCCAAGAGCCTGCTTGGTACCCTACCTCACTGTGGCCAAGCTGGTACCTAAGCTGTAAGACAAAGTCCTTTTGCTCTTTTTCTCAAGCAAAAGGAGTGCTTTCCCATAGCCACCATAGCTAGGAATCTGCTGCGTCATACCTGAAGCCAGCACATCTCTTAGTCTCATCCAAGGCTCATGGCAAGCACTGCCTGGCTACTATTGCTGGTTATTCAGGGCCCAAGGGCTCTTTAGTCAGCAGGTGATAAATTCTGCCAAGACTAGATCTTTCCCTTTAAGGCAGCAGTTTCCCTTCTGGCCCTGGGAGTATCTAATAATGTCACCTGGGGCCTGGATTTGGGGCCTCAGGTCTCTGCCTCGTGCCCTATCCCACTATGGCTGAACTGATATCCAAGTTGCAAGACAAAGTTCTCTTTACTCTTCCTTCTCTGCTCATCAAACAGAAGGAAGAAGTCTCTCTCAGAGGTGTGAGATGTGCTGCCTGGGGTTGGGAGGGGGGTGGTGCAAGAATTCTCTTGGTCACCCCCACTGGTATCTCACTAGGTTGTGTGTACCCTAAGTCCTCTGTACAGCATGAGGTCTTGCTCAGGAATTGCGTCCTTGTGGCCTAGACTGCCCTTCCCATTTATTCAGAACACCAGAGCAGTTTAGCCCACATGGATGAGGCTTGCTGGAACTCAGGTTCTAACCATTGGGTTGGGCAATTCCCCTCTAGTGAGGGCTCATCTAAATGCTTTCTCCATGGGTATCACCTGAGTTCTGTCCCTTGTTGCTTTCTCCTGTAACTGAGTTCTAATGTAAAGTCTCATAATCACTGTGCTCTCCCTCCCCCAAGCACATAGATTCTCTCTCTGTGCCGCATGGCTACTGCCAGGGCATGGGGGAGGTGGGCTGTAGGCAATTCTAGATGGTTTCTCCTACCCTCTTCAGTGCCTCTTTCAGTGATATGAAGTTAAAACCAGATACTGTGGGTGCTCATCTGATTTTTGGTTTTAGGAAGGTGCTTTTTTTTTTTGTGGACAGCCATTAAATTTGGTGTTCCTATGTGTAGGATGATTGGTGAAGAATTCTATTCACCCATCTTCCTCCTCTTCCTCCTCCGAGGTTCATGCTTACTGGTGTCATTTTGGGAGTTGATCATGTGACACAAATGGAAAATTTCAAAAAAATGACAATTGAATAAAAAAATTAAATCTTAACATGAAATGAATGAAATAGTTTTAAGTCCATATGTATTCTGCTGTTTAGTTGCTATTTGTTTTTTCACATGTCTATCAGAAGAAAAATTTAATTTGCAGGATACACTCACTAAAATATCTTTCATTAGAGGAGAAATTTCAAGATTTGTGACTCCTATAGCAATAGTTATATATGAAATCTTTCAAATCTACTTGAATTTCTTTCTTAAGCAGAGCATAGGGAGGGTTGAAAAGATATGTATTGTATTAGGTAGTTTATTTCAAAAAATGAGGTTTACTTGGCTCCCAGTTCTGCAAGCTGTATTGAAAGCACAGTGCCTTCTGCTTCTGGGGAGACTTCAGGAAGCTTCCAATCATGGCAGAAGGCAAAGGGGGAGCAAGGTATCTCACATGGCTGGAGAAAGAGCAAGAGAGAAGCAACAGGGGAGACATCACACTTTTAAAAGCTAGATCTCATGAGAACTTACTCATTATTGCAAGGACAGCTTCAAGAGGATTGTGCTCAGCCATTCAAAAGAAATACACCCACCAGGTCCCACCTCCAACATTGGGGATTACAATTGAACATGAGATTTGGGTGGGGACACACATCCAAACCTTGTTTTATATATATCCCCATATATATATAACATATGTCAATATGAATATAACAGATATTTATGTGTTACATATAATATAATGCTTCCTAATATTTATTTTGTAGAAATTTAAGTTGGGAACAATGGCTCAAGCCTGTAATCCAAGCACTTTGGGAGGTTGAAGTGGGCAGATCACTTGAGGTCAGGAATTTGAGACCAGCCTGGCCAACATAACAAAACCCCATCTGTACTGAAAATACAAAAATTAGCTGGGTGTGGTAACACATGCCTATAGTTCCAGCTACTCAGGAGACTGAGGAAGGAGGATTGCTTGAACCCAGGAGGAGAGGTGGCAGTTAGCTGAGATCGAGCTACTGTGCTCCAGCCTGGGTGACAGAACAAGACTCCATCTCAAAAAAAAAAAAAAAAAGAGATTTAATATATATAATTTTGTAGTAAGTGAACAACATTGAAATGTCAGCCTTTAAGGTTTGACTCAGCTTTATTAGAGACCCTTGCTATATTGAAATATTAAACTGTATAAATATTTCAAAGCTGGATAAGATTTTCCTCTTTTGAAAGGAGAGAAAATAATTATTTTCTAATAGAATACTGGTCAAATATTAACATTTTCATACAAATTGCAAAAACATCGATGAGATGCAAAGCATGTTGATCTGAGTTCTGGATCATGGGTTAGAGGAGGAAAATAGATGAAGGATAACTAGAGATCATGGTGAGATAGAAGCGCCATCTGTGTATCTCCACAGCGTCTGTCACTGTGGCAGCTGGGCATGACAGGGAAATCTGCATGTACACATCCGTAGGACAGCTTTGAGGCTCTGAGTCCTGGTGACCTCAAAGATCCCAGGAATCGAGTGGTTTTATGAATTTCCCCTTTCAGTCTTTGGCTCAGCTTCTAATGTAACTCTTTAACAAATAGTAATCAAATAATTGTTTTCACTTGAGTGCTTACAACAAAATGACCCTCTCAACTTTATAGCCTCTACTCCAAGACAAAAAGTCTTAAATGTCAAAGTAGAAATATAGCTCCTGTTCACTGCCTTTTTGCGTATAAGGAATGAAACTGTGACTGATGTTTATAGCTAAGCCTTTTTATTAAATAACTGTCTTTCTTTGAGCAATGGAATACTTCGAAAGGAAATTTGTGTTCATTAAAGAACATTGCCTGATTTTCTTCCAAACACTCTCGTGTTCTCTTCTAAAAGAAAAGATGTTGCTTGGAAGCTCTGTCATCTTGATCTGATTCAGCATCCTAATTATTTTACTTTAATGGAAGAAACTCTGATAACAAATTCATAAATAAATGCTTATTAAAACAGCTCATTTATCAGTGCCTCTTTATAATCAGTTCAATTGGGTTATGATTTAGGTTATAAAGCCTGCAGCATATTAATTTAGCTATTCAAGTGCAATAATCAGTAATGACTTATATTTGAATTTTGACCTTCCTTCTCAAGATTTAATACCACTTTCAAAACAGCACACTAATAAGAGTATATGTGAAGTTTATTTGAGCATTGTAATATGAAAAATATCTGCAATTGGACCTAGCAGTAAGCCAGAATAAAGTATAATAAGTATAAGAAATAATCATCTAATCATATCTTTGTTTTTGTGGAGTAACAATGTTGAAAATGGATGCAATAACTGTTACCCCTTTAAAATATAAGGTTTGCAAACTTTCTTAGGAACTCATTCTGCATCTCTGTAAGGTTTAAAAAACATGGAAACAAATAGTTACCCCTTTAAAATATAATGTTTGCAAACTTTCTTAGGAACTCATTCTGCATCTCTGTAAGGTTTAAAAAACATGGAAACAAATAAGTTAGTGTACAGAAAGGGGATTGCATTGTCCACTGAGACAGAGTGGATAAGAAATTGTTTAGCAAGGTAGCTTATTGAGCCTTATAGTTCCAAACTTTTTCATCTTATTCCACAGTCCTGTTTTCAAAGATTTTCTGCATCTCTCTACAAGTTGCATTTTTCAGTTTGTTTCTTCCTAGTTACTTTCTAAATGCTCACCTTTTCATAGCAGAAAGCTAATTGTGCTAAATTGTTCTAATTATTTGATGTGAATGATGTATTATATAAAAGCACTTACTTATGCAAGGCCTAGCACATAGCACTTAATATTTTTTAGGATCCTTTTTTCTATCTGTAGACACTGAGATAAACATCCCAGAGCATCTTCAACTTTTGAAGATGTTCAGTGAGGAATACAAAGATTAATGAGGTGAAAATGGGTTTGTAGGGAAAGAGCATGTGAAAAATCTTTAATGAGGGGAGAGACTGTTGTTTCTTTGTGTAACCTCAGTATCTAGCACAATGCCTGCCCAATATTTAGTGCTGAAAATGCTGATGGAATCAATGATTTCAATTTGGAAGAAATAAATAATGTGCACAGTAAGTAACATATTGTAAACCTTAAGATAATACACTTTATTTGAAGAACGGTGCTGAAAGTCACTATTTATTTAGGGTCTTAAAATGTTGGGAAGCTATGAGAAGGGGAAAAGGATATTCGAGGATGAGGAAAGAGTATGTAAAAAGGAGAGACCTGTATACTTGGGAATATTGGTGTAGTTTTTTCTGGGGTGGTTAGATTTGCTATTGCTGAAGCTGAGTATGTGGACAAAGACTGAATGAGAGATGAATCTGGAATGACATGTTCAAATTAGTCACTAGAAGGCCTCAAACCACCCCTTTCCCCTAACCCCAGTTCTGTAGATGTTGAGAGAATGGTGGACCAGCAGTCTGCTCTCTCTGAACTTGACTCCCGATTCCCCTATAAAAGCTGGCTTTGCTGTGTACCCTGTAATATATTTGGGTTTATTGCTACTTTTGCAAAAGTAGAAACATTGTTTCCAGTTTACCTCCAGTGTCTAAAAAAATATGTGGTAGAAACGCGCGGTGGCTTACGCCTGTAATCCCAGCACTTTGGGAGGCCGAGGTGGGTGGATCACGAGGTCAAGAGATCGATACCATTCTGGACAACATGGTAAAACCCTGTCTCTACTAAAAATACAAAAAAATTAGCTGGGCACAGTGGCGCGTGCCTGTAATCCCAGCTACTCAGGAGGCTGAGGCAGGAGAATTGCCTGAACCTGGGAGGTGGAGGTTGCGGTGAGCCGAGATCACGCCATTGCATTCCAGCCTGGGTAACAAGAGCGAAACTCGGTCTCAAAAAAAAAAAAAAAAAAAAAAAAAAAAAAAAGAAAGAAAGAAAGCACGACTTCAATAAATATTATTTTAATAACTGAATATTTCAAGAATTCCATATAATTCTACATGACATTGTCAACTATTGTACATTTTTAAATGGAGAGAGTATATATCTTGCCTTTATTTTATGAACACAATCGTAAGAGTTGGCCTGAACACATCTATCCATCCTCGTGCATTTGTGCTCATATACTCATATGCCAGCCACTGTAGATGAACAAAATGGTCTGTCGTCTAAAGCCAATATTTATTTTTCCTAACTTCCTATCTGAGGACATGATTTCAGAAATACTTCTTTGTGTTTCCTACATTATTAATTTTCCCTCTCTTTGGGCTATTTCCATTGGCATGCAAACATGCTTTTATTTTTTCCCATCTTAGAAAACATTAAACACAATTATCTTGACTTTACTTCCTCTGTAACTACTTTTTCTCCAGGTTTTTTTTTTTTTTTTGAATGAAGCATCTTGAAATTGTTGCCTGTACTTACTGCATTCAATCCCTCTACTTTGTTAGAAATCCCTTTCAATCAAGCTTTCTCCTTATCACTTCCCCAAAAATCTCTTGTGAGGTCATCAGGAATAACCTAAATCCAGTGGCTGATTATCAGGTCTCATTTTATGTCAGCTTTCAGCATTAATTGATCAAGTTGGCCCCAGTTTCTTGAAATATGTCTTAAAGACATTATTTCCTTTCCTTTAGCTGTGTGGACATCATACTCTTCTTTATCGGTTGCTTTTCAATTTCATTTTCTGGCTCTTTATCCTTCTGATATATGAATTTCAGAAAGCTTCAAGGCTCAGTTCTTTTATCTACTTTTTACTCTATTGAGACTTGTTCCCTTGGTGATCTTATCCAGCCTTATGGCTTTTTATATCATTCATACACATTAATGACTTCCAAATTTATACGTGTAGCCGAGGCCTTTTGTCTGACATTCAGACTTGTATTTCTGATGGCTTTTGCAGTATTTCTTTATTGATGTCCAGTTGGCACTCAAGCATCTCAAATGAAATATAACCCAAACTAAAATGTGTTATTCTGATCCTTACAAACTTTCTCATCTTAGTAAAGTCCATTTCTTAGTTCTAGTTGACCAAGTTGAAGACTTTAGAATCATTCCTGACTCTTCTTT
The DNA here is from genome assembly GCA_031835075.1 of Saguinus oedipus. Taxonomy (NCBI): domain Eukaryota; kingdom Metazoa; phylum Chordata; class Mammalia; order Primates; family Cebidae; genus Saguinus; species Saguinus oedipus. The sequence goes on from CM063169.1 coordinate 23,615,988, forward strand.
CACAATTCTCGTCTAATCCATAAACATGTAAGGTTGGCTCTACCTTCAAGAATATTTCTCACCACTCAACTACTGCCCAATCCAAGGTACCCAGTTCTCTGAAGCAAGTGATTGAAATAGCCTCAATGTGTATTCCTTCACCTATCTTTGCCTTATTTTGAGTCTGTTTTATCTCCACAATCAATGGAAACATTAAAATTGGAGTCACATTACTTCTCTGCCAATATCTTCCAATGTGTTTCTATCTTGCTTAGAGAAATTGCCAAAATGTCTACACAACCTAGCTCCTGTTATTATTCATCTCTATTTTCATCTACTCATCCTCACATTTATTCAGGTCTTCTTACATTCACTTTTAATTCCTAACACACACTAGTTATGCTCTAAGTCTTGGCTCAGCCCCATCCGTCTCTCTTCCCCTTCCTTTCATGACCTTTTCCCACAGCATTTATTATCATCCTAACATACATCTTTTACTTATTTATTGCATTTCTCCTCTCATTGAATGTGAGCTCCATGAAGATCATGATATTTAATAGTACTATTCACTGCTGTGTACAGTTTTTGGCACATAGCAAGTACATATATAATACATATTTAATAAATGGATGACACAAATGAACATCTTATGCATACCCCAGACCACTGGCAGAAAGCAATGAGATGACCACGATTGTTTAGGCCAATTGGTATTTGGGTCTTATTGCCACCTGAACAAAATGAGGATTCTTTTAGAAAGGAAGGTGGAGAGTCATGCAGTTTTCGACCAACAACTATCATTCAGAGGGTGAAGCTAAAAGATGGTATTTAAAGTACTTAAATTTATTTTTATTTCAAAAACTACAAGTTAAAACATAAGCAATTTGTTTCTAAAAGGTTCTTTTGTTTTTATACTCTTTTATATTGTTTTAGTGAATTTTGGATTCTTAGAAAGCCATAGAACTATTAGGAATCCTGATTAAAAATCTTGTGGTCTTATCAAAATCTCTACAGCATCTTGTAAAGACAGAATTTTATTGTTGTTGCTTTTTCTCTAGTCTCCTTTCTTTTCTTCTGTATGCTGATGATGTTGACAGTTTGTCTGAACTTGTACACTTTCAACTCAATTTTGCATGACTGTACTGAGTCAGAAATAAAAGAAGAGAAAAGATAGACCAGTAATTCAGACAAATATGCACAATTATGTAAACATTTTTTGTCTATTTCACGTATTTTTAGTCTCTCAAAGACCCAAATGGTACGATACGGTGAGTAAGGCACCATGAATATATATGTGTGCACGTGATCTAAAGCTCTGGGCTTGATTGTTCCTCAAACACTCGATTTGCTGGAACAATTTATAGCACAAAATGTTATTTATGCAGGATATTTTATTCGAGTACATTTTATGTGAATATATAAAAATGCATCTGTATCCAGCACAAAAGAGATGGAAAATTTCTCATATAAAAAAGATATAAACTAGGTGTTTTAGTAGAGGTACATGGAAAATATCCACAAAAGAAACTTCACCTTGGATCAAATATTATCTACATAGGACATGAACCAGAAGGCAGATGTAACTCACACCTTTCGTTTTGAGATTTTTGAAAATAAAACCACGATCGGCATTTCCATAAAAAACCACAAAAAATAAAATGAAAACTAAAAGCATTATTTATATTTTCCTGTTTTCAAGAGAGAGGTTGACTAACATTACATAGGAAATATCAATATTCAAATACCAATCTTTTATAACTTGGACTTGAGCCTTTATTGCAAAAGGATTGTGGTGTCATGGAAGAGACAGACCACAAAATCTCCTGGAAAGAGAGAAAGATGCACTGAGCTGGGGCTGGTTATCACATTTGTGGATAGTATCTAGTGGCAAGAATTTGCACAGTAAAGAGGAGCTATTAACACTTGTTTTACAATGCAATTGATTATAACTTACGAATTGTTAGTAAGTCCATATTAAGATACCAGTAATTCACTGAAATTATTTATAAATTAGTAATTTATAAATGCCTTGATAAAAGTTGGATTGTTCTGCATGGCAAGTCCCCTATAGTATTAGTATTCTGATGTATGTCATGTAAATATGTTTTTTAGTTCTTCTTACAGTTGGATTATTATTCACAAAAATATAAGACACTTGCAAAATGTAAAATCTGGACCGTAGAGGAAGATACTGAGACAAAATTCTAGCCACGCATATCAATATTAACAAATTTATTGATTAGAAAATATTGAGTTAACTTTAAATTTCATATATATACTAGTCAGAAACATATTTTGAATTTATATAAAAATACTTGAATAAAAAAATGAAACATATCCATTGGAGATTGCAGTGACAGTAGATAGTATTAGAAGAAATCTAACAGATTTTGCTTTTTACCTTTAGGATTTTTTCCCTATAATATGGATATACATGCTATATCTATGTATGTGTATGTAGGGATGTATGTGTACATGTACGTGTGTGTGTGTATGTAGACATATATATTTCCCATGTAAAACTTACTTTCAGGATACTGCAAGACTGTAAGAAGAACTAAAAAACATATTTACATGACATACATCAGAATACTAATACTATAGGGGACCTGCCATGCAGAACCCACCTCTACTGTCTTCTACAAGGCAGCTCAAGTTTTGTTTTGCTGAAACTCTAGTGTGCTATTCTTAACATCCTACCTCAGACTTTGGAAAATGCACCACCATGGGTTATTGCCTTCCTTGTATTTTCCTGGATGAATAAGATTAAAATCCATGAGATAGGAATGAGCTTTTCTTAAATAAGTTAAGTTGTTTGTAAAAGGAGAAGTTGAAGAAAAACCACTCTCTCTGATGAGAAGGAAGGAGAGAAAGATGAACTTTGGAACAAAGAAGAGCAAGAACTAGGTTCTATGAGGTTTACGTATGGCTGATGCAATTTAAATAATACGTTCTTTGTTTTCTGAGAACTGTACTAGTAACTCCATCTTATATTTGTTTTCCCTATATTGTAATTCCCTCTTGCCCCAGTCTTCATTGAAGTCTTATTACATTTGTAATAGTTTTGTGTTATGGGCAGCCAAAGAAGTATGAGCTTTCTTGCATCTGCCTCTATAGAGGCTACTATAGTCACATATTTAAGAAGGTCAGAGGTGCCAGGATCCTAGGGAATGTCCCTCAGTGAGGTCAGCAGTGGAGTACAAGGCTACATCATAGATACTTCCAGCAGAGAATACAAGATGAGATATGCTGTGAACTTTTAAAAAGGGTGTCAGACAACTTGATTTGCATGTATTTATCAGTGTTTCTCACCCCCAAAGTATAAGGGAATTAATGCATCCTCTCAGGAAATCTACCAAAGAAACTGAGGAGTTGGAATGTATCAGTAATTTGTTTTATTTTAATCATTAATGTGTCAGGGAAGCAGAGAAGCAGAACCACAATGAATGGTATTAAAAAGGTATTTGTTAAAGGGATTGACTGACCATATGCATTGTGAGTATATGTTAAACGTTCTATGGAAGGCTGTTATTTCTGATCCTAGGTTTAGGCCTGAGGTTGGCAGAAGAGGTAGGTAGAAAAGAAGGATGGATACGAAAAGGGGAAAACAATGGTAAACTGGAATCATGTCTCTTACCGTGTTTGCCTTTACTGATGCAGGTGCCTGCAGGGTAAGCTGGTGCTCTTGATCATGAAGCTGCATACTTACCTGGCTCAGTTTCAGGAGAGGCTGGGAGAGTAGATCTGGCAGGAGTCAGAGGAGTTTGGGGCCTGAATGCTACTCCAACAACAAGATAAAGCAGCAATTCGGCAACAACGGGCATAAGCTGCAATAGCTTTTGAACTCACATTCACTTTTCTAGAACAAACAGGGTGTTGCTTCCCTGTCATTTAAAAAATCATTTGCAAATTTTATTCATGGCCAATTCTAGGACAAACAGGGTGTTGCTTCCCTGTCATTTAAAACATAATTTCTGAATTTTATTAGTGGCCAATTCTCACTTGGAAAGCTAAATGGAAGACAAATGTGGCAAATGGAATTTCAGTTAAGCTAAACTGCAACAAGAGAAAGCAACATTTCATTTAATTTTGCAACCTTAATATAATTGTGCTCTAAATTATGGACTTTGGATTAATAACAAAATTCCAAGTTTTGGAATATTATGTCCTGGTTTTGAATACATCTTAGCACTTTATCATATTCTATATACTAACATTATATAGTGTTTATTATGAAGAATGGGTTTAGTAGTCCCCAATATTCATGTCTTTATAAAAGCTGAAATTGTGATATTCTTTCAAATATCATTGACAATTTCCTGTACTGAGTAAGATGATAGCATGATAATTAAAATTAAAATTCTGATATCTGGAACAGGAAGCTCAGTTAAGCAAAATTTATTTGGAGAAAAAACATCTTACCAACGCTGTGTATTAGACTTTATTTTAGGTAAAAAAAATATGATTTATGGGTTTCCTGAGACTAAACCATTAACACAACATTACATACTATAAGCAGATAGGTACCAAGCACAATCCTCGGCACATTGTAAGGAGTTTAACAAAGAAAGAAGGAATGGAATCCATGGTGATGTTGGTGAAGACAGACGTTGCGATGATGGTGACGTGAGAACACAAGGAGTGGTAATAAATAAAGAAAAATTGTCCACCACTGGTTTTAAGGCATGAATGTACAGTAGGCCTTATAGATAACTGGAAAAGTCACATATTAATTGGCAACTCTAATGACCAATTTATCTTGTAACTTTAAGGTGTGATCTATTCTTGGAATTTTTCTGACTATCTACACTCAACTCCTTTGTGAGTTATCATACCCTTTTAGTAGCTCACCTATCAAATGTTAATGACCTCTGTTCAGTTAAGGAGAAGAGGAGGGGAGGGGAGGGGAGCAAAGGGGAGGGGAGGGGAGGGGAGAGGAGGGGAGGGGAGGGGAGGGGAGAGGAATTTGGCGTTCAGGTTTACATGGCAAAAAGCATGCCATCTTTGGTTAGAAAGAAATACCTTTATTCAGCAAAGACCTATAAACATGGCAGACTTTTCGGTGTTGCCAACTGAGCAGGGTAGACCTGTATCTGTTTTAGATGACTATATTACTCTTGCCAATAATGAACCTAAATAGAAACTTAAAAAAAATAGTGAGAGAGGTGAGGGATTCGCAGGACGTTGCAAAGAGCAGTTTTGCTTTGAAAGTGTAAAATTAGTAATATACATAATTTCTGATTCGTTTTTTTTAAATTACAAAATGTTGTTTTTTTCCACTATGCTTCTGAGGGATGTTCACCAATATTCTAGTTTTCCTCTGGACACATGGTTGATCTGCACTTCCTCACTCTTCTCCCAATAACCTACCATGCTTGCAGTTAGTTAGGTACAACCAATGACCTGCTTCAGCCAATGAAATGAGAGCAGAAGTGACGTGTGTCAGTTCCTAGTAGAAAGATTTCATGTAGGCACATGACTCTAAACTCCCTTTTCTCATGTGTAGTGATTGTAGTGGTGAGTCCTGAAATGGAGCCCCTATCAGACCAAGGCTCTGAGTGACTATAATGAGCTGAACTCAGTGCTGCTCCATTTGGACATTCAAGATGAGTGAGATTAAAAAAATATATTTTGTGTTAAGCCACTGAAAAGAGGGTGGTGTTTGTTACTGCAGCCTGATGTGGCCCACACTGACAAGTACAGATGGTGGCTTGCAGTGCTTATATACCAAAAAAGAATCATCCTAGAATGCACAGTATAAAGTCACTCGGTCACTTGTCATAAAATTCATACGGTGAGAAAGAGGCCACACAGATCCACAGATGGTGGGCCAAACTCCTTAGGTGGTTGGTATTGGTAGAACAAGTGTTAGGCCTGGGGAGAATGTGTGGGTAGCCATCTGTCTTTGGCCAAGTGAACACACTAGTGTTCCAGGTCTTTAGGCAAAAGCAGAAAAGAGATGACAGCTTTCAGCTCGACAGATAACTCAAGATGCCAAAGTTTTTTGCTCTGTGCCTTATTTTTTTGAGGAAGCCCCAAGAACCCCAGTACAAGTAACTCTATATAATAAGCATGAACTTATGTTTATCCTACTTCTTGCAATAAGTAATTTGAGGCAGTTGTGACCTTGGCCATGGATGTGTTGGTAAATCATTTGCACTGTTAAGATTATAACAAAAACATTGCACATACTCAATTTATTTCATATTAAAAAAGTAATAAAATATTTGAACTCATCGTAAAACTGCTTGATTAAAACATGACTACTATGTACATTCTAAATATACTTCTTTTTATGGGAAAAATATTAATTAAAATAATTATTACTTTAACAGAAACTCTAAGTGATTAGTGCCTCATGATTATTGCCCACAGATTTGGAATATTTATTAATTCTGTAATAATGTAGTCCTTAGGATTATGTGTGTTTAACTTTTTCAGGCTAATATAATGTGTTATGTATAAAGTATGCATGAACCCTAATCACTTTATCAGTCCACTTGTTTAAAAGTATCTAGCATATCCTTAAGGTTGATAGGAAAGAGAGAGGTTTTTGAATTTCTCAAAAGGAAGTTAAAAGATCTCATGTAACTTTTATTCTAATACCTATGTCAAGAACAGCCTAATATCAAAATCAATAAATATTTATTATGAGCATATTATTTATCCAGGACTGCTCAATTCAAAAGCAGTGAAAAGCTACAAGAGGACCCACCTGAATGTATTTTACAGTCTATGTTAATTAAAATTACCATTAAGCAACTAATTGTTTATGGTTCTGATAAGTACACAAAGGGGACATTTAGGCTCCTGTAGAAGTAGATAATAGAAGAACATAATCTTATGTTAGGTCAGGAAAGTTTTGTAGAAAAATAAAATCTAGGCTGAAAGAGAAATTTGAAAGATAAGTAGGGTAAAAGCAAGAGAGCAGATAAAAAAATCTTTCAAATAGCAGGTAACAGGAAATGGTGTGATTCATTCAAGAAATAAAATGAAGATGAGTATACAAGAAAAAAGAGAGGATCGGAAGGAAGCACAGTGGAAATGGGCTGTTTTGGAAATAGAACTTTTTGGGTTGTTTTTCTCTCACACACACAAACACATACACACATACACACACCCCCACCCCCACCCCCACCATTCCAGGGTTTTACTTTCAGCAGTTTCAGTTACCTGGGATCAACTGCAGTAGGAAAATATTACATAGGTATACACATGACATGGTGGTTTGCTGCCCCCATTAACCCTTCATCTAGGTTTTAAGTCCTGCATGCATCAGCTATTTGTCCTGATGCTCTCCCTCCCTTCCTCCCACCCTGACGGGGCATGGAGCATGTTATTCCCCTCCCTGTGTCCATGTGTTCTCATTGTTCAACTCCCACTTATGAGTGAGAATTGCAGGGTTTGGTTTTCTGTTTCTGTATTAGTTTGTTGAGGATGATGACTTCCAGTTTCATCCAAGTCCCTGCAAAAAATGTGACCTCATTACTTGGTATATATACCCCACTTGTAAGTACCCCACAGCCTCACCACCATTATGACTGGTGTGAGATGGTATCTCATTGTGGTTTTGATTTGCATTTCTCTAATGATCTAAAGAAATTTTCTTTATTCAGTCTATTATAGATGGACATTTGGGTTGCTTCCATGTCTTTGCTATTGTAAACTAAACACTGCTGCAATAAACATATGTGTGCATGTGTCTTTATAGTAGAATGATTTATGTTCCTTTGGGTATATACCCAGTAGTGGGATTGCTGAGTCAAATGGTATTTCTGTTTCTAGATCCTTGAGGAAGTGCTACACTGTCTTCCACAATGGTTGAATATTCCCACCAACAGTGTAAAAGCATTGCTATTTCTCCACAGCCTCACCACCATTCTGACTGGTGTGAGATGGTATCTCATTGTGGTTTTGATTTGCATTTCTCTAATGATCAGTGATGTTGAGTGCTTTTTCTTTTGTTTTATGGTCTGTTTTTAATTTTTTAATTTTAACTTTTATTTTAGCTTCAGGAATACATGTGCAGTTTGTAATACAGGTAAACTCATGTTACAGGAGTTTGTTGTACAGATTATTTTGTCACCCAGGTTCTCAGCCTAGTGCTCAATAGTTATTTTTTCCATTCCTCTCTCTTCTCCCACCCTCCACCCTCAAGTAGGCCACAGTGTTTGTTGTTCTCCTTTTTGGGTCTATGAGTTCTCATCAATTAGCTCCCACTTACAAGTGGGAACATGTGGTATTTGATTTTCAGTTCTTGCATTAGCTTGCTAAGGATATTGGCCTCCAGCTCCATCCATATTTTCCTAAAAGGCACAATTTAATTCTTTTTTATGGCTGCATAGTATTCTGTGGTATATATGTACCACATTTTCTTTATCCAATCTGTCATTGATGGCATTTAAGTTGATTCCATACCTTTGCTCTTGTGAATAGTGCTGCAATAAACATCCACAAGCATCTGTCTTCATGGTAGGATAATTTATATTCCTTTAGGTACATACTCAGTAATAGGATGTGGGTAAAGTGATAGTTCCGTTTTTAGCTCTTTGAGGAATCACCACTCTGCTTTCCACAATGACATCCTTCAATTTTTAAATGAAGACTTAACTGTTAAAACTGTATAAACCCTGTCAATGAACTGGAAAGGACATTATTTTACAGGTGTTTATGTATTATAACACAGAGTTTATGTTATAATTTATGTTATAAACTCTATGTTATAATACATAAACACCTGTAACCAATAATGATAACTACTTGGTTTAATTGTACATCTAGAAAATTAGCAAAACATTCTGTCATAACTGTTAATTTAGCAAGTATTGAAATGTCATACAGCCATAAACAGGGACATATGGAAAAGAGAGAAAATCTATAGTAGTTTTATAACCAAAAGTATTCAGTTCAATTCAGATCTCAGAATTAGAGTGCCTATACTGTATATAAAAGTGAAAATGTAGTTAGTTGTAGTCTTCAAACAAGGGAAAGAACTGGGCACGAGCAATGATGGACACTATTACGCTACTTTCCTGTTTGTTCTACTCTATGCATAAGAAAGGAGCCTCTTTCATCTTCCCTGATCCTGGTTTTTCCAGACATTCTCCTACAAGAAAATTTGTTGACATTCTTGATGACATCGTTGTTCTCTCCTCAATGAGGTGGTCGGCATGATTGTGCACAGCCTGCATTTCTACAAAGGAAGTGCTGTAGGGAATGCTGAACAAAGCCGCTCTCAGATCCAGGCTGTCGTGTCTATTGGTGCCCACTAGGATTGTACAGTGGCCTCAGCTGAAGCATAACCTCTTCTCTGGAATTCTCAGTATTTCTTGTTTCACTTGACACTGGACTGGTGGCTTTGCGTGTATACTGGCTCTTTCCTTTTTCCTCCCTGCTGATATCGAAAATGTACATAAAAGAATAAGGGAAGCCTGCCAATGTATACTTATTAGATTACTGGATGAGGTTGACAAACAAAGTATTTGAATGAGAAAGATAATTAAATTAGGACCCTTTGTCAAGTTCAAAATCATTCTCTTCTGAATCTGAATCTTGAAATTGTATTTTTGCTGTTTTTCTAGCAGCTACAAACAGCCTGATTATTCATTATGGTTCTGGAAACTGCAACTGTTTTTGAATATAAAATTACTTGCCATGTATTAGCATCATAAGAGAGATGATAATAGAACTTCACTACATTCTTGATCCTTTCTTTATGTTAGAATCACCCCTGGACATTGTAAGCTATAATTTATAGTTTTTTAAATAAACAATAATTATAGCTTACAATGTCCAGGGGTGATTATATCTTTTCTTTTAACTTTTTTTTTTTTTTTTAATTTTTATTGCATTATAGGTTTTGGGGTACATGTGCAGAACGAGCAAGATAGTTGCATAGGTACACACATGGCAGTGTGCTTTGCTGCCTTCCTCCCCCTCACCCACACTTGGTATTCATCCCCAGGCTATCCCCCCCAGCCCCCCCCCGCTGTCCCTCCCCCATTTCCCCCAACAGTCCCCAGTGTATAGTAGACCGCCTCTCTGTGTCCACGTGTTCTCATTTTTCTCACCCGCCTATGAGTGAGTATATGCGGTATTTCTTTTTCTGTTCTTGTGTCAGTTTGCTGAGAATGATGTTCTCCAGATTCATCCATGTCCCTACAAAGGACACAAACTCATCATTTCTGATTGCTGCATAATATTCCATGGTGTATATGTGCCACATTTTCCCAGTCCAGTCTATCATCGATGGGCATTTGGGTTGGTTCCAGGTCTTTGCTATTGTAAACAGTGCTGCAATGAACATTCGTGTGCATGTGTCCTTATAGTAGAAGGATTCACAGTCTTTTGGATATATACCCAGTAATGGGATTGCTGGGTCAAATGGAATTTCTATTTCTAGGTCCCTGAGGAATTGCCACACTGTCTTCCACAATGGTTGAACTAATTTACACTCCCACCAACAGTGTAAGAGTGTTCCTATTTCTCCACATCCTCTCCAGCATCTGCTGTCTCCAGATTTTTTAATGATCGCCATTCTAACTGGTGTGAGATGATATCTCAATGTGGTTTTGATTTGCATCTCTCTAATGACCAATGATGATGAGCACTTTTTCATATGTTTGTTGGCCTCATGTATGTCTTCTTTTGTAAAGTGTCTGTTCATATCCTTTGCCCATTTTTGAATGGGCTTGTTTGTTTTTTTTCTGTAAATCTGTTTGAGTTCTTTGTAAATTCTGGATATCAGCCCTTTGTCCAATGCGTAAACTGCAAAGATTTTTTCCCATTCTGATGGTTGTCGATTCACTCTAGTGACTGTTTCTTTTGCCGTGCAGAAGCTGTGGAGTTTGATTAGGTCCCATTTGTCTATTTTGGCTTTTGTTGCCAATGCTTTTGGTGTTTTGTTCATGAAGTCCTTGCCTACTCCTATGTCCTGAACGGTTTTGCCTAGATTTTCTTCTAGGGTTTTTATGGTGTCAGGTCTTACATTTAAGTCTTTAATCCATCTGGAGTTAATTTTAGTGTAAGGTGTCAGGAAGGGGTCCAGTTTCTGCTTTCTGCACATGGCTAGCCAGTTTTTCCAACACCATTTATTAAATAGGGAATCCTTTCCCCATTGCCTGTTTTTGTCTGGTTTATCAAAGATGATATGGTTGTAGATATGTTGTGTTGCCTCTGATGCTTCTATTCTGTTCCATTGGTCTATATCTCTGTTTTGGTACCAGTACCATGCTGTTTTGATTACTGTAGCCTTGTAGTATAGTTTGAAGTCTGGTAGTGTGATGCCTCCCACTGTGTTCTTTTTGCTTAGAATTGACTTGGCTATGCGGGCTCTTTTTTGGTTCCATATGAAATTCATGGTGGTTTTTTCCAGTTCTATGAAGAAATTCAATGGTAGTTTGATGGGGATAGCATTGAATGTGTAAATTACTTTGGGCAGTATAGCCATTTTCACAATATTGATTCTTCCTAACCACGAACATGGAATGTTTCTCCATCTGTTTGTGTCCTCTCTTATTTCATTGAGCAGGTGTTTGTAGTTTTCCTTAAAGAGGTCCCTTACATTCCTAGTGAGTTGTATTCCTAGGTATTTTATTTTCTTTGTAGCGATTGTGAATGGCAGTTCATTCTTAATTTGGTTCTCTTTAAGTCTGTTATTGGTGTATAGGAATGCTTGTGATTTTTGAACATTGATTTTATATCCTGAGACTTTGCTGAAGTTGCTTATCAGTTTCAGGAGCTTTTGGGCTGAGGTGATGGGGTCTTCTAGGTATACTATCATGTCGTCTGCAAATAGAGACAATTTGGCTTCCACCTTTCCTATTTGAATACCCTTTATTTCTTTTTCTTGCCTGATTGCTCTGGCTAGAACTTCCAGTACTATGTTGAATAGAAGTGGTGAGAGAGGGCATCCTTGTCTAGTGCCGGATTTCAAAGGGAATGCTTCCAGTTTTTGCCCATTCAGTATGATATTGGCTGTTGGTTTGTCGTAAATAGCTTTTATTACTTTGAGATATGTTCCATCAATACCAAGTTTATTGAGGGTTTTTAGCATAAAGGGCTGTTGAATTTTGTCAAATGCCTTCTCTGCGTCAATTGAGATAATCATGTGGTTTTTGTTTTTGCTTCTGTTTATGTGGTGAATTACATTTACAGACTTGCGTATGTTGAACCAGCCTTGCATGCCCGGGATGAATCCTACTTGATCATGATGGATAAGTTTTTTAATGTGCTGTTGCAATCGATTTGCCAGTATTTTATTGAAGATTTTTGCATCTATGTTCATCATGGATATTGGCCTGAAGTTTTCTTTTCTTGTTGAGTCTCTGCCAGGTTTTGGTATCAGGATGATGTTGGTCTCATAAAATGATTTGGGAAGGGTTCCCTCTTTTTGGATTATTTGGAATAGTTTCAGAAGGAATGGTACCAGATCCTCTTTGTGTGTCTGGTAGAATTCAGCTGTGAACCCATCTGGACCTGGGCTTTTTTTGTGTGGTAGGCTCTTAATTGCTGCCTCAACTTCTGACCTTGTTATTGGTCTATTCATAGTTTCGGCTTCCTCCTGGTTTAGGCTTGGGAGGACACAGGCATCCAGGAATTTATCCATTTCTTCCTGATTTACTAGTTTGTGTGCATAGAGTTGTTTGTAGTATTCTCTGATGATGGTTTGAATTTCTGTGGAATCTGTGGTGATTTCCCCTTTATTGTTTTTTATTGCATCTATTTGGTTGTTCTCTCTTTTCTTTTTTATCAGTCTGGTTAGTGGTCTGTCCATTTTGTTGATCTTTTCAAAAAACCAGCTCTTAGATTTGTTGATTTTTTGAAGGGTTTTTCGTGTCTCTATCTCCTTCAGTTCTGCTCTGATCTTAGTTATTTCTTGTCTTCGGCTAGGTTTTGAGCTTTTTTGATTTTGCTCCTCTAGCTCTTTCAATTTTGATGATAGGGTGTCAATTTTGGATCTCTCCACTTTTCTCATATGGGCACTTATTGCTATATATTTTCCTCTTCAGACTGCTTTAAATGTGTCCCAGAGATTCTGGTACGTTGTGTCTTCATTCTTGTTGGTTTCAAAGAACTTCTTTATTTCTGCCTTCATTTCATTGTTTATCCAATCAACATTCAAGAGCCAGTTGTTCAGTTTCCATGAAGCTGTGCAGTTCTGAGTTATTTTCTGAATTCTGAGTTCCAACTTGATTGCACTATGGTCTGAGAGACTGTTTGTTATGATTTCCATTGTTTTGCATTTGCTGAGGAGTGCTTTACTTCCAATTATGTGGTCAATTTTGGAGTAGGTGTGATGTGGTGCTGAGAAGAATGTATATTCTGTGGATTTGGGGTGGAGAGTTCTGTAAATGTCTATCAGGTTTGCTTGTTCCAGGTCTGAGTTCAAGTCCTGGATATCCTTGTTAATTTTCTGTCTGGTTGATCTGTCTGCTATTGACAGTGGAGTGTTAAAGTCTCCCACTATTATTGTGTGGGAGTCTAAGTCTCTTTGTAAGTCATTAAGAACTTGCCTTATATATCTGGGTGCTCCTACACTGGGTCCATATATATTTAGAATTGTTAGCTCTTCTTGTTGTATCGATCCTTTTACCATTATGTAGTGACCTTCTTTGTCCCTTTTGATCTTTGTTGCTTTAAAGTCTATTTTATCAGAGATGAGAATTGCAACTCCTGCTTTTTTTTTGCTCTCCATTTGCTTGGTAAATCTTCCTCCATCCTTTTATTTTGAGCCTTTGTGTATCTTTGTGTGTGAGGTGGGTTTCCTGGATACAGCACACTGATGGGTTTTGGTTTTTTATCCAGTTTGCCAGTCTGTGTCTTTTGATTGGTGCATTTAGCCCATTTACATTCAGGGTTAATATTGTTATGTGTGAATTTGATACTGCCATTTTGATGCTATCTGGCTGTTTTGCCCATTGGTTCATGCCTCTTTCAGGAGCTCTTGTAAAGCAGGCCTAGTGGTGACAAAATCTCTGAGTACTTGCTTGTTTGTGAAGGATTTTATTTTTCCTTCACTTATGAAGCTCAGTTTGGCTGGATATGAAATTCTGGGTTGAAATCTCTTTTCTTTAAGGATGTTGAATATTGGCCCCCACTCTCTTCTGGCTTGTAGAGTGTCTGCCGAGAGATCTGCTGTGAGTCTGATGGGCTTCCCTTTGTGGGTGACCTGACCTTTCTCTCTGGCTGCCCTTAGTATTTTCTCCTTCGTTTCAACCCTGGTGAATCTGACGATTATGTGCCTTGGGTTTGCTCTTCTTGCGGAGTATCTTTGTGGTGTTCTCTGTATTTCCTGGAGTTCAGTATTGACCTGTCTTGCTAGGTTGGGGAAATTTTCCTGGATAATATCCTGAAGAGTGTTTTCCAGCTTAGATTCATTCTCTTGATCACATTCTGGTACACCTATCAAACGTAGGTTGGGTCTCTTCACATAGTCCCACATTTCTTGGAGATTTTGTTCATTCCTTTTTGTGCTTTTTTCTTTAATCTTGGTTTCACGTTTTATTTCATTGAGTTGATCTTCAATTTCTGATATTCTTTCTTCTGCTTGGTCAATTCAGCTGTTGAAACTTGTGCATGCTTCACGAAGTTCTCGTGTTGTGTTTTTCAGCTCCTTCAATTCATTCATATTCCTAAGTTTTCCATTCTTGTTATCAATTCCTCGAATTTTTTTTCAAATCTTTTTTCAAGGTTCTTAGTTTCTTTGCACTGATTTAGAACATGTTCTTTTAGCTCAATGAAATTTCTCATTATCCACTTTCTGAAGTCTGATTCCGTCATTTCGTCACACTCATTCTCCGTCCAGCTTTGTTCCCTTGCTGGTGAGGAGTTTTGGTCCTTTGTAGGAGGTGAGGTGTTTTGGTTTCGGGTGTTTTCCTCCTTTTTGCACTGGTTTCTTCCCATCTTTATGGATTTATCCGCCTGTCGTCTTTGTAGTTGCTGATTTTTCAATTGGGTCTCTGTGTGGATGCTGAGATTGTTGATGATGAAGTATTTCTGTTACTTAGTTTTCCTTCTAGTGGTCTAGCCCCTCTGCTGTATGAGTTCTGAGGTCCACTCCAGGCCCTGTTTGTCTGGAGTATACCTGTAGCAGCCTCTGCGCCGTCACTGAGAGCTGCAATCCTGAGTCGCTTCTATGACGCCATCTTGCCGGGTCTCTAGTATAGTCTTTTTGTGTACTCTTGTTGAAGAAGGAAGAGTGAGGGCAGTAAGCTGCAGTGTGTGTCTAGAAACCATCACCAATGCATAAGGACTGGGGTCATTCTTCTATCCCATCTGGGAGCCCTCATACATGAGCCCAGAGGAGCTGGTTCTGTCTCTGTAGAGTGACCTTTGGGCCTGTGACCAAATGGCCAGATAACCTCATAAGAGATCTAGAGTTCATCTAGCTGAGTTTTCAATTTCTGCAAAGGAGTATGGTCCCCAGCTCTTGGCGGTGCGCCCCAGGAACTCTCCGGTGGTCGGGTTGTAGATGAAGAGCTTCCACTCTGCCAGGCACTGGTTGAGGGACTTCTCTTCTTTTAACTTTTTAACATTTCTTGTTTCCTAGTATGTATGAAAATGTAAGAATTATGGTTGGCAAAGTCCTGATTTTTGTAAAATATAAATGAGTTTTCAAATGAGGTTTGATGTTAAAATAATATTTCTAATGTTTATATTTTAAGTATTTTTACATCTATGACATTTAAAATAATTTCATTGCATTGAAGGGTAAATTGAATTTTCTGACAAACTGAAAATATAGTGATTCTATATAGTGAAGCCAGTGAAGGACAGATAATTTTTCATATATCACATATAACCAAGCAGGTGATACATTATTATGCCATTGAATATAAAATATAACTTGTATTCCTACAAGATAAATTTTCCCAAGACAGTAGGATGTGGCTGGAACACCTGTGACCCCAGTGAAAATCCCTAGCGCTTTGACTCCTAAAAGTGTATCCTTTTTCTTTCCTCTGGACTCCTTTCTGTTTGGACATGTGGGGTTTTGTCTGTTTGTTTCTGAAAATCTTGGCTTGGAGAAAGAAGGGAACAGTTTCTGATCAACAGTGATGGGTTAGCTTGCTACAAAATAACTTTGTCATGAACGCATTTACCCAAATACAATCTTACTAACCATAGACTACAATCAAAACTCTGTGGTTCAACTAGAGAAATTTAGTTGATGGTTCAAATGAAGGTAATTCAAGGAAGGAATTCCGTTTAAAAATTGTGGGCAGTAATGAAGGGACTGCTTGAGAGAACAAAAATGGATATAGAGGGAGGTGTCCAAAGAATAGCAGTTGAAGCAGATGAAGGGACAAAAGGAGCAAATAAAGTCACTTCTGGAGCCTAGACAGACCTGGAGCCACTCAAGAGGCATCGCCCATCAGGAGCCGGTGTTACGGAGGAAGAGCTGTGACGGTAAGACTGTTGGAAGGGTCAATATCCTCATCTCTCTCTTCTCACTCCCAGTCTCCTGATGCTGACTAGTGGTGAACTCAATAAGCAAGAAAATGCAGCCAGCAGGGTTCTGAGCAGGATGGAAAGAGTCAAGAAAAGGTCCAGATCAGGGCGCAAATGGAAGATCCTCAGTGCAGATCAGAATCCTGAGAGATAGAGCAGATCTCTAGCACAACCTTGGGCAGGTGTTTAGGACTGCATTCAGGAAGTAAATCGGAAAGCGTGGGTATGGCAGGTAACTGGTTGGAGAGGTTCCTAAGGAAAGGTAACACTCTGAAAGCCTTGGGACCTAGTGTTCTCGAATATCATTGTACCAGGAATGGCATTGAGCCCTCCAAATCTTTTGTCTTGTTTATTGACAACACTTATCACCTATTTCTGGGAGGAATAATTACCAATTTTCTATAAACTTTAAAAATACTGATTTGTGAGAGCTTACATAGCTGGTAAGTACAGAGGGTTCTATGCAGGCTGCATTCTCGTCGAGTCTTCAGCCTGCATCTTTCCTTTATCCCATGCTTCCCTTTGACATTTGAAAGCATTTGCTTCACTCAAAGGCATGCAGGCAGCAGAAACCCTTCATCTGCTTTCCTGGTGGTAACCACTTCAGTCAGCAGGATCATCACTGGGGCCTTTTACTTCAGACCTTCCAACTCTGCTGCCTTTTCAGATCTGGATTCCACCCAGACCTAGGACTAACTCTGACTTCCCCACCATCTAGTCCCTTCTTTCCTATTTTATTCTGGCTTCAGTTCTTAGTGTCTAGTCAACTACTTCCCACAAAAACAAAAACAAAAACACCTTCTTGTGTTTGGAAGAAATCTGGAATCAAAGGCGAAGGAAATGGAAGAAGAAATCTGGAAGTAAGTAAAGAAAAGAGGAGAGGAAGTGTTCACTGGAATGACTGGCACTTGTTCTGAAGTGAGGGAACGGAGTCGGGCTGCCCAGGAACTGGGCTGCTTCTCTGAAGCTTTGGACACACCGTGAGCCCGGAAGAGAGCATTCAGCTGCTCTAGTTTGTAGTTTTGAGTTTAAACCTCAAAAGGAACTAGAAGAAAGCAGAGCAGGACTGGACTGAAGTGAAACTGGGAAGAATTACACTTTGCAGCCCTCTCTTTTGTGATCTAGTATAGCTAATTTATCCTCAGCTGGATTTTTAATTTTTTTTTTTTGAGAAAATTAAAAAAAAAATGAGGAGTTTACTTGATAAAGACATTGAAGTTATATGAAATGTGCTTCCTAATTCGTGATGCTACTGAAATATGGAAACTTTGCTTTACAATGGAATCTATTAAACTGACGTTTCTGCATGGCCAACATGTGGACGAATAGGGACACACCCTGTCTACTGTGCCTCCATCCTTTTCTGCAGGAATACAAGTTTATTCTCCTGAAGCTAATGAAGTTTATATCTCAGGACCCCTCACTTGCCCGAGTTCCTCCAAGACCATATGTACAATTTTGTATTTGTACTTTTGTCTTCTTTTTCTTAAAGAGGGTCCTTCAAATTGTTAATTGTATAAGCTTTAGACTCAACAGAAGCTGGCTGCTGGAGCGGGGTGGGGTATAGGTTTGGGCTTCCGAAAAGTGCGCAATGTGGCGAGACTACAAATCCTCTTTTTTTCTTTCTTTCTTTTTTTTTTTTTGAGACGAAGTTTCACTCTCGTTACCCAGGCTGGAGTGCAATGGCGCGATCTCGCCTCACCGCAGTCTCCGCCTCCTGGGTTCAGGCAATTCTCCTGCCTCAGCCTCCTTAGTAGCTGGGATTACAGGCACGTGCCACCATGCCCAGCTAATTTTTTGTATTTTTAGTAGAGACGGGGTTTCACCATGTTGACCAGCATGGTCTCGATCTCTTGACCTTGTGATCCACCCGCCTCGGCCTCCCAAAGTGCTGGGATTGCAGGCTTCAGCCACCACGCCCGGCCTACAAATCCTTTTAGCACCAACTGGTAGGTTCTCCACCACTTGGCAAATACCCTGTCAGCATTATCACCCGTGACTTCACTTTACTCCTCCGCAACACATCTAAAAAAGAGTTAATCAGTGACAAATTCTTATGTACTAAATTGCTTCCAGGATCTTTTACACAACACTCAGGCCAAGTAAACTTGAGAGGTTTAATACATGCATGCATTAAGTGCTACAGGCCTTCAAGGAAGCTTTCAAATCAGCGAACTCTAAATTACATGGAAAGAAAAATGCAGGGTGAGTTGTCCCCCTGATGCATTACTGCTCTTTAAAAATATTACTCATCAGTGGCTTTGGAATAAAAATCATCTTATTTTTCTAGTGGGTATACTTTATATTTAGACCACATCTATGACCACAAGCATGCATTAATAGGGAAGCAAAAATATATATTGGGGGGCCTGCAAACTTTCTGTGAGGGGCCAGATCATGAATACCTTCAGCTTTGTAGGCTGTGTAATCTCTATTGCAACTACTCAACTCTAATGTTGTAGCATGAAAACAGCCAGAGGCAGCCGGGCACTGTGGCTCACGCCTGTAATCCCAGCACTTTGGGAGGCCGAGGTGAGTGAATCACTGGAGGTCAGGAGTTCAAGACCAGCCTGGCCAACATGGCAAAACCCTGTCTCTACTAAAAATACAAAAATTAGCAGGGTGTGATGGCACGCACCTGTAGTCCTAGCTACTTGGGAGGCTGAGGCAGGAGAATCAATTGAACCTGGGAGGTGGAGATTGCAGTGAGTTGAGATTGTGCCACTGCACTCCAGCCTCTGTGACAGAGGGAGATTCAGTCTCAAAAGAATAAAAAAAACAGCCAGAGGCAACACTTAAATGAATGGTTGTGGTTGTGTTTAAATAAAGCTTTATTTACAGGCATTAAAGTCTGGATTCAATGTGTCTAGCAATAGTATTCTTTTGTATTTAAAAAAATTATTTTAAAAATGTAGGATCATTCTTAGTTCACAGGGTCAAGCAGTCTAGATTTGTCCTATGGACCGTACTTTCAAACCCTTGATGTACAGTAATGGTGAAAAGAATATAAATTTTAGAGCATTCATCTTTGGTTTACAATTTTGAGTCTCTTGCTCTTAGGTCAATGAAATTGTGCATCAGTTTTTCAACTCCCCGGATCCATAGCTTTCTCTTCTGTAAAATGGGCTTGTTCAACTTGTTGGTAGGATTACATGAAACATGGCATTTCAAAGCACCTAGCATAGTCTCTGTGGAGTTGTAGTTAATAGATTCAAATTATTTTCTGTTTTTTTGACTATTTGACTGACTGACTGACTTGTTAACATAAGTATCTTCAACAGATATTGTACAGTCACAAAAGCTGAAAAAAATTGAAATTAAACACTAGTTTTCAAGTATGCAAATTGATGGGATAATATGACAAAAATCTCATTCATGTTTGAATTAAAGTTTGTATCACCTTGATTTTCACTTTGCTCTTTGGGGTCATATCGTTTTCCTTGCTTTATTAAAATTTTTTATGTTTAAATAAAAATATTTTTATTGTTTTATATTTAGTTTAATTTGTATTATAATAATTGGGTGCATCTCCTGTGAGGTTTTACTATATCTGCTCCAGTGGGTTTACCTTGTATAATTTATAGCCATGAGGGACATTGATAATTGAGGAATACAAATGCTACATGCCACTCTAATAGTGTATATTTGTACATCATATCAATGTATGTTCAAGGATGTAACTCTTGAACTGAGCTGAAGGTTTATTGTTGACCAAGGTCATAAGAATCCATAGGAAAACTAGATTGCTTCTAGAAAATCTACATTCAATTCGTTTTTAATAGGAAATATATTAGTATTTTCATATTAATAATTAATTAACAATATGTCAAATTTCTAGGAAAAAGGGAAGAAGTAATGGACTTTGGACTCATTCGGGGAAATTTTTCAAAATATACGTATTCTGATTTTTCACCACCTACCTTCTCATCCTGTCAACATACAAGGAACCATGGAGTGGGGAGAGTGGTTATTTGTATTTTGAATAATAAAAACTCCTCAGTTGAGTTGGACACACACACACACACACACACACACGCACACACACACACACACACACACACAGCACTTTTGGAGGTAAATGATAAGGTTTTTCTATCTGTTTGGGTTCCTCCTAGTCAATTAGTTATTTTGCTTCAATTCTTACTTAGATGTGGAGGATTATTACCAGGGAGTTACATTCTATTTTCTCCAGAGCAGCAGTCAGAATTTCAACAACTTTTTCCTCCTGTCTTTGATGCTGGAAAAAGTTATTGAGCATTCACTGAAGGTAGGACACTGCCACACATCGTGAGGTATAAAAAAGGATAAATGTTGCTCCTCATGTTTGAGGAGGTACAATGTAATACCTAAGACTAGATAAGACAGGTATACATGTAAGCACATATCACAACGTTAAGTGAGAGATATGTGAAAGAAATACAATGTCCTATTGGAAATTAGATGATTGTGATATTATGTATGATTTCAAAAGCCAGGAAAGGTTTTATATATAATTGGAACTGACATTTTAAAATGTTGCCAATGTTTAAGGAAATGAGTAAGTGGTCATTTCTTTATAATCCAACGTTGCTCATTAATTCAGATTCTATTCATGCTATTGAAGTGTTAGGTACATCTTTATTTTAAAATGTTTGAATTGTTCTCTTAGGAGTAGCATCCATAAGCATTTTAATGCATTTGAAGGTGACAGCTTTCCGAAAATATATTCTGTCATATTATAAGAGCCTATAGCCGTAAAATCCAAAATTTGTTTTTAACTTAATAATTCATCATTTCAACACAAATTCCTCAAATGAATCAAGTCATATTGTGTTTAGCTTTTTTTCCACCAAATGGAGGATTTCATCATGGCACGTTCTAAATTTCATGGTTTTCATGAAACAGAGAAGAAAGAAAACTATCACTTAAAAATCCACGTATACTATAATGTGTGAAACAAGAGGAATAATCTCTAAAATGCTTATAAACATGCAACCCTAAATAGATTCAATCGTTTTTGTTAAACTTTTTGCTCTTTAAGCAAGAATTGTCTTCCACATGAAAATTATAATTTTAACAATAAGATTTATTTTAGGAAAACTGAACACCAAAGGGAGATTTTTAATTTGATGCTAAATACATTTATCAATTTCTTACATGTACGTTTCAAACTCTTCAAATTCTTTAGCAAGACATTTTGATTATTTGTTAAAGTCTAGCTTATCAGACTATACAGAAAAATTAGATGAGATTTAGCTTGGTTTAGTCTTGAGCAGTCCATGAAATATGTAATTTATAATAAAATGAATTTTGTTTCTCTCCAGATCCTCATTTCATATTTCACTGGAGAGACTTTAGCCATAAAGATATACTGAGTGGAAATCCAAATTGCCTTTTGGAAATCTTTCAGTAAGGCCAGAGTTTTAAAAAAGTTAATGGATGAATGACATATATTGAATCCAATTTCAATAACTGAACTTTCAAGATAAGTCAAATGAAAAGGCATAGAGAATTGCATGATATTTTTCCTGATTTTGTAACTTTAAAATTTTTGCTGTAATTTTCTACTTAATTGAGAGAAACACAATTAAGAGATGGTAGGTTTGGGCAGTTACTCTCAAACTATATGTTTTTAAGAAGAAATCATTAAATAAAGTTTTGTTATCTTAATTTGTACAATTCTCTCACAGTTAAGAGGGTTTCTCTACCTGGATAATTTGCTCACAGGGCACATGCACAAAAGTGTCACCTGCTGCATTCCAGTGACTCAAAGACTTCAGGAATCATCATCATATTTGCTGAGAATGAGACAATACAATAAAATGGAAATTCTAGATGGAGCATACCTTAAAGCTTTAATATTAATAGTGCAGTTACATTGACATTAGTAATTTGAGTATACATATATATATATATTTTTTTTTTTCTGCACTATGTTTATTGACATAAACAAATGAGGAAATTTTATCTCTTGTACAAATCCATGGATCCTGGGTAATTAAACAAGAGGAATATTATAAAAGCAATGGCCACATCGAAAGCACTGCCATTTTCCTAGCTTAGAGCAATTTGTGTTAAAATAATCGTTTTAAATTTTTCCTGTTATCAAATTAGTGACATATGTGAAGTAAATTGATTACTGTTCCTAAATTCTTTTTACATATTTAAATTCACATACTCATTTATTTCAAGAAAAGAAATTCTATTGTATGCTACATTATGGTAGATACCAAACCAAAAATTCTAACTATTCTAAAAGTAGGTGTTCACAGTGTAAAATTTGGTCCCTATCAGAAACCAAACTGTAAAACATAAGTGTTAAACACACATAATGCTGGTTCCCATCGTTTAAAACATTCCTTTAATGATCTAAGAAAGAGTTTTGTAATGTAAGATTGAAAACAAATTGTTAAATGAAAACTTATCAAAATCTATGATGAGTTTCATGAGAGAAACTTATTTCAAGGTACCTTGAGTATGAAAGTGACATGAGTTTCATCATAGATTTTGTAGTCGAGTTCATCAAAATCTACTACAGGCGGCTTGGCAATGGCTAACCTAAGTCCTCAAACTTACATTGTCTTATGTTCTGATTAATACATAGTTATTACTAAAATGTGATTCTACCATTAATCACCAACCTACCTGTGGGAATATTAGCTAGAAATATGATGGCACATCTGTCCTTACCTCATTTGCTTCTTCACTCATTTTTAAAGACTTCTCTTTGCTTCTGTATTGTTGCCTGGTCCAGACTCTTGTGCCTTGGGCAGAAAGCTTTTTCTTCCTTTCTTTTTTTTTTGCTTATCCCAAATTCAGTCCTTATGTAACAAGCTTTCTTTCTTAGATGTATAGACAAAAATATATTTATACGTTTTTCTTATTTTTATTTATATATAACTGCTATTAAGTAACTCACATAATGCAGAAGCTACAGGAAGTAAACTCTTAAGTGACTTTCTTCAAGTTCCCTAGAATGCCTGAAAATATCTATGAAAGCTTATGCTGTTCCTTTGAAGCATTTTTTAAAGAATACCCTAATGTGAGACAGGAAAAAAAAAGTGATATCTTCCAGGCCAAACAACTTTCTTCCATGACTCAAGCACTTTTCCTTTCTTTTATGGCTCTTTCCTGCCTGTCTACGGCTGCAATGAATGGGGAGATAATTCTGTTTTTAACCTTATAGATCAAGGGCTGCAGTTTAACTCTTTCATATCTGTTAGTACTGGGATACATTCTACTACAAAAGGAAGTAATTCCACATCAACAGAGAGCAAACCAGAAAAAAAATATTTGAAGCATCTGATCTGTGGGCCCAAATTGTATTTTTAGTATGTTTGTCATTTAACATATATTTACTTCTGAATGCATTAATTGAGCAACATAATGATAATTATCCATCCAGTTCTGTGCAACTTTTATCTGTTGCCATTCACATAGGTCTGATCTAAAGACAGAGATTTACAATAGCTCCAAAGAACTGGAAACTGATGTTGATTTTGGAGGATCCAAGATGGCCCAATAAGAGCAGCTCTGGAGTGCAGCTCTCAGCAAGAACAACACAGAGGGTGAGTGATCACTGCATTTCCAAATGAGTTTTCACTGCCCACAGACCAGGAGATTTCCAGGCCAAAAAGCACCAGGAGTTTCCAGCACTGCTACAGGTTAGTGTGCAGAAATTCACACAAATCTGGGTGGCCGATTCAACTGGCACCTGAAATGCCTGGGAGACAGAGCCACCCATTCAACTGAAAGGGAGGGGGCTGAGATAGGGAGCCAGGTGATCTGCCTTGTACCACCATCTGCCAGGTACCACTCCCACGGAACAAGCAATCTGAAATGCTCTGGATTGAGAGTTTCACAGCAAGTGCAGCTGGACCCAGGATGGTCCAGCTCAGTGTGGGGAAGGGCATCCACCATTACTGAGGCAGTTCACCACTGCTGAGGCAGTTCTAACTGCACCTCTATAAACAACTCCTCAAGGAAGTTCACACAGCAGCTGGACAGAGCCCATGGCAGCTCAGCAATGCCTCTGCTGGCAGACTGTGACTAGACTATTTCTGTGCTAAGCAGGGCATCTACAAAAAAAGGCAGCACATCAGGACTTACAAATGAAGCCCGATCTTCCTAGGACAGAACACCTGGGAAAAGAGGCGGTTATGAACTTAAACATACCTGCCCAACAGCTCCAAACAGAATGACAGAGCTCCCAGCTCAGCACTTGAGCTCCTATAAGGGACAGACTGTCTCCTCAAGCAGCTCCCCAACCCCCCTGTATACCCAAAGAGACACCTCATAAAGGAGAACTCAGGCCAACATCTGGTGGGTACCCTTCTGGGACAAAGATAACAGAATAAGAAACTGGCAGCAACCCTTACTGTTCTACAGCCCCACAGGTGATCCCCAGGCAAGCAGGGTCTGGAGTGGACCTCCAGCAGTCCTGCAACAGAGGGGCCTCTTAGAAGGAAAACTAAGAAACAGAAAGAAATAGCTTCAACATCAACAAAAAGGACGTCCACTCAGAGACCCCATCTGAAAGACCAAAAATAGATAAAGCCATGAAGATGGGAAGAAACCAGTGCAAAAAGGATGAAAACACCAAAAACCAGAATGCCTCTCCTCCTCCAAGGGATCACAACTGCTCATCAGCTGGGGAAAAAAACTGGATGGAGAATGAATCTGATGAATTGACAGAAACAGCCTTCAGAAGGTGGATAATAACAAACCTCTCAGAGCTAACAGAACGTGTTCTAACCCAATGCAAAGAAACTAAGAACGTTGAAAAAAGGTGAGATGAAATGCTAACTAGAATAAATAGCTTAGAGAAGAATATAAACGACTTGATGAAGCTGAAAAACAGAGCATGAGAACTTCACAAAGCATATACAAGTTTCAGTAGCTGAATTGACAAAGTAGAAGAAAGGATATCAGAGATTGAAGATCAACCCAATGAAATAAAATGAGAAGGCAAGAATAGAGAAAAAAGAGTAAAAAGAAATGAACAAAGACTCCAAGAAATATGGGATTATGTGAAAAGACCTAATCTATGTTTGATAGGTATACCCGAATGTGGCAGAGAGAATGAAACCAAGCTGGAAAACACTCTTCAGGATATTATCCAGGAGAACATTCCCAACCTAGCAAGGCAGGCCAATATTTAAGTCCAGAAAATACAGAAAACACCACAAAGATATTCCTCAAGAAGAGCAACCCCAAGGCACATAATTGTCAGATTTACCAGGGTGGAAATGAAGGAAAAAATGCTAAGGGCAGCCAGAGAGAAAGGTCGGGTTACCCACAAAGGGAAGTCCATCAGACTCGCAGTGGATCTCTTAGCAGAAACCCTACAAGCCAGAAGAGAGTGGGGGCCAATATTCAACATCCTTAAAGAAAAGAACTTTCAACCTAGAATTTCATATCTAGCCAAACTAAGCTTCATAAGTGAAGGAGAAATAAAATCTGTTATGAACAAGCAATTGCTGAGAGATTTCGTCACCACGAGGCCTGCCTTACAAGAGCTCCTGAAAGAAGCACTAGACATAGAAAGGAACAACCAGTACCAGCCACTCCAAAAACATACTAAATGTTAAAGACCATTGACACAATGAAGAAAATGTGTCAACTAACAGGAAAAACATCCAGCTAGCATCAAAATACCAGGATCAAATTCATACATAACATTAACCCTAAATGTAAATGGGCTAAACGCCCCAATAAAAAGACACAGACTAGCAAATTGGATAAAAAGTCAAGACCAATTGGTGTACTCAGGAAATCCATTTCATGTGCATGGACACACATAGGCTAAAAATAAAGGGTTAGAGGAGGACTTATCAAGCAAATGGAGAGCAAAAAAAAGCAGGAGTTGCAATCCTAGTCTCTGATAAAATGGACTTTAACAAAGATTAAAAGAAACAAAGAAGAGCATTACATAATGGTAAAAGGATCAATAAAACAAGAAGAATTAACGATCCTAAATATATCCGCACCCAATACAGGAGCACCCAGGTACATAAAGCAAGTTTTTAATGACCTACAAAGAGGCTTAGACTCCCACACAATAATAGTGGAAGACTTTAACACTCCACTATCAATATTAGACAGATCAATGAGACACAAAATTAAGAGGATATTCAGGACTTGAACTCCGATCTGGACCAAGCAGACCTAATAGACATCTACAGAAATCTCCATCCTAAATTCACCAATTATACATTCTTCTCAGCACCACATTGCACCTACTCTAAAACTTACCACATAATTGGAAGTAACTTACTCTTCAGCAAATGCAAAAGAATGGAAATCATAACAAACAGTCTCTCAGACCACAGGGCAATCAAATTGGAACTCAGGATTAAGAAACTAACTTAGAACCATACAACTTCACAGAAACTGAACAACTGGTTCCTGAATGTTGACTGGATAAACAATGAAATGAAGGCAGAAATAAATAAGTTCTTTGAAACCAATGAGAATGAAGACACAAGGTACTGGAATCTCTGGAACATATTTAAAGCAGTGTCTAGAGGGAAATTTAAGGCAATAAATGCCCACATGAGAAGCAAGGGAAGATCTAAAATCGACACCCTATCATTAAAATTGAAACAGCTAGAGGAGAAATATCAAAAAAACTCAAAAGCTAGCAGAAGACAAGAAATAACTAAGATTAGAGCAGAACTGAAGGAGTTAGAGACACAAAAAAACCCTTCAAAAAATCAATAAATCCAGGAGGTGTTTTTTTGAAAAGGTCAACAAAATAGACCTCTAGCCAGATTAATAAAAAGAAAAGGGAGAAGAATCGATAAAAAATGATAAAGGGGATATCACCACTGATTCCACAGAAATACAAACTACCATCAGAGATTACTACAAAAAACTATATGCACATAAACCAGTAAACCTGGTAGAAATGGATAAACTCCTGGACACTTGAACCCTCCCAACCTAAACCAGGAAGAAGTTGAAACCTTGAACAGACCAATAACAAGGGCTGCTGAAGTTGAGGCAGCAACTAATAGCCTATCAACAAAAATAAATACAGGTCCAGACGGGTTCACAACTGAATTCTACCAGACGTACAAAGAGGAGCTCGTACCAGTCCTTCTGAAACAATTCCAAACAATACAAAAAGAGGGAATCCTTCCCAAATCATTTTATGAGACCAGCATCATCCGGACACCAAAATCTTGCAGAGACTCAAAAAAAAAAAAAAGAAAGAAAGAAAAGAAAACTTCAGGCCAATATCCATAATGAACATAGATGCAAAAATCTTCAATAAAAATACTGACAAACTGATTGCAACAGCAATCAGATGGATAATAGTGATTAACTATCACTATCAAGTAGGCCTCATCTAGGGGATGCAAGGCTGGTTCAACATATGCAAGTCTATAAATGTAATTCACCACATAAACAGAACCAAGGGCAAAAACCACACGATTATCTCAATAGATGCAGAGAAGGCCTTTGATAAAATTCAACAGCCCTTTATGCTAAAACTCTCAATAAACTAAGTATCGATGTAATGTATCTCAAAATAATAAAAGCTATTTATGACAAACCCACAGCCAATATTATACTGAATAGGTAAAAACTGGAAGCATTCTCATTGAAATCTGGCACTAAACAAGGATGCCCTCTTTCACCACTCCTATTCAATATAGTATTGGAAGTTCTAGCTAGAGCAATCAGGCAAGAAAAAGAAATAAAGGGTATTCAATTAGGAAAAGAGGAAGTCAAATTGTCTCTATTTGAGATGACATGATTGTATATTTAGAAGACTGTATCATCTCAGCCCACAATCTCCTTTAACTGATAAGCAACTTCAGCAAAGTCTCAGGATACAAAATCAATGTGTAGAAATCAAAAGCATTCCTATACACCAATAACAGACTAACAGAGAGCCAAATCATAAGCAAACTCCCATTCACAATTGCTTCAAAGAGAATAAAATACCTAGGAATATAATTAACAAAGGATGTAAAGGACCTTTTCAAGGAGAACTACAAACCACAGCTCAAGGAAATAAGAAAGGATACAAACAGATGGAGAAACATTCCATGCTCATGGTTAGGAAGAATCAATATTGTGAAAATGGCTGTACTGCCCAAAGTAATTTATAGATTCAACACTATCCCCATCAAGCTACCAATGACCTTCTTCACAGAACTGGAAAAAACTACCTTAAATATCATATGGAACAAAAAGAAAGCCTGCATAGCCAAGACAATCCTAAGCAAAAGGAAAAAGCTGGAAGCATCATGGTACCTGACTTCAAATTATACTACCAGGCTACAGTAATCAAACCAGCATGGTACTGGTACCAGAACAGAGTTATAGACCAATGGAACAGAGTAGAGGCCTTGGAAGCAACATCTACAACCATCTGATCTTTGACAAACTGGACAAAAACAAGCAATGGGGAAAGGATTCCCTGTTTAATAAATGGTGTTGTGATAACTGGCTAGCCATGTTCAGAAAGCAGAAACTGGACCCCTTCCTGACACTTTACACTAAAATTAACTTCAGATGGATTAAAGACTTAAACATAAGACCTAACAGCATAAAAACCCTAGAAGAAAACCTAGGCAAAACTATTCAGGACATAGACATGGGCAAGGACTTCATGATTAAAACACCAAAAGCATTGGCAAAAAAAAAAGCCAAAATAGACAAATGGGACCTAATTAAACTCCAGAGCTTCTGTACAGCAACAGAAATAATCATTAGAGTGAACCAGCAACCAACATAATGGGAAAAGATTTTTGCAGTCTACCCATCTGACTGACAAAGGGCAAATAATTCAGAATCTACAAAGAACTAAAACAGATCTACAAGAAAATAACAAACAAACCCATCCAAAAGTGGGTGAAGAACATTAACAGACACTTTCCTAAGGAAGACATATATGAGGCCAACAAACATATGAAAAAATGCTCATCATCACTGGTCGTTAGAGAAATGCACATCAAAACCACATTGAGATACCACCTCACACCAGTTAGAATGGCGATTGTAAAAACGTCAGGAGACAACAGATGCTGGAGAGGATGTGGAGAAATAGGAACACTTTTACACTGTTGATGGGAGTGTAAATTAGTTCAGCCATTGTGGAATACAGTGTGGTGCTTCCTCAAGGATCTAGAAATAGAAATTCCATTTGACCCAGCAATCCCATTACTGGGTGTATACCTAAAAGATTACAAATCGTTCTACTATAAAGACACATGCACACGTATGTTCATTGCAGCACTGTTTACAATAGCAAAGACCTGGAACCAACCCAAATGCCCATCGATGATAGACTGGACAAGGAAAATGTGGTACACGTACACCATGGAATACTAGGCAGCCATAAAAAATGTTGAGTTCATGTCCTTTGTAGGGACATGGATGAATCTGGAAACCATCATTCTCAGCAAACTGACACAAGAACAGGAAATCAAACACCACATGTTCTCACTCATAGGTGGGTGTTGAAAAATGAGAACATGTGGACATAGGGAGGGGAGCATCACACACTGGGGTCTGTTGGTGGGGCCATGGGAGGGACAGTGGGAATTGGGGAGGGATAACATGGGAAGAAATGCCAGATATATGTGATGGGGGATGGAGGTAACAAACCACATTGCCATGTATGTACCTATGGAACAATCCTGCAATCCCTTAAAACCCTTATTAGGTTCTCTTTAATCCTGAAAATAACATGGACAAAACAATGGAAAGATCATATTATTACCTTACTTTTACTGAGGAAAAAACTGAAACACAAAGAAATGAATCTGGACAATGTCAGACAATGGCAATGGTGCAAAGAGAATTCCAGTTAAGACAGTCTAGCTCCGGAGTATATGCCTGAAGGTGCTGCTGCATGTGTGTTCTGCGTTTATTCAACATTCAATGAAAACTTTTGTATTAACATTAACCCAGACACACAGATGCTTAGTTATAAAAATGAAGAAAAGGTATTCTCAAGGCCCCATGAGTAGAAAGGTGACATGCAAAAGACAGTAAATATGACAAAAATTAGTTCTATAAAAGTGTGTGCAGGTTACGATGGAAATAAAATGAAGAGATAACTGATTTAACTTTTGGGTAAGAGTGAAAATGAGAAAAGCCTTCCTGGAAGGCATGAATTCATGAACTGCAACTTAAAATCGATTAGCGTTTGTTGGAAAGCCAAGGAGAGCCCAAAGGGGAGTTGCCATATGAGCAAAGGTATAAAGAAATGAAGCCCAAAGAAATCACAGGAGGTTCCTTATGGTGGTACAGTAGGCCTTGAAGGCTGAGAGCAATAAAAACTAACTCGAGAGAGTGATGAGAAAGCGAGTCTTGGAGGACTACGAATAACTTGTTGAAGAATTTAAACATTTTATTATAGAAATTGAATACTCACTGAAGATTTTAAGTCTAAAAGATTTGGGGTGGAAGGTTGGGCCCCATAATGTGCATGATTATGGGTAAGGCTCTAGAGCCCTAGAAGTCTCAGTTCTGTCACTTGTGAAGAGCACATTATTAATACCTATGTTATAGTCCTTTATTTTTTTGAGATAGGATCTCGCTTTGTCACCCACGCTGGAGTGCAGTGGGATGGTCTTGGTTCACAGCATCCTTGATCTCCCAGGCTCAACGATCCTCTGGCCCTAGCACTCACAGTAGCTGGGACTATAGGCACACCACCAGGCCTGGCTAATTTTTTGTATTTTTTGTAGAGAAGGGGTTTTGCTATGTTGCCCAGGCTGATCTCCAACTCCTGAGCTTAAGCTATCTGCCCACCTTGGCTTCCCAAAGTGCTGGATTACATGTGTGTATTACACCACTCCTGGCCTTCATGTTCTTTTGTGAGAAGTGAGACAATCATATGTAACATGCATCTTATTCTTTATCCCCTAGTTGAGAAAGAAAGGAGAAGCAGAAAGAAGTTAGGCATGTCTGTGTGTGTGTGGTTGGGCTCACTGGTGCTTTCAATGGTTGTGGAGTGCAGAGTAAGGCATTTGAAGGCTCTTCCTTATGGGTTAAGGCAGTATTGTACTTCCTCACTCTCCTTGAACTCAGACATGACCAGTGACTGGCTGGTCCAGTGAAATGTTAACAGAGGAATATGTCCAGCTTTAGAAGGGAGCACTTAATTGCCATAATAATGGCCGCCAGCCCTCTCTTCTGCTGCTGCGATGTTCATGGAAGTGTCTGTGGAGGTAGAAGGTCTGTGTCCTGCTGGGTCCCCAAGTGACTGTGTGCTCCACTCTTAGCTCCTGCTGAGCCTGTATTATGAGAGGGGAAAGTTCTTGTTGAGATAAGCTGCTGTGATTTTGAGAGTTGTTATCAAAGCATAACATATTCCATCTGATTATACGGAGGTCAAATGGCTTCACTGAATTGCAGTTAGAGTAGAGTCTTTCACTTGGGGATATGGGAAGATAGGCTACGTGATCACTGAAGGATGAATGAAAACTTAAGGTTCAGTAACTGTGAAAGGCAAGAGAACAATTCCAAACTGGAATCCTTGCTTCAAAAGAAAGGAAAAATTACATTAGTAAGCTGGAAAAATCTAACCCAGCCTTTGGCTGGCTGTGTGATACCATGATGGGGTTAATATGTGTGACTGAGGACCATTTGGTTGTAATAATCTGGTTTTAAGACACAGGGTTGAAACTAACATGATGCGTGGCATATAATGTAAGCTCGACAAATATTAGTTGCCTTATTCATCTTCCCATTCCTTCTTTTATAGGATCCCATTTGCTACTTATTTACCTAAGGGCTAGAATTGTTTGACCTAAGAAACCTTAAAAATGCTGTCTATGTAATGAGTTTATTCAATTCAGTGTTCCCGGAGTTAAGTACTTCACACGCAAATGTAAGAGTGCTGAGTCATTCGGTTTCCTCTATTCATTATGCAGTAGTGAATGGCCATGACGTTATGGTTTTCAACTTAGAAAATTACGAGTACCAAATATCTTCATCTCACATAGTTTTATTTTTTCGTTGTTGCATTGTACAGATGTCTACAGGATGTTTCTAATCATAGCACTTCATTAGGTGACTACATGGAGGTAGACACTTTGATCCTGTTAACATAGCTTAATTGTAGACTCTGATGACTATACAGTCAGTGAAGGGCCATGCATCTGATTAGCATGTGAAGTGGGAGTATTTTTTGTGTACCATACTATGATGTGTTAGAAAAATTCTAGGAGACTATGGAAGAGTCTATAGAGTATTCTATAGTTTCATTTATAGAGTAGATTGTGGAATAATATCGAACACCCAGAGTTGGACAGCCAGAAGAGAAGTCACAAGTCATGACAGGTCCAGAAACATATGTAAGTGTGCAGCAGCAGGAGTTGAAACTTGAAATTTTATCACAATCCAGTATTCAGTGATTGAGACAAAATACAACTCACCAGGAACTGGCACCAGAATCTCACTCAACCTTTGCCTTTCTTTCATTGTGTGGTAGAAAGGGATTGGCAGGAGAGAGTTTAAAGGATCGTACCGAATGCTCTACAAGGGCTAAAAGGATGAATTAGCCATAATCCAAAAGTTCACAGACTTTAAGCATGACAATTAAATTAAAGTAGAAGATTATCCTAGCACAGGGTCTTGGAAAAAAAGCAGAGGTTGAACGGAGTACTTGCAATTTCCATCTGAAGTAAGTTATGTGAGAGCAGTAATAACATTATGGAATTAGTAGGCGTTTTAGCACTAACCTTGTCCAATCTTTCAACCAACCAAGGTTAATTTACAAGGCTAAACATCCCTCGTGACTTGAGACCATGTTATATCTAAGCTTTATAATAAGATTACCAGGCAATTTATTAACCTTAAATCTTTCATTTAGCAATCTTCTTTCCACTAATGAGAAGGTTCTAGTTACATTATACATTTGAAGTCATATAAAAAAATTTCTTAATGTT
The DNA here is from genome assembly GCA_031835075.1 of Saguinus oedipus. Classification (NCBI taxonomy): domain Eukaryota; kingdom Metazoa; phylum Chordata; class Mammalia; order Primates; family Cebidae; genus Saguinus; species Saguinus oedipus. The sequence goes on from CM063169.1 coordinate 23,649,314, forward strand.
TAATAAGCTGAATTCCATCAATATATACATGACAAAATAAAAATGAGGGCAAAATCAAAATTGGAATAGACATTTTTCCTAGAAATTAATTTTGCAACTGTTGAAAATTAAGAAGCCCATTGTATGGTGTAATGACCTTTCATAATAGCAATATCTGGACTCTATGCGCTAAGAGCGTTAGGTTAGAGCACCAGGATTACAAGCCTGATCTAAGCTTGTGCCTCAAATTTCAGGAATCCTACGTATCACTCATACAACTTTTTAATACTGCATGATAAATGGGAAAACAATATCTTGGTTATCTAACTAGTTTACTTACAGGTTTAGGGACTTTCAGTCCAGTGCTGTCTCAAACATATTATGTTTTATGAGCGGCTCAAAAGTGGATACCATAACTCACTCTATTTTACTGTCATCATTGAACACAATTTGTTGTTATCTTGTTACTTAATATGGGTGATCTATGCTTTTTAGTGTTTGCAAAATAAATATATATCTTAAATTGGCCAAAAATTATTACTATTAATTATTATTTTGAGACAGGGTCCTGCTCTGTCACCCAGTCTGGAGTGCAGTGACACAGTCATGACTCATTGCAGCCTTGACTTAAGCTCAAGTGATCTTCTTGCCTCAGTCTTCCTAGTAGCTGGGATTACAGGTGCAAAATCACAGCACTCGGCTAATTTTTAATTCTTTGGAGAGACCAGGTCTTGCTATGTTACTCATTGTGGTCTCGGCCTCCTAGACTCATCCCGTCTTGGCCTCCCAAAGTACTGAGTCACTGTGCCCTGATGACCATGAATTATATTGAAATGCCTTTAAGTTACAGTGGTGGAGAGAATTTAAAGAAGAAATAAGAAAAAAGATTGCTAAGAGGTATTAACTACTAGAACAGGTGACACATCCACTCTTCGGTGTCTTTATAAAATAGACAACTCATGCAAATTAAGATTAGCCAGTAGTGCAAAAGCAATAAAGTAATGTCTAAAGATGTGAGGGCGAATAAGAATTTTAATGAAACTTTAAAATAAGGTCTGCATTTACATTGAGTCATTAATCTCAATAAGACAGTTGACGGGTTTGTATAAAAAATAGAAGCCATATTAAATTGTGTAGATTCAGAAATATTTAGAGGTCATATTATTTAAGATAGTAATGTATAAGGCATGGCTCTGTTTCTACAAAATATAACATAAACTTACTAATCATTTTTCAAAAAAGTTCCATACTTTTCTGAAGATGATTACGACATAGCTTTTTATTTTTATAACTCCTCTCATTGAAATTGCCTTAACACTCAGTTTATGATGCACTTGAGGTGAAATAAGAATCATTACTAGGTAGTTACATCTTCTTCACATCTGAGCTCTTTCTAAAAAAACCCCACACTTATTGTCAAAACATACAGCTTTGCCAACACTGAATATATTGAAAAGAAAATATTGCTGGTCTAGAGGTAAGATGAAAGAGGACCTAATAAAGTGTTTTGAGCAATGACAGCATCACTGAAATAAATGGACGTCTTTCCTTGGAAATTCTGTGTAGCTGACAGTGTTCATTTGTTCAGGGAAGAAGTGTCTGGCGGGTACAAAAAAAGAGCTTCCATACATTCCATTCTTTTCACAGCTGATTCTTTTTTATCGGGCACTTTAATGTGGTATCATCTAAGGTTCTGCCTTCTGCCCTCATTCATTCTCATTTGATAATGTCTCTTGTATATCTCAGCAATGTCACTGGCTACAGTTATTACTGTTATGACCACCAAATTTATACCACCAGGCCACATCTTTTTTCTTGATTTTACAACAATGCATCCAGTCTCTCATTGGGCTTCTCCACTTGCATATTCTACAAATACCTCCAGTTTAACATGACTGAAAAGAAGCTCATTATTTACGATCTTATGAGACCCTCTATCTGTTTTTGTCTCAGTTCAGTGAAGACAAGCAGCATGTGTACCATTAGCCAAGCCAGAATGAAGCACACCCTACATTCTTTATTCACTCTTCTTGGGCCATCCAATCCTCTACTAGAAAATATCCTCATCACCCTTTGTTCCCACTATCATTTCTTTATTCAGGTCCTTGCCATTTCTACATGATATATAACAGACTTTGGATTGGTCTCATTGGCTCCTGCTTCTTTCTTACAACCTATTTTCAACTGTTACTCACTTTTCTAAAATGAAAATAATATGATATCATTCGCCCCATTACTCCAAAACGAAATGCTAATGTGTTTCCTTGAACTTTCTCAGAAAGCTTAGGTTTCACTTCTTCGTGAAATGGCTTTCTTCTATGTCCACTCTGCGCCCCTCTGCTGGTTGTGTAGTAAACTGCCAGGCATGGTGCGCCAGCTTTCCTCTGATTTCTGTTTCCAGCTTCCGTGAGACATATGTTAGTGCCACATCATGTGAGATGCATATCTTACGTGACGGGATAAGTTACTGTTAAGTAAACTTCCATGTCTGGAATTTGCCTGTTTTCTTTAGTAAACCGGTCTTTTCTTTAGGACAAGCAAAATCTCTATTTCTCCAAGACCTAGCCGAGAGTTTTCAGGTGTTCAACAACTGGTTGAATTAATGAGAATCTCCCATATTTTAGAGGCTATAAAGAAAGAAATGAAAAACACAACCCCTTTTTGAAAGAAATTTTATTGCCTGCTGTGAGTGCTATAATTATGCATTTATTTCAATGGATACAGTAGAAATTAAAGTTATATTGTGGTGACAGTCCACTATTTTAAATACAGAGAGGATTAAACAGCTTAATTTATTTAAATAATCTCCTAGGCAGAATATCCATCAGAGCATTTAAAAATTATGAACAGATTTAAAGGTCCCATTAGCATTTTAAAATACGTAATTCAATAAAAGCATGGAGAAAGGCTACATTTTACTGTTTTTAAAGTTTAAAGGATAAACATGATTTACATGTGAGTACTAGCATAGCTCAATACTTTCATTTGCCACTGACTAGTGTTTAGAATAAAACATATTTTAAGAAAAGTATTTTCTAAGTACAGATCATAGAGACCTCCAAAATGAAAAGAATAGTAAAAAATATATATATTAAAACACGAAAATTTAAGATTTATACTTTGCAATTCCTCCTCAAGTATCCTCATAATAGCACCAAGATTAACTAAAATCTGAAAGCAAGAAAAATGACTTAGTTGTTTTTAAGTTATGTGGATTTCAAATATGCCCATAGCTTTTGTTTAAAAATGTGTTTATATAAGTACTTTAGTAATTTTTCCCTGAGTTGAGATGATTTTTTAAAAACAGTTTTCAATCAAATAATTCAGAATAAAGCCCATATACATGAAATATATCATTCGACAAGGTAGACAAAGGTTTACTCCCAAATCCAAAAAATCCTCAGGAATACTTCGTACTTTGAAAACGCACATTTTTACATTGTAATGTTTACATTTTGTATCAGATTTATAAAAATTAAGGTTAATTAATAAACATTGGAAAACTGACATTTCAAGACTTTAAGATATTTGAAAGTAAATCTTAAGATCATATTTCTCACTTACGAATTTTCATAGGCATGTTCTTCCAAAGTGTCAATAGTGAGGTTAGAAGAGATTAAGGCTTTATTTGATATTTTAAAATTGTGTTTATATTAGGCAAATATAAGATATTACAAATCCAGAATTGTATATATTTGAAATAGATACACTGCTTCCTGCATCTCAGAGAGCTCCATTTCCCAGCACCTAGAGATAAGTGCCCACCCTCATCTGTCATTGTAGACACTTAGTGAACAAATTTGAGAAGAGTTGCAGGCAGCCGAAGCTGAGTTGCACATTGCAAATCTCCCCAAGGCTATAGTTCAGTTATGCGTGGGAATAAAGAAGCAGGTGTACCACTTCATTCTTAGCCCTGCCTAGGTGATTTTCGACGTTAGAAACCAGTGGAAACTGCTTCCATTTCACTTCACAGAGATCCTTAACATAAGGATAGATGCTCAAGTACCTTGTCCAAGAGTAGAAACATAATAGCACTTGCATTATCACTTATTCCCTGAGTGACAATCAACTGTTTAGCATTTGCCACTTAATTATCATCACTATAGTAGTGTATTACTTGTATCATACTTCATAAGTCCTTGTTCCTGATGTTTCAAAACCTGTATCTTTATATTTAGTTTCCATTTTTTTCCTTTTTGCATTACATAATTACTGTTGCTGATATTATTACTAATATCAATTTAAGATCTGATTTTACATTAAAGAAATGCAGATTAAAATCACAATAGATACCATCTTACACCAGTCAAAATGGCCATAATTAAAACCAACAAATATTGGCAAGGCTGCAGGGAAAAAGGAACATGTATACAGTGCTGGTGGAAATGTAAATTAGTTTGGCCACTGTGGAAACCAGTTTGGAGATTTCTTAAAGAACTAAAAACAGGACTATCACTAAACCCAGCAATCCCATTACGGGGTATACACACAAAGAAAAATAAATCAATGCACACACAAGAAGACATGCACTCCCAGTGCTATTCACAACAGCAAAGTCATGGAGTCAATCCAGGTACTCACCAATGATGGATTGGATAAAGAAGATGTGCTATGTATACACCATGAAATACTCTGCAGTCATAAAAAAGAATGAAATCATGTCCTTTGCAGCAAGATACATGTAGCCGGAGATCATTATTCTAAGCCAATTAATGCAGGACCAGAAAGCCAAATACTACATGTTCTCACTAATAGGTGGGAGCTAAACATTGGGTACATATGGACTTAAAGATGGGAACAACAGATACTGGGAACTACTAGAGAGAAGAGGAGGGAGTGGGGGCAAAGGCTGACAAGCTACCTATCAGGTACTATGCTCATCACCTAGGTCATGGGATCATTTGTACCCCAAACCTCAGCATCACAAAATATACCCATGTAACAAACTGCACAGGTACTCTCTAAACCTAAAATAAAAGTTAAAATTATTTTCAAAAAAAATTTGATTTTATAACATGGCAATGTTTTTAGCTAAATTAGCATTATACCTTGTTCATAATATATCTAAGAACAGTAACTGATTTTACCTGTTTTTAAAATCAGTATGTACAGTGAGCACATGTACTTAATAAATGAGTTTGGAAGAATAAGTTGAGCTGTGAAACAAGACACACAATAGGTTTTTACAATTCTTAAAATTCAAATTTATCTCATATATATATAAACACACACACACACTATGATATTCATACACACACGCATATATATCATGATGTATACACACATACACATAATGTTATATATAGTATTATATGTTTTTAAAAGACCTCAAATTACATTTTACCATATTTCATTATAGATAAGAAAATGATACTAGCAATACTTAGTGTAATTCACTGTGCCTTGAAAAATCTTGAGGATCAATTGAAGATACAAATTTATGCAACTGAAGATACAAATTACAGATACAAATTAATTGTAATACAGTACATTTAAATCTGTTTTACTTATTATTGCATATTTTTCAGTATATTAAAAAGTGATGACATTGAAAATGGTAGTATAGTTTTTTAACATCAATTTCTATATAGAGGTAAAGATTACCTTAATAAAACACACAAAATATCTGCTGTGATGTGATCCTTATGAATCTGTCAGCTGTTAATTTTTATGAGCTGTTATACCTATACTATATATCTGAGTTAACCTTTTTTGTCTGTTAGTAGAAGGAAACTAAAATCAACTCTAAAAATTTAAAGCAAAGAGAAAATGAAGATAACTAATACAAAGGCATATGATGAAAAAGGAGGGTTTGAAGGCCGACAAAGCTAAAGTCTGTTTTTGTTTTCTGGGCCAATTATTTAGCAGGGCGTAACTACATAAGCCCTGAGGCATATTTTTCTGATTCATAAAGTGGGGTTTAAAGGCCTACCTCACATATTATCTGGATTCAAAGAGGTCAATGGAGTTAGAGCTTAAAATAGTACTAGGATGATAATTATAGGCAATCAGCAAATTATTTCTGTTTTATAATAATTATGACATACTTGAGAATTTTGAATAACTTTCTATTCATTTTTCCTCAGTATAAGTCTCAGCAATTATTTTGCTATAAGTATCTCAATTTGCAGAAAATTTTAGAACCTGATATTTTTATGTCTTAATTTTTTTTTTTAGAAATGGGGTCTTACTCCATCACTTGGGCTGGAGTGCCAGTGGTGAGATCAAGGCTTACTGCAGCCTTGAACACCTGGGCTCAGGTGATTCTCCTGCCTCAGCCTCCTGAGGAATGGTGACTACAGGTACATACCACCACACTTGGTTAATTTTATTTTCATTGTTTATTATTTTAAAGAAAAAGTCCACATTGTTGCCCAGACTGGTCTCAAACTCCTGGCCTCAAGTGATCCTCCCACCTTAGCCTCCCAAGTAGCTAGGATTATACACTTGAGTCACTGAGCCTGACACTTTTATCTTTTTATGGTGATTCTGTAACGGTTCAAGTTGGAAACACAACAACACGAATCAATAGATGACATTTATATGAACGTGTCTTCTACATTATGCCTTAAATGATCTCAGTGTTTCCTGGAAATTATGACTTTGATAAAAATAATTTAACTCTAAATGCAGAGGTCAAAATTAGGTAATTTGTAAGAGCAAATTAATTTTAGAAGATTCCAAAATGCTGATTAATAAATGCGAGTATATTACATTTTTATGAGGTTGTTTTTATTTGCTCTTGGGTCTTTAAAAACATCTGTTTTTTTTTTCTGTCTGGACCTATGAATATTTATTTTATTTTCTTGAATAATCTCACAAGGTTGCTGAGTCCAGGTTCACCTTGGCAATGAGCACCAGCAGGACTGTTTAAGTGGTATGAGAAAATTGGGCTTGTTTCGCAGTGCGTGTATACGTGTATATCCTAAATCCTACTATTTAAGCCCATCACAATTGTTTGGTTTAAGGTTGAAAGTTTCAAAAGAAGTGCATTGAAAACCCTTACCATGCCATACAGTGATAAAAATATCTTAGTGTTCAAAATAAATTATTTTTCATCTTTTCTTTAATTTAATGTTTGAAAATACCCTGGATCTGAATAAAAAAAATTCTGAAATTTTGTTTTACCAAGGCACAAGGAACTAACTATTGAGCATCAGGGTCTAATGACATTAGAAGAGGATTGGAACAACAGAGAAACCAAGGGCATTGTGAAATCTTGTTCAGGAGAAAAACAGTAGAAAATGTGTTTTGCATTACTGATTCTATGGGTCTGTGCATTTACATGCTCGTGTTTTAAGTTGTCCTTGTGAAAATTGATGATGATGATTTCAGATATAAAAGCCGGTGGAGGAGAGTGTACTTTACATTTTACTCACTGATGTTGCAAGTTATTGGATGCTATTAGGAACTCTTTTAGAAAGATTTATGATAATACGTATTCATCGCAAAGCCCATCATCCTGGAGAACAAAAGTGATGCTGCATTCATTTTGTGTGATTAATGATTTGCATGTAATGAGGAAAAATGGTCAGGACTAATCTACAATTGTAAATGAAAATGAACTTTATAAAGAGATTTTTCTTGTTAATGTCAACAAAAGAAAGAAACCCTGCATATGTGTGGTATTTGCAAGTATTTACATCAGGTAACAAGAACCATTATATCAAGCAATAAGACAATCTGTTAATTTGTATCATAATTAAAAATTTACATTCTGTAATATCTCAGACTTCTAAGCACGTTTAATAAAATTTAGGTGGTATATTTATTTTGCTATCCCAGATAGGATATTAATGAATGGGCTGATTCAAACCTAATTTGCATAGTAAGTGAATATAATTAAAACCAGTCTTTCATTAAAAGCTCACAAGAAAATATTTAATCTGTAGCATATTTTCAGGAAGGCAAGTAGCAGAGCTTTTTTTCATTTCTAGCACATTCTACAAAATCAGTTGAATAAACAACTTAGGCATATTGTTTGATTGTTTTCTTGTCACTGGGCTTTGGCATCATAATAATTTATTTTGGGCGAGTGTGATCTAAACTCCATTATGATGTTAAAACCCTATAAACATAAAATGAGAAATGTTGCTTTTATTGCTGGCATAGACATTTCTTTTCCTTATTGACCTGTGTGAATTTGCTAGTTTGAATTGCACCCTCAAGTTGGGGAAGTATAGTTCACTAACCAAATCCATATCAAAGTTTGAAAATTTGAGTCTCATGATATCAAACTAATCATTACCTTAAATATTTTAATCTTGAAGATATTATGAAATACTCATTTTTTTATATAGAATAAAAGAACTTTTATTTTATTTAAAATATTGCCAAGACAAATTTATTAGAAAATTCAAAATATTATACTCTTCACTAATAAAACTGTTCTATTTTTTCAGGCTTCTTTCTGATACACTGATCAGCTCTGTGTGGTTGATTTTCCCTTCTCTGAATATGGCCAAATCACTTTCAGTATGCTATTTAACTGGGGTGGGTTAAAACAGGGTCTTTGATTGCCTGTTCTCTGATTAATTTTTAAAAGCTGCATTGCTGTGGGTCTCATGATAAAATCTATGTCCTTTAGTTATCCAATGTCTTCTTCTGAATATTGACTTTCTTTTCATTTTTTTTCTCTTACTTTTTATGTCTCTATTCTCCAATGGTTTGTCTCCTTTCCTTTGAAATTCCCTTTTCTCTTGTTTCATATTGATTTCTAGTTTATTTATAGCTCTGTATAGATTAAACACCTTGAGGAGTACTGAGTAAGGTTTCATTGACTGTTTGACTACAAATCCTTCTTCTGCTACATTCTGATTCTTGATCTTTCTTTATCCACTCTCTAAAGTTGACCTATTATGTGTATTCAATTAGTATTTTCCTGCAACTTGAAGTATTAAGTTTAGTGGAACAGACATCTCTTTTAGAATGGTAAGAAGTGTTACAGTATAAATGCATACAAATTAGAACTAAAATAAACAAACACAAAATTCATCCTTGCAACCTATGAAACTATTAATAATATTATTTCAACTAGCCTCTAACACAGTTGATAAGTCTTTTTTAGTATCTTAAGGGTTTCTATTGGTGATATCTTATTAATAGGGACAGGAGGCAGAGAAATGCTATGCAGAAAAAGGTGGAGTCCCTGGCAAAGCCCTACCCTCAAGCTGGAAATCTTGAGACCACAGCCCAAAGTGAGAACTTACATTTCTGTTTCCCCACTTGAATGTTGCCTTTTCCTAAGCCACCCATGGCCCCATCCAACTCCATTCTGTGCCTATAAAGACCTCAGACTCAGCTGTCAGAGAGGAAGAAGCAGCTGGACATTGGAGAGAAGTGGCTTGACTTCACAGGGCTTCACAGCATAACTTCTGAGAAGAATCCAGCCAGAGATAGCTGAACTTCAGGATAAGATTGCCTGCACACCTCCCCACTCCCACCATCTTTTCAGCTCCTCTTCCCACTGAGAGCCACTTTCACTGGCAATAAAATCCCCTGTATTTACCACCATTCAATTTGTTTGCCCAACTTTATTTTTCCTGGCTGCTAGGAAAGAGCCTGGGAACAAGTGCAGATACAAAAGGGCCCACAGAGCTGTTAACACTTAAGCTGTCTGCAGATGGCAGAGCTAAAAGTGTGCTGTAACATGCCCACTGGGGCTTCAGAAGTCACATGCACCCCCCCTAGATGTTGCCAGGGGACCTGCACCAAGTTTGCTCCTGCTGGTGCCTAAAAGTGTTTGCTCAGGCTCCTGCACCCACTCACCTGAATGCTCCCTCCCATGAGGGGTGGAACGTAGCAGGTCAGAGTGAGTGGAGTTTGCTCCTGCCAGTGCCAAAGTGGCCAGCTGATTCTAGTGCTCAAGTACTCCAGTTCCTGCCTCATTCGCTTGCATACTCCCTCCTGTGAGGAGCTAAGAGTAGTGAGCTGAGTAAATAGGGCATCCATGTCACAAGTCTCATGGAGGGGTTGGGAAAATATCCTGCTTCATCATAATGATAAAATAAAATCTATCATAACTCAAAATGAAGAAATACCCATTATATATAGGTTAAAATACCATTTAACAAAAATGTTAACATTGTATTTGAAGAAAAATTTGACAAAACTGAAGGAAAAAAATAGCAGCATGATAATTGTAGGATACTTTAATATGTCACTTCCAATCATGAGGTCAATCAGGTAGTAGAGGACTTGAACAACACTATAGTCTAATTGGATCTAATAGGCATACACAGAACACGCCACCCAAAACAGTGAACTATATATTCTCCTCAAGAGCACATGGAACATTCTCTATTATAGATATATGTTAGAAAAAAAAATCAAGTCTTTACATATTTGAGAAAATCTAAGCTATCCCTGTTTATTTAATATGTGGTCAGCTCTTAATCTTACCCTGCACCCTTTGGAATGATCCACTGAAATCATATAAAGTATATTTTGTAATCACAATGGAATAAAACTAAAAATCAATAGTGTGAGGCAAACCTTGAAAATCTACAAATATGTGAAAAATAAGGAACACTCTGAAACAACCAATGGGTCAAAGAAAAGTTACAAGGAAAATTAGAAAATACCTTGAGACAAATGAAAATGAAAATGTAACATAACAAAACTTATGGGATGCAGTGGAAAAAGTATAAAGAGAAAAGTTTATAGCTGTAAATGCATACACTGAAAAAGAAGAAAGATAACAAAAAAGATGAAAGGTTTTTCTCTCTACCAAAACTTGGGAAGTTTTCAGCTATCATTTCATTAAATATGTTTTCTACAGCTTTTCCTATCTCTTTTTTTTTCTGGGATGCCCATAATATGAATATTTGTACACGTAATGGTGTCCCACAAATCCATAAATCCTGCATGCTTTTTTATTCTTTTTTATTATTTTCTCTTCTTGTCTACCTGTGTTATTTCAAAAGACCTGTCTTTAAGTTCAGAAATTCTTCTAATCCTGGTCTAGTCTGTTGTTGAAGCTCTTACTTATATTTTTATTTCATTCATCAAATTCTTTAGCTCCAGGACTTCTGTAGGCTTCTTTTCGTGGTGAAGTACCTCTCTTTCCCTCTGTTACAATTATTACACCCTGTGTTTCCAACAGCAACCCATCCACTTGTGTAGCATCTTCTATCTTCCCTCACCTACTTAAAATCATTGCTCTGGCAACTTGCTTTTGTGCGTTAATTATTGTCAAATAAATCCCTCTTACATCATAATTTGCATCAGCATACAAACAACCTATTTCTCAAATTATTTTAAAAAGCAAAAGCAGAAACAAGACACACTATATCTTAATGATTTTTTAAATTATATGTCGATTAAACATCATGAAACAAACTAAAGGATACTATTTTATTTATTGATAATTCTATTCTTATTCTTTTCCCCTCAGGGGTCTCTTAATCTCACTTCTCCTCTGGATAGTACCACTTTGCTTTGCTTCTATTTACAAAACTCCTTGGAAATGTTTTCTATACTAATATAATTATGCTTCCACTTTTCTCTTGAACTCACTCCAACTGGGACTTTGTACTCCAAGCTTTAGTAGCTCTTGTCAGGGTTCCAATGAAACCTCCTGTAGCTATTTCCATAGTGAATTCCAAGTTTTAACTTTACTTGACCTATCAATAGCATTTGACATAGTTAATTGCATCCTTCCTCTTGATCTACTTCCTTTACATAGTTATGAGAATATTACATTCATCTCCAACTAGAATTGTGGCTATTTCAGTTTTCCTTTAGTTTTATTACTTTTTGTTTATGTATTTTGTAACTTTGTTTTTTGCATATTTCAGATGTTATTTATGCACTGTTTCTCAATCAGCTAGATATGAATCAGTTAATCATTATATATTGCTTTTATGGTACTTTAAAATGATTGTTGTGCCTACCATTTTTACCCATGTATATCCTTCCTGCATAATTTATGTTATTATCTACTTAGTTTAAAAATATTTTGCTATGTATTTGAGTGGGTGAACCTTGTATAAACCATTTATGATTCTTTTAGTCTCTGAAATATTTCTAACTTAATTTGAAAACAGCTATGCATTTTATTTTGATTTACTGCATTTCATTGAGTTTTATTTCTTATGTGTTTAATGTTTTCAGACATGATTGACTTTGCTAGAATTTGCTAGATAAGTCTCTTTTCCCACCTCATTACTCTATCTTTCAACTTTAGGTGAATTTTAGCTTCTGTCTAAATTTCTTTTTCCAACCAGATGTTTCCTGTCTTGGAGGATGGAGATTTATATCATTTGAATTTATTATAAACACTGTTGATCAAAACAAACTGTACTTTTACTCTTTATTATTCATATTTCTATATTGATTTTTCTTTCCTGACTTTCTGTATATTTTATTAAATTTTTATTGTATTTGTTTTGTTACATCAAGAAGGTTATATATCTCTTATTCTTTTAGAATCTGTTATAATAATGTAATTTATTTATTTTCCTATGAATGCCTAGATATGATTTTCCCAATGAACAGAAAAGTAGCAAATTCCCACTTATTTTACTTTTCTATCACTTTCCCTTTTAGATTAAGCATATTTTGAATACCAACGATAAATTCTCATTTTTATAAGTATAATAAATATTTTGATAATAAATTTAATAATTTCTTCGTGTACTAATTTTTAAAATTCATGTCTTTTTTTCTATTAAAATCCATTTTTACAAAGTTGGAGTGTGTACTTAAGATTTTGTTTCATAGTTTGTGGAATGGAGTCATTCTGACATTTGTATATTAAAATAATCTTTTGATTCTCTAACAAGAATGATGATTTGGCTAGTAATGGAGCTCCATGCTCTATACCTCTAAAATATTCTCTCTTTCTTCTAGCATTGATTATTGCTAAATGAGAAGTTAGAGCCTTCCCAATATGATCCTTGTTCCTTTATCCGTGATGTTCAGAGTTTCAATTACATTATGTTTCGGTTTGATTAATTTTCTTTATGAAGTGGTTTTGGTGCCCATTCAATTAAAAGGTGCATATATCTTTTTCTCTGTTTTTATTTCTTCTAATTGCTTTTAATTATCTTCTTCACCTTGTTTCTATTGATTTCTTCTTTGACTTCTCTTAGATGGGGGTGTTAGTCCAATTTGTGTTGCTTAAAGAAATACCTAAGACTGGGTAATTTATAATGAAAAAAGCTTTATTAGGCCCATGGTTCTGCAGGCTGTTCAAGCATGGCATTGGCATCTGCTTGGCTTCTCCTGAGGCCTCATGAAGCTTTTACTCATGGTAGAAGGTGAAGGGGGAAAAGGTGTGTCACATGGCAGGAGAGAGGTGGAAGATCCTAGATTTTTTTTTTTTTGAGATGGAGTTTCACTCTTGTTACCCAGGCTGGAGTGCAATGGCGCGATCTCAGCTCATCGCAACCTCCGCCTCCTGGATTCAGGCATTTCTTCTGCCTCAGCCTCTTGAGTAGCTGGGATTACAGGCACGTGCCACCATGCCCAGCTAATTTTTTGTATTTTTAGTAGAGACGGGGTTTCACCATGTTGACCAGGATGGTCTTGATCTCTTGACCGTGTGATTCACCCGCCTTGGCCTCCCAAAGTGCTGGGATTACAGGCTTGAGCAATAGATCTCTGGGTAACTCATTACTATGGGGAAGGCACCAAAGAATTCATGAGGAATCCACCTTCATGACTTAGACACCTTCCATTAGGCCCCACCTCCAATATTGGGGATCACATTTCAACATGACATGTGAAGGGAACAAAACATCCAAAATATAGCAAAAGGAACTGGGCTTTGGTCTATTCTTGTCTCTCAATCATTTTTTTCCATATAATTTTCACTTTATTCTTTTTCTTTTCTTTGAAAAAAAGAAGTACAGTAGCATGACATGATCTCAGCTCACTGCAACCTCTGCCTTCTGGGTTCAAGTGATTCTTGTGTCTCAGCCTCCCAGGTAGCTGTACGACAGGTGTGCTGCCATACCACGTTAATTTTGGGGGGTAATATTTTTAGTAGAGACAGGGTTTCACTGTGTTGGCCAGGCTGGTCTTGAAACCCTGGCCTCAAGCACTCCACCTGCCTTGGCCTCCCAAAGTGCTGGGATTATAGGCCTAAGCTACTGTGCCTGGCCTTATCCTTCTGATTATGATTTTTCAGCTTATTTAACACTAATACAACTTTCCTCCTTAGCTATTTCTATTTTGCCATTAAACTAATCTTAGGTAGCTTTTCCAATCCCCAAAACGTATGCCTTTACTTCTCATGACCTTTAATTGATTATTTTTGGAAATAGCTTGTGCATGTCATGATTCCCTTAATCTCTCCTAAATTTTTTTTAAAAATTAACTTATTTATTTATTTTCAGAAATGGGGTTTTGCTTTGTCTCCCAGGCTGAATTACAGTGGTGCAGTCATAACTTTCTTCAGCCTGGAACTCCTGAGATCAAGCAGTCCTCCAGCCTTAGCCACCACACTCTCTCCTAGAATGCTAATTTAATTTTTCTTACAGTCTTTTTCAGTTAGCTTTATTAGTTCTGCTGCTTTGGTGCCGATTCTCTCTCTTTCTCTCTCTCTCTCTCTCTCTCTCTCTCTCTCTCTCTCTCTGTGTGTGTGTGTGTGTGTGTGTGCGTGTTTCTTTTGTTTTTGTTCAACTAAAAGCCTTTTAAAAATGCTTTATTTCATGTTTGCTATTGATTATTCATTTGTTTGTATATCAACCTATTTGTATGTGCTGGTTCTTCTTTCTTAGTATTATCTTTGGTGATTTGGGCAAAGGAGTGATACATGCTGTCAGAAGTGGCATGACCATGTTTATCTCCTGACAGTCCTCCTGGAAGAGGGTTCTTCACTCTTGACCATCGATGACCTGCTGCATAGCCTTGCCTTTATTTAGGGCTCCAGGACAGGGTCGCTTTAGGGATCCAGGCCGAGTTGGCCTTAGGGCTCCAAGACTGGCTGCCTTAGTTTGTGTGCCAATGTAAGAGCTGCACTCAACTAAGCCTTGCAGAATGGCACAAGAAGAGAGATGCTGGTTTTCTCAGCTTCCCTAAAGATATTTTCTCAAATAAGCCTCATAGGGCTCTGAAGAACCCTTCTGATTATGAAGCTGGGACACATTTCACAATACTCTCACCTACCTGGCCCTCTCCCCAACACCATATCTTCATGAGACTTTTCTTAGTCTCGCCTCTGTCAATCCAGTCCTGTCTGCTTTCTCTCATTAAGAATTGTTCAATATTTTTCTTACACTTCTGGCACTATTTCTTACTGTCTAGCACTATTATAGATTTATACATTTTAAAGTATCTTTTTGTCCTTTCAAGGGAATTTAGGCAGAAGGCATAAAAGATACATGAAGTTAGTTTGCTGTAATGTTCAAATTCTTTCCACTGACCTTTTATTTTAAATATACTTTATTTAATATTTTTGCTTCTATTTGAACTTATTTGAATCAGTATTATTTCATTGGATTTGGGTTGTCCTGGGTTTTCCAGCAAAATGTAATACATAATAATAGCTTTTGCACTTAATATTTTCCCTGTTGAACACTACCTTCTGAAACTGACTTTATACTTTTGTCTTTTAACAGCCATTTCTTTTATAACTTACTGTTTTATCATTCCCTCTCCTTCAATTTTGTTATGTTAACTCACATCTCCTGTCAATGTATTGTCTGTTAGCAAAATTATCTTTAAAGTATTAACTTATATCTTCAATGTTATGCTTGTTGTATTACTATTTCCATGTAAATAAGTGGATCTAATTTCTTTAAATCTTTTGACATCCTGAAAACTTTGCTCAAGAAGATAAAGGTTAAAAGTAACTTTATTGGTATAGTGAAAACCATTTAAATGAAAATCAAATTGTTAAACTCTTGAAAAGATAATTTCAACCAGTTGTTTACTCCTGAGTCTTTGAAGCTCCTTCATCTCAAATGCAAGCCCTGCCACATCCACCAATATTAAACCAGTATATTATAATATTTAATCCTAATCAAGCCTATTCCTCTCCCCATCCCATGCCTACCACACTTAATGAAAGATCTGACTTAAATCAGATTCGAAGCCCTACTGGTAACCTGACTTCTTCCTTCTCTTTCTGAGAGGCTACTGCAACTGGTTTGGTAGTATTCTCCTTTGCTGAGATAACGTGTATCTAGCTTTGTGTGATTAACAGGTTGTGATTTTTTTTAAAGGAGCCAGCATTCAACAAGTATCCGTTACTTATTTGATTTTCCCATTTGGAAAACTAAAGAGTTGAATTTATAAGAAAAACATAAAATTATTTAAGAAGAAATGAACCACACTGTAATAATAGCATATAAAATGACTATATAGATGCTTAAGCACATTTTACACTATGGGTATGCCAGCCCCAATTGTGCTCACTAAGAAAAATAAAATTCTTAGCCATGTGTGCCTAAGGAAAAATTTCTGTTGATCAGCTTTTGTCTGAATCCTTTTTAGTAGTGTGATTTTATATCGTTCATTTCCTTTCCTTTTCTCTTTACATTCAACACTATGCATTTAAATGATGACTTCAAAAGGACATTTAAAGGTTTATTTCAAAACATTTTGTTCCTTTTTATTGATGTTTGTTATGTCATGGTGTATACACATCACATTTTCTTTATCTAATCCACAATTGATGGGTGCCTGCGTTGATTCCGTATCTATGCTCCTGTGAATAGTGATGTGAAAAACATATGAATACAGGGATCATTTTGGTAGAATGATTTATTTTCCTTTGTGTATATACCCAGTAGTAACTTACTTCTAGCTGTTTGAGAAATATCCAAAGTGCTTCTGCAGTAACATGGATGTACCTAGAAGCCATCCTAAATGAATTAGGGCAGAAGCAGAAAAGCAAATGCTGTATATTTCAGGCATAAGTGAGAGCTAAACATTGGGTACGTACAGACACAAAGATGGGAACAATAAATGCTGGGGATTCCAAAAAGGGAGAGCGAGAGGAGGGGGAAAGGGTTAAAAAATTAACTATCAGATACTGTGTTCACTGCTTGGGCAATGGGATCATTAGGTGCCTAACCTCAGCATCATGCAATGTATCCATGTAACAAGCCTGTATATGTACTCCCTGAATCTAAATTAAAACATAAATAAATAAAGTTTGTTGTTTGTGAGTCACCCCACCCAAAAAAGTAAATGATTACTTCTTTATTTTCATATTTATTTATTAGAGCAGCGAGTTTCTCAATAAATTTACTCCAAGTTGTTCCTCAAAGTACAAGATCTTCATCAATAATATTTTTAATGAGATGTACTTTCTTTCTTATTTAATGTCTCCTTAGAGTTCTATGCTCTGATTTCCATATTTTTTCCTTCTTTAATCTCTTATCTCTGGGTTATGGTGGCAAATTTGGTAAAGTTTAGGAGAGGTAAATTTGTGTTTCAAAGCCATTCATTTATTAGGAGAATAGGGTAGCTTTCAGATTAAGTCTTTCCCTAGAACGTAAAATCCTTTCAGGAAAAAACGTATTTTATTAAGAAATTTGTGTATAGTATTCATGCACATTCCCCTTGAATAGGAAAGGTAAAACTCTTTAGGCTTTATTGGTGAAGTTTGATGTTGTAGTGAGTCTCTTTCCACAGTAAGATATCCACGGTGAGAAGAAGGAAGGTTTTTTTTTTTGCCACTCTCTTCACTCAAATAGATTGTTGTTTTGCCCAGTGAGAATTACCAAGTTACTTAAGAAATTTTATTGTCAGTTAATCATTAGAAAGAATTAGGTGCTAAAGTTAATATATTAGCTTCACACTCTAAACATACCCTTTGTACAGTTACCAATCTAATGTTATTAGAAATGGAACAAAATGATTACAGAGACTTAGTTAAACAAAGGTAGAAAGCCACAAAGTAAAATGCAGAATTGACTTAAGAACTAAACCCCATTAAGCATGTACTAATGAATTAACTGGTCTTCAATAGACTTTCTAATAGAAGACTAAATTATGATTAGCTAAAGGCAGTAGAAAATGTAATTGGTACTTGGCAAGGATCTTTAGAATTCACGCTGCCCTAAAAATGAAAAGTATAAGTGACAATATTATGTTTTACACAAAAATTGCTAATAATTTTAAAGCATATTTGCCTATTTTACAGTTTTTTTTAAAGCTTAGTAAACATTTAGATTTTTAAAAGCAAAAATTACAAATCATGTGTAAATATTCATGTAAATAAAGTTTTAATGTTATTTTTGCCAATTTAGCTCTATAGGTAACTAACTGTTACTAAGGCCATAACCAAAATTAAATTTACAATGCCATCATTTTGTGTTTCTACACATTTTTCTTAACACATTTTGTGGATACCAATTCTGTAATTTCGTCTCATAGTTTTGGGGAGACCGAAGAATGCAGCTGGACTGAGCGATGAGGGGGAATATGTGTCACTGATTACTAGGAAAAAACAGATAAAGAATATGGTGGAAGGAAACAATAATGAATTAAACTTTGGACTTTAGAGATGGTTCTAACTTTTAATTTTATTTTTGTAGATAAAAACCTAGAATTTTAATGTGAATTTTCTGCTGAAGATATTTTTGAGGGGATGATCAGGCTATGGCTTACAGATAACAGGAGAACCTTGGGGTAAATTTGGCCTTCTTGCTACAGCACATAGAATAAGAATAGATGAAGGCAAATAAATAACAACATGAGAGATCCTGCAGAATAGAAACAGGAGGAGACCCAACACTTCTGAAAACAATGAAAATGTGTTATTGTGTTAGTGTTCACACTGCTAGAAAGAACTATCCGAGACTGGGTAATTTAAGAAGAAAAGAGGTTTAATTGACTCACAGTTCTGGGTAATTTAAGAAGAAAAGAGGTTTAATGGACTCACAGTTCCGCTAGGCTTGGGAGGCCTCAGAAAACTTACGATCAAAGCAGAAGGCAAAAAGAAAGCAAGAACCTTCTTCACAAGGTGGCAGGAGAGAGAGAGAGTGTGCAGGGAAAACTGCCACTTTTAAAACTATCAGATCTCATGAGAACTCACTCACTATCAGGAGAACAGCATGGGGAAAGACGCCTCCACTATCCACTCACCTCCCACTGAGCCCTCCCTTGGCATTGGGGATTACAATTCTCGAGATCAGATTTGAGTGGGGACACAGAGCTAAACCATATCAGTTATGAATGTCCAATAGATTCTATAACAGATTAATGCATTGGTATTTACTAATCTTTCTGTCTATCCCAGATACAAATTAATGATCCAGAGTTTGGTTTTATCTATTTATGTAATTACCAGGTTTAATCTTGCTTAACAGCTGGGAATGTATACTTCCAATTATGAAAGAGAAAACATTCCTCTTGCACTCTGTCCTAAATTCAAACAGCCTGACCCTAACAGCTTGTTATTCTAAGCTTGGCTAGGCCTGGGGCATAAAAGAGGGGCCATGAAATTTTGGAGAGTTGGATATGGCAGATCTGTGAGTCTTTTCTGATAACCAGCACAGTTGTAAGAACAGAGGAGGGATTCAATAAATTGTTGCTGTAGGTTAAATGAATCTTTTGTTCCATAGCAGTTTCTATCTCTTGTCTGTGCCTGCATTGCTTATATTTTTATTGCATAGATGAAAGGAAGGAGGAAGAAGTATAATTAAATAATATTTAGGGTTTGTTAATGCATGAATTTTTGCTGTAATATTTATTTAGTTCATAGCTTTCTTTAGATTTCCAAGAGATTTAGGTAAGTTTGATTTCCCAAAGGCTTCATAGTTAGTACTTCCATAGCCCATTGAGAATTCCCAGATCAACTGATACTCAAGTGTTGACATTTAATTTATGATGTAATGTTGACATTTAATTTATAATGCAAAAATATGAAAGAGATAAAAACATTGATGTTTATTTCCCTGTCATGTTTTGTTAATTATACCAATTTTAACCAATATTTTTTCTTTATGATTTATTACACTCTAGTGTGCTGTGCAAAACTCAGGAAAAGATTTTTCAAGTTTGATGTGAAAATTTTTCAGTTTTGCATTTGTTTTGTGTATAATATTTTTGACTTTTAAATGTTAACTTCAGTATATAAATTGGAAATAATGGATTTACAGTTAAATTTTCTATGCATTAATGAGATCCCATTAAGCTTTAGAAAGTTTACACTATCTAACTTGGTTTTAAACTAAAAAATATTTTATGATTCCTCCAGTGTTATTTTTCAAGCATTACATTACCAGACCTAAGCTTAGATATTTCTTATTTCCTAATATGTTTTTGTTTATTTGTAGATTCACCAAAGAATGGGTATTTAATAAATATTTAATACATATTTTAAAAAGAATAAACAAACTATAAAGTGTGTGCAACAAAAATTTTGACTGTATGTAATTGATATCCACATTATGCTAATAGCAAAGTTTATTGTTTCAATTTTGCCCTTGGCTTCTTTGCTTTTTTAGGTATTTCAAACTGAAAGTGATGCCAGTTTGAAAAGTCTTAGCAAAGAGATAGAAAAAAAACACACAGTAACTTCTTTTGGGGTCAATTTTGAATATCACTTCTCTAGATTTTATAAGGAGAGATGAAAAGCAATGCCAATATATACTTAATAAAAATCTACTCAATTCTTCCTATTGACTCAGGCTTCAAAAGAGACATAAAAGGCGCCTTGATCACTACACATGAGGAGCTCTCTTATTAAGATGTGGGTGGGTCTAGGCAGAGGAAAATGAAGCGCTTATGATTCTCTGCCTCTGTGCCTCTGAGACAGAAGTCCAGTGACCAAACTCTGAAATGATTAAAAAAATTAGATGATGAGGCTTCACCCAAAATATACTAGGACAGGGTTATTAATCCAATACAACGAATACTGTGAATTACCCACCTCAGGTGCAAAATTTAGGGTACCAAAAAAAACTTAGTAATCAAGATAAACACTATTTAGTGGAATCTTTTTTAAAAATAATAATTACTGCAAAATGCAAAAAATGATTGACAAACTAATAAATTTTTAAATAAAGATGTGATCAGTATTATTGATCTTTCCTTTTGTCTCAGACTATGATATGGCTAAGTGGGGCATTGTATCTTAAAAGCAAACCACAAGAAAACTGTGAAATATTAACATATATAGGCCAAAGCAATAGAGCACGTGATTCCTAAGGTGGCCTGTGTTAGCTGCTTTTGCTTCCCTCCTATCAGGGAGTTACTGCAGTTATGGGCTGCTTATCTACTGCAGCTGCTAGACTCTGTCCTCTCAGCCAGCACCAGGGATCACCAAAGTGGCAGGAAGCAATTGGCTTGAAGACAAGCATCTTTGGAAGTACAACTTCTGGACCTCATTTCAACAGGGCTCACAGATTTCCATTATAGGCATATACCTATATTCACATTCATCATTGCTTTAGAAGAAGTGCAAATCTGAGGAATGATTCAGATCTAAATTCAACAGAAATAAATAATAACAAAACAAATATGTTTATTTCTTTGAAGAGTTTGGTTCCTTTAGATTCAGAATTCAGATTAAACTATGATCAGACAGTATATGTGACATGTGTCCTTTTTTGAGATTGTTTGTGCTTACTAAAGTGAATTGTGATAAGTTAATTGACAATTTTCTTTTGCATATATTGAGCAATATCAGTTTAAAGGTGTTTGTAAAATACTTTGGTAGAAGTAAAATAGTTTGCATGCTTTTGATAATCACTGTAAATATTTTCAGAAGGATAAAATAGTAAAGGAAAACATGTCCTATTTCTCATGTAGATTTTATTGCCTTTTTCATACTTATTCTGCTTATGTAAGATTTTACTTTTTAAGAATAATATTTACTATTGCTTACCATCGACATGGCATGTATATATAAAATGGGAAGAAAACAAAGGGAAATTGTCATGATTTAAATATTTATTCATGTCTAAAGTAAACCATGTCCTATCATAATATAAACAGTATGATAGAGGAATTATCTTGTAGATCAATCAAGAGAACTTTAATATCACCAATCTCCAACTCTTAAGAAATACAGAGTAAGCTGAAATGGCAACTATTCCACAGTTTTATCAAAAAGAATGGAGTATTGTGTAAATTTCATTCATTTATCTGACCATAAAAACAATGCATTAGTTCTATGCAGAAACCTACAGAGAAAAACACTCCATTTAGAATAAAAAATGTAGCCTTCCCTCTGTCGTTCTGTGTGACTCTTCCTACCAGTTACATATCCTAAGCTGTGCATTACGTAGCATAATAGAAATATTCCAGAAGTGCAGACATTGGCAACTAAAAAGAATTGTACAGAACCATGTCTCATGGCAACTCATGAACCTTACCTTCAAGTCTCAAGGATGCAAATGTCTAAACATATGAAACTAAGTTAACTGACACAAGATTGGTTATCTGGATTCCTTTTAGGTAGCTGTTGATACTCTATTAGAAATCCCCTAGGAAGATGAAAATATATAGGGCAAATAGGAGAAACTGAAGACAAAAGGATGAAGCAAAACATTAAGATGTAACAGTTAAGGGTGAGAAAAACAGGAAGGGAAATAAAATCAGCAACTGTAATTAAACCTACAGATATTTGCTATGGGGAATAAAAAGTTTCTTTCTGTTTAATAACTTCACGGCCCATTATTGAATTGCAGCCTAGCAAAGTGAAAATTATCCAAATAATGATCCTGGTCCATCATAAAGAAGACAGAGTCTATTAAATAAATATAGTGAAAAAATAAAATTTTAATGTAAGTTTTAAAGTCCTCTCTCAAAGATGTGTGCACATGTGCTAATAGCTGATGTCACAATAACTAAAATATGTTAAAAATTATCTCATAATACCATCTTATTGCATTATGATAACATATGTTAAGAAGCAGAGGTATCTCTCTATTTTGAGTATTCTCTTAACAACATGTTAGGAATTGTGTATATCTCCTGGAGGCAATAATAAAAATGATTTCCTTTCCTCTGTCTGTCTAAGAAGACAGAGTGGTTACAGATGGTAAAAAGTGCTAGACTTGATATTAGAAATCCTGGATATGAGACTCTGTTCCAAAATTTACTTACTGTGTGATCATGAATAGAAGTCATTTAAACTTTTAAACTTACATCTATTGAGGAAAATGATGTCTGTTCCATCAACTTTGGTAGGGTGTGGATCAGATTGGATAATGAACTTGTAAAACCTTCTAGTTTTCCTAGATGATATCCTGGAGAGTGTTTTCCAACTTGGTTCCATGCTCCCTGTCACTTTCAGGTACACCAATCAAATGGAGGTTTGGTCTTTTCACATAGTCCCATATTTCTTGGAGGCTTTGTTCATTCCTTTCCATTCTATTTTCTCTAATCTTACCTTCATGCTTTATTTCATTAAGTTGATGAATATCAACTTGATATCTCTGATATCCTTTCTTCTGCTTGATCGATTTGGCCATTGATACTCATGTTTGCTTGATTAAGTTGTTATGTTGTGTTTTTCAACTCCATTGGGTCATTTATGTTCTTCTCTAAACTTGTTATTCTAGTTAGCAGTTTGTCTAAGTTTTTTTCAAGGTTCTTACCTTCCTTGCATAGGGTTAGAATATGCTCTTGTAGCTCAGAGGAGCTTGCTATTACCCACCTTCTGAAACCTATTTCTGTCAATTTGTCAAACTCATTCTCTGTCCAGTTTTGTTTCCTTGCTGGTGAGGAGTTGCGATCCTTTGGCAGAGAATAGATGTTCTGATTTTTGGAATTTTCAGCCTTTTTGCAGTGGATTTTCCTCATCTTCATGGATTTATCTACCTTTTGTCTTTGATGTTGGTGACCTGAAGATGGAGTTTTTGTGTGGATGTTCTTTTTGCTGATGTTGATGCTATTCCTTTCTGTTTGTTAGTTTTCCTTCTAATAGTCAGGCCCTTCTGCTGCAGGTCTGCTGGAGTTTGCTGGGAGTCCACTCCAGACCCTGTTTGCCTGGGTATCACCACTGGAGGCTGCAGAACAGCAAAGATTGCTGCCTGTTCCTTCCTCTGGAAGTTTCATCCCAGAGGGCATCTGCCAGATGCCAGCTGGAACTCTCCTGTATAAGGTATCTGTCGACCCCTGCTGGGAGATGTCTCCTAGTCAGGAGGCATGGGGGTCAGGGACCCACTTGAGGAGGTCATCTGTCCATTAGCAAAGCTCAAGTGCTGTGCTGGGAGATCCACTGCTTTCTTCACAGCTGGCAGGCAGGAACACTTAAGTCTGCTGAAGCTGCTCTCACAGCTGCCCCTTCCCCCAGGTACTCTGTCCCAGGGAGATGGGAGTTTTAGCTATAAGCCCCTGACTGGAGCTGCTCCCTTTCTTTCAGAGATGCCCTGCCCAGAGAGGAGGAATCTAGAGGCAGTGTGGCTACAGTGGCTTTGCCCAGCTGTGGCATTTGAACTTCCTGGCAGCTTTGCTTACATATGAGGAGAAAGCCTCAGTAATGGCAGAAACCCCTTCCCCGACCATGCACAAACATCCCAGGTCGACTTCAGACTGCTGTGCTGGCAGTGAGAATTTCAAGCCAGTGGATCTTAGCTTGCTGGGCTCTGTGGGGGTGGGATCTGCTGAGCTAGACTACTTGGCTCCCTGGCTTCAGCTCCCTTACTAGGGAAGTGGATGGTTCTGTCTCACTGGCATTCCAGATGTCACTGGGGTATGAAAAAATAACTCCTGCAGCTAGTTCAGTGTCTGCCTAAATGGCCGCCCAGTTTTGTCCTTGAAACCCAGGACCCTGGTGGAGTAAGCACCCAAGGGAATCTCCTGGTCTGTGGGATGTGAAGAGTGTAATAAAAGCGTACTATCTGGGCCAGAATGCACAATTCCTCACAGCACAGTCCCTCATGGCTTCCCTAAGCTAGGGGAGGGAGTCTGACTTCTTACACTTCCTGGGTGAGGGGATGCCCCACCCTGCTTCAGCTTGCCCTCAGTCGGCTGCATCCACTATCTAACCAGTCTCAATGAGATGAGCCATGTACCTTAGTGGGAAATGCAGAAATCTCCTGCCTTCTGTGTTGATCTCACTGAGAGCTGCAGACCAGAGTTGTTCTATTCGGCCATCGAAATTGCCCACCTAGCAAGACAAGCCAAGATTCATGTGAAAAAAATACAGAGAACACCACAAAGATATTCCTTGAGAAGAGCAACCCCAAGACCTAATTGTCAGATTCACCAAGGTTAAAATGATGGAAAAAATGTTAAGGGCAACCATAAAGAAAGGTCAGGTTACCCACAAAGGGAAGCACATCAGACTAACAGCAGATCCCTCTGCAGAAACCCCACAAGCCAGAAGAGAGTGGGGGCCAATATTCAACATTCTTAAAGAAAAGAATTTTTAACGCAAAATTTCATATCTAGCCAAACTAAGCTCCCTAAGCAAATGAGAAATAAAATCCTTTACAGACAAGCAAATGCTGAGAGATTTTGTCACCACCAGGCCTGCCTTACAAGAGCCTCTGAAGGAAGCACTAAATACAAAAAGAAAAAACCGGTACCAGCCACTACAAAACATATCAAATTTTAAAGACCATCAACACAATGAAGAAACTGCATTAACTAACAGGAGAAATAACCAGTTAGTATCATAATGACAGGATCAAATTTACACATAACAATGTTAACCTTAAATGTAAGTGGTATAAATGCCCCAATTAAAATATTCAGACTGGGAAATTGGATAAAGAGTCAAGACCCATCAGTGTGCTGTATTCAGGAGACCCATCTCACTTGGAAACTCACACATAGGCTCAAAATAAAGGGATGGGGGAAGATTTACCAAGCAAATGGAAAGCAAAAGAAAAAAGAAATGGGTTGCAATCCTAATCTCTGATAAGACAGACTTTAACCCAACAAAGATCCAACAAGACAAACAAAGGCATTAACTAATTGTACAGGGATCAATGCAACAAGAAGAGCTAACTATGCTAAATGTATATGCACCCAATACAGGCATACCCAAATTCATACAGTAAGTTCTTAGAGACCTACAGAGAGATTTAGACTCCCACACAATAATAGTGGGAGACTTTAACACACCACTGTCAATAATAAAGTGATGTGTTAACTATTAAATCAATATTATTTAATTATTTATGTTAATTTAATTACTGAATCAATATTATTCAATATTTAATTAAAGTAATTATTAAACCAATATTTAATCAATATTAAAGTGATATGTTAATTTAATTAATATCCTTGTTAATTTTCTGTTCAACCAGACAGAAAATTAACAAGGATATTCAGGACTTAAACTTGGCTCTGGACCAAGTGGACCTAATAGACTTCTTCCCAAATCAACAGAATATACATTCTTCTCAGCACCATATCACACTTATTTTAAAATTGACTACAAAATTGGAAGTAAAACACTTCTCAGCAAATGCAAAAGAATAGAAATCATAGCAAACTGTCTCTCAGACTACAGTGCAAACTAATTAGAACTCAGGATTAAGAAACTCACTCAAAACCACACAACTACATGAAAACTGAACAACCTGTTTCTAAATGACTACTGGGTAAATAACAATGTTAAGGCAGAAATAAATAAGTTCTTTGAAACCAAAGAGAAAAAAGGCACAATGTACCAGAAACTCTGGGACACAGCTAAAGCAGTATTTAGAGTGAAATTTATCGCGCTAAATGCCCACAAGAGAAAGCAAGAAAGATCTAAAATCAACACCCTAACATCATGATTAAAATAACTAGAGAAGCAAGAGCAAACCCATTCAAAACCTAGCAGAAGATAAGAAATTGCTAAGATAAAAGAAGAACTGAAGGAGATAGAGACACAAAAAAACCCTTAAAAAATTAATGAATCCAGGAGCTGTTTTAAAGATCAACAAAATAGATAAACCACTAGCCAGAATAATAAAGAATAAAAGAGAGAAGAATCAAATAGACACAATAAAAAATGATAAAGGGGCTATCACCACCAACCCCACAGAAGTACACACTACCATCAGAGAATACCACAGACACCTCTACACAAATAAATTAGAAAATCTAGAAGAAATGGATAAATTCCTGAACACATATACTTTCCCAAGGTTAAACCAGTAAGAAGTAGAATCCCTGAGTAGACCAATAACAAGTTCTGATATTGAGGCAGTAATTAATAGCCTACCAACCAAACAAAGCCCAGGAATGGATGGATTCACAGCCTAATTCTACCAGAGGTACAAAGAGCTGGTACCATTCCTTCTGAAACTATTCCAAACAATAGAAAAAGAGGGACTCCTTCCTAGCTCATTTAATGTGGCCAGCATCATCCTGATACCAAAATCTGGCAGAGACACAACAAAAAAAGAAAATTTCAGGCCATTATACCTGATGAAAATCGATACAAAAATCCCCAATAAAATACTGGCAAACTGAACTCAGCATCACATCAAAGAGCTTATCCAACATGATCAAGTCGGCTTCATCCCTGGGATACAAGGATGCTTCAATATACACAAATCAATAAACAATCTATCACATAAACAGAACAAATGACAAAAATTACATGATTATCTCAATAGATGCAGAAAAGACCTTTGACAAAATTAAACAATGCTTCATGCTAAAAACTCTTGATAAACTAAGTATTGATGGAACATAACTCAAAATAGTAAGAGCTATTATGACAAACCCACAGCCAATATCATACTGAATGAGCAAAAGCTGGAAGCATTCCCTTTGAAAACCTGCACAAGACAAGGATGTCCTCTCTCACCACTCCTATTCAACCATAGTATTACAAGTTCTGACCAAGGCAATCAGGCAAGAGAAAGAAATAAAGGTTATTCAAATAGGAACAGAGTAAGTCAAATTGTCTCTCTTTGCAGGTGACTTGATTATATATTTAGCAAACCTCATCATATTAGCCCAAAAGCTCCTTAAGCTGATAAGCAACTTCAGCAAAGTCTCAGTTTACAAAATCAATGTGCAAAAATCACAAGCATTCCTACACACCAATAATGGACAAACAGAAAGCCAAATCATGAGTGAACTCCCATTCACATTGCTACAAAGAGAATAAAATACCTAAGAATACAACTTATGAGGAATGTGAAAGACGTCTATAAGGAGAACTACAAACCACTGCTCAAGAAAATAAGAGAGGACATAAATGAATGAAAAAACATTCTATGCTCATGGATAGGAAGAATTAATATAATGAAAATGGCCATACTGCCCAAAGTAATTTACATCTTCAATGCTATTTTCATCAAGCAACCATTGACTTTCTTCACTGAATTAGAAAAACTATTTTAAATTTCATATGGAACAACAATATAAAAGCGCATGTAGCCAAGACAATCATAAGCAAAAAGAACGAAGCTGGAGGCATCACCCTACCTGACTTAAAACTGTACTACAAGGCTACAGTAACCAAAACAGCATGGTACTGATACAAGAACAGATATATAGACCAATGGAACAGAACAGATGCCTCAGAAATAATGCCACACATCTACAACCATCTGATCTTTGACAAGCATGACAAAACAAGCAATGGGGAAAAGATTTCCTATTTACTAAATGGTGTTGCAAAAACTGGCTAGCCATATACAGGAAACTAAAATTGGAACCCTTTCTTACACCTTATACAAAAATTAACTCAAGGTGGATTAAAGACTTAAATGTAAAACCCCAAACCATAAAACCCTAGAAGCAAACCTAGGCAATACCATTCAGGACATAAGCATGGCAAAGACTTCGTGATGAAAATACGAAAAGCAATGGCAACAAAAGCCAAAGTTGACAAACGGGATCTAATTAAACTAAAAAGCTTTTGCACAGCAAAAGAAAATCATCAAAGTGAACAGGCAACCTACAGAATGGGAGAATAATTTTGCAGTCTCTCCATGTGACAAGGGCTAATATTCAGAGTCTGCAAGGAACTTAAATTTACAAGAAAGAAAGAATCCCATCAAAAATGGGCAAGGATATGAACAGACACTTTTCAAAAGAAGACATTTATGTGGCCAGGAAACATGAAAAAATGCTCACCATCACTGTCATTAGAGAAATGCAAATCAAAACCACAATGAGATACCATCTCATGCCAGTTAGAATGGCAATCATTAAAAAGTCAGGAAACAATAGATGCTGGAGAGGATGTGGAGACATAGGAACACTTTTACACTGTTGGTGGGAGTGTAAATTAGTTTAACCATTGTGGAAGTTACTGTGGCAATTCCTCAAGGATCTAGAACCAGAAATACTCTTTGACCCAGCAATCCCATTGCTGGGATGCAAATGTATGTTTATTACAGCACTGTTCACAATAGCAAAGATCTGGAACCAACCCAAATGCCCATCAGTAATACACAGGATAAAGAAAATGTGCCACATACATGCCATGGAGTACTATGCAGTCACAAAAAATGAGTTCATGCCTTTTGCAGGGACATGGATGAAGCTGGAAACCATCATTCTCAGCAAACTAACACAGGAACAGAAAACCAAACACCACATGTTCTTACTCATAAGTGGAAGTTGAACAATGAGAACACATAGACACATGGAGGGAAACATCACACACCAGGGCCTTTCAGGAGTTGAGGGGCTAGGGGAGTGATAGCATTAGGAGAAATACCTGATGTAGATGACAGGTTGATGGTTACAGCAAACCACCATGGCATGTGTACACCTATGTAACAAACCTGTACGTTCTGCACATGTATACCAGAACTTAAAGTGTATACTTTAAAAAGAGTTGTACATGTATAAACTAATATATGCCACTTAAAATATTTTATTACTTAAACAAACTTGAAAATGAATTAACAATTCACAGTGAAAAACATCAGAATCTTACTAGGACATTAGATTTTCAATAGGAGCTTTACAACTTTTTAAAGACATGATTTTTATAATAGTTTTCTCAGCACAGCATGAGTTAGTTTAAACAATGAATCTGTCTAAATCCATTTAGACTTCAATATGGAAATTTTAATGTCATTTTTCAGTACTGTTTTTTAAAAGAGGCTTTTTTTTGGCAATAACATGTTAATATTCTCATAGAAAATATACCATAAGCCCAAACTAAGAAGGATATTTATGTTTGTCTAACATAATTCTAACTATTTTATCCAAGTAATACTTATAATTGAGAGTTCAGTAGTATTTATGCTTTTCAAGGAACACACTTGAGAATTCTCTGAAATCTATGTGCCATCATTCTAAGGTAAACAGTTACATAGGAATATTTACCTTTTCTTATGTAATTTTAAAGAATTCATAGACATTCTGAAGTCAATCCAGGAATTCCAAGGACACTGCTCTATTTCTTTTCAGGAAATTGGTCCAGCTGAATGAAAAGGTAGATCTGAGTTTTCCTGGAAATTGACCAATAAGAACAGTGAAATGATAAGTGTTTAGAGGTAAGATATTAGAGGTAAGAGTAATACTCTGAGATATTCTGCTTTTTTTATTTAAGTGATTTTTTTAAGATTTCCTTTATTTAAGAATATAGAATGTTACCTAATAATATAATAAAACCATATCTAAAGTGCAGCAAACAATTAAAGAAAATGAAATTAAATTGAGGGTGGGCCACATTATTTATACAAAAAAATAATAGTCATTTGTTTGCTTATAACCTTTGAAAAGTTTTTCTTTGGGGATAAATTTTATAATGGTTGATGTAATTCTAAGAATAGGTGACATTATTAATCTAAATTTGAACAGAAAATGAGCAAGGGAACTCTTTTCAAGGGTTAAAAGCGATGTTTGATTTCATGTCAAAAATCCAATTATCATAAATTGAAAAACTTCTATTGGGTGGATAAACCATTAACAGAAAAAAAAACAAAGAGAAGAGATGCCTAGAAGCTGGAGTGAATAAGAATAATGTAGCTATGGTGAAAGAAAATAAATGAAGTTAACACAGAGGTAGCCATAATTAATTGCTAGATTATCATAAGGCAGTGTATTTCAAGAATAAAGAAATGTCTGCTTTGAAAAAAAAAAGACAGACCTATTTAGATTAATGATTTTAATTTATTTGGTAAATCCAAGAAGTCTGTGAATTCCATAAGCAGTTGTTCCCTAGATGTAGTTACCTACAGTAACAGGAGTTAAACTATGTGGAATTTATGGTTATATGACTGAAAACCTGTGTGGGTGAACTGAAACCCTGAGTTAGGACTGGGCCTGTTTACAGAAACAGATATTCTAGGCTCAGAAAATAAGGTTTGCAGTATCTTTTTAGGTGCAGAGTGGAGAATAGAATCGGGGGAGGGCAGTGAGTACCCCCTCATGGTTGTAGGGAGTACCTTGAAATACACCTGAGAGACACAAACCTCTGGAGTGGCTTATAAGCATTCATCTTGGATTAATTTTGTCTTTTTTTTCACGGATAAAGAAATAGCAACAAGCCCCATCTGGGCTTTCAACACCCATTCTCTTTGCTTATGAGCATGGGCAGCATTGGTCATACTAGGAAGTGCTAAGGGTGCCTGACAGGAGAAGTACAAGCATTACAGGGGTTCAACATTATTCACATTGCTGACATCAGTCACTTTCAGGGATGGTTTTTTTTCACAATGAGAAACAAGTTTCCTAGTGTGTTGGTTAATACTGAGTGTCAACTTGATTGGACTGAAGGATGAAAAGTATTATTCCTCGGTGTGTCTGTGAGGGTGTCACCAAAGGAGATCAACATTTGGGTCAGTGGACTGGGAGACGCAGACTCATCCTCAATCTGGGTGGGAACCATCTAATCCACTGCTAGTGCAGCTAGGATAAAAGCAGGCAGAGGAACGTGGAAAACCTAGACTGGCCTTCTGGTCTCCATTTTTCTCCCATCTTCTGCAATGCTTCCTGTCCTCGAACATTGGACTCCAATTTCTTCAGCTTTTGGACTCTTGGACTTACACCAGTGGTTTGTTAGGGGCTTTTGGGCCTTTGGCCACAGAATAAAGGCTGCACTGTCAGCTTCCCTACTTTTGAGGTTTTGAGACTTGGACGGGTTTCCTTACTCCTCAGCTTGCAGATGGCCTACTGTGGGACTTCACCCTGTGACTCTGTGAGTCAATACTCCTTAATAAACTCCCCTTCATATATACATCTAGAGAACCTGTACCTCTAGAGAACCCTGACTAATATGCCTAGGCAAAAGCAAAGTGGTGTTCATGTGTTGACACCTCGTATTGCCTCACCTGTATCTGCCTGATAATGCTTTTGAATTTGAATCAGAGCTGAAACCAAGAGTTATTTTTTCCTTAGGGTCTTCAAAGACTTTTAAGCAGTAATTTTAAGTAATTTAAGTAATTTTAAGTTGTAATGATAAGGTTTTCATTGCAGAAAGCTCACTTGACAGCACCGCATGGCTTAGCAAGACCAGAAGCAGTCAGGGGGCCTAAGAATTCAGCTAGGAAACTGACATGGCCTGAGCCAGGGCATTAGCCGTGAGACTAGAGAGGATTTAATAGATTTGTGTGAGATTTAGAAGATGGCATTGAACTAGAATTTGGCAACAGAATGTACATAGTGAAGAGTGGAAAGAGGGAAGCCTAAGAAGGATTGTCAAGATTCTGAGTGAGGTGACTAGTTAAATTATGCTTTTGTTGACAAAGACAGTATTTCAAGGAAAAGCAGGAGGTTTTCAAAGAAGTTTTGAACATGTTGGGTTTGAAATGTATGGGAATCTAATCAGAGACAGCCAGCCTGATTTTGTCTATATGTCTCAAGTTTAGCTAGAAGAACTGTTATGGAGATATGCATTTAGGATTCAGTAATTTATAATAAATACCTAGAGTCACAGATTCAGAAGAAAGCTTTTGGTGGTATGTTTAGAAAAGTGACTGTCATCAGGAATAGGTTATGGAGGCATATTAGGATCATCTGGAGGGGGTAACTTTCAAAGTGTACATTACCTTTCCTTCTTTGTGAAGATAAAGATATAGCCCTGAATAGACTGCCATTTTGCTACTCTCCTGAACTGAGATTCTCGCATAATAAATTGGTATTTATAATAGAAGTGGGAAGCACTTTTCAAGTAGTTTGAACATACAATAAAGATTAATAAACAGTAGAACCAGAAACTGAAAAATTTGGCTTTGTAAGTTTGTACTGAATAATTTCTGAGAATTCTGAATCATTCTCTATAATAGTAATAAGTTGAAGGACACTTGACTGTACTATTTAGTAGTGACAATTTCTTTGGAATATCAGACAAGTGGTTCATACCTTTAACATCATGAAGAGAGAGCATTGATATAGTCCTGTGGTGGTGTGACAAAATACAAACTGTGTGTGTGTGTATGTATAGGGTAATAGTGGTGATAGCACAGACTTCACAGAAAGAAGAAATGGGAAAGCTAAATTTTGAAGAAAAGGGCTAGGTAGGAGATGGGATTTCTCAAACAGTATTGTGGCCATATGTCATTTTACATTGCCTTGGGCTACAAGTAACAGAAAACTCAACCAAGATGATGCTAGCCATAGAACCATTTACATTTAAAAAATAATATTTAGGGTGAATATGGGTTATAAATAATTTGTAATAACAGCATGTGACAAAATTGAAAATATCAGACATAGCTATATAAGCATGATTTATGAAAATATAGAGGCAAATAATAAAAATACTAAAACATGAAAAAAGGAATATACCCTGGAATAGGACTTAGGGATGTTGAACCATGATGTAAAAAATTGCTACTTTTGGAGGGGCCAAGATGGCTAACTAGAAGCAGTGGGAATCACAGGCTCCCGTAGGAAAGAACCACAACAGTGTGTGAATCCTGCACCAACAACCGAGGTATGCAGGTTCTGTCATCAGAACTGATTAGGTGGCTGGTGCGACCCATGAATAAGAAGGAAGAGCAGTGTGGTGCAGCGGTCCACTCGAGAGCAACACAAGGCAGGGGAGCCCCCACACTCTAGCCAGGGGTGGCGGTGGGTGACTGTACTCCCCAGCCAGGGAAACCATGCTTTTTCCATGGAACTGTGCATCAGAAGGTCCCACTTGTGAACCCATGACACCAAGGCCTAGGGTCCCAACCACAGAGCTGTGCAGATTCTCGATAGCCAGGAAGCTAGAATCTGCTTAAGTCTGTTGGGCTCCCAGAGGGAGGGGTGACTAGCACCACAGCTGTAGCTGCCTGCTGTCTAAACTATTTGTGGTCCTTCCAGGAGGGGCAGCAGCCAACACTGGGACTGATAGCTGCCTAACACATTAAGTTTCCAGGGCAGGGTAATAGTGGCAGCCGTCTCTATGTCTCTAGACTGTGCTTTTCCTTGCCAGAGCCAGGGAGGCTGGATGGCTCGGTCCCAAGAGGTATCACCCACAGCCCAACACACTGGCTATGGGAGTCTGTGGCCAGAATGCCTCTTCAGGCCTAACCCTGACCCATCCCTCCTTATTGGGTGGGGCCTCCCTGCAGAAACTCCAACAACTCCAGCCAGCATCTCAGGTACAGAGCTCCCATTTCCCTGGGCCTGAGCCCCTAGGGGAAAGGGTGGCTGCAGTCTCCATGGACCAGCAGACTTAGTCTTTCCTCCTGCTAGTTCTGAGAAATCCGGGCAGTCCAGACAAGTGGGTTTCCCTCCAGCGAAGCACAATCCCTCCATCAAGGGACAAAGTGCTTTGTTAAATGTGTCTTGCTACCTGTGCCACCCAACTTGGTGAGATCCTCCAAAAGGGTTGTCAGACACCCTATACAGGAGTGTTCCTACTGGTATCAGGTAGGTGCCCCTTAATGTCATAGATCCCAGAGGAAGGAGCAGGCACCATCTGTGCAACTCTCCAGCCTCCCCAAGTGAACCTCTCCAGGCACAGGAGTGAACAACCCCCAGCAAACAGCAGCAGCCCTACAGAAGAGGCACCTGACCATTGAAAGAAAGACAAACAACAGAAAGTGACAACAACAGCATCATCAACAACAAAAATCCCAGCAAAACCCTATCCAAATAGAAACTGGAAAAACTCAGGAAAATGAGAAAGAATCAGTGAAAAAACACTGAAAACCCAAAAGGTCAGAGTGCCTCTTCTCCTACAAATAACTGTAACATCTCTCCAGCAAGGGCGTGGAAGTAGACAGAGGATGAGATGGATGAATTGACAGAAGTAGGTTTCAGAATGTGGGTAATAACTCCAGTGAGCTAAAGGAACATGTTTTAAGCCAATGCAAAGAAGTGACTTGATAAAAAGTGACAGAAACTTCTAACTAGAATAACCAGTTTAGAGAGGAACATACATGACCTGACGGAGCTGAAACACACAGCACAAGAACTTTATGAAGCATACACAAGTATCAATAGCCAAATTAACCAAGCAAAAGAAAGGATATGCAAGTTTGAAGACCATCTTGCTGAAATAAGGCATTCAGACAAGATTAGAGATAAAGAATGAAAAGAAATGAACAAAACCTCTGAGAAATATGGGACTATGTAAAAAGACCAAACCTACGATTGATTGAAGTACCTGAAAGAGACAGGGAGAATGGAACCAAGCTGGAAAACACATTTCAGGTTACTATTCAGGAGAACTTCCCCAATCTAGCAAGACAGGTCAACATTCAAATTCAGGAAATACAAAGAACATAGCCATCTAACAATTGTTAGTTCTCAGCAAACTAACACATAAACAGAAAACCAAGCACCACACGTTCTCACTTAAAAGTGGGAGTTGAACAATGAGACACACGGACACAGGAGGGGAGCATCACTCACCAGGGTCAGTATGGGGTTAAGGACAAGGGGAGGGAGAGTATTAGGACAAATAGCTAATTCATGCAAGGCTTAAACCTAGATGATGGGTTGATGGGTGCAGCAAACCACCATGGCACATGTATATCTATGTAACAAACCTATGCATCCTGCCCTTGTATCTCAGAACTTAAAGTAAAATAAAACAAATTTAAATATTGCTACTTTACTGTATAAGACTTGCAATACAATTTTTAAAAACTAGCTGCAGATATTTAGATGATAAAAATACAGTTCTAATTTAAAAAATGTTTCGAGTATGTTGATAAATGTATTCTGGTTATTGCTTATTGAGTGTGAAGTTTCACTTGTAAAACATAAGAGTATATATGTAAACAATTTTGAAACTCAGACCTTAAGAGATGTTGTTTGAGAGTTAGAAGCTTTGCAGAAGGACAGGAGAATAAAAAAATCAGAAAAATAAAATAAAACTAAAGTAAACTTACTCATATAGTAATATAGGAATTTACTATAAGAGAAACTAATTAGCCCAAATAAGTGCTTAAAATTATACTGTTTATTTGTCAAACATTTAGTCATTGGTGAATTTGATGAGAGGAGTTGTAACTTGAGTTTATTTGACTACTCAGGAATGTCATAAATTCACATCATAAATCAAATGCAGATAATATCTTTGAAATATATGAATCCTCTCTCTCTCTCTTTCTTTTGCTCTCTCTCAGGGTTTTCAAAGACTTTTAAGGAGGGAAGTTGATGATCAGGTTTTCATTATAGAAAGCTCACTCTGATAGTACTGCACAGCTAAGCAAAGGCAGAAGCAGTCAAGAGGCTTAAGAATTCATCTAGGGGTCGGGCACGGTGGCTCAGGCCTATAATCCCAGCACTTTGGGAGGCCGAGGTGGGTGGATCACGAGGTCAAGGGATCGAGACCATCCTGGTCAACATGGTGAAATCCTGTCTCTACTAAAAATACAAAAAATTAGCTGGGCATGGTGGTGCACACCTGTAGTCCCAGCTACTTGGGAGGCTGAGGTAGGAGAATTGCTTGAATCCAGGAGGCGGAGGTTGTGGTGAGCCAAGATTGCGCTATTGCACTCCAGCCTGGGTAACAAGAGTGAAACTCCATCTCAGAAAAACAAAACAAAACAAAAGAATTCAGCTAGGAAACTGACATGACATCAGCCAGGTTCTCTCTCTTGTTCTAGTACCCTCTTGCTGTCTGTCTTTCTTGCCTTCTTTCTGCACATTTTCCTCTCAGGAAATCAAGACCTATTTCACTTCCTTAAAGGAGTTTGAGATTGATAAAAAGAAATATGAAGAGAAAGAACATTTTTTTTCCAGCCCATGTAAAGATGATGCTCTAACCTTCTTCCCTTACAAGCATGTGTACATATCAAATGAAAAGTCAGAAACTTGAACCTTCAGTTTACATTTAAGTCATAGCATTGAGAGGATTGAGAATGTAGCACAATGGAATTCTCAACCCGATTATTTCTAAATCGTTCTGCAAACTGAAGCTAGGTCTCTTTGGATGATTTCCAGAGGAGTCATGATGGAATGGAGACAGAAGAAGGACAAAATGCTTGAAATGTATGTCTTGGTTCTCACCATCCACTCATGGTTGAGACCCATATTGTCTAACTGTGCGGATATATTATGGCATTGATGGAGGCTGGTGTGCAAGTGAAAAAGCCACAAATAACATTACTTCCCTGTTGACTTTTATTGGTACATAATCAATCTGTAAGTTATTTATTCAGCAACACCACTGATGGAGCAAAATGTGGCTGAGACAAGAGCTTTCATGTCTCCCACAAAGCTGCAATTTGAAGGGGGCAAGGTCACTCTGAAGGTGGAGTTGCAAAGTAGATGTTTTAACTGAAGAACCATATAGGTTGTGCCCAAGAATCAAATATGTACATTTTCTGCTAATATGGAAATGGAGACAATGAATCGGGGAAAATAACTATGATCCTGGGAGCTAATAAAATCCCAGACTGCCAGTGCTAAGACAACATCCCACATCTTTCACCAGCCTCTAAATTCATCAGCAGGAGACCAGACCAGGTACACAGGATGAGCAAGGCCAGAGACTTACACTCAGAAAATGAACTGGGACCACGTTTTCCTCTTGAAATTTGATGCCATATTAGGGAGTAAGAAAAGTTTGGGAGAAACAACCCTGATAGAAACTGGAACTTTAAATGGTTTGAATCTAATATAAAAGAGATTAAGTTAAACATTTTTTTCAAACAATGATTGTCACTTTTTCTTATCTTTCTTATAGGTTGGTGGCCTCTAATGAAGGTATTTCAATTACAGACATTTTAAAAAAGCTTTTGTATTAGTAACTTTAGTTGCTTGATCCTGTTATATGTTAGGCAGAAACTCAACAAATATAGGAATAATTGAAGAAATGATGTGTGTCCTCATTTATATATTATTCCTCATTTTTTCTTGATCACTTCTTTTAGTATTCAATTAAACTTTTATATTTCAAGATTTCTCTAGGTCCATGACTTCAGAGATCAGCTGCAGCATTAAGTAGTAATACTGTTAATATTAACCAAATATGCCTGTGAAAAGTCTAGCCAAGCAAAAATCACTTACCTAAGACCTGGAGTAAGTTTCAAGTTGATACTTGTTAAAGTTAAGTGGCTATTAAGAAATCAGGAGTTACCCGAATGACTATGTCATCGTTTAGGACCTACTGGCTTCTCAGTTGCAAAATATATTCATGTTCTTTCTATTGGGAGACACTTTACCTCATCATCATAATTCTCATGTCTTGTCCCAGGCTTAGGCCCGAGCCTGACTTTAGTTAAGAGGGATGTAAGATGCTGCAACCATCAGGAGACTCAGGAGCAAGTTAGTCTTTCTACTACACTAATTCCAACTCCATCTCCAGTTTTACATTATCTTATCACTTTACTCAGAATGGGGTTCTCCTTTCACATCTTTTTTCTGTTATTTCAAGTGTCAAAAACCCTGCTTTTGTCATCTAATTAGTACAAGAGTCTTTGAAGCCTGGATTTCTGTTTTGCTCTTATTTTTCTCTCCTTGTAACAGTTGGCTAATTCTTCCTGAATGCTGGCTCTGTAACTGGGACAGAAAACTGTGACAGATTTATCGTTTGCTCCACTGAGTTTCAGAGTACTGCCTGTAGAGGCACCTTCATTACATTGTGTTGGGCAGTCAGGAGGCCAAATGTTTTCTTGCATTACCATCTGCTGTCTGTATTCTTCCTACTGAGTTTTACTTCAACTCATCAGGTATCATTGACTCTTTCTACCTAGAGCCAGTTCACAGTTCCAGGTACTTGCCTCTTCCTGTCTAGCCTGCACCACATGATTTGGGACATAATGATTATTCTTTTGGGAAAAACTGTAGACCAACTAAGCTATATGTAGCTTTACATAATGGAAAATCTGTGTTAAACTGACATGTACAGTGAGAAATGTATTAGTTTTCAAATTTTGAAGTTCAGGGCCACGTCAACTTCATGATCGATATCAACTAATGGCTCCCTATTTATACATATAGTTATGGAGATGTGGAATGCAAAGGTACAATTTTAAAACATCATTCAAGAATTAAAAACTAAATCCTAAAAATAAGCTATATCAAGACTACTTACTTTTTAGAGAATATAGTGTGGTTTCTTCTCGTCACTAGTATACACGTAAGGAGTTGGAGACAGTCATTTCTATAACTCACATCTAGATTTACAGGATGAAATCTGTATTAAAAAATTGATTTGGCTTCTTGTATTCTAAAAGAAGCCAAATTAATAGTAATATCAGCACATTTTTAATTTGTTATCTTGACTTGGGAAAGGCTGCTTTAAAGATGGCCAATAGAAAGGATAGACCCAAATATCTTTTCTTGAGAATATTTATTCAGAAGGCTTTCTAAAAGAAGATAGTACATTTTCCTAAGTCCTCAATCTACAAAATTCTGTATCCAGGTACATTTCTTTGGATTCAGCATGTATTAGATTAATCCAGATCAATTGACTCTTTCTAAACAGGACTTTCCAGGATAAGCTTATTTTTTAATATAATTATATTATTGTCTTATTCAATTTTACCTTTGAATGTCATGGTTTGAAATGAAAATTATTATTTATTATATCATCATTATCTTGCTTTTCTGTTTTCCTCAATTATATGTACTTCTCCAAAAACACCCATTGCCCAGGTCCCACCACTTATGTATGTATGTATGTATGTATGTATGTATGTATGTATGTATGTATTGAGATGGATTCTCGCTCTGTCACCCAGGCTGGAGGGCAGTGGCATGATCTCAGCTCACTGCAACCTCTGCCTCCCTGGTTCAAGTAATTCTCCTGCCTCAGCTTCCTGAGTAACTGGTACTACAGGGGCATGCCACTATGTCTGGCTAACATTTTTGTGTTTTCAGTAGAGACAGGTTTTGTCATGTTGGCCAGGCAGGTCTCGAACTCCTGACCTCAAGTGATCTACCCACCTCAGCCTCCTGGGTGCTGGGATTATAGGCGTGAGCCACGGCACCCAGCTACACCACATAATTATTTGGATTAAAGGTCATTGTCATATTCTAATTTCAATATTTTGAAAATAATAATGTTGAACTTAATAGGAAGGTTTTTAAAAACTAATTTTTGTCACAAAACTATTTATTAGGGGCTGGAGGCAAGGTCAGGAGACTTTCTATGAACCAAAGAGTCTTGAACAGTCTTATGTGCAAAAACCACTTTCATGTGTATCATTACTTGTGATCTTTACAACAATGCCATAGATTAAGTTTTAAGTTTGGAAGTTATGTTCTATGACAATGTGATATAATAAAAAAATGTGCTGGAGTTGAATTATAACACCTTCCCTTACATCTGTAATCTGTCTCTTACCTGCATGAAGACTTCAGATAATTTTCTTAATCATCTATGACAGAGTTTCCTCAATCTGAAATGGGAATCAAAACAGATATTTTGTTCCACTTCTAGGAGTTGAGTGGATCAGTTGAAATAATAAGAGACCTTAGTATCAAGGTATTCTACTAATGTGAATAAGAGCTTCAGCCTGAAGGAGACCAGACATGCATGACTTAAATAAGATCAAGTATGTTTACTTATTTAAAGGATGCAGGAAGAAGGCAGTCAGTTAGGATATCAAGTAGGAAAATCCACACTATTTTAAATAATAGACAGAGGGTGAAATTCACAGGCTTCCTATAAAAGCCCTTAGAAGTAAACACAAAATTGAAATAAGTCTGAGTGAATGAGAGTCAGATAAGATGCTGTTTTGAAAGCTCAAAGGCTTCCTTTTGTGCCCAGGTTTTTTTTTTTTTTTTTTTTTTTAAGACAGGGTTTCATCATGTTGGTCAGGTTGGTCTTGAACTCCTGACCTCAGGTGATCCACCTGCCTTGGCCTCCAAAGTGCTCGGATTACAGGCGTGAGCCACTACGCCCGGCCTGTGTCCAGGCTTATATACAAATGGCAGAAGATGTTAATTGCATCCTCTGGGGCCAGCTTATTTTAGGCAGGTACACCTTATGGGTCTTGGTGTAATACAATAAAGATTGTGAACACAGACTGGTTGACCACAGGGCCGTGCTCTCAGGAACAAGTGGTCCTCTATTATCCCCAGTATCCTCAGTACTCACTTAGACTTAGAACTGCCAAATTAGAAATAGACTTAGTTACCAAGATGTCCTTACTCCACAGTCTCTTAGAATAGCTCCAGAATGTATTTTTTCAGGTCACCACGTTTACTTAATACTTTCTGTATATGTGGTCTTACCAATCTAAAGAATTTGATGTTTAAATTTTCTTCTGCACTTCATATTCTCTGTATCAGGGAGTCAGATATCCAAATTAGGTGTCAAGGGTTTCAAGAAGCAGTAAGGGACAACCATATCTAATACCCTGTTACCTAACTTACAAGATGACAGTATTCTCCTGAATACTTGTCTATTATGACAATTAAAATACAGATCTTTTAGAACCTCCATAGTTAGAGAGGCAGCCATTTTGTCTTATTCATATTATAATCAATTCCTGTTGTGCCACATCAACAAAAATTAAGAGTTCAAAGGGTTGCATATCCATTCAGACATGGATGCAAGGAAAGATATCGTAGTGATTAACTATAACTGAGTTACTCTACCGGAATTCTTGCTTCACATGTAAGATACTTACATGTTTTGAAATTCCA
Source organism: Saguinus oedipus (assembly GCA_031835075.1). Classification (NCBI taxonomy): domain Eukaryota; kingdom Metazoa; phylum Chordata; class Mammalia; order Primates; family Cebidae; genus Saguinus; species Saguinus oedipus. The sequence continues at coordinate 23,691,104 of CM063169.1, forward strand.
GACAGGAACCTAAGCTACATTTCAAGTGAATGATCCCAATAACTAACGCTAGTTCATTTGGAAAAGAGGAAGAACTGTGCTTTTAGAAGTTGTGAAGGACAGTACTTTTATTCCTCCAAGTGAAGTAGTTCTCACTCCTCCTCCATTCCCCAGTGTAATGAAATTTCACAATATCTGTCAAAAATTATTTTAACTCATTGATTCAAGTAGTAATTTTTGGTCAGGTCAGCTTATAATGAGGAAGTACTATTCTAGCTCCAGATATAAGAGAAATCTTAAAAAAGTTCTTTATTGTTGATAGGATTAAGCCTGTTGTGTATCAGTTGAGATCTAACCTCTTTCTCCAGGCTCTTTCCTTGAATAACTATGCACTGTAAAGTAATTATCATCATTGTTCCTACTAACTGTGGTCAGTCAAATCTTTCCACAAATGGGTATTTTATTTGAGTTCATTTTTTTTGAAACAAAAAAATTTTCATATTAACATTTTATAAATGTCTATATTATTTCCTCTGTTTTATTGCATCTTAATAATTGACCCAAGTCTTTACATTTTTATGATATTTTCACATAGCCCTAGAAAACTGCTAAGGAAAGGTACATGTTTACCCCGATTTGGAATGATCTGTTTACTAGTAAACAAGGATTGGAAGATAATAAAGCAAGCCAGGCCACAGGGTATCAGCAGCAGAATTTTTAGAGCTTCACACTGCATTTCAAACAGTTTTGCCAGTACATTTTTAATAGTAATGGTAGAGGTGGGTATTACTTATTGAGTTCCTATTGTATCAGGTACTTTCTGTGCATAGTTATTTAAAGAAATGGCCTTGTAGAAAGAGGTTAGATCCTAACTAATACATAACAGGCTTAATCCTATCAACAATAAAGGCTTTTAAAATAAATGATTCTTTTTATTTTCTTTTAAATTCTCTTGAAAACTCTGATTTATGTGTAAAATTATCCCCCGTTCCATCCATTCTATTTCCATTCCTTCTCCGTTTTCCTTCCTTTCTTCCTTCCTTCCTTCCTTCCTTCCTTCCTTCCTTCCTTCCTTCCTTCCTGCCTGCCTGCCTGCCTGCCTGCCTGCCTGCCTGCCTGCCTGCCTGCTGGCCTTCCCTCCTTCCCTTCTTCCCTTCTTCCCTCCTTCCCTCCTTCCCTCTTTATCCATATCTCTCTCTCTTTTATTCTTTTTCATTTCAGATCAGAAAATTAGGCCAATCTAGACATAGCATGTAAGTAGGTCTGATCTCTTTATTACAACTATGTTTTATGGAAACTGAGAGACTTCGATATTATTACTATATAAAGGATTATGGTAAAAGTGAAGAAGGTATCATTGAAAGGTTTCAAGATCTCCTTCCTGGGGGGTGACTCTAGGGGCTAAAAATATTAGATTTGTTAATAATCAAGGTGTATATGTATATATGGTATGTATAATAATTGATATATATATAGTTATGAATAAATTCAGAGAAAAAATATATTTATATTACTTTTTCACATTTTATTTTCATATTTCAAGCATAAATTCTAACTAAACTAAAATGAAATGATTATGATCATTTCCACTTATGGCAATTATGGTTTTGAGATTATTATATTAATTTTAACAAAATGATCTATTTTGGTTTATTATCAAGTTTAAGGTTCTTTTAATGACTAATAAAGCAAGACATCTAGCTTTTTCTTTCCTCTTTGAAAAATCAAATAAAAGGCATGAAATAAGTTATACTCATGAAGATATGTAATATAGTAGTAATAATGAAAATAACATATTTTCAGTAGAGATAACTTTACTAAAATATTACAGGAAAATGAATTAGTAAATAGAATGTAATTCCCTACTGGTATTGAATCTTTTACCTTGTAAAATGCCTAAAACATTGCCACAGAACATGAATATTTAGTTTTGACTGTTCCAAAAATTCTAAAAAATTATGAATCAAAACACTGCAGTCAGCCATCTGTAGCAGAGCCTTTAAAAGCCTCTTAAACTGGCAAGAGACCACATTAATCAATTTGTGATTTATGTTGGACTTATAATTGATTTTCATTTGAAATCATAAATATAAAATAGTTTCCATTAAAATAGACATACACTCCTAACACTGTAATAATAGCACTATTCTGACAATATGGAATTGAAGTTCAAGTTCATAAATGAAAGAGCTGGGTTCAAGTAGCTGACAAAATGCAGAATGAGATTTGTAACTGGCTCTTGAAGGTAAGACTACAAAGATGAACAGAGACAATTGAAAGTACTTTTGCATCCCAAATAAATTATTTTAAGTACAGTTCTGAAGGAGACTCTTTCTCAAATGATGGTTTTTATTATTTAAGTACGATTTGCAATATAATTCTCTTCTGTTAAGTGTACCACTCTTCTTTTGGGGCCAGTATAGATATGATAAATTTGTAAAAGCATTTTTATTGCCTGCATTCCAGTATTTTCTTCTGCTTCTATATTTTAAATATTATCTGTAAACAATCTTAATGAACAGGTAATGAGTGGGCAAGTGGTGATTTTAAAAGACCAAACAGAATTTGATTATATTAGAGTAGAAAGAGTTAGATAATCCAAAAAATAGTAAATTTCACATATTATATTATTATTATTCAATAGTTTGATGAAATTGTAAAAAAGAATGTTGGAATGGCTCAGAGTAATGAATATAGTCAAGTTTTCACTTGAAATTTCATTTCTAATCATCAGCTGACAGAATAAATGAAAAGACATTTTGAATACAGATGTGATGATGGGATCTCTTAATACTCAAAAAAATTCATATTTCTTTAGAATGTCTAGAAATGAAAATGTCTGAGCTGCTATTTCCATGTAAGATCAAGCAGCTGCTACAAGTTGGTTCTGGTGTTTTGATAGCCCAATTTCCCTACCCTTTAGGGAACATCTTCTATGCTAAGAGACCTGGGAGTTGAAGGCCCTCTCTCTGCCATCCCATGGAAATCTTAGCTCTTTGCCCTTGAGTCCACTGGATGCCCTTATGACAAGGCACCACATCTCAGCTCTCCATATGGCACCCATATCCCCTCCTACTTTGACGGAATCCTCATTTCCTGTGCCAGTCCACGCCTGACTCTCTTCTCATGTCCTGTTCCAAATCCAGCATAAGAGGACATCTATTATGGCCACTACCAATGAAAGCCCTTGGCGAATTCATTCAGCATTAAGGGGAGAGAGAGATACTTATTCCACAGGTGTGAGTGTGTGTGTGTGTGTGTGTGTGTGTGTGTGTGTGTATGTGAGAGAGTTCCTTAGCATACCTCTTCTGAACTCCTAAGTAAATAAATTAACAGCATTTATTTTTTACTGAAACCAGTTACTAATAACTACTGTTTAAACATTTCCATGGGGACATGTACATTGTATTCCAAGAAAGTTAAAAAGTATAAAAGTTAAATTGTGATATTTTGCTGCCACTGTACATCAGTCTATGGACACTACAAATAGGTTAGTAATTACAAAATAATTAAAACATACTTAATATGTAAGTGGATATTACAAATTTAATTTTCATTAATGTTCTTTAGGGTTATCATTAAAAGTATTAGTTTCAAGGAGAAAAGGGATGCTATAACTCCTCCTACTATTATTGTTATTATTATTATAGCAGTGTCATCTGGTGAAATGAGCATGAATAACAAAAATATCCTACATCTCTGGTTTTCTGGGAGGAATAATTGAGTGAATGTACATAAATTTCCTCCCACAGTTTCTGGTATATTGGTCAATGTTCATGATAGTTTTTTGTTGTTTTTTTATTTTGTTTTCTTTTGTTTTAATCCCTGTGTGAACAATTATGGGTAATTTGGATTGTGTCATTCACTTATTTCCATATATTTCAAATTTTCCAAAATAAATGATTTCTTTTTGTAACCAGAGAAAAATACCAACCACAATGTCTGGCTTATAGTAAGCACTCCACAAAAGTCAGATATTGGTATTTATATTAATTATACATATTATTTTCAATTGCCTTTCTATCCAAGTCTAGATTGTGAGCATTTTCTCACTTTACTAGATATTCTTCAAAAAGAATTTTTAGGGTATATTAGAGATTTAATACTTTTTCTTTATTTCAATTTTAAATATGCTACAATGAATGTTCTGATACATAAATCATTTTATAGTCTTCTTGTTTTTGTCCCTCAGTATAAAATTCCAAAAGTCAAAAAATTTTCTTAATCATTATTCATCAGCATTAGAAATTCAGAAAGGAGATTTCTTCAATAAATTTTTATTTTCTGATGGTTGCTGAATATTGTATATTTAAATTATATTTATACTCTAACTTCTTTCATTCTCATTTACCTGTTTCAAAATAGACCTCATATCTTTCTTAGCAATCTATATATTTTAATTTTGGATAAACATGATTTGAGTAGCTCACTAAAAAACCAACAAACAAAATTCCCTGAAAATGATGCATCCAAAATAGTGTTTCAACTGAATATAAAACCTATCTTTAAGTTCCTTGCCAGATTAAGGGAAGAAGGAAATGTTATACTAAAATGTGATAAAGTGCTCATTAGAAAAGCAATATTAGGGCATTAGGGGAGATAATGTTTTTCTTGGGTTCAAGCTGCAGAGAATATTCTCGTGTGGTTAGTGCCATAGGCCATGCCCAGACTGGCTGTGATCACTTCCTTCTAGACCTTCACCCTATGGCTCGTGTGGCTGCACAGGCCCACAGGCTGGCCCTCTACACACAAGAGAGTTGCAATGTGGTTGATCACGCATGACTCCTAGTCATAGTTACATAATTTGTGGTCCAGGAAGCATGAAAAAACTGGAAGTAAAGTTAAAATTGGTACCTGATATCTAAATCCTTTGATCGCCGTTGACATGGCTTGCTAAAGGCTAGAGTTCCAACTGACATGGTTGAAAGAAGCATGACAAGCAGCTTCTCGGGAGGGGGAAGAGGCAGAACTCCTTGGACAGGAGGAACACCATTGCCACCAACAAAGCACGTCTGCCCAGGAGGACCTGGGAGTCCTGAGAAGCCACACTGAACCCATATTGCTGAGACTGCTAGACTTTGTTGAGAATACACTCTTTTAGCTCATCCAATAAACTGGAGATTTATATGTGAGACTGCCGATTTTCTCCAGGCTTCCAACCAGGTCCGCTGTGAACTAGTTCAGATGCGCTGCTGGATATAGTAAATAGTGTAACACATAAAGTCAGAGGCAACAATTTCATGTAACTGAAGCAAGAGTACCTGTGTTCCTTTTTATTATAAGGATTTTAGTAGTGTTAGATGACAAAAATAAATTTATCGATGAGTCCTTTTAGGATATATTATATTTACAAGTTTAAACATATTTATTTATAAAACATTTATTTATAAAGCATACAAGACTCTTGATATATGTTATTACATACTGTGATTGTACACTTCCCAAAGTTTTAAAGAAATTTCCTTCATCCCCACCCTCTGTTTCCACATCTTTACACCAAGGAATTTACTGGAATTAATATTCTATAGTTTATAATTTTGGGAAATGCCACTTTAGCAAACATATTTTTCATATCTTGTACGTTGTCACAGATAGTTGAAAGTAGCCTCTGTGTTAAATAAGATGCAGTCTGTGTGTGTGTGTGTTTATATATATATATGAAGTGAAAGTGGGATAATTGTGTGAAGCCATTTTTGCATTGCTATAAAGAAATAGCTGAGCCTTGGTGATTCATAATTAAAAGAGGTTTAATTGGCTCATGGTTCTGGGGGACATACAGGAAACATGGCACTGGCATCTGCTCAGCTTCTGGGAAGACCTCGGGAAGCTTTTACTTGTGCTAGAAGGTGAAGTAGGAGCAAGCAGTCACATGGCTAGAGCGGCAGCAAGAGAGAGTGAGGGGAAGATGCCACATGCTTCTAAAGCATTAAATAACAGATCTCGTGAGCACTTACTCACTATCATAGGGATAGCACCAAGGGGATGGTTGGAAACAACTTATGAAAAATCTGCCCCTGTGACCCAAAAACGTCCCATCAGGCCCCACATCCAACACTGGGAATTACATCTCAACATGAGATTTACAGGGGACATTCAAACTATATCAATAATATTAATGGATTTGTGGGAGGCAGGCTCATATGAGCACTTTTTGAAGATTTTTGACTGGCAGCGCAGATAATCTGGGTCCTTGATTGAATCAACAAGAGCAGAGAAAGAGGCAGCACATGATGGGAGACTTGGCTGGAGCCAAAGGACAGAGGTGTTAAAGATCTTCATCTCTGTTTTGCCAGAGCACACCTATTTCACTTCAAGAAGTGACACTAAACAGGCACATGGTGTGTGCCTGTAGTCTCAACTAATCAGGAAACTGGAGCCGGAGGATCACTTGAGCCCATCAGTTTGAGGCTGTAATGTGCTATGATTGGGCCTGTGAATCTCAACACTGTAAAAGTTGAGATACTGTTGAGAAATGGATTGACCTGTTGTTGAGAATTACATTGTAGGAATGATAAAACATACATTTGAAATGGTCAGTGTGGAGGGACTACAAGTGAAAAACACAACAGCCAGGACACCTTTCTTTTATTAATGTCATTTCCAAAGTAAGAATTCCCTAGCTAAAGTCTTGAATGCTTTATTCTCAGTTTGAAAACATTGCTAGATGCAGCTTGGATACGTGCAATAAGCAAAGATTAAAATACACACACACACACACACACACACAAACACATTTATATGTGCACATATATGCATTGTTTGTCATTGTTCTAGAATAATAGATGGCTATGTATCCATGGAAATGCAAGCATATTAAAATTGACTGAGAGTCTACAAATTGTATTACTGAATTGACTGTATATTATGCATGCATGTGTGTTGTGTGTGTTTGTGTGTATGTGTGTGTGTGCATGTCTGTCTATGGAAAGATAAACTTACCCTTTTATTATCCAGCATGAATTATTTAGGATGCCTTGTTGATAAAATATTCTGGGTATGGTTTATGGGTTTAACTGAAACATAAGTGAAAATGTAAAATTAATCTGAATAAATATAGTCAGGTTTAAGAAAATTTAATGGCTACCTTACTCAAACAATGATTAAAAATGAATTTTTGATTTACTTAAGGAAATCAACACATGTTTATTCACATTTTCATTTCTGAATGATTTCTTGCTACTTATAATACCCTTGCTTAATTTGATTATTTGGCAAACAGGTGTTTTTGGAAGGCATAGCTTAAATATATTAATATGCATTTATATGCTATTAATTGAGAACTAAGACATTTCTCTCTCTCTCTCTCTCTCTCTCCATATATATATACGTATATATATATATATGTATATATATATATATATATATATATATGTATATATATTAGACATAGATACAACTGTAGTCCTACATTTATATATTTTCACTTTTTTTAAAGAGATGGCTTTAAGGTCTGTTAGTATAAATAACACGTAAGTCTGACATAAGATAAAGATTATATTCTTATTTCTGGCTGAAATCCCATTTACATTTGACTTAGATATACAAACTTAAAGAATATGAACTATTATTAAACACAATGATGTCTTATTTAGCAATTATGCAAAATTTTTTTTTCTCTTATGTCTTAGACCTTAACAAATGGGCTTTGAAGACAATCATTGACTACTCCATTTTCCTTCCAATGGGTCCTAAATCAACTGATAAATTACAAATGAATCACACCAAAAGTAAATAAATTTGACATCATTTTTGATTTGTGGCCAAAGGTTTTCTAGCACATCCCTCTAAATCTAGGCCTTGGGAGGATCCTGTGAAACCTTATCAGATTCTTCAGATAGATAAGAGCTGATATTGATCATTCAGCCCAGGATGGGAAGGGAAGACTGTTCTTTGGCAGGTGAAAAGACAGAGGGACTTATTGATATGTTCTCTCAAGTGCACCCATGCAGTGGTTTTCAACCATGGTCCAACCACCTAAATCAGAGTATTTGGGAACATAACCAACTTTGGTATTTTTAAGCACTTCTTAAATGGTAGCAGTTATGTGTAGCCAGAGGTGAGACACTCTGAAAACAGAAGCTCCTTCTCCATAGCACCCTGTAATTCTGAAGGGAGGGAATGCCTACTTTATAGGCAAACATGGAAATCTTGAGGTAGAATAGCTTTTCCTATTACACAGAGTGGATCATCACATTTTTGCCCCTGGGCTTGAACCTATTTGACAGAGAAGACTTGAATTTTTTTTCTGCTAAAATTCAAAGCTTAATAACCAATATTGACCTTAAACAAGTCAGGGGTCAGGGGAGAGAGAGTTTATATATTTCAAGAAAAAAATACTTTATGCAGGAAAGGCAGCAACAAGTAATAGAAAAGACCTTTGAATTTGGATGGAGAAGGCTGTAAGTGCTTCTTACAGCTGCTGATTCCCACTAATTGTACTAATTGTGTAGATAATCCCTAATGTCTTTTTCTAGTTCTAAAACTTTACAACTCTCATTTGGTTTTAGAACCATCTTAATTCTGTTTCGATTTCCCTTTCTCTTTCTGCCTCCTCACCTTTCTCTCTGCTCTCAAGATGTTCCCTGTTATTATTTATTATTTATTTTAATAGCCCTCTCTAACCTTTCCCTTTGTGCATTTAAACTTATCTCTTGAATATGTAACGCATAAAGTGACCTACTTGCTTTTAGTTGTAATTTTATACATAATTAGATAATAATAGCATTTTAGTACCTAACATGGTCCTTTTTTGACATTTTATTCAATTTAAATTGGAATAGTTCTTTCATCCAAATGAATGAATGAATGGTAAATGTTCAGTTCTTAATGCTAGGTCAAGAGAGAATAAAAATTAAGAAAAGATATCCTTTCCAAATGTTAATAAGCATATACTTAATTTATTTATCAAATTAGGTATGGCTTTCAATAATGGGTATGTTAAATAATACCTTCCTATAATTAATCCAGTGCTGGAACTTTCTCACCATGTAATTCCCTAACCCTTTCAATATATCATAAATCAGACAATATCAACATGTTAATGTTGAATCTAATTAAGTATCCTTTTTGCTACTTGAGATTTAAAAAATTTATTTCCTGTCGTTAGTTAATAAACATATAAACAGTTTCAAAAACATATAAATATAATTTCACATATTGTGTGGAAATCTAACTACATAGTACTTAATGTACACGTAGCATCTAATGTTCAACAGGAAACACACATCTATTTATATCTAGGAACTAAAATTCACTGTGTATCATAGTGGGTTGATACCTTAGGAGTCACATAATTCAAAACACAAATAAACTCTCTTCTTTGACATGTGAGCAATTAAATTTATCCAGTCAATAATGAATAATGCAGAGATGAAGTGGGAGGTATATTTCCTCTCAATTAACTGTTTTCTGGTTGTTGGTTTTAGATTGTTTTCGAACAACTTGTTTATAATAAATTGTATTCTGCTGTGTTCAATTTTACCCCTTCTGATCTACACTGGTGACAAATCTTTCTAAAAGGCAAATCACATCATGTTACATCCTAATTATTATCTTTATGCAGCATCTGGTTGCCTGAAGCATTGATTTTCAACACTGGCCACATACTAGAAGTGGAAAACAAAACCAAAAAGAAAACTATTGATGCCCAAGCCCCTTCCTCAGCCTATTCAGTATGAATCTTTACTATTAGAGCCTGGCCATAGTCATTTTAGAATTAGTATACCCTGATGATTCCAAACACAGTCATTCTTGGGAACAAGAGGCTACATCCTTAAACTGATTTCTTCTGCATGGCATAAGGATCTGACACCAGAGACTACTTCTCTTGTCTACATTCTCTTCGCAACTGCACATCATTTAAAAAAGTACATGGACACACAGGCACACAAAAATACATACATGCATGTGCCAACACCCTATACTTAGTTGCTTTTAAACTCCTTCCTGTTTCACAAATGAGCCTCAGATGAGATTTAAAATCTGGGTGAATGTGGTCAATAGTAGTTCTGGATCATCCAGCCACTCAGTCAGAGGCAACTCCAAGAGGACTCTACTTTGTTCAAATGGCTTGTTCTGGTAGAAAAGAACTCTGCCCCACCCACCCCTCCCCTTCCTCCATTGGAACCTACCTGCAGCCCTGATCCCACCAGAACGGGTAGTGGGCTGCCCAGACCATTCTGTGCAGGCTCAGTACAGTCAGTCAACTGGACTTGTAAAGCTGCCTCCACACCCGGGGGAAGGACCATGTTATATTTCCGTACTCTGAGCTGCAATCACCTGAGACTAGATATGAAGCAAAGCCTGGCTGTTTATTTCCAGTGTCCAACATTTTACATGCTGCTAGAATTCTGCCAGGCCTGCTTATCTGCTCTTCTCCACAAATCAGTTGGAGAAAATATCCTCCAAGATTCATGTCCTGCTTTGCTCTAGAACTAGCAAAATGCTTTGTTAATAGTAGCTATACACTAAAGTTTGTTGAAAAATGAATAGTAATAACAGTAATAATAGTTTCTTATGTACCAGGGAGTGAACTATATACTTTTAATATGCTATCCTTTATATTGTAATTTATTATAATTTTTATCTTTAGAAAGTCTGTATGTGAGTAATATTATCTCCACATACTAATGAGAAAATGGAAAAATTTAGAAAACAAGGGAACTTGTCCATGAAAATTATCTTCATTATCAATCACAAACTAATATTGACGGAGTTTTTCCTCTGCTAGTCACTATACTAAGTGCCTTACATATAATAACTCATTTAATTCTTATTACTCCCATGTAAGTCATGTACTAATATTATCCCGGTTTTGTAAATGGGGAAATTGGGACAGGGAGAAGAAAACCTGCCCAAAGTCACTCAGCTATTCAGAGTCAGAATTTGGGTTGGAACACAGGCAGTATGGTCTCTGACCCGTATCTTAATTATAACTTAGTGCACTGTTATTTAAACACAGGACTCTGACTTTAACTCTCTTATTTTCATCACTATTTAATAAAACAGAATCATGTTTTATTAACAAAAATTGTTCCTCTTCTGAAAATTGGAAGTAATCATTCCTAGTCTTTCATGTAACACCCAAAATCTAGATTTCAGAAATGAATATATGGAGAAAGAAATATATCCAGGGTATATTGAATTTAAAAAATGAACAGTAGTTTTGCTGTGACCTGAGAATTGTAAATACATTTAGTTAATAAAACCAATTTAATTAACCAAAGCATTTACAAAGACTACGTTGTATTATTCCCTTAAAGAACTTTTTTTATCTGCCCATTGGTACAAGCCCATTGCCCCATATTTTGGGGGATATTTTAAGGAACTATCTCTATGAATCTCTGTGCTTTGCTTTTGCATGTTTGCTGTTGCGGTGCTTGTTTATGATATTCCAGAGTGTTTTCTTAATTGGAACCATTGGGGAAACATCTTTCTCATCTCATTTCGCTGAAGGCTGTCCCTCCCCTGAGAAAATGAGTTGCTTTAATCTTATGAACCTGTGAATCATGTAGCATCTTTTGATTACCCCTTTATTCTGGATAGTAAAAGTCACATGGACAAATTTATGCCATAGCTTAAACAAATATTTAGGCAGCTATAGCTCAAATTTGGCATATTACGGTTTAATGCAATCTGTATTTTGCATTCCTACATTTATTTCATTATGTATGTTAAAATTTCTTGTAAGCTAAGTCTATGTAAATGTAATTGTTTGTGTCCACATTCACAGAGAAATTTGCCTCACTCTAGTTTGCTTTGATTCTATCATACTGCTAATAGCACAATCTATTTTTTGGAGATTGAAAGCACTGAGTATCTAAAATGGAAATAATCAAAATATAAGGATTCTTAAGTTTGCAGGGTGTAGGAAAAGGAAAGGTTATTTTGCCTGTAGCGACTAAGCGTGCAAGTATAAAACAACTATATTCAAATAGTAATAGCCGTGACCATCAACTGGATGGTTAATGGCTAAGTGCACCAACTCTGGAGCTAGATCCTTGGGTTCAAATCCTGCCTTTTCTTATTATTGAAGTAACCAAGTGAGTTGCTGAATGTCTCTGTGTCTCAGTTCTTTTGTTTGTATAATGGAGACAACAGTTCCTACTGTATAAGTTTCCTGTAACAATCAAACGAGTTTATCTACATAAACTTCTTAGAACTGTGTCTATATGCACTATAAAGTGTTGGATGTTATTATTTGTTGAATTTTTCACAACGGTTCATATTATTAAGAATGATGATATGAGTATGGGTAGAAAGAAAGAAATGAAGAGGAATTACATGGAGAGGAATTACTGGGAGGTCAGTTAATTATTACTCCAGGGAGCTATAGCCAAAGTAAGTCCTTTAAGACAAGCTGTAATTTAAAGCAGGGGTCCCCAACCCTTGGGCCTGTTAGGAACAGGGCCACGCACCAGCAAGTGAGCAGCCTGACAGAGGGCATTCCTGCCTGAACTCGGCCTACTGTCAAATCAGTGGTGGCGGTAGATTCTCATAAGGGCTCGAACCCTATTATGAACTGCACATGTGAGACATACAGGTTGGGTATCCCTGTAAGAATGCAACTAATGCCTGATGATCTGAGGTGGAACAGTTTCATCCCGAAAACATTCCCCACCAACTCTCCCCCATCAGTCTATGAAGAATTGTCTTTCATGAAATTGGTTCCTGGTGCCAAAAAGGTTGGGGTCCGCTGATTTAAAGGACACAGAAAAAGACTGGAAGTCGCAATAACCCAAGCATGTCAGTAGCTCCACTTTCAAATTCTGGCATACAGAGGGAGGAAGAAAGTCTAGCTTCGACCCGAGGGGGCTGCAGGGAAATAGTATTTGCTCAGAAACCAGTTTTCAGTTAAGGACAGGTGATGCAGAAGCTAAACAAATTTGAAGATTGTAGGTATTTCATATTATCTAACTATCTACTCAAAGTTACAGTTTTCAAACTAACTTTCATGCTAACCTGTCATTCTCTGTGCTGACAGCTGCTATAGGTGTGTTTTGTAATTATTTCGTTTCTTTAATAATCCCTCTTTGGTTTTCATGTATATATCAATCTTCTTCTGAATGATGGCTAGCTGTTTAAACTTCTCAGGTTTGAAATCTTCTGAGCTTTTGTCATTATTGTGCTTGGTGCTCCATATAAAGTGTGTCCTTTTCATATCTGAAGTGGAAACCATGGCTTATTTTGTATAGTTAGTGCCAATGTGAAGGAAACTATTCTGCAGTCTGCCAAAAGTGGAATTATTGATGTTATTGCTTGAATTTTATCCACTTGAGGACAAAAACATATTACTCTAAAAATTCATCATCATCTAGATGCCAGACCTCACCGAAAACACTACTCAATTTAGAAATAATTGTGGAGGAGAAGAGAAACTAAGGGATTCTATTATTGATTGGGAGGCATTTAACATCTATCCTTTTCTTCCCTTTTCATACTGTAGGAATCTGAGGGGGAATAAAAACAACAACTATGGGTCCACATTGATTTTATTTGGTGTTTGGGGCATTAAAAAATCAGAGATGCTGAAAATAATTAAGACACCTGGAGGCAATAATAATCAATACCCTCCATTCCATTGAAATGCTTACTAAATATATCCTTAAAGCCATAACTCAATTTTGGGTACAAGCATAAACAGCTCCTCCCAACAGGGCTGCAAGGAAATGGTATTCTCTTGGGAACTAGGTTTCAGTTAAGCTAAAACATCTTTGAAGGAAAATTATAGGGACTTGTTGGTGATTCCACAGGAGTTTCAGAGGGAACCGTGGAAAAGTTTTAGAGCTCAGGTTAGAAATACAGAGAAGAGTACTGTGGTAAAATACAACAGATAGGACTTTTGGGCTTCTGGAAATTAGATATGCACAGCTAAAAAGCATGATGGAATTAGTCTTGAAAATTATTTAAAGGGAGGCAATCTATCAATTCAAGGTAGATTGAACAAGCTTCATGAAATGGGGTTTCTGAACAAACTACTGCCTCCTGGGACCCCAGATGGTGGATGCAGAGGAAGTAAGAAAACCTCACAGGGAACACTTGGTAAGGTGAAGACATCTGTGATATTTTTTTCCTAGGCAGATATAGAAGGTGTGGCAGCACCAGAAAAACATGGTAAGTGATAGTCCTTCAGAAGATTTATTTTTTTCTCTTCAGTTAATTTTGTTAAAATGAGAGAGAAGAGACAGCTGGGCATGGTAGCTCAGATCTGTAATACCAGCACTTTGGGAGGCTGAGGTGGGAGGATCACTTGAGCCCAGAAGTTTAAGACTAGCTTGTATAAAATAGAGAGATCTCAGTCTCTACAAAAAGTTGGAAAAAAAAAATTAGCTGGGTGTGATGCCAAGGATTGCTTGAGCCCATGAGGTCAAGGCTGCAGTGACCACAATCATACCACTGTATTCCAGTCTTGGTGACAAAGCGAGAGTCTGTCTCAAATAATAAAGTAAATAAAAACAAGAAAAGAAAATGAGAGAGAGCACACATAAAATAAATTTATTTTTTTAATGGAATCCGGAGACACATGGAATAAATGGATGTATTACTGAAAACTTGTCCAATTACGAAATACATGCCTTGCTCTTAGTAAACTTCCTGTTATTTGGGAAGAAAGCTGAGATGTGTAAAAAAAAAAAGGCTTAAAAACATCAGGTAAAAAAAGCTGATAATATTAGAATAATAGCACAGACCATGGTTCTGAGGTGTGAAGGAATTCTCACAGTAGAGATATTGAGAGGTTAAAGTGACTAGACTACAGAGACACCGTTGTGAAGGGGCTAGAGGTGTAATCAGAGGCTTTGTCTTAAGAGTCATTTTAAGCCATGGACACATTTTAAGTAGTGAGTTAAAATAATGTTTGCTTTGTAAGGAGTTAGAAGTGTAGGGAAATAAATAATAAGGCTGTAGCAAGTCTAGTATATAGGAATTTGCAATAATTGTGGAATGCAACTATCATAATGGGATTATCCTGTCCAAGTATCCATGTCTTACAGGAAGTAGGTATAGGAAGTAGTTTCTTACAGGAAGTAGTTTCTTTGAATTCTTGATGGCTTATGTTCTGATAGTCATTTCTGGACTGGATTTCTGACTGCTTTTGGGATCTTGGTCTGTCACATTGCACTTTCCATTGATGAATCCTTTTCTGCCCTGAACTACTTTAGCCATGTATTACAGCTCATTTTCCATGCTTTCTTCTATACAACAGTCCCACAAAATATTTTTGATTGGTAACTTTTTCAGGGGCTTTTTTAGTGCTGGGAACAGTGGCCCATCACACAATAAAAATAGCTAATTAAAATTAGAAACCATTGTGTGTAAAAGTATTGGGCCATCCATCCCCACAGCCAGGACTTTTATATCAAGGGGCATGTCCTCCTATCTGCTACCCATTTCATCTATTCCCTATCCCTCAGTACTCTGCTCATATCTCCCAGTTCCTCAAACTGCTTTCAAACTACTGAATTTAGATTAATTGCATATGCAGAAAATTTAGCTGTCACTATATCACTATTATATTATCTCCTGCCCCTCATGGAAATATTTTTCTCAAAAAAGAAATCAATTAAGCACAGAAATAAATTACAACAATATTGTAGTACACAGAGGATTCGTGTGGCTGTAAACAGCATATTTTTGTACCTATAAAAAAACACAGGCAACAATTGCCCATTTTAAAATAAGGCTATTAGTTCTTTTGTTGTTGAGCTGTTTGAGTTCCTTATATGTTTTGGATATTAAACCCTTATTGGACTCAGTTTGCAAAAAATATTCTCCTATTCTGCAGGTCGTCTCTTTCTCTGTTGTTTCCTTTACCATGCAAGAGCTTTTACTTTTGATGTAATGTAATTTATCTATATTTGCTTTGTTTGCCTGTGCTTTTATTAAAAAGAAAAATCCTTGTCTAGGCTAATTTCATGGAGCTTTTCCCCATGTTTTCTTCTAGCAAGTTCATAGTTTGGGGTTCCACATTTAATTCTTCAATCCATGATGAGTTACGTTTTGCATATGATAGGAGGTAGAATAAGGCCTAGTTTTATTGTTCTGCCTTTGTGTGTCCAGTTGTCTCAGCACCATTGTTTGAACAGGTTACCCTTTCTGCATTGTGTGTACTCGGCACACTTGTCAAATATCTGTTGGTTGTAGATGCATGGGTTTATTTCTGGATTTCCTGTTTCTTTACACTGGCCTATTTGTCTATTTTTTATGCCAGTAACGTGCTATTTTGGTCACTAAAACTTTGTAGTATATTTGAAAATCACAAGTATTATGCCACCATCTTTATTCTTTTTGCTCAAGATTTCTTTGTCTATCCATGGGCTTTTGTGGTTCCATATGAGTTTTAGAAAATTTTTTTATATCTATGAAGAATGGCATTGGTATTTAGATAGGGATTGCATTGAATCAGTAGATTACTTTGGATA